>OY288109.1:10156104-11505372 GCA_958431115.1 Syrphus vitripennis
TTTAGTTTTCGTGGAACATCTGCCGATCTGGGGAATGAAGTTTTTTATTTGCGAAATAAGAAATAAGTATTCAAATTAAACTCACATTGGGCGCCATTTAACAAAAGATTAAAGAATCGAATTATCAATCTATAACTACTGGTATAATATAAACTGCAACAATTATATCCTTTATCGTTAAATTGAAAACTTAATAACCATGTTGTATGCAATCGATCAATTCTTGATTCTGAACGCAAATTTTTCACAATGCAATAACAAATGGAAAAATTATTTATCACACATGGGTAAAATTTATTACTCACTCGTTTCCTGCATTTCAATTGCGATGAGTTTTCTGCAATAACAGTCAGATAAGGTTACGATGAGTGTTTGATAAATGGTTTTCTTAATTTTTGAATTCTTTCTATACTTGTTGCTTAAGAATTCATCACTTGGGATTTGTCATAAACTTCAATATTTTGACATTGCTTCTTAAATGCTTAGAGCTCTTCTGGCACATTTGTTGTCGATATGATTAAATTCTTTAGGAGTTCTCTATTTTAGAATAAGACAACAATAACTCCCTATAAAATTGCCTTTTACCTAGGTATTTTCTTTCAATATAGTAAGCATTTATTTAAAAAAAAATTGCAGCAGTACTGGTCCAACCATGAAGCCCTCTGGCACTCCATTAGCCAACGATATATTCCCATCATGCAATTTTCTTGTACTTTCCGGTTCATTTTCAATAAATACGGGTTATTTTGCTTTGTTGTTGTTGCAATTAATTACACATCTTCATATGGCGGGACTCAACATCCGGACCCTCAGGTTAAACATTAAATAAAAATAAAACTTACCAAAAAAAAAAGTTGTTTTCAACCTCAAATAAATTAAATAACCCAAACCATTGATGGAAAGATGAACTTAAAGAAAAAAAACAGATACCCACGAAATTTTGCAGCTTCTTTTGTTTCTTATGTTGTTGTTGTTGTTAGTATTTTATTGGCCCTGGGGGAAGATTCGATAAATCCTCTTCCCAACAAACCACCTCATTCAGAACAACCACTCATCTTTGCAGCTTTTATTATTATTTTTTTTTTTCATATAGGAACTCCATCGAGCGTTCTTCACCTCGGCGTCGTCGCATCGTCGTCGTCGCTCGTCGTCATCCTCGACTTTGGGGTGTGTCTTATGCAAGTTTTTTCATTCATGATCTTGACAAAGTATTTTGGTTGTTGCAAAAATTATAGGGATGGCTTCCACTCACATACATGTTTTCTTGCAGCAAAAGGTATCCCATTCATCTTTTCTCGCTTGGGTGAATCTCTCGTGCAGATCAGAAA
Source organism: Syrphus vitripennis (assembly GCA_958431115.1). Lineage (NCBI taxonomy): Eukaryota > Metazoa > Arthropoda > Insecta > Diptera > Syrphidae > Syrphus > Syrphus vitripennis. The sequence goes on from OY288109.1 coordinate 10,157,433, forward strand.
AAAGAAAAACAAAACAAAAATAAAAGGAGAAGATCATCATTTCAGCATCACCAACTAAAACCAGATCGCACACAAGGAACGGAAGTCATTTCGATAATTACTTGTCACCAATTCCAATTTCAATGCCTTCGATCTTCATGTCTGGGGCAAAGGAATTGCATTTAAGTGGGCGAAAATGTGATGCGTGTCTGCTGTCGTTAGAGAGATGATGTACAAAAAATAAATATATGTCTTGAGAATATATGAGGCCGTGAGAGCAATAGTGGCGTAACCCATAAAATTCACTTAAGAGTTACGAGAGATTTAAGAAACAGGGTTTCTTTAAACATTTTTTGTATTTTCCCTTTGACATTTTTGAATAATCTTAAAACGTGGAAGAGTTTGAAAATAGATATACTTTGTAGGGCAAGCTTTTGTTTTTTAAATTCAATATTATTTTGGAAAAAAAAGTGGGTTACGCCACTATTGCATTCATGGTTTTCATTAAAAATAAAGAAAAAAGAAAGGTTACGCCAAATGTATTATATTATTTTTTTATTTATTTCATAGTTCAATATTTTAACAACAAAGAATTATGTGTACATTTTTACCTATTTTTTAATAATTTTATTCCTAGTCTGATAAAACGTCAAATTTTTCAATTGGAGCACCTGTTGACGTTTTTAAATTATTATAAAAAAAGTGATGGATTGGTGGTATAAATTGAAGCAGTTCTATTAAGTCTTTTAGTTTTTTATCATTCATTTTAGGTTCCTCAAGCTGCTTGAGTTTTTTAATATCCACGGATTGTCTCTTTTTTACATTTACCTCTTCGAGTAAAACATCAATTTCATTGGAATACTTATGTATGTATAAAAAATTGAAAATGTTTTATTTTTTTCGAAATGTAATTACTGAATTTCAAGCCATTGGAATTGGAAATGGACTTTTCCTGTTTGTGATATTTTCTTCCAGAGATTTTGAGAAAAAAAAATCAGATGAAGTCATTTTCAAAATTTCAAATGGGTTTCTCTTTCTGGCCGAGGAAATGAAATTTACCCAATCATTTGGGACGAAGATATCCTTATAAATTCTTTTATTCTTCTCTATTAAACCAAAATCTTGGTCAGATGGTAAATAGGAATGGCCACTAACTAAAAATTTATGGTGCATTTCTTTAACCACAAAATCGGGATGGGAGATGGGATACCAAAAATTGGCACAACAGTGAAAGTATTATATTTCTATTTTGGCCCCACATTGGACAGAATACATAATTTTTTAGAACATCCTATGTACGTTTTTTAAATAATGCATAAAACAAGACCCAATTTCTTGAGGTCCCCTTGACGCTGTAAACTCATCCCAAACATACATGTGAACTTTTTCACGCCCATATTATGTACATATACCAAAGCAAATGGTCTCAATCTGTACCAAAGCAAACAGTTTCTAAGAGAAGTATGAAGGTTACGCCACTATTGCACTCAAACTATGATCAAATTATAAAATGCAATAACACCTTTTTGAGTGCCATCTGGTTTTGAGTGTAGATAGCTGCATAAAACTATTTTTGTATTAAAATAGATATATTAAGGGACCCATTTTCATGAAAAACTCATTTTTGACAAAAAGTGGGTTACGCCACTATTGCACTGACGGCCTCATATATAGCGTGTCTAACGATTATATTCCAATAGTCTTGCATCAGACAGAGTAGTATTTTTCTTTATGAAGGAAGAAGGAAAAAAAAAAACGACAACAAAAAGAAAATTATTTTTGAAAGGAGCAGAACTATTTTTTTTTTTTTTGAGTCGATACGTGGGCTTTAGTAGGAAAAGTATTAGAAAGGATTTCAAGAATTGCAACTTATATGGTGAAGTGGTGATGAGGTTTAGAGTTTTATAATATAATGTGGGTTGGCTCGATACTCCAGGTTTGTACTTTCAGGCATGCGGAATGTAATTAAAGTGGGATACTCTAACTCAATTATATTGTCAACTAAAATAAGAAATATAAACTCAGATTAGATTGAAAAAAAAAGTTAACTTCTTGGTGAATCACCTCATTTCAAGATTCACCGATTTTGGAAGGATTAACTGAAGTTCAACTAGGGTTAAAGTATGTAATAAAGCTGAACCACGGTTAAACCATTGGTTATCCATTTAACTAGACCTTTCATGCCTAAAGTGCCAATTCGTTAAAGCTAGTTATACAAATGACTTGATCATCGGATCAAAAACTTTCAAGCCACCAAATTTAACCCATCGAAATCATAACCATTCTTCGATAGATTTGGCAGCTTGTGGCCTAAAAAATTTGCAACAAACTTTATTTTGACGAATATAGAATAATTCGAGCATCAAACACATTCAATTAATTTGGATTTTTAAACTGCAAAATCGCAGAAAACAGAACTGATGGTTCAAATCAAGAGCAAACTTACTTAAACAGCTTTTAATAACTTCCTGAAAGTCTTATGACGAAAAAGATATATGTAGCTATTGGCCTTGTCTGAAAACATTTTGCATATTTCTGGGTCAAAGACTCCATATCCAATGCATAATTTACCTACCTACAGAATTCCTGTTTCACCGGAAAATTGTTTCTTTCATCCGAAGGATATTGAAACCTTTTTCAAAACAGACTCTACCTATTCTGAATAGAATGCCGTCCGTATCTTCCATAGAATTCCTACCGTCGTTCCTTCTTTTACAAAACATTGCAAACAGCAGAAAATATAAAATCGATAGCCATCATAAAATGCATTCCACAGTGACCAGTCATTTGAAGGGCGGCCGAAGTGGCGCGGCAGCGTTGTATTGCAATCTGACATAAGCTCACAACTTCCATCTATACTGCAAAACCAAAAGATGATATGACGACGACGCGATGCTATGGTCGACCATCCTGCATTTTTTACAAAATTCATTTCATATCTTTGTTGGAAAGAAGGCCGCCATCAGTTTCACAAAAAAAAAGAATCCAAGAAAAATAACATTGTGTTGCAAAAAAAAAAAAGAAGAACACAAAATAATATATACTTCACAGGAATTCCAATCCGCTTACACAGTTGCGTGTGGAATTTGGATTACAAACATAAAAATACAATAAAAAAAAAAAAAACAACAACCTTCGAACGCTCTCCTCTGATGCACAAGTCGTTTGCGCGCACAGTTTGGTTGAGGGCACATATTTTTGTCAGCAATGGCTGGCCTGGATATAAGGTGAAATTCCAATCCTTGCACTCCTTGCGCGTTTACACGATTAACATTCCTGAGTTTATAACCCTTTGTATAATGCCCCTTCTTGTGTTGCATCCGATTCCTCTGCTTCTTTCTGCCTCCTCGCAAACACTCTCTACCACCGCACCGCACCATGCACCACCGAGCATCAGTCAAAAGAGAGGTGCACTTTTAACGATAAATATCAATGTAACGGCTGGATTCACAAAGAACACACAAAATAAAGTAAATAACAATAAAAATGAGAACACATTTCGCGAAATTCCTTACAATCAATTTTATTTGTTGAAGAAGAAGAACCAACCAACTAACCAAAAAAAAAAATTTATATAAATAATAAGAGATGCGATGCCCCCGCAAGGTATTTTTGTTTTTGAGAAATTACTTCGGTGTATACGCTTTTGATATCAATCTCGGTTGGAATTTTTCCAATTTTAATTCAAAGTTGAATTTTATGGATTTACATTACTTTTTTCCTTATGCGGTGGTGTATTTGAGTTAGGGGAATACTTCAATTATTGAAGAGTATTGAGTTTAAAAAATTATAGAAAAGGTGAACAGAAAAAAAACGCGTTACGCTAGAATACTTCAAAACAAAACATTTTGAAAAAAGAAATCTACAGGAGTTTTGATTTGTTCAATATCCAAGGATTTAACTACTTCGTGTTTGATTTCTTTAATATTTAAATTGATTAAATGCTAAACAGTAACATTTGCCTTTTTTTTGAAAAACGAAATCTCAACTAAAATTAAGCAATTTTTTTATTTATGTTAAGTTTTGTTTTTCAAAGAAATGATGTAAATCAAAAGCGTTTCTAGAAACGTTAAATTAATTCATGTCATATCGAACTGAAAGATGATTCCGTAAAGATGGCGCAGTTTTATGTCCTCTAAAACAAAAATAAAGTTTGGTGTACTTAGGCGTATACGCAATTTTTAATTGATTGTTTTCATCGGATTTAAGTCCTTTTTTGCAGGAACAATAAAAAAACATGAAATAAATAAATAAATTATTTTATTTAAAAAAAAAATATTTAAATTTTTTTTTAATATTTCGTAATTAAGTGACGTAAATTAGAAGCGTTTTCTTGAACCATTGTGTGAAATCATAAAAAATCGAACTGCAAATACTATCTCGTAAATATGACGAAGTTTGAGTCAGGCCTCTTAAAGCACTAAAAAAAAACAGATTTGTACACAAAGGCGTCCACTCACTTTTTTCAAATTGATTTTTTTTTTCAAATTTAAATTTTCAAAAGAAAAAAAAAAATAGAAAAGCTACACTTTCTTTAAAAATTCTTTTTTTTTAGCTAATGATAATCGAAAAAAATCCCCTCAATTTTTTTGACCAGTGTACAAAATTGGAGTGTCGCTGTTTTCAGTAAACATCCAAACAAGATGTACTTAAAATAAAAAAAAAAATAGTTTTAATTTTTATGTCAAGCGTGCGTATGAATATTTACAAATTTTAAAAAAGAAAATGCAAATCTATTCAACAAAATCAAACAATAAAAAAATACAAATCTCTACAAATTAATCAATGCAAAAAAAAAAAAATTGAAAAACAAAAGATAAATTAAAAATACAAAACAAGTGATTATAGAATTCTTAATCATTAAGAGTAGCTATAGTATTATAGCTAAAACAAAACAAAATATTTTGTCAGATAAATAATACTATTTTACTAATTGGTTTTTAATTTATTTAATTTTGTTTAAGCTTCTGAATTTTTAAGAAACTTTTTTTTTTTTTTATTAAAGACTATAAAATTAACCAAGTAATTTCTAGGTGGGACCACTTTTTTTTTTTGTATAGCTATCCAATTAAAAAATCTCTTCTCTGAATTTATGCATAGCTATAAAACAAAAGCTTAATTAAAACTTTATTAATGAATCTCAGATATTCATCATAATAATTGTCTTAACCAACATTATAAATTGGTATTTATTCAGAAGGAGTTTCCAAAAACCACGTAAATAATCATAATTTACATCTCTCAAAATCCAAACAAAGACTACGACATCACGTTCATCTTAAGATGCGACCTCTACTTACTATCTTTCACTCATTAAATTCAAATGTGAAAATAATAAAAATTAAAAGGTGAATACACCGCACTCCGTGTTGTCCCCTCGCCATCTTGTCGCCGTCACCACACTGCTGATAAATCTTGCTCAACTTTTTGCTCTCATTTTCTTTTTATATTCTTGGCTTTAAAATATTTTTTATATTCATTTTCAAATCAAATGAAATGAAATCCCCTTTCGTATATATGTAACTAACATAGTCCCCATCCCAAGATTTTCATACGCATTGCCAAGCCTGGTCTTTGCGCGCCAAGCCAACTATCATCTTTAACTCTAACTTAAGTCTTAGAGAGGTGTATCTGCACACGTCCATCGGTAATGTTTTTTTTTTTTTTTTTTTTTAATGTATCTGCATACAGAGGTGAGGTCGAGGTGTACGAACGTATTCCATTTTTTTTTATTTGTATCTTTGTATCTATATATTTAGGTATACATATATCTCTATGCATACAAAACCTACCTACGTACGTACATGGTCGCACGCGGCATTACGCTCTGCACAGCACACAAACTCTCCGAAAAGATTTTATCTGTTTGCTTTTTAAAGCGTAACTTGGTAGCAAACTAGTTTTTTAAAGATTTTTTTTTTTGTCTTTATTTTTCATTTATCCACTTTTGTATTCACGTTTTTATCTTATTTGTTGTTTTTTTTTGTTTAGTTTGTTGGATGTTGTTGTTGTTGTATTTTCCTTAACTTATTGCCCATTCATTCATTTAAGAGGTAGTAAAAGAGGACGATAAGTTTTGGGGTAAGAAAGAGGCGAAGAGGGGGTTAGAGGGGGAATCCCCAAGATTGTTGGAGTCTTAGATGCCTCCAACTTTAGTGCAGAAGAATTGACTGTTTTATGAGAATGTAACCTATGAAGATACCTTTATAGATACTTTTGTATTTCTAGAGATACTATGGAGTGAAGAAAATGTACAAAATTACAATTATTTTGAATATGAATCACAGAAACACCCACTCTACTACACTGAAGACGAAGACCGAATAGACGAAGAAGAAACGAGATTTTTTTTTTGTTGTTGTTTCTGCTGTTTTATGATTTGTTAATGTTTTTTTGTTTTGTATCTTTTTAAATTGGTGCAGTTTTTATTATTTTTTATGAGAGAAAGGGAGATTGTTTTATGATGATTCTACAGAAGATGGCTTTGATTGGGGTTATTTTAATTTAGTTACTGGGATGTTGAGTGACTTCTTAATGAAACTCATATATAGACTATAATGGAGAAGATTGATTTTTATGATTGAGTGGGTGTTATTTTGAATAATGATATTTTTGAACTAATTTGTAGATCGCAAGTGTTTTCTTTTTTTGAACCAATTTCCGATAAAACTTTACCTAACAAGAAACAGAAAAAAAAATAATAAGGGACCAAGTACAGAGCTTTGTGGAGTTTCACAAAAAAGCATAATTGATGGAGTGGTTGGTCCCTTATTAAATTTTGTTTATTTTTGTTATTTGCGACTGTAAATAGTTTTGGATTCGTATAGAAAATCGAACTCGAGACATTAATAAGACATAAACGATTATGGAAAACACGAAAAAAGTGAGTGCCTTTCTCACTCGACAGCCTAAGCTACGCAAGCTTTTTTCTTCAAACTTATAACTTGAGACGGTTCCCAAAATATGTTTATCTCGAAAACAGTTCCAAAACAATTTTGATGAAATTTTTTAAGTGGTAATTTGTAAGTAACTAAAATTACTTTGTTAAAAATATTGAAATTTATAGTGTTAAGAAGTCCATAAATGTCTAAAGCTAAAAAAAGAGAAAAAAAAAGAATTTTCTCATTACACCTTTGATCGTGCATCGTTGTCGTCATTTGGTTTTTCCAAAAGAAAATCCATCACATTTTTATAATGACATATTTGTCATTTGCTCATCTAGGGCACGTGACAAAGAAGACCACCAACATAGCAGGTATAGATCACCGCACACAATTATGACATATTGTCGGCTAGCAGCAATCACTACAACAAAACTTGGATGAGACAAATAGAATTGACTAATTGGATAAGCTTCGTTTTTGTCCCTAAGGGCCCAATTATTTTGCACTGCATCATAGGCTGATGACTTTATTTTTTCCTAAATTGGCAACGCGTTGCGTTGATATATTTATAATAAGGCTTCAAGATCGTTTGTCATCTTTTTCTGTTGAAAACATAATAGAAAAAAAGAAAATTGTTTTAAGTTGCCATCATTGGTATAATCCTTTTATAGAAATAAAACACTATGGCGGCCGTAAAACTTTTTTTTTTTAAATTACTTGGAAATGCAATATACTACTGAACTCAATGAAGTTGTTATTATTTTTTTTAAGTAAAAAAAAGGGAATTGTTTTTATTGCGATTAATTTATTGTAATGTTATGATCGATAGGCCAGGATTAAAATTCCTCCAGAAAATGGCGTTGAATTTTTTTATATACCCAAAGACTTTTGAACTTCTTCTTAGGCGTTGATTAGAGCCAAAAGAAAAAACGATTTCCAAAAAAAAATACATATAAACTTAGCGTTGACACACAACTTGAAGATTTTTTAATTTTAATTAAAAATATTTTTCACGAGTCAAAAAATTTCGAGAATTCGTTAAACTTAATTTTCGGTCTAAGAAGCTGGGCGTACGTGCCTATAAATATTTTTGTTTTCTTAACAAGGTATATTTATGTACATATATTGAATAATATAATATCTGCCGTTTTTATTGCATCCGCATATTGTTTTAAGTAATACTTGTTTTATGTCTCTAAAGTCTAAATAAATAAACATTCATATAATATTTTATATATATATATGTTTAAACAGTTGTTGGAGATGTTGTTGTTGTTTTTGTTTTTTGTTAAATTAATATTAATTCAGTGTGCAAGATAAAAACGAAAAGCTAATAAAAACGTACGTCTTTGTTTTTGTTTAATTCGAAATAAATGAAAAAAAATGTTGTTGTTCTATTGAAGAAAATTTGTATTTAGGTATTTTTTGCATTTTGACCAATTCTAGAAATAATAGTACAACAAACAATAAATAATCAAAGAATGTATAGAATTTGCAATTTCTCGAAATGCCGATGTCTTCTAAACGATCAGCCAGAGAAAGAAAATCAAAGCCGTTTTTGAAAAATCGCATCATCTGCAAATTGGTATAGAATACGTTTTAATAAAATTCACCGACAAATAAACATCAACTCACTATCAACATCATCCCCTCCCTCCATTAGTTTAGTACAACTTTCAGAAGTTCTGGGTCGATCAGCTACCTAAAATGGTTGATTGCTAAATCCATGATTATAAAACCCAAACTCTGAAAAACTGTCAGTTTACATGCCCATTCTAGGATTAAAAAGCGTTCGCAAGATAGACCACCATTAATACGTCTAATAATATATAGAATTTTCTTGGCAGAATACTCATCTAATTATCACACTTTTTATGCCTCTGCCTTTCTACCCACTCTTACTGTAATCAATCAAAAATAAAAATTTCTTTACGTTCTTTGCATACGAATGTCCAATAACAATATAACATGCAACAACAAAAGCCAAAGAACTATTAAAAAATTCAACCCGTCTTAAACACCCACGTTGGAATTTTTAATTATATACATACTCGTAAATCCCCATTACCATTAGGAGGACTAAGGGTGCCCGAAGAAGAGGGCAGCCACCATCTTTATTGATTGTCAAGCTACTTCCTTGTTTAGATATCGCAAATCTATCCACCAAATACGGGTTAGTAAAATGCAAAATGCTTTCTGTCATTCAAAAGGAATTCATTTATTGCATAATGGAAATAGTTTGGATCAAGTAGTTCCCCGAACCCACCGCTTGTCCGCTCTTTGTTTTGACAGAGTGTGAGACACGGGGGACCCAATATCTATTATATTCCATAACCATTGCTCGGTCATGCTTATGTTCGAGTTTTTTTTTATTTTAAGTAAAAGAAAAACAAAATTATTATTCATCATCAACCCGCACATAGTGGTTCTGTGGTGTGACGGTGGATTAAGGGGGAGCATTTACAATGTAAGCACGAAATGCTCCCAACCACCAATCACCTCCAACAACAACAACAACAAATACTTCTTCCGTTTTGGGCCATGGCTTAATGATGGTTTGCCGACGACATGTTCCGCTCATGAATGAACTTATATCTTTCATGGCGACATTAACCGATGAGGTGCAGTAAAGTTGATGGCCGACAGCAATTGATATTTGCATTTTGTATAGCGTTGCATTATCATTATCAATGCATACTTTTCGGACGCTTCCGGTTTTAATTGAATTTTGTTGCATGTTAAGGAAGATGCAACCCGAAAAGAATATTTGATGAAGTTTTTTTTCCGTCTCTGATACAATCAGAGGGCTAAGGAATTCTCTGTGGCACGTTCTGCAAGCCATTTTGGGTCGGTAATGTCAAATTATATATTCATTGGCACACGCGCAATGTTTATTTAAGTTGTTTATGTTTATATTTTCTGTTTCTTTTGTAATGATCTTGACTTATAAGCGGAACTTTAGTCTGCAGGGCAAACGGATATGGGCGACGGCGGACATTTTGATTTGATTACAACACAAATGAATGGAAATATTTGATATTTTATGGAAAGCACGATTTGAGCTTTAGATCATAAAATATATTTTTGTTTTGATTGATACATCAATAAAATAAATAATTAATAGCACGACACAACTCACAGCTAGCGTAGTGTATTCATTATTTCTAGAACATCTTTAATTCACCCTATTCCTACATAATCACAAAAAATCTAATTATTTCTTACATTTTTTTTCTATTTCAGAATCCCGCTTAACTGCCAAAGAACTCCCCACCACAAAATGGCGTCGTGATCGACGAATTCGAGCAGCTTCAGAATATCAACATTCATTGTCATCACAAAACACCCCATCGGTGGTGGCATCCCCACCTGCTTCACCACCAATGATGGTCGGCCAACCGACCAGTATGAGACCGCTGTGCGAGTCTACAAATCGAACAACATTGCCAATTATTGAAAGTCCCATTGATATGTCTGTGACATCGACAACAATGAAGCCAAGAGCATCACCACCACCCCCATACAGGGAACCATTGCCGGGATCGACTTTTGCCACAACACTTGCTCGTCCGAGTGTAATAACGCAAGCGCCACCAAAACGTGGCGACTCACGTGACAGTATTTTAATCTCGAATCGAGAAAATGACAATCAAAGCACTGGTAGGTTTGAAAAAAAAAATATTTTAAGAGAATGATGTTCTAACTTTGCGCTTTTTTTTCATTACAGAATCTATATCGATGTGTGAAACCGTGATAGAAGAACATTTCCGTCGCTCTCTAGGACCTGATTATGTGGCTCTGTTCGGGAAGAAATCTCCAATACCATCGACGCCTTCGCCTACACCAACTCCAACACCACCACCACCATCAGTCCAACAAATGCCTGCCATGGCTTCAGTTGCATCACCACCAACTCTACTAGATTATCAGGCTGTAGAACTTCATGTTTCTACACCAACTTCTCCAGCTGCAGTAGTCATGCCTCAGGCTTTGACTACAAAACCTATCATGAGTCCAGTTAGTCCACCAGAACAATCGCCACCTCATGTGGCAGCAGCACGAGTTGAGTCGCCAGCTCTAGTTGTGGCCTTAACCCCTCCTCTCAATGAAACAACATCCTCATCCAAAACAACAACATCGACACATTCATCAACGCCATCTGTTGATGATCACTTTGCCAAGGCATTAGGTGATACATGGAAGAAACTGCAGGCAGACAAAGAACAGAGAAATTGAATTTCAAATTTAATAAAATTCTAAATTGTTAAGAAGAAATTTCAAAAACACTTGATGGTTTTTATTTTGTGAAACTAATACTATTACACTATTTTTAACCTATACATGGCAAAAAAGATCTCAAGACAAAAAAAAATACAAAAAAAATATTTAATGTTTAGTGATAAAGTTTTTTTTTCGGATATACATAAGAAGGGAATGCGTTATAATTAAAAAAAAAAACGGATACCTAGCGTTAATGCTTAAGGAATATGTCAATTTGAAAATCAATTAAAAATTTAAATGTATGTTCTAAATTAAAGTTAAAAGATGATAAAGACAAATTTAAGTTCAATGAGATTTTTAAACTAAAACAAATAAATATTTTCTGGGTAAGCATTGAACTAAAAAGAACAACAAACTTAAATATTTGAAATCATATTGCTGTCTCTTTATTGAATTTTAAATAAATTTCAATGTTTTATTTAATTTTCAAATAAAGCCACTTTAAATTTAAATTTTTACAATTGCACATTTGTTTCGTTTGCTTGTAAGTAAAGTACGTTTTCTTACTTAAATACATAAATATAATTTGATTGTAAATTATAAATTTAAAACAAAAAAAAAACACTAAACCTACTCTCTTATTTTGTAATTAAATTAATTTATCAACTGTTTAAGATTTAAACAACAACAAAAAATAATAACTGACAAAAATATTTAACTTTGTGTATTTTATTTTAAGACGGCCAATGAATTCCTATTATTTTTATATAATTTTCAAGCGAAAAAAAAATATTATTTTAAATAATAAATCAAATTATTGCTTTTTACATACACACTCTAATCTTTTCGGATTAAGCGGTTTTTATTGAGTGTTTATTTTTTTATTTTCTTTTTCTTTGTTCGTTTTTTTATTTCAATTTTCTTTTTTTTTTAATTTGATTTTTAGTATTTTCTTTCCTTATTTGCATTTTTGTAATTTAGAATATTTCAATACCTACTTAATGTAATGTTTAATATAATATATATGACAACAAATTATTATAGAAATTTAATTTTAGATTTAAACAAAAATAATAATCACTATTTATGTATTATGTAATACTTTAAATGAAACAAATTAAAATTAATATTAAAATAAAATACATGTTTTTTTTTTGTTATTCATCATTTTTTTGTTGTTAGATGATGTTCAAGAAGAAAAGGACACTATCGTCAACAGCTCTATAATTATGTCAAATCATCGATTATCAAGGACTTATTTTAAGTTGATTAAGATCACTAAAATTAATTCCTTAAGATTATACAAAAGAATGTCTCATATGAAACCAAAATTACTATCTATTTCAAGATGGCAGATTTTTCTAATACTTTATGGATATTGATACTAAATGAAAAAAAGTAAGTATTTAAGTAATCATAGATTACTTTTATTCGCCAAAAATTGTGATCAAGCAGTTGATTAGCGAGATTTAACTGACAAATGTATCATGAACCTAAAGCACTGTGATATGACGTTAAGATTTAGCAGCTTCCCAATGAGACAACAAAACGATAGGTATGTGATGGGAAACGCTGTCACTTTTTTATATTTATAAAAATATTTTTCCAATTCGCAATGCAGCGTTTTTACGACGATAACTAATTTTTCTACAAGAAAATTAATTATTAAACACTATAATATTTAAAACAATATATTAATCAATTTATTTATAAATTCAATTTATGGCTTCGATTTTAAATTTAAAAAAAAACGCCACTTCTTTTTTTCAATTTTCCGAATTCATGGTGTAACGAGAGGACGTGAAATGCTCTATTGCGTATCTGTATATCCTAGTATACTATACTTTCATTTAGTTTCTCAGGGCTCTGTGAAATAAGGTAGGAATTGATTTAGTATGGCGCAAAATCGCGGTATTATTTCATTTTGAAAATGAGAGGCAGTTTTAATGAAATGTCTTGTCCTTTTTTACCTTGACTCCATAGAGTATTTCTTTTTTCACTTGGCCTTATTTCTACTCCTGTTTCACAACTACGAAGGGAACTCATTACACTAACTTCCCATCGACTTGCCACATTATGAATCAGGCATGGAGCCAGAAAAGCTGTTGATTTAAATTACTCAACTGATCCACACCCAAATTAACTCTACGAATATCCACTCGAATCGGAAGATCTCTGAAACATGTTTGGATAGATTTTAATGAAAAAACCGTTGTTTTCAACAACACGTTATTGACAACAACACGTTGTTGTTATTGTTTATTTCTTAACAATTGTTTCTCATTGGTTTGGGAAAGCCTTAAGGCTAAACGGTGTTTTTAACTTCCTTGCTTAGGTTGTGGCTCTTTACTACTTAATGATGGTGGTTTGAGAGTTATTCAAATTCCTATAACGCTGTAAAATGCTTTTAACTTGAGATCATAATGGAACTATTCGTTACTAATTTCTTAGTAACTTTTTTTCTTAATTCAAACTGCATTTAACTGTACATACATAAATGTAGTTCACTACAATGAAACAGAGATGACTCTTGAGTTAATGAGTTAAGATGGTTGTAGGATAAACTATATTATTGGTGCGGTTGTGTTTTCTGATCACCATTCACAATAATAATAAAATTATAATCATAGTTCAACAACAGTTAGGGTGAGTTAACCAAAACGGCAAACAACGTATTTTTTTTAATTCAAACGTATTATTATTGGAAGGTATTCATTATTGATATAAATGTTTTTCGAAAGAGAAATCCTTACTGCGGATATTAACTAGTTTGAAACTGAGACGTAAAATAAGTCATGGAGGCAGTCATTTTAAATAGGTATTCATAATAGTCGGCGTCGTGTAATAGCGGACATACGAGTATACGTAGCAATAAATAAAAATAAAATATTTAATGGGTCTGTAACAAGGGTGGAAATAGAGTGAAGAGATATGGTTTCTTGCAAATATGTTTTAGCTTCCCCAAACCAATGCGAAACCGATGCTAAATAGTCATGACGGCGAAGAAACAATAAAAACAACTTATGTATTTTTGTCAATCATAACAACGTGTTGCTTCATTTTTCTCAAAAAAAAAAGATTCATAGGAAAAGTACATAATCAAATTATGGACTAAAAGCTCTTTTTTGGAGATCTCATTTATTTTTTGAAATATCAATTTTTTTTCTAGATTTTAAAAACAGATAAAAAAACAATTCTGTTTTTCCTACACATTAATAAATACACAATACAAATTGTTTTTTTTCTCAGTGATAAGAATTTAATTCTTCCCTAAACCGAAGCGAAACAACACGCAAGTCGTTTTTTCTAACCCCGGGAATTGGAAAAAACTATATATCTGGGTTTCCATACAAACTATTGATATCCATGTATGCAAATATTGAAAGTGCATCCCATATATCCGTACTTAAAACTAGTACGCTGCTGACGCGTAACAAAAAATCCACATTTCCCATTTTCCGGATTTTTTCGCAATTTGCGAAATTTCCTCATTAACTCATAAACATTACAGTTCTATGAGCTAATAAAGGAAGATATTTTGAGGTAAGGAGTTTGGGAAATTAACTGACAAACCAAATTATTTCAAAATAAACTCAATTGTCGTATTCTCAAAATAAATTGTTTTACTCGTTTGGATAAACATTTCAATAGTCGTGACGAATTAATTCCTATACTCATTTTAAAAATGTTGGATTTTTGAAAGTTGCCGTGTAGACTCCTGCTTCCACGCTCATTCCACGTAAGTGCCAACAAATATTACAATACTCTGCCAACACAGCCCATATGCGAAATGCGTAAATTCGGGAACTAGAATCGAACAAACCTCGCAATAATTTCCCTCCAATTTGACATTATCTTTTTCTACACTATTCGTATTCTCTTCAATTCCATCGAACTAACACTACCCCAGATCCCATCTGGATACGTGTTTCATCTCAAACAGTTCACGGCAAATTAACCCACACATCTAAACAAGTATTAGTTTTTTAAAGAGAATTTGATCGTTGTTTCGCTCCGTGGTTTTCTCCAGAATTAAACTTAAAAATCCATCAAATAAATTTGAGCATATTCTTAAAATTATGCTTCTAGGCCATTGTTCTAATTCGACAATCTAATTCAATATTCACTAGAGAACAAGTTGGTGGGAGAAAAAAGTTTCTAAAAGTGAAAATTTTATCGCCCTTCTGTGTGTGAGAACGAAAATATTCGGCGTTTCTTGTCAATGAAATTCGTGCCCCCCTTGTGACAGAGATGGTTATACTTTATCATATGTTTATTTGGCAAGCAATGCATTTGTGCAGTACGAGTGAGAACGGGTCAACCGTATATTAGGTGAAGTTCTAGCGCTGAAGTGTGTGTGTAAATTAAATTGAAATAGTAGTGGGATCTGTCTGGCCGTGGTTTAGTTGGTGTGTGTTTGCGTTTGGCGTGCGAAGGAGAATACGAGAAAGAGCAGCAACGAATTCGAGGGATTTGTTTTCAAGGCGAAATGAAATGAAATGGAAATGATTTTTACAGGGATGTAACGTGGTGCATAGACAAAAGTGTTATAAATATTCAAGTAACCATATTGGAATGTGGAAGACGGGATGAACAGTTTTTTTTTTTGGAATCGAAATGAGATATATTTTTGTAAATAAAAATAAAAACATCTTTTCGGAATGCAGGTCAGTTTGAGATTGATATTGTTTGTATTATTATTATTTGAACAAACAATAGCTCCGTTTAAATTACTTAAGTTTAAATTATAAAGTATTAACTGCACTTTTTGTGAGAAACATAAATATGCAATTGATTTTGTTTGATGATCTGTCACGTCAAATCAATCTGAAATGACAGATAAAGACGCAATTTTTTTCGCACGTCTCTGTCACATATTTTTGTTTACGCTTTTTCCAAAACCTTCAATACAGTTACAATAAGTTAGTTAGTTACATTAAATTAGTCTTATTTTGAATAGCTAAACGAACGCTTGGTAGATTCAAGCATTCAAGATCTCCTTATATTCGGAAAAGCCAACTTTCCTTGATTTTCGGATTCGCTATTCATAACTGGGGCCCAAAAATTATTTGAGTTTATATATTTCTTTATGAAAACAAAAAGCAACTGAAAACCGGAAAAAAGCCCAAATAAAATTATTCGCAAAGTTAATCTTTTTGCTTCAGATATACTAAATTTGTAAATTTTTTAGAAAGCAAGAACTAAAATCCAGAAATGATATTACTTAAGAAAAGTAACAACAATTTAAAATCCGATCTTGAAAATAGTTCACCTCATCAGGCTTTTAAGATATTTTTATTTGAAAATTGAAAAATGTTTAAATAAGTTTTTGAACATTGGCGGGTTATATTTGCAAAAACTCAAACAAGTTTTCTTAGATCGTTTTCGTTTGGTAGTATTAAATTGCTCCTTTTTGGCTCCTGTTACTTCAATAACCTTCGATGTAATGTTTTTTAAGAGTTTTTCTGTTCTCGATTTTTCGTGATCGATTTGAATCAAAGGATAAGAACGGTGTCGTGAAAATCCAATCGGGAACGAAATAAACTTCCCTTTTTATTCAAATTTTATAAGAAATTTTGTTTCAAAAATTTTAATGAAATTTTGATGTTATATTTTATTTATAAAATAGGGTCTTTTCGCTTTCTAAAATTTAAATAATGCAAGTTTAGATACCATTCGCCAAATTCTAAAATTTAACCGCAAATTTTGTTCTTTTGGGCTTTTTTGTTTTCAAATATGGAAAAAAAGACCTTAATGTGAATTGAAAATAATATATTTAAAAAAATTGAATGAAATTTAAACATTTTAAGTGCCCTGAAATCATCGCGCCCTTTAGCAATCCAGTTAATCCGCTACATAAAATTTCAATCAACCTCGTATAACAGATTATTTGTTGACAAAACAGAATCAGCTGTGCGTCTGAAAACTTTCAAACTCCACTGCCTAATTTGCCTAGTTCACAAACCAACCTGTTCCCCTAACATTCGCTCGTTCCTCTCGCACGTGCCGTGCACACTTGGTTTTCTCTTTCCCCTAACCACTCCATTCTCAAACTACGCTACAAAATGAGACAAACAAAGTAAAATGTCAAATAATATCCCATCTGCATCTGTCAAAACATGTCATTCAGCCACAGAAAAGAAAATCTTCAGTTCTGTCTCACTCTCTCCCCCATTATTCATTTTGGTTAATATTTTCTTTCGAAAATTAGAAGAAAAAAAAAATGATTTCAATTAAAAAATTCGCAACATAAATGCAAATAAAAAATGTTATCTACCAAACAAAAACAATTAGTGAATAATGAGAAAGTGTTTATAAAATTTTCAGCAATCAAGTGCGGTTAAGAAAAATTAGAAAAAAAATATTTTTTTAACACAATTCTTGTGTGTCAAATGCCAAACATTGTGCAAAACTTTTTTTTTTTTTTTTAATTTCTCTTCCCCCTAAACAGTAGCTAGAAGGATAATAATTTTAATAAATTAAAAACAAAAACTGCTGTAAGAAGGTGAGAGCAATGAGAAAGTTAAGAAAAGAAATTATTGTTTACGAAAAGTGAACAATTTTTTTGTGAAAATTAGTTTTTCGTCAAAAAAAAAAGAAGAAAAAAACAAAATTCAATGCAAATGGGATAATTTCTTCGTCTGCCGCCCTGCTGTCTCACTTTCGCTCACACTCTCAAAAGGCAAGGGAATTTTCTTCCTTCTCACTTGTGTCGTCTTTTAAAGGTGTTTTTTCCTTGGCTGACTTGAAGACTCCTGTCAAAAAAAAAAATTACCCATTTTTAAGTTCACAGTAGGAAATTGTTAAATAAATTTTTGTTGCGACTTCAAGAAAATATTAAACAATTACATATTTCATAAATGAATTCCATGTTTTTATTTGTAGAATTGTGCGGTGAAAAAGTGAAGTCGAAAAATTGAAGTGACACAAAGACGACGACGAAGAAAAGAAAGGAGAGCAAGTAAGACAGACTGTCAAGAGTAGAACCAGCAGCAGAAGCAAAAACCCAAGAAAGGATCACCACCATCATCATCATCATCATCACCACCAAGAAAGAAGAAAAAAAGTGAAACTTCAAGAACTATAAAGTACTGCTGGAATATCAACAGTAGACAAAAATATTAAACAAAAAGTTAAACATAAAAAGGAAAAACCAAAACAATCCACAGAAGGTGAAAAATAATATTGGATTGAATGTGGAGGATTCAGGCACAATGCAAAGCTTGGACTCATCATGTCAAGAAGCTGATGTAAGTAACAACTTAGTTAAAGAATTGTTATTAACAATATTTTCTTAAGTTTGTTCTAGGAATCTGGTCGTGGGGATTTGTTTTCATTTTCATTTTTGCATAAACTAAAATTATACAACATTAAAATTGAACAAGATTGTTATACAAGATAGAAGAAAAAACGAAATACTTTGTATGTCCTTTGGGAGTTTTTTTATTTGTTATTTTTTATCCAAACTAAAACAATATAATTATTGCGATACGACTTATTTCTACTTCGTGATTCTGTTTGCTTGATTTATAGTTTTTAAGAACAAACAAAAATAAACAAAAAAACAATGGGGAACTATGTATTGTTGGTATTCTATAATTGCAACAAAAAAAAACTATAATGTAATTGAATTTCGAAATAATTAATATTTGTTTGCTATTAATTGTTCTTTTCTAAAGTTACACACAGTTTAGAAGGATATCCTGAACTTAATTGGCGTTTTCATTCGACATTATAGAAAAATACTTATCTATCTGTGAAAGCCTCTGACATCGATTCTCATTCGAAGAGCACAATTCAAGTACGAAGACAAAAAGCATATAATTTTAAATACTCATATCTGTTATGAAGAAATTTTTTATAGGTAATTTAAAAAATAAAAATTTCCAGTTAGCTAAAAGTTTGTTTAAAAAAAAAACAATCTCACAAAGAACTTAGTCAATACTTTCAAGCAAACAGTTTTTTTTCAGGTTTTAATAACCTGAGAACTGAAAAATCGTGTATTAAAAAAATAAAATAAATTTAGTGAAAACAACAATAGATTTTCTCAAAATGTTTAATTTTAGATTTATGCTTATCTCTCCAAAATTATCAATTTCATTAGAAAACATCACTGGTCAAAAAGTAAAATAAGAAAATAAACTTTTCCCAAACTTTTAAGTCCGTGCTTAGAATCAAATTGAGTATTTTAGATTAGATTTTTGAGGTTATATAACTCCGGCGAATAATTTATTTTTAATACATTTTTTTTTTATTATTCTGAAAGTATTTTTTCATTCATTCTTTTTCAAAATTCCGTTTGCATATTTTCAATATCTCTTGCAACCTTCGGTATTGTTAATATAATTGTTAGACTTAACATGACGCTCCATAATCTGTCGAATGTTCGATATGTGCTCAGGTAAATGTATTTTATAGTGGATTAATGCGAAGTGCCTAGGAAATCCTCGATTTCATTGTTAGAAAAAACAAAGCTTTCTCTAAACAAATGAGTCAGTTTTAGAAGTTCTTTATGGCCCTTTGGTATTTAATAAGTGTTTTTAACATGATTCTAAATTGAATTCGTTGACTATTTTTACGAGAAATTATATTCTGATTTCTTACAAATGTTTTATATTGTTTCGATATTAAAGGTTTTGAAATAGTTTGTACCTAATTCACTATTTTATTGCAAGAAAAAGCAAATATTGTGTGAAAGCTTTTATTTATGGAGAAGAAAGTGATTTCTCTTCGGTTTTGTTTTTTGATAATTTGATGTGAAATGAAATTATTCAATTTAGTTTTCCGGCGTTCAACAGAGATTATTTTGAATGTTTTTTGCATTTTATACCCTCTTCAAACAATAATCTTGCTCATTTTTACTGTTCGCTGAGAAAATTAAAAAAAAAAATATTTGATGTTAACGAGGAACTGTTCTCTATCAAGAAAATCAACAGTATCAACAGTAGCTGCATTTTTCTTATCAGTTTTTTTTTTTTTTAATGATAAATTCTTGTTTAATGAGTTTCCAAAAGGCATATATGTACGTATATACATAGTTATAAAGCATAATGTATATTAAAATGGTTTTTTTTTTTATAGATCATAATTATACAGAAATTTTGTCGAAAGTTATTACTCAATTTGAGCGAATTGAATTTTTGCAAAAATGTTGCAAAGAAATTTCATTTCAGTGGTGATGGTTTAAGGCTCAACCGCTTAAATGATGAACATATGTATTGATTGATATGTTACTGTAAAAACCGAATTATGAAAATTCTAAAATTTAAACAAAAGAAAAACTTTTCCAAATTCAACCAATGTTTCTGAAAATTCCTGAGTTTATAGAAATTTTAATATTACAATAGTGCTAAAAAGAGCCTTAGAAAATCAGTTAAGAATATTGAAAAATCATTTTGGGACAAAGGGATATTTTTTTCAAACAGTCGTTTACGGGATTTGCACAAAAACAACCTTTTTGATTCTTTTTCAAATACTGGCACAAATCTGTTTAACGATTTTTCGATTTTTTCAATTCATATAATATATATGTAAATAAAGTATTTTTGTGCTTATCGAATTGCACTGCTTTAGTCGACGATTGTCGTGAGCTAATTTTTGCATTCCCATGCAATGTATGCAATGCGTTCAAAGAGGACATACGAAGCTTGACTCAGATGATGATGAATCATTAAAAACCTTATCAAACTAAAAATGTTTAAAACAATTAATCTATTGCAACGTATTAAATCCATATTTTAGATCATAGTGTGCAGCACAATTTTAAATCTTTAACTGAAATTGCCATTTAGCCCAGCAAAAATGCTCATGAAGAAAAACAGTTTTAACAAGGAAAAAACTTAACTTACTGAAAAACTTTCCATGTCAACTTCAAAAAGGGTGAAAAGGATTAATTTAACTTGTAATAGTATGCATTTAATGAAAAAGACCTAATTGAAAACAATCGCTTTTTTTCTTCAGTTTTTAAAATACTTTGAATGTACAACCGAAATAAAAATTAGTCTTTTTTTTACAACTATTCGACAAAAATAACTATTTAAAAAAAAAATATTGAAGAATATATTGCGGCTGTAAAAAAGCTACATCATGAAATTGCGGGCGGTCCGTAATCATTTCTATTTAAAAAACAACGCGATTTCGGACGATAAAAAATGTTTTTCTTCCTTGTCTTATTATAATATAATTTGTTTTATAAGCTACCTATTTTCTCGTATTATTAATATTTTATTTGTTTTTGTTATAAAATAAATAAACTCCCGCCATTTTTTTTTTGAAAACTCCAATTGGATCACGATGAAAAACCTAGATCGGATATACAACTTAAATCCAAATCGATCTTTCGATTCTGCATATAATAAAAACTAGGATTTCCTAAATGGATTTGCTATAAATGAGCAGCGCATAAACAATAACATCATAACAATACCATAATAACATTCATTGGAAACCATTAAAAAATTGAAAGACATAGAAAAATGCACGTGGCTTATTATTGAACACTTTTTAAAAATTGTTCTTGTTTTTTTTTTCAGTTTATAATTAACGACACCCTGTTGCGACTAAAGGTCTCTAACAACACGTCGAATGTGCTTCGTCAAACACAGTATCAAGCGGCACAGCCACCACCTCCTCATCCCGCTGCACATTCGTCAGCACACTCTTCAACTCTCTCACCATCCCCACAGCAGCAGCAGCAGCAGCAACAACAAAAACAACACCAGACTCCTACAACCCGTCATCACCAAGCTCCGCCACCACCCTATCCGAATATTCAACAATCCAGTCAAAGTCTTCTCAATTCAAGCCTCCTGCATAACATCAATCAAATACCAAGTCAACCGCCATATTGTATATTCGATGGGGCCGATTCACCGCCAGATTATTCAAGCATTAACTCATCGCTCGGCGAAAACCTTCTATCTGAACAGAGCCAGCATTTGTCAGGTGAAACATCTAAAACACCCGCCACTACATGGTCGTCGTCAGCAGAGAATTCCCTGCTTTCACCGGCACACATATCGAATCTTAATTCGATAACATCACCGTCGCCTGCATTGCCTGATACATTACTCTCAACGCCACCTTCATGTTCGGCGTCTTCGTCAACGAAATCAAAGTTTTCAAGTTCTTTTAGTGGTGGAAGTTTAGCAAGTAGTGGCACCAACGCAAATATTTCAATAACAACAACGATATCCGGAGGAAGTAGTGGTGGACTGTGCCGTACTAGTTCAGGAGGCGTAGGGGCTTCATTACTAACATCATCACAAAAACGGCAATCAACAAATTCCTACAGCAGCAGTAATTCAGCGACTGGATCGCCAAGTAAAAGGCAAAAGACTTCAGGGACATCCACATCATCAACGTCGATTATAAGTGGAGGTGTTCCAGCAGGGTTACATCAGCATCATAGGAGCAGTAGCAGTCGATATGAATCATCAACAGCGTCGTCCTCGTCGTCCAATGTAAAACAAACAATACCAACAGCAACATCAAGATCGAGTGAGACAACTCACTCAAGTTCTTCGAGTTCGACAAAATTCTTTAACATGCAGGACAAGCTTAAGGAATTATATTTGGAAATGGTTGAGGATGATTTGAATATCGCACAACAAACTGGAGTAAGTAAATTTTTTTAAAGAAGTCTTTTACTCTATATTTGTTTCTATTTTCCAGTATTTTCCATTATTCAATATTTTTTAAAGATATGGAATACACGTACATTCTTTTATGTATTTGTATATTTTATATAATTCTTCTACATCCTTAAAAAAATAATAAAAATACACAAAATTTTCAGTTCACTAGGACATTCATGTCATTGTGCTATTCAGTCGTTATGAAACAGAAACGTAGAACATTCCAGTGCAATTTTCGGAACAATTGGTTCCATATAAATTTGATAATAATATAAAACTTAATTTTAACGGTTCCAGGAACATTTTAGATTTTTCCCATTTAAAGTAAGACAACAAATATTTGAAAAAAAGATCCTCCCACCCGTTTAGGCTGTAGATCAACAGCCAGAGACATTTTTTTATTTTCTCACTATCGGTTGAAGCAACTTTAATTTTTTTTTTATGGAGAAGAAAAAATTTTGAAAACAAAAAAATATATTTGCAACTTATTCACAAGTACCAACAAGTCAAAAAATCACTTTCTTCATTTACAATAGTCCAATTCGTTTTAGTCAAATTTATATGCTCGTAGACATATAAGCGTATCTTACCGCTTTAATATAACAGCTCTACAGTAAATTTGTAATTTGGTTTTATGTATCATTTAGCTTGGAAATGGGAAACATGTATATTCAGTTCACCTTCTTGTTAACTATGTAATTAGTATTAATTTACTAATTAAATAGTACATTTTTTGATTTATGTACATATAGTAATATAAAAGTAAGATAAGAAACATTTCATGCATATATACTCAACATTATTTTTTTATAATTATTCTATTCTAGGTAAGACTAAGGACCCGCTCTTTTGTTTTGGAACGTCTGGTGCAACGTGAAAAACTAAACAAAATCGTCGTCAATCTCTATCCCGGCAATCAGGGATACTCGCTTGCATTATACCATGACGATCGGCAGTCGTCATCATCAGATGATTCCACACCGTCATCGTCATCGTCATCATCAAATGATTACAATAAATCATCAACCCAAACCTCCTCATCATCGTCAATATCACTGTCTTTTGCCACAACTTCCATCAACAACAATAATTCCCCCTCTAGTCGATTTAGCAAACATCAACAGCAGCAAAAATTCAATAATTCAATTGTAAATATAAATCACAATAATAATTCCCTCCCCGTAGACCTGCTGCAAAATGAAGAGTGCCACGAAAATGATTTACTACACATGCCCTCGCCTAGTAATCAAGGTGATATATTACATGGAACGACAACAACCACAACAGACACTGCCGATGACACAGAAGAAGATGTCAATCTAATCGAAGTGTACAGGTGGCCCTACGAGGTAAACAATCTATTGCAATGCATCGACAGTGGGCAGTTGCCAAGCTTCCTCTCCGATCTCCTCGAGAACCGGTCACCCAATGTCTTCTACTCGGGTTGTGTGATCTGTCAAATAAGAGATTTTCGCCAAACCTTTCCAATTTCATCAAATAGCTGTGATATCTATCATGTTCTGTTAAGGCCCACCAATGACACCATCTACTCGGACGTGCAGAAGCTGGCTAAGCGCGCCAATCTGCAAACCTACGAGGAGAGGCTGCAGCTCGAAAGTGAACTGGTGCTGGCGACATCAGAGCCACTATGTCTCGATCCAGATCCCAGCATTGGCCGGGATGAGATAAACAGTCAATTCGTCCGGCAAATGTTCAACACACATGAGATTCGCCGCCAAATGCGCAAATACTCCCAAGTAGCGATTAATCGAAAGAGAAAAATCGATCAGTTTACGCATAACTACGGCTTGGAACTTTGTGATTATCTGCAAAGATTACGACAGCAACCAAGGCAAATGCATAGTAGCACAATTGCCGGCAGCGGTACGAGTGGTGGTATAGGCCTAGAGAACAGTAGCAGCAACAGCAGCATCTTCTCATATGGCGCAGCAGGTGGACAAACTTGTAGCAATAATAGCTCTAGTGGTAGTGGTAATAGTAATAATATAAGTAGTAGCAATAGTCATAGTAGTAATCAGCAAAGTAATGCAAACCCCAACTCACACACACCAACAAATGCTGCTGTGGCGGCACGTACGCCCAACCTAGACTATCCTCCTCTGGACGTCCCAGAGAGCATAGACGTGGAGAAATATGCAGAAGAATGTGAATGGCCGAAAAATACAACAGACTGTGAGCCGGAATTGATCGAGGAGTATGTCCTCGAGACAGAGCGCAAGGATAATAAGGGACGTAGTGTTATCTATCACATTAAGCTATCCATATATCAAAGGCCAATGAATTCCGAGTACCTGGGTGAGTTGTATGTGGATCGTGATTTTCGTGTTGGTGAGCGCAACGGGGAGGCATGCCAATTTTCGTTGGGTACCCGGACACATGCGCATCGCTATATTCAGCAGTTTAGAGAGATCTTTACGGAAGAGGGCCGCAAAGCGGTCGAGATTAGGCATTACATACCTGATCATCCTATCAAGATCTCCCATACCGGAATGTCAGCTGACCACAGAGAAGCGGTAAAGGTATTCCTGCAGCAGCAACGTCAGCAGCAGCAACGTCAGCAGCAGGCTGCTCTGGCAGCAGCTGCAGCCGCAAATGCTGCTCAACAACAAGCCGCGGCGGCTGCTACTGTAGTACAACACCAAGTTGCGTCGGTGTCGGGGCACTCTCAACATCAGCACTCACATCATACACAACATCCGCAACAGCAGCAATTGGTTGTCGCAATTTCGCAACAACAACAACAGCAGCAACAACAGCAGCATGTTACTCTACAGCAGCAGCAACAGCAACAGCATCATCATCATCACCATCAATCGATTACAGTTGGGTCGGGCAAGAACTTAAACATCAATCTCCAGGGAGCGAATATTGTTGGCATAACAACGGCAGGGGGCACTGTGCAACACATACGTCAACAACAAGGACCACCGCCACAGTACATAGATGCGAACGGTGCAACGGTCCAGGTGCAAACAACTCATCATCATCCTACACATCAATTGAGTCTGAGTAATGGTTCGTTGGTGTTTGTTCAACAGCAACCATCTGGAAGCGGGGGAGGGAATCAAACTTTAACATCAGGATTGACGATACAATCAGCTACAGGCAGTGGTGGTCATCAACAGCAAAAGACTCAAGTGATATCGGCAGCCAATTCGGCTCTTAGATCGCAACTGGCTGCAAGTGGACCTATTTTGGTAAGTATTTGGATTCTTTTTCATTTGATTAGAATCTTAAATGGTATTTCTATGTTCCAGCAGGCGCAACTAAAAGCTGGTTCAATTGTTACATCACAACAGCAACAACAGCAACTTCTTGTCACCAACTTCCACACAGCTAATCAATGGCAGCAGCAACAGCAGCAGCAACAGAATTCTGGTGAGTAGAAGAAGGACTTCAATGCACACAAGCTACACTTACTAAAAAGTGCCTCACATTTATATTTTTGTTTCCTCCTTCTTTTATTATATTTCACATATTATTTTAATTTCACATAATTGTTTGCTTTTATTATTAGGTCCACAACAACAAACCTCAAATAGTGGAGGACAAACTCCGCAACAACAACATAAGTCCATTCTCAGTCTTTTGAATAGTGCGCCGGCCGCCATGACTAGCACACCCGTTGCAAGTAAAACTTTTACCACAT
Organism: Syrphus vitripennis; assembly: GCA_958431115.1. NCBI lineage: Eukaryota > Metazoa > Arthropoda > Insecta > Diptera > Syrphidae > Syrphus > Syrphus vitripennis. The sequence goes on from OY288109.1 coordinate 10,183,823, forward strand.
CGACTGGTCAACAGCAAACAGTTACCGTTGTACAACATCAGCCTCAGCAGCACCACCAACAGCAACAACAATCGACCCACCAACAGACAGATAACTTTGTACAGCAGCAACAACAGCAAACGATGCAACGCAAACCCAACGAAGTTCTCCAGAACTCGATCCACTCAAATCTGCGTAAACTGAATATAGTAAGTGGTACTCATGGTGTTGGGCAGCGATCACATGCTGGCACAAATGTTATAGCGGTTGGTCTAAATCAAGACGGTACAACGGGCCAGCCACAGAATGTGAGAGTGTCTATGTCTGCCTTAGCTTCGCAGCTTGCATCGCCTCCTGCCATCATGACAAACGCTAATTTTGGTTATGCCAGCACGTCCGTCAACAATAACAGCATCAAGATTCTGAGCAATAGCGGGGGCCAGCGAGTCATAACGGCCAGTGCATTGCGAAGGGATTCGACTGTTGTGGGTGCAGCTGCTCCGTCTCCGGGTAGTGATTCGAATGCATCGAACACTTCCAGTGGAACGAATTTAAATTTTACAATGCCAGGAATGAATGCTTTGGTAGGCACCTCTCCATCGCCCAGCAGTGATCATTCACAGTCCGGTGGCGGGAATAATGTGTCGACCTCTACAGCTATCTCATCGAATCAAGCACTCCTAGAAAGACTGAATAGTGGCACTACAAATCTAAACACCGGCAACAGTCCCGGAGCAGGTCTCTCGCCCCAACAACACCAACAGCAGCATTATATGACAAAAGCGCTTGTCCAGCAAATCTCAAATGCCCAATCTCCAGCTGCGTCAATATCGCCAATGTCTAGTCCACCGCCACAAGCATCACCTTCTCCCATTTCCCATCAACAGCAACAACAACAGCAAACTGCCACTCTTAATCTGCAAAGTATAAATCTATCATCGCTCCAAGGAGCGAGGGGTAGTTTTCCTGGTGTGCAAAACGTTCAAGTGCAAATCCCAGGAATGGCACAGCCAATTTCAGTCCAACTTTCTGGTGGTAACATAACTGCTCAGCAGAATTCCAACCAGAACCAGATGCAAAGCACTGGGCAGCAGACAAGAAGCCTATTGGTATCAGTTCCTGTGACAAGTACAACTCAAGTTAATAACATGCAAAGTGGTGGAAATATTCGAGAAATGGGAGGAGGTAATACAATTGGCGCATCGGCGGCAGGTACACAAACTGTGGTACTCACAAACACCGGTTCGGGAGGTGTGAGTTCTGCTGCCGGATCCATGCTTTCATTGCCAATCGGTAAGTACTAAGCTGTATTCTTTCCACATAAGCTTGTCCCCTTGATTTATATTTTTGTGTTTTTTGCGCTAACAAAACTGCTTGTTCGCATTTTGGGACCATTTTTAATCATCATAACATTGCTAACCATTTGTTAAACAAAAACAATTCCCATAACCCATCCTACACCTCTCTCTCTCTCTCTATCTCTCGTTTTTCTTCCACCTGCCCGAAAAAATCTTTTACCCACAGCTCAATTAGTTGCATCTGGTGTTAAAAATCTAAACACTCAAACAATCCGTACCTCAGGCAGTGGCGGTCTAGGTGGTGCTAATTTAGGGAGTACCACGACGTCAACAAGTGTTTCAAGTGGTGGATCATCTGGAAATCAGACAACTGGAAGTACTCAGCAGTCAATACAGTTGTTGAATTCACTACAACAAGGAAGGACGAGGAATATACAAGTTGTCAGTGCCAAACAAATAACTAATCGTCAATTGATTGCGGCGCAGCGAAGTTTGGCTGGATCAACGCTCAAAATAGCTACGCCAATCACTTGTGAGTAATTTCAAAATTTTAGTACAGACCAACAAACAAAAAACAAATCGAATTCGAAAAGAACAAGGTTAAATGGGGATATCAAGTATTGGTGGTAAGCTTGGGGACCATCTGTAATAAGCTGTCATACCATCAAATAATTATGTATGATTTTATTCTAAAAAAATCGAAGGTTTCGTTATAAGGATAACCATGAGCTTTTGTAAGTCTAGACTAGCAAATATCCGCCATAGGGCGGCTATAATCTAAATCTATCTAAAATACTGCGTGCCGAGCATTCGGATGAAGGAAGGTCGTCGAATGACACGGTTATCTACTATAAGTAACACGATTTCCCTTTACTTTACTTCAATAACTGCTATTCTGGGTTTATTCTTTGGTAAAAAATAGCTAGTCAAGGCGATTTTGTGATTCTTTTGTTACAAAGCATCTTCTCATAGCGTTTGTGCGATCCATTCTCGAATACGCTTGTCAAGTTTGGGGATCAAATTACGCTTGCTAGGGGTTAGAATGGAATAATTCTTTTGAGCGGTTTCCTTACTAGAATAGATTTAAAGTTATAGGTATGCCTTGTATTGGGATCAGGCGTTCTCTTCTTTATTTATTGGAAAAGAGAATTTTTCTAATATATTAAGACCTGCAATAATTTTTGCAGTTTCGAATGCTATAATTTTATAATTTTTTCTGTTTAAAAAAAGGGAATAATCTACTTGTTAAATGTTACTTTTTCCTAATATGTACTTACATAACTAATGTTTATAACAAACAAATTTCCTTTCTTGCAAATTCCTTTTAGTGTATACACTTTCCTGTTCCCTCATTTAATTTGTGCTATAGCTAACCACCAAGCTATGCTTGTGCAATTTTATATAAAAACAAACAAAAAATTCATTCGTTCACTTAAATTAATCCATTTGTTGTTACAATTATCCTCATTATGCACTTTAAAAAAGGGTTGAGTGTTCTCCAACAATAATAATAATATTAATAATAAATATTTATGTACATAATATATAAAAGAACGTACCTATTTACATACATTGTCTAAAAAATATTTCATGTTAGTTGCTGCCCCATTTGTAAAAACGTTTGAGAATGAATATTATTATAACATTTGACATTTTTTGTTTAATAATAACAACTCATTTTATTTTTATGTTTGATGAATTACAACTATGTATATATATGGTTTTCCTTTTTTACATGAAAAATTAATTTCACAGCTTCCTCAGCAATAACGACGACTGCAAATTTAACTGCCACACCCCTCGTTATGACGACGCAAAAATTGCAATTGAAATTGCAAAAGCAGGCACAACAACAGCAACAGCAGAGGGTTCTTACTCAGGTAGCAGCTGTTCAACAGCAGCAGCAGCAACAACACCAACATCAACATACTGTGCAGCAGCAACAAAATTTAGTATCACAATCCAATCAGCAGCAGCATCATATGACTGTGATAAGTGGCCAACAACAACAACAGTCACAACAACAGCAGCAGCAGCAGCAACATATTCAAATCACCGGACGCACCGCCACCGGAAGTCTTAGCCAGAGAACAATTTCCGCAATAGCAGTTGCGACGGCAGCGAGTCAAAATCAAAAACGCCGAAGGTCAGCGACTGATGTAAATAAATAATAATAATTAAAGGTTTTTCTCTCTTTCATTTCTCTCTCTTCCTCTCTCTATTTATCTCTCTTTCTTGCTCTGGCACTGATATGTTTTAATAATTATTTTGTTTATAAACATTTTAAATCTAATATTTGGCTCTTGATGTAAATTTTTTTCCTTTTTTTTTCATTTCTAGAACGTAAAAGTCGGACAAATTTTCTTTTAATTTTCATTTTTCCAATGTGAAATTTGTCCACCACAACAATATTATTTACTACTACCACTTGGTGCATGCAAATCTAAGAAAATTTAGATAAATTTCATTCGAGTAGATATATTTTGTTTTATATATTGCATTAGATACAAATTGTACATTATTTAAATTTATAAAAAGATAAAAGAAAACAAAAACTGTATAAAGATATGTTATTGACTTTTGAGTCTTTTTTTTATATTATTAATTTTGAACTTGCTAACGACGGAGAAAATTTAATTAATGCATGCACTTTGTTGCGCTAGCGCTCAAAATAATTTTTTAAAATTAATCGTTAAAAGTTAATTTATCTTTTATTTACGGTGCATTCTGTTTTGTGTTTTTTTTTCAACTGTGATCATATAGGTTAGTAAAAAAAAAAAATAGCTGAATTTTGATTTAGAATCCGAATTAGAAGTGCAAGTAAAATTTTAATTTGCATTTAAGCAACAAATCAGAGGGTAACTTTACACTTCCAAAATAGGGTATGCACTGAGATGCAGATGCATTTTTGTTGCTTTTGGAGTAAATGTTTGCTCTGAAATTGCCTACTAAGCTTTGATTAGGTATATCCTTTGCTAAAAGAACCCAAGAGTAACAGAATACTGTTGGCTATTTTTCCACCAAAAGATTTTCACAAAAAAACCATACAAAAATTTTAGAATATATGTATTAACTGTATATATGTAGTGACAAGTGTTTTCAAATATATCTTATTGCGTTTTTTATTGGTCGTTAGAAACCTTGTGAATTCCAAATACTGAATTTTATTTTTAGGCTTGAAAGCTAAGTTTTGAGCAATTCGTTTTTATTATGTGACCCATTAATTTGGAAGGTCGCCATTTTCTTTAATTCTAGCAATAAGCCTCAAAAATTTAAATAAGAAAACTGAAAACTCTTGTTTTTGATAGGGAAAAATAACATTTCTATAATGAAAATTTTGAAAGGACTTCAAATTGTACAAACCCCGAATTTCCAAAATAAAATAGGATAATTAAATTTTTTTTTTGTTGTGAGATTAAATGAAAAAATACATATTTTTGTTTAAATTGCAATGGGATGTTTTCGGAGTATTTTAATCAGTTTATGTCTTCAATGTTAATATTTTGGTGAAAAATTCAACTAACTTACATATTGAAAATCGCTAAAAAAAATAATACAGTTTTTCTTCAGTACCAGTAATATTATTTTCTAGACAATTTTACCCTAAAAAATAAATTTCAGTGAGATATCAATTTGCAAATAGCTATTTTTGTCCATAGTACACATTTAACATACGCATGTTTTCAAAATTAGGTGTCAAATAATTAGGACAAAAAAATTCCCAGGACCCTTTGTTTTCAATAAATTTGTACTTTTTTTAAAAAATTAAATAGCACCAAAAAATGTTCCGGCGAACTTTCCGCACTTATTTTTACACGACGATTTAAATAGGTTTTTTTTTAATTTACACTAAAATTAAATTTTTTGGGTCACGAATCAAATGATTTACTACCTAATAATTATGTGTACATATTATATAACGTAAAGCCAGCAACAACAGCACGCCTGCCAGCAAATATTTTTTAAATACATTGCCAGCAGCTCCAGCAACCAGCACTGCTTGGCATTTCCATTTGAAGCAACAAACAACAAATTTAGGACTTTGGCAAAACGACGTTGCTGGTGCTGGTACAATCTTTATCGAACGATTGGAATACATGGTCCTAAATCAATGGCGGCTGCTGCTGCTGGTGATATTGGTGGTGCTGTTTCAATATATTTCACGCACAAGCGTGCATGTGAAAGTTTACTCTTAGGAAAAAGTATATCATGAGACAACTTTTAGAAGTGTTAAGGAAAATTAAATATCAGGGTCAAAAAGTGAGTAAGCGAATCGTTTTGCCCGGACACTTGTTGATGAAACTGAGATCTCTGAATTATAATTTTTTTTGAGCATGCCCATTTGACTTACAGAAAAAAATACTAAAATAAAATTAAAGTTGTCTGCACAGAAATAAAAATTCAACAAATTCTTGAAATTCTTTCATTTGAGGATCCTTATTCTTCACTTCAAAACTATAACGATACTTCCTAAATAAAGAACCATAATATCAGGTAAATATTTAGAAGAGTAACCCAGGCCGCAAAACTTATAATCATACATATAATTGTTCATAATATGCGCTGCATTTTTTTTTTAGCTTTTTTTTTTTGAATTAAGAGAGCTTAGCTACGAAAAAATTATTAAATAATAACACATTAATATTTTTAACTATACTTCATTTTTATGTTATTTTGTATGCACAACATTTTGATTTTGAGCGCTGGTGTAAAAAAACAAAAAAGTTCCTCTCAAAAACCCTTTATCATTTGTAACACCAATATTGGTCATTTTAAAACTCAAATTAGCTTAATAGAGATAAAATGGGATTGGAAAACAAAAAGAAACACAAATAAATGTTAAACAATTCGAAAAAAATAACATTACAGATATTAGAATAACTAAACAAAAATAAATATAAAATGATGCATTCATATTGCTTACCAAATACCTGAATTGTATAGTCTTTCCACACGTAAATAAAAAAAAAATGGAAAAAAGAAATAATATTATAAATGTAAACTAAACAAAACCGTAAATTATTTTCATAATGTATAGAAAAAAAAACCATTAAAACTAACAAATAATTTTAGTTCAGCAGTAAGAAATATAATAAAGTGCAGCGACAAAGTTAAAGTTTTAAGTTTAAACATTAAACTTATCAATTAATAAAAACAAAAAGAAAAAACAAACGACTTAAATTGAAATGGAACTGATATTAACCTATTAATACAGGATATCAGTTGTTACCATTTTAAATAAATACAAATTCAAAAGAAAACTGAAGATTTAAACAAATAATAATTTTGTTAAAACTTGTTATGAATGTTTTGTTTTTGGGGAAATAACAAATAATGCTCTTTTTATTTTTTGTGTCGTCAAATTCGTCGTTTCCCTTCAAAATTTTATTATTTTTTTTCTTAAATTTTGTATAAGATTTATTATTTTTTCTAATTTAATTCTTTTAGTTTTTATATAAAAACATTTACACACACATATAGATATTTATTGTTAAGTTTTTTTTTTTAATTAGTATATTCATTAATTGAAAACAAATAAAAACATATAATATATTCTTTCTTTCCCAGCAGAACAGAAACTACAACAATTAAATAAAATTAGTACACAATTTAGATAAGTTAAATGAAATGATATAAATTTAATTAAAAAAAAAATATTCTCATGTTGATAATATTGTGTAAGAAAGTTCAAATTATTAATGCGATGCGATTCATGCAAATATAAAAGAAAGGAAAACAAAGTTTATTATGATTAAAGTTAAAAAAATAAAAATAAAAAAACAAACAAAAACAAATTATACATAATAAAATGCTGTAGTATTAATTTATCCTGTAACTATACATACATCTATATATATACACCATATATAAATATATTTTGTAAATTTTTGTTTAACTAATTAAATTATGTTTTAAATTAAATTCTAAAAAAAAACTTATTTTGTTTGTGTTTAATTTTGAATTTATTTTGGATTTTAAACTTCAAGGGAAATGACATGGTTTTAATAAATTTATCATTTATTTTCTATTTTAATTTGAACAAATTGTGGTATCTTTTGTTTGAAATATAATTTTCAGTAAGTGATACAAAAAAAAAAATTATTCACAAAAACCATATAGAAGGCATTTACCTGAGTTGTAAGTTTAATGACTGTCAGTCAATCAGATCATTATATTTCTCTTCTTATTAAGGCTCACCCATTACAATGCGAAACATACAGTGACAACGATGAAACACCAACTTGTCGATCAGCAATGTGTTGTTATTGTTGTTTTGTCGTCGTCACAGATATTTTAAAATATTAAAATCTTAGAAATGAATTCCGAACGAAAGAGATTAAAGATTTGTATATCATTTTCACCTTGAATGATTGACGAGTCTAACTTAATTTCAATACCGAAATCATAACCTAGAAATTTCCTTTGAGGAAATTTATAAATACAATTTTTTTTTAACTATGTGTACATTTTCTGATTGGTAGACCATACTCATCATGAGACTTGCAGTCTAAGAACAAAAGAATATGATGTTTAAATATGAAGATCTTCTTAGAAGGAAAACAAATAGATATGTAGAATTTCGGCCATGCCATTAGAATTGATAGACAAAGGGTTTCAAACAACATTACCTCCATAAAGCTGGCATAATAATGTCATCAAGAATTTAGAAAATCAATAGAATCGGTTTTTATTCCGTCCTGGGAAATCTGTAGTTAAAGATAGTATAGTTAACAAAAGCCTTGTTTGGTTGAGAATTTTCAAGGGAAGACAAAAATACACAATGGCATACAAAATTTGAATACTTAGCCAGGATTTTGAGAAGAACTACCTACTTCTACCAAGTAAGGTTTGACTACAGAAAAAAATTAAAGTAAAATGCAAGTAGATTTTTGTTTTTGTGTCTTGTTAAATTTTGACTGGGTTGGAGTTTCTCAAGAGTTCTTTTTTAAATTTTTAAGCACTTCAAAGAAAGTTTAAGGAAAATGTAGTCTATTCAAATTATTTTGGGGTGTTTTTGAAACATGATAAAATGCATAAGTATATTAGAAAATCGTTTGCAAAAATTTAATTTATTAAAATTTTACTTAGAGGAAATAATTTTTTTAAATTTTTTAAGCAGATACCTAAAGATTATAAATTTGTTTATATCATTTTCATCACTGTATTCTTTTTAGTTTCAATACGTATAACGATATACATACTATCGGGAGTCTCCCAGGGAATCCATTTTAATATTGCTATATTCGAACGTCGATTTCGATTCGCTTTTCATAATGAGGGCAGAGCCTAAGTGACAGTGATCTGTAGAATTGAACTTTTTCTCTGTAGTTAATTATTAAAATTGAGTAAATTGTATTTTCCAACGGTTTTTGATGTCCTGAATTCAAATGCGACCCATATTTTGCACCATTGCTTTTAAAATTAAAAAGCGAAAGGTTTTTCGCATCAATATTTGATTCTAAATTAATCGAAAGGGAATGTTGTTTACTCAACTTTAAAGCTTAAATTTCGACTTAGGACTTTAGAGATAAAAAATAAGATTTAAATTGAATCTCGAATACTTTATACAAATGCATATAAAAACCTTTCGAAAAGTATAGCCTGATTCAAAGGAGAACAATTGAACAGTGGTTATCTGTGGGTAAGTCAAAATTCAAAAATATATTAATTTCATATACCATTGGATTGCTATATCTACACACATATATATTTTTTAAATTAAGTAATATTTATTTAATTTATTTCCCCAAATCAACAACGGCTTAACGACACACGATTCCTTTTTATGCATTTCGAAATACAATAAATAGTTATAACGTAAACAAATAAATCTGATAAGAAACTTCCTATACAATCGAAGCCAGCAAGAAAACAAAAACAAAACAAACTAGTAAAAACATTTTTAAGATCGAAACATAAAACAAAAACATTACTTAATTATTGTAGGCTAAGAAAATAAAATTCATTATTTCTACTCATCTTCAATTTGTTAAACAAAAGAAAAAGAAAAAAGTCGTCAAACGCAAAACTCCATCACACGTGTTGTTAATCTATAAGTGAAGCAAAAAGAAACACCATTTTGTAAATGTTGTACATAAATTTATACAAAATAAAACAAAATAATTTATTATTTTAAGAAACATTATAAGAACAAACTCAACTAAGAATGAAGAAAACAAAAGGTTAACTCTTGGAGTCTATAATATTCAATCGATGCATTATTTTAATTAAATGTACTATGGGTAAAAAAAAAAAATAATTGATAAAAACAAAAATAAGTATGTAAAATTATGATCTTATAACATATTTCACTAAATAAAGTAACAACAAAAATAAACTAACAAAAAAAATACACCAAAGCAAAGTGAGAAGACAAAATGATAAATTACTAAATACTATTGATAACTTAAAAAAATATATAAACAAATACAAAAACATTATTGTAAATTTAAAATGCTGAGAGATAAGTTTAAATAAAAAAAAAAGACGAAAGAAACAACCATTAATGATAAAAAAGTATTACTAATATTAATATTGTTTTTTCTGTTTTTCTTTTATTATTTTTATTAATTAATTTTTAATACTAAAAAAACGCTTTATAAATGCAAATGACTTACGACGATTTACATTAATATATATATACACATATATGTATATATATTATATAAAAAAAAGAACAAATAAAAAATAAATTATATAAAGTTATAAATTAATTAAAGACTACATTTAAGTGAATCTATGTGATCCACCCAGTGTCATGTAATATTATTATTATATATTTCTGCAAAAAAATTTATTTGTTGAAACGAATTTGGAAGGCAATATACCGACAAAAAAAAAAACTAATATAAATCTCTATAGTGTGAAACTTTCTATATATATAAATATATATTTATGGTACTCTTATAGACTTATTTTCTAAATTAATTCTATATAACTAGCTACATTCAAGTTTGCTTTTTGTTAATTTTTTATTTAAAAATTTTGTTTTTAACTTAATTTTTAAAATGATTAGTGCAGAAAAATAGAAACGGAGAGCAATGAAATATTTTGTTATTTAAATAAGATAAATTTATAATATAAATAAAAAAAATGTGAAAATAAATAAAAAAAATTATTATAAGATGAAGGATGGATGGACATACAAGGTTACATGATGGAAATATAAAAAGAATAATAATTTCTGAAAATATATTATAAAAAAAATGAGTTTTTTACTGCTTCGTGTCGCACTGTAAAGCGAAACAGGATTCCAGTGAAACATATCTCCGATCTGCATGAAATGAGTCATTAACATTTCACTGCATAATTCCATCAACGGTTTTACAAAACTTCACGCATGTTTTTGTTATTCACCGATTTTTAGATTCATATAAAATTGAATTCTCTTATTTTCCTATTTTTCAACTATCCTTATTATTTGAATTAAAGAATGGAATCAGGTTAAAATCTTTTTTCTCGTTCTCTATTATTTTTATTATTGGAAATAATTAAAATGAATAACATTTATAAACCGTCGTAATTTTTATACTTTTATAGAAAAAAAATTGCATTTTTTTTATTTTAAAACATTCTGCATTTTGAGTTTTTTATGTCCATCCCATTATTTAAAATCTTCCAACGCGAATTGAAAATTTATTCGGAGTTCTCTTTTTGGGGAAAAATTTTTGCTTGAGCACGAATGTGTCCCAGTAATCAGAGTGTTAGGGCAGGTCATGTTCTATTCGAATATAGGTACTTGTACCTTTTCATAATGAATCATAACACCCGATGCTTGGGATGTTTTTTTAAATTGCGCAAACCCCAAATTTGAACTATTTTCTTTTATTTTTATATACATATATATTGGCAAAATATTTATACCAACTTTATGCTTTAAAATTTTTTTGGATTAAAATTAACATCCTGAAAAAATTGCTAAAATAAGCCAAAAAAGAAGTTTGAACTCAAAACTGAATGTCATCTCATGATCTCGCTTGGACCACAACTCTCTCACTTTACTGGCTTCATTTGTAAGGTTCCACAATATGTCATTTGTTTTTTTAAACAAATTTTTTTTAAATAAATGTAAAATTTCATAATCAAAAATTTAAAAAAAAATATCCAACCGTTTTCAAAATATTGAGATTTCAAGAATCCAATTTATTTTTCTTTTTAATTTGAATTTCGGTGAAGTGGAGCTCAGTTCACGTCCGTCTTAAAATCCCTCTTAATTTATAGGTCGAACAATTTCATGGTAAATGGCGTACTCCAATTAAAAAAAAAATAGGTGATTAGTTTTTGAGATAATAGAAAACAGTAATGTCAGGTTTGATCAAAATCTCGAGTTCTAATTTTTCACAAATATAAGACTTGCCCTACAGTATTTACCTAAACTCGCAAGTAAAAAATTGTTTATAAATTAAACAAATGATTTTGTACATACAAATTTTTAAATATAGGATTTTTCGAAATTCTTATCTTGGGGTATATTAAGGTGAACGTAGAAAATGGCCGAGAAAATACTTTATAAATATTTACTATAAAAAAGTCTTACTTTCCCCCAAATTATGTTATTGTTTTGTTGGAAATCTGATTTAAAAATTAATTGTCTACCAAATTCTTGAATTTGGTTCTATTTAAGGGCAATCAAAACAAATAAATTTTTTTTTTCTATTCTAAAAGGATATGATTTTTTTTAAATCAATATATTATTCAAAAAATGGTTTAGATAATCGGAAGTTTGAGTTTTTACTCATGAATATAGCTAAATAGCTAATTTAAACTTATCCAGAACCTCTGAAACTTGTATTCCCACTGTGAACAAATTGGCCCTAATTGTGTAACAGGATTCATCTGGCCGATAATTGAGAATTTCACAATAAATCAGGGTAATATTTTTTTTTTACATTTATTCAAAATTAATTACAATAATAAATTAAGGTCTTTTTTTACATTTTTTTCTGTTTACATCATAAAAATGAAGGTATATCGAACAGCGCACATTGCTCATAATTTTTTATTAGACCTTACATAAAATTTGCTAGAGCGCCATTTTTGAAAAATAGTAGAATTGTTGCTGCCCTTTTTATGATGAATTTATTGGTTAAACTGGACCTAAAAACATACTTGCACTCCAAAAAACCTTTTTCTATAAAGTGATTACTTTTACTGACCACATTTTCAAATCTCCAATAAAAAAAAAAACACTAAACACAAATTTAAAATTTAAAAAGCTCTCATATTTTCATATATTTTAAGTCAAACACAAAAAAAAATATTACATGTAATTGCCACACAAAACAATAATTTGAAAAAAAAAATCTTTACAAACGTGCGACCACTAGTAATCTATAACAGTGTCTTCCTGTTTGAGTAGTATTAAATTCGGATAGAATCTTAGTCCCTCTATCGATTCATCACGGCAAATCAATCCCATTCTTTCGGCCACCAATAGTTTCTCCTTAGCGAGCAACAATGAAATCTTCATTTCCTTTGACAATTCTTCAATAGCCATCGATGAGGCAGCTTCTACTTTTTCGGCTGTATCTCTTGCAACAATTTCATCATCCTGCGATTCCATTTGCAGGACCTGGGCTCCACTTGGGAATTGTCGCAATTTTATTGGTCCGTCTAGATAATGGCAGGCATTTAAAAGATCCTCGGGTGAGAGGAGTTCCAAGCCACGGGCTCGGTTTACTCGGCAATAGACGTCAGCCAGTGACATCATTCCACCAGATTGCTGAAAATGAAAATTTTGTTAAATTGTTGAAGAAAAAAAAAACTATTTCCAGACTCACCTCGATGGGATCCAATAGTAGTTCACATATCTGCCGTGCAAGACTTTTAAAGTACGCTGAATTACTGCTGAATGCATCTCGTGTTACTGGATCGTCAATACCGAGGCTCATGAGGTAGGATTTGAATTGAACCGTTTCGTCTTCGGAAATTTCACCCTTCCGCTCACGAATTCTGGTGCTGATTTCTTTGGAAATTCCAACCATATCTTTGGCCATGGCCATTAGAACTTTTAAGTCCTGAAAAGCCAGCGCTATATTCTCGTTAGTTTGTTTGTGCTTCTGTTCGATAGATTTTTCGATTCCACCAATTCCCGTACGAAGTTTAATCTTGGGAATGCTTTCGTTGCGAGGTGAAGGTGTGTCAGATCCAGGACCTGGTGGAATGGTGCAGCGAACTTCCCATACGCGCGCTTCGGTAGTTTCCCATAGCGCCATCGAGAATTCTCTATTGAGACCATTTTTACCTGAGAGTTTGATGAATCCAGCTGTGCTAAAGTCCATTGGACCCGGAGCTTTGTTACTTGCTGGCGGTCTTAAGTGCACTATTATACGTATTTTGCGACCGAAGATAAACGAACTTGCAGTTTCCTCGCCGAGTGATAAGACATACTTCAACTGGAGACAGAGGACAGTTGCTGCTTTGGCTATCTCACCTGGGCGACCCCAGAAAAGTCGATGCGTTGTAAGTACAACTTCACCCTCTTCAAATTGGGTCTATGAAAAAGATTATTAAAGAAATGTAATTTTTTTTAAATTTGTAATTATACCTTATCATCTCCATCGTAGAGCTTGACATTACGATCCTGACTTACAAGTGATTCACCTTCGAATAAACGGGCCGGGGTGTATTCGAAGCGATTCATTTTTAATGCATTATTTTATAGATAATGACGACTAAACCACTATAAGAATGGAAGATTTTTTTATAATGCGTACTTTATTTTAAATAATTAAATTTTTTCTTTGAAAAGAACAATAATCAAAAGATAGAAATTCGTAAACATACGGGAGGCAGAAAAGTGTCAAATATGAAGGTTCTTGTGGTAGATTCACAATTGAATTTTTGGACCATTGGCAGCATTCAGAATTAAATTGATTAATAATTTAATGTTGAAACCATTCAAGTGTTGAATCTTCTTTTTTTATTGCGTGCTTTTTAAAGCCAATGATTAGAACAATTGTTATCGGTCTCACAATTTTTCAAGATTCTAAAGTATATGTTAATCATTGTAATTGCCAGATTTTTGTACAGTTGTAAAATCTTGGATCAGAATTTTAATTCACTGATTTTACCGGAATACTGAACTTTGACGTTTGTGAATCCCTTATATTGAATCTACAAGCAGCCCTAACAGCGAAAGTTTTCTAGCTGTCATTGTTTCAAAGTGAGAATTTTGACTTTTGACTTTTGATTTTCACTATTGCTGAAGACAAACATGAAATTTTGAAAATTGCAAAAAAGTTTAGAAAATGTCACGTTACCACTTGAAGAGATTAATGGCCGTTTGTAGCAAACACTTTAAAAAATTTAACAGGCTTTTAGGTATTAAAATCATGACGTTTGTTCTATACAAAAACTTCATTTTAAAATTTAAAAGTTTCTTTAATATTGGTGCCACCGAATTATAAGCATTGGAGAGGGTTGACGTTTTAGTTTTATTGTTTTGTTCTTTTTGCAGATAGAATATTATGTTACCAAATTTTGCAACATAAGTTCACAACTTAGCATATTAACTTTTTCAAGGTTTTAAAAAAAATTTGTTTGTGGTATCACTTTTCCACACCCATTTCTCAAGAATTATGTAATTGTGAACGAGCCATTTTAAAACTGCATTTTTGACATTTCTCAAAGAAAAAAAATTGTTTTCACACTTGAGTTCTCTTCCTTTTTCTTGATTTCCAAAATATTTTTTTTGTATTTTTCATTCGATTGGGGATAAAAATATTTTACAACTAAAAATAGTGCTCTGCAAGAAACGAAAATAGACAAATTCTTGCACTGCCAATAAATCTATATTATGTATAACAGAGTGATCATAAATTCAACAGCATAAACGATAACAACGAAAAGACGAACCAAATGAGTACTCGAACAAGAAAAGCAACAGATTCTTCCGCCTCAGCTGCAGCAGCAGAAGAAGCAAGCAAAATGTTGGAAGCAGCTCTGCAACAGATGGATGGTATTATATCGGGAACAACTCTGAATCATGTTGTCGTTAATTCAGCAAAAGCCGAAAGGAATTTAATATCGGCTGCGAATGTTCTATCGACAGCCAAGACTCTGGCGCTGGCATTGCAACAAGTCGGCTGCAACGCCCCCTCACCAGATCCGGTAACGTCGGCTATTATAATTGATTGGCTCGAGACACACCTACCGCGTCAAGATACGGATGAGCGCCTTCGACGACTGCAGCGCGATAAAGAAGCCCTAGCCGTGCAATACCAGACGATGACTGACAAAGTAGCCGAACAGGGTGATCGAATATTGGAATTGGAGCGTCAATTAGTCGAGAAAGCACAGCAGTTGAGTGCAGCTGAAGAACGTCTGCAGCGACAAGTAAGTTGTGTTTCATTGTCTATGTTTACATCGGGTTCGTTGCCATTGCCATTGCCATTC
Source organism: Syrphus vitripennis (assembly GCA_958431115.1). NCBI lineage: Eukaryota > Metazoa > Arthropoda > Insecta > Diptera > Syrphidae > Syrphus > Syrphus vitripennis. The sequence continues at coordinate 10,199,497 of OY288109.1, forward strand.
CCATTTACCATTGAACCGGAAACTCTTTTGAGTCTTCTCTCTTTTGTTCGCATATTCTGCTCTAATAGTTAAAGTTATTAAATTAATTCTTCTTATTTGCATAAAATAGACTGACAGTCTCCCACGGTTTTTTTTTTTGTTGATTTGTTTACCTCTCGATGAAGTCATTCTCTCTTATTCATAGGTTCTATCACAATCTGCATTGGAAACGCAAAAGCTTGAGCTTATGACTGCTCTGAGCGAGTTAAAGTTACACCGTGCTGCCTTGGAGAGAGAAAACGTTGAGTTGAAGAGTAATTCGAGCAGTTCGAGCAGTGGTGGTAGTGGATTAGCTAAAAGACAACCATTTGGCAGTATGGGCAATCTACAACAAGCCGGCAATTCCTTGCAAGGAACCCCAAAGACCCCACCCGCTACAAAGCGATATCAGGTGCATCCACAATTTCATAGTCTGCCGCGAACACATGTCAAGAACCAGAAACCGCTTATGGACAACAATGCTAACCAACAACAAAGTGGCGGCGGCGTCGGCAAACGAAACGTGGCCTTCGCCGATGCTGATAAGATTATGATCGATGAGGCAAACGACATGTATGGGAGCTTTATGTCGCAGCAGAATTCGTCACCTTCGCCGAGCCAATCGAAGGACAAAGTCAAAGGACTAAGAAATATCTTTGGCAAATTGCGAAGGAGTAATAGTGGAAATCTGGAGCTACCTCCGTCATCGGAGGAAAGTGAATTTAAACGTGGTGGTGCGAGAGCTACGGCAGCTGGCCGTATCGAATGGACACAATCGATGATGTCATCAGCAAAGCCGTACAGTGATTGGAATTGCAATGATATCTGCAATTGGTTGTGCGATATGGGACTTGGGTGCTATGAGGAGGATTGTAGGTGAGTTGTTTTGCCTATTTTTTTTTATTTTGTTGTTTATGCTAACATTCGAGATAAGATTGTAGTTTTTATTGAGTGGGTGCTTCGAAGCGAAAAAGTATTTACTGACCTTCAAAATTTATAATCGCAGTTTAAAATAAAAACCACAGAGCAAGTGTCCCACTGAAATCACATAATGAATTCTTATAATTTTGGGACTTTTATCTCACTCAATAAAACTCAATGTATGTCGTAATAATTTATATTTAAATGTCTGCTGTTGTACGAAGCCGATTAATGCTGAATTGCTCCGATCAACAAAATTAAAATTTAAGTTTACATAATATGAAAGAGTTAAGCTCTTAAGGTATTGTTTTCGATCAAGTCTATCAATTGCATGAAGTTCTGTCAAGTAGAACGAACGCTTTTGACTGCATGTAATCTATCTATCTACGTAGATTTCCCTTTCAATGAGCTATCAAGCGATTGATAATAATAGAGGTTCATGAAAATATATAATTCTAAATGCTTGTCAAGAAAAAACCGCCGTGAGCTCAGTAGTGCAAGCATATATACTTTAACTAATAACAATGAAATATAATAAATAGTATACTAGTCGAGCAAATTAGACTGTAAAAAAATCGGAAAACCGAATTTTGGTGGAGAGCTTTATTTATTATGTTTTGGGCATTTCCTAAAAAAATGTCTAAAAGAAAAAGAGTTTTGCCTGAAAGAGTCAAATAAAATTTGCATGAGTATGTGAAAGTAAGCCCAAAATCTATATCAGAATATATTTAACGTAGCGAAACACAAATGACTTTCATTTTGTTCTAAAATCATTTTTCTACCGCTTTAGGATTTTTTCGAAAAAAAAAAACTAAAATATGGTTAGATTCAATCGGAAATATATAAAGCATTTCTTTCATACAAAATTCGAAAAACGAAACAAAATTTGAAGAAAAACATTTTTTTTTTGTTTTCATAAATTTTTTTTCTTTTTCTTTCTTATTTTCGCAGAAAATGGCTTAAATCAAATTTCAGTCTTCGATTCTTCGAAACCTCTCCTATTGACATTGAAAAAGAACTCAATTTGAAATCCCCATTGCATCGAAAGAAAATAACCCTAGCCATTTCTGAGTTAACTGGCAAAGAGGATGATGAATTGGCATTGAAAGCAGGTCGTTTAGATGTATCTTGGACTATGCGGTGGCTGGACGATATCGGACTTCCACAATACAAGGACACTTTTTTGTTGGCAAAAATCGATGGTCGCATGTTGCATCGTTTGACAATGGAAGATCTGGCACACTTGCATGTAACATCATGTCTGCACATCGCTTCGCTCCGTCGAGGAATTCAATGCATGCGAGAAATGAAATGGGATTCGGAGTGTCTTATTCGTCGTTCGAAATCCGAAGACGACAATAGTAACGAACCGGTGGCTCTATGGACTGCACATCGTGTAATGGAATGGCTAAAGGTTGCTGACCTTTCGGAGTATGCTCCGAATTTACGTGGCGCCGGTGTTCATGGAGCTTTGATGCTATATGAACAAAGGTTTACAGCCGAGCTGTTGGCTGATTTATTGAGTATTCCACCGAGCAAGACTCTTTTACGTCGTCATTTGGCGACGCACTTTAAAGAACTCCTTGGTCGTCATACAATTCAAGGTAAACGTGACGCAGAATCACAACCTGGCTATCAGCCTCTTAATATAACAGCCAAGATCAAGCTTCAAAAGAAATCACAATTTTCATTAAAACGACGAAAGAGCACAAAGGGCAGTGAGATCGAATGGACCGATTTTGTGTGTCCAATGACTCAAACCGAACTATCGACGCCAGTTAAAAAACAATTAGATGGCGCAAATAATGACAATATAAACATATCAAACAATTCAGCCTAAGATGACTAAAACAGATAATAAACAAAAAATAATAATAAGATTGAAAAGGACTTCACACATTATTATCCTTAATCAGTCACCAATTTTTCAAAGTCTTCCTGCAGGAGAATAAGAAGCACAGCTACTTCAAAGTAATACACCCACTTCAAAGCACTGCTGCAAAAAGAACGAACAATAAATTAATATAATTCTTAATTACATTTATTTTACAATTTTCACAATGTGATTGGTAAGTTTTGCATTTTATATTTTATCAATTGGACCATTTTCTATTATTGAATTGTTAAATAGTTAAGAAAAAAAAAGTAATTTAAAAAGTTATCAAAAAAGTGTTATATACCGAAGGAAATTATTATGAACAATGTGTTGTTTCTGTTTTATTTTTATATATTACCTATCTTATTTTAAATTAAATGTTTAGAATATAAGTGTAACAATTTATATAGTAAAGCATTTATTGAACACATGCAAGCAAAGCGATTTATTATTATTTTTAACAATACTAACAATACGACAACCCGCACAACATTTATATCGAGTTTATACCAATTTTTTATACTAGAAATATATTTAAATTGTTTCAATTTGGAAACAAAAAAAAAATAGTTGTAGTTGAATCATAATAGGAAGAAATAATAATTATAATAAAATTGAATGAACCTAAAGTATTTTAATTGACGAGCAAATATAAAAACAAAAGATGTTGCAAGTGGAAGTTGCTGAAATATTTTTTTTTCTCCTCGTTTTTCTGTTATTTTTTTGAACTCCTCCTGCATTCTTAAATTGTACTTATAAAGTATTCTTATCCAGTTTTATAATGGAAGTATAAATAATCCTCGCATTTACGGTTATTCCCTTTTCGATAGAAGTTTAGTTTATTAAAAAAAAAAATTGTTTCGTGTAATAGGTAATATAATTTTCTTCATTCGTTTGATGTTACTTTGTACCTTGGACTTTGGAAAGAAAAAAAGAAATTTGTAAGTGTTTTTTTAATGTATTTTGGAATTGTTTGCCTTTCATAATTTGATCAAGTTTAGCGTTTAAAAGTTTTCCAAATTTACATGTTACTGCAAAAATCAAAAATTATAGAATTAGACATAGTTAGAAATGTTTTGCTTTATTAATTCATTCTGTACCACCATGTATTTGGTAAATTTTAGTTTTGTGCCTAAAAAACTCTTTGGAACCCACAAAGCTTACCAGCTTAAATTTGCTTCTCGGTGACTGTATTGAAGGTTGAAACAAATCTTTGACATAGATTCAATTTGGCACTTACTTTCCAAAACATTTTTATGTATAAATTAAACATTTTGCCACGTTATTTTTTTTTTTCATAAAAACGTGGTGCTTAGTTAAAAAAAAATTATCAATGAAAAAATAATAAAAATAGTTAATTTTATTTGGTGTTCTATTTGCCAAAATAAATCTCCAAATTTGACCCAAATAAAAAAAAAGCAAAAAAAAAAACGTCATGCAAAATATAGAATTTTGAACATTTTCTAAAGAAAAATTTGATACAATAGTTTTCAAATCTACTTAAACATGAAGCTATCGATTTTAGTTCTTGGATTTTAACGTCATTGAAATTGCATTAAAAATATGGTTTACAAAATTTAACATACCCCTTTATTGTATTTTTTATGTTGGGATACGAATCATTCATTCGTAACAACTTCTGTCTCAATCTGTAAACATTTGTTAAAATTTGTATATTCACCCAAGCTTCCACGAATCAACTTATTAAAAATTATTTAAAAAAAATGCAATAAATGAAAAAGAAAAATTATAAAAACAAAAATTAGTTAAAAAATGCTAGCACAGTTAGCTTTAATTTATTGAAATGAAAAGAAAAAAAATTTAGATAGTAATAATTGAATCATAAAAATAAAATAACAATTATAGAAAATAGGATAAGAACAATATTAATATGTATACTGACTTAAATCAATTATCGACCAAAATGAAGCAATTAAAAATAAAAGTTAATATTTATAGAGAACACTCTGTTTCTTTCTTTTTAGAGAATTTGAAAAAAAAATTCTTGATTAAAAATTAAAAATGAGATTTCGCATCTATAATCTTTTTCTTAAATAAACTTTTATTTTTTAAACTAACAATAACTTCTTGTTAAATTTAAAAGAAAATGTAAGAAAATGTATTAAATACAGGAAAAAAAATTCATGGAATTGACAAGAAACTATAGCTATACAAAAATACATTCATAACTTTTTTTTTTCTTTTCCTAAACCTTTACTAATATTTAATAAGTAATGCCTTATTTTTGATTCTAAATGTGAAATATGCCTTGTATTTAACGAATTGACTTTATATGATTAAAAATCGGCGTGCTAAATTAGGAAATGAAAATGGGAATAGGTATTTTGTTTTGCTTAGATGGTGCTAATAGGGTCAAATAAAAATTATAAAAACGCAGTTTTATATGTGACTATATTTTATTTTAGATAAATACCTTGCGGTAAACAGTGCCAAATTTTTTGATTAATATTTCCAACTCAAACATAAATTTACGTTTTTGTATGGTATTCCAAAATATTAATTTTGGTTCAATTTGACAAATTTAGAAGGGCTACTTAAGGTTTGCTTATATCCCTACCACTGTTTGGTATTTTCAAATTTTTATAAGGCATTTTGTTTTTGCCACTTTGTTTGCCCTTAATCTTCTTTTTTTTTAAGACTCGATTTTGTAACTGAAAATCACTTTTTTTAGTTTAATATTTAAAAAGGTTTCATATGAAATGTTGTTACTTTTTGACAACTTTCTGAAACAATTTTATCAATATTTGACAGGCTGAAAGTTTTTGTCCAAAAAAGTTGGGAACAAAGCTTGTTTGTTTTTATATACTAGTTTCAGTTAAAAAATATTTTTAAAGAATTCAATGGCAATGGAAAAGAAAGTATTTTGAATATTAAAGTCTCTTACAGTGCACAAAATTTGAATTGGAGAATCCTATTGGCACACACAAATAAGAACCCACTTTTTATATAAATGCATTTTATATGGAATTAAAAAAAAATAATTAAAAGAAAATTCGTTATTTTTTCGTATGTATAAAAATATATAATTTATTTGATTAAAATATTATTAATTATTTTTCATTTAAAATTAAAGAAATATAAATAAACAATTATATTCAAGATAACAACAATTATAATTTAGTTTACAATAAAAAAGCAGTATTAGATTAAAAAAAATTATATCTTATGAAAATATAGAAAGAAAAAAAAGAATATTAACAATCTTATAATTAAAACAAATTAGCAGCACGTCATTTAGATAACATTTTTCTAAAGAAACAAAAAATGATTTCCCTATTTTTCTTTAATTGTTAGGATTTTTTTCCTTTAAAATTTATTATAAATTATTAACAAAACAAAAATAAGTTGTTCTGAGACCGTCAACGAGACTTTAAAAAAATGCAAAAAATATATTTATGACTTAATACATAATATTATAAACGTTTTAACATTTTTTTTTTTAATATAATAATTTATTACTGTTTTGTGTCTGAAAATATAATTTAACAATAAAAATTATACAATTTTTTTGTTGAAAGAAATTTTATGGTATGTTTTCAATCAACTATAGCGACTAGATGTGTTTTATTTGTTTATTTTTTGAATTTATATAAATATTTTTTGTTCATATTTTAGCTAAGTGTAAGTACATTTTGGAAGAATAAACATTTAACAATAAATATAAATGTATTTACAAAATAAAAAAAAAAGAAAAACAAATATAATAATATCTTTGGCAGTTTTAATTGTGTTGCTTTGTGTTATTTGAAAATCAGTCGATGTTCATTTTATTTTATTTTAAATTAAATAGTTAGTCTTGTATTTTTATCGTTAGTTTTGAATTGCGAAGTAAACTTTACATTTAGTTCCTGTTGATAGTTTCTGGGAAAAACTTTTGTTCTGTAGTTGTTTTGTAGTTAAAGATTGATTTGCAAAAAATAATCTCATAATAACAACCATGAACTAATCTGAAGGAACTGTTTAATCCGATCTAATTGAATTTAATTGTATCTGACCCAGATTGTATTCGGTTAAGATAAATACAATTAAACCCAACAGTTTAAAGCTTGCAATTGCTTACATATTCTGAATAACATGTAGTTCATGAGTGTCTTTACTCCGCTGATGATTTGTATAGCTCTCTGCTAAGATACTACCAATAACTGATGATGCAGGTGGTGGCGGTGGAGGTGTGTGTTGATGATGATTACTTATAGCTGCTGCAGCAGCAGCTGCTGCCACTGCAGCTGCATTGGGATGTTGTAGCTCTCCCGGTGGAAGGTAATCCTTCCAGTTACGGAACAAATATCTTGTAAATTTCTTAAGTTGTCTAAATTTACAATACGTTGCGCCTTCTGCTGATTCTAGTTGTTGAGTTTGTATGAGAAAGCCTTTTTCTTTAAATGTCTTTTCTAGCTTCTCCCGTTGTACAGCTCGTCGAGATTTCTTCTTTTTGCTGGTACTATGCGCCAGTTGGTGTTGATGATGATGATGAGGATTACTGCTATCTGAATTTTTCAAATGACCCGGTGAATGAAATGGCGACGGTGATGATCTAGTTGAAGTAGCAACTGAGACCGATGGCAGAAGTATACTGCTAGTGGGAGAGTCTGGAATCTGTAGGAGTTCATTACTCAGACCAGCTGAGGGTGGTGGTACATCTATAGCGATTTTTTCTCCAGTGGCATTTAGAAAGACTCCAGCACAGTTCATTCCAGGGACTGCTCCGGATTGCTGAAGGCTTTCTCGTGGAAAGAATTCATAGCTTCGCATTGATTTATCCCCGGTGCCACTGTAGTAACGGTAGTTTCCATCGGAATCAACTGAAAGCATTTTTTTTTCTTGCAGCGAAGGATTTGCACCACCTGTGAACTTAAATTTGCAAATGCTTACTTCTGTGGCAGGATTTGAGTTATTTTCCGCTGGCATCGGGGGTATGAATATTGCGGAGCGCTTACGTTTTTGAGGCGGGTGGTTGGTAGCCTGACTGACAGAAGTGTTAGTTGAGTTTTCTGATTTCACCGAACTCGGTGTTGGAAGTTGTTCGGGATACTCCGTAGTTGAAGAAGGCCTTTCGATCTTCGGGAGCGGTAGAGGCAGAGACAGAGGCAGAGGCAAAGGGAGAAGATTAGTATTCCGTATTGGAATTTTTAGGGCAAGTTGATTATTGCAATTGATTGTTTCTAAATTGCCCCCAGCAAAGCTTCCTGATTCGATAAGCTTTTGGTAGTACAGACTCATTGGGTGCAAATGAATATTTGAGTTTTGACTTGGATTCGTCCAACCAGGTTGATCTGTTGTAGAAGGTTCCTTAGCTCTGACTGTTGGTAGTGACATCTTTAAGTTTGCAGCCAGCAATGAATCTGTAACGGAGTCCAAAGTTGTTGCAATAGGAGTTGGGCAGTTTGAGTTGGTTTTTGTTTCGGATTCTTCCTCATCGTTGCTAGATGCAGATAATGAATCAGCATGATCACGCAAGCATAAATTCAATGGTTCATCCACTTTTATTGCCGCATTGCACTCACTCACTAGTTTTCCATCTATGGCAGCCCTAGGAGTTCCTGGGAGAATTGTACCGTAGTTTTTATAAATTAAATGGCAAATATCGGCTTTCTTGGGCTTTCGGCCGCGTCGTGGTTTTGAATTGTCTAGAGTCATTTCACCCATATAAGGCAAATCTGAATACTTCACAACTCTTTTAGGTGGCTTCTGAATATTTGCATTCACATCTACCTCAGGAAGAGATGGTTCAAAACTTGTGATCTCTTCTCCCCCGGAATCCTCTTTGGCCTCCTTTGCTGCTGTTTGACGTTGCATTTCAGCAATCTTTTGCAACCAATTGCGAACATTTTCATGTGAGCTCTTTGTCGGTGACTTTTCCGCTATGATCTTTGGTGGGAGATCTTTTGGAGGATGAGGCGCTTTCGGTATGTGCTGTCCTTGAGTTGCTTCGTAATGGCTTAAGTATTCTGCCGGCAATGCTTGATGATGAAACCTTAGCTTAATAGCACCTTTTTGTTTGTTCTTGGGTGCCGATTGTTTTTTGGCAGCACTCTGAAGCTTAGCCTTTAGCTGACTCTTTGAAGAACTCATTGATGTCTTCACTGGAACTGGAGAGATTATAGAATTGAAATCGGATGTATGATCATCATCAACTGTATTGGCACCTCGGGATATTAGTGGATCATCGGATCCCTGAAGAAGTAATTTACTAGAGCCCATTTCGAGGGGTTGATTGCTGATGTGATGCCAGGGTGTTTGATATAAATCACTGCTATCTTCTTCCAATTTTATTGGATGTACCAATGCAACTTCAGGTATAGTCTGAATGTTGTTTGGTGATTTTAATGGCAATGGTGATATGACTGTGGATCTTATAACAGATGAGCACATATCTTTATCGCATGAGGATCCGGTTCCGGTTAGAAGGTTAATTTCGTCACGCGATATGTCCTGCATGCTATTGCCCACTGAAAGAAAAGAAAAATAATTTTTCATTAGACTCTTGGAAATATGAATGTTTATTGATAAATAAGTAGACGAAGGAAAATGAAAATATACAAAATAATATTTAACTTCTAATTCTAGATAGGTGTCTTTCATTATAGGACAAATTTTGGATTAGTGGATAAATAGAAATCGAGATATGAACCGGACCTTATATTGCGATGATGGAGAAAGCGCATTTCCGTTTGTTTGTCTGCACATCGACCTAAAGCCAAAGCCACGGAAACGACTTTCTACAAACATTGAAGTGAATGTTTTTAAATGATCTAGCGACTATTGAAATATAAAATTTAAACAAAACGTTTTTGCCTAAAATACGCTATAACCGTGCTGTAAGCCTTTTGCCCATTGAAATCCATATTCGGACCAAAAATACTACTAAATTCAACCAGGCATTTCTGAGAGAATCTATCTATGTATCTTGAATCAGGTTAGAAAACCATTATCTCTATCAGTGGACTGTGGATTGGATAAACGCTTACAAATAGTTCATTGTGAGTCAAGCGATGCAATGGAACGCCCTCACGCAGGCAGGCAGGAGAGTCAACCGACCTAGAAGTAGAACTAGGGAAGAGGATAGATAGATCCCGTTCATCGTTTATTCAAGAGACTAATTCATATTAAACCTCTTCAATATATTTTAAGATTATGATAAGTGAGATAAAACCTACATTTCGTTACATTGTTCACCAGACTAATTAATTTCTAATAAGAATGACAATGAGTTATTCTTCCCATCAACTCAAACAATATATCACTTAAATTCTATCAACATAAATCGCACAGCATATTTATCAATATAATTTTGTTTTGACTTCAAATCAAATACGTTACATGACACCTTACATGCAATTCGGATTGAATCACGAGAACAACACACAAAAAAAAAAATAAAAAAAATCTCAGTGAAACTTTTAAGTTATTTTAAGAGTAATCTAATTTATCTCTTCCAAAATGAATACTCTCTTAAACCATAAATTCTATTAAAAAGAAAATTGTTCATAAAAAATACACTTTTAATAATTACCGTTAAATAAAAACTCCGGTAACATGATAATTAAATGCAGTTCACAATAAAATTAACAAATTCACGAAAAACAATTGGGATTCATTTTATATTTTTGAATTCCGGAAGCGTTGTTGTAAATTACGAAAATAAGGGAACTTCCTCTCTTTTGAAATTCGATTCCCGGTTTTTTTTTTGTGCCGTGATAAAGTCGTAAGAGTGTTGTTTTTGTGTGCGGATATTTCCTTTTTGGGTAAAATGAAAACTGACCAAACCGACAAAGTTAATGTTAGAAATTCTTTTTGGAAGTTTTGTATTTCTTTATTAAATTATTAATTGTTTCAATATATTTTTAATTTAAATTTTTTTCAGTTGTTGTATATAAACACTGTGAATGTTTTTCAAAATGCAAGGCACGTGACCATTGTTTGTAAATAAACACTTGAGTATTTTGAGATTTCAGTTATTCAAAGGTAATTTTCTTTTTTTTTTCAAAATTAATTTTTTTTTTTTTATTAACCGACAAATTCCGTTTTTTGACGATTTTTTCGAGTTTCCGCCCGTACGCGTTGACATCCAAAACGCAACTAAGACCGTTCCGAAAATATATCCACCTTAGATGGACGTCGTTTATTGATGACGGCCGTCCTGTTGAGTATGTCTTCACTCTTCTTTCTCATCTGTTATCGTTGCTCATCAGGTTGTATATTTTCTACAGAACCGTCCTTCGTCGTCGTCGGTCGTATCGTTTGCAAAGTCCAAAAGGCAAAAGCTCAAAACGACTTACAAAAAAAAAAAACAAAATACACACTACAATAGGGAGCGTATTTTCGAAAAGTGTGAGCGAAGCGTTTCTAACATTCTATTTACACCCAAAAACCACGGTGTGGTGATCTCTGGCTAGCGAAGCATCCGATGTCCAATCGGAGATGATTTTTAGATTTTTTTTTGTTTGAGCATACACGGGGCCGTAAATACACAGAAGGCTTTTGTGATCTTTTTAGGTTTATTTCTAGACCCTCTAAAATATCATATTCAATTATTACGTGTGTAGAGGGAGAGAACGAGAGGGAAGTATTATAGTAGAAATAGAAAGAAAAGTATACATTTTGCCAGATCACTCATGACGACATCAGTTGGAAAAGCATGAAATAGGCATGCCGCCTAACGCATCGCCGCGCTGCCGGCCGTGAGGCCGGTACGGTTGGTTGGCCTAGCTGGATACTCGACAATCTTATCAGTGGTGTTTTTCAAATAAAAACAAAAATGCAAGACTTGTGCGCCAGTTTTTTTTTTTTTTTTTAATTATTTTGAAAAGTTATTTTCGTGCTGAAAGAGAATTTTGTCGAGAAGAAAATGCCGAACAATCGAGTAGAGTTTCATTTGCATTTGGTATGAAATGAAGGCGATCTTTTTGGCTGACTTTTATACCAAATATGGCAAGATCATCGCTTATGGCAAAATGTTTATAAATAACATATTTTTAACCAGAAGATCGAAAGATGAATAACAACACAATTTTAAGTGTTGCCGCTTTGAATGTAGCCAAGAGATGGAATAAAAAGTTTTATTGGATTATTGTTGCAGAACGCATTGTTTTTAAGTTGCAGGGGGCGTATTAGTAATAGTTTTTAATGTTTTTCAAAATAAAGACTTTTAGTATGATTTTGAATGATTTGATAGATGGGGTTTTGACTTATATTTTATTTGCTGTTGTTTTTATAGCGTGGTATAGCAGGAAAGCTGATGAAGAGGAGGATATCCACAGTAGAGGATGCAGATTTTTATCATCGAAGCTAATTTGGATCTGGTAAAAAAAGAAGAATTTTTACCTTGCCTTATTATTAATAAAAGTATGGGAAGTATTGATCTGGCATCTCTTGGTGATCATGGATGTGAATCGAAAACAAAAATTGCCCAAAAAATTGTTTTTCAAGAACGAAAAAAAAAAAATTCTTTTCCAAATATGTAGACCATTTCTTAAAAACATGTTTTTGCTTTATGATCATTCTTAAATGCTAGCTATGGTTTGATGACATTTTTGAAAAGAAATAAAGGATTGAAAATCGGAATGAAATTGATGTAGACAAAAACATGGGCTTCACCACCAGAATATAATTATGTAGTGCTTCCATAGTTCTCTTAAAAAAAGTCTAAACTAATAAAAATAAAAAAATAAAACAATAAAATAATTTTTTTATTAAAAAAAAAAATAAATAGAACCAAAATTTATTTATGAATCTTATTTTTCTTATAAAATACCGAAATACTTTATTAATATTTTTTTTTGCTTTCTTAAATACATAAAATTATTTAAAAAAAAAATAAATAAAACCAAAATATAAATAACACATGGATGTTCCTTCCTCGAATGGCCAAAAATAACTACCACTACAAGAAAAAGATTCGGTGTTGGCCACTTGTTGAAGTCAACACAACACACTTGGTACAAATTTTTTGTTTAAATTTTATTTTTCATAAACGATGACGCATTTAACGATATCAATTAGTTCTTCGTGCGTTGATTCATAGCCGACTATTAATGGTTGCCAGGGTGATTTTATATTCTAATTTTTTTTTTTTCAAGAAAAATCTTTTGATTTGAAAATATTTTTTACAAATTAGGATTTTCAAAATTTGATTCAGACACAAATCTATTGAAAAATCGATTAATATATAAAATTAACTCCCATCAATTTTCACTCTGAATTATTCGTAAAATCAGGAATTCAAACAAATCGTCAAAAAGTTCAGGTTAGAGGAAAATTCGACGAATTTTGACTTAGAATGACAAACTTAAAATTGGGAATACGATTGACTGTCAAAATTTGGCTTTGAATTTATTGTTGCCAACAGTACATTTTTCAGGACGACTTTAAGTTTCAATTGGACAATTTGATCCAAGTAATAAAAACGGTGTAAAAGTATTTGCGTTTAAAATATTTAAAGGAACGAAGAAAATTTTTAAATTATTTTTTCGCCTTAAAAGTTTTTTTTTTCAATCATGCTGGCCACTCTGTTGAAATTTATGGGTGAATAATAAGATTTGAAAGTAAAATTTCTTCTCGAAACAGCAAGTGTGAATTTTCCTTATTTTTTTTTTTGTCCCAGAGGGATTTCACTCATATCAAAACAGACATTGTATGTCTGACAAATGACTTCACTTTATTTTCTTCTTGCTTTGGTAGGTGTTTTTTGTTCTTGGCGTTTATTTCTTTTTTCAACACATCCCAAGCCAAAACACCTTAAACATTTTCCGATGAACATTGTGTCAGTCGTTTGTTGACGACGAATCGCTCCGCGATCACGAGCTCTGATTATTTTTTTTTTTTTAATTTCAAATGAGAGAAAAGTTCTTAATTTGGAACGCAAGTTTTCGAAATATGAGTAAGTTGCCTAAATTTGGTAGATGGCAGAATGCGGCTTTAATTTCGCATTGCTACCTTTGGCAGCAGTAGTGGTTTTCAATATACGAATATATGTATATGAATGTTTTTGAATTTTGGTGGCTACGTGATTTTATATTTAAAAAAAAAAATCTTTCTGCGTGAGTGTGCTCTAATTTCTTTTTGTATTTCTATTTTTTCACCGTGCAGGGCGGAATGGAAAATGATCGTGCGACTTTTAACACGAAGTGTATTTTTGGAGTCATTTTTGTTTGTGGGTTTCTCTCATGTCTCGTCGTTATGGTAGGTAATATAGCGGTAAAGCGGATATTATGAAATTTAAATGGGAATCGACAAGCTGTCAGAGATTTTGGATTAGCTGTCATTTGGAGTTTGTGGCATTTAATCAGTGAATCTGACTGATTCTGGCTGACACCTAGTTTATTTTAACTTGACCTACTAACCTAAAGTAAGAATTTAAAATAATTATTTTTGGTTTACCTATTTTTGTAAAATAAAGTAAAAAAAAAAATAAAAATATAGAGAAGAATGAAAATAAAACCGAAAACCACAATGGATGATTATAGCGGAAATAGAATTTTCATGCGATTAAAATTCATTCGTAGATTCTTAAGTACATCTGCCCTTATTATTAGAAATAGTTAGGTACATAGGTACACTCAGTTACGAAAGTATGTATACACTAGACCTAATAGAAACTAAGTTTATGACAAGACCGGATTTAAAAAACGCTGTCTGTTTTCCAAAAAATGTACTAGCTTGAAAATCTTAAGCTTGTTTTCGGACTCATTCGGTCTTAACAAAAACTTGATTTCTATTAGGTTTAGTGTATACTACTCACTTTCGTGCTTGAGTGTAGGTACTTATTAGGAAAGCAAAATGTGTCACGAAAAGTTGAAAACTGATGAATTTAAAATTAAATACTTGACTGATGGATTGTCCTACTTGCTCCTATGCGCGATTATATCGTTTAAAGTCTGAGCATACAAACATTTATTTGATTTATTTAGCGCAGAAGTATTAAAAAAATGTGATGTAACAGTATCACATTTTATCGTAAGTTGAAGTTTCAAAAAATCTGTGGAACCGTTTTCGAGAAAAATCTGATTTTCCAAAAAGTCCAAATAGGCTAGATGAAGTATTTTTTGTCGTCTTAAAATGAAGACAAGGTCCAAAAAGAGAGAATTGCGCGACAAATTTCGGTTTTCTAATATTTATTTGATATAAATGGGTTAAACGTTAGGTAAAAAAAAAACACTTTTAAATTAATTAAATAACCCACAGTGACTTTAATATTTATTATATTATATAGATGAATAATTTAAAGACTAAAAAATAGAAATCATAAATCAATAATCTATTAATATTGCAGGAAACACATTTAACATTTTAAAATTCAAAACCATAACATTTCATCTCATTTTGGAAAATCCATAAACTACTCAACTAATTCATTCATATCTTGAAGTTAAGATCACAAAATTATAATATTTATTTGCACACTAATATGATGCTCAGAGTAATCGGTCATCCATTTATTTTGGACACTAAATCTGCATTTATAAATATTCACAAAATGAATATTTATTGTGTGTCTTAAAGATACAAAAATGGTATATTTTACCAATTTTAACTTTTTTTTTTATTTGTTTGGAATGTTTTATTTAATCTTCCAATTCTAATTTTGTTGAATTGATTTGGGCCTACGCTTCACGCCGATTCATGATTTTGAAGACAATGTGGCGACACGACGAAAAAACATTCATGATTCGTCATCACCCACATTTTTACCAAATTTCATAAATATAGTCACTGCTATTTTTGGAAAGTCTATGAAGCACTATATGATCGAGAGCAATTTCGGAAAAATGATAAATGGTTTTACGAAATATAAAATAAAAAAAATAAGAAACTTAAATTGTAATACTTAGTAACCTCCTTTGCACTACAATTTTTCGTTCAACATGTATGTTTGTATGCATGGATATATATTGAGAATTTGCATAACAGAATCAGCGAGAAATCGTCATCGAATCAAAAATAAGAAACAAGAAAAATCCAAGGAATCCACAAAAATACCATCTTGGACAAAGAAGATACCCTGAGACCATAGAATCCATTTGGATTTTTTTTATCGACTTTAAATTTATTTAACACAGGAATAATTAATTTTTTTTATTTATTTCATACCTATACCAAATGCGTATTTTCCAAATATAGGTAAACCTAATGTAGATAAATTGTCCAACTAACTTGTCATATCATTCCGACATTTTCCAACTAATTATTATATAAAACAATAGAAAATATTTATAGTTACAAAAAAAATATATTTAAATGCTTTTTAACGGTCGTGTTAATTTCCCTGATTTTTAATGATGTGAAACGAAACCTCAATCCATTTATGGCATCTCGCTTCTTTATGCCTTATTGTTACATCTCCTTTAATTCAAAACTCATAAAATTCCAATTTCCCTATTTGAGTTTACCGCATTTATTTTTACCTATAATCCAATAGATTATATAGCTGACTCTGCGTAATCCACCCAATTGAACTCACAAATCCAAAATTCAGCCTCCTTCTCACAATTATCAAATCGAAAAGGACTTTCATTTCACCAATTTTGGAATCACCTCTCATATAGCTTACTTTATACCAATTTAATCCCACAAATGAACATGAAAATGAATTAATCGCTTTTGCGTAGGCCTTCTCACAATCGACGACTATGTAAGGCAACCCGCGCACGAATTTGGCAAACAAAATTTTTTTAACAAAAAAAAATCAATAACAAATGTCTAAAAGCCTAAATGCAAACCTCTCCTAATCCCATATCTGCTTAAGCGTGAGGATACAGAGTAAGTAAATTATATACCCCTCGCTATGCATGTAACTCGTGCATTATACGAATGGAAATTATATTTTGACCATAAACCTCGATGACAACGTTGTCGTCGTCGTGGTCGTCATCATGGAAGCCAAAGAAACAGCAAAAAAAAAAATAAAAACAACAAGTACCTAACCTACCTATCTCTGCACACTTTGAGCCAAGAGAATTGCAAAAATTAAGTCGTCGCATTCGTATCTTGAATCTGTTAGCTGAGTTTGCTTACCCTCAATGTGAATTTGGTTTAAAGATTCCGTCTAAAAAAAATCCGCCCAAACACCTTCGCGCCATAATCCATATTTGGATGGAAAGCATTTAATCTGTGCAAATAGTTTGGTATCGGGTTCCGTTTTGCTGTTGGAGCTCTGATGCGAGATTTCTTCTTCTATAGTTTAGAAGGTCATGTTTCAATTTTAAAACAACAATGCAATGACTTTTTTAATATAGTAAATGGTTTTAAAAAATACAATTTTTTCAAAAATTTAAAAGAAAATGTTTTGAAAATTTTGATATTCTTTTTTGTTAATAATACAGTACTACAAATCACTTACAAGAAAGTCGAAAATTCGGACCCATGGCGTGTACCGTTCAAATCGATTTTTTGAAAAATATTTTTTAACCAAACAAATAAATAAGTTTTGTCTTAATGCTTGCATGACAGAAACCGTTAATTTTGATGTTAAAAAATCAATTTCACCTTTAAATCTTAAGTTTCAAGTTTGAAGATAATTTGGAAATTTGTATCCATAACTTTGTGTTTGAATACTCATAAAATGAAAATTGGCCAATTTATTGTATTTCGTATCGGTATTCCTTAAATGCACCATAACCTCCTAAACTATAACCTGATTAGCTTTGGGTTAAAACACACCGAGAGAATCAAAAGACTATAAGACTTCATCTTTCTCTTGAAATGGTTTATAAGTTTCTGTCAGTGGAAGACATTTTTGGATATACGGAATCGAATTGGTGGCATGGTAGAGTGGAAATGCAACAGCTGAGTAAGTAAATATGGATTCCCTTATTGGGATTTTATGTGACTTCTAAAAACTAACAAGAGAAGTTGTTATATTCAGCATCCAGCACAGTAGAAGTGTATACGCTACGCATTCACAAAATGCGTAATCGTGTTGTGTGTTTGAAGAACGATTGCTACGGTTTCCACCAACGCGTTCAAGTACCAGAACAGAACAGAGCTCTTGCAATCTTAACCATAAATGGATTTTTTTGCAAATAGAGTCTTGCATAAATAGAGAGTTCGAATGATGATTTTTATTATGACTTGAAACCATTTACAAACAGAAACAGAATAGGTTTGAAGTTGGTAGTTGATTTTAAGAAGTAAGTGAAGTAAGAAACGCTTGAGAAGATGGTTATCATTGGTAGAATAGGAGCAAACTTTTTACTGAGGTAATAGGGAAATGTTTGATACAAAAAATATTGTTTGCTTGTTTCATTTTGTGGTTCGTAAAATCAGAGCAATTTCAGACTTAAGGAATTTTTCCTTCCATTGATTGGTTTAAGTGCAAAAATTACATTACAACTGCCAAAATGGACGGCAGAAAAAAAGATGATGAAAAAAATTGTATCCAAAAAAAAAATGGTCAAAAAAATAAATAGCCGAAAGAAATCATAAAGCCTAGTTTTAAAAGTTTTAAGAGTATAGAATCCACGTACTTAATAACCATTAAGTTCTTTCTAACATGCTTTTTGGAATAATTAAAGAGTTTCTCAAAAATTGTTAACTAAAAATAGCAAGTAAAAAAAGAAAATAATTGCCAATAAATTTGAAATATCCTGGATAGAAAACAAAGTAAAAGTTCAAAGTTAACACTGTATAACAATTTGAAATAAGGACATATTAAACTCAACCATAATCCTTAATATCTAACTTTCTCACTAATCACGTCGATGAGATTACCATTCGATTTTTTTTTGTACCTTAAAAAGATTACTACGTTTTTTTCGCTAGTTTTCAAAATATTCAGAAGAAACTACAACAAAAGAGGAACTTCACCTCCCTCCTGCCTTTTTAGTTCACGGCGCTGTTAACTTTTAATTCAAATAAAGCATTTCTTATTAACTGGAGTTCATGGAAAAATGAGTAATATTTAATTCGTATAAAACTACATACTTTATAGACTCTTATTCAGCAGGTGTCGAATATAATTATAAAATTTTCTTAATTTACACTGATGGTTATGATGAGCTGCTTTTGAATCTGAATCCTTAAAAGGTTAATTGAGTTCGATATCTTGCTTTCCTTGAACTCGGTCTCTTTAACATTGACATCTCTCAGTCTCATTACTTTGTCATCATAATAAGATTATTTTTTTTTTGTGTTCACTGATTCGCAATGCTTCATCATTGAACTTTCCCCAAGGTAGATTGATGCCTCATTAATAGTCCACCTGGTATAATAATACCCAACCAAAAGTCACTCATCTCATTATTTCATCCCACTGTCGGTAATGAAACCGACTATACGGCTGTCCGTCAATATCGTCATCTACAGAATTGTCAGTCAGTAACAACACCACCCCCAAAGAACACATTTTCTCAAAAGCTATTATTGCAAGCGAAATGACCGCCTCATCGCCGCTGCCACACCAGCACCTCACCCACAGTAACAGTTCTTACTAATTTATTGAAATAATATGACACCAACTCTAATTTACGCCCGTTTGCCATTTGTTGTTTGTTCTATTACTGAAAATACACACCAAAACAAGAAAACCATTTTTGCTGAGAAAAAAAAACGAAAAAAAAATCGCAAAGAGGAAAAAATAAGCACAAAAAGAAAAATCTTGTCTCAATTTTCCAAAAATGGCTAAAATGAGTCTCCCACGCAGTATTTGAACAACACATAGCGTGTCCCTAAGACCCAAGACAAGACTGTGGCGGTGAGACTTTGCGAGCGTGGTGTGGTGTGCGGGAGACGACATTACAGACGCCCGCCACAAATCTGGAGGAGGAGGCTATAGCGTGTTCGCACATAAAGTTAACAACTTGACACCTACGCCAGCGGCCACACGGCCATAGTGTTACTGGCTCTCCACACTGCATAAATGCATACACTATCGTCTCGTCGTCGTTGAAGCAACTTGCAATTGAATTAAAGCTAAGGAGACAGACGCACGGGTGCACTACCTACTCCTCCGTCAATATTACCGCTTAATACTTTGATTAATCAAGTGCGCGGAGCATGTTGAATCTTTAAAGTTTTTAATTTGCAATGTGGTGCTGATTGCAACCAGTGGTTTCAATTATCCGGATTAAGTTCTGGGCCGAGATTAATAGTGTAGTTTAGAATTACGAAACATGGCAATGCGCTTAAAGTGCGCAAATTTATGAGCTTGAGAAGCATCGCGCATGTGACTGGACGTTTCAAGTTCGATTGCAATACGATATACTCGTAATATTGACAAATAGATGAAAATTCTTGGAGCGGATTATCTGTATAAGGAATTAACTTCTCATTAGTCATAGCTGAGGGTGGGTTTGATTTATAAAGTTTCCCGAGAATAGATCACGGATAACTTGTGTGTAAAGAAATTAAAAAAAACCGTTAAGCAGATTTTCAAGTCTAAATTACATACATTGGATTTCATTACATTTGGATAAACCTGTCCAAGATCAAATCAACCGTGTTTGCGATTTGTTTATTTGTTGAGTGTTTCATGGGTTTGAAAATACGAAACGGTTATTGTCGGTGACTTATGGTTTGAAAATCGTTCAGAGCAGTCAAATCATAAGCGGTGAACCTAATAGGCGTATGTGGAATTTTCACTAGTTAATATTGGGTGATCATTATCATTTCAATCGCAACAAAAAATTTTATCTCACAGTTTTTTTTTAATTTAATCTTCGGTTTCTAAAGAATTCAATTCCTTAATTTTTTATTTAGCTAAAAAATAAGATTAAGCAATGTTTGATTCTCCAAATGAAAAAGTGATAAAGCACTTTAAACACATATGGATTCGTAAAAAAATTTAATATCAATAATACCGAAAACAGTGAACTTAGTGCACGTCGAAGTATCCATTCTGAAAATTTAAGAAATACATTTTGATGTATATAATATTTATTTATTTATGCAGAACATTTAATAAACAATTTAACTTCTCTGCTCTTGCGGTTTCCAAGAATTTTCCAAACCTTAAATAATTTTTTTTTAACTTCGAACTAAAGGTTCTTATGTGATTTCCTAGAGACATTGTTAATCTCCACAAGCAGCGGTAACTGTCAAACTTAGGTATTTATTTCCAAAATGGCTTTAAAGATTTTAATACCATTTTTAATGTGGATTTTTATGAGTAATTATTTGGAATTTTTTTTAAGTGTATGTAAATTGTTTTATTTTTATTATCAATAATTTTATAAATAATTTCTTTAAAAAAACAGCTCTACCGATTTTTGAATGTTTTTTTTTGAAAAAAATTCTACGAAGCAAATCTTCCAAATTTTTTAAAGAATTAAAAATGATGATCTTTTTAACTTAAAATTTCATGTTGGATACTTAGTTTTAATTTCCCCCGATGACTTCTCGGCATATTTATTCATCTACCTATATAGTAAATACTGCAGATCGCATCCATGTTTTTGGTATATTTCAGATTAGATAAAAACCATACTTCCCAAGATTACAATACTTTTAATAATTAGTTTAAAACTCAAGAAATACGAGCTTCATAAAACCTTCTTCCTTCTACATTCAAAGCAAGCTTTTTTCAATATCTAATCGCAAAAACATAACGCATGTCATACTTACCATGATCATTGCCATCTGGTGGTAATCCATTTAAATTAAATTCTATTTCACAAAGTACATTTCATACTGTAGTTTATATGTAGTTACATAAATAATTCATAGAATCATCTTTTCATTCAAATAGTTTTTCATTCACTGTATCTTAATTTGCTTAGACATTTTCATTGAAATACATATTATGCACACAAAACAAAAAACATAACCAACAAACAAAAAACAAAAACAATTTTCATTCAAAAGGAACAATCCCACTTGTTGGAAAATTGCGTATACATCCGTCACAAAATATCAAGACAACAAACTCATCATTATTTGTGTGTGCCTTTAGGCTCTAGGGTAATCTGCAATTCAATCAGTTCAATCAAAACCGCACTCTGACTGACAGTTGACTGCAATTCACAAATCAAAACACAAACAAACTGACAACACGCGGCCAACATGGAATATACGAAGCGCGTAAAGTATCTTCCGTCAAAGAACGCGTCTCACGATGAAATAGTGAAACGTTCTTGTGCAAAACCTTCATTGAGCGCAAAAAAGTTTCAAAGAATACAAAAAAAAAAAAATCAAAAAAACAAAACAACCTCCTCCTCCTACACAATGAACAAAACAAAATAACAACAACACAAATGGATTCGTGATTGCGTTCCCGGTTTTTGCTCGTACAGGTTATAAAAGCACCGAACTGCATCGATGTCGTCCGCTCGTACTACAGATGGCGTGATTTGAGTTTTTAGTCTGCGGTGATCGGTGGAAGTCATCCATTCATGAATCCGTTTTTACTCGTAAGTCGTAAGTTCACCTGGGAGGCAAAATAAATTGAAAACAGGAGTAGGCGGGACGGTTTGTGTGCTTTTTTTTGTATGTTTCTTTTCTGCGTTTCTGTTTTGTTGTCTATTTTGCGATTCTACATTGTATTTTTTTTTTTCTTTTATTGAAGTACACAGTGACAAGGGAGACATACGACAAAACAAGTGTTTATCTGTTCGGAAAGATCAATCGATCGTAATTAAGATTACCGGTAGTAGTAGCAGCAGCAGCATCTAGCAGATAGTGGCGTTTGCAGTTTGCGAATGCAGTTATCTGTCATGATGACAGTGGCAGCCAATGGTGGTGATGGCAATAGGACGGAAATTGATTTTTAATTGTTTCCGGTTGATGTTTAATTTGCTCAACGGAGTTAGTTCAAAGAAAATACAAATTAAATGAGTAATAAAAAACTTTAAGTAGAGACGTACATGTAATTAGGTATGTCACTAGACTAGATGACCAATATATGCATGAAGTGTGAATCACTTAAATATGAATATGGCGATAAATTGACAATAACGACCAAATGAATTTGGAAATGACACCCAACATTTTTTTATCGTATAAAAAAATGAAAATATCTTTTTCCAAATACACTTTTCCTCAAATTATAAAATGGAAACATCGCAAAAATACTTTCAATGTAAATTGTTCCTGCGAAATTTGGACGTTAGCTTTTTGTTAGTTTCGGCGATATTTCAATGAAATTCAGCATTCAAAAGTGGGTTTGTGAACATTTGAAAAATCTCATATTTATCGCCCAAAAATCCGGTTATCATGTCATAATTTTAAAAACTTTCAAAAACCTATACTGTCAAATATTTTGTTAAAAAAACTTTATTCTTTTTGGTGTTCTTTCCCATTCCATTCCATTCTTTCCCATCAAATGACTCATCTCTGTCTCGTCTTTGGCGACGAGGATTCAAAAGAAGTAATTTTAAGAATTCTTGTTCAGCTTTTCAAAGCAAGTTTTTCAACATAAATACTTTATGCTATCAACATTAACTGTTATATTGTTTGTTTCATCTCAATATAACCATTTTTAACAATGCTTTAGTTTGTCAAAAAAAAAAAAATACTAAAAATAATCAGAAAAAGTCGTTCCATTAATCTGTCAATTTTTTTTTTCTGACCCAAATAAGATAAAATGTTTACCACATTATTTATTTATCTCTCAAATGAAATCAATCCATTTTCAGAATTCATCTTTTATTACCATCGGTAAGTGTCCAAAATTGAATTTTTAATCCAATAACAATCTGTCAGTCAAATTCAATATATTTATGGTTATGCATCTAAATTCGGTTAAAAATTTAAAATGTGGGTGATGCACGAATCATTACTGTCGTCTTCGTCGCCACATTGTCTTTCACTTATGGATTGAATAATATAAAGTTTTTTAGAATAAAAATTGTGATGGTGGTTACCTACAAAATTGGTGAATCAATTTTTTTGATAAAAATAAATTTATTTCCTGACAGAGTAGTTTTACGATTTTCAAAATTGTTCTCATCTCTGATGGGAACATATCTTTACTCCATATTTGGATGTTTTATTGCAAAAAATTATAAAAAAAAATATTAATGGTAACAGATGGTGTTTGGTCATTGTCTATAATGAAAATATTTATTTACATACATATATTCAAGAAGTGCTCTTATTTTACGATCTCTATAAATCCAAATTAAATAAGTTGTTATCTTTATTGTTTTTTTTTTGTTCCAAAATTAGATGGAAAATAAATATTCAACTATAAAGATTTTGACATCATTTCTAACATGTTTACAAGTCAAATTTAAATTTATCGTTTCTTGTGATTATTTTGTTGTTAACTTGATTGTACATTTATAAATAAAGTTATTTCAATCATCAATTTACGTTTCAAAATTAAAACGATGATCTCGTTAAAAAGTATATCAAAATATTCCCATATGAACTTTTAAATTACTTTGAAAAAATTGTAATACCCTGGCCGGCAATTAGTTTGAAGGGATGTTCAGATTATGAAAATGTTTCAGCGATGATCAAAATCTTATTTTCAAATAATTTTCTTGCTTCATACCAAACTGAAGTCGAAGTCGAAGTTCAGAGCTGGACCAAAAACTGAAACTTAAAAAAAATCCCTTAAATTCGAAACTTATTACTTTCTTTTTCGAA
Organism: Syrphus vitripennis; assembly: GCA_958431115.1. Taxonomy (NCBI): domain Eukaryota; kingdom Metazoa; phylum Arthropoda; class Insecta; order Diptera; family Syrphidae; genus Syrphus; species Syrphus vitripennis. Next base: position 10,223,858 of record OY288109.1, read on the forward strand.
AATTTCTAGAGACGATCATGCAGTCACAGACAACAGAATATGGGTCCTGGATCGAATCAGAGCTAAAATTTCATAAATAACTTCTTCTTTAACCACCCACCTTTGAAATGGTATTCCTGTTAAAATAATACTTGAATCTTAATTAACCATCAATAAGTTTTTATTCATTAATTTAATCCGATTTCTCTTTAGAACTATTTTAAAAAACTTTTTCTTTTGCTTCTTTCAAAAAGATTTCACATTAAAAATGTAAAATTAAAAGTCATCCAAATTAATTTTTTTTTGCATAAAAATTGTTTTCGCTTTCAATGTCTCAAAACTAACATAAAAATAATGGATTTCACGGATAGCTATGATCAACGTCTAACTCATAAAATAATCAAAAATATATCTACGCAAAAATTTAAAATCATCAGTCGTCGATAAATCATTTTAAACATTATTATAATGGTGACCATATAACAAAGTTTTATCACCTATAGAAACATCTAGGTATTTCAATTCAACACAAAACCATCCAAAAGGACCTAAAAAAGACAAAAGCCTTCAACCCTAGCTATTCTATATTCGTAGATAATGTTGTTAAATATTCATTTATTATACTCTTGACTCGAAATAGGAACAAAATTATAACTTATCATTTGCCTGCCGGAAAGGATTCTACACAAAATCATTTTCCACACCAAAGATTTATAACTTAACTTTTCCGTTTTTTCTCCTTTGAGTGAATGAAAAGCAGAATTCCAGGTAGGTAACCATCTGAGAGTTTTCGAGGGATAAATTCCATCACATTACCCAGCCAGAATTCAGAATCCAGAGCCAGAGCCAGACACATGGAATCAGTTTAAATGGTGTGGTACCGTGCCCGTGCCCGTGCCGGTGTGATATACATTTATATAGAGCGAGAAAAGGAAAACTTCTTCCTTGAACTATTTCGATTTCCAGAAATCGAAGAACAATATTCAAAGACCATTTTCATGCTTTTCTTTCTCTCCCTCTATATATATTATAACCTAGAGTCATCGTCGCTTCATCGTTCTTCTTTGTATTTTTTTTTTTTGTTCTTTGGTGAAAATTTTATACAAAAAGAATAACAAAGTATCGCAAAAGTTAAACGGTTTTACGTTTTGCAAATGGATTTTCGAAATAGTACTGCTGGCGTTTCTGATACTATAGTTTTACGTTATGGGAGAGATGGAGTGAAGAGAAAAGTCACGGCTTGGGCTTCTGAAAAACGATTCATCTCTGTGAATATACGTCAAAGTTTTCAACTGTCAACTGTGTGCGGTGTTCAATGGAACACGAAGGAACAACGGTAGGTTAGATATGGGTAAGAGTAACTTTTTCCTACCCTCTCTCTTGATGGCCCAAAGGTGAATGGTGAAACTGATAATAAGTTTAGAGGATGGTGGCAGGTGGCAGAGGAGACAAGGTATTATTTCAAAGTTCTAGCTCAGCCCCCTTTTCTTTTTACGCCAATCCTCGGAGGACTGATTTTGTAATCAACAAATTCGACAATTGACAGTTGACAAAGGTAGAGCGATAGGTAAAGAAGGGAATGCCGGACGATTTATAGCAGTTGGTAAAATGTAATTTTTTTCCCTCTTCACAATACGACCTCTAGCGGAATGAGATGGTATCACCTTGACAAAACAGAGAAATTTTTGACAGACAAAAAGTAAGCGCACCGTGTGGGGGTGGGGGAAGGGGGCTAGGTTTTAAAATTAATTTGAAAAGTTTTCGATTTGTCTTTTAGTGTTGCCGTTTTGTTGAAAACGTTTTATGACAGAGAACATCGACAAACGAAGAAGTATAGAAAAAAGCATTGCTGTAACGTTGGCGAGAGTAGATTCATCAATCAACGAGACAGGTTTATTGTTCGCATAGTAAAATAGTTTTGACTTTGCGAGAGTGAAAAAAATTTTATGGTTTTAAATTTACCGTTGAGAGGTGATACCTGTGTGTAATACCTGCTGGAGTTTAGGATAGCAACTGTGAGTTAAATAATGTGAATGCGGGGTAGATATGGGTTAAAGTGTGGGTTAAGGTAGGTATATTCAAAGTTTTGAAATGGAAAAGTTTTCCATTTTCAAACAAAGTCAGTAGGTAAATGGGTGACACTTGAAATGAGTAGAAGATGATTGGAATTTTAGATGGGTGCAGACGGAATTGGATAAAACATTTAAGCAGTAGTTGAATTAAATTTTTACTGTTGCAATAATTTTTGATGGATTGAATAAAGGAATGTGGTTTGATGTCGTGATGTGATTAAATTGCAAGATTGTGTGTGACTTAAGGTACATTGTAAAAGAGACGGTGGTAAATAGTTTAATTTGATTAAGCAAGAGTTTGGAACCTATAAAGTTTTGAATTTGGGAAATAAAGAAGAAAAAATTCATGATATCTATAAGCATTTATCACTCGTTTTTACAGTAAGTATTCAGTTTCAGTAATAAGTGTAAAAGTTGTAGATTAGGATTAGTTTACAAAAGTCGAATTTATGTTGAAAGTAATAAATTCATTTTATTTTGATGAGAGACTAGCCATCATCAGGGATTAAAATGTTTTATAGTAGGTTATATTATTTTGGTGATTGCTTTTTTTGTATTTGTAAAGACACTTTGTAAGTTTTGTTCATTGTGAATTAAGACCGTTCACCGTCACGACTATTTCGAATCGATTTCGCATTGGTAAACATATGTTTACTTGTTGATAGCAAGACACCTAATGTCCGTGTCTTTTTTTCTGCTACAAATAAAAAAAAACGTTAAGGAAATAGAATTTTGACCAAAAAAATTGGTTTTAAAAGAATCGATTAAAAAAATTTTGACATACACAACAACCAACTGAACATTTTTTGAACCATGAAAATAAAAATTGGTAAAAAAATAAATTTGGGATTTCGGAACAAAAGGTAACTTATCCAGTTCTTGTGTTCTTTTTTTTTGAATAAGGATCCCAACCATGAATTTCAATGTAAATTTGTTCCAGTCAAATAATATTTTCTCACTGTAAAATCGATGAAATTTTTTATTTTCCCATGAAATTTTTTATTTTCCCATGAAATTTATTAAATAATTTAATTTTTTAGAATTCACATAATTATTTTTACTAACGTTGAAAACATGCATGAATTTTTTAAATTTCTAATTTTTTTTTTTGAAAATTCACGGAAAGACAATTTAATTGAAACCCACATAGAATTTATTAAAATACATGTTTATTTTTTAAATTCACGTTAGTTTTTCTGATTATTTAAAATTTCCAAAATTTAGTCGAATTAAAAGTTGCGCGTCAAGTAGTGCGTCAAGAAGTGAGATATGAAACTTTTCAAGCAGGATTACTGGTTTTGAATTTTTGGAGCTTTCGAAAAAATTGTAACCTGCCCCTCCCAAAAACGGTAATAATAATAAGACTGTATAGAGTATTCAACTTAAACTACATTATATACATAGGTACCTACGGTCGAACATGTTTAAATAAACTTTGCCAATAAAAACTCACCTCACCTCCTAGACAAAAGATTGACTCTCTGATGTAGCATGCTACCAGCATCCATCGCATCGCATAGACCAAGCAACCAGTGATGTGCAATAAAATATCCCGCGCTCAAACGTCAATGAGTCATTGAAACTTTTTTAATATCCGCAAATAAAAATAAAAATAAAACGAAAATCATTCAAACGCAACAAAAAAAAAATACCATCGAATAGCTGCTATCCCAAGCCAACATTTGTAATGAACGAATCGCCTTCTGCAAAACAAAAAAACAACAACAGCAAAACATTCAACAAAAAGAAAAAAAAATAGTGCCAAAAATTAACCTGCTATAGCCAAAGCAATTTAGCATCAGAGTTTGGTTCAACACGTAGCGACATCTAGAGTGTAATTATTGATTCTCATGTCACGAACGATTATTGAGATTCTTGAGAAGCTGATGGAATAACTCGCTTCAGCACTCACCCTTCAACTGGTGGGTAGGTAGGTTGGTACCTACATAGAATCAGCATCCGTGAATTGCAATTCCATTTCACACTTTTAATGAAAAAAGTTTCAACAGCGTGCCGCTGCCACCACCGTTGCCGTTGCTATTAACAAACGAATACGCAAAAAGGATTTGTTTTTTTTTCCATTTCCAACTTGTTCTTTCTTTCTTTCATTTTTTTTTTTGTATTTTGCTTTGGAATATTATTTTTTTCTGATTCGATGTTGCTGCTGCTGATTCGAGCCTCTCGACCAGCCTATTGGCCTGGATTTTTTTTACCATTTAAATTTTATTCGTTGTGGAAAATAAAGATATACGGTACATTAACATCATTTCAGGGGCGATTTAAGGGTCGTAGAAGCCGCAATGATCACATAGGGGCCCAGAGTTAAAGCATGGTTCTTTCAATAAAATCAAAGTTCTAGGACCCACATTTGCAAAACCAAATAATTGTTAACCTCAATTTTTCTAATTTTTAGGGGTATTGACACTATGGATTTTCAAGGTTTTGGCTTTTTTGACTTTGAAAAACATGGGTTTTATGTATTTTGAATTTTTGCAGACTTAAACTCCAGGAAATATGAAATATTGTTAAATCGTAACGCCCATATAAAACATTTTTTTGACTCTCGGATTTTATTTCACTTCTAAATTCGGGACAAAATCTAAAATACTCAAAACCCAAAATCCTAAATGCGTCTGACTCATGGATATGTATTATCTACTTAATCTAGAAGTCAGAAAGAATTTAAAATCCAAAACTCATAAAATCTTAAATCTGGGATCCATAAAAAAACCGAAAATCTTGAAATAAAAACAAAATTCAGGTTTCGGAAATTTGTGTGAGTTCCAGAGAATTATTTCCTTTTCATCCCATGGAGAAAACAGTTCCAAAACTCAATATTATTAAAAATCCAAACTACCAATAATTTCAAAAGCTTGAAAACTCCTTAATCTAATAAACCTTATTCCTGACAGCCAAATCGCCGAATTCTCGAAATACCTCAAATCCGCAATTTTTGAAATTCCAAAATCCCGAAAGTCCAAAATCAGAATCTCAAAAAATGGAATTCGTAAAAAACTCATTTGCAAAAATTTCTCTTTTTGATTTCATCGATATATTATGTTGATGGATTATTTTATCCGATTTTTACAATTTTAGGCTATAGTACCTTTTTTCTGGATTGTGGTGTTTCCGGTTCCTGAGCCCATTAATCCAGTCCTGATTTTTTTTTTAAACTTACTCCTACACTTGTATATAGAGAAATGTTAATTCCTTCTACATTATTAGAGTTAGAGTTCGTTAGCCTGATCCTGTTTGCCTTCTCTCTGATTTTATTGCAATAGAATGCGGTGCAATGTAATTTTCCAACTCATTAGGAAAATATTTTCATTTTTTGTGTTCGCCTCTGCTGCTTTGAATAGTCCTTGAGAAAAAATTACACAAAAATGAGAATATCTACATCCTACAAGCGAGGAAATCTATGTATATGTATTAAACGCGAATGAATAGGCAAATGAGCATAATGAATTGCTTTTTAGTTACAACCAGGCAGCATGAAAAAAAATAAAAAAAAAAATTAAGCTTCTTCATCCTTAACACTTTTTACTTCGAGTTCCTGCTAGGCTGGCAAAAAAAAACCACCACGACCATCGGCATCAGAACAAACCAACCCACCATCAACAAGCAGAGGGCGGTAATTATTTTCAAATTGTTTCCTAAGGAACCGAAAGGACTCTTTGATTTGAATTTTATTATTTTTATTTATTTCATTAACCGGGATTTGGTAAAAGAAGGTTTCCCTCGATTTCCGGATCGTTGAACGGGGGAATAGCTGTTCGATAAGTTTTGCAATCGTCGTCGTCGTCGAAGTAGTTATCGTCGTTGAAGAAATAACAGAATGAGCCTTGTCTTCTTCCTCCTAAGAGGACAAATTATGCTTTTGGTATTTTAAGTGTAAGAAAAATATATACCAATATTTATTCCATCTAAATGGAGGTGCAGATGTGAAGTGGATTGGATAGGCGAAAGGAAGACGTAAGGAAAGGACTTTAGAAGTGATTTTTCTTAATTGGCTGTTAATTAACCGCTGGAATTTAATTAGCCATAAAGGCAGTGAGTATATAGTGCACCCTGCGATGATGTCTGGATTCGGGTGGTAAAAGGAAGAAAAAGTATACCGCAATTCTCTACTTCTGGTATGGAAGCAATTAATTTCCGTTTTGAATTTCGCGTGAGACAGTTAACAGAAAGAGAGACCCGTTGTCGTCGCCATCACCTCCGCGTGCCACCGTGCTCAGATAGAGTGTTCATTTGCTATTGAATCGGTAATTAAAAGGAAATGATGATCATAAATTGGAGAGTGTGAAAAAAAAGTTGTGAGTTGAAAGACTTGATTTTTTTTTTGTTGAAATTGTTTTCCGGTTGGGCGAGACATGTTTTAGAGTCAGGATGTTGCTTATGCTAAATGAAAAAGTTTCAAAGGAATTAGGTTGATAAGTAAGTCGTTTGCAGAAAATAAATTACAAGAAGGCTTAAGTGGGCTCCATCCATATTTTACAGCCACTTTTTTTTATAAGTGTGTCAAATCATTGAAAAATTGTTAAAATAATGTCATACTTTTTTGATTAGTTGTATGTTAAGTTGCTTAGTTGATCGGCAAAAAAAAGTTATTTCCGTTAACAAATTTTCTTCAAAACCATTTATTTAGTCCCAAACTTGTGCTAACACTGGTAAAAAAATTGAGGGAATCATTATTAAAAAAAGAAGTTTTCGTAAATCAATGAATAAATTCGTGTAAACTTGATGAAAGGAAAGATTTTGCTAAAGATTTGTAAATCTAGTTTAATATTTTGTTATGAGTTGGAGCAGTTTTAAAACATGTTTATGTTTATATTATTATGTAATTAATAATTAATAAAAATTGAAAATAAAAACAAAAAATTAGAATATTTTTTTTCACAAATTATTGTTTTTTTTTTCAAACAGTTTTTGGAGCAGCTTTTTTTGATAGCCAAAAGTTTGTTGCTTATTAATTTTTAAATAAATTCATATTTTTAAAAAAATTCTTTCTAACATCCAAATTAAGAAAAAATAATGTTAGTATCAATCCTAAAATAAACATATAAAACAATAAACAATCTTTTGGGAAATTTTTAGTGACATTAAGAATACTCTTTTTTTTTTAAAGATAGCGACTGTCAACTATGGTGAGGGTAGGAAATAGCCACCATCTTGAAAAATACAGAAGCTTAGATTTTGTTAAATTACTCCGGAAAATTTTGCATTTTTACAAAATGATCTAGAAACAACTTTTAGAGTGGATAATCCTTATCCTAAATGCAAGGTTATTCAACAAAATTTAGATTTTAGTGGAACATTTTGCTTAAACAAAATTCAAGTTTCCATATTTTTTAAGGTGGGGGCTTTTCCTTCCTCCCAACGAAATTTGGCAAATTGGATTTCGTTGTTTTACAAAATAGAAATTTCCATGGTTTTAGTTTAAGTTTAAGATTTTTCAAATCATGATACTGAAAATACTGGAAAGGGTTGCTGGTCAAAAACTTGGATTCAAGTCCACTTTGCTATTTTATTCTAACGATGACAAAAAATTTCCAATGTAAATTAACATAGAAGTCATAATCCAACTTCACTAAATTATACTAAAAATATTAATCACTGATGGATTTAACATAAAAATGAGTGAAAAAGCATGCACAAGTTTAAAAAAAATCAAAAGAATGTAAATATATTAAGGATTAAGGACTCTTTAAAAAAAATATACAAATCACTTTTAGAAACGTAATTCCACAAATAAAACCCACAAATCCTAACCATACACAAAACATTTAATTCAAAATCAAATCATTGATTAGCATAGCCACCATTAATCGTTTGATTCTTCGAACGATGACCATCAAAACTCACTCAAATCCTTTACTCTTCAAATAAAATTTATACAAAACAGCCACAAAATTGTTAAAATTTTATCGATTACGCATAACTATAAACATACCAAACATATAATTGCGGTGTGTGTTGGTTTTTCCTGGATGGTCCCTCATCAGCCATAATTTTCTATAAAAGTGTTTATTTTAGAACCACCAACGCCACCGGCCATTTGCTTGTTGAGCCGAAGGTTAATTGTTGAGGCAATATGGCACGTGTATGCGGTTGATTTATGAATTACCAACCGCATTCTCTGGACAAGCACCGCACATAAAAAATCAGTGAAAAATGATTATTATTTCACCATCATCACACGTGCAGCAAAAAAATTAAAAAAAATCAACTAAAAACTAAAAAAAAACAAACAATTTTAAAAGGAAAAATTTTAAATTGTGTTTACTTTTCAATAAAATTAATTTAGTTATAATGAAAAATCCCCTGAGTTATAATATAACACAACATAACATAAACATAAAGAACATAACACATCTTAAATAACATCACAAACAACAACAACAACAACCAACGGTGTGACATCAGCACGTCATACCTAACCTAACCTCTAACCACCATCACATCAATTTTGATCATGAATTCCGCATGAATGCGAGTGGGGTCGAGTCTAACTCTTCTTTAGGTTGTGTGCCGTTTATTCAACCCCACTGTGATGGCGTGTGTGAGTATGTGGTCTGTTATACATGTCAAAACAGACCGCAATTATGCTACAAAAGCCCCAAAGCACCGTATCGCCCTCCACCACTTTTCGCGCTATGCCAGTTAACAGGGTCAAATTTTAAAATTTATTTCTTCAATCCCGTTTCGTTAGTCGTCGTTTGTTGTTGTTGTCGTTGCTCTTGAAAACAACAGCAAATTAGTTTTTCACCTTTCGTTTATACTTAAAGACTAAAAGCGGGTTAGTCCAGCATTTTATGTGAAAAAAAAATTGAAATATATCTCGCGTTGGGCGCCATTTATACAAAATGTTGTTTTTTTTCTTTATTTTTATCGGCTCGCGGCTATATGCCATGGAAGTAGAAAAGTAAAAATGCAGATAAGGAGTATTTTCCTTTCCTTGCCTGCTGCAGCTGTTGTTTCATTTTTCTTTTTTTGTTTGTTTATTATATATCCTTCTCTTTTATCAGATGATACAGATTGCATAACACCCTAACGCACGGGATAGTGGCTTCTGCTATTCGAAAACATAACCAGCGTATGATGCGCTAGTGTCCTTGTGGGTTTCACCTAGTGTGCCAACTTGGCACTAATTTCTTCAGAACACATGGATTCTGTTTTGCAGAAAAGGGATGCATATCCGGTGCGGTTTATGTCATCCACGCACACTTTTCCCGCCCATCTTCCCCACTGCACTGTTGAACTAGAAGATGAATAAAAAAAAAAGTAAAAGTGGCAAAGCAAGGAGAGTGTTTTGAACAACAACTCTTGTGAGCAGAAAAGTAACGTCAATTTCATCATCATCATCATCATCATCGTCGTCGTCATTGGTGTTTGTGTCATCCTTTCTTGTGAAGAGTGAAGAAGGCAAGCATGAGGGTTTTTGCGAAAATATTATACCGTTAAGTTGGCGGCAAAGCTTTCTCTGGCGTACATCGTATATAAACATAGAGAAAAGTGAGAGCTCCCTACGGGCATCAGGAGAATTCAGTGATGAGGAAGGAATTTTTAATCAACACTTCTTGCTTGTGGCACATCTTTGGTTTGTGGGAATAATAAAGAAAGAAGGCTGAATACCCACTGAGGCGCTGCTGAAGCACCAAAGCACCAACGACCGACACATCTCAACGAACGCTGGTGCAGGTTTCGTTTCGTTTCGTTTTTTGTTTTGTTTGTGTTAATCTTCAGGGATAATGGTGTGGACACTTGGGAAAACCGGAAAGCAGTGGAAAAAAAACAAAAATGTATGTTTATGTGAACTTTTTTTAATATTTTCTCCTGCTTAGATTCGTTATTTTTTTTTGTTTGTGTGTTTTTATGCCTTACCGATTTAAAATCATTTTTTTTTATTGAGTGCGTAGGTGTGTGTTTTTTTTTAGATTGAAAGATGAAGTGAGATTTGTTTGTGTTTCATCGCAAAAGACAAAACATTTTAATTGGAAATGCAAGTAAGACTAGTTGTGCAATTGGTCTATTGTAAATATAATCATATATTGTATTATATAATGTTTAATTATAACTAGTTTATTGCAGCTAGCAGGATACCTAAAGTTGCTTGTTTTTAACTGTCCTACCAACATGATTTTTTTAAACGGAAATTTATTTTAATGCTTTAAAAAAAATCCATGGCTGGACTCCGAAATAAAAACTAAAATAACAAATTTTGGAAAAACTAAATCGATACATGCTAAAAAATTTGTTTTTCCTCAAAATTAATTTTTTCGAAAAAGAAACTCTCAAAAAATTAAATATTGATTAAAATAAATAATCAACTAAAATCTGTTTACAAAAATTGTGTCAGGGAACAACCAAGCGGAAATCCTTTAACGCCAGAATTAAAAAAAAAAATGTCGACAAAATAAAATTTTCAAAAAAATTTCTTTAAAAATTGGCAAACAAAATAAAAAGTTTTGTCAAATACTTATTTTTTTTCGGAATAACCAATTTAAATTTTCAAAAATTTTGAATTAAATCCAATCCATCACCCTGTTCGAAAATTCTGAAAAAAAACAAAATCCTGTTTTCCTAAATCCGGATTTCAGAATTTTGATATCATTTACAAAACTTGAATCTTTGTCGGTTTCTTTATTTCCACCTCATTTGAACCCCATGTGAACTTAGCAGTCTTGGTATTTACATACGCTTCTATGAACTGCAAACTCGGGAATAAAAATGCAAAATAAAAAATGCAAATTTCTTCTGGTGTCCCAGTCTAGGTGAAAAATGTTTTGCCAACTTGGCAAACATTATCATCAGCCATGAAGAAGATACAACTTTTTGAGAGAAATATTGAAAGAATGTACAAAAGCCTGTCCCAAAAACTGCACGAAAAGAAATGGAAAAGTCATGAAGAAGATATCAGGCATACTCCGCATAGACCAGCATTTGTTTGAGCTTTGAGAACACTGACATATCTTTAACTTAAAACTTTTTAACCATTTTAATAGACAATTTATATTTATTATACTCATCATTTCTTATTCTAAAAGAAAAGATAGGTAACTGAAAAAGAATACGCGAAATTGTAAGCTTATAGTCTTTAAATTGTAGCTCCATCAGTGAAAAGAAGACTTAATGATTTACTGTTGTTCTTTAAGGAATAGATGATTTAGTTGTTTTTTATTCCCCCATCCATTTAGTTCAATGAAAATTTACTTATGTACTGCACTAAAATTTTTCACCATGAAAAATACGGGCTTAGTGCTGCAATTTCTTTGTAACTGTAAGTTACAATTCAAATCAAGATCCTACAAAAACTGTGCCTCCCCATAACTTCCATACAAGATAAATTCTTCACCTTGAAACAATAAACTTCGACTCTTATCTTTTTATTTTCGAAAAAAAAATGAGACGATTTTAGCTATTTTAAGACAAATTTCTCAATTTCAAAAACCTATGCATATCATACACCTACGATCGTCATTCCGCCAAAAAAAAAAAACCACACAGCTCACATTAATCTAACTTCTTATACGACACGCTCTAAGAATCAATCTATGTCCCCATCGGCCAAATAGCTAAAATCAGCTTAAATCTTTCGAGTCTTGAGATACGAGTATGTACGAACGTGTGGAAATCGATTCGAGACAAAAGTCCATACAAATTACGCAAATTCAAATTCAGGACAAATATTCTCAAATCACAATGAAACACTCATTCCATATCTTCATGAAGTTTTACTGGCTTGAAGGAGGTTTGGTGATGAAGAGAAAATTGTATGAGTACACCAAAGCGATTGCAATTTATCACATCATGCCTTATGCCTTATGTGATGTGTGAGGGAAAGAAAGAGAGACAAAGAGAGGGAGAATTGAGTTGCGAGTATAGCTGGAAGCAATTTCCGCCGTTCGAATGTCAAATTTATTTGACAAATAGTACCTACTTTCCAGGATGCGATTTTTTGTTTAACTGAACTGAACTCAACTTTGAACATATTATACAACACACATAATATTCCCATTGGTGTGGCATATAAACAGACTGTGACAGGAGTTTTATCAATTTTAAATGGTTTGATACTCAGGACGGTATATATATACGGGACTGGGAGAGTTATCCTGTTTGTTTCCTGTCGCTGGGGGTTGTGATACCGTTTGGCTGGATTTATTATGACATTTTTTTTCATCTTCTTTTTTAATCCCTATTTTTTTTTGTTCTTACTTTTTCGTTCCATTAAGAATCCTCGCATTTATAGGGCGGGCGGCATGACAGGGGGGCTTTTGAAGAACCTTTAAGCTCAGGTTATACGGGTTGTAATTGTGTAAGATGTTTAATACGTTCGTTGGCGCGTTATACCCACACCTGGGTGCAGTGCGTGAGTTGGGAAGCAGTGCTGAGTTAGTGAGTGATTGATGTTTTGCTTTGTTTTGTCTTTTTTTGTTTTGTTTTATTATTATTCCTCGAGCACCAAGAGAAATAAATGACAGACATTATGCTAGCTTAGCTTTAATGGAAAGGGGATTACATTTAAAAGCGATATGTAGAAATACTTATATGATGGCTTTAAGAATTTAAAATATTAATCTAATTTTATAACATTTATAATTTTGGCAATATGGTGACTGCAGAATTTATTGGTTAGTAAATGAGTGATCTTAACTCTAAAACGAGACGTCGCGTCATAGTAAGCAGGCACGTTTCGAGTTAACACGGAAGTTTAAATTTAATGATCCAAATTGAAAATTTTTTTATCAAAACTTTTTACCATTAAACAAATTTTTGAAAATTAAGTTTTGAGATCCTGAATCTGAATATTAGATTTCAGACACACTATTAGCAGAAAGAGGTCGTAAGTTATGATAGAGAATTTTGTTTCTCTGCTTGCCGGTCTATCGGCGTGCCTGTCTGTATTTCCATCCATAGCCTAAACTACTTCGGCTGAAACGAAACTGAAATGTAATGGATAGCGTCGCCTTGAGACGGGGATAGGTGGAGAGACTTGTTGAAGGAGGCCACGATCGGACTTCGGTTGTCGAGCCGATCATGATGATGATCTGGCCTATCACTATTTTTAGTTTCTAACATATATACTGGGTGCACCCTGAATAAACATTATTTTTTGAAAAAAAAAAACACTGTAACGAATTTTCAAAAACTTTTATTTCTTCTCGCTCAATAATTAAACTTGACATAGGGAGATTAAGTTGTAATAAGTTTCTTAAATCACCTCATAACTTATTTATCAGACGCAATATTGTCTTCGCATAATTAAAACCCGATACTCCTCCTTTCTCACTTTTAACCCCATCACCTATAAAATTTTATCCAAATGGCCATTCTGACCATATAAAGCAAACCTCAAACAAGTGTTATGGTTGGTATCTATATCTTAATCTTCATCTCAAGTAAACAAAATGAGCAAATTTACATATCCCACATTTCTTCTTCATGATAATTCGTAATCAAATTGAGGCATGATGGTTCCCTTGTGAGATTTTATCTTTTGATGGTATACCTTATAACATAACCTCATATCTTTGTAAATAATTATACACCCTCCCACCCTCGCATCAGACAGATATATCGAGAGAGACATACAGCGAGATGTTAATCATCCAGAAACCGACAACACATCCGGAAAAGTGATCTATGGTCATACCAACAATTTGCTAATCATATGTGAATCTTGATTGAAATTTACCATTCCCTGACCCTCACAATCTCCCCAAATGATGCTCTCTGACTGGTTCCATAATAAATTCGACCCTAAATCAGTAATTACACACAGGATTTACATGCATAAATTTACTATCACTCATCTCACTATACTATATCGGGCGTTGATCGATCCCGGCATATCCTTATAACACAAACATTCACCATATACATACATCTGACTATGTGTATTTGGACATTTCCGTTTGTGATGCTGTAATTCAATTACACACCATAAGAGCGTTCGTGGAACCGATTAATATGGCTGATAGCAATAAATTTGTCTATCAATACCATAAATTGAATTAAATCGTTTACATCGGATAACAGAACAGCTGGACTAAGGAATATGTGTAGGTACATACAACTCTCTACATGGGTCAGTTGGAGATGATGATGATGATATACTCTTGTACATATAATTGGTCGTGTATTATGAGATGGAGGTCATCGCGAGCGTTATCCTTGCATAACAATGGTTCTCTTCCTTTGCGTATACATAAACAGAATTTTATGTCTAGTTATAGCGTACACCATAACAATGGTACCTATTCAGTGTATAGTAGATGTGTAATGCCTTTGCTCCTTCCGGATGTGAACTGTAAATACACATATCACCCATGGCATCCGGTAAGGTTCCCCAAATATTGTGCAAGTGGTTAGGTCAATGGAATGAATGGTTATATGGCCCAACAGTCGATCCGGCATATTTTTCATTTCATTTCAAATTTCAGGCAGTAACATTCTTGATTGGGGTTAATCCTGCCATTTTGATTTTCATTCTGGGATTATTTTAAAATTTTTTTAAAGCTGTATTTGCTTCAATAATTTATATTGAAAGTTGATTGGTATTTTGAATTAGAATCCGATCAGGAAAATTCCATGAGGCCGGGTTTTCGAGTTATCTTTTATTGTTTGTCCAAAAAAGTCTTAATTTCGGGTTTTCGGCATCTAAATTTTCAGGATTCTAAGTTTTCGAGGTTTTCGAGATTTGGGTTTTTGAGATTCTATATGTTCTCGAGGTTCTGAGTTTTCGAGATTGACAATTCTGGATTTTTGGTATTGGGTCCATATTTTTTTCTTGATGTCCAAGAAATGTATAATCAACCAACTAAGCTGGTACTGTCATGAAGTTCCAACACCATCGCGAAAGAAAATCATCAGTCGCAAAAACTCCTGGATGAAATAAATGCCACGACACCTGCATTTGATTGGCCTCAGATATGGAACCATCTAAAACCGGGAGGTCTGTCTATGTTTTCTGAAGTCAACGCGGGAAGCCCCACAAGGGGAGCCTTAGGGTGAAGCAGGACGGCGGCGGCGCCACCGTCTGCTTAGTCAACTAGCTTTTTTTTCGTTGACAGCCATGACGACGAAGAAACATTAACAACAAATTTTTGTTGTCTATATCATACCAACCAATCGAGTCAAGAAAAATAAAAACGTTTGAGAGGATGTCTATTTCCAGCCGTTTATAGCGACTAATTTTAAAAAAAATTTGGAAACGAAAAAAAATATTGAAATGCAAAATGAAATTACATAACCTCGAAAATATGACCTGCGTAATGCGTATCAGAACGTAATAATGAACAAAATGTGTTTGCAATCTTAAAAACGTTTCTGCGAACAATTTTTTTTCTACGATCAATCAGAGATTTACATCATTTAACATGTTCTGACGTTTCTATAGTTTTACCAGTGTCAGGCGTTCCGAACTTAAGCTTATTATTTTTCAAACGAGTATTTAGTTTTTCAAATTGCATATTTTTTATTTTTTCAATAGTTTCTCAATGTTATAGACACAGGTAGTTCTATCACCAACTACCCTAATCAAAATGATTTATTCGAAAAAGTGATCATGCTTTTTTTTTCATGGCTTAAAATTTGCTAACCAATACTTTCTCTATAGAAAATAATATTAAGTGAACATAGGTAACAATCAACTACAACTATGTGCTTTAGACATTAAAGCCCCAAGGCCATTATTCACTATCAGAGCTGTGTGGTTGCTTGTTTTCTTCCAATTTGCTTCACTTTCTTTTCAAAAAAAAAAATGAAACAATTATTAATATCTCAAAGGAAAAAGGGAACATAGAAAAAATTCAAAAGAATAAACCAGAAAAGCCTTCTTTCTATACATAGTTCCATAGTACCTACAGTTATGGATGCGAACTTACTTTTTCGCTAACAAATTGCAACGAGAATCCTTTTTTTTTTTCTCTTTTGCATTTTACTTAACGAAACCAATCTTTCTTTACCATCTTTGAAAATAAAGTCTATCGCCTTAGGCTATACAAGTAGCTATACTAGTTCATAACTAATTGTTCCCCGTTTTCCCTTTCGACTTAATCAATTTGCAGGAAAAGAAAACACCGAACGAAGAGCCAGGATAACAAAATCCCGGAGATTCCTTACCACCTTTTGTGTATATGTCCAGTAGTCGTCGAGTAGGGTTCGTCATAGGGTTTGGTTTCAACTGCTTTGTTTGCCATAACAATAATAATAACCATGTTACCATAACCATTGAGGAAAACTTTATGGCAGTTCAGTACCAGTTGAAGATGAAAGAGGCGAATGCGAAGCAGCGCATCAGCAGTAGTACAAAAGTTTGTGTATTTTCTTCTTTATTTCTATCTTTTATTGTTATTATTGCTTACGCCCCAACTGCCCCAAAACTTCCTTCCTTTACTAACCCCAACCTGGATACAATCAGAAAAAAAAAAATTTGAAACCTTTTTCCTTGAAGGAAAACGAATTGTTTTATGTTTTCCATTTCTTTTGTGGGTCGGTGATGTTTTTCTGTTTTTTTTTTTGCTTTCTTGTGTTCTTAATTTCATCGCTCGTCTTTTCCATTATTGTGTAGATTCTACTGGCTGATAAGAAAAGTCCTAAGATCTCTACTTCATCTCCCGAAACCGCCCATTCAGCCTTCAGATGGTAATTACTTCTTGCGAGCAAAAAGACTATACCAAGCCGATGCGATGGTTGAATGAAACGAAAAAACAAAAAAAACAAAAAAAAATCTTCCAACTTTTTATTCTTAACCCTGCGGGGGCTATATCCTAAAACATAAATGCTAAAGAAAAATTAATTTCGTAAGTCTTATATTTTTTGTCGGTAAGGGAGAACCTCAAGAATAAGCGACTCGGATATGCCAGTTCTATGTGCATCTACATCTCTACAAAACAGATATTATATTTAACTGGAGTCGAGTCCCAGTGGAGTGATACAAGAATGGCGGATTGAATTTTGCCAAATGAGGCCGAACAGTTGAATCATAAATTCTATGATTTTTTTTAGGGCACGTGTAGCTAGCTATATCGCCTACAGGAGTACCATAACGAAAACAAGATGTTTTAAAAAATTAAACTTTTAAACGCATATACCTATATTTGGTTTTGTTTTTGTGCTAAGTGTTTGGAATGTGCTAAGCTTTTTGGAAATTAAAATTATGTTGAATAAATATTTAAATGTATATATTATTTATTAATTTATGATTAAATATAATAATAATTTATTTTCTAAACGGAGTCACATGAATCTTTTCAAAATAAAATGTTAAAGCCTAGTGGCAGAAGAATATTTCATTTTTAAATCTTTAACATATTAGGTTTGTTCGTTGAACTTTACCCACGGTTGAACCAGGTTTTCTTGATAACCCCAAGAGTTGTCAAAAAAACTTGTGGTTTTCAATTCTCAATAAACATTTAAGGGTTGTCAATTGTCTCTTTGACATTCAAACCAGAAAAACATTAATTTTGTACTCTGTGCTGTAATAGTTTAAGTTGAAATTTGTACGGATTCAACCGTTGCACAGTCGACAACATCAATTTTTTCCATTTCTACTTCTATTATTGTTGAATTAAGTTTATTTATTCGATTTATTTATACTTAAATAATAAACAATTACCAGCAACACGTAAATACTTCAACTCGAGTCACTTTGACAATTTATTTTGACCTCAACTCGCCACAGCACCTAGTTCTGCTTCAAAGTGACCCCAGGTCTCAAAAAACACAGAATTTCATTGTCAGGGTGAGTTTAGGTTTTTCAAAAAACGCTTTAAGGCGACCCCAGGGTGACTTCAGGACACAACAAACAAACCTATTATTCCAAGTAGCCCATTTTGAGTTTTTCTTTTTTAACTTGGAGCATATCACGGAACTTTCAGAGAAAATGATAAGTTTTTTTTTGTCTCAGACATATGACAGCACAAAAGTTTGCATTTCTTTTTTATGCTCGATTGGCACAGAATAAAATGAAAGAGAAAATCGAACGAAACCGACTTCGCTCGTTGGTTGACAATTCCGTGGTCCTAGATCAAGTGTGTTTTATAATTAAATGAGAGAGGTTAGATCATATTGTGCTTTTACTCACATTACTCAGACTCATGCTCAGAGCTAAACGCCAATTCATAAAGGGTATTCAAGCAAAGAGATAATTTTCCGCTTTGCAGAAAGGTATACTTTTTCGCTAGACGTTTGCATGAGGACCCCATGAAAAATCTTGAATAGATGTGAGAAACAATCAGCTGTCACAACTAACCGCCAGAAATAACTTGTCTTAACTTTCTTAGGTTTATTTCTTCCCTTTCTAAAAATCTGTGAGATAGATTTATCAGCTTTGCAGAATATTTTTCCCACAAAAATTTTGACAGCTCGTTTCTGCGGAGATTTCCGCCGTTGCATGCCTTATTGTTTTTGTAGGCGGTTGAGTTTGAGATAAAACTTGAGAGTGAGCTACTTGTTAATCATCAGCATCATCGGCTCGACAACCGGGGTCCGGTCCTGGCCTCCTTCAACAAGTCTCTCCACCTATCCCGGTTTTGAGCCAACGCCATCCAGTTGCGCACGCCAAGGCTTCGGGCGTCCTGGTCTACGCCATCTCTCCAGCGCAAGCATGGTCTACCACGCTGCCGTCTACCATAGAATGTACCACAAAGGACTTTCCGAGCCGGTTCCTCTTCACTCATGCGAGCTAGGTGCCCTGCCCACCGGGGTCTACCGAGCTTAATTTTTGTCACTATGTCTGCTTCAAGGTAGATTGCGTACAATTCATGATTGTACCGTCTCCGGAATCGTCCTTGTTATTACCTATTGTTATTAATCCCTGTGATAATTTTTTCTACAGTTAACCTTGATCCAATGTAGAAATGTTTGGGAGGATGAATTTTTATTTTGTTGGTTTTTAAAATGTTCATGAAGAATAACGATGTTTGTTTAATATGTTCATGATGTTTGATTCAATAGTTTTGGAAATTTTCATTATGGATAAAAATGTGAGCCAAAACTTTTTGAAAATTTTTGAAAATTCAAAAATTGTTTTCGAAGAGAGATGGACTATAGGTTTTGATTCACGGTTTTCGAGGTCTAAGATCTCATTTTTTGAATGCATTAAAAAAAAAATTGGGCCAATCTGGAAGTTTCTGGGAAAACGTGGAACATTTTTTTTTTTATGCGCCTGTTAATGCACACTCATGGCCCCATGGAATCTTTACATTAGGGGGACCAAGAAAATTTTATAGTTTTATCTTTTTTTTCAAGTTTCTCGCCTCGATATTTTGAAGATTAGTTTTAAATTATTTTAATTTAATAAGACAAGAAAAAATTGCATTACAAGGTTATCTGGTCTTAGTAGTTTCGATTTTTTTAAATATGGACCAAAAAGATTTTTGCAAGGAACTTTCTAGAGTCTAAACAATTTTAAATAGAAAGTTTTGAAAAATTTGAATGTTTCTAGCAAATCGTGTGTTTTTTTCCTTTTTGTCATCGAAATTAAAGTCACCAAATCTAATTGCTGGTTCACTATTACCTAACTTCCCATAATTTTTTAAAAATGTTGAAACGATCGAAGCAATGCCGTACAAAGATCCTTAATCTTTAAAAAAACAATACCATCCTCAACAATTAAAATTTAGCCACTAACTGGAATTATAAACTCAAAACCATTAATTGGAACTTAAATCCTAATCAATGACATCCCACAATTTCATTATGTCAATTACAAATTTAGCATTGACTTCAATTTATATAATTTATACGTACATATCTATACCAATATTATTAATCGCTTCTCACACATCATGTAATCAAAGCCACAATTGAATGATTACCACAAATTCATTGGTCAACGCCTTTCTATTTCTATATAGGTAATATCAAATTCATTTTTGTGGGTGTGCGACAACACCCTACAGTCTTATGCACCCAAACACACGTTCGGAACTTCAACCTTTGAATAGATTATAATCAAAATGAATTCAAGGATCAAATAAAATATATTATAATATAGAAATTTCCTCAACAATAATTGCTACATTATTATGGAAAAGGTAGAACAATAATTATATATAGATTTATCCACCCACAAATTATATATGTACGAGTACGTATATCGCACGCTTCATTTAGTTAACAGTTGGCAATCTTTCGGCAATTGACGGCCTCAATTAACACCTATTTTACGTCAGACAATTTCCAATTTATCGAATCCTTTCATTGTAATTAGGCGCCACCAAATTACGAACGGACCGACACAGGACAACATCCCAGGTATATAGGTAGACAGACGTATTAGCCGTATAGTATAGCCACACACGGCACACACGTCCAATCAATTTACCATCACCCGTCAGCCCCACCCAATATTCGCACCATTCATGGATCAGGTTATAACCAACGCGTTGGGTATGACTTTAACATGAAAAAGAAGGGCGACCAAATTGGCCAGAATATATATATGGATAAAGGATTCGCCAAACTGCAAAGGACGACAAAGTTTATTTATTGACGTAGACTGCAGACTTCGACGACGGACATTTTGAGAAAGGCAGTCAATTGAATATCCTGCTCCTGCTCCTGTGCTAGGCTAGTGGGTGTATAGTATATATATATGCGTTTGAATGGCAATTTGATTGATTCCACAGAGCAATGGTTGGAGTTGGAGATGGGGATGGTGATGAGGTGAGGAGATTTAGATATATACGAACTCGCCACTGAAAGGACTCCATGATTAGTTGCCTAATTGGGCTCAAAGTGGTGAAGTTTTTTTTTTTTTTTGTTTTGCTGGCCTAGAATTAGTTCTAAATTGATTTGATTGGTATGAATGATGATGACACATCTTGTGCGAATTTGCAAAATTCTATATTGGTATGGAATGCCTGATGATGCGCTGAGCTTAGTAGATGCCTATGAGGCATTAAAATTTAACAAATCTTCTTTGACCATAAAATTAACTAATTACAAGGAAGACAGACTAAATTTTTGATTGTTGAATTGATGGAAAGGGCTTAAGGCTGAAGCTAATTGAATCATATAACCGGTGCGGCGGCGGCGTGTAGTAAAATTTGATAAAGGATCTAATTAAAATGAACAGAAGTTCAGCAAATTGCAGTAAAAATATAGATGAACAATACTTTGTGTTTGTGTAGCAGGAGAGCATTCAAATAAGCATCAACTGGGATTAAGGATGGATTTTGATTTCGTTTCTATTTCTATCACAATTACAATCGCCACTTTTGTCAAGGAGACAAAATGGGCGAATGTCGTATTTTATGCTTGGAGCTATAGTTTCGGAATCGACTGACATAAATTAAAAAAAAAAAAAGATTTTGGAGGAATCAAAGTTGATTAAAATTAATCAACTTTTTTTTTAATTCCTACTTCGCAAATATCAGTTTTCGTTTCGTTCATTTCAGGGAAGTGTGTCCTCACTTTTGAAAGCCAGAATTCCAATATTTGTTTTTCTTGATCACTTCTTTCTCCGATCAAAAAGGATTAATATAAATCGATTTTAGCAATAAAGAGGTCAAAATGAAGAGGAAGCACTGGGAAAGGGAAGACGCCAAATTTGTTTTTTTTTTTTTATATTTTAGACGTCGCGGAACAAAGTGGTTATTATAGCCTGGTACACATTTTTGCGATGTCAAATCCTGGTTTAACTGTACCAAAAGTTTAAATAAATAAATACAAGAACAGTAACCTTAAAAGTAAAAATTTTACTTTTATCCCTACTTAAATAAAAAATGTGCATAATGAATCTTAAATCGGGTCAAAATGTCAATAAAAAAAATGGTAAAGAATTTTTGGCGACTCTAGATTTTGAACCAACGAACACTCTTATTTTTATTTGAAAAGATTAACAATTTTTTTTAACTTTTTAAAAGCGAATTTCACTAAAATCGATTGGTGTGTTTTTGAGGAATTTGAAAATCAATAAATAAAAGTGGACAACCATAGCTATCGTAGTAAAATAGCTTAGTTGGTTCCTTTTGTTGACAACTCCATTAGGTGCTGTGCCAGTTCGTTCCCCAGTTTTGAAGTGCTTTGACATTTTTTTGATTTGGATATCTAAACGTTGCCGTTGGTGATAAGATTTAAAAAAAAATGTCATATTTCAGAATCAGAAGCTATCCCTGGTGTGAGTGGCAAAGATACAGCAGATTGTTGCTCTGTTGAAACAGTAAATAATGATAAAAGATGAGTTCAGAAAGAATCTTTTTCCATCGCATCGGTTTGTAAAACCCCCAGTAATGTCTGTTATAAGTTTGAACATCAAACTGTTTAGGTCGTCCACTCCAACACCTCTTCAGATCGTTCACATTATGAATGTATATAATTTAAGTGGAAATAAATCATCTAACGATACTTAACCGTAATCATCTCGCATTCATGGCAAAATTATTCCTATTCCCACATCAGTTAAACGTAAACATTATAATATGTATAAATATAATGTACATATGTAATCCCCTTGGCAGTTGTTGTTGTGCTGTAGTATCGTGTGAGTGTGTTTGGAGTATATTTGTATCCTTTTTTTTTTTGTGGCTACATTCACTCAGCAGTTGGAGGACGTGTGATTATGGCACTTTGTGTGCAAAAGGATATATACTTCAATAAGTACATACATATACTTTACCAAAGGTTGTTCTCTATACTTTCATTTTAACCTTTACTCGCTCTTATATCTGTGTTTAAGTTTCATTTTTTTTTTCTCACCACACACCAGCCATCATAAAGTACACAAGAGCTTCTTTATAAATACCGCTGGTACTTAAGCTTTAATTCCACGTTAACTGTACACGTCTGGAACTATGTATATAATAAGAATGAAACCCTTTGAAATGTTTTTTTATTTTATTTTTTAAATTGAACAAAAAAGAAACATAGATAGAGTTGGTGGCTATTGCAGGACGAATGTCTGAAAGAAGGATGATGATTTAAGTCTGGATGGACTCCATCAAGTGAATTGCTTTCAAATTGCTTTCTGATGGACACAGAGGCTGGTCGAGAATTCTTTATCATTTAAGGATAATATTATTTCTAATCACTCTTCAGAGAGAAAGAGACTAACATAAGGATGATTGGTTTTGTGTGGAAAGGAATAGTTCTCACAAAGAAAGCATTCAATTGTGACATTTGAAATTCGGTATAGAGTTTCAAAGTTACAGATAAAGCAATTTAATTTTCCTTAGTCGGAATTGAATGTTAAACTTTGGTTGCTAAGATAAGATCTTGTACACAATAAATATAAAATTATAAAAATATTTTTTTTCTTCTTCCTCATCTTATTCTTGTTCTTTTTATTTATAATTTGAAATAAATTATTAACAATTCCAAAGTTTATGAAAAATCAAAGTACGATAAAACCTGCTTAAAGTCGCAAAGAAATATAAAAAAATTAAAAAAAAAAACATTAAAACCCAACTAAAACATTTTTTTTTCATTTTTATTCGAAAAGAAACATGTTCAACATTTCTTTTCATTAACAAAAAAATTATGTTCTCAGAAACGTTAGAACACAAAGACAAATTTTAAAAAGGAATCAAACCAGTGCTAACTTTGATATGAAGGGCGTCAATTTAAGGTCAAGCTTCAGCACCATTTTTTGAAAAATTCTGAAAATATGTTTTTTTTGAAACTTGGCTACACTGAAAATGATTTGGAGTGATTAGGCTTAATCCAGATTTATATTTTCATTTATTTATTTTTTTTAATCTATTTAAAAAATGTTATTTTATTAAAAAAAAACATGTAGGTACCTTTTGACATACAAAAAAATAAAATTTTATTTAAGAACCAGGAAAACTTAACCGTTTCTGAGGAGATTTTCTTATTTAGGAAATTGAAATTAGAAAAAGGTTACAATTCAAAAATAGACCATTTTTTGAAATCAAACATTTTTAATTTTAGTTTTTAAATAAATAAAAAACATTTCAAGATATCATGAAAGCTTCTTTTATATTTGTATATAATAATTGAAAAACTATAGTAAAACCCACTTATAGTCAACTTTTTAAAATTTTTTTTTTGTTTTAAAATAAAAACATTTTTGCTATATCGAATTTTACTGTTTTGATTTTCCTTTTTGTATTGTAAAAGCCACTTAATAAACTTATAAATTATTATGTACTTATTAATATTTAAAAAATTAAAATGCATTCTTGTAGCGTTAAACGGGTTTTGGTATTTTTTTTGTTTTTTTTTTGTATCTATTTGTTAAAATAAAATCAGAACAAATACCGATTTTAGTTTTTTCAAGAAAGCGACGGCTTTTTATTATTTAGCTTTTTCCTTTTATTGATTTCCTAATCTAAAATACTTTTATCAAATATAACGTTGTATTTTTTTTTTAAATTTATTTTATAAACAATTATAAAAAAGCCATTTTTTCTATCATCTCCATGTTACTAGAAGCAGGTTCTACTGTGATTGTTTTTGGTTTTTTTTAATTGAATAAATATATTGAAGAAATTTTTTAAGTTTTGGGGGTGTTATTTATGTTAATTTTAAATCATTTTAAAAATAAAACTGAAAATGGTTTTTATTTAAAAACAAAAATCATCAAAATTGGACTAGTTTCACCAGGTTCTTGAATTTCAATTATCATACTTCACTCAATTGTCATGAAGAATATTCCGAAAAATATAAAAAAAACATTCACTTTATTTAACCATAATTTGTTAACACTTGAGTAAACAAAATGAAGTTTCAATGCACTCTGAAAATAATTTTCCAATCAACTTGTATTTCAAAATCAATTAGAATAAAATTAAAGTTGCCATGGCATCAAGAATGAGGATGGTAAAGGATTATTCTGTTTCTGGTGTAACACACAGCAATAGCCTAAAGGCACTGTAATATGTCAGATATTGATTAGATAACATCAAAAGTGAACAGAATACATAATTTCCGTAGTTGGGATTTTTTTAAAAATTGTTCAGAATAACAAAGTTGTAAAATTAGAGAATTTATTCAAACATTGCAGAGCAACAAGACAAGTACAGCTGTAAAATTAACTAACTCTTTTATTGTATACTGAAAGCAAATCCAGCTACAAGGCAGGCGTATGCTTATTTCCGTGTTTCGAGTTTGTTCATATTAAACTGTTTTAACTTTTAAGTTTTCAAAACAGATTTTTTACAATGCATATCTTCTTTTGGTACCGAGCTTGATAAAATTGCGCTTTTGTCTTCTAAGAATAAAGTAAAATTTTACACTGAAAAAAATAGCGTAAAATTAAATATTTTACAAAGCGATTTGTACAAATTATTAAGTTTTAATTTGATAAAGATACGAAATTATTTATTTTCAATTTTTTTCATTTTTTTTATCATTCCGAAAAATTATTTATTTTCCGTTGTTTTTTTTTTCAGGGTAGTAGTAAAAATTAGCAATTTTAAATTGGAAACTAATTAAATGCATATATTCAATACGAACCTGTCTTTTTTATAAGTACATATACATATTTATAGATGTAATTTAGATGAATGTAATTTAGTTTTCAAAATGGTTTGAGGTTATCTATGAGTATTGTGTTTCAAAGGACACAAAATATACTTAAACAACATACGTATAGTACACTTATCAAGAGTTGTTTGGTAATACGAGTAAAGATGTTGAAACAACATTGAGGAGGACAAAATTGCATCTAAATTCAATTTGATGTGGTTAAGAGTGCTTTGAAAATATTCCTTCTCTATTATATGACACAAGGATAGAGTGGTCGAATGGTCAACAGACAATAATTTGAGGTTATATCAGTGCGGTTGAACAGTGGTAGTTTTATAAAAATAATTTTTTGTGTAATTTCTTCGAATCTTCATTTTTGTTGTTGGTATGGAAACTTTGTAGTTAAGTAGGAATAGCCTTCGAATTTCAAATGCCAATTTATTTATATTTTTCCTGGAACAGGCGTAGAATTTTAAAAGATAGACAATCTCACCCTGAACTGATATCAGAAGCTGAAGTTATCATTTTTTTGTATGATCATGACAATTAATAATTATAGTTGGCTGCAGCCCATCGAAGGGACTCACAAAACTCCATTTTTCTGCTAAGAGTATGTTCTATTTTTGTCTCGAGTAAATTTTTGAAATTTAATTTTTTGGGATTCTGACCACTAACTTTTTGAAGTTTAACAATTTTGAAAACAAAATTTAAAAATGTTTTTGTCTTCGTCAACAAATTTCAGAAATCATTTTTTTCAAAATCGAAACCAAAAAAATTGATTTAAATTTTTTATAAAAATAATTTTAGGTTTTTTTTTTCTAAATCGAATTTTTCTTTCAAAATTAATTTAGTAGGTAACACATGTATGTACGCGTGGTTCAGTCATGCATTTTTCTTATTAAGCTTAATGCTTTTATATTTGTTAAAGAACAAAATAATTTCTCTTAAATTCAAATTCCAACGAACAGACCACACTGTTATTCTGCATCAAAAACTTTATGTTATGTTCACTGGGGCGTATACGTATTTAAATTTTGCCTTTATAGACTATTTTCTATACCAAAGCAAATGCATCAATCAAGAACTAGTCTACAGAGAGAGAGAGACAGAGAGAAAGAAAAGATGCCTTATCTACTCTACTTAGCAACCTACTTTTATTGTCCATTTATTTGCAATATAAGGTGCTTCAAAGCATCATGCTCTACATCCAAATCAAAATTTGATTTCAATCGAATGGCAAATTAATTGATTTTATCCCAAAAGATGTGTTTTCCATTATGAGAATTTTGGCCAAAAGGATATTATTTGTAGGTGAGAATGGTAGTTGGAGTAAATTCTGAGTGTGCCAAGTAATGCCCAAAATTTTTGACACCAAAAACTTATAGAAACGAATGAAATGCATACCAAAGGTTAAAGTGTCATTAAAAATGAATTCCCAAACATAGTTTATCAACAACAAGGACATAAAACAGTTATATTTGGTTATACCTTATACACACAATATCATCTATATTTTATAAACCTATCTTACCCAAAATATATCCTAGCTTGACTTAGAGACATAAATTTGTGGGGAATCAACCTTGCATAACCATCAACATCAAAAGCAAAGGTCTTGAGAGACTTCGGTTTCCAGTCAGAGAAAATGCCATCTGTCTATCGTTTCGTAATTGAGTTTAAGCTGGATATACGTATGTATGTATGTCATATAGTATCGGTCTTGTATTTAGATGGTTTTGGTAAACTCGTTATACCCCAGACTCAACGCATCATAGGAAAACCTAAGTGATATTATCCATAGAATCTTAATCCTTTTGATTGGAATTTGTTCTGGACTTATCGGTTGGATGGTTTGCTGGATTAATTGTTTTCTACATGGGAATAGACTTTTGTGACAGATATGACACGAATACAGCACAAATATTAAGTAAAATGTTGATAAGTGATACCACTTCTTTTGGTTCGTTAAATAATATCAAATGTAAACATAATCAAAGGAAAATTATTATAACAACAAGAGTACCTAGACCTACTCTGGGAAGCAATAACTAAACCTCATTCAGAAAATATACATATTATATAAATTTATCTGAATCTGTAAACCTTGATTAAAAATTAATAGCTCCTAAAAATATGCAAACATATTCTAAATTACCATTAAATCTCTTCACACAACAGTTAAATAAACCACACCTAATGCCTGAAAGTATGCAAATTTTTGCCAAAAGAAATCACGACTTCCTTAATCACCTTTAACACAAAAAAACCCAATTCTTTGACATTAAATCACGCGATTAAATCGATTCAAGCCTATTGCTTAGCCATAAAAAAAATGGCAAACGACACAACCTAGCAAGGCATTAAAAGAGATTTATTTATTTGACAATCGCACATATTAAGTTAAAATCGCTCCATTAAGCCGCTCGATGTTCTTCTCTTTATGGCACACTGGTATGGTGGGTGCATGGTGGCCGCCATTAAAAAAAGGGGTGCAAACAACCATCTAATTATACCTACTCAATATCCAAATATAGGCTGGTTTGCTCTCGGGGACTGTCAAAATGTCGTGCTCCAGTCGATCAAATGACGCGTGATCTGTTAAATAAAACAAATGGCTCCATTTCCAATTTTGGTGAGACTACAAAAAAAAAAACAACAAAAAAGAAACAAAAAAAAAAAACTCTGCGAAATCATAAAATAAAAATGCAAACAAAGTGCTAATTGGTCAACTATCTATAAAGACACATTCCACAGGAAGGACGACATATTGCCTGGATAGTTGTTTTTGTTGTTGTTGTTGTTGTTGCTGTTGCCGGTTGATGTCGTTGTCGGCAAAAGCAATGGCAATGGAAATGTCGGCCGCGTTCAATGTTCCGACTGCCTCCTCCGCTTTCGTATAGCAACGCAATGTCCAGTATATGGAGTCCATGATAAACGTTCCGAAAACGATCCATAAATTACGAACGTAACCAATGGATAGGATAATAAATCAATTAAGCGCACATAACGCACGTGTGTGCTGTGTGTATTTGTATATGTTGCAAGGATATATTTACATATACGTATGTATAAATATACATATAACGGATAAACAATAGGAATGTCATTTTGTTTGTCATAGACCATTATCGCTGTCGTTGTTCTTGGTGTGGTTGAGTTTGTTTTACTCTCTTGTTTTGTTGCTTTATAAAACTGTTGTGTGTGGTCCTGCCGTTGCTGCGGCTGTTGGGTTGCTTTTAAGCACTGGACCTCAGGACTGGATTCCCACATAAAAAAGGGTGCTGTGCGGGATTTTACCTAAAATGAAAGAAATAATTTTGAAATGCATGATAAGATAGATATTTTGCAATGCTTGTAAAAAATTAAAAAAAAAAATTTGGAATTTTGTTTTCAAAAAACCGTTTTTTTTTCTTGAGCTTAAAGCTCAAAAGTTTAAATTTTATCAAATATTAAACTTTTTTATCTCGAAAAAGGCTCTAACGAGATGGCATAGATAATTTATTCAATTTACTTTTAAAAAAAATATTTTTGAAAGAGGTTCTTAATAATTTTAAAAATGTCGGGCATCTAAATTTTCGGACAAAAAATTTCTGAATTTCAAAAGAAAAGTAATCAATTTTTTTGAATAAACAATGCTTGTCCGTCATATTAAACTTGTCCCTAAGAAAACATCAACGTATTTATTTCTTTTTTCAAAAAAAAAAAAGATTTAATTATTTAAGTATAGCTTTTCAAAGTTTATTATAAACGATTATATTAGTTTGAGTTTTTGTTAATTCTGCCTGGTTTTTATAATTTTTTGAAATGCTTCATTTTGATTGAAAATCTATTATTCTCACCAGTGCCTAAAATACGGTGAATTAAATAAACACAATCAATAACACAAACCCTCGAAACAATTTGCTGAATTTTTCTACCTATTCAATGGCCTGGCCTATGTAAATGTTGATAATCCGGCACTGTAGTAAAAGCCAACACTATAGGTATGGTTTGATTAATAGACTAAGATTACATTATATGTAGTTTGGTTTTGCTTAACATTTTGTCTGCCTGTGTTATATGAGTCGCAGTAAATATGTATCTTTATATATTTCGTATATATGTATACAAGTTGAAGGCTATCAAAATTTAATTAAATTTAAAGGTAATTCTGTTTCGCAAAGCAAACAAAAATATTTAACTTTGGCATCAGGCATTCTAGTATAGTCAAGGACAATTAACCCAATTTTGGTTTAACTTTGAAAATCAAATTAATCAATCTAAGGCACTGAAGTAAATTTATTTTAAAATATAGGTTTAATATAATTCCTTATGAGTGAAATTGAAATCTTTTTGAGCTTCAAAAATAACGGTACTTATGTCATATATAGAACGGTTAAGTCAAAATTTATTAATTTCGCAAACGGACAGTTACATTATTTTTGATGAAATTGATGAAAAATTTAAAATTCCGTTCTTATTTCGATTTGAAAATAGAAATAATTCTAAATTGGCGTTATTTTAATTTCGAAAACGAAATAATGTCGAATTGAATTTGGAAATAAAAGCAAATTGTTTTTTTTTATCAGAAGTGAAATGACATATTTAAATTTTTTCCAATTTTTGGTGCTGTGAAATCTAATAACAAAAATTTGCGCGAATTTTTTTCAAGGCACGAATTTTGATTTCCCTTGTGAAATCTTAACATTTACATTTCCTTAGGGTGTAAAAATAATTGAATATTTTTTGAGCAGACATTTCAAATTTGTTAAGTGAAATCGGAAAATAATTTTTTGTATTTTTAAAATGTTTAAAGAAAGGAATTAAAATCTATGGTGCTTTGAAAGCTTTAAATACATTTTTTTTCACTTGCGTTTTTCAATTTGTGTTGTGAACATTTTAAAAACCATCAAAATTACTTTCCAAAAAAATTAAGTTAACGAAATAAAGCCAAATAAACTCTACATATTTCCTTTTTAAGCTTAATAAAGTCAAATCAAAAACTTACCGTTATTTCTATTTTAAAATCAAAATAAAACCAAATTCATGAAGTTTCGGCCTTATTTTATATTTAGTCAAAACAAAAAAGTTAAACGTTATAAGAAATAAAGGTTTCAGTTACCTACTTAAATATAATTCCGAAATCATTGGTCCCCCCATTTTCGACCTGCCATTTTGAGTTTTGGCAAATATTGACAAACTCGCTTTTGTCGTATTTCTATTTCCAAAAAAGAAATTTTCAAAGCTTCAATAGAAATTAAAAAAAAATAGAAACTTTTGTGAAAAAGGGATAATGCATTTCTTGCTACTCATTTATGCAGATTGAAGAACAAGAAGTCAAGACGTACAGAAAATAAAAAAAGTCTTTAAGCTTTAAGGACGAACCTTAAGTAGAAGCTAAAGCGAAGCTTCCTTTCCAGGAAATGAAAATGCATATAGGAAGTATATCGTTTAAGGTACACATACATTCTTTGAAAAAAAAAAGCTAAATGATTAGAAAAGAAAAAAAATCATTGTTAAATACAGAATAGTTTTCTAAGCCTTTTTTTTCCTGCAACAAAAAATCTTCTTTCGTTCTCATATAGCTATTTTTATGATATTTATCTGTGTGTGTGTGTGTTTTGCAAATAGTTTCATCAGGATTTTTCTTTGAGAACAAAAAAAAAACATGAGTTTTTAATTTTTTTTCTTAATATCCTAAGAAAGTTGTATTTTGGATGTGATGGTGGTTATTTAATTTAATGCTATAATACAACTCAAAGGATTGAGTTTGCTCAAGTACTTGGAAGGTTGAATTTTATGTTCGTATTTTTATTTATATCTCTCCCTCTCTCTCTATTTTAATTTTAAAAATAAACAAACAAAAAAAAAACAGAAGTTTTGTTCGTTTTTTCTTAAGGATGATGTGTTTACCTTTAGGCAAATAAAATTGTGAAACTCCTGTCATGATGATGGCTTTGCATTTTTGTGGGAAAAGAAAAGTTTGTTTGAATGAGTTGCAATTTTAAAGTTCAAAGAAATAATTAGAATTTTAGCTGACGACCGACAGTCAATTTTATTGTAAAAGGTAGAATTTGAGAAGTTTGAAAGGTAGAAATTCTTTTGTTTGGTGTAATATTGTAAAGTTTGGAAGCATAGGCTGTTATTTGACAGATTAAGAAATATTTGAAAATCTAGAAAATTCAGATAAATTCCATCAAACAATTTAACTTTTTGTTTTGGAAAAAAATAACTTTTGAAAATCAGTTTGAAAAATTTTAATTGATTTTTGAAAACAAAAAAAAATTATTTTTTTCGATCGATTTAAAAAAAAATTTTTTGATGATAAATTTATTATTTTTGAATAATCTTTTCATCACCAAGTGTATCTTACGTTTATTAAATTAACTTTTATAAAAGTACACATAAAAAAGTCGTAGAATTGATATTTTTGTGTCACAAAAGTCGTTCAACATTAAAATTTTCAATATTTGTACTATTTTTAGAAAGAGTGAGATTTTTTAATAAAACAAAATATCTATTGCTGTTGAAAAATTTTAAGTTGTATCGGTTAGTCCTAGAATTTCTCCATTGTTTTTTTTTGTATTTTTCTCAATAAAATTCTTATTTTTAATAAATTTTGGTTCATATTTTAGACTCTTTTTAAACATCTGAGCAAGTTCGTGCCCTTCAGTTGTGCATTTTATTTAATTTGACAAATGATAACTTTTCTCCTTGTCTGGATTCACTGTAAAATTATTTCACTTAAAAATTGAATCACTATTTCCGCATTAATTTTGTAATCACTACATGTTGAAATTTATAGCAAATGGTTACCTTCAATTTCTGCATTTATTGACAGTCAAGTAGCCAGTAAATAGTTCTGTGTACTCATTAAATACATTTATTTCAGACATCTGCATAGGTTTCAATAATATATATTGCGGACAATGCGTCTTTATTCAATACAGTATATAAATATTGACCATATTTAAAGTAACATGTATTCAGCACACAACTTGCTTTAAAGTTTGTGGTTTTGTTTACATCGCTAGCAATTTTGTACGATAATAGATTATGTATTCAGTCCAAGTTTCCTGTAGGATTTATGACTTGAGGATTTAAAATGTGTAGTCTGTACAATTGTACATATTTCGCAGTCCTTAGTTATGTATTGAATTCTCATCTTTTGTACTCAATACAAGTGATTAATTTTGAAATGAAAAAATTTCCTGGAATAGGTATCATATTAATGAAAGCAGTTCTCATTTTAAAACTTATGTTTTTTTGTTTTACCTAAATTTAAGAAAAAGTGTAGTATTTTTTTTTTACCAGTTATATTCTCTCACATGAATGACTTGCACATGTTTGAAAGTGAGGTAGGTATTTTCCAACTCTCAAAAATAGACAACCATATACCTATAGGAATATCCTTTCACCACTCTATCTACTGCACTTCCTTTGTCACTTCAATTTACTGGATTACTTTCGGATTACTGTCATACTCCAATCGGAAGTGATTCGAAAAACGAAAATTCGCCCGAAAATTGCCAAGATATGTGTACCCACCGGTAATGCGGGCTGCAAACAACCCGTACTTACTCTTAACAACAACGCCATCACAAAAAAAAAAAAAAATGAAAATAAATTTTATCGTCTGGTTTGATTTTTTTTCTTGGTTTTTTTTTTCACATACTATACCTACCTATATAAGCCCGTGCGTCACATCTATGGTCCTTGCTTTAGTGCTGCTGCCATAATCTCTCCCTCTCTCTCTCCCACTCAACAGAAAAACTTCAGCAAATCAACAAACGAACGAGAAAAGAAATCCTTGAGTAGATGTCATCCACAAGGATTACGAGAGTTTTATAAATTTTACTGCCTTCTTTTCGCCATCTTTTCATTTTTTTTTGTTTTTTACTTTTTTGTTGTTGAACGCGGAAGTTTACTTTTTGAATGCAACTTTTCTCTTTTTCAAGTTTATTTTTTTTTTGCAATGTTGTCCCAAAAGTTTTTGGGGCCCCTGAACCCGCCCTCCAGCTCTCACTCACTATGGTATGTAATCCCTCATCGAGTTCTTCGAATTCGCTAAAAAAATTTTTTTAGCGGAACGGTTTTCCATTTTGTTTGAAGGGCTTACAAAAAAATGGATGTATGTTTTCTGTACCTCCCTTTTAAGGTTTTTTTTGTGTATGCCATGCCGCTGGCAGAATTTATAGTCTTCAAAAAAATATTTGTGCCAAACTTTTACGACCATTTGATGGAGTTCTTTCCAAAAATTTCTTCGCAAAATAACTTAGACGGATATCCTTATTTTTGCACTAATTACTGACTTTTGAAGGACTTTTATATTTTTCGTTGTCCTGAAAAATGTAGTTTGTTTTTTCTGTAACGAATTCCAATTTGTCGTATATATCCATGGAATTAAATTGCAAGATGTTATTATTTTCAAAGTTCGATTACTAAATGGTTATTTAGTTTGGAAGTGACATGTGCCAGACCAAAAAAAAAGAGAAGACTGCAGAAAACATTTTTCTCTAATTTCATTCAATTTTCACGTTTTCATAGTTTTCTAATGAGCAAAGTCTTTTACTGAAAATTTGTTTGGTTTTAGTGAAAAACGATTTTACTATTTTTTCTGCCAATTTTTATGAGAAGTTGGTGCTGCTTGTGTAAGGATTTCTGTTGCCGCTTTGTCATATTTTTTTTTTTCAACTCGTGTCCTTTTTTTTGCCTCTACCCAGCTGGGGTAATAAACTAAAATGAAGTGGCAATAAAATGCGATTTTATGAGAAGCTTTTGATGCTCGCCGGTATTTTTTTTTTTTTTTTGATATTGTTAGTGTCATGGCTCCTCTTTTGTTATTTTATTTTTTGTCATTGACAGGACAACATATGGTTGAGTTAAGTGCATATGGTGTTAAGGGATTTTTTCAAGCCCTAAAATGGAGGGAATGAAGTGACTATATGCTGGGTACATTTTTTTCAAAGGGTAGAGGTATATTATTTTGTATGGATTCGTTATAAAAAAAATATGTTTATTATTTTATGGCTTTGGTTATGGAAAAAATGTTATTTTGTTTTGGTACTTAAAAAATATTATTTTATTCAGAATTTATTTTAATATTAAAAATATTAAACATTTTCATTAATATTTTATTTTTATTTTTTTTTATTCTAGAAAACGAAATGATTAAAAT
This sequence comes from Syrphus vitripennis, assembly GCA_958431115.1. Lineage (NCBI taxonomy): Eukaryota > Metazoa > Arthropoda > Insecta > Diptera > Syrphidae > Syrphus > Syrphus vitripennis. The sequence goes on from OY288109.1 coordinate 10,258,505, forward strand.
GTCGACACTTACAAATATGTGCATATATTTTCAAACATCAATTTTTAACAAAATTTTGTAAAGTAATTTTTTTTTTCAAATGATTGTTGAAATTGTTTTTATACAAAATATAGATTGAAAAGTGTATTAACGTTAAACAATCATAAAAGGCTTTTAAAAGGTATTAGAAAAGCTATACAGGGTGTCCCGAAATCACATCAACAAAATAAAACCCACGAGTTTCTGAGGTTAAAAACTTAAAACGGTTCTTATGATTTTTAGTTTTGTTTCTTTAATATGCTCTAAATTTGCCAAACTACAACCGACTTTAGAAAAAAAATTTCACATTTAATAAACGAGTTTAAAAAAAAAACTTAATTTAATTCTAAGGGTCCAGCAAGGTGTTGTGGGATGTATAATCACCGAAAAGTTGTGGGGTCTCTCAAGATATTAATACACTAAAATTAATAAATAAAAGTAAAAAAATTAAAGCCAAGAAATCAAATAATTTTACGAATAAATTGACATTTAACTTAATCTTCAATAAAATACAAGTGTTTTTCATGATCAACCTTCGATGGAAATTTGAATATGACCTTGAACATTGAATAAATGTAGTTAGTTAAGTTCAAATGGTTTAAGTGGAACAACTTGGAAAAGTAATAGCTTGCCATAGATTGATACCGATCCATGGTACATTCTGGGTCGTTTCCACCCACGACAGATTGCTATGATTTATCAAACGTCTCTTACAAGGTCCTTGAAATAGTTTCTAAGTACGTAATATATGCTCTCTATATTTTCAACCCACATTGCAAGGAATTGCAAACGAACGACCAAACCGATTAAAGCTTCTATATGCGAGAGACTTAAATTCCTGTGAACTTTTAAAATCCGATAAAGATTCTCAAAAATTGAATCATATATTGTACAGGAGTACACTAAAACATAATCTCCAGAGAATATACTGTGTAGCCTGACCTTTAAAAAAAAAAATCCCAGAAATTCCCATGAATATAGAACAAAGTTCATTTTCATTCATTTCACTGCAGCATCCCACTGCACCTCAAGAATAAAACCAATTCATGGACAAAAAGCACGTCTTCGTCTCCTTTACAAACTGAAGCAATTCCCTTCGAGCTCGTGCGTGTGTAGGTAGAGTAAAATGAAAATATACACTCACTTAATGGAACATCAATATAGGACGAGAGCAAGTAATGTTTTTTTTTGCTTTGTCTTGCAACAAAAAAAACCTTCAAGAGCAGTTGCATGTCAAAAATCAAGATTGTGTTCAACAAAAGAAAGAAAACTGTCATTCTCTCTCTCTCTTCATGTATAATCTGAATACCGTTATTATTTTTGTATTTGCATTCCAAAGGAACACTCCATATTATATATTGCTTGAGAGAAATGTATACACCCCACAAACACGCAGATCAAGGATTAATAATACAAAAGCCAAGGAACTCTGTAAACCTTCGAGTGATGATGATGATGGTTCAGTTCGGTTCGGTTCGTGTGCATATTGAATTTATGACATGCAAATGATTGACTTTTCGTTTATCGTTCTACGCCCCCACATTTTGTTTGTTTTCAATTATCCTCTGAAAGTTGTTTTCTTATTCTTGTAACTGGGCACACCTAAAGTTCGAATTCAAAGGATTTGAAGTGTTGGAAGCACAGTTATTAGATATTATCACTGTCAAAGAGTTTTGAGGAGCTGGTTTGAGAACTCAAATAGAGATAACCAAATATTGGAAGGTATTTAAAAGCATTCAAAGGACTTTATCAAAACACGAAAGCTCCACTGAAACAACATTAAATTTAGCTTGAAACTTTGGGGTGTTGAAAATTCTTGGTTTTGTAAAGAATTTATGAATGACGAAATTTTGGGCTGTTTTTTTTCGCAAATCTAACTTCGCAATTATCAAAATAAAATTTTAATGGATTCTCAATATTTTGGATTTTGATTCACTCGCACTTTTTTAAATTGTGTATTGCTAGAAAAGCAATTGATTGTCCTAGGTACATTTATTTTTTGAAAAATCAAAATTTTGAAAATGGGAATTTTTTTTAAGTGAATTTAATTTTTTTAAATTCTTAAGAAAATAAAAAGAAGCCTTACCAATCAATCCATCAAAAAATCAGAGCTACGGGATATGACGCAAGGACTCATGAATACAGTTACTGAACTCTATGAACTAAAAGTGGCAACAAAAATATAAAATACTTGTATTTGAATGCCACTAAATTGTATCTAAGAAATTTCTTGAACCGTTTTTGTATCGATTTTTTTTTTCGGTCAATTCTACGTAACCCGGTAAATATAAATCCATGCAAAACATTCCTAGCCTAGTTTTAATAAATGAATTATACAAATTAGTGCTCTGACCAAACAATTTTGTAAACGATACCATAATTTTGCTCTTATTTTCATGATTATCCAAATTACGCGAAGGATAAAAGGATAATAATATTAGCAAACTTGAATAGCAATTCACTATCTACTAACTATGCGAGAACATATTTCATTGTGGTAATTTAATAACACACAATATCTCTTGCTGCTCGCATACACAATGTTTTCAATGTCCTATAAGTATATCCAGGATATCACATAAATACTATAGGGATTGATAGATTGATTGATTGATTGCAGTATGTCACTCAAGTGAGAGCGGGTAAAGCGAATGGAGTGAATTTTTTTTTTGTATTATTAATTTTTTTTTTTATTTTATAGACATACAATGTGAACGGAATGTCAATAAATAAAAGTCTATTTATTGGAGAGAGATAGTGTACGGAGGGGATATGGAGCCAAACCAGAGGACAAGGATAAACTGACATTGGGTCAACATTGTGGGTCACTGAAATTGGGTCAGTTGTATGGAAAACCAGTTGGTGTCAGATTTCAAAAAAACTAGATGCCGTTCTTTTTCGAAATATATGTTCTAGTTTAATTAAAAAAATATCTATTAAAATTTTTTAAATTCTATTTTTCCAAAAAAAAAAAAAATTTCTTGAGCTGTTTTGTGGATAAAAAGGCTTTTTAAGGAAAAAATTATTTACACTCAAATTCTTAAAAAATTTAAGAACAGAAATTGGTTCTCCAATTCAAAGCATTTTCAATATATAACAAAAAACAATTTTAATTAAGAAAAATTGGAAAAGTTGAATTTTGAAAATGAAAGTATGTTTTTTAAATTTATTTTTGAAAAAATGTTCATGTTTTAAAAAACTGGATATGTAATATTATTTGAACTTCCGAAAATATGAAAGTCAAAAAATGAACAAACTGCTTTGCGTCTTAATTTAAAATTGTTTGGTGTTAAATAAAATAAATATTACTGATTTTCTGAGTTTCAAAAAGCTTTTGAGGATATTCATTTTTTAAAGGATCCAAAAAATTGTTTGGCGGATACCGTTATTTTTTATTTTAAAAATGAAGAAAAAAAACAACCGGGTTTACCAAACCAAATAGTAATTACAAAGTTCGAAGAATATCCAGCCACCCGCAGACAAAATTGGTGACAGACAGACGGACAGAATCGCAAGTCTTCCTCGTTATAGAAATGATAAGTTTGATAAAAATCTCGAGATGGTTTTTTTTTTAGGAATAGAAAACTTCATTTATTTTTTTATGATAGAGAAACGTCAAAAACTGCACCCTATAATTTTTTGACGTTTATCTGTCATTTAATAAATTTCTAACACTTTGTAAGTAAAATTTCATACTGAGAGGTTTTTAAGTCCAACTCTCTCTGTAACTATTAATTATCAATGGTTCACTGTGCCGTATACGTACTATTTTTTTGTAACTCGTGTCACACAGGTTGCATTGATTGAAACAGGTGTGTTGGACTAAAAGACAAAAATCGTATTAGAATAATAAAAACTAGGCATACACAAAAATAACTTGATTTCATTTTTTTGTTTCTTTAATGTGGCTTTATGTTCATAACCTCCAATGTATAATATCTCTTTGTTAAGTAAACATTTCGAATGTAACTGATGCGCTAAATTGTATCCTGACAGTTGCACCCCATCGCACTTTATCATATTATACTCGTACATACTGCCCTATACAGAACCAGAGCCAGTGAGAACTTCTGCATTTTGCTGTCAGTTTGTTGTCAGTTAAGGATGATACTTCTCCAACTCAACTATACTATAGGTACTACTGATTTCGGCAAACTGTCAAATTTATTTGAAAAATGGAAATTTTCCCGTTCATCGTCGTCCTTAAAGTTCCTTCTTTGTTGTTTTGCATGCTTTCTGTGTTGATCCACATCAGTAGCACAGTATAACTCAGTGTTTTTAGCTTGATTTATTCTGTCAGTAAACAAAACCGCATCATGCCATCATACCATATACACCCTGATGCTATATAGACCACCACCCTACTGTATACACAGTAATATGAAATTTTATTGAATATTGTCATAGTTTATATCGGACTAGCCAGCCAGAGCAGTCATAAAATATCAGCTTTGCGTACTTTACTAACAGGGGTATACTGCATATGGAAGCATAAGGATAAACGTCATTTTATATTCTTGTACGTATGCATATCTGTAATCCCAATTAAGCCAATGCTAGTGCAGTGGATGCATTTGCAGAAATAAATTTGATTAACATGACTGACGAATGTAATCAGTCATCGATTTATGACCAAAAAGTCCAAGAAGATATGGAAAAGATGAAGTTTATATTCCCACACAGCTCGAGGGATTTAAAAAAAACTGAAGAGAAAAAAGTTATATTCCATCCAGGCAAGGGGCGAACACACAATTTGGAAGAAGTTTTTATTTAACGGTGTACCTTCCCCCAGAGTGTGTCCTGGTTCTCCTTCAATCAACCACATCTGTGAAAAAATGAAAAAAAAGTTCACCACTTCGGTTGTTTGAGCTTTCCAGCAGTGCGACCGAAAGATTATCCATTGGAGCAGCTAATGATCCATGTGTGCGTATATAGTATAGTGTGTGTATATGTGTGTGTGCATTTAAAGAAGGAGTGATTCATTTCAACTTAAAAATTCGGTCCTTGGACTGTTTTCATGTCCCATTTAAATTGAACAAAAATTGGAGTCATTTCGATGCTTAAATTAAAAAGAAAAACGCAGAAGAAGAAAGGGAATTGGCCATAAGCTTCTAAAAGGTAAAGAGTGCATTGCGAATTAAACGATTTAAAGAAACTCTTTCACACAGGTAGGGACGAAGGACTTGACCTAGAAGTACTTGGAGAAATCCAGTCCAAGAGGAATTAGCACAATTGGGGAAGAGTTGGAGAGTATATAGGAGTAGTAGCATAGTAAATTTAGAGGACCTAGTAATCCTAGTTAGTAACCCTGATATTTCTGAAACTTCCTTGACTTCGTGGTACTGGCTTAATAAACATAATAAACCCTTTTAGACTCACGTACTTAACCGGTATTGTTCTTCTTCTTTTTCTCTGCTGAGAATATCTTCAACAAACTTTCAAATTCTTCCCTAATTGGTTACGATCGTCTACATCCACTCAGCTTTTTCTAGGTTGAAGTACCTATGCTACATTACATGTCTCTACATGGGAGACCCAACGTCTCCCATTTTTCGGTAAGAAACAGACTGGCAACGTATAGTGGCTTACCTCACGGTGTTTCCGGTAGTTCCACTCAGCAAAATTTCTTCTTCCTTTCCTCTGCTTTTCAATCTCCAGAACTTTCACCCAATCCAGTTTGGAGCTGCTTGGTCTTGCAGATGATTTTTGGTTTAAGTTATCATTAACAAGCGTTTATTTGGCAAGTTCTGGGAAAAGCTATACATTCTAAAGACATTTGAGTATTAAATGAGGTTATGTTTGGGCAGTCAATTCTTCAAAATTTCTGCTGAAATTCCGTCAGGGCCTGATGCTTCAGATGTAGTTTTTTATTCTTGGGCTGGTGTATTTTAGGAAGGCTTGTAGACAAAAATATGTAACTATTTCAAAACCTGGGCATCAAGTGTCACTTCCGAAACATGTGCCACATGCCATGACTTCCTTGCGTACATCTGAATCTAAAAATGAATATGAACTATAACTAAGTAAATAGAAAAATTATATTATATTTGCAATCTGAATTTCACCATTGGTGGTTTCTAGGAATTATGGCAATGGACCAGGGCGTGGTGAATTTGAATAGAATTTCAATGAATTACAGAATATTGGTCCATCGCTGTTTTGAACTAAGAAAGAATTAAAAAAAAATCTAAACTTTTCCTTTGTTAATTTTTATTTAAATCAACAACAGTTCCTTGAACCCCCAACCGATTATCTAGTAGAGGCCAAGTTCTTTGTGGCCATTGTTTGAGAACAAACATACATTCACCGCACATTAAAGTTGTTCTCATTTCATATATATGTATGTGTACATAAGTACTTCTTGCAGCAAAAACCTCAGCAAAGAACTACAACTTCTCTAACCAATATAAACACACGTATACCCACATATATATATATATTCATCCAATTTGTAGAAGGAACGAAAGGATAATGGATATCCCTTTGAGCAAAAGTTTGTTCTACATTTAAGTGTGGTTAGTATCTTATATGTAGGTATGTACATATATTGTATATCCACCTATCCATTTATTTCATTTTATTCAGGATGTATGGGAATAGGTCACCGCGCTCTTGCAATTTGCTTCTAAGCTCTCCCTCTCCCTTCCCCATTCCCTTGTCCCATTTGTACAATTTTCCTCTCCCATCATTGTCGGCAGTCCTTTTTTTTTTGGAAGAAATCGGAGTAGTAGCTAGGAATTCGATCCCAAAGCACTTTGTCTAAACTCTAACCATCAGGAACTAGGAACGTTAGAGACTTTTCCTGGAAACAAATTTCGTTAACTTTTTCAGATCCTTCTACTCGTGTTGCTCCCTTTTTAACTCTCCACTCTTCGCACATCGCTCACTTTCCAAAAACTTGCCTTGAAAAATGTTGAAAAAGAAACATATGGGCTAAATGCATTTATTGTTGTTGCATTCTTCAACAAAACTTTCCTGGAAGGATAAAGTTTCGGAGTGTGTGTGCATTGCTCTGGTTTGGGGGTTAGTTTGGTTGATGGTCCTGCTTGGTGCTGCAAAATAGTAAAATTCCTAAATACCGGCTGCTGGATGGTATGGTTTAGGTATGGGCGTCATTTGCTTTGAAAGCCATGGTCATTCTCCTCTCATTTGAATGGCAATGGCAATGGCACAAAAACAACAACAACAACAACAATTGAAATTGCAATGCCACAACAGCACAGGATAAAGCTTCATTGTGTGTGCAGGTGATAAGCACACCACCGCATACGTACATACATATACCTATAGATGAATTCGAACTACGAGTATAAGATTGTTATCCTTTTTGGTTTGCATGACCGACACGACCAATGACGATGAGAAGTTGGCTGATCTGCAGATGAAATGTGGTACTAGAGTGGCGGTAATGGTGTTCTGGAATGGTCTTTTCGACACTTATTTCTGGGTGCCGTTCGTGATGCTGATGATGCTCTGACTAGTTGCGGTGGTACGATGCGGTGGTCTATTATAGTATATTGGATGACAATTTTTCCGGAAAAGAAACAAGGAATTTGTTGTCCTTTTTTTTTTGTGAGGGGAGACAATTTCTTCCGCACAAAAATACAATGTATGTACATACATATAGACTGCAACAACTGTACTAAGACTTATATAGCAGATATGGGGCGAAGACATTTCGTGTCGGTCAAATATTGAACAACAACAAGGAATGATAAATTGCATCCGTGAGTGTGGTCAATGGAGAGATGAATTGATCATTTACGGTTAGTTTGATATGAATAGCTGAGACATGTACCTACCGACATCTGGGTATGGGTTAGTGTGGTTGTCCTATTGTGAAAAGATTGTTAGCCACTGCAGTGTGCTGGCGCATAATTTGATCAAAATTGATTGATGCAATAAGGGATTGTTGTTTTCTTTTTTTTTTTGAGTTGGTTTATTGTTAAAGAATCCGTGACAATTTAAAAACTCATATTGAATAAAATTCTGCAGAAAAAAGAGGTTTTCGAGCAATAAAAGAATAGTGCTATTAAATAGCTTTATGAAGAGTCCAGTAAAATAGTTCCTGCAGGGTCCTCTTTTAATACAAAAATTAGCGAATTTTTTTCGCTGACTGGTTCTATGCCTCTCTTCACGAATAGAAATTCTTATTCTTTGGTTCAACAGTTTTACTTACTCTACAATTCATGCTAAATAAGTTCTATCAAGGTAAGACTTTTGAATAGTGTCGATTTTGTTCCCGGTTAGTGTTACCGAAAAAAAATCCGTGAACTATTATAAATTGCCTATGAATTAACAGTAATTTAAAAACTTGAAAAATACAAAAGTGTGATAAGCTCGATTGCTTTTAAGTCGAAATAAATATATTTTTGAAAAACAAATTAAAAATGTTTTGCTGTTTAATTGAACACAAAATTTTCTTTTTTTAATGTTAAAAATTAAATTTTTTCAGTTTTTCTGAAGTTGGAAAAATTTTAGATTTTTGGAAAAGGTTTGAAACGATTGTCTTTAGCAAAGTTTCTGAATTTTGGATTTCGAAAAGGATAGCATGAATTTCAAATTGATTTTTTTTCTGAACTTGGAACAAATTTTAGATTTTCTATTTTTGAAAAGTGGATATGTTAGCATTTTTATGAAATTTTGAACCTACAAATCATTTATTTTTAGTAGAAATAAATTCTGTCCAAAAAATGTCAAAAATATTTAGTTAAAAAATAAAATTTTGTCAAAAAAATACATATTTAAAACTATCAAACGAATTTGAAAAAAAAAAACAATTTTCAAAAAAAATAGGGGTCAGAGAATTTTTAAAAAATGATTAATTTTAAAATGCAGTGTTTTTAAATTAAATATAAATATTGTTGTTTCCAGAATTTCAAATAACGAGTACCTTAATAAATCAGATAGCAAATTGAATTGAGAACTATCGTTTTTTGTTTTATTTCATTCAAGGACAATTTTAATAATGAATGTTGCGATTTTGGAACAATCTTTCTTTATTTTTTCAGTTGTGTATATAATATGTACCTATATGTTTATGTAGTTTGATCTTATTAACATTTAAAAAACGGAAAGCCTCCTAACCTGCTTGCAAAACAAATTATGAAAGCACCAGTTACTCAAAAAACAACTGTGACGAAAAGATAATGCCAAAGATTTTTTTTTTTTTGAAAAATTGAATTATTAAATTGCAAACACATTCTTTAATAAAAAAAACTAAACGGGATTTTTGTTCGTCCTAGTTCTCAACAAAATATTATAAACACCAGTTGGTTGGCTTATATTCTAATCTACTCTTACAAAAACAAAAGGACACCATCATCAGGTTGATAGTAAGAATTACAAAAAAAAGAAAAAAAAAAATAACAACTTACTTTATCTATAACATAATATCCAACAAAACCCTCTTCTTCTCTCAATATTATTAAATTCAAATCCCTGCATAAATTGTCGCCATTTTATATTCAATTTGAAGAAGGGAATAACATCTTCTCAACCGATTGCAAAAACACATCTTCCACTTCACCAGACCTTATATCTCTATATACAGCAGTTTATACTTTTTTTTTTTTTGTTATTTTATCTTATCTTCCTTCCAAAGCATCAAGTCCAATACTTTTGAACTGACTGTTATAATGTTGTTGTAGGTATAGGTTGGTATATTCTTAAACTCCTTTTCTCATAATCCTTACAATCGACTGCATATTTCCAATATAAATTTCAATTCAAAAACATTTTCTCAATTTTTTTTTTTTATTTTTTTGGCTCTTGCTAAAAGAAGAAGAACAAAATTCAATATTATAAAAACCGAAACTGAAAGCTATCGTTTGGATAAAGAACAGAAAGGAAGAACTTACTATACAGAAGAGAATACACAAAATATATCTACAGAAGAAATGTCATCCTTTCGTCCTGTAGTATGCCAGCCATATGTGACGGAAGGAAACACTTCAGTAATATTTTTGTGCACGTGACCCATTTCAATAATATAACGTCAACGTCAATGACGACAACGGGGATGACTGTACCCCAGTACCTACAAAAGTTAACACAGCCAGTTGAATGGCACTTCTTGTTCCTATCTCAGGCGAAATATTGGTATTGGGATATCATATCATGTTCGCGAGGAGTAAGGCCGCCTCTCTCAAAGTATACTTTTGTTGGAATTCAAGTGATAAACACTATTAACTGGGACATTTCATTGCATACAGCTACTTGATGACATATTGCATTCGTTGGAGTTCATACACTTTTTTTTAGGGTGACCAACTGACAAGAAATTAGAAAAATAAAATAAAATTTATATATTAACATTGTACATGGTACTTTGTACATTTAAATATTAATTTCAGTTGATTTCGATGGACTTAAAAAAACTTTTCAATTTTATATCAAAAATCAAAAATAAGTAAATATATGATTAAGTTTTTAATAATTAAAAAAAAATCTATACACTATACAGTAGAGTTTTACAATGTAGAAATGGTCACCCTTATTACCCTTCACTCAATTAACACAATTTGTCAATTGTACGTTGAACATTGTAAATTTTACATTGCACATTTAACGATTAATATCAGTTGATTTAGAACGGTTTAAATTTATTCGATATTTTGAAATCAAATTGATTTTTGTTTTAAGACATGTTTTTTTTTTTAGCACAGTGCAACAATTACCAAAATGAATAACAAGATATAGGTCTGCGACTAAAATATTTTGTCCAATATAATTATTATACATTGCGAAAATGGTCACCCTTATTACCCTTCACTCAACTAACAATGTGTGATCGGTTTAAAGTCCTTGTGTATCCCTTTCAGTCATCATTTTCATATTTGAATGTCCCTTTTTATGTGAACTCACCCAGTGCTATCGCCTGGTGTCTGGGTATTTTATGTAAAACAGTTTTACTGTAGACCCTGCCTGATGTCGATGATGAAAGGATTTATTTTATTTTCATATCTTGTTTTTTTTTTGAGTACAAACAGTTTTGAGGGATTATTTACAAAAAAAAAAAAAAAATAAGTCCAATAAACAACAAAAAAATATAAAAATAAAAACGAAAATATTTATAATCAAAATCCGATTTGAACCTGTCAATGTTATTTTTGACAGCAGACTTGAAATTATTACGAATTGATTGAGATTTTAGGCACACAAAATAACGAATTGTTTCTGTCGATAAGTGACAATGGTTATGATTTATCAGTTTTATATGAATTCGACTTTAAGGGGTTTCCAACTCTGTCTGTCTATACCGTCATCAAAATAAAATTTTAATTTAAGGTTCAATCGTTCGATATTGAAACGAAAATCAACATCAATGATGGCAGAAGTGTCGAATTTTTGAATTTAGGTTTTTTTTTGTTTTAAATTCTAATACTTCAATTTTATATTTTGTATTATTCAAGGTGTTCAAGATGGGTTGGGTATAGTTTAGAAAGTTTTGAGATTGTTTGAATGGTTATATGGGTTTTAGATTGAGTTCGGTCTCAGTTCAACTCAATTTTGGTTTAGAGAATAATATGCAATCTGAAAATATTGATTGCTTATTTTAAAAAATGTTCCTGACACAATTCTGTTGGACCATATTTTTTAACGGTATTTGTTTTTGTGCACGAAATATTTTTTCGACTGCATACAATCTATTTTTGACCAATTTTTATTATCGCGGTTCAAATAATTTAAACTTCGTGAATTATTTTTTGCCAGATTTTTTTTGAAAAAAATTAAATTTAAATTAATAAATTATCAGCTCAAGAAATATCTAGAAGAAAATGACCGGCAATACGGCTTTCATAGCAATAGGTCCACTGGTGACTTGATGGTTTATCTCACCGAACAGTGGAACAAATCTTTACATCGTTTTGGAGAAAGTTAGATTATTGCACTTGATATTTCTAAGGCATTTGATAAAGAGCAGTACTCTGTATACAAGTAGTATTAGACGGATTCAATTCTGAAACTCACAACATAAATGCTGGTGTGCCATAGGGTTCCGTTTTGTCTCCGACCATCTTTCTTATTTTCATTAATGAGCTCCCGTCTGCAACTACTACTAATTCATTAAATTGTTTCGCTGACGATAGCAACCTTAGCTTTTCATATTCGTTTCCAGATTCACATCCCTGCTCTCTTCGGACGTGGAATTGAAACGGCTAAATATGATGACTACATTAAATTCTGACTTAGACAGCACTGTACAATGGGCATTAAAAAATGGCGTAGAATTTAATAGTTCGAAAGCTCAATGCTGCCTTCTGTCGTTAAAGCGAGATATACCCCCCTGCCATTATCTATGAGTGGCACTTGCATTGAAGAAACAATCCAGCTTGCGATTCTAGGAATGTGAAAACCATCTTTTGTGGAATGATATCACATACTTAACGTCACCGAAAATGCCGCAAGATGTTTAGGTTTCCTTTGAAGATGCAAGAAATTCTTTCCCCCTTTTGATCTGGCTATTATCCATAAAAGTTATATACGTCCAAAGCTTGAGTATAACTCCCATCTATGGGCTGGTGCTCCAGCAACTTAACGTTTTCTGTCTCTCTCTTTCTCTTTTATCGTTACCTTTACGGTTAGTTCTCTAGTTAAATAGCCAGTTGCATTCCTTCCCTTAAACGATTCATTCGTAGTACTCGAACATCTAGGAATGCTCATCACTTTAGTCTTGAACACAATTTCGGTCGTATTGTCGAGTGCAGGGATTCGTTCTTTAGCCGTACTACACGAATGTGGAATACCCTTCCATGCTCTGTCTTTCCCTCTCATTGTGATGTAAATTCAAGACTAATGTTCACCAATATCTCCTTTCAAGTCCCCTCCCACTTACCTAAAGCTCGCACTGTGTCTCTGGCATATAAAAGGTACATAAAATCCCTTTGAGTTAAAAAAAAAAACAGAAAAATTTTCTATGCACTCTGCATAACAAAGTTTCATCATTTTCATCGTTGTCCTGAAACTGATCCCTCTTTAATAGATTAAATATAAGAACCCATTTTATTTTCCAAATTTAAAGTTTAAAATTCTTTGTTCATTACCAATTCAGCTCCTCATTGAACGAAATGAAATAAAATTTTCTCGGTAAAAAATACACCTATGCAGTTATTCCTGCATTTCGTACATCAATATTGTTAAATTTTGCAAATAAAACCATGCAGAGATATGCATTGGAATGTCGAAATGAAATCCCATGGTTTGCAGGCAATGCACTTATATCCTTCACATTTCATCCATCAGTGAAGCACAGACTATATGGATACAGAACATAAGGGCATAGTAAACATCTTTGTGAGCCTTTTATTATACACACCATCAGTATTCCATTATCCTGGTACGTGGTTACACTATCTCTCCGGCACAAATATAGCCGTGCCAACATTTTTTGACCTCATATTCTCCTGACGATGCCATCAATGTAAAATGTGCAAACACATTTGCGTTCCGCTGTGCTAGTAGTATTCTATAAAATTCCAACTGGCTGATGCTGATGTGGAACTGGCTGCAACATACCTATTCCTATATCCTTGGTCATTGATTTTTGTAAATGAATATACACACCGGATAAGTATAGACTTACATACTTGGTCCGTTTTGATAGTAGGTCATGCTCTATTCCAAAACTCCACATCAACCGGAACTTTTCTAATTTCCATCAGCCAACGACGACGACGACAACGACAACGCACGATATCACTCCCATATCCCTATGGTCCCATTCCCAACATCATGCCATAGGTGCTCCTGATTTGAATTTGGCGAATTTTATTGCGCTCTCTGTGGACAAAGTGTTTTGGTGCTTGTATTTCCTTTCCGATTACACTGAGCCTAAGTCGAGCGACTACTTCTGCTAGCACACTGATGAGAGATTGCATTAAGTCAAATGGATTTTTTTTTTTGGAGGATGGTATTTCATTTGAGCCATGGTCATCAAGGACGAGCCCATAAAAATTCAGTCAATGCCGATGTCGTCGCCGCCGTGTGTGCGTTCTAGCAGTTCCAGAGAGCTGTTTCCTCTTTGCAGCAGCACTTTGTGGGTGAATTGCGTATACGAGTATATGCCATCATTTGGAAGAGGACTTTCCAAGTTAGAAGGAGGATATTTACCCTATATGCTCCGGTAATTATATCCTTGGATATGATTAAAAGTTATGAACCATAAACTATTTCGACCCTCTCTATATATACTCCAAAGGTGGCACACGCGAGCATCAGTGCTATGATGGAATTTTATGTTTCAGATGGAATTCGTTGGACCGTTATACCGTTCATCAAAATCAGTTCAGTAGAAAGATTTAGCTTGCATAAATTTTAAGATCAGCAAGGACGCACAACGACGAAAGTGACTCTAATGAGGGAAATTTGTGTGGAAAATTCTAGGTATGGGAATAGGATGGTAAACACATGTGATGCAGGGTTTCTCACATTCAAAGAACGAAATTTTGAAAATGCAAATTTCTATTTATCTGTGTGCTAAAATTAGGAACAATTGCTACATAGAAGAGGACAATGCATTTTTTTTTCTGGAAGACAAATTTAAATTGATCAGCAGGATGATAATAAAGGAATGGCAGTTTGGCTTCTGATGAGGTGTGTAGCGGAAAAGTAGGCAACTTAAACCCGCTGTACAAAAATTATCTGTCAAAATTTAGACGACAAAAAAAGTGCTCGGTTAATCATTTCCCAAACTTAATTTGTACAGAATCTTTAAGAACTGTGTCTTGACAATAAATGGGGGAAAACCGTTTTTCGACTTAAAATAATAACAGTACAAAAAATATTTAAAATGTTCTCAAAAAAAAATTCCAAAAATTTCTTTTGGAAAGTTTTAGTACTAAATTTTGGCGGTCCCTAGGTTAGGTTAGGTTGATTGGACTGAAAGTTGGTTTTGTTACCATCACACTTAGATCAATGTAGATCCATTGTGATACCCTGAAGTGTTATAACTTCTTGAAGTGTTAACCTATGAATCCGATGGTTTGTCTAGCCATTTGGAGGTCTTGACGAAGTTCAGTAAGCTCTTGCTAGAGAGTTCTGATACTTCTTCTAATTCGTTAAAGAAGTAGTTGCCTAGGGTTTTTTTCCTAGTTTGGCAGAGTGCTGGACAATGACTGTGCTGTGTCTTCATGCTCATCTTCATCGCCACAACCTGTGCAGAGATCGTCGGTATTAAGCCCCGTTTTCTCTTATGGTAGCAAAGTAGGTTGTGTCCCGTTATTATGCTTATAAGGGATCTTAAGAAAGGTTTATTAAGAATTAAAATTCTATCGGACCTTTTCTTATCGTATCTAGGCCATAGTTTCCTGGTATTACGATAGGTTTCTAGGAGGTTCCATCTTTCGTTGGATTTTTGAACAATTATGTTACCGACGTTTTGCTTCAGTTCACATACTACGATTCCTATGTTGTGATCTATGAGAGAAGGTTCAAGTGTTGAGCCTTCCCTTGCCAGCTTATCTGCTTTTTCGTTTCCTGGCACACCACTATGGCCGGGAACCCAATAGAGTCTTACATTATGCTGTATACCAAGAACCTTTAGCTCTTCGCGACAGCAAGAAACAAGCTTCGACTTTATTTGAGTTGCAGACAGAGCTTTTATTGCTGCCTGGCTGTCAATGAAAAAAGTGATGTCCACGTGTGATATCGCCATCATCGATATATGCCTATCAGCGTTTTTCACTGCCAAGATCTCAGCTTGGAAGACGCTGCTGTGGTCGGGGAGCCTAAATCAATTGGCAAGGTTAAGGTTTTCAGAGAAGAACCCTGCTCCTACTCCAGTGTCCATTTTTGAGCCATCAGTGAAGATGGTGAAAGTCGACTCATTGGAGTAGGGCACATTGTTGATGGTCCCTTAAATTGAAACCATAGAAAGATGAAACTGTCCCGAGAGATGATTGCTTGGATCAAATAATTGAGTTTAAAAAAAAAATATTATTTTTTCAAATCGAAAGAAGTATTATTTTGAAAAATTATTTTTTTTGCAAGTACATAATTTAAATTACCACAAAAACAATTTCATCAAAATCGATTCAGTTAAGAGATAAATAAGTTTCGTCGTAACGTTTAAATGACAGGTAGAATTATCAAGTTCCAAATATTAAGAAAATCGCTTCAGAGCTTTAAGGGTAGACGGACAGACGGAATTCGGGAACACTTTATTCGCGATCTCTATTATCGTATTGTAAGGTCTGACGTATATATGTATGTCGCGTTCGATATTTTTTTTCGATTTTTCTATTTTTTCGATTGTTCAGGAAAACAAGGACAAAAATCGTTTCCTCAATTTTTATGACTGGTGTAATATACTTCCATATGTAGGTAATGTCGCTTGTGAATGTGATGATGGATAACAAAAAATAGAAAACAAAAACAAAAAAAAAATACAAAAATTTTCCTTGAAAACAAAAATTCAATATAAAAAGCAATAAATAACCATCATTTTCAAAAGTCAAAAACAATTTTCATAAATTTCCACTTGCATGCCTCTTATAGCATTGTTCTTTCCCTATCTGTATCTGAGTTTCTATTTTTATTTTTTGCAAAAAAAAAAATAATCATCACATCTACTGAATGTTTACATTGTACAACACATGAATATATGAGTATGTAGAGTACATATATGTAAATTTCTATGCTTTATATGGTTTTCTCAAAAAATCAACTTTAACAAGAATTCCAAATCAAATTGTTCCTTCACAAAGGATATTCCGAAAATATTAAAAAAAAATCGCACACACACACATATCACAAAGAAGTAAATGAAAAAAGTTAAATCAAAAGCATGCACCAATTATCAAAGAGCATAACAATTTTTTTTTCCTCCTCAATTATTGCTTCTTCAAAAAGGATAACAACAACAAAAAATGCAAAAAAAAAACAATATTCTTCTTTGTAAGGAAAACTCAAATTTATGTATACCTATGGAATCCTTGCAATGTTTTAAAGTCAAGAACAAGTTCATAAGTCGCACGATTAAAATCATAAAATGAAGGTCTTCCATAAAAATGTTGACAAACAAGACACTCTTTGTTGACAAGAACACAAAAATATAATAAAAAATAAAAAAAAAAAGTTAGAATAAAGAAAGACCAACAAAACATTTTTAACGTTTAAAAGGATAAATTAATATTATGTAATGTTTTTTTTTTGTCTTCCTTTTTGACATATTTGATTATCCTGCATCCCAAGTCGTAGTCGGTGGTCGTTGGTCGTCGTCGGTGACAAGTAAGTTTATCCTGTGAAGCGGAATTGTGAAAATAAAATTTCAAGGATCTCGAATATATATAACTCTGATGATGGATGCCTGCAGGATATTGCATTGCTTATTGAGCTGGAAAATTATTTACTACAAATATGTGGAGTGGTATGGATGCATATGTGTTCCGATACCTCTACCTATGCACATAAATATATTACGATGCGAAACAGCATCAACATCGTATGTCTCACCGGATACGGATGCGGATATATTATTTTATATTTTATTTTTATTTTCCTCATGTATGATTACCTCGCATAAAAATCAATCCCATTTTCCATTCCACATCATCATACATATGTATAATACCTGTAACTACATTATTTGTGTCGTCCACCAATCTTTTTTTTACCCGTTTGCGTGGTAAGATGTCGTATAAGGATCATTTGAGTTTGTACGGTTAAACCGACCCGGTATGTATGTACATATAGCAGAAAAGGTGCCGTTAATGACAATTGCCAGAAAATGTTTACGAGTTGTGGAAATTGACATTTACCTAATAGCACATTATAAGCTCAATTTGAGCTTAATGTTGACGAATTAGATTAAACCACAGGACCATGATTGGAATATGTGTTCCTTTTCCACCAAATACGTTCATAATATTTAATTTTGATCCTTTCGAATATACTCTCCTTTCATATTGGATTCTAGATTGTGGATATTGGT
This sequence comes from Syrphus vitripennis, assembly GCA_958431115.1. Lineage (NCBI taxonomy): Eukaryota > Metazoa > Arthropoda > Insecta > Diptera > Syrphidae > Syrphus > Syrphus vitripennis. Next base: position 10,276,455 of record OY288109.1, read on the forward strand.
GATGTGAGTATGGCCAATATATGCCAATAAATTTATAAACAAGTCTTGTATGTGTAGGATAAAGGTCGTCGTCGATATTTATGTACATACCTAAAATTATCAGGGAGAGAGAGAGAGAGGGAGAGAGAGGATAATATAATCCTTTTAGGTTTTCAATTTTGAAATTGAAAACATTTCGAACGATTTATATGTTACATCCATTTGAGAATATTATTAAACCACATCGTATATGCAGGATTGTTTTTTTTTTGTTGTTGTTAAGAAGTAGGAGTACGACCGAAGTAGGAAGTGCTTTTATTTTTGTTTAGATAAACATTACCGATGAGTGATTTATTTATATGAAAGTATAACCATTGAGTTGAAAATAATAAAGAATTTTTTTAAATGGGTTTTCAATGCAAAATTTTAGACATTTTTATTTATCTATTAACCTATTACCTTTTTGTATTAACTATTAACAGCTTAAACTGTTGGTTCTATTTTCAATACTAAAGAGTTATTCTTTGCAATAAGGTCCATCTGAATGAAAGTAAAAATGTTATTGCATAAAATGGTGGTATAATAAATTCCTCAGACATTTTTAAAACATTGCGTACTTACTCTATTAAGGAAGCAAAGGGTATTTGCTGGAATAAGGAAATTGTTATTGGAGTAAAACTTGAGCAAAAATCAAATAAGCAGGGAGAGTATTTGCTCCAATAAAAATAATGGTTAACTCTAACTGATAAATGAAAAATAAGTGAGTGTAATAATTTGCTCAATGTAAGTACGCGATGACAAGCTAACCCTATTGGTTGATCGTAAGCTGTGTTTGATTTTAGAAAATAAGTGCGTATACGCCAAAGTGCACATAATTGTTATCACTAACTAACGACGTGTGCTGGCTTTATTTTCTGAAATTAATTATTGGACAACTTGTTTTAAATTCTATCTCAGAGAAGAGAAAATTATCATACACAACGAAAACGTGGATGTGGCAATAAAATACCAAAAACGATCAAAAAATATTTGTTTACGTTTTTTTCTTCTTATAATTCCTATGCAATTAACGGTTAATGAAATCGTCAAACTGTGGGTCTGCATTACTTTTTTTTCTGGACAACTGATCAGATCTTTACCCTTAGGCAAGCGATGGAAAAATTTCTAGAATTTAACATCCCCATATGGCATATACCATCTGTTTATAGATTCTAAGGCCGCCTATGATAGCATAGCCGAGTAGAACTTTACAAAGCCATTAGAGAATTCGGCATCCCGAATAGATTGACACGACTTTATAGGTTGACCATGGCCAACGTAACAAGCCAAGTTAAAATAGCCGGATTGCTATCCAGACCAATCAACATCTTTAATGGACTCCGACATGGGGATGGTTTGGCCTACCTCCTCTTCAACCTGGCCTGTTGACCATCGTCAACAGGTCCAGCCAGATACTGGCTTACGCAGACGACATTGACATCATCGAAAGGATCGAACAAGCTGTACACGATTCCTTCATCCAGATCGAGGAGGCGGCACAGTAGTGAAGGTAAAATAAAGTACATGGAATTGTACACAATCTACCTTCAAGCAGACATAGTTACAAAATGTCTACCGGTGGGCAGGGCACCTAGCTCACGTGAGATAAGAGGAACCGGCTCGGAAAGTCCTTTGTGTACATTCTATGGTTGACGGCAGCGTGGTAGACTATGCTTCCGCTGAAGAGATGGCGTAGACCAGGACGCCCAAAGCCTTGGGGTGCGCAAATGGATATGACGTCACGTCGCGATCGGCTCAAAACCGGGATAGACTTGTTGAAGGAGGCCAGGACCGGACTGAAGAAAATTTCTTCAAATTTGAGACTTTAGGTTTTTAATTTAATGCCATAAAATTAGCAATTTTGTGTAGCCCCAAAAATAACGGTTCGTGTGATAACAGTTTTAAATAATCTCATGTATCTCGAAAACAGCTCTAACAATCAAAAAAAAAATCTGTATATTTTTGTAAATATAATTAAAAGTATTTGGTTAAAAAAATATCCATATAAACGGTACCCGGTAATAAACATAATATGGCATTATGAAAATATAAAAAGGAAATTGAATTGGAAAATAACAAATAGATAGCTCTTTTTGAATTATTCAGGTGGGTAATATTGAGTGAAGCAAGAAGAGCTCTGTTAGTTCAAATTACCAGACTGGTAAATATTACTACTGTCCGTTTATGTATTTTCATAAGTTTGAGTTAGCATTAATAAATAAATATTTACATTTTCAGCTTGAAATAAATTTCCAATTATAAATTTTGAATTTTTTGAAAAATTATTTATTATTTAAAATATTTATTATTTATAAAATCAAAAAGAAATTTCTTCACAGGGTGTTCAAGAATTCAATGGAATATAAAAAAATGTTTTTATGATAAAAAAAGAAATTTACTTTGAAATAAAATTTGAATTAAAGGGAAACAAAAAATTCTATTTTTTTTTATTAAGTGACAAATATGAGAACATAACAAACAATTTCAATAAAATATTTCAGAATTTTACAGAGACAAAAAAAGTAAACCGACGAAAAATTAAAAATTTAATAGTTATTTTTGAAATTTTCTTAAAACTTTAAGTTTGAAAATTAACTAAAACAAAATTTTTAATCTACTATCGAAACGTCATATGGTAAAGGTGGGAACTCATAATGCTTATTCTACTCATTTAATTTAATTTGTAACCAGAAACTAACATTTGAAAACACATAAATTATATTTGTCAAAAAACACGGAATTAGAACACAAAAATATAATAATTAAATCAAAACTAAAGTTTCATTATTATAACAAAACAAATCTCATAATGCCATCTCGAACATAAATTTTACAATAATAAAATATCCTTATCTCATCATTAATATCCTTTTTCCGGCCACTTTGGAAAACAAAGACCTAAAACTCTCATTGCACATAAAATTAAATTGTCTCCAATTGCCTTCTGCTGCACTGAGCATCATAAATATATATATTTAGGGTATAGTCTCTGTATAAATTCTTCATTGTTCTTCTTCATGCTTTTATGTGTTGTTTCTTTTTTTGTGTTGTATCTATATTCCTTGTTCCTCATTTAATTAGAGAAACGAAACTGACTTGGATCTTTCGTGCGGCACAAAACAAGACATTTCCCAAGCTGTTGCCTGCTGCTTCTGATTCTATTCTATATGATGCTGCTTGCTGCCGCTGCGCTGCTGTTGCAGCATAAGACCAATTCGTTTGGAATTACTCAAGATACATCACCATCATCACCCAACTATTACTGTGTATATAGAGTATACACATCAGAGGCACTAAGATCCTGTTGGAGGATGTCTCCTTGTTCTCGTACTGCACCAGCACCAGCACCAGCCATTAAACACAAAAGGATCTTAATCTCAGAAATTCTATACAGTTATCATGGAGTATTTGTCCAGTCATATTTCTATCCGTTTAAATGTGCAATGTCTATAGAGAGAAAGGGAGCGCTCCTTGTTGAAAGTACTCTGCAATCTTTTTGGTAGGTACAAGTACTAACTATATTTGAAGATATCCTTGGGTTGATGTTGATGCTGCACTGTATGTGTATACCTTTGGAAAAGTCCTTTTTTAGTCCTACTTCGGTGGATATTGTGAAGAAGAAAAAGTAGTGTTACCCATTATTTTGTTTCCTGGCCAGTTCAGCGCAAGATACCAAGTGGCTGAAGATGGTTATCATAGAAAAGAAGATGATGAGAGAGAGAGGGAAGGGAGGAAAGACAGCAGTGGTTGGCTCCAAGAAGACTGGGACGGATGGTGCAGGCAAAAGGATTTTTCTTGTTTTTTTTTTTTTTTTTTTTAACAACTTGTCTTGGGTTGATACCGCGACGACAATGAAGACGACAACGACGGCGGCGATGATAGTGATAATGATGCTGATGCAGAATATTATTCCCTGGACCATGCGACTCCTTTTACCAGGGCCTTGCTATCTTTTCTTATACTTCTTATTTTTTCATTGTTTCTCTATAGTTATCGCCATGTCACTGAATTGTGTTAGACCGCAAAAAGGTTGCAACTAAAAATAAAGTGATAGTCTTAACGCAAGGAAAAAAAATGCACAGTAAGGCCGAATATTTTGGCAGGAGTTTCTTTAAAAATGTGTACGTTTTGCCAGTTTCAATTCAGATGGTTGTTAGACTTTTGGTAAGAAATGTTTTAGTGTGTGATTTTCTGTACAAAGATTTGATTAAATTGAAGAAAAACTTTAATAATATTAAATTCCAAAAACACCTAATTTTAAGGTACGAGTATGTCTCTGAAAGCAAAATAGACGTTGCACAGCTTTAAACGGATTTTGAAAGAAAACGATTACAACTTTTATATTATTTTTTGTTAAAAACTATTACCGAGCATTAATTCAAATGTAAGAAAAAAGAATTTCTTGGAACTTTCAAACAGAGTTTTTTCCAAATCTTGACTTGCACAACTTGGAGCTCAGAGTAGAATTCAGCACCATAGAAATGAACCAATAATTGAGGAACCTAAAATGCAAACGTAACAAGCCAAGTATAAATAGCCGGATTGCTATCCGGACCAGTCTTTAATGGACTCCGACAAGGGGATGGTTTGGCCTGCCTCCTCTTCAGCCTGACGTTGAAGAAAGCAATCCGTGACGCTAGCAAGGCAACAAGTGGGACCATCGTCAACAGGTCCAGCCAGATACTGGCTTACGCAACGACATTGACATCATTGGAAGGACCGAACAAGCTGTACAAGATTCCTTCATCCAGATCGAGCAGGCGGCACATTAGTGAAGGTAAAACAGAGCACATGGTGGTGTCGAATGCGAGAAGAACAATTGGTCAAGCAATCAAGGTAGTGGAGCACGAATTTGAAGTGGTGCAATCCTTTAAATACCTTGGGTCAATAGTAGCAGCCGATAGTAATATGGAGAAGAAATACGCGGGCAGCTGCTCAATTCCAACAGAACCTACTATAGTCTGTCAAGGTTCTTCAAATCCAGAAATTTCACCATCATCGGCTCAACAACCGGGGTCTGGTCCTGCCCTATTTCCCGGTCTCGAGCCGACGCCATCCAGTTACGCACCCCAAGGCCTCGGGCATCATGGTCTACGCCATCTCTCGAGTGCAAGCATGGTCTACCACGCTTCCGTCTATCATAGAATGTACCACAAAGGACTTTCCGAGCCGGTTCCTCTTAGAGAGCTAGGTGCCCTGGTCCACCGGAGTCTACCAAGCTTAATTTTTGTCACTATGTCTGCTTCAAGGAAGATTGCGTACAATTCATGATTGTACCGTCTCCGGAATCGTCCTTCCTCACATATGGGGCCCACAATTCTCCTTAAGACTTTTTATCGAACGCGGCTCAGAGGTCGGAGTGTCTTTTGATAAGCACCCAAGTTTCCGATCCATACGTGAGTACTGGCAAGACCGTGGTCTTGTACACCAGCAGTTTTGAAGTTATGGTGAGATTTCTGGATTTGAATAGTTTTTGACAGACTATAGTCATTTGATTTTGCTTTCGATAAATTCAGTCATATCAGTAAAAAATTTGATTAGCAGAAATTTGATTCTTCGTCAGCTAATATCTTCTATACCTTTTACTGTTAATCGAATGGCAAACTATGTATTGACAGATTTCATTTCTGTTCAAAGTATCATTTATTTCCAGCAAATTCGCAATAAAATCAACAAAAAAAAGATGATTACCATAAATACAGTTACTATAGTAGTATTAATCTCATCATTTAACTGAATTATTTATAAGGTATCCTTACTGGTGCCATTGTATTTATACCAAGAAGACCAATAAAAAAAAACTGCACAAAAAACCGCTAAGAAGTGGAAATGTTATCCTCTTGGAAAATATTTCACTTTGTTCAGCTGGTTTTGGTGCAACATTTTCTCTTCATTGTTTGCAATTGCATTAGAACTTACTTTCGCTGGCTTGCTTTATTGCAATCGTCTCGTCGAGTCGCGTCATCGTTGGATAGTAAGGGCGGCGAAGAATCATCATCGACGTCGCGTCGTCGGTAGTTACGCCTCCGTCTTCTTTTCTTCGCGGAAGTATTTTTCCTATTTGTTAGATATACATTTATGGCTTTACATCCGATGTACATTTTTAGAATAAAAAAATGAAGGAATGGATAAACGGCTGTTATAGAAAATAAAGTAAAAAAAAAAAAAATAGTCGCAAAATGTTCACTATGGGTGCAAATTTCTGAAGCAATAGTAAACACAAGCGAACAGTCATAGCGAAATTGCAGCAACAGCAGTTGAAAAATTATCATTCTATGTAACAGTGTTCCACTAGCAGCACTGAATTTGTAATTGGAACGTTGTTGGTTAATTAAAAAGTCCTTGCCAGTGTCCTTTTTTTTTTGGTTAGAAAGCGAATGTGTTTCTGTTTCGTTTTCGCTCCCCAAAACTCTCCAAGCTATAAGTATTTGTTGTAGTTTTCTTGTTTGTATTGCAGTAGAACTACCGGTAGTTGATTAAATAACATCCAGAATAATTTTGTAGAGCAATAAAATGTGAAGGGTCCCAAAAAGAAATAGTTGTAATTGACACAAAATATGTATGTTCGTAGAACAAGGACCAATATACCACTATTCACACATGACACACGTATATGGTTGAATACATATAAACTCTCAAATTCCATTTGGTCCTTGAGTAAACATTAATCTAACAATGTTAACAGTTAAATCGAGCAAATAGCAATTTACATCATTCGCTTGCATGAATAGGTGCCTACTTAAACAAAACATTTTGCGTCCATTGTAATCCTTAAACATTATACCAATCCAATTGGCGACCTAAATTCCCTGACAAAACAAATATAACTACGTACCTACCCAGTGCCAGAAGCAGGACAATTAAAATCCATAATTACCCTCGGATTTTTGATCCCATCTGGGTTTGTCATTTTCAAAGGATATGTGCAAATATTGAAAATACCCTAAAAGAGGTCACCCATCAGCTTTGGTGTGTCCTGTTCAAATTACCATTTTTACATTTGGCTTGAAACAGAAAAAAAAGTTATTCCCTTGTATATGGGAAAGAGACAACGTCAATTAGGAAAGGACTTTTCTCCTGCTGTAAATCCTTTAAGGAGTAAAAATGTGGCTTTTTAAAAGACCCATCTCCTCCTCCTTTTCTCTTTGGGGTACACATTGGTCGTCGATTTGATGATGTACCAATCCCCAAAGATTCAACGCAGAACTCGGAAAAAGAAGAATACAAAAAAAAAAAATCAGACATATTAAAGAATCATTCGTCGTTCGTTTTCCCTTAGGAAATATTGGAAGAGGAAGAAACTATCTTTAACGACCACAAACCGACCGACCGACATCATCACCCGCACATCATCGTTCGTCCATTCCATAGCAGCCAAGTAAAGTAAGCTCCTGAGCATTCCACAGACCACGACTTTGAAATTAAATCAGAAATCAAATATCAATTTAAGGTTTTTCTTGATTTTTTTTATTCTTGTTGGTTTATGAAAAAAAGGATCTTCCAAGGAGTCGATATTGGTAAGGAATGTGCAAGGTTGATTTATTCTGAACGATTGTGCGAATGGGAAGGGAATTTTTGCCCCGAAAGGGAATAATAAATTCGTTTTGGATGAAAAGAGCCTGAGAGAGGCAGGTGCGTAGATGATAATTTTCTTTTGGGGGAGATAGATTTTTTCGTTCGTTTTTGTTGAACATTTTAAATTTTTCGCTTTTTTTGAACTTCTTTAAAGATAGAAAACAAATATTATTTTTTTGTAAATTCATAAAAAAAATTAAGTTCCCCTTTGAGGTTATGTCGTCGTACCGCAGTCTTGCCAGAAATGGGTAAATGCCCCCTTCTGAATTCGATGATACAAATCAACCCCCACCATTCTCGATATGTATCCGCACCTGTATTGAGGTGTCTGGATTGAGGGGTTTATGGGAGTTTGAATTTCCATTTGATTTGGATTTTTAATTTTTTTACTTTGTGCTTATTTCTGTTTTTTTTTTTTTTTTATTTTACTTTTTGTATTTTTCAATTTAAATCAATGTGACTTGTAGCGGAAAGGAGTTTTTCACGGACTGATGAGTAATGTCGGCGGGAATTAGTTTACTTATTGCAGTCAAGTATAACCATTCGCATGATTGAATTCAAATGAAATAATACTGCAAGTTCATGCAAATGATGACTATGGGGTTATCAATTAAAAATTAATATTTGATGAACGCTATGAGCATATTGGAAATAAATTTACTTGAATATAATTTTCTTCAATGAATATTTTTTTGAAATTTGATTTTTAAATGTAAAAGTTGATATAAAAAATTGTAGATTATTTAGACTTGTTTGGAAAATCAAGAAACACATGAATTTCTCTTTAATATTAATTTATTTATTATTATTTTTTGACCTATTGTCGCAGTTACGTATAAAACTGGATTTATCTTTTGTGCAGGACAATTTTTCATCTTAGTATATTTTTGAGATGTCTTTGAAGCAAAAAGTGCGCATCAGTAAGTGGAAATATATTGCGATCCTTGAAATGAGTTTTAGTAAATTTGGTAATAAAATACTTTTTTTTTTAAATGGGTGAAATTTAAGTGGGTAGAAATTTACACCCCTTTTTATAATCTCTTAAAGTTTTAGTAAAATCGATAAGGTGGTTTGAATATTATTGAATCATGTACACTACGTCGTATACGCACTTTTATTTTATTTATTTTTATTTTTAATTTTTTCTCTATTTTTCAAGTTAAAAAAAAATCGGTTCAAAGTCACATTTTTCCGAAATTCTATGATGGCAATATCACCCATTTTTTTTATTTGTTTTGTAAAATTTTTGAGATATTTCTGCTAAATTTCAAGTGAAGTTCTCGGTTGACAAACAGTTAAGAATTTCAGAATTGAATACCCGCAATTTAAATTATTTTTATTATTTTTACAGATTTTCAAAATTCTGAAAATCCCATAGATTTATACATATATATAACTACATTTTTATTTTTTTTATATCAGATATTCAAAAATTTTCAAAATCCTCTTAATGTCAATATTAGACTCTTAAAAAAGTGAGAATTGGCAGTATGGATTTTTCAAAGTATATTACATTTTTTAAAAATCTTAAAAATAATACTGAAACAAAATTTACTTATTTCGTTAAAAAAAAAACGGAGTTGAAACTTAACTTTTTACAATATTTTGATTATGTTTTTTTTCCCTTCTTAATTTTTCCCTGTTTAATTTTGGGTGTTCTTTCCCATTTTAATTTTCAACTTTTTTTCTTTCCCTTTCCTTTCCAATAATAAAGAATTTAACAACTACTTGTTTTAAATTTAATAGTTTTGTATCCAAAACGGAAAATGGAAAGCAAAAACATCAACTCCAAAATACGTACCTAAATGCAGTCAGGGGATTAAGGGTTTCTCTTAACCCGCTGTGGGATATAATGATCGATATTTTTTTGGTGCAGAACAAAAACTGAAAAACGTGTAAATCCAAATGGTCATGTATCCTACCTACCTTAGTTATGGATTATGGTTATCGTCTCTATAAAAAAATCAGATTGAAAACATTACTGCGCCGCTAGTACATTCAAAAGGGTTCGTTGGCCTCATAACCTCTCAAAAACTAAATCAAGGTCGATGTGCCTAAATGTGATAAAACTTCCATTTTATATATTTCAGCATACAATCTTTTTGTTCAGGTATATTTTGTTGCACATCTAAAAATATTACTTTTCCTTTCAAAAGAAAAAGGCATTATCTATATCGCCCTATATATTATCCTTTCCGCAAAGAAAAAAAAAAACCTTTATGACATTCAGGTCACGTAAAATTTTTATCTTTCTCACTCGCAGTTTTAAAATTCTTTAAAATAGAGTTCCTGATCCCGTGATGTCTTCTATGACCTCCCCTTTTGCCCCTTACTAGTTGCTGCATCATTTCCTTTTCCAAAATAAAATACAAAATCTTCACAGCAAAAAAAAAAAAAAAATATCAACAACAACAACAACGAAACAGTGAAGGATAAAATGATCCTTGAAACGTAAGTGCGGTTGTGGTCTCGTTATTTTTCTTCTTCTATTTTTTTTTTTTTTACTGATTCCGAGTACATTTTCACTTCGTCCAATGTATATTTCTATTTTTTGTATCTTTGTTGCCAAAACAACAACAACAACAAAAAAAAGACTTCTTTACACTGTAAAAATTCACTAAAAAGCCTCAAGAGAGAGAGAAAAGAAAAGCGGTTTGCTTTTTAAAGTGTACATTTTACAAACACCCAAAAACACATACACACACTGGTACAGCTCACACACCCAGCACATTCAGCAAGCTCTTGGCCTGATGACTAAGAGGGTTTTGAAAAAAAAAAAAAAACAATCGAAAAAAAAAAAATATCTTTAGCCCAGAAGAATTACAATATGAAATGAAAATCCTTCTCAAACCTATTCTTGCCTTTTGTGTTGAAGTATATATGAGAATCTAGAACGAGAGATGCCCAAAAATAAACCGCCCCCACTTACTTTACTAAAAGTATTCTATTTGCACAAGTAAATGCTCCCCAGTTATACCTAGCCCATAACGTTAGTGTTTGGTTGGGATCTGATGTTGGTTTTAAATCTTTGTCCTTCGACAAAAAATGTATGTTTTTGAAAATTCTCTGTCGGTATGTGCTTATGTTTTTCAATATGAAAATTAAACCGCATTTCCTGAATAATTTTTGAGTTGGACTTGTGAGAGGGGAAAGGAAAGACCCTCATAATGTAGGGTAACGATAGGAAGGTATAACTTAAATAATGTTGTAAGGTGAGGATAGGTGCCTCTGGCTAGTGGACAGAGGATGATCTCGGAATAGTGTGTTTGTAAAAGTAAAATAAAAAAAAAACAAAGAGATTATGTCCTACATTTTAAAATTTTAGCAAACAAAGCATTCAAAATAAATAAATTAATGTGGAAATGGTGTACCTATTTTCTCGGGAGGATCATTTGAAATTTTGAACTGTTGGAAATTTGCACTTTGATAGAAAGTCTGATTTTAGGTTCTGTGTTTATTTTTAACTTTTGTATATTTGAGTTTTTTAAGTAAGCATCAAAAAATTTGAAAAGGTCAATGTTTATTAATTTGAACAACATTTGTGCCTCCATTAATTTATTATGTAACAGTTTGAAAAATAGGATGAAGAAAGGAAAAAAATCTTTAAAGGCTTTTTATAATTGGTTAAGTTTGGGTGTGGTGGCCATCTTAAAAAACATTTCGTGTACACTAAAAAAAAAGCCAAATTTGAGAATTTAATATAAAAAATTTTGTGATTTATATTTGTTTTACTAAATTGCCTTATTAACATGACAGGACCGAATGATTTTTTTAATACAAATTGGGAGACATATCGCCACGTCGTCCTATAATTAGGTTGCCGTAAACGCCATTTTCCTTTTTTTGCGAAATTGAATTCAAAGAACTGGCAGCCTACAGCACCAAAACCAACGGCTGGAATTTTGTTTCATTTCAATTACCCATACTTTCTTTAAAAATGCCTAAACTTGAGAAGATAGAACCAACTCCAAATTTAAAAGGAAATTAAACAAATTTATCAAAAATCGTGAAAAGTGACCTATCGTATAGCTTATATAGTTATTAACATAAGTAGGTACTTGTGTATTTTGTAAAGAAATTTTATTTTGCCCAACATATGTATATAATTTTAGTCTTTGAAAATATTTTTTACCTTTTAAAATATTTGAACTATAATTTTTTTCACGATTAACTTATCAGACTTCTCAAAATATTAAAAATCCTTTATTTTAAATACCTCATTTGTAAAATTTTGAAAAACCTTAATATTATAGCATTGACAATATCAATTTTCAAAATCCTACATTATCAATCTGAGGCTTATTTTTTGTTAAAAAAAAATTGAAAAAACTTAATATTAGCTTTAAAATTTTTTTAAAACCTGATCATTGAAAAATCGTGGAATTTTTTAAAATTAAATTATCAGATTTTTCAAAATTTTCAAGATAAAGTCAATGGGAGATAATAAATACGTAAGTAAATACTACTGAAAAATAAAGCTTATTTTGTTCAAAACTAAGTTACTTAAGAAAAACATTATTGACAATATTCTGATTTGGGATTTTTTTCTAAAATTTCGGCGTCAAATTTTGTGGGTTTTTATTTCCATTGTAATTAAATTTTTTTTGACGCTCTTTTATTCAAAAAAATTAAATGTAAAATTGAATAAAGATGAAAACTTTTTTAGAAAGTTTTATGGTTTTTATTTTATTATGTCAGTATGAATATTATATTTTTAAAGTGTCCTTAAGTCCTTAAGATTTGCTTAGTTTAGATTGTTATATACGTGTTTTGAAGAACAAGAAGGCGATAAAATTGCATGTAAGGTTAGGATGATCCCTTCTTTTTCAGTCAAAAACGGTAAACTAAAAATAAAACTCTATGAAACTTTGTTTAGTTATCATGCTGTGAAATTATTATGAATTGAATTGATTCTAAAATTGAGGTTTAGGAAAATGGATGCCAAAGGCTTTGAACTAATGTTTATATTTCTTTTGAACAAACATAAAATCTTTTGGTTTCTAAAAATGAAATTAAATCAAAACCAAAAAAATTTAATTTTATCGTGAAAGGGTTTAAAAAAAAAATAACAGTGTCCCATTAAAACCGAATACCAAATGTATGCTCAAAATTATACCTATACCCCAACGTTCGCTATTACACATTTAAAACAACAAAGTTTTGACCAGTTACAAAATCAAATGTGTGTGTAGGCGTAGTGATGTTTTGTGCTTTTCTCGACTATCCAGTATGGTTAATGCAGTGATATGATTGCCAAAAAAATAAAATAAAAACAAAAAAAAACGAAATAAGGACAAGGACATAAATTCTAAAAGTAAGAGTGACGATGACGACCACCGACTCTCTGTGTGTCATTGTGGGAAAATTCACTTGAAAAAAAAACAAGCGCCCACATTTGAGATAATACTCGTATACGTACGAATATTTTTGTTCTTCAAGGAAAATACAAAAAAAGGACGACAAAATAACAATACCCCAATGTCGTACCTACATTTCACCCTCTCTCCCGACCCCCTACTCAAATTCCTCCCTAGTACATTGACTAAATGAAAGAACAGAAAGGATACACTGTGTGTTGGTATAAAATAAAATACACAATTTGGTCGATTGTACTTGCTTTCATAACAAAATCATAAAAAATCTTGGCTAGAACCGGCTTAAAGAAATTTAAATACATTCTATTGAAAATATTGAATTTCCCTAAAAATTAAACAAAAGTTTTAATGCAAAACTATAAAGATATCTCCATTTTAAAAAACTCCTTGAAAAATTGTATCTATATTTTTTTTTTGAAAATTTTACCAAAATCATAAAAGTCATTTTCGAGAAAATGAAGATTTTCCTCCAGAATTAGTTAGAGTCTCCTGAAAAAATTGAGTAATGTCAATTTTTTACAAATCCATGTCTCATAGTAGATGTCCTTAAAACAAAAAAAAAAAACAAAATACAAAAACACTTGAGTTAAGGATACATCACATCATATACAGTTCACGTTCGCAGATGATTGCTGAAGATAAAAGTGTGCTTAGAAAAATGAATGGAACGCAATTTTTCATCCTCCGCCCATGTGTGATCTGCTGCTCTGTGTGCTGGTTCTGGTTCTGGTGGAATGGAATAGAATTCGTATGGGGTTGACAAGGAACGCAAGAGGTCTCCCCTCATCTGCAACAAGAAGAACTCAAATACGGGTACATTGTTCGAACACCGGCATTGGCGGCAACAACGAATACGGCGGCGGCGGCGGCAGGCGGTTTGTTGTATACTCCATAGAAGACACAGAGGCTATAATATGATGTACAGGAGGGAGTAGGTATGAATGGTGGTACGTGTACAATTGCTACAAATTGGGTGAATGGTATTGTGTATTCGAAGTACGAAGGATCAGGGAAAAAGGATGGTTGCAATGAATGAGATTGTACAGCACTATGTCAGTGGTGATGGTACCTACTGTGAAATTACTTTAAGAGCCTCAAGGCCTTGGGGAAGTGGTTTGCTTTGTTTTTTACTTCTTTTTTTTTTTTTGATTCCGTACATCAGATAGATGTATATACCTACGCAATATTATTTATTTTTTTTTTGGGGACACACGCTCTAAGTTATGAATGGCTTGGAAGTTTATGCGAAATTTTCGAGAGCTGAATAATTTTATTTCAAGGATGTATTATATTATTTTTTTTTTTGGGTTTTTTGTTTGAGATTATTTTATGTGAAACATGGGAAGTTGCTGGTTTTAATTGCAAAGAGTTTTTTTTTTTTTTTAAGTGCACTTGTATAAGGTTATAAGATTTAGAATTGGATAAAAATGAAATTTGATATAGGACTCATTGACATAGAGCTGGAAGTCGTGACTCGTGATCTTTAGGCAATTTAGTTGAACACTTCAGTTTTATATATTTTTTTTGCAGGCCACCTAAGATGAAATTGTAAGTGGAATTGAAGCGATTTTTGGCTTTCTGTTTGTTGGATAATGAGTTTTATTCATATTATCCAGGCAAAGCCGTATCGTTCAAATTATTTCATGAATTCTCAAATACATACAAGTTTTAAAATTTTAATCTATTTTTCAAATAGATAAGGTTCTTCAACCATACAATTTTGTTCTCTTACTCGTATAGTCTTTTGAATTGTTATTGGAGTAAATATTGATGTAAGTACATCCTAAAACGCATTCCTCAGAAATTTGGACTTAAATGTTAAAGAGGCATGAAGTATTTGCTCCAGTAAGACAATAACGCTGATAAATTATCAGCTCAATAAATATCTCGAAGATGGAAAGCTTCTTAATGACCGGCAATACGTCTTTCGCAGCAATAAGTCAACTGATGACTTGATAATTTATTTCACCGAACAGTGGAACAAATCGTTACATCGTTTTGGAGAAAGTAAGATTATTGCACTTGATATTTCCAAAGCATTTGATAAAGTTTGGCATCCTGCTCTTTTATCGAAAATAAGTGCTTTTGGTATCGATGAAACACTTCTTCCTTGGATTAGTAACTTTCTTTCAAATCGCTCTATGCAAGTAGTATTAGACGGATTCAAGTCTGAAATCCACAACATAAATGCTGGTGTGCCACAGGGTTCCGTTTTGTCTCCGACCCTCTTTCTCATTTTCATTAATGATCTCCTGTCTGCAACTACTAATCCAATAAATTGTTTCACTGACGGTAGCACCCTTAGCTTTTCATATTCGTTTCCAGATTGACATCCCTGTTCTTAGGTCGTAGAATTGAAACGGCTTAATATGATATGTATGTACATTAAATTCTGACCTAGACAGTATTGTACAATGGGGAGTAAGAAATCGCGTAGAATTTAATGCTTCGAAAACACAATGCTGCCTTCTGTCGTTAAAGCGAGACGTACCCCCTTGCCATTAACTATGAGTGGCACTTGCATCGAAGAAACTAATTAACTAATCACTTTGTGATTCTAGGAGTGTGTGTTACCGTCGCCAAAAATGCCGCAAGATGTTTAGGTTTCCTTTGGAGATGCAAGAAATTCTTTTCCCCTTCTGATCTGGCTATTAAAGTTTTATACGTCCAAAGCTTGAGTATAACTGCCATCTCTGGGCTGGTGCTCCAGCAACTTACCTAAGCATCTTGGACAGTATACAAAGACCAGCCTTTTAAATGATCGGAGACAGGAACATCATCGATACCTATTATACGTCACTAGTACACCGGCGCGGCGTAACGTTTCCTGTCTCTCACTCTTTTATCGTTACTTTTACGCTAAGTGTTCTAACGAAATAGCCAGTTGCATTACTCCCCTTAAACGATTCAACCGTAATACTCGCGTTTCCAGGAATGCTCATCAGTTTACTCTTGAACCCAATTTCGGTCGTACATATACAGGGATTCGTTCTTTAGCCGTACTACGCGAATGTGGAATACCCTTCCCGCTCTGTCTTTCCCTCACATTGTGATGTGACGAAATTCAAGACTAATGTTCAGCGACATCTTCTTTCAAATCCTCTTCTACTTACCTAAAGCTCTGATATGTATAGGGTACATAAAATTCCCTTTAGTGCGCGTTAATTATAAAAGAATCCCATTCGAATTAAAAAAAAAAAATTGAATTTTTTTAAAACAAACTCTTAAACTTTTTATTTGTTTTTTGAAAACCTTTCTATTAAAAATTAGCTGGTAAAAGTGGTTCTCTAAGTTTTGAAAAATGTATGGTAGCTATAAAAAAAAAACACCATTTAGGTACATCAAATTATGATCTAAGGACTCACGGAAGATTATAATTTGATTTCAGCTCCTAGTTTAATAATTTTGGGGCCAGCTCTTATGTGCCCAACTAAAATACAACTTTCTACCAAAAATACATAAAATATCTGTGTTTTGTGTTTAAAACTAAAACTTTAATTATAATGTGCAATTGTGCGTACTAGATAAATGCGACTGCATTGGATGTCTTATGATATATGTTTTACTACTTTTTCTTTTTAAAAACGAAAATAAAGACAACATACAAATAGACAGAAAAAAAATACTATTCCTTCAAATGCTATTCAACCCATTTGAAAAAAAAAGAATAAATAAGAGTAGGTTCTGGTAAATGGAGTGTGTTTGACTAGAATTTCATTGAAATGTAGAACAAACTGACATTTGCAGAAGGATGCACAGTTGGAGGACAAATTGAAAAAAAAAATAAACAAACAAAAAGAAACACAACACAGCATTCGAAGACGTGTGTATAGTAGACGAAAAAGCAAGAAAATGGTTGCATGTATCTTGAAATTTTTTATACAAAAGTAAAGTAGGAATTTGGCATAAAATTTTTTTAATATTATATTTCAAAGTGGATGGTAAATGCTTTTTTTTTTCAAACGTCAAAAAGTATAAATGGAATAAAAACTAATAACTGAAAAATTAGTACATAACCAGAAATGTCAAATTTGAATTTCGTTGAAATTTAACTGAACTGTCAAAACTTTCAATAGTCCAGTGCATTTATAATCTGACCCAGCAAATCAAGAAAATTTGCGACCCGTAAGGGGAAACTAACGGATATTATAAAATAAAATACATTCACTTAGAAACAGTTATTTTTCTCGAGTTGGTGATTTTTTTAAATCGTTGGTGATTTTGAGTTTGAAAGATCAAAATATAATGTGCATACTTTAAGGAGCAATAACATCATCATCGATCTCAAAAATATAAGATTGTATATCTTAAGGGGCAATCATAATTGATGTTATTGTTGCCTATTTTTAAAGAAATTTTCTTACTCTTAAAACTCTACACCCCTCAATATACCCTCAAGTAAAGAATTTTCTTTTTTATTTTTTCTATCAATGCCATCTTTATGGAGCAGAGGAAATTTCAAAAATTGACGTTTACAGTGACATTAATCCAATAATTTCTCCGACACAATTTTGAATTTCATATTAATCAAGAGGACACCATCATACAAGGTGGAGACAAAGCAAGTGGAAAGTACATCATCCGACACAAACAAATCCACAAAATACGTGGTGACATGACCACGAAATAAACCGCGTAAATTTACACCCATTATTCGTGAGACCACGCGCAAAACCAGCAATATGGAATTCGTCCTTATAAAAGACCTATCCAAACTCAACGACGGCCATAGCCATCAGTAGCAGGACGACGACGACAATCACGAATGCTCCTTTTTTTTTTAAATAGTATTGAGAATATGGTGTGGTCTTATGGTATTTTGTATTTCTAGTGTAAAAAATGCTGCCTTGCCTTTACAGCATTTTGCGATTCAGCCCATCTCTGCTAAAAACGAGAGAGAAGAAGATTTTTTTGTTTTTAAACGCACAGGTCCTGTTATATCCTATCCTATCCTATCCTGTTGACTTCTTGTCCTGCAAATTGTTTTTCCATTCTTGGTGTTGTTGTTTTTTGTTGAGTTGTTTGGCTTTTAAGTCATGAAGAAATATGATGATGATGATGATGATTTTTTTTTGTTTTTTTTTGAAGAAACGACTGTGTCGACAGTAAAAACTCGATTTATGATTAAGTGTAAACGTGCCACAAGAGAATATTGAGTTTTCTATAGCGTTTATAACTTTAAGGTGTAGAAACATACAAAAAAATATGGATGTGAACGAACTCACGAACGATGGTTATAAATCGCGCGAAGATGTCGACGCGGGTATATGTTGTAAGTAAGTGGGTAATAAAAATATCTGTTATAATATTCTGGATAACAAATCGTGCTTTTCCTGCGTTATTGAACAATGTATTTATTTTTTTTTGTTGAAAGGATGTCTTAAGTCATATTTTGAAAATTTCTTCTTATATCTTTTTAGAAGTTAGTAGAAAAACATGGCAAAATTTTTTAAAAATTTAGAGTTTGTGACTTTCACTTTGTTCTATTTTGTGTAAGAACTATAGGAAGGCAAATACGTGTTTAATTTTTTGAACTTTAATTAGTTGCACGATAAAATCTAGATCACTATATTTTGAAAATGGGATAAAATTTGGGTATGTTAAAGTAATGGAGAAATCTTACCAAATAAAAAAAGATTTAAATTTGTTTTGAATTTTAATTCAAGGGGACTCAAAAATTTCGAAAAAAATATTCTACAAGTTTGGAAACAGTTTTAGGTGGACAATTTGAAGTAAATTACTTGTGACATATTAGATTTTGACGTTCTATGTATTCTATATTTTGTTTTTTTTTGGTGCTTTGCTAACTTGACAAGAGCCTTATATTAACCCGTTCCGACTTAATTTACAATATTCGTATACAAAATTCATTACGATTTTCATTTTCGATGTCAAGTCAAAGAAGCATAAAAACATAGAAAATTCTATGTTTGTCAAAACTACTTAATAACGAATTTATGACAAACTATCTACCTAACAATTTTTCAGCCGATTTTTTCCGCTAACTTGACGCTTTCGACGACTTCAAAATCGATATTCTAAAAATCAAATAAATGTACCTATAAGCTGTAAAACAAATAAAATAACATTTTTTTGACAAAGAAAATCAACTAAGGTCCCTTCATCTATACAAACTTAAGTAAATCTAAATAAGTTATCGAGCCCACGGTACCCATAAAACTAGACTGTCGTTTATTTATAAACATCATTAAATCCTTATTTAAACTATTATATTGAATGCCATTTTATTTATTCAAAGATCAAAACCTTATAACCACTTCCTGTCTATCACCATATCACCATTATACGGATATACCTTTTTTTTGGATTCCTAAGCTTATAACTCCTTAAACATTTATGTGATAAATTATTCGCAGTCAAAATCTAAATCTTAACCCAAAGCATTTAACAATTTCAAAAAGTCAAACTTACACAGTTAACACATTCTTATGCATATATATGGGTCCCCATTACATTTGATTTGAAAGAACATCCTCTTTTCATTTATTTAAGCGAAAATATTCTTAGTCAAATAAAATCCATCTGGTTCCTTTTAAATGGATTCCCTTTTAGCAATATCTACAAAAAAAAAAAAATAATAATATTTATTTGAGTCTTCTCTATAAACCCTCCTGGCCACTCTGTCTTCCTTGACTCGGTTGTGGCCACTTTACCTTTTCTTTTTGTTCATTTTCAAATGCAAATATTTATACCTACTTTACTCTCTTCCTTAGATATCCACTCAGTGAGTTGTCTCCACTCTCATCCATATCAATCCATATTTTTCTGCCATTTTCAGTCAACTTATCACTTCCGGTGCTAAAAAACATATTCTGCCGGCCATTCCACCCAGTCTCTTTCAATTTTGACATTTATGACTTAATACCCCATCAATAACCTCTGCCATCACCTCTTTGAATGTCCAGTTTTTGTCACAAATTCAACAGCCACACTCATACCTACTAACTCATAATAATGGACTCATCTGGAGATAGAAGCTAACTTGTGTATCCTTCGGTTGGACCTTCTCTATGTATAAACCCGCAATTTCTCTTCCTTACTTCCTTCCTATATGAAGATATGGCCATTTTCTTGAATTAAAGTAAAACGCTATTAGATATTTACTTATTTATTTACTTCACTGGAAATGAACACAGGATGGAGATGGATAGAGCAAAGAGCAGTCATCTTTTGCCAATGGCCATAAACAGAAGAATCAGAAAAAGGATATTATTTTTTTTTTCTTTTTCTTTTACAGCAGTGATAACGGGAGTTTAGGAATAGTAAACAAACAGAAGGCGTTCTCTGTCTTTTTTGTTTATATTATTTTTTTTTTTAAGAACGAGAATATTTTTGTGAAGACAAAATCGTTGTAAGGATATTTGAATCGGGTTTTTTTTGTGTAGGAGTCCTTTTAACTATGGACGACTGTATTGTGTCCGAACTGACGACCCTAGGTCTGTATAAACGTTGATGTTAAATAATTTATATTTTTCTATGTAAAATGTGGGTGGGCAGGACTAAATGAGGCTAATTTCCATTTGGTTTCCATTCTTTTAAGGACCTCTTTCATACACCCTCACTCCCACTTGCCTCCTACAATCTCGAACCGAAACAAGTTGAACATAAACACATTTTCAAAATAGAGAAAAGCGAGTGCCATCAAAATAAATTGTCTAAGGTTGTGTGTAATTTAGATAAATGGTATTTTGCTTGAGTTAGGTCTTTTTGTTTTGTCATATCGTTGTTGAATTGTCTATATTCCTGGGTACGTTGATCCTTGTTGTTTTAGGAGTTTCGTTTGTTGGTTGTTTTGTGCTGTAAGTTTTTTTTTTTTTTTTTTTTTAAGTCCTCAAATTGGCAAAAAGCACCAGCCGGTCTAAAAATGTTTTTTTTTTTTCGAATTTAGCTTTTTGAAATATCGATTACATGTTCGATAACCCTAGTAAAGAGTTGGAAGGATGAAGGATGTATAATGTAGTATGACTATCTATCATTTGCCAATTTAACAAGGATAATGTGTATACCTAGCAATTATGAGAACTATCGATACAGGTAGACCAACTCAAGATTTTTACCTTTTAACCTATGAAGCATATGAGAAATTGACATTTCTCTTTGCGATTTAAACTCCGTTTTTGAAAAAGTAAGGACGAAGGATATTAGCTACTAACATAAATGTGGTTATTCAGAAAAATGGAACAATTTTTTTGTCCGTGTGTAAATACACATGCCAATAAAGAATTAAGTTGGTTATATTCAACCCCACAACTGCTAAGTGCTACAACGATAATTTGAATGTAATATAGGCCAGGACTTAAAGAACGGGAAGTCAACCAGGTTAAATGATAAAATTATTATAATGGTTGCGAACTTAAATATTCAAAAAATGACAGGTAAAATAATTTTGTTTGTTGACTTATTTTTTTTACATATTTTAATACTTATAAAGAGCTATTCTTGTATATTTGTACAATCATAAACAGTCAACGCCCTCTAGGTCGAATTTACTTGAACTTTTTTACTATAACTTCAAATTACCTTCAATTTAATTTATATGAATATTAATACTTTTGCTAATTTCCCATAAATCCTTTAAGTCTAACTAGATTTTAATATCCCGTGTAAAAATTCGACTTTTTTTTCATTGAAAACGACCCTAAGGATTTTGAAGAATTTTTGAAGTTGTTTTTAGTGAAATCTACGCACGGCCACACCCACTTTTTAATTGTTTTGTTTTGCGAAAACCACTCCACTTTTTAGTCAAATAAAAATTGCTATACAAGTTCTTATTACTGAACAATATACCCGTAAAACAAAATTTAAAAATATTTCAAAATATGTATTGAGTTCAAAAAATAAAATTATCCGACAATATTTTTTATAAATTTTGTTTTGACATGCAATATTGTCAAAAATGTATTCAACCTCTTCAATAAAATTTTGAATGCCGTTTTTAAATATATATATATATATATATAAAATGCCGTAAATAACAATTTTTTGAAAATATGTTTTAATCGAATAGTTTTACTTTCTTGCAAAAAACGTACAAAAAAATTCGTAAAAATTGTTGGAACCGTTTTCGAGACAAATAAATTTGTTCTTAACGGTTATTACACGTACCGTTATTTTGGGTCGAGGTGCAGACAGACATACCAACAAACAAATAGATTTGAGAGATCCACCTTTTTCGCGTTATCTTATTTGAATCTTGAGTTCGATTTTTATACCAATCCAAAACTCAAACTACAGTTATACGCCCACTGCCACACCCCCTGTTTTCAATTTTGTTTCCTCTGCAAAGTCTGTCCCGATTTTTATGAAATTTTATATTAAAGCTTGTTCTTATGAATCATTAGTTATCCAGCACCACAACGGGATGAAAAATTTGGATAAAAATTTATCCCTATGTATCGACTGCCAACTTTGTAAATAATTGAATATTTCTGGTCTTGCTGTTAACTACTTTTGACTACAAACGACTTTTTAACTTGATTTTTTTGAAGTTTATGTCCATAAGTGTACTTTTGGGGTTTAAAATGTAATACGTACAAATAAATTTAATTTTTTGAAATTTTTTTTGTTTAGAAAATAAATTTTATTTAGCTCACTAAAATAAATCAAAAATTTCTGAACTAGAAATATTTAAGGTGCTTCTTCCAATGGGTATATGTATTTATAATTCCAGTACAAACGTTACATATTTTATTTTTAGATAACGCCCCATCTCCGATTTGGTTGCTTTTCTCAACGATTTTTTTGATTGAACATAAACATCCACTTTTCTCAGAATTTAGTCTTAACAATTATTCCCGCGTTTGTACAGTAGCGCTGAGTGCCAAATATATTCCCAGATCTCATTGCGAGCTGTAATGTTTGTATAGTTAAAATAAGCTCTAAAGGCGCCTCGTAGCAAAAAATAATAAAAAAGAAACAAATTCGCACATTTGGCTTCCATCATAAAAATACCGTTTTCATTACTATACCCACTCCAATTCCCCTCCCTTACAATCAAAAAAGAGAGAGAAGAACCCATATAAACATAATCTTGATCCTTATAGAATCATCATTTGCAGTGGATCTTCCCTTCACAAAGCTATACCCAAATCCAGATCTATAAACTTACCATATATTATACCATCAGCGATGTCTGGGACTGGGACTTCTATCACGAATTAAATTTTATTGTATAAACAAAACCTTGAACTATGCAACTACATACTAACTGTACCAGCTCTGGAGTATAAACTGTTCCTCGCTTTATTCTGGTTTGTTTCATTGACTTGAAATGTATATCGGGAAAAGATATGAGAGGGTAATTCAGTCCAGGAATAATTTGTTTATCATAAATCGACAAATTCTATAACGCATCGGATTTGCGTTGTATATCTCTAGACTTGAGTTTTTTTTTTTAATGGAAAATACTGTTCTTTGCAAAACGTTTTGTGTTTGGATAAATCTGTCCAAACACACAAGCAAACATAAAATCTTCGGAAGTGAGGATGTTCTTTTATGTGAATTTTGTTGTTTTGTTCTTCTTCTTGTTCGTCGTCGTAGTCGTCGTCTTGATAAATCATTCAATTGACTTCGCTTAGAAAATAGATATCCGTATAAGAAAGTAGTCGCCCCTTTTTATGTTGATTTGCTTAAGCAATCTTTGGTCTCCATCAAATTAATCCAAATTGGCAATTTTAGTCTAACACCCTTCGAAATATGGTGAATTTGACCAAAGAATAATTTGATGAAGATTTTACCTGATTTTCGAAGAAGAGATTGAATAATTTTTGAAAAAAATTCTTTAATTAAAATTGTTGCAACAAAATCTTTACTCTAGAACAGTTTTAATTTGGAACTAATTAAATACTTATTTGTGAACACACCCCAACGTTAGAAACTGTCAGGAATTGGATATGCTATTGTGAATACATTTTTCATGGAATTTTAAGCATCGTCGAAAATTGGGAATCTGAGTTGTGGCCACAGATTCACTAGGAATGTATTGGCATGGGAAATGGATGCTCAATGGCAACTAGATCGATCCGTATTACAGTAAAAAAAATTGTTGGAATTTTTTATTTGAGAAGAAGGGAGAAATTCGAACAAATTATTTTTATAATTTATTTTTATAAAAAAAAACTTTAAA
Source organism: Syrphus vitripennis (assembly GCA_958431115.1). Classification (NCBI taxonomy): domain Eukaryota; kingdom Metazoa; phylum Arthropoda; class Insecta; order Diptera; family Syrphidae; genus Syrphus; species Syrphus vitripennis. The sequence goes on from OY288109.1 coordinate 10,300,569, forward strand.
AATCGTTTAACAATTAAAAAATAAATTAAAATTAAACAATTAAAAAAGTTGTTTAATAATAATTGAAGAAAAAATTAAAAAAACAAAAACTAATACTCAGTTATGTAGGGGAGCTGTGTTTAAGATGACATAGTCGCAACCATAAGTTTTACGGTTTTTTTGAACACGCCCTAATGAAAAGTTTTGAATTATCAGTTCGACATTTATGTAGCTTCCCTCGGTTGGGGATCGAGTTTCAATGGGAGCAGAAAGAAAAATTTTGGATACAAACAATTTTTTTTACTGTTAAGTTCTATTTAGTATATTTGCGTCAAGGTAAATGCAGTGTTGTGTTTGAAGTGTTTTATGAATACAGTTATTTGTGTTATTTGTGTTTTTTTTAAGTTTTTGTGTGTTTTAAGTGCCAGATTGTGTAGTATTTATGCCAAAAGGATTCAAACCATTTTCAATGGTGTCGGGCAAGATGACATGACGCCTTTGTGTCCAAGCTGACATACCTAATTTGTCTTACCCGTAATTTTTTTTTAATAAGATTTTTCTTTTCATTCAGCATGTCAGCAAATGTAATTGCTGTGAACAAAATTTAAAATATTTTTAAAAAATTGTAACTCTTCTTTGAATTCCATAATAGAAGAATAAAAAATAAATAAACTAAATTGGCTTTGTTTTCATTGCTATGGTTCTAGATTTTTTTAAATTTTAGCTTTAAAGAAAAAGTATGTCATCTTAAGCAAATCGCTCCTCTATGTGGATTGAAATAAATAATAAATTTGGGAAACGGCTCAACCGATCAACTTCAAAATTAACATGAATTTTTGGAATCAAAAAATATTCAATATTTCGTAGCTGTGTTTCTAAATATTTAATATAGAGTCATGTTGAAAAATAATAAGCTAGGAATTGTTTTTGAAAACCATAAAGAAAGCTTGTTGCATTTTTTTCTATTTTAGGATGGTTCTAGACATCAGAAATAATTGTCAACCTTTATTTTCAATTGTTTTTTTTTCAGAGTACTCTCAACACATTTTTTTAGAAGGAATTTGGTTACGGTTTGAGATTTATTTAAAAATAAACATTAGGTTTCAATGGTTGAGTTTTTTAAGAAAAAATTAATAGTAAAACCTTTTTCGCTGAAAATAAACCAAAAATGGTTAATGCAAAACACAAACTCGAATTTGATGAGAACGTGTTTATTTTTAAAGCCGATGACCAAAAAAAGAAAATAGGTTGAGATTTATTTCTGATCTTTGGATGGTTCGTTATAATTTTGTTTCTTAGGCGTTTTCAGAGTTATTCCATTTTACACCAGAAACCTTCGATTCGCTGTTTCGAGTAATGTGTTCGGAGTGTTACAATAATAACAATACAGAATTCTTTCGGTTCCGTAGAGGTTTTATTTGACATAATTGGAAAATGCTTGAAGAAACCATTATGTAAAATGAAGATCTGTTTTCATATTCAATAGGTATCAAAAAATTGTAGAAGTGTTCCAAAATCCAATCGAAAACGACATAAGAAAGACAAATTCAGACAATTTTTTTTAAGTGGACGATTATAGAAAAACATTTATCAAATTTAACAGTTTGTTAAAAATGCACATGGTGAAATTCAACCGCATTAGTTTTTGGATTAGATGAATCAAATAAAACAAAGGATCTTATTCCCATATACACATACTTTTATAAGGGCACAAACTCATGCGAAGCAAGTAGAGAAATAAAACAAAATCAATGGAAAAACTAATAAAAATTAAGTATACATCAAGAGTGTGCTTCGTCTTAACGGCATTTTCACTTTGGAGAGCCTATATAGTAAACTAGACATGAGCAGAGTATTTGTATTGTGTGTCCTATTCCCTCAAAGAAAAAAAATATCCCAGGATAGGATCAGAACTCAACGAAATACCACAGGATATGGCTTAGCATTTCACCAGAACACAAGAACTTCTACTATATTCTTGATGATATGATGTGGGCACTATAGGCATGTGGAGCGGACGGCTGTTCTCACATAGATACAGTATGTTGTACTCAGTGATGTGAAGTGTCATCCTCTTCCCTTATGTCCTTTACGATACTTGTGATATGGCACATTACACTTTTGGAGAGATATAGACCAAAACACAACAACTTTGTGTTTGGAGTAAACTTAATTTCCTTCAATAATTGTCCAAGAAAACTAGTGTATCTGTGTATATATATATTTTTGAAGATTCTTGTTGGTTTCGCATGAGAGATTATGATGAAGACATGCACATGGAAGTATAGTTGTCATCCATCAGTAAGTAGATATGTATGTGGAAAAGGATCAAAAGTTTATTTATATTGTCTTGGCTCAGACAAAGGGAATCTAGAAGTATATCTGGGGCCATGTTTACTATGCTATTGAGGATAGTTTTATTGTTGTTGTTCAAAAAGGACTTTACCATATACCCACACGACGACGACGGAAGGTATACATTTTGAATGTTTTTCGTTTCGTTTCGTTTTGAAACATCATCTCCATTCTCCTTACATATTTATTATATATAATTTTGTCTTGTAAAGGACTTCACTAAAATCATTTCTACTCTTGAATTCACTTTGAAATATCTTCAAATCATCTTCTATCTCTGTCTCTCTTTGTATGTGAATCTTAAGAATACAACAGCCAGAGAGATAATATAAATACGTTGTTTTATGTTTTATTGAGATTTAAGCCATTTTCAACAAGAAAATATAAAGAGTGAGGAGAAAAGAACGTCCTATATCTGTCCACACAATTCAGATAAAGGATATACGATACCTATAGTTGTAGTAGTAGATTTTCGTCAACTATAGACTAAAATCAGTTTTCAAAAATGAATAATGTACAAATAACACATATCCTCTTACATATAGCTGGCATCTTAAAATCCTTAAGCTGTAGATGAAAACATGTCCGATGGATCATTGGGAAGACTTGAATCCTGATATCATATTGTGATGGATTTATCTGCTGTTGCTGTTGTCCTTTGTTGTTTTAAGATATTTATTTCTGAACTTAAGGTATTTACTTAGATGTGGCTGAGTTACAACCGATTTTCTCAAACGATTATGCAAACAAATGTGCATTGTTTTGTGTTGTAAACAAATAACTTAATTTTTATTGTTTGAAAGATTTTTGAAAAACAATCTAGGCAACAATCTGATAGGTAAAAGGTAATTTTAAAAACTCCCAAAAATTGATTAAAAATAATTTTATCTATTGAGTTGATGCAATCTACTTACAGACTAGTGCAATTTTGGCAGATATTCTATCTGGATGGATTTTATAAATTTTCTTATCAAGATAAAAAAGAGTTTAAACTTTCATCAATGTTATTTCCTTTCCAACTTGCCCTTAATCCCCCGAAGATCTCATCAATAAATTGATCAAATTTCGTAATTTCTTTGTTTGACAAGGAGGAACCACAACCCAATATAAATAAAAATCTGCAAAAATCAACATAAAGTGTAGAAACAAGGATGAAGAAATATTTATTAAAAATTCAATAAAAAATAAAAAGGTGCGTATACATCCGAGTGTTAAGCTTTTAATGGAAATTATATAAACGGGTGTTTTTAGTGAAAATAGTCAATATGCGATTATTAAATCTTTTTATTTATTTTATTTATCACTCAGTAACATAATAAGTGAGCTCAAAACCCAAATTTTTTTTTAATTTCATCTGCTTACTTTAAGGACAGCGAATTTAAAAAAAAATAATATTTTGTTTTCCAAAATATTTTTTCGTTTTAAAAAATTTGGATATGGAATATTATTTTGATTAAAATTGAAAATAAGGTCTTATATCTTATTTATAAAATTTGATTAGCAAATCTTCGCTTAAATAAACTGCACAAAATATGTAACAGCTGATATGTAAAGAGGAACAAGTTTGGCCCAAAAAAACAATTCGTCCTCTAATAGAGAAAGTATGATAAATGTGTATTAATACACCGCACGGATCGTTTGACTGACTGATGGGCCGGTAGGTGGTCCACTCTCCATTTGACTGTTCCACAAGAATTTGTTTGACGAATTTTTATTTTAACCATTTTTTTTGCCAATTTTTTTTCATTGGAATTTGTTTTCAACTATTTTCTGTTTTCGTTAAAATTTTTCTCAAATTTTTTTTATAGCAATAACTTCCTTTAGGTACTAAGCTTTTTTGGGTTTCCCCCTGGCAAAATTTTCGTTTGACATTTTTTTTGCTGGAGAGTGTTTATTACCAATTTTTATTTGAAATTTATTTTCTGCTCAATTTTTATTCTCGCGTTTCAAAAAATTCTCCACTTTTTAATTTTTGATTTTTTTTTTCCAAAAAGAACTTTTTTGAGGACGAACTTTTTTTTTTGACAAAACATTTTTTTCATGACTAATTAAATTCCCGATATGTTTTTTGTGTGCACATTGAGCCCTGCCGCTCTACCAAATTTCATAATCCTTGAGCAATAGCAAGTGCTTCATATAATTTTCAATTTAATTGAAAAGTCGCCTTCAATTATTCTCGATCTATATTTAAGTACCGTTATTGCATATTTATACAAAACGTACCATCTTTCAAAATGCACATCACTTTGTTAATATCCATGGAAGTCTTACACAAAGTAAGATTCACCCGGAATTCTCTTAAAATGGGGCACTTCCTAATGAAATAGTAAACATCTTCTCTCTCCTTAAGATAACAAAGATCACACAAAATTGTCAGTTCAGGCCGATGTGGAATGTAATTGAGCTAAGTTATTTCTCCTCTCATTTTAAATATTACAGTTATCATATTAACGGTTTAAGAAGTATGAATTTTCTTGAAGATTTAAATTTAACTGGCTGTAAATCATCCTACGCTGAGAAGATTGCGCATCCAACAAACAACGATTATACATAAAGCGACTTGCTTCTTCTAATAACTTCTGAAAGCAGCTCCTCAACTTACCTGGGCTAATATCTGCATAAATTCGAATATTTTCTCCAAATCCAGCCCTTAACCAACGCCTCCCATTTTCTAATAAGAATCCCCTTGATATTATGATGCTTTTCAGGCTCAGCTTGGGTAGTCTTCCCTCTTCTATCTCCATGATTTTCATTACATAGTCAAAATGTAATTTGAGAACGTGCAAAAGCAATGGTGGAACTGAAGTTTCTAGATGCAGCATGAAGGCAATCGGAAAATTCGTTTAAAAAAATATCTCAGAAACCTTTCGTCGGATTTGGAATATCCCCAAGCTTGCGCACCATACAACAAAATAGATACTGCAGTTGCTCGAAACAGTTTAATTTTCGCACTATTGTCAACGTTTTTATTATCGATCCAAAGGCCCCAAACTGCTGATACTTTTTTTTTCGCCTCCGTTAACTTCAACTGGAAGTGTTTGGTGTGATCAAAAGACATATTAACTACATGAACTACAACGTCGGAAAGTGCCTCAAAATTTTGATGATCTATCAGTCAGTTTGTCAGTCGGTTTCAGGTTTTGTTATTTTTGAAGCACTTGCGCCTGCGCTTGCTCAGTTTATCATATATATTTCGAAATTGAAGTTTCTGACTTAATTGGTGGTGAATTTCAAATATAAAATTTTGTTATTAGATGTTTTTAAAAAAAGGTGGCTTATAACTCTTTTTTCGGTATTCCGAATTTTGAGATTAGAGAAATATTCACAAAGAAAACCCAAAATAATAGATATTAAACATCAGTTGGCATATTATTTTGTATTATAAAACATAGCTAAAAAAAAGTATGATATGAATGAGAATGAAGATCATTGTCAATACCATTCCCAGCAAAACAAAATAGATTACTCCTGTGATGTAGAATAAAAAAAGGGCACCCCATGCAGGTTAATAAATCTAAGAAAATTGTTGACAAACACAATTGAAGACATTAATTTACCCAGCTCGATCTGTCATCAGTTTTTTTTTGTTTTTGTTCTGTCTGTCCGTCTCATGTATAGCTTATACATAAATTCGGATATATTTCCCATCATTTCATAACTGCGCGAAGAGAAAACCTCGTGCACCTAAGTATATTATAGTAAGGGAGTTAGAGCTCCAATTATCCCATTTGTCTTTCGTTTTGTTTAAGTTGGTCTTCTCTGCCTGTCAATGGTTGTTGTTGAGTCCATATGTCTTTTGTCGTTTCACTTTCAACCCTTGGCGCTTAATAAGTCGGTATTATAGTTTCAATTAAATAATACTGTCACATAACCACACTATCCCTGGTGGGGATAATTTTGTTTTGGTTTTTTTTTTTTTAAATCTTATTAGATTCAATTACTTGTAATGATCCTCTGGCTGGAGATAATAATATAAATATAAATGATTGGGATGTCTGCTGAACCATAAATCAATTGAAAGTAGATAAAAATTTAATTTCATCAAGAAGTAAATGAAGTCTGAAGAGAGTCTTGGTTTTAAAAGGGGGAATATGCTTCACATGGGGATGATGCGATTAATGGGCAATTTGAAGAATTTTTTTTTTATAAATGACAGTTTGAGAAAATTCTTATTTCAAACAAAAAATAGCTTGTCTTGAAAAAATTGCTATCAAATGTTCAAAAATGATTTTTGTAAAAATGTAATGGAAATAGATTAAACCGTTCTGAATAAATATCAAAATAAATACTAAAAAGGGTGTTTTTTTTATAGGCAGGTATAGAGCTTTAAGTTGGCAAAACTTTTTTGACTGGTGGCCATTTTAGCAGTTGTTAAGTTGTTTGTATTAAGTTTTGTTTAGCGATGAAGCTCGCTTTTGGTTGAATGCGCTACGTCAATCAACAAAGTTGCTTGTTTCGAGTGAAGATAAACATCAAGTGTATGAATGTTGATACATCATCATCATCATCGGCTCGACAACCGGGATCCGGTCCTGGCCTCCTTCAACAAGTCTCTCCACCTATCCCGGTCTCGAGCCGACGCCATCCAGTTGCGCACCCCAAGACTTCGGGCGTCACTACGCCATCTCTCCAGCGCAATCATGGTCTATATACCAGGCTGCCGTCTACCATAGAATGTACCACAAATGACTTTCCGAGCCGGTTCCTCTTCGCTCATGCGAGCTAGGTGCCCTGCCAACCGGAGTCTACCGAGCTTAATTTTTGTCACTATGTCTGCTTCTAGGTAGATTGCTTACAATTCATGATTGTACCGTCTCCGGAATCGTCCTTCCTCACATATTGGGCCAACAATTCTCCTTAAGACTTTTATCTCCAACGTGGCTAAGAGGTCGGAGTGTCTTTTGCTAAGCACCCAAGTCTCGGATCCATATGTGATTACTGGCAGGACCATGAAGAGCTTTGAAAGACTATAGTAGGTTCTGTTGGAATTTCGCAGCCGCCCGCGTATTTCTTCTTCTATATTGTTATCGGCTGCTACTAGTGACCAATGGTATTTAAAGGATTGCACCACTTCAAATTCGTGCTCCGCTACCTTGATTGTTTGACCAACTGTTTTTCTCACATTCAACGCCGCCATGTACTTTGTTTTACCTTCACTAATGTGCAGCCCCAGATTTTGTGCCGCTTTCTCGATCTGGATGAAAGAATCGTGTACAGCTTGCTTGGTCCTTCTGATGATGTCAATGCCATCTGCGTAAGCCAGTATCTGGCTGGACCTGTTGACAATGGTCCCTCTGGTTGCCGTGCCAGAGTCACGGATCCGTACTTTATTAAAAACGATGCTGGCAAGAACGTTACAGCCAATAGTGACCGCTATAGAGCCATGATTACTAACTTTTCCGTTCCTCATGATGTGCATGACCTGTGGTTTCAACAAGACGGCAACATGTCAACCTGCTCGTTTTTTAACCCATTTCAAAGTTCTATACCTCTGAAAGAAACACACTATACAATAAGTTTTCCTGGCCTTCACCTTGAAGGAAATTCTTATAACTCCAAATTTATTGACAACCTCTATCAATTAATCTTTAAAAAAATTGCCTAACTCAAAAATACATGAAATTCCTTTAAAAATCACTTATCTCCTTACCCTATCGAAATTCGAACATAAATTGAAGAAAAATTATGCTAATTCAATATCCGACCCTTCTTTTTTATTTTCAATCAATTCGTTTGAAAATAAAGAAGGAAAAAAAAACCCAAACAATTCATCAATCTAATGTTTTCTCAAAACGGTCCAAGATGCTCAAACCAAAAAAGTTTCTTCAAATCTGCCACAACAAAAAAAAGAGGGGACAACTTTGCAATATTAGCACATTGATGCGGGCAACAACTTGGTGAAGTGGAGTAGGTATATAGCAGAGAAAGTTGAAGAAAGTCCTTGCCAATATTGTTCAGCTAAATTGATGTTACTCAATTGTTCAACGGTACATTTAAGCATTTCATTACCAATCAAATTGAAATAACAAAATCGCACGATTTCAATAACAAAAAAAAAATAGGTACCTTCTACGAAAAGGGACCTTATTCGTAAAGGTCCTCGTGCCATCAAAAAAAAGAAAAAAAAATACTTAAGCCATAGCGAGCCGTGTCGCCATTAAGGATATTCCTCAGAAGTACCACGATGGAATTGGAACTGGCGGAAATGTATTAAATTTTTGTACATTTCTGCTTTCGTAGAAATAAGGGAATCTGGGGAAAATCTAAATCCCTGGTAATTCAATTTTCATTCGGAATACCATTTTAACTGTGCACCAGTGAACAAATCAATGAACGAAGTTGTTTTTGTAGTCCTTCAAAAGGACTTTCTTCTGCACGAAGAAGAAGTGGAGCCCAAAATTCGAGAGAATATAAAAGTGGTCTTGATGGTTTGATGAGAAAGTTCAATGCTGTAGTGGTAACAGCGACGACGATGCTATCGCATATGTTTGTTTTCTGGGATTCGTTCGTTCTTCGTGGAAATGGGAGCAGAGTTACAAGGAATGAGTATCCTACCTATGATATGATGCTTGGTGGAGGTGCGAAGCAAAATAAAAAAAAAAATCTCCGACTTGCCTTTTGGTCTCGCCTTGAAGATGGCTTCATTCAGATTATGTAAAATGTCTAAGTCTCTTATAGCAGATGATGAAGCAAGGATACCTACCTACCTTTTTATTTCGTGCGGCTTTTATTCTTCAACTTCAATTGCGGAAATCACGAAGGATTCACTAAGGTGAGAGGTTTTAGATGGTTTTCCCTATCCTCTATACCTACTGTATACATATGTATAAGTCCCTGAGGCGTTAGTATTCGGCACCATTTTTGGTGTTACTTTACTTTTGGGTCGGTGTTTATGTTTTGGAATTTGTTGTTAACATATTGGCAGGATAAGCAAACAGCCATTAGGGTAAGTATATGAACATTGAACACACAGACGCACACAAGAAGAGTATGGTGTGTTACTTTGGTTTGATTTTGTAAAGATTTTTTGTGTCCTTGTTGTTTTTGTTTGTCATGCTTTTGTGTAGAGTATGTGTATTTTTTCTGGGGGGAAGAACGTGAGCGGATGCAGAGGAGGCTAATTATATTTTTTTGGTGAGAAAATATTTATTAATAATAAGGACTATGTGACAAATTGGGGATTTTGTTTATTGTTTATAAATGTAAAGTATAAATATTATAGGGTACCGTGTACGTATACCTTTTAATCGAGACATTTTATACATTAACATTGGCTCAAAATGCAAACCTCATACAATTAAAGGATTAATTTTTGCTGCACCAATATTTTTAACAGTCTTGTAAATTTTAAAGTGACGTATTTTGTATTTTTCATACTCACCTATGGATCCGAGACTTGGGTGCTTAGCAAAAGACACTCCGACCTCTTAGTCGCGTTCGAGAGAAAAGTCTTAAGGAGAATTGTGCCCCATATGTGAGGAAGGACGATTCCGGAGACGGTAAGATCCATAAATTGTAAGCAATCTACCTTCAAGCAGACATAGTGACAAAAATTAAGCTCAGTAGACTCCAGTGAGCGGGGCACCTAGCTCGCATGAGTGAAGAGGAACCTGCTCGGTCCTCTGTGGTACAATTTGTGGTAGACGGCAGCGTGGTAGACCATGCTTGCGCTGGAGAGATGGCGTAGACCAGGACGCCCGAAGTCTTGGGGTGCACAACTGGATGGCGTCAGCTTAAGACCGGGATAGGTGAAAAGACTTGTTGAAGGAGGCCAGGACCGGACCCCGGTTGTCGAGCCGATGATGATGATGATGATTTTGTAAAAGCCAAACCTCATTTCAAGATTAAAAATTTTTTTTTTTTTTAAATGTTTGGTAAAACCCGCTCTTAGAACGCCGACTGGGACTTAGTCATCTGATTTTCAGTTTTTGATTATAAATGGATAAGAGTATTGAATATTGAATATAAAAATATATTGCTCAATGATATACAAATTTTAAGAAAACTAGTTTTAACGTTTTTTTTCAAAATTTTCAGTTTGCGCGTTGCAAATTGCAGGGGCGGCAGACATGCGTTTTTTTTATATGTTCAAAGGAACAATGTCTCCAATTTTGTGTGATACCTTACAGACACATGCAGTGCTGCAAAAAAAAATCGTCCAAGAAATAGTATCAAGGCTGTTCTGTATATTATGTTCTTCGAGCAACTATTTTAGAAATTTTCCCTAGGAGGCAAGGAGATGTCTGATTAATGGAAGTCTGTAAGACTCTGCCTGCTTAGGTAATATTGTCCGAATTTCATCAAACTTGATATAGGTAACTTCTATAGGAAACTTTTATAGGAAAAAAAATCTCTCATTCCCTTTTTTAAGATCAAAAATGAAGCATAACATCTTTCAAATTTGTTTGACTTTAAAAAAAAAAATCATTTTTAAAATATGGGAAATACGGAGTTCTATTTATTTTATATTTCGAAAATGGGTTGATAAATATTTATGAAATTTGTTACTAAAAAATTTGTTTTCGAAAACAAGTATTACAATTTTGAAAAAAATTTAAGGAACGTATTTTCGTTATCTTTAAATGAATAATTTCTTTGTTTCTCTATAGGTTTTTCTAAATTTCAAAATACCTAAAGAAATATTTGAGGTTTTATTATATTTAAAATTTATTAATCTTTAGTTAAATACACAAAGTTTGTATGATTATTCACCAAAAGTTGCAAAAACATTTAAAAAAAATAGAAATCAGTTATAACCAGGATGGCAGAGAACTGGCTTTAAGGGAGGGCATTTTGATAAATATTTCAAAAACAGTCGCTACTTAAAAAACCATTATTGGTCGTTGTAAAACAATTAATTACTTTCTGAGAGATAATAACCGGGTGTTTTTATTTTTAACCACCCTGTAAAAGTAAACTTCTACAAAATAAAAATCATAAGATACTTATATTTTCATATTTCCAAAAATTCCATAATATATAAAATCAAAAGCTAAAATATTAACCACAAATGCACACCCCATAATAGCCTAATTAAAATTAAATAACAAAATTTCCCTCTCACTCCATATTTATTTTATACATAAAATTTGTTTTACCTAACTTTAAAATGTAATTTTCCATCCCCTCTATAATGTAGCAGCACTCCTTTCAACAATAATCTGCAACAAGAGACTAAACTCAATTACATTTGCCGAAAATTGCTTCTCGTATCGTAACTCAATTAAAAAGTAGAATTTCGAAAAATTATACTTTGTACCTATAGTGTTATTATATATCTATAAAAATATACCCTTTCTTACTTTGTCCTTAAAGTGGTATGAAAAAAAAGGGAGAATATAGAAAGAGGAAATACAATTTTACAATAAAATCCAGCATTGACATTGAAATTTATTATTTTGTAAAAAAAAAAAAATACAAATAATAAACTTTATGTGAGTGTAACACCACAATAAATTGCAAAATCACCACTCCCCTATAATTTTCAAAAAAAAAAAAAAAAAAATATCTTACCAGCAAAACGATATGAAAAAAGGGTCGAAGTCGGTCGTCTAAACCCCAACAACAACAACAGCAACAAAAAAACAAAAATCATATAACCAAACCCAAACCCCAATAGTTTGAAAAGTCAAACTTTGTGTAATATGGAAAGTCATCCTGTTTGCAATGTCATAACTCACTTTACCCCCAAACTTATTTGGAGGCGTAGGAGGACAGTTGGCATACAGTCAATTCTGTTTGTGTCTGTCTGTCTGTCTGTCTGTATAGCATTTCCAGGGGGAGATGACATTAATTTTTGCAACTGATGTCAAACCCCATTCGTACAACAACAACTATACAATCACTTGTGTGTCTCCCCATCAATCGTGTGTATATAATTCCTAAAAAAAAATGGTGTGAGTTTGGTTGATATCCTGGCTTATCCCGATATGACACCAACCGAAGAGACCCCTTTTTCTGTAAAGTTGCAATTGCTGTGTGTTTATTTTTATTATTATATACCGACTGTTTTTTGGGGGTTGAAATCGTTGTTCGTTAGGTAGGTACTACTTTCTTCATCATTCCCTTTGGAATCATTTGAATATCAATTCGTTTTGAACACGACCGACCGACGTAACGTACGATAGCGACACTATGGAGCGTTTTGACTTTTTTCTGCAAGAAACATACATAAATACGATTTTTTTCTTATTAAAAATTATTGCTATTTTTTCATTATTTTTTTGTGGACCTACGTATTCTGTGTAATCATTACACAAAGTCAGTTTGTTCTCTATCATAAGTATGACCAATTTATGCATTCAACACACAAATATAATCCATGTACTCATTACATAATTAATGTACGATGTACTCATTACATAGGTAATGTAAAATGTAATCATTACATAAGTAATGTGTACATAAATAAACAGTGTGCAGAGTTCTGCTTTCATTTCATAAGTTAATATGTATTGGGTACAAGAAGTTTCATTCAAATTTCACTTTGGAAACATCGACAAAATTTTAAATTAAAAAAAAAATGTTTGAAAATGTTGTCAAAAAAATGGGCTACATTTCCAAACTGTTTTTTGTGCTTTTACCTTCCACGTTATTGCCTAACGACCCCTTTAATATTCTAATTCTGAGTCTATAGACTTGTGAAGACACTCAGTACATATTTTATGTACTGGATACACTTTGCTTATGTTCATTATCTAATTTGCTGTGTTGGTTACAACTTTTATATTTGATTGGTGGGTTAGAAACATTAATGCAGTCAGAACATATTTTACTTTAGGTATGCGTTAAATATATGTTGACTGCATTCAGTACAGAACTATTGATCAATTTTTTTCCTAATTTTATTTAGTCAAAACATGTTTGCTTCGTTGAAATATTTTGAATGCAAACCTTCAAAGACTGTCTACATTATTATTGACGCACAACTCGTCAATGATGTTAATCATTCAGTACATAATTTGAAATGTAACCAGTACATGTTAACTGCATATATTCAATAAAAATAGATTTAACTTTAATCAGATGCAAATCTTTAATTATAAATGCCGCTACACAAAACATACATATATTTCTCTTCCGGTTAAAAAAAAACTGAATTTATCCTTTAACTTTCTTCAAAAGGATCCACTGTTAAAAATAACGACAAACGGCACTTGATGGCGGCTTTCCATACTAGATTTCACTCACTCACATTTCACCCACCCGCATGTTTTAAGTGCGTGTAATCTGCAACTTTGAAAGGATAAACGAGGGTTGCCCGTATGTTTGTCCAAACATGTGCATGAATCCTTAATTTTGATTTAACTTTACCAAAAAAAACCCCATCATCAACTCCTCCTCCTCCTCCATATCACCCACCCAAAAACTGTCGAACCAATTTATTTTCATCACGTATACCCGTTTGTCGATATTTTGTTGTGTCTTCATTATAAATATCGGGAAATGAGGGAAAGGATTTTTTTTTTCCAAACGATAAATTGCAATATTTTTAAGCGTTTATGCGTCTAAGAGGACATAAACCACACCCCATAGCTGAAGAGAACGACGAAGCAACGACGACGGGGCTCTTTGAACCAAAATGAAGGATTTGCGTGTCATTAATCTTTGAAAATTGAAAGCAAAAGAGTGGTATTACAAATAACACTGCAGCAATGTTAAGTTTTTTTTTTCTTTCTATTTTTGAAATAGGAAATGGAATTTGAATGAAAAACGTTCTTCGGGAGTCAGCCCTAATCTGAGTTAAGGATATTACGATTTTTACGCACTTACACGTCTTAGAATTTAAAATATATAGATACGTATTTCTTGACACTGAATTTCAACAACTGTGTGTGTTCTTGGCGCCAGTTGTTTTTAAGCTTTTTAAAGAGGTGTGAATAAAGGTATTCTGTTTTTTTTTTTTTTGTTTACTGTTTTTCTTAGAAGGGATTCGATTTGAAATCGAATTTTGATCTATCGCGTTTGGCAGGGTGTTTTCTTTTATTATATTTACCTAGCAACTGTTTTTATTTTTTTGCATAAATTTTACTTATTCAAAAAAAAAAAAATGTTTTCTTCATGTGTTTATTTGTTTAAAATTTAGTCTTTATTGGTAAGGAGATATAATATCGAGCAAGGCACATGTGCTTTATATGGATTCTTTTGAGTTTGGTTTTTTATTATTTTAACTTGGGGCACGTGTTCTTCTTTACAATTCTTTTCTTTACTTAATTTATTTTATTCTATTTTCTTTTTTGATGGTTGGGGAATTTTAACGTGTGATTTGAAGATAAAAATAAACTTTAAGCTTACTGTAGGTAAATAATATCTTCAAAATAATTGAGATAAAATAATTTCATTTCAATAAAAATACTTTAAGGTATATACACAGTTACGGTATTTATTATTTTATTCCGTGGATCCGCCATTTATCCACTGTTATTCTACTTAAAAGTCGGTGGGTGAAGGTGGCACTTTGAAATACAAAAATGGCTCAGCTGATTTTCTAAATATGGAAACACAATACTTAAAGTTATTTTATAGGCAGATGTTTTTTTTTGCAAGCCAAAGTCAACCTATACGAATTGAAGTTCAGATGGCACTGAAACTATGAATTGGACAAACCTACTTGACGTCCCACGGGATGGCATGATCAAAAAATATAACTTCGAAAAATATTTCAAAAGAATGGACAAGTGAAACGGAAAAAAACAGTCTCAAAGCAAATACCATCAAGTGGTGAACTGATGGATCCAGAACTTCTGAAGGGACTGGGGCCTAGAACAAAGCTTTCCCTACCGATGGGGAAGTCCACCAGCATATTTCAGGTAAAAGTAAATGCCAGAGCAAAATACACAGAACGTAACATCGATAGAAAATATAAAAACCAAAAAACTGTCATCATGTCGGATAGTCAAGCAGAACTAAGGCAAGGCAAGGAAAACAAAGTCACACTATATTGTGTACCGGGTTACGTCGGTGTCCAGGGCAATGAAGAAGCTGACTCCTTAGCTAAAATAGGAGCAACGGCACCCCTAACGGGACCAGAGCCGTATTGTGGTTTTGGGGAGAATATGATTAAAAATCAAATCAAATTAGAATAAGAGGAGGCAACAAGACCAAAAATCTGGAAAGAACTCCCAAAACAGAGACAGGCCAAACTCTTACTGTGGAACTATAACCTAGAGCGTTTCCTATCCTGCATCAGCCTAAAGCAGGAACAGTCTCAGGAAAGTAACGGGCCATTGTAAACTGAGAAAACATCTCAGTATTCTTGGCCTAATTAGCAGTGCTTCTTGCAGATTCTGCAAAACTCATTAGGAGACGCCGGACCACATAATAGGTAGATGCGATGCACTAGAGCACCACTTTAGCCCAGCCGCCAACCCTGGAGATAATATCTGAGACAACCACCACCTTCAGTATCAGTACCTCGCGCCATATACCTTCCGTACATCTTTCCCTTCCCATCCCTATCCTTCACGCCCGCGCTGTGTTGAAAAACATATAAAGGGTACACGATCCCCTTGAGCGCGCGCAGATTATAAAAAAAAAAAAATTATCTGGGCAAGCACCACCATATAAAAGAGAACAAAATACATTCTCTGAAAATACCCCGAATTCTTAAATTCCTCAAAGGAAGGAATCTGGAGGATGAACTGTAGATGAGAAACCTCATCCGGTTCAAAAAAAAAGGGGATACAATAGATCTAAAGGTCGCAGTGCCATTCATTTCATTCGCGAGTTGGTACCGAGACGAAACTGAGACGAGACGGGGATTTTTTGATCTTGAGGAGACCGAGATATGTACATATGTCTTCTAGGGTATCGTCTCGTTATCAGCTTTCTGCACTATATGGGTAAGTCTTACATTTTGTACAAAAATTCACACTCGACATTATGCTCACTTAACCGATAACGAAAAATAAAAAAGCGTCTGGTGGGCCACAGCTTAAATAGATTATTGGATTTTTATTTTTATGAAGAATATCTTATTATTTTTTATTTGCGTACCTTTTGATCAAATTTTTTTTCCAACAAAATATTTCTTTTAATGGCACCTCCAAAAAAAACATTTTTTTCAATGTTCGATTGTCTTAAAATGGTTTATCTGATTTTGATCAATTTTTTTTTCAAAATCATCTTAAAGTGATTAACGTTTTAATGCAACAACATTTTCAATTTTTTTTTGTACTCAATTTTTTTTTCGAAAACTTAGCAAATACATATCTCGAAAACAGCTCATCAGTCGAATTTGTTGTAATTCAGCTTCAAAAAATTTAATTAAATCTCAAATTTCTAGAACATTTCATACACTCTTTGCCTTTTGGCAAAGGTCTATCGACTGCCACTTATGGCTTTGTATAATAGTAGATTCAATAGGTTCATAAAAAAGCACGAATTCAACAACTTGGAGTGGAATAGTCGTAGCTATAGGTTAGAGTTATTGCTTCTTCATATTTTGGACATCATCCAGAATGTAGCCTTAGCTTTCCCGATTCGACTTCAAATAACTTTTTCTGTTCCGCCATACGTAGAGACGGTAGGTAATCCCAAAATATTGAAAATTTTCCAAAATCTCAATTGGTTGTCTAGAAATATTTACTTAAGCAGATGAGGAAGTTCCTACGCTGCGCTGGTCCTTTTTGTATTTGCTGTTGATCTTTACTCCAACGAATTCTGCTTATCGCTCATACCCTTGTTGTCATTTGATAGAGATCCATGATCTCATGAGGGAGTAAGCATTATCATGTATGATTGCAAAGTTCACTGGATTCCTCCATTTCCATTCGACAAAGCTTTGTGAAGTATATCACTAATCCCTAACAGGAACCCTTTTGGCGATTCGTGCTATTATCCTGGCTACTGCAAGTAGCAGGTAGTTTTCAAACTGCGTAATATTTTTAGTTCTTCCTTCTGTCTCTTGGAAATACTTTGTTTATCGATATGATGCTGATGGCATACTATTGGAGAAAAAAAAATCCATAACATCAGACAACATGTGTGGTAACAAAAAACAAAAAAACCATTTCATCACCTAAAGTGCTTTGAACCTGAAACAAATCGCCAGCGCCACCCACAGCTCATAGTAGGCGGTGGTAGGTGTAAATATTCTTCCATTTTTTCCTATGCTCTTTCTCCATTAACGAAAAAAAACCTCCCTCCACTCTTACACAAATTGAACCAAAAGAAAAATCGTTAAATGTGCAAACTGTCATCACTTTTACAAAACGAAAATCCTTCTGGCAGTTTGCCTCCAAAATAAGAGATGGACCTGTGTCCTTCTAGCACTGACTCTGCACACAATCATAAACGGATCAGTGAACGAAATATTTCTGCAAAGAAGACGAGTGTCATCGCGCAACTTAGCATGACTTTGGTCTTCGTCCTTTGCTTGCTTATACCATCTGCAGAACGGAAATGTGGATTTTTTTTGATTCATAGATTCCCCTCTTGAAAGCTAAAAAAAAAAAGAATTTTAAAAAACCAAAAAGTGCCAAAAGAAAAATTGCCAAAGGACTTTTGATTGAAGGTCCTTGTCACATCGTCATTTAAAGATAACGAAAACGAAAGAGAGATGAAAAGTATAGAGTGTATATAGAGAAGGTAGGTATATCCTGTCACTGGGGCTTTTTGACAGAAATTGATGACCATCGCTAGCAAGAGTGGACTCTCAACTTGACTCAAGTTGAGTTTGAGTTGAGCTCTACGATGATATTAGCATTATGACTGGCAGAGGATAATAACAACGACCATCTTCTTCGTCGTTCTTCGTTCATTTGATGGGTTCATAAATTATTAATGCTTACACCCAATTAACTGCTATGTAAATAATAGGCTTGGCATATAACGAGAGAGGGCTGGTTATTATTTCTATTTGCATATATATGTAATGTATATCGAAGGAGAATTTCTTAAGCTCTTGGGTTTTATGTAAATTTATGCAGAGGGAAAAAAAAATTTTAATAAATATGTACAAAAATTGAGCGATTTTTAATTCTAAAAAAGTGCTAGGTAATTCGGGATTTTGTCTTTTTGGATTTTGACATTTGCAATTAGGGATTCTGTATTTCGGGATTTCAGGATTTCAGGATTTTGGCATTTTGTGTCTTTCGAAATTATGGAATACTTGATTTTGGATGCAGGACTATAACATTTTAGGATTTTGAATTCAAGATTTAAATTCAATATTAAGGCATCCATGTTTCTGCTTCGGGGATTTTGACATTGGGGTATCTGTCTTTTGTGATACCGATTGGCATTGGGGACTATGGAATTTTGTCTTTCGGGATTTTGGCGTGCGAGATGATAGATAATTTTTTTTTGGCGTTTGGGCTTGTTACATTCTAGATTTTGGAATTCTACATTTTGATTCTTTATTTCGGGATTTTGGCATTCGGGTATTTGGGAATCGGTGTTCAGTCTTACGAGATTATGGGATTTGGGATTTTGGATTCAGAATTTTGAATTCGGGATTTTAGCATTTGCAACTGTCTTTCGTGATCTTAGCATTCGGGATTCGGTATTTCGAGATTATGGCATCCGGAATTTGTAACATTAAATTTTGTTCATTTGGGATTAAGGCATTCGGACCTTCAGAAATTGGGTTTTGGGGCTTTTGCAGCCTCGTTAATAGCACTAAGAATTCGAGGTATTGGCATTAGTGACTTTGGCGTTTTGGATTATGGGACTTTGCCTTTCGGGATTTTGAGATTTTTCGGTTTTTCAAGACTTTGGCCTAATTTAATCTGTCTACCGGAATTCAATTTTTCAAGATTATGGCATTTTGGATTGAAAATAAGACCTTGGGATTTTGAGTTCGAGATGTTAGCATTCAAGACTGTGACATTCAAGTTTCTTGTCTTTTGGGATTTTGGCACTAGGGTATTGGAGTATCGGATTTTGGCAGTTGCGATTTTGGGAATCGCGGTTCAGTCTTACGAGATTATCGGATTTGGGATTTTGGATTCGCAATTTTGAACTCGGGATTATGGTATTCGGGATTTAAGCATTTGGAACTCTGTCTTAGCATTCGGAATTCAATTTTTCAAGAATTTTACATCCGAAAATTTTAATACTAGAACTGAGGCATTCAGGATTTTGGCATGATAAAATATGGAGTTCTTTTTTTCGGAGTTTTGGAATTCGGGATTCTATGGTTCGAAGTTGTCAATTCGGGATCATGTCTTTTGGGATCTTGGCATACGGGATTAAGACATTCAGAATTTTTGATGCATGAATGTCCTATGAACACCTACATATATAATTGAAAACTATAACTCATATTCTAAAGTGTAAAATATGTAAAATAAATTAAAAATATGCACAATAATGAATATTTAAAAGATCTCGGCTCAAGAAATTAGCCTAGCTAAGGGTTAAAACGAGTGTGGGCTTAGTCGACCAGTTAACCGGTGTCTAAACGCTTTCGACCCTAGGATTACATTACGAATGCAAATTAGAAAATTAGAATAGCAAAACACAAATGTTGAAGCACACAACAAACCCTAACCGTATTTTTGTTGAGAAGGGGGTTTTCAGTTAAATCATATACATATGTATGTAGATATATGCCTTTGAAGCAAAGCCCCCTTAAGGCGATTTTACAAATTTTCCTACAGGCCGATGGTTAATCTGTATATTGGTCATCATCCATCCTCCTAAGAATTGAGCGTTTTGCCTCTTTTGGTCAAGCGTAAATACCATAAATTGATGTATGTACATACATTTGTACATAGACCTACGCAAAAGGATAATATAATGATGGGTAAATGTGTTTGGGACAATATAAATATTTTTTCAAGAGTTGCCTTGGCTTCGCATATATAGGGTATTTATATCCTCATTTGAAATTCCAAATGCCGCAAGGCAATTTAACAAATGATTTTGCAATTGAATGTGTTTCCTTTCGTGTGTGTGTGTGTGTGTGTGCTTGGTTGTTTGTAGGAGGCATATTCCGCATGCTTTTGCAATATAATATTCCATCAGGATGTTTTTCCATCATCAGAGTATCAGTCAGAAATGTTATTCCGAATAGGTGGGTAGATGGGTTCTTTAGAGGTTTTGCAAAAAGGCTCTCTCTGCTCTGATGATATGGCTGGCGCAGAGAATGCGAGAGATAGAATTGAAATAACCAAATTTAGATATTATTTGTGTTGCTGAACGTTTTATTTTGAATTAATTTAATATTTTTTTTTTATTATTATTTCTATCATATCTGTTGGTTTGAATTGGTGGCAAAAAGGGCTTTATGCATATTCATATACTGATTGAGTGGGGTTTTGTTTTTTTGTATGTTTTCTCCATCACAAATGGAAATGGTTGCGTTCATGAATAATTTATGAGGTAAAAACAGTTTTCGAAGGTTTTCTTATTATATGCATAAAATAGGAGTTTGTTAAATCCAATTAAAGACATGCTGACAAATATTTGAAAATTTATGTCTAAATTTGTATACAGTCTCAATATTATCTTGAGTGGGCTTGATGACTGATTAAAGGTTTCATTTTTTTTTACTGTTTGATTTATTTAATTACTAGTTAGGATTCAACTTTTTTTTGGAAGGAATTTTAGAACAATGTATTTCTATCTAAATATGGTATTTTTGATTTTCAGAATAAAAGTTTTTTCTGCCTGAGCTAAGCCAAATGTAGGGAACAACATGATATTAGTCCAGTCATTAAAGACATTTGTCTTCGAAAAAAAGCTGAAACCATGGATTTTTTAAAAAAGCTTCTCCACGGGGCCTCTTACCACTTTTAGTGGTGAGTGAGATTAAAGTTCCCTAACGCCCAATGACACGTTCGAAGCAATAATTTTCCGAATACAAACTAAACCTCCCAGTAGAGAAGAAATTAATCCAAGTTCTGAAAAACAACAAGGGGTTTGGACATGAATCGAGTGCTGAGCTTCGAAAATAGAGAGCTTTCCTGAAGAGTGGAAATAGGAATGATTTTCAAGCTTTTAAGAAAAGGAGATCTAAAGCAGGATGAAAACTGGAAAGATTTTTGTTTACGTTCGTCCTGTAGTAACCAATGTAAAACTAAGAATAGTCCTGGAGTGAATAGAAGAATAACTGAAAGGTACATTTGGCGAATTAGCTGTATTCCGCACTGGATCTTCCTGTGTGAACCACATTAATACCTTGCGGAACAATGCCTTGTAACAACTTCACCTGCTGTTGAACGACTTCAAAAACACTGCAGAGGCTGTATATACTCTCTCCAATATTTTTCCTGTTGGTCATTAGTGGTGTCTTACACACATATTTACGGACTGAAAACTGAGGAACCCAGTGGACTCTGTAATCACTCTCTCATAGAATTATAGATCTCTATCAAGAATTATCGCTCTATCAGCGCCACTTGAAGATGCTGAAATCATTGTCCTTAATATCAATACGCAAAAGCAAAGAGGATCTGATTCATTTGTTTGAGCAGATATATCTCGACAACCAGTGGACTCTAATTATGGCGGAACCGAACAGCTGAGTTCAGTATGTTGTTGAAAAAATGAAGATCAAGATTTTTTCATAGAGGCAGAGGCCGATGTACAAGCACTTGGCGAAGAATTGTCGAATGGGCACAATTAAAGAAGAATTGGAGAAGGTTCCAGGAGCCGTACACAAGCCGTACATAAGAGTAGTGAACACCCGAAGCGAGCGGACCTAAGAGGTCCTGACACACCGCTGATTCTTCGTTTGATGAAATTGATATTGAAAATAAATACAAACTCTTCACTCCAAACCATTTTATTCAACTGATCATTAACAACGACTTAATTTGCAATTCCTTTTTTTTTAAAGTAGCTCTAACATACACATTCGTATCATAATTCCTGTTGAAGAAAAAAAAACAGTCTATCATATCCCAACCTTCATCCCAATCAATTAGAACAAAATCTCTCTATATGCTATAGAAAATCGATTTCAATTATACAATTTATATTCCGTTTCACAGTCGTGTCGGTCGGAATATCTTCGGAAATCAAAGAATCATAAATCAGAATTACAACATGCTGTGGTTTCAGCTGAGATTTTCTTTTCAAAAAGTCTCAATTCTGCACCAGCAATTCCAAAGAACAAAACGAACCAACCCCTCCCAAAATATTTTACCCATCATCATTGCATTGCCAGTATTTAAGGACAGGGAAAAGGAGTACCAAAAGCACATACCGTATAGAGTAAGAGGCACCTCTCCATACCAGCAGACATTTGAAACAGAAACCAAACGAAAGCTTTAAATTTTCAACTTCGAATCCTGCTGATTCCGGATTTTCCCCTTTCTGATTCTGGTTACTGTGAACATCTCTTCATCATCAGATCTTCTATCTCTACTTCTGTTTTAATGTAATTAATTTTCTATCCTTGGCAATAAGAATTAAGAACATCTCCAGAGCCCGCCACCGACCTTGCTACCGCGCGCGGCAGCCGGAGGAAAGCACATTGCAACCCTCTTTTGCTACCTATTTTCTGGGGATAGCTGCAAAAGGAGTTCCGTGCATCATAAATATTAATAACAAAGTATCTACGAACAGTTGCGATTTTTATGATGTGCATCGGCAGCAACATGGAGAGACAAAAAAAAA
This sequence comes from Syrphus vitripennis, assembly GCA_958431115.1. Taxonomy (NCBI): domain Eukaryota; kingdom Metazoa; phylum Arthropoda; class Insecta; order Diptera; family Syrphidae; genus Syrphus; species Syrphus vitripennis. The sequence goes on from OY288109.1 coordinate 10,323,471, forward strand.
AAAAAAAACAAAAAGAATTCTTTCGTTCCGCTCGAAAATTACAACAGCAAAATTTCTTGGTCCTTTCTTCGTCTTTCGAAGTTGGGAAATCATCTATAGTTTGAGTTTTTGTTTCCTTTTTGAATTTCTTGCAACATCAGATAATTCTTGACACACAAACACACATAGAACACGACGCGACGTCAGCCATCAGAGTTGACTTGAGTATAAGATCTTTCTGTCTTCAGCTCCAAGGGATTTCCGTTCCTATAGCCTAGCCCACATTTCTTTCCCCATCCCATCATCGCATCGACTTCATTTCCATCATCTATATATCGATAGATTCGCTGATTGCTGTGGCGTTATCGGAATTTTTGATTGCAATTTTAATTCGATTGCCCCACCCGCGCGCGATAAACCACCCGCAATATCATGATTTGTGGCATTTGAAGATTTACTAATGGACATCGGAGATGATGGAACGATGCCAGCCAGCTGCTTCGCCAGCGAGATGGCGATGCTCTTGCTCGCGATAATCGAAATCCAGATGTGTGTGGTTGAATGATGATGGTGATTGCGATGATGATGATGGTGGGCTAGGTCATGTAGCAATGTGGCGTCGATTTTTATGTAGTTGACTTGGATTTTTTTGAGGAAAAATAAAATACAACACCATTACGGCTACGATTAGGGATTTCTTTTTTCTTCGGAAAAACAAAAAAAAAAAAACATTTCCAGACGAATAAACGTCTGGAATTGTAAACAAGTCGAGTGGTGTTGGTATTTTGAGAATTAAGTGTGTCTAGAGACATTGGGATAGGCGCCCTTGGCTCGTTACTGATTTTTTTTTGTTTTATGGTTGATGTGACTTTTGTGATTTTATTTTGATTTAATTGAAAGGCCTTGTAAAATAATGACCTTGTTTGATTTTAAAACTATATGTATTTTAAATCGAAGGGAAAAAGTTCAAAGACCCGTAGGTATACAAATACATAGACCGTAAAATAATAAGTTGATATTTCAAAACTCGGGTAATTTTTATTTATTTCTTAGGTTCTTAATTTGATGTTAAAAAACCAAGTAAGGTTAGATTAACTGAAGTGTATTTTGACAGCAGACTGTTACACTGTAAAAGGCAACTGTCAAAATATTTTTCTGCCTCCGTTTTGTATTTTAGCTTTGGTAAACGCCAAACAAAGGTTTAACAACTTCAACTGTTTCTTTGATTGTCTGATCTGGAAACCTACTATGCGATTATCAAACGTTTTCTTTAATAAATCAAGCATGGCACGACCTGTGTGACGTGTTACGCCGTCTTTTTTGAAACCACAGGTCCTGCACATCATGGTTGTTCAATTGGGCAACGGCAATAAGGCGGTCACCATTGGCTGTAACGTTCTGGCTAGCACGCGATAAAGTACACCAATTAGTTAGTTTGTGTGGATGTAACGGTGCCTCAGCATCACTTGAGGAATATCTTCACTCCAAATACAGCAATTGAGTTAATTATATGATCTTCACCGCTTAACAAAATTCTCTAATGAAAATCGGGGTACGGATAAATTTATACAATTTGGAAGCCTTGTTCAGGCGTCAATCTATTTATGTTGAAATGTCAAACCAAAGTTAACACAAATCATTTGACAGCTGTTAAAATGGCCGCCAGTTGAAAAAAGTGTTGCCATCTTAAAATTCTATACCTCTAAGTGATCTATATACTAAGTGATGTTATAGCTGCTCAAATCTGTAATCAACAAGTAATATCAAAGAGATTAAACGAATAATCATCTTAAAGATATGATGGACACAAGGATAAAGATTTTATTCAAATTGTTAAAGTAACATAAAAACTATAGGGCTGCAAAATGTTTTGAATATTCCGCATTTCAATTTATTTTACTATCCCCGAATAAGGCCACTTAACATTTACAAAAAAACACATTAACAACATTTTTATTCCAATCAGTTTAATGGTAATTTTTTTTTTACACAGGCTATTGAAGACAATTTTCATTATTATTACCCATAAGGGGATAAATTTACTATACACTAAAAAAAATAAACATAACATAAAAAGATATATAGCCACTCTTAAATAAAATAAATCCATGAAAATATATCAAGACGAAGGAACAAAAAAAAAAAAAAAAATGTAATGTTTTGTGGGAAAATAAAAACTCGCCGCTTTATTAAACATTTTTAATGAAATAAAAAAATAAAACAACGATTTACGGAGATTTTTCGTTCAAGGACCTTTTCGCCACTTGTCGTTGTTTTCCATGTCAAATGGAATTACCAGACTGTGACAATAAAAACCACTTGACTTAAATTTAATTTTCAAACAGCCAACAGCGAGCTTGAAAAAGAATCTCTCTTCCTCCCTCCAGCCACCTCATCATAATTTTTTTTTTTTCACCACCATCACCACACTAACATGAACATGGCGTCCGATTCAGTGATAAAGTGAAGCACAAATATGTGTCAGAATTTTCATTTCATTCATTTTCCTAAAAATCCACTTTGAAATATTTGAATTTTCATGCCCATAAATCATCACATCCAGAGCGAGCACGAACACTTTCACGTGGTGGCGGGCGGGCGTGGTATGGCAGCACAGTCTTTTCTATACTCTCGTTATGTGGGTCATTGTTCGCGGATAACATTTCCGCGTCTCCAATGGCCCACCACGTCCATATACCCACATCCTCGCCTGAGCCTGTCGCCTGTGCCTGCTATAAAGTTCTCAATGGATGGACTGTCTTTGGAGGATGTGGGGGGATGCAGTGCAATGAATATCATTATAAATGTTTCCAACAAAATAAAAAGCGACATAAAAATAGAGAAACAGAAACAAAAACAAAAAAACGACTTAGACAACACAAAAGCAACATAATAAAGGACTTTTTTGTTTGCCATCTGTCATACCTTATATTCTCTCTCGCATATATCCTTTTGCGTTTATTTAAAGTTTTCGTACTATGGGATAATTTTTTTTGTTTTTTTTTTATTTTCTATTTTTATTTTTGTCACCCACAGAACATTATGAAATGCACACACATATAGTGTTGGGGTTGACGTATTGTTGTGCGGCCGAGTATGAGAAGGATCCTGAGTGGGCCGAGCGTATGCACTTTCTATATTAAACTGAAAGGATAATGAATGCATCTTTTGTAGGTAGGTGGAAAAGTTTTGTTACTACTAATCCAGATATTTTTTTCTGTATTATTATTTCTGTTTTGTTACTTAACTTGTGCATAATAGAAGTTTAAGATTAAAAAATAAAGTTTTAAATTTAATTTTAAACATTTTAGTTCTAAGAGAGTTCATTAACCAACATAGTTGAAATAAAGTTGAATAATTTTGCATAAATAACAAGAAGAATATTCATCATCATCATCGGCTCGACAATCGGGGTCCAGTCCTGGTCTTCTTCAGCAAGTCTCTCTACCTATCCCGGTCTTGAGCCGACGCCATCCAGTTGCGCACCCCATGGCTTCGGGCGTCCCGGTCCACGCCATCTCTCCAGCGCAAGCATGGTCTACCACGCTGCCATATACCATAAAATGTACCACAAAGGACTTTCCGAGCAGGTTCCTCTTCGCTCATGCGAGCTAGGTGCCCTGGCCACCGGAGCCTACCGAGTTTAATTTTTGTCACTATGTCTGCTTCAAAGTAGATAGCGTACAATTCGTGATTGAACCGTCTCCGGAATCGTCCTTCCTCAAATATGGGGCCAACAATTCTCCTTAAGACTTTTCTCTCGAGCGTGGCTAAGAGGTCGGAGTGTTTTTTGCTAAGCACCCAAGTCTCGGATCCATACGTGAGTACTGGCAGGTCCAGGGTCCTGTACAGCAGCAGTTTTGAAGTTATGGTGAGATTTCTGGATTTGAAGAATTTTGACAGACTTAGTAGGCTCTGTTTGAATTGAGCAGCCGCCCGCGTATTCCTTCTTCTATATTATTATAGTCTGCTAGAAGTATATCATATGAAGGAAATACCTAGGAACATGTTATCCACAGTGTCATAGACAATTTCCAAATTCTATCCCAAAACCCAAAGTATCTCAATTCCGTAAAGTATTTCTGTAAGAAAATGATAACTTCTTTTTATTTGTCCATAAAAAAAACTGATGAAATAATTGCAAAATTCACATTCTTTTGTTGACCGGAAAGTGTCAAACTTTTCTTGTAACCACAAATTTCCTGCTAAACACTAACTAGTGACAACAATCAGTCTTCAACCGTGCCGCCGCCACCGACCGCATTAAATTTTCCCTACAAAACACCTGACGCAAGCGCAACATTCCAGTTTAATTTAAGCACTGTAATCACACAGACAGGGCCGTCGCTGCAACTGGAACTCTTGATTTTGAGGGGTGAAAATGCCAACAGTGTACTTCTCACATTTATTGAAAATTGAAAGGGTTTTTTAAAAAAAAATATTGGTACCAAAAAATAATGGTACCTGTCAAACTTATTCATCTCGAAAACGACTCTATATAGGACCGGATTTTGGGCTTTCGATTTTCCGAGACAAGGCATCTGACACGAGAACGTACTTCTTGAGTCGAGACTTACCGATATTCTCGCTGCTCTTTCCAGTAATAAAAAAAATAATTCAAAAACTTTTCTTTTTTGAAAAATTCAATACTTCAATGTGAATATTAGGCAACTTCTAGATTCAAAAAGATTTATTTTCATTTTTCCCAATAAAAACGGAACCCAAAAAAAGTTCAATGGGAGACAAATTCTTTTCGATTCAAATGAGTCGGAGACGAGACTTCGTAGATGGCACACAAATAACTTAAAATTTAAGCCCCTTCCTGCTTTTCAGCTACGTCCTTTCAGATTTTTATTCCTTTGACTCATTCCATAAAACCACGAAGTGTCACGTTGTTGTTGTCATCGTCTCTTCGTTATACTGCTATGTGTGTGGTATTCAGGGAACAATCATGTCGCATGTCAATTTCTACACACATATGGTCAAAACCATCCACCAATCTTTAGCTCGGGCATAATAACCAACAACCAGCAAACAAACATTTCGAACCACGAATAATCACCTTCCCGCAGTGTCTCGTTTGCTGTGCTCACACTTGCTCAGCTAGCACACAGAACACGCGAAACTCCTGTAAAATCATAAATAACCAGCTCTAAGAGTTAGCAACTATCGAGCCAGAAGCAACAATCTCAAGGTAGGCATGCATGAATTTATAATGTTCGATGGACGATTCGACGGAAAGTGGGGGTCCAATATCCAGGTGACAACCAAATGCGCACCTGAGTGCAAAACAACTCTGTCTCATAACTCGTCTCTATGATCGCGTCCATTGAGTGGATAGTAAAACCATGTCGCGTCATGTCCGCTAAGATTAGGCCAAACCGATTAAGCCCTGCAAACAAAGAGCCAGAGAATTGCATTCCCATAGATGGAGCTGCGCTAGCAATAACTCCATGAATAGCCATATAACAGAGAAGAAGAAAACGAACGAAAAAAAAATAAGAAGAATTAATCGATTCAAATTGTGATTATTAATTATTGTCATTGGTTTGTGTGGCTCTGGCACTGGCTGAGACGACCCTAGCTATGGACATTGGACAGTGCAGACTTGATGGTGGACATGCCGATGTGTAGTAAGCGCGCTTGTAATCCACCAATCGCCGGATATGCGCATGCGCACATCTGACAGATGCTCTATCTAACTGTGGTTGCGCTTGCGCATATACTCGTATTTAGCTTGTATGCAAATCACTGTTTCTGCCAGTAGCTGGCAGTTCGAAATTGGTAGCCGACTGGCTTCCCTGGGAACACAAAACAAAGAAGAAGCCTTTTACGCGAACGTATGATGGTTATCGCTGGGAGCTAGTGGAGCGGCAGCGGTGCAGCTTATGGCGAGATTCATGCAACATTAAAATTGATTTTCATGCGAAGCAGCGAGAGGTGCTGGTAGCTGGTTTGTTGCATGGTTAATCATTTGATGGTGGGGTTTGAGGGCAATAATAGGTATATTGCAAGAAGCCTTGTTATGTATGAGATAGCTGATTATGCAATCGTAAAGTGAAGGTGAATTAGAAGAATAAAAAAAACAACAATCGTATAGGTATACATAAATGTGCACTAATCACGCGCAGTCGAATCAAGCTTGATGGAGAACAAACGTTCTTTGTTAAATGAGATAAAATAAAAAACTGTTTCCAAGATATAAAGACATTTAACCAGAATTGAAGATAAGGATTTTTAAGGTTAGAAAAGATGAATATCAGGTGAGTTATGATCAACAGGTGATGACAATTGGGTAGGTACAGTGTAACTTAAGTGAATGTTTTTAAGAAGCCTTGCAGCTAGAGATAGTAATAAAGATTTAATACTTTTATCAGATTAGATTTGTGTGTTTATGAATTTTGTAGAATGGATAATAAGTTAAGAATTTTAATTTTTAAGGTGCGCTTTGAAAAAGATTTTAAACTTTGATGATTCAAATTTTTCAAATTCTGAGAAATCGTGAACTAAAAATGGATTTGTATCAGTTCATTAACTGAAAAGTCTTAAGGAGAATTGTTGGCTTCATATGTAAGGAAGAAAGATTCCGGAGACGGTACAATAATGAATTGTACGCAATCTATCTTCAAGCAGACGTAGTGACGAAAATTAAGCTCGGTAGACTCCAGTGGCCAGGGCACCTATGTAGCTCGCATGAGCGAAAGAGGAACCGGCTCGGAAAGTCCTTTGTGGTATATTCTATGGTAGACGGCAGCGGGGTAGACCATGCCCATGGATGCCCAAAGCTTTGGGGACACCCGAAGCCTTGGAGTTTGCAACTGGATGGCGTCGGCTCGAGGCCGGGAAAGGTGGAGATGGAGAGACTTGTTGAAGGAGGCCAGGACCGGACTTCGGTTGTAGAGGCGATGATAATCATCAGTTCATTAAAGCATTAAATTTAACTCAAATTTGTAGGATTAAATTTTTACAATTAAAAGCATAAAACCAGATTTTGCTATGTATCCATGTACCTTGCTTTTTTGTCTCTGAATATTTAAAAAAAATCAAAAAATCATAGTTGTATGTTTCTGAAACTAAATTTTCATTTTTTATGCAATAATAATATTGTTTTTCCAGTTTTCAATTTGTCCGTGAACAGTAAGAAGGTATTTTTTTGGTTTTCGAAATTTTTCGAAACCTTACTTTTATCATTTCGAAAATTTAAGGTCATTCACAACTTCTAGAGCTTTGTTACAAAAATATTAATTTCTTCTTATTTTCTGAAACAAAAAAAAAAGATTTTGAAAAATATTTTATTTATATTATTTAGGTTAACAGTTTGATTTTCAAAAAATATTGAAAACCATGATTGAATGATTAAAATTAAATTTCCAGCATTTTACTTATGTAGGTATGTATGAATATTTTTCTACACCCTAATAATTGCCTGACAAAGTGACAAAACATGAATTCACTGTCAAGTCAATAAATCACACAATTTTCAACATGACTTGGCTGTGTTTTATTACCAAAAATACAAGGCCATACACAGAATATTATTATATGTTCCATTACTGCCAACATTTACAGTATAAGAAGATAGGTACCGTTACCTACTTTCCCTATACTCATAAAATGACAAAAAAAAAAAAAAAAAAAAGAAGAAATCAAATCTTCTTTAAATAAGCAGACAAATAAATATATGTACAGTGTACCTACACGTCCTGACAGACAATTTTCCCTTAGACAAGAACTTGTTCCTTGAAAGGAGCTCCTTCCTTTCATTATTTTCTTTTTTTTGTTTCGCCTGGTTTTTATTTTTATTTTGTGTACATAATTTGATTCACTTTGTTTGTTGTTCATATCATTTCTATATGGTGCCTGATGACTTCAGTCTGTCTAGGCACAGATATGACCTAGAAAATTATTTCCATATCCTTGATGGATAAATATACATATAAAACACAAAATAAGCGAAGCTTACTAACACTCATTTTACTGCTTTTGTTTTAGCAGCATGTTACCAGTCCTGTATGGTTGGGGTTGCTCTCTGTCATAATATGAGTGTCCTTCGAATGAGAATTCTTGAATTCTAGATGAAAAATCTGCTATTTGCCCCAAATCGATGTCATATTTTTTTTTTCTTAACAACATTTTATTAACCGTCATAAGATTTCCCACACTCCATGCGAAATTGTTCTTAGAGTCGCGAGTTATCCTTGGCAGATCCTTGTAGGAGATTTATTTTTTTTTCTTAGTTTTTGCTCTTCTTTCACATACATTTTTGATCACAGAGACGTCGCGTTGGTCGGTAGAAGCAAAACTTAGCCCATTTGTGTGTTTGGCTTGATGGAAAAGACTTGGAATTGTCGTCGTAGTTGGTCGTGGGTCTTTTGAGAGTATACCCAGGACACTAAAGAACTTTAATTTAGCGGAAGTAACATGGGTAATTGTCGGTATTTTCTGTATGTCTGTTTGCCATCCATTATAGACTTTTTCTAAATGTAGCCTGGATGGTTGTTAATCCCTTTATTTTTTTTTTTTGCTGATTTATTTTCATTCCAGAGGCTAAGCATTTTCAGCTGGAATATAGAGTTCGCGTGGGTATGTCCTTAGGGCAAACAATTAAGATGGCACGCTGAAAAAAATCTTAATTATTCAAACTTTTCTTAAAAAAAAAAAAAAAAAAAACAAATTCTGTTTCAATTAAATTTCTGTTTTTCAATAGCCTTAAAAATATCTCTTAGAAAATTTTGTTTTTTATTTTATCTCTTCAGGCTGTTTGAATGACGACGAATATAATGGACAATGCGTGGGTCATTTATCCAGGGATTTTAAAACATTTCTTTTTTTTTTGCTTTATACTGATACCCGGATGATGGTCCTAAGTAGTAAGAGACAAGCATATCGAAAGACATTATTTTTACGTTAATGTCTTTGGAAATAAGTTCATGGTTTTCTGTATATTTTTTGGTTTGAATGTTTATTGTTGTTGTTGTTGTTGATTTTTTTTTGGTCAGGCTTAAAAGTACGAGGGAAACATCGTTTTAGGGACTAAATTAAATTTTATTGGGTATTTAGGCATCGTTTAAGGAAATGGGGTATTACAGAAAAAAAAAATAAACAGTAGATCGATTATTTTTGAACAATAAAAAGAGAAATTTAAAGGACTAGAAGAATTTGGGTAAATAATTAAAACAAATTTAAGAAAATTGAATTGATTTATTGAACTTTTGGAAGTGGATTGATTGTTGGTTACATTTTTCATAACATAACAACAATTGTTTTTTGGGAGTATGTACTGTACAGTGATTCAAAATTTTATATATGTATGCTTGGTCTAGGAAAACGTTTTAAAAACAAAAAAACACAGTTAAAAAATATTCTCAAAGAACAATCAAGTTGAAAGTCAAACCGAGAACCAATTATTTTTTGGATCGAGAATAACCCAAAGTTTAGTGGTATTTACAGTAAATAAAATCATTCGAAAATTGTGTTTTTATAACCTTAAATTTACTGATTTCAAAAAAAAATTTGAAATAGTTTCTAGATTCAATATGGCGTTTATTAATGTAATTTATGCACTCAATACATATTTGATAGAAAGAACACATGTTGCTTTTTTTGTAAGACACGCAAGTTTTAATTATTCTATGTATTCACTGCATAGTTACCTGTGTACGTTGCTTACAATCAGTACATAACATACAGTAATGTCCACAGTAAAGTTTTGATGTATTGATTACATACCATCCGGGTTCAGTAAAATTCAACGGCACTGACTTATCCATATTCAATAAAAGTTAATATTCACGCAGGGCGCATAATACTTGTACTCATAAGGCGTTTCTCTTTTTTAGCTCCGAGCAGGGTACTGAGCTGTCAAAAAAAAAATCAGTATTTCTTTTTTAGCTCAGACACCTCTGAGCACTCAACTTTTGTTTCTTTTTTCGATCAGACCTTGGTCAGAGCGCCCTCCACGAGCTCAGGATAAAATGACGGAGTAGATGGAGTAAAAAGCTGAGCGCGCCCAACTTCATTTACTTTTTTGATGTGACGAGTGAAATGAAAGGAGGTAAAAAATCAAACTAATTGAAATGGCGGGCGAAGCTGGTTGTTCTCCGACTGAAAGTAAGAAATAAATTATTTTTATAAAATACAAATACAAATACAAAAAATAAATTGAATGCTTCCCTTAAAATAATAGCTTTTTCCATTTTTGTTCAACTCAAAATAAAACTGAAGCAAAATCAAAAACCAAAACAAATTTTTGTGAGCTTGTCATTTTTTTTTATGTTTGACAGTTCCGTGCTCAGGTTTGTTTCTTTAATAAATCGGACAGGTCTAAGCATACTCTGCTAAGACCGAGCTCGATTAGCTCCAGCTCTGCTCGGTGCTCTACTCAGAGCTAAAAAAAGAAAAACTCCTATAACAAAAAATTTTGGGTGTTGGATGCAGTTTTTTATTTACCTGGCTTAGATGTTTCAAATCAAATATCGAGAAGTGTTGAGTTTAAGTTAATAAAGATTGAACGAACATTGCATGTACTCAGAACATTATGTGTTGTAATGCTTATACTTGGCAGTTTTAAAACAGATTATCATGTATTGACTGACTACATATCCTTTGCATTCTATGAAACTATGATGAATACTCAATTTTTGTTGGATTACTTGTTGATGGAAATATACAAATTGAAATGTAACCATTACAAGTTAACTGAAATTAGTATATAGACCTTTCAAAGCAATAGCATATGGGCTTCTGTATTGAGTACATATGAACACAATTACTTCAAATTAAATTCACGAACACGTGTGTGTAATGTCATCATTACCGAAATCTGACTCTGCCAAACTACCACGATGAGAAGAAAATTGTTATGTCCTACATATCATCGACATACACGCTCTATGTCTATTCTAGATCCATTTTTATAACCCAAAACCCCACCTCAACACAAACTACCCCCTTTTTTTTAAGAAACCCAACTCATACAACACCTAAAATCTACTTGAAAACTAATACTCCAAATATTTCTGGCAAAATTAGTCAACTCATAATCTTCCAAGTGGAGTACTGGCGACCGCCTTGTGTCTATTAATCCCTCAAAAGCTTTGTTCCACTGTGTAAAAACCCACCCATCCGCTGGCATTTGCTGAACAGTCACGATATTTTATCAAATGAAAACTTAAAACCGTTTCGTGATGTAAAAAACGCGAAGCTAAATTTTGTTAATGGTTGAAGCAAAAGGGAGGCAGTTATGTATATGGGTGTCAGACGGATGGGTGTTTAGGTCTGTGGGTAAAACCTAAATTTAAGTATCTCGAAGAGGGCCAAAGTTATTGGTGTCACTTAGCGTTAAAGGCTTCTTTCGGTTCTCTCTATATAAGAGTATTTTGCAAAAACGCTTTCCCTACCTATTTAATTCTATTCGTTTGTCCCTTGCGAAATGTGGTTTAGTAGGTACAAGGACACACGTCGCCCTATGATAGCATCATCATCACCACCATGGCAAGCAGAGATAGATGTATACACTATACGTATACAGAACCCACTTACCTCCCTTGGGGCTATTGGAGCTGTGTTTTGTGTCATCTGGCTTCTAGTCATGCTGGCTCTACTCTCTCTACCACCCCTAATCCACCTTCTTCTAGGTTGTTCTATGTAACGATGGCAAACTGTGTGACTGGTTGGGTTGCTCCATTTCGCTCAAGTGTGGAATCTGGCAGGTTTCTCTGCCGGAGGTATCCTGCGGGTGTAGTTAGTATCCTGGCATTGCTAACCGACAAAACAACTTGTCTCACAAAAATGACTACGACAAGTCCTATAGCCGGCAACGACAACGAGGCATAATGGGAAAGGATCCCGGATCCACAGCTATGACAATGAGGACGACAACAATGACTACGACTCTGACTACGACTTCGACGACGACGACGACGAGGACAAGAAAGGCGACGTTAGTGACGACAGTGTATTCTAGGATATTCCAGGACTACCTATTGTAACTACTTCACAACATATACCGTTTGTAAGGATGTTAGCATTTGATTGGAATGAACAACACATGAAGGCTATAGAGAGAGAGAGAGGACCGGTGTGCGGTGATAGTTCTGGTGGAGATGATGGTGTTGGTTAGTTCGTTGGTTGATGGCTTCGGTTCGAAATTTGCATATAAACCCGTCACGTTTGTGGTTTTGTGTACTCCTCCAATGACCCTCCTTTCTCAGCGGAGGTCGTCATTTTGTTTTTGTTTGTTTGTTGTCGTTGTTGTTGTTGATAATTTGAACGGAGCAAAACTGTTCCTTATGTGAGGAGAGGTCGAGTTGTAAAAGAACAATTTTTGGAATAAATTTATTCGCTTGCTTCTGATGTTGTTGCCGCCGCCGCCGCCACCATGCTGCTTCCACGCCGCGCCGCCTCCGCTGACTTAGGGGAAGCAATAGGAGACATTTAAATCCGGATTCACGTTTTTGTGTTGTACAGCTAGCTATAACCGAGAGAAGCAGCGTGCCGAGTGAAAGTTGCCGATTAAAATTTCACAGGAATTGGATCAGCTTCCTTTTCTTGTTTTGCTTTGCTTTATACTTTTTGCTTTGTAGGTATGTAAATAAAACTACGAAGGGTTTGTTTGGATTTGTTTATATATCATCTACATAAAAATGTGTATATGTGCCGTTTAGGGAATTTTCGTTTTTCATCTGAATTTTGAATTACATTTGAATGTTTCCGAATGATGTCGGAATAAATTTACGATTAAGATGACATAAGTCAAGATTGATATGTTAGGATAATTTTCAAGGATTTGCGTTTTCTTTTTTTGTTTTCTTATGAAAGGATGAATATAGAGGTTATAGGTCGCATGTATGTATATAATGGAGGAATAGGAATGAATATAAGTGGCACGTCCATTGATGCCTTTTGGGGTTTTATTCTGATTTTATATATTTTGATTTGTTAATTTTGTTTGGTTCAACATGAATTTTAGTCTGCAAAATATGTACCCAATGGCATAATGTACCCTTGAACTGCCAAATTGACATAACCCACCTCAATGTTTGTTGTAAGATGTAGGTAGTCTACTTTTATTCCAATATTTGATGATAAGAAAATACAACATTTTGAGGTTATGTGGGTTAGTAGGTAAGTAGGTATATTTGGTCAAGATATGATATCTACTCAGTTCAATCTTTTTTTTTTCATGCCAAATCGACATGGATAAAATGGTTACAAGACAAGATTGCATTTCTAAAATATGAATATTTTGTCAATTTGTTCAGATTCAATTTGGAATCATCGTTAAAATTTTCTTTTATAATCCAAAAAATATTTAAAAATAAAATACCCCACTGCATCACATGAACTTGCTCCTATCCTAAAGCACTTTTGAATAAACAAAAGAAAAATAGAAAAACGAAATAATGTCATTAGAAAAAAAAGTATCATCATCATCATCGGTTCGACAACCGGGGTCCGTTCCTGGCCTCCTTCAACAAGTCTCTCCACCTATCCCGGTCTTGAGCCGACGCAATCCATCCGTCTACCAGAGAATGTAACACAAAGGAGTTTCTGAGCCGGTTCCTCTTCGCTCATGCGAGCTAGTGCCCTGCCCTCCGGAGTCAACCGAACTTAATTTTTGACACTTTGTCTGATTCAAGGTACATTGCGTACAATTCATGATTGTACCGTCTCCAGAATCGTCCTTCCTCACATATGGGGCCAACAATTTTCCTTAAGACTTTTTTCTCAAACGCGGCTAAGAGGTCGGAGTATCTTTTGCTAAGCACCTAAGCTAAGTCTCGGATCCATACGTGAGTACTGGCAGGACCATGGTCCTGTACAGCAGCAGTTTTGAAGTTATGGTGAGAATTCTGGATTTGAAGAGCTTTGACAGACTATAGTAGGCTTTGTTGAAATTGAGTAGCCGCCCGCGTATTTCTTCTTCTATATTATTATCGGCTGCTACTATTGACCCAAGGTATTTAAAGGATTGCACCACTTCAACTTCAAATTCGTGCTCTGCTACCTTGATTGTTTGACCAACTGTTCTTCTCGCATTCGACGCCACCATGTAATTTGTTTTACCTTCACTAATGTGCAGCCCCAGATTTTGTGCCGCCTCCTGCTCGATCTGGATGAAGGAATCGTGTACAGCTTGTTCGGTCCTTCCGATGATTTCAATGTCGTCTGTCTCTTGTTGCCGTTCCAGAATCGCTGATTGCTTTCTCCAACTGCAGGTTGAAGAGGAGGCAGGCCAAAGCATCCCCTTGTTGAAGTCCATTAAAGATATTAATTGGTCTGCATAACAATCCGGCGAGAAGAAAGTATAAAAAAGCATAAAATTCATTATTCCAATTGCTAAGATAAACAAAAAAAGTGTTTGCATTCAAAACTAAACAAAAAATTGTAATTTTTGAATAAATATTGAAAAGCGTAACAGCCGTTTTTTTCAAAAAATTATAACAAAAAGTGATTTTGTGTAAAAATTTATAATCTGCCATCTTTGATCTGACTTTTTTCAAAAAAGTGACGGTTTTCAAAAAAACTAGAAAAATCTGGAATTTACACTAATATTTGCCCAAAAATGAAAATGTAAACTTAAGAAAACAGATTAAGACATATAAATAAAGCTTCCCAACAAAAAAACAGATTTTTTCGATTTTTTTCGATTTCTTAAATTTTTCGAAAAAAAAAATTATCTGATTTTTTTTTTGATTTTTATCATTATTTTTATTATTATTTTTATACATTCAAATTCAAACCCCATTTAGGTAATTTTATTCAACAATTTTACTAATAAGTTAAGTTTTGAAAAAAAGTGTCTAAACTTTAAATTTTTTCAAATACTTTTTGTCCACAATTTAGGAAAAAATTTTGAAAAAATATTTTTTTTTATCAATTTATACTAAGCTTCTTGTGGATTCATATACCTACACAATATTAAGCGCATACCTCTTACCTTTTCCTTTACAACAACCTACTTTAAACAAAACTGCTTCGACAGCCATTATTTTTGAAATCTGTTCTTATACCAAAAACATTCAATGTTGGTTGGGCTACATCATACACCTTCACCGGAAATTACAAAACTAAAGCCCTATTTCGCCCTTCGATTTTCTGTGGTAAAAATAAGTTTTTCAAACAAATACATACTTAGTTGTTCACCTATAAACTTTTGTGCTTTACCTTTTTGCACTATATCTATTTCCAACCAAAAAAAAACAAAAACCCACCAAGCCACAATAGTTTAAAATATTCCCATTGAGGATGCGAGAATTTCAAAGGAAGGTGTAAAACTATACCAAAACAACGAATCCTGGCTAAAAATTTTCTAAATTTTCTTGTCCAAAGAAATATGGGCTAAGTAGGAGGTTTCCTATGAAATTCCCAAGCTAATATTATAAACAAAAGCAACAAAAAAAAAAAAGAAGAAGGTACCTACGAGAATTTAAACGGCTGCAATGGAAAAGAATTAGATTTATAGCCAACCACACCAAACACTCTCCAGAGGGAGAGACCATTGTAGAATTTCAAAGACTTTGTATATCTGCAAACACAGAACACACACATGGAATTGAGTGTTGGGTTTCTTTTTTCAGAAGGTTTCCTTTTCAGATGGTTTGCCTCTATTGTAATACTTAACTTATATGAGATATATGGCTTTCGAATGAAGTTGTGGCCAAAAGCATAGGATTTGATGCCTTCTGCTTCTAAAATTTTGTGTGGGTTCGAATATTTGGAATTTTAGAGACGTATTATGTGCTGCTGTGTCCTTGATGGATGGGATGGGAAGAGTTTATGTGTGTGTATCAGGAGAATTTTCCAATTTTGTAACACACTACATATTATTGAAATAAATTATCCATCTTAAAAAAATATATATTTTGTATTGACAATTTATTTGAATTAAGAGAAAAGGAATTTGAAATGTGTATTAGAATCTTAGGTTTTGAGAAAAGTTAATAAAAAAAAATAATATTGACAAAAAGGCTCCAGTAACATGTTAGTTTTAGCTTTATTTCTAGTTATCTAGAGAAAGTAATAGGATGATTCGAAAATCAAAATAACAGTAAAGTTTTGATATCGTTATATTTAAGATTTAAATGGGTCTAGACGTCCAGTCTGCAGACAAAGTAGTTGTTAAAATTTATAGGCCAGGTGCTGACAGTGTAAGTTTTAAAATTAAAATTTCTTGAATGAATTTACGAAAATGTTAAACCACTTTATTATTTTCAAATTCTAGAAAAACCGAAATCTCAGATATGCAGATTATTAAAAATCAGATGACTGAGTTAAAATTTTCAAAAAAATGTTGCGATTCCCATTTGGGTTTTGGTCCAAAAAAAACCCAAAATCTTGAAAACCCATAAATGCAAACAAAGCATTGAAATTTTGAAAAATTATTAAATACACGAGTCAAGATGACTTTGAAATACAGAAAAAAATTCCAAAATTCAGGATACCTACCCGAGACCTGAAAATCCTTAATCCGTAAGTTATAAAAACGCCAACAAATTTATTAATTATTTTTAAAAATAAAAAATACCATTATTCGAGTGTTAGGATTAGAGTAAGGAACCATAAAACCAAAATCTTGAAAACAAAACTATCGAAATAAAAATATTTCGCCAAACCAAAATGCAGAAAACCCTTAATCCCAAATATAAATCCAAAAAGTATATAAAAAGAAAAATTTTCCACATGTACCTAATTATATTTTTTAAATATAAAAAAAATCTTGAATCGAAAACCCATAATCTAGGAACCGATAATCCTGAAAACCACGAATCCGGAAAAACCAAAATACTGAATACATAATTAAATAAAAAATTTTGGATTTGAATCTTAAAAACTCGAGTCACGAAAATTCATAATACCAAGAAATAATTTATAGCAAAAAAATTTCACCAAATTCTTAAAATTAAACAGTAAAGTAATGGTTCACACAAATTTGAAATTTGTAGAAATCTCAAAATTCCCGAGAACTTTAAATCAGCCAAAAATAATTTAAATAATCGTTAATAATCGATTTTGATTTTTCGGGATTTAGAATTTTGTAATTCCAATTGGTCTTAAAAATATCACCTCCATACTAGGAAATTCGTTTTCACCTTTAAGTAATAAAGGAGATGCGCCATTTTTCTATGGAGCCTGGGCCCAGTGCGTTCACTAATGAAAGTGGTATCAAATGAAAGGTGAAATCTAGCACGTTATGTAGGTGCAATATTTCCAAAATTGTCAATGGGGTTTTCGAGATATTCGCTTTGGAAGTTGGTCAACTCAGAAAAAGAATTTCACTCCTTTTTTTCAATAATTGCTGATATCGCGCGATATAAGGCACGTAGGAAAATGATATTGGTATCAAATGAAAGATATTTTTTCTATCTTTTTAATGAATTCAAAACTTTTTTCCTACCAACAATATTTTTTCAAATATTTAGTATAAACTTCTTAAAAAATATGTTTTTTTTACTTACCTTTTGAACACGGATATCTTTAAAAAATCAGTAATGACATCTATTTTTTTTTTGCATTATTTTAAAGCTCTATATCTCACCTTTAATTTAATATATAATTTAGTACTCATTCTCAAAAAAATACTTACTTTTTAACAAACTTACTCTAAAAAACACCTTTACATGCTATCGGCTGCTATGAACTTGCCCGTTTAGCGCTTTTTAATAATTCTTATACCCAATTATGTTTTTTTTTTTATAATTCTGTCTGATTAATAGTATTTATATTGATGATTCACAAGTTGGAGGTATGTTATTATATTCCTGATGACGACCAAATTCAAAATACTCAAAATGTTGATGCAAAAACCAAAAGTTCTTATACAACTTTTGCTTTGATGCGATGCTCTTCAACAAAGTATGCCTACTTCTCACTATAGAAATGTTAAAATGATTCCAAATGGATTATTTGGCAACACACAGTTAAATGAGAATGAACAACCAGCCATAATAATATGTGACGGAACTAATGTCTACCTACAAAAAAGTTCAAATTATAGTTTTCAAAAACAAACATATAGTCTGCATAAGTTTCAGAATTTAGTTAAACCATTTATGATGACATGCTGTGACGGGTATATTATAGACGTATTCGGGCCATATGCCGCAACTGAATCGGATGCAAGTATTATGAAAAATCTTTTTAGAGATGAATCTGGGAACATGCGGCATTTTGTTAGAGAAAACGACGTTTTCATATTAGACAGAGGTTTCAGAGATGCTATTTCAAGCCTTGAATCCTACGGGTACAAAGCTTATTTGCCTGAAACTGTTTTGGAAGGGAATTTTCAGCTGACAACAGCACAAGCTAATAAAACAAGATGTGTCACCATGGTAAGATGGGTTGTGGAGGTTGTAAATGGACGTTTCAAGAGAGACTTTAAGCTTTTCCGACAGAATTTTTTTAATCTAGCTGCTCCTCATTTAATGGATGATTTCAGAATTGCAGCTGCAATTCTTAATAAGTTTCATCCTTTGTTAGAGGACAATGCAGATGCAAGTGTTTTACTGGAGTTGGCATTGAACAGATTAAACACTCCTAACTATTTGGGGGATTTTGTTAAAGAAAGAAACCTTAACAGAACAAGGGCAGTGTTTTGTCGAATAAATGGGCATATTCCTAACCTAAATAACTTTCCTTTGCTTGATTTGACAGAGCTTCGTTAGATTTCATTGATGTAAGTTATGTAATAGAAGTATGTGAAAACCATATTCGATTTAATGGTTCCCATGCAAGCCTGGTTGGAAAGAATTACTTAATTAGGGGTCGCATAAAATCTTGACACGTTAGTCAAAAAATATATTTTACATACATCCTAGTAAGTAATATGATTTAAATGTGGCAAATAGTTCCAACGCAGTACAAGCGTTCTATTGCAATTGTCTTGTTGGTATGCGAACTGTTGGATGTTGCGCTCACGTTATGAGTATTTTGTGGTATTTGGGATTTGCTCCTCACCAAGAAAATATAAACATACCTCCAGCCTTATTTTTAAATAATATTTTAGTAGAAAATGAAATTGAAGAAGAATAAAAATGAATAACAATTGATTGTTATAGTTATTTAAGGAAGATGTGCTAAGATGTTTCAGTTAAAACCTTTTTGTACTTAATTTAATATTGAAAACAATAAAGATGAAAAAAATGATTTAAACATAATATGTGTCTTGATAAACTTCTTCTAAACGCTAAGCTTTTGATATATGCACTATTGTTTAGAAGTAACATGTGCATATTTTTTTTTCGAAAAAACAGCAGTTTCTTATTAATTACTTTAAAAATTGCTTAGAAGACTTAAAGTCAGTATTAAATAAAAAAAAAAATTAGGTATAAGAATTATTAAAAAGCGCTAAACGGGCAAGTTCATAGCAGCCGATAGCATGTAAAGGTGTTTTTTAGAGTAAGTTTGTTAAAAAGTAAGTATTTTTTAGAGAATGAGTACTAAATTATATATTAAATTAAAGGTGAGATATAGAGCTTTAAAATAATGCAAAAAAAAAATAGATGTCATTACTGATTTTTTAAAGATATCCGTGTTCAAAAGGTAAGTAAAAAAAACATATTTTTTAAGAAGTTTATACTAAATATTTGAAAAAATATTGTTGGTAGGAAAAAAGTTTTGAATTCATTAAAAAGATAGAAAAAATATCTTTCATTTGATACCAATATCATTTTCCTACGTGCCTTATATCGCGCGATATAAGCAATTATTGAAAAAAAAGAGTGAAATTATTTTTCTGAGTTGACCAACTTCAAAAGCCAGTATCTCGAAAACCCCATTGACAATTTTAGAAATATTGCACCCACATAACGTGCTAGATTTCACCTTTCATTTGATACCACTTTCATTAGTGAACGCACTGGGCCCAAAAGTGGTGCATCTCCTTTTAAAGTCAAATACATTTTTCAATGCTTACCAAGCATCTTACGAAGTCCCTTCCATTAAACGTTCGTTAAGCCATTTAAAGTTGACAAATTCCATTTTTACAATTAATATATTAATAAAATCTCAAGCGAAGTTAAATATATTAGAATAAATTTTCACACCATCAGCTTCTCCATCTAATTCAAGTTGAAAATTTTGCGGTATCGTCTAATTAGAAATGCAAAAATTCAACCATAGTTTACAAGCATCACCAGCACCACTCCACTATGCCAACCACAAAAATACCATCAGTATATCTTTAAGCCAAAAAGCATATTAAAACCATACCATACCCTACGATACCATTCCCAAAACCCAAAGAGCAAGAAAGAGAGAGCGTTAATTGCGTTAAAATTGTCAATTAACAAAGTAATCCGCATTCAATTAAAATATCTAATGACCAAAAATGAAAATGTATTTTATAATATTCCTGGGAAAAAGGATATACCTATACACTAACAAATGGCCTTTTTATACATATATTTTCACTTTTGCCGCGAATAGTGATGGGGTTGGTTAACAGAATAACAACAGCAACAAAAATAATAAACCCGCAACTTACTGCTTTTCTTAACCCTTTCTAAATATTCGTTTCTAATTATTCAGCGAGAGTAAGATATATATATATTTTTTTTTTTTTTGAAAAAAAGGACTTTTGCTTTTTCAGCTTTAACACAAAAGAACCAGAGCGACGAACAAAATAAATAAATACCAAATCGCCCCAAAAAGAAGAGAAATGAAAATTGGGGCAAATATAATATGAAACGGTTCTGATGTTCCATCATATGAAACAAAAGAAAAAGCGCCTTTCTGTCCGCAGGACTTGCTCGGGCTCGCCTGCACCAGAACCAGCGAGATAAATTTGAAAATTATTCAAAATGATTCCAGTTGAACTGACTGGACTTGAGGGAAGGGGAAAAGCTGGCCGAGGCTATGCATTTTTTTTGTGTGTGTGGGAAAATTAAAATAAACCATCTCATCTCATTTCATCTTTTCGGTTCACCAGTCCAATTCTTGGGTCTTCTATATCGTTTTAGACTTAAAATGTAGGCTTTTCTTTGTACACTAAACCTTCCCACACCTACTACATATATACCTACCTCTACCATCAAGCTGTTGGTTTTGATTAAGAACAAACTGTTAACAGGCACTTGTCGAAAATTAATGTTTTTGTCATCCCCAAGAAAAAAAAAAAAAACAACAAATTGTTATATTTTTCGAATAATAAATGAATGGATGACGAGCATTTTGACAGCTTCAATACTGGCTGAAGATTTAAAAAAGGGAAATTATGTGAAGCTTTACTTCAAGTTTGTGAATATTGAATTTCTTAAAGATTAATATCCTTAATGAAGTTTGTATAAATTGATTTTAAATCTTTTGGGCGCGAGATGGAAATTGATGATGGATTAGTTGAAGGAATTAGATATGCCTGATGAGTAACAGGCTATATGAACGTTTTTCAAATTATTCTTGATGGATATTAATAGGCACAGAGGCAATGATTTAAACGACTTTTGTGATCTTTTTTGTGTAGAACGAATTTTGCAAGAAAATGTTTTAAAAAAATTGCATATCAAAAATTGGTATATAAATCATATGATTTGTAATTTTATAGTTTAGTGGACTAATGGCAGGTTGCACCGAACAATTTTAAAAATTTAATGGGATTTTGAGTTTTAAAATGACGTTTGATACTTACAAAATGCGTCGTTTAAAAATTTAAAAACCAGTTAAATATTGGTGCAACGAAGCTTTAACAGGTTAGTTTTTCACGTAAAAGTTAGAAGCAATTAAAAAAGAAGTATATTGAAAAATTTCTTCTTTCACTATATGAAAATTTTCGATCAGAAAATATTTACTATATTTATGATTTTTCAAAGAGTTGTTAGGCTTTTTAAAACTTAGCAAATTATAAGAAAAAAATTTTTTAAACATCAGATTTTTTCAAGCAACTTTACTTTTTATAACAAATCATTTGAATTAAAAAAAAAAATTCTGACGAAGCTTTTAATTTTGTTAAGAATGTTTTAGTATATTAGTCATTTTCGATTTTCAGAATAAAAATGCAAATTTATTTTTGAAATATAATATATTTTTGAAAAATCAGAAATTTAAAAAAATAATTATTTTCAAAACTTGTAAGTTATTTCAAATACGGTCTAATAATGGCAGCCCAAACTCATCGCACCACAGCATTTAGAAGTGCTAACTTCCCACCCACAGATTTAATGCAAAATTTATGTTTGGGTCATCGCATTTGAATTTTTGTGAAATTTTAAGAAAATTTTTAAAAAAATTGAGCACACTGAAAAAAATCTCCTAACTTAATCAATACCAATATTAAGGTGAATTCTTTATTATTACGCTGAGGTTTATTCTTGGTGCCTAAAATTTAAACACACAGATCGTTCATTAGCTTATGAAAATGAAATTTGTATGACCTAATGGGAGAGGATTTTTTGAGACTCTTAGTCTCTTAAACTTAATAGCGCTTAGTGAGTAACTTTGGAAATTGTACAGTGGAAAAATATTTGTTTTAGTCTTATTTACAGTGGGACCGAAAACTGGTATATTTTCCAAAACACATTTCTTGTACAAATTGCTGCATAAAAGACAAAACAAAAAATATCCTTTGTTTCCAAAACATTGGGTTTTAAGACAAAAATATAATTAAAAATTATAAGCTCATCAGGTTTAGAAAGCAGCGACTCACTTTTCAAAATTGTGGCAACTCTGCTAGGAGGCTTCTCCAACTTCTCATTATTTTACTTTATACGAAACTTTAAGAAAAAATAAACTTTTTTTTGTTTAAAATATGATATATCTCGTTCAATATGGAAAAATATTAAAGGTTTTTTGAATGAATAACAACAACTTGTGTGTGTTACGACCAAGTTCAATGGCTGGAGTTATAGCTATTTCACGGGGTCCAACCCGATCATCAGACTCCTTTCAGTGGTGCTAAGTCGCTTATGTTCAATTAATTTTGAAAATTGCCCGAGCGAGGCTTGAACTAGCGAATGGGAGGCCGACGCACTATGCACCGCACCACCGCATCCACTTGTAAATTCGTAACCCCGAACAGGTTTTCCAATTATCAAGTTCAACTGAACCAACTAGCATTTTTATTAACTCACACAAGTTTTGTTGTTGTAAATTCGGTTTCTTCCTTTTTTCTCCGGACTCTTATTGTAAGACAACAATTTGTTGTTCATACAGGGAGGGAGATGAGTGAAAGAGGTGACCACTGGTCATAGAATTAATTTTATTAATTCTTTTTAATATGTTATATACAAAATTATGTCGATAAAGTCAACAATAAGGTAGCAGCTTGTCATGAAAAATTAATTCACTCTTAAATCCAGTAAAGCGACAACCCTGAGGTTTTCGTTCGAAAATCAGTATTTATGGTGTTCCCATGAATTCGAAAAAAATTTCCCCATCTTCATTTAAAAAAAAAGCACAATTTCACTGAACTATGTCGCTTTATAAAATCTCAGGTTCCGAATTCGTCGGTTAGTAGTTAATTTAGTTTAAAATCTTTTACAAGTTTCACTGTAAAATTCTGTTACTTTGTGAACTTAAATGCAATAGAAAATCCAAGTTCATTAATTGTTCACAAGCATACATAAAATATCCCTTCTATATGCAGAGTTATTTTTTTAACAAACAACAAGACTCAAGTGGGCAATATTCCAGTAAATACAAATTACACTATCGAGTATCCACTCCACAAGGAGCGCACATTTAATACATTTTCTAAAACGCATACAAAATGCATTCATGCAACCAACGCCATCGTATTCCGTTAATTAAGTAGTCACGTAGAAATAGCTGCACTTAGCGGCTGTTTTCTCTGCAAAGTTATCCCTACTCCCTCACCACAAGTTCTGTATATGTATGAGTATATATTAAACACAGTACACCACTTAATTCCCTTCAAGCCTCCTATTATATCCTTTTCCTTTCTTTAAATAAAACATTTTCCCCATTGAAGAGAAGGATAATTATTGCATAGAAATGCCGTTAATGGTTGACCTATCCGTTTGACCCACATTTGTTGCAACAAATCACTGCAATTTCATCCTCCACCCAAACGTCAGAGTAGAGCCACCATAGAGGGCGGCACAGTCAACGTTGTCGTCGTCATCGTCATAGTCATCAGTTAGACGACTTCGTTGTTGTCCTCGTCATTCAATTTAAATAAAACATCGCGTTACCAAGAGTTTTTTGTTTGGCTTGTTCAAAAACAATTTTTTTCTTTAAAGCCTTTTTATCCCTCCGTGTCGGCCTTATTTTTATAGGTAGGCATAGCACTTGGGGAAATCATTTTCTGCGAGTTAATTTTTAATGTTTTCGCTAGATTGGTAGACCTTGTGTTGTTGTTATTGTTTTGCAAGCTAGGGGTCAGAAAATGGAGGCATTGTGGTAAAACTTTGTGGTTTTTAAAAAGAGGCGCGTTTTACAAAAAAATAAAAAATAAATAAACACTTACAAAATAATACACAGATGTCGTTGTGCACTGACCATTGGCCTATTCCTAGAAAAGTCACGTACAATTACATTGGAAAGGTGGAGCATTATGCTACCAGAACGAGAACCAGAACACCAGTGGCTGTTTCTGCTTCTATACCGCCTCGCCTGCTGTCGGCTCTGTGGTGACGGTGAGACCCAATTCTTTTGCCAAAGGAGTTTGCGAGGTCATTTAATTTTATATTATTCATTCGATGATGGTAGGCTTGTTGCTGTTGCTGTTGCTTTTGCTGTATACCCGAGTAGCACAGAATTCGATTTATAACAAAATTTCTGTTGTATTTGTGTTTTGTTGAAGTAATTTGCAATATTATTTGTTGTAACTCAATTTCTCAGTTGTTCATCAAAAAACAATTGTAACTTTTGAATTTAAATGCTACAAATCGGTTTTATAAAAGTTTGAACTTGTTTTCAAAAAACTGAAGTTGTTATTAAAAGATTATAAGCAAGTCTAACATTTGACGGTTAGTAAAAAGTTTTTATTACATCTATTGAATTGGTATTTCGTTATCTTCTAACTTAAATGTTAAAATAACTTTCTTAAAACAATCTATAAAAACATTTTCGTAACTTTAATATAATTGACAGTCAAAAAGGGGGAAGCAAATGACAAAAACATGTTTGTAACGTTTTTCCCATTAAATGTTTATTTTAAGAGAATTTCAATATGAACAAGTTTTTGGCAATATATATAACAATAAGTTAATCGGTGTTGTATATTCACAATACTGATAGAAAAATATGCATGTTTATTATAATTAAATACACATCATTCCTTGAATAACACTTCATGGTTTAAAAAAGTGTATGTATACGAGTAAATCTCCAAAATTGTTTTTTAATTATATTCCAATCTTCTTATTACCATTATAACAATATCAAAACAAAGATGAATTTCTACTTGTGTTTTGTTTCGTTATATTTCGCATAACACGAATGGAACAAACAAAATGTTTGAATATATATCGTTGAAACAACGTTGAAACATAACCGCTTGCATTTTTTATGAGTGGAGATTTTGTTATTTACTTGTAATATTTTTGTAAACATGAAACAGACATTGCAACGACATTGAAACGGATAGGCAACCAAAGTACTTTAAATTGAAAAAAAAACATTTGCTTTGCAGTTGAAACAAAACTTCAACATTTCTTAAGTTTCAAGTGATGTTGTAGTTGAGTTTTTAGAACCTTCGATAACAAAGCTGATTGATATTTTTACAGTCAGCCATTTTGCTTAGACATGAAAAGAGTTGCTTTATATGGCAGAGTTGCCGCAGGATTGAAAAATTTTCACAAGTATATTAAACAGTTTGCAGATTTTAAGACTACCATAATACACATAAATTATACAATTATTGTCCTAAGAACTCATAATTAAAAATAAAAATAACTTCTTTTTACATTGCATGATTTATCTTATCATAAAAAACACATTTCAACTTTTCATGAATATTTCGTGTCAAATGTCAACAGACGGCCAAGAAAACGACATTTTATAAAGCATTAAGAAAAAGGAAAAATTATGTTTTTTTGGGTTTTGTAATCCATTTTATATCTTAATTAGAAATTTATTTTCTTGAACTAAATATTTAATGGGGGTTATGAATGTCTGTTTTAGAAAAAATATAAACAAAAATTTAACTGCGGCAATACTGGCGGGCATATACCAAAGTAAAATGCAATTTTTTGCTTCATTTTTTCCTGCCACAAAAAAAAATGATGGTTTTTTAAATATAACAATTCTTGTTTCAGTAACAAAAATTCGAAAATATGATAAAATACAATATTTCTCTGTTTTATAAACATTGTAAGTTGATTGGAATGAGGAGTTTATTGCTTTGAGTTTCTGCTTTGTTATATCTTTGGGATAGTAACATTTAAGTTTTACTTTTGAGAGACAATGTTTTATTGATATTTCCTGCAACAAACGCCATATTGTTCACAATGTAATAAATATTTCTTAGGATTTGATCATATATGCGAAATTTTTAAATTAATTTTTCTAGTTATTGTCACTTTTTGTTTAGTAAATTTGAATGGAAATGGGTCAAAGTTTCGTTTCCTAATGTAAATCATAAAAAATTTTGCAACTTAAATTCATAAATACAGAAAAGAGTATTTTCACATTTTTCAAATTTGCGCCAAATTTTAATATTTGGGATGGCGCGTGAGTTTTCTAGAAGGAAAACATCAATTTTTGTGATAAAAATGGCCTTTGCATTAGATTTTCCGTTCATAAATAACTAAAAATCGCATTTGAAATCATAATATTTGACTAATTATTATATCCAATACTTTACTTTATCTCTTTTATAACATCTGAAAAGTATACAATACATTTTAAAAGAGTTAAATAATAACTTTTCAGTAACTCTTGAAATGTTTTCGGTAACGTTATTTCTCATTATATTATAACATAATGGAACTGAAAAAGTTAAATTTTGTTTAAGCAATGTTATATGTAACAAAGTATGCTTGCATTAACGTTTTAGCAATATTAATAAAGCTCATCTTCGAGTTCAATTAAAGTTGCACTATTGTAAGATTGAGTTACATGTAACATTTCTTAGTTCAAATAACACTTATAAAACTGAGAAACGACAAAATTTAACTGCTATAAAAAGCAATTAATACAAATTTGTTGCAAATGAGAGGAGAAACGCGGCTATTTGGGTTACATAACTGTAGCAAATTATGTTCCTAAAATAAATGAACAACAACTTGATTGTTTTACTGGAGTTATATCTACCAAAAGGAAACCCTTCTGTGCTACTCGGGTATGAGCTATGATATGCATTGTAAAGTTATGCAATGAACTCTGAAACCAACAACTGTAAAATGTGGCAGAAATTTATGTAAATTGGTTACAGAATATAAATAAATCGTGTGAAAGTCTTATATAGCAGGAATTTTGCAATTGCAGAATAGTGCTGAGGGTTGTGCAGCAGCAGCATAATATACTGCAACGAAATATTGATTTTTTTGTTGTTTTTGAATAAACTATGACGAGTGTTGAAGAAATTTCTCGGAGACCGCTTCTGCAGAATTATTTATGACCCGTCAAGAGGGTCAAATTACTAAGACAATTTTTATTTGGTTGCGGTCAATAAGTGGTGTTTAGCTGTCAGTTTGATTGAAGCTTCGAGTTATCAATAAATTAGCATTTGCTCATGAAAAAAATTACTGCGCACGTTTACTGGATACTAGGGCGTTAACAGGTAATACAAAACAGTTCATCGTGAGTTGTTTGGCTACTGGTCCAGCCTTCTGGGGAATAAATGGAATTTTCCGATCAGTAACGATCCAAACTTGTTACTAGAATTATCAAAAGTGATTTCAATAAAACTTTGTTCTAATGGAGTGCAACACCATTTTCGATTTTTTAATGAACTTTCTGTTGCGACTTTCAGCAATAGAGCTTACGGCAACTATTAGGATAAAACTTATAGCTATGCATTTGGAGCACTAGTTTCTGCAGAAGGATCACACATGGTTGACAGGTCGAAGTGGAGTAGAATGTCCTGCGACGAAGAGTATTCAAACCATGGAACTTCAATGATATGGGATGAATTTTGGGGGTGGAGTCAACAGCTTCCAGCTAGGCTGAACTACTAAGTGAACACCTCACTCCGACATATTCGAAACTCAGCCCTATAAGGAGCGGTTTTATCCAGCTCTTCACTCTCAGGCGTTTCTATTATTTTGGTGCTCCAGTACGTGCGGTTTGTGTTAACTTCCATACCGTTGTAAAAACAAGCGGTTTCGAAACAACAACAAGCCTCGGAATTGGATGACTCCAAAGTCGCCTACCTGATGAGTCTGCGAATTCAACCGTGGTGCAGCAGAGGAACACCACCAATAAGATGGAGAAGTATAAAATGACCTAAACCAACTTGATGTGTCTAATTGGAGTTGGCTAGATAGGGACCAAGTCAAGAATGTTGAAATCTCATCTCGGTTTCGTCAAGATCGAAAAATTTCAGTTGCGACTTGGTCTCGTAAAACTAAATCTTGTCTTGGTTCCAACGCAACATTTTTTCCGTTTCGTTTTCAGCTATACTCCTTTTAAAACATTTTGAACACTTTATAAATTTTTCCAATATTGCAATTTTATGCGAGCCGCAGTTACTTTCATGCTTTTTCTTTATCTATTAATGCCTCAGAAATTCTTTATCCTAAAATGCTTATCCTCATCATCTTTTGTATTAAAACCTAAAAAAAAACCTTAAGAAATGTGTAAGGATTTTCAAAATGGTTGTGTTATCGTTATATGAATACAAAATAAAAGCCATACACTCGAGACAATCTTCGCGATAGTACTTAACTCGGCTAAGTACATAATGGTTTCGAATTTTTCCAGGTTAAATTTAACAATGCTATTTTTAACAAAATGTTTTGCATTATTGAGTAGATATTTATCGACAATGTGTTTCAAGGTTTTAAAATAAATCTGTAGTCTGGGAATAAATTGATAAATTTGAATAATACATTGGTATTGCAAAATGTACGACGTAGACGAAGGATTTGCATTTTTTCAAAGTCAAATATTAAATCAGACAGATAATAGACAAAAATTCAATTTAGTTAAAAATATAGTTGTGGTAAACTAAAGTTTTGAAACAGAAGATAAAAACAAATAACTTCGCCAGTACATATTTATGAGCGATTAATTTCATGATTTGGAAAAAATCATCTTAAAATATTTTTAACCCAAAAGTTTTGTTACTCGTAAAATATCACAACACACCTATCCTTAACCTTTATGCTATAAGTTATGTTTTAAAATATGTCAAAGGCAAGCAAATCATTTTCTATACAATTCCATTTGGACCACCGCAAAACCGCATATAGAAATCGATTGATTTGTAATTTACGAACATAAACTTCTTCTGCTTTACGCGTTTGGTTTATGCCTTTTGTCCCCCTTTATCTTCTTGCTATACTACGATATACACGCACGCATATCGTCTATTTGGATTACATTACGAGTTCAAAAAATCGTTTTGGATGTTCGAAACACCATCACCTTCCTATCTTCGGGATGCCGTTGCGGTAAACATTTCAAACTGATTTTATGACTGCAGCTATTCTACAATGTAACCACTTACTCACTGTGGATGCTTAAAATGCTTTCACTCCAACTTTTTACACTACATCACTGTATATCAAAAAAATGTGAAAATGTAAAAAAAAATAACACTACTCACTCGTAAAAGTAACGAAAAATGAGTCCCATAGAACAGAACCGACGGCCGCGCCGCCAAACGGGTGAAAATTTATGATCACCCAAAAAAATGTATGTAGGTACAACAACAAAATAAATACATATAACGGTGCTTTTTTGAAATAAATAAAATCCACACCCACTCGATAAATTTCACGCTTGGAGTTCCCACTCCTCCCACCCTCTCCCCGTATGACTCTTGTAAACCGCATATTTCTGAACTTTCTGGCATAGGATAGCGTAAAATGAAGTCTTCAGTGAAAATGGCGTGGAAAAAAATAATTTGAATTTAGTTCACTTCCTATACGAGGACCTGTCACCGGAAGTTTGGGGGTGAACACAAAAATCTAAACAAATAGACCGGACGGATGTTTTTGTATGTTCCTGGTCCTAAAGAATTGAGCATTGGACATGACTTAGTCGAGAGTATCAGTTTCTTTTTTTTTTTTTGAGGAATATCCATCATGACCGTTACATATCATGAGATTTTTTAGTTTGAAAGGAAATAGTAAATATGTAGTTGTCATAAAAATGTGACTGACAGTTTGTTGGGCAAAAAGATACAAAGCAAACAAAAATAATAAAGAAAGAAATTTATGTATGACTTGCACTCGATGGTAAATATGTAAAGTTGAGTGAGTAATTTTGGTTGCACGAATTTGTTGCAAAAAAAAATTATATCAACGTTAAAGCCATCAGAATCATTTTTTATGAAGATAAATATTTTGATGATGTGGCACTAACTCTTAAAAGTGCGAGCTTTTTAATTTTATTATTATTTATTAACATGCAAAAAATTTTTGTTACTTCAAAAAGTTGTGTAGAATATTCGAATTGATTTTTTTTAATAGCACAGTTGTTCAGCTCCATTTTAAATATTGAAAATATTTGTTGATCTTCAAGAATACTCGAATATATCTCATAAATTCGAACGAGATTCATAAAACTCGGTGAAAAATAAATTTTGTAGATTTTTTGAAAACTGTTTTTTGAACATTTTTCAATTTTCAAAAAAGAGCTTAGCGAAAATATGTCAAAAAGTCATTTTGGGTTTTTATATCAATATTTTATTTCGCTGTTAGTCTATTTTTAAATATATTTCAAGAGAAACTCACAATTTCAGACCGAATTTTAATCAAACAAATTTTTTCAAGTCTCAAAATGAAGCTTAAAACGGTCCTCGACATCGTCAGTTTTAAAAATAACTTAGTAAGAAATCATATAAGCCTTAAAACATTTTTTAAAAAACGGTTCCTTTAAAATAAATTGAATTTTGAGAATCTATAAAAGTTTTCAACTGCTACAATATGATGTACTCAATTGTACCTACAACCTCTGACAGATCATAAGAAATGTTTCTCTGTAGCACTAATTTGTTGTTGTTTATTCGGGGTTTCGTCAAAAATTCTTTACCGAAATTTTGAAAATCTGATACATTTTCTTTAATTTTTTTTTAATTTATTATAATGTGTTTCACTCTTTATTACAAAAAAATTTCATTATCATATACATAGATGACTTTGTTTTGGAATTTCAAAAAACGAATAGAATAAAAAATTAATGTAGGTATCTATGTATGTGTTTCTGAAAAAAAGTGCCAAAAAATGCTTTGGTTAAATTATTTTGGATAGAACCGTTTTTTGAATAAATATTATATTTCTAATGAAATTCTGTAAAATTTAAACTTACAGAAATACTTTTTACTTTCTCTTTTGCTGTAGGTATCCGTTAATTATTTCGATTTCGTTTCCTTAACATATAGGGGAGAGTGGAGCGAGAATGAAGATGGGCCAAAAAGATTAAAATTGATTTTTGGCCTAATTTCAATGATGACAATGACAACTTATTAAATACTTGCTATTCATACGCATTCCTCACCTTTATTAGCAGAGTGAAGTTGGATCCATTGTAAAGCAAATATCAATGAAAAATATGTAAATGATATCTACATGGATATGTAAAAGATTTTCAACAACTTTCAATATAAATTCACGACAATTTGTTTTAATACCCTTATGTGTTCACATAACTTTTATTAAAAAACTAAGCCAAAATTTCATCAAAATATTATTTTAAATAAAAAATATATTGTTGGGAAAACGGTATAGAAAGTTATTTAGGAAAATGAATTTCTAGTCTGTTTTGTCTCGTTCGATGTTCACGTAGGCTTTTTTGCTTTTAAAAAATCCATTTTAAATTTTTAAATTAATTCAACACTTTTCTAGTGAAGATTTTTTATCAAGTTGGATAAAGCTTTAACTATGATTAAGTTCAAAGATTAAACTATCATTTACGAAAAAACCGATCAATTTTAGGAAATAATTAAAAAGTAGTATTTAAGTATTCTTGCCCCACTCTCCCCTACCTAAAATTTCAAAGGGCAAAATGCGAAAGAATAAAAGTTTAAAAAAACATTGATAGAAACATAATATTGCGAAGTAATAAAACGGCGGCGATACTCAGTTAAATATAAATTTAGAAAAACAACAAATCGATCGCTTTACGGGTTAATTCAAAAATCGATAGCTACCGTCTTTTGAATATTTGTCTATTCTAAATAATGACAAAATCCTTTATTATTTCTTATATCCTGACTATTCAACATAACCTTAATTCACTAAAATCTTTCAAATAAAAAATCTCTCGATTTGACAAAAAATAGAAAATCCTTTTCAATAAATTTCTAAAAAATAAAATAAAATTTACCCTAAATCGCCATAAGCATAATGCAGTCTTGAAACCCAAAAAAAAAAAAAAAATATGAGTAAGGTAGCTATATAATAAGAAAGCAACAACTAAGACCGACGACGAAGAAAAACTCCCTATAGAAAATATTATTTTATTTTTTAAATAACAAACAGTCCTTCGTTTTTGGATAGTTGCCTGCAGCCATTATACCTACCTAGTCCTTCGGATTTCTCAGTGTTTGATGACAAAACAGAAAGGACATAATTTTCAGCAAAACAACCACCCGCGTTCCCAAAAGTCCTCTCATTCTCTGATTTTTTTTTTTGTTTTGGGCAAGAAAATAAAAAAAAATGAAGAAAATATTCATGGAAAAAATCCCCATAAACATATAAAAGGAAAAAGGATTTTCCAAAAGTGTTTGTACACCTGTCTGCCGGTGAAAATTTGTCACGTGAAATAAAAATACGCGTTTCTTTTTTTCTTCATCCCTAGTATAGTTTTGCGTCTTCGTCGATTTGTGTCTTCACCAAGTTGCCGTTTGTTCCTTTTCCATGTGATCCATCCTTTCCAAAGCTATACACAGTTATGTAGGTCTATACCTACCTAAGTATATAAAAAAAAAGAAAACAGAAAAAAAAACGCGCTCAAGGATTTATAAGGACATATTATAAGACAATGTTTTTCTTGTTGTGTACTTACGTTAGTACGAATTTGTCTTTCAGTGTTATTTATGCAAAAACGTAAAAAGGCGACAGCAGCCGTTAGCAAGGATTCACATTCTATAACTTGGGATGGAGTTAGAAGGATGTTTTTTTTTTTTTTTTGTTTCTCCAGCAGCGCACTGGAGACACACTGCTTTCTTCTCAAGCATGTGTACACTTTTGTAAATAAGTTTAAAAAAAAAAACGTTATTTTTGTTTGTATCGTTTCGTATATTCTACGCATCAAGGATAATGGAAACTATTCTTCCTGCAATAGAATAGGATTCTCTATGCTTCTTCTATGTGGAACCTATTGAAGGATAAACCCGATAAGAGTTCAAGTGGAAATTGTTTTCATTCATTCAACAAAAAAAAAAAAACTAGGTACGTACACTGAACTTAGCAACAATAACAACAACAATAAGAGAAATGAAAAAAAAGAGAAGAATAAAAGATGGGCTCGAGTTGCCAAAGTTTTATTGAAAACAATTTATCCTGAAAATTGCAATTGAAGCAAAGCGTTTCGTTTTTCTTCGAATTATCCTTTTGTCGTTCGTTTTCGTTGTATGATGATGATGATGCTGCTGGATGGTACTCGTATAGGTATATAAGCCCTGCGTTCGTCGTCTTCTTCGTTCGGCGTGTCGTCGTCGGTCGTCGTTAAGATGGGAAAATGGGATTTCTTTTTCGCGTTTTGTGAAGTTCGACTTGAGAACAAAAATACAAAAAAAAAAACCGATGACGGAGAATCTCACAAGCATTTGCCATCGACAATTTGTTTTGGGTTAATGGAATTTAAAAGTGAAATTGTTTTTCCTTAAACTGGTTTTTTATCAATTTATTTATTTTTGTTGTTGTTATTTTTTTGAACAGAAGAGAGGATATAGTTAAAGGCTATTACAGTGAAAAGGTGGTGATTTGAAGCGACACGTGTTTTGCTGAAGGTTTTTAAAACGAACGCACAAGGTAGATAGGTAAGTACTGATGTAATTGGATGTTCCAAATGATAAAACTTTTGAATTTTCCTCTAAGGCTTGTCAGAGTTGAAAAACAAAATGAAAAAAAAAAGAAAGTTTTTTGAACATTTTGATGAGTTCTTGAATAAATTAAAAGATTTCAAATTGTAGATATACATATTTACTTAAATAGATAGGTATCATAACTTGTTTTTATTTAAAATGGACAGTTTGTTTCCTAAATGAGAAAAATAAATTTAGTTCCAAAAATCTAAAAAAAAAACTGAAAATCCCTAAAACCTTAAATCGCCAAAAAAACCAAATCCTATGAAATTTAATACTGATGTGGCTTTTGCCCTTTTTTGGCTCAAAGGGTAATCTTCTTGTTCACTTTCTAACTGGTTTACTTTTCATATTTTTTAAATAAAAATAAAGTTATTAAAATTGAAAATTTTTGGGATTTCGTTTCGGACTGATTTTGAGATTTAATAATTTTGTGCTTACTGGATTTCAGGTTTTATGGATTTAGGGTCTTCGGGATTCTGGTTTTCGGAAGTTTGTTTTATAGTCTTTCGAGATCATGAGTTTTCGGAACTTAAATTTGTCTGAATTTCGTGAATGTTTTTGGGACTTTGAGTGTGCAGGATTCAGAACCCTATCCATAAAAATTCGTATATGCATATTTTACTGAATAGGTACCTACATAATATATTTGAGAACTTTTCGTTATTTTACATTTTCCGGAAAACTGCAGGGTTCTGATTTTTCGGTATTTCACATATTTGCAGATAATGTAGATTTTTGTTTTTCGAGGAATTTGAGTGTTTAGGATTCTGAACCCCAACCCGAAAAAATTACTGCACATGCTTAATGAGGTGTATTTAAATATTATTAAATAAAATTTAGCAATTCCAGATTTTAAGTTCTGGCTTTTTCGGATCTCGAGAACTTTAGTTTGTGATTGTTAAATTGTAGTTTCGGAGATTTTGATGTTTCGGGGATCCCAAATTCAACCCGAAAAACTAGTGCTCTCACATGATGAAGTACATTTAAAAATTATTCGGGATTCTGAACCATAGTCCAACAAAATAATGACACTTAATTAGTGAGATAAATGTATGTTTAAATATTATTAAACAAAATTCAATTCTTGGGAATTTTAATTCAGGATTTTAAGTTTTTTTTTTTGATTGAGGATTTTGACTGTTTGAGATTCTAATACCATAATTTCTAGGTTTTCAGATTTTGTTGGTCAAAGATCTTTCCAAATTCTGATTTTCCGTGATTTTTTATTTTTGGGATATTGGGGCATATTCATAGTCGAACTTTAGACCCGAGTCCAAATGGCCTCGAGTCTAAAGTTAACACACAGGTTAGAAACAGCTGCTATTCATAAAGAAATTCGCAGTTTAGTAAAAAACGGAATTCTACTACAATTTTTGTGCTATTGCCTGTCAATCAATTAAAATTCAATCCATTTTTTAACATATAGAAAAAAACAACTTAGTCAAAGAGTCAGCTGTTTTTAAAGTTTAAGCTCCAGTTTATCTTTTGGGCTAAATTGTCTATGAATAACATAAACTCCAGGTTTTTTTAGAAGAGACAAAGAAATAACTTGTCAGACAACTATAAGTATATGCCCCACTGAGTATTTGTTCTTGTAATAATATGAGGCTGAATACAGCCAATGTATAATTTAACTAAATTCACACTGAATGCATTCATCCTCTTCCATAATATATTGAACTTCCAAGATTTATGTTCGCCATTGTAATATTCATTCTTCTAGCGTGAGCACGAATAATTAAAGATCTTCCATTAAACAATTAATATTGTGTTCCATTAATACTTAAACCCAGTATTACAGTACTCTTAGATTATCATATTTAACAAAATGGAGTATTTGGTGAGATAATTTGACGTTTTTGAGATTTAGTCTTTTCCGGATTTTTGCCTGAAAAGTCTTCGAAATCAAAACAAAATCTGCGATATAATTGATATTTTTATAAAAAGAAAATTGTAGCTTAGTCCTAATTGAACTTTCATAATTACTCATTATTCTACAAACCTCAACAACGAATAAAAGCAATCATCTTTTATGTCTGATATTCATTTCCTCTTGCAAATTAACAAACTATAATAAACCAACTCATCTAAACTCAATTGATTAAGTACTTACATGGCAAAAAAATGAAATAAATAATTCTTCAAACTCAAAAAAAAAGAAGTTCTTGAAAATTACTTCTCCTTGTTGTTCAACTCGTTTAAAGTACTTAAAAATATACCTTGCACAAACAATGACAACAGGTAAACTCGCTCCCCATATAATCCCCATTTATAACATTTCCGGTTAGTAAGCTTCTCATAAGAGTCGTGCCTGATGATGAGTCTTCCCTAACCTACCCATGTACCCACCACACAATGAGACAACGAGAAGAAGAGTTTAAGAGAAAAAACTGTCATTAATATCTCATCACGCAAGATCATTTAGAAGAATTTATTTTTATTGCCTTCACAAAAAAAAAAAGAACCAACTCACACTGACTAACAGAAAGAGAGAAGAATATACATGATCCCTCATTAGAATCGACTTAGAAAATTTAACTTCCTGCACAATCGACTGATTCGTAATGAAGAGCGCACATAGAATCTTGATCGACCAAAGTGCTCATTAGAAGAACTCAATTTCAAAAGAGCGTTGATGATCTCGCTTCATATTGGCAGTCACATCGGTGAACAAAAAGATCGAAAGAACTCTTTTTCTGAGTGATTTAATACCTGGTGGTCATTAATCATCGAGGTAAACAATAAAATTATAAAGGGCAATGCTAATGTGGTGCACATCAATTAAAATAAGAAGTAGACAACAACTCGATCTGTGATGTGATCGCGGTGTTGAACTGAACGTCCATTGCAATCAGATATGAAGGAGAACAAGATCAGGATCAAGGTTAAGATAAAATGAAAATAAGAAGAAGAAGAAATCAGATGATAGGAACTCACCTCGAAGCTCATAACACTAACGGTTGAAAAGCGGCAATCTTCACAGGTATAGATGGAAGATGTGGACGGACGAGGATGATACGAGAAGAAGAATGCTTCTTTTCATTTTTGATGAATACTTCATCACATCAAAACCATCATCATCATCATAAGTTGTAATCATCATCATGACTGGATGTGGAATGGGAGAACTTTATCATCATGCACTGCACTACGGGATCTGAATGCGCGCGGGATTACAGTGGGAGCTATAGATCTTATGGGTTTTTTTTTTAGTCTTGGGGCCATTCGACTGATTGAAGCATTGAAAGCTTGCAGGGATTATTTCTTTTTTTTGTCGGTTTACGCTTGATTGGTGTTTGTTTATATCATTGAAGATCATTTGGGTGGAACAGTCTGTGTTGCAATAAAAGACGCTTCAAGTCAACATTTCATATTAACAGAACTTTATTTCCATTTTCATTGATTATTTTATTAAATATAAAGGAGAATTGAATATTGAAAATATTTTTGAATGTTTGTTTTAAATGTACACTGGCATTAATAAATTCGTAATATTCACATATTAAGCTATTTTACTATGGAACGAATTTGAAAAGCAACAAAACAAATAGATTTTCCAAGTATCCAAGTTCTGATTGATTTAACGAAGAAATTGATTTAAATAAGAAGAAAATAAATGATAGGAAAAAACTTATTTTTTAACTTATTCTTTTGAGAAGTTAACTTATTAAAATTCAGTCCTTACAAGTTCACAGGTCAGACACAGACTTTTCCTTGTAATAAAATATTTCAGTTTTCTATTCCGAATTGGCACAGATAATGGCCATTTTTTTATATAATGGTCAATAAGATTTTCTCCATTGTTTTAATAGGACATCTTCCTTTTGTATAAGAACCTTTGAGAAATCTTATTGTTTTTCTTCTATTTTATTCGTGTTTTTTTTTCTCTGCGTGGATCTAAAAAATCTTCCATGGTACCTGCACATTTTTAATGCAAAAATTGGAGGTTTTCTTGTCGTACATAAATAAATTCCTGCTTCAAATAAAAAAGAATTATTTATTACCATTCGGTACGCGGATAAGGTTCAATAAATATATTTTTTTTTTGCTTTAAATTTGTTTCGTCATTTTTTCTTTTGAAATCATGTAGAACTTAATTATGTGACCCAACAGAAGATCAGGTATCCCGTATATCCATAAGATGAGAACTTTACGTGTATATATTGAAGTTCATGTAAACTCATTTCTGAATATAAATTATTGATACTCGGTAGAGTATGTTTACCCAGAGTTTGATACATTTCTCACTTTTTGTTTGTAAATTCTTTAAACCTTTCTATAAGCATTCGAGATTCAGTTAAATTGCTCGAACGCGGATGATCTCAAATTAATGAGTACTACACCCATCAATATCATTGAATGACCGACCGCAGTTATGTAGGTACAATGATGTAGCAGATATCTTTGTAGTTTACCTATATTTTTTTTTTGAATTTAATGAATGCTTGAATCATTTTGGATGGATGCGTGATTTGAAGTGATGACGACGATCATCCGTCGTCATGTCGGTACCGTAATTTTATTGTGTTAAACTTTTTGTTTGCCCTTTGCGCCTTTGATACCGCAACTGGAAATTGTAGGGTGTTTTTTTTTGTGTGTTATTTCTTCTATGTTTTTGTAATCAGGTATTTGATGTAGATATTTAATGAGATTTGGTCTTTGTTGTAATATGATGGCAGTGGCAGAGACCAAAAACAGGTAATCATGGGCGCATTTAATAAGCCAGTGTTGTTATAGAAATAGGAGATTCAAATTTTCACTGTTTATTGTGGAAAAAAGGAGGAAAATGTAATTTTCATCATGTTATTCAATATTAGCTGGGTGGATAAAATAATCATTTCTGTGAGATTTTTATAGCAGAAATTGCTGCTATAACATACTCCTCAAACATAGTTTTTGGTGCAAATGCTGAAATAATCTTTTAACATCTTTATTGGAGTAGATGCAAATATAAAGCTTTTACTCAAACATAATACTAGGAGTAGAGCTTTCCTTAGATATCTTTTTTGGAGTAAACGCTGGTATAATTATTCCTCAGATACTTTTATTGGAGTAAACGCTGGTATAACCATTTCTTAGACATTTTATAATAGTAAACGCTGCTATAACACTTTTACTGTAACTGATATTATCGTTTCTCTGGTATCTTTATTGGAAATAATCCTTGGAGTAGAGCTTCCCTTAAATATCTTTATTGGAGTAAACGCTGGTATAATTATTCCAAGGATATTTTTATTGTAGTCAACGATTTTGCAATTATTATTCAACCATCGTTATAGGATTAAAAGCTCCTATAACATATTTGTATTGTTCAAATGCTATAGTAATCTTTCCACAGAAATCTTTATTGGAATAAACGCTGATATTAAATATTCTTAAAACATCGTTATTGGAGTAAAATTTGATACTCGTATAAAATTCCACTGATATATTTACTCAAATGCTGCTATTACGCTCTCTAATTTTAATGAAGAAGAAGTATTTGAATAAAAATATATTTGAATGTTTGTTCAAACATCGATCTATTTGTCAATTTTTTGGGAAATCATAGTCTCATACAATCAGTATTCAAAACAAAGCAAAAATATAACAACTCTGTGTTGATTCGAAATGTAAGATAAACCAACAACAACAAAAAAAAAAAGAAGTAATCTGGCATAGATCAATTAAGGTAAAGGTGGTAACCTGACTTAATTTAATGATTCCCTAGACCAAAAGCTATTAAAGCGATACATTTTTTTTTTGTTGTTGTGGCTTCATATAGACTATTTGTGGTTTTTATCAAAAAAATTTAAATCAGCTTGCAACCACAGAATAACGGTTTTTATTTTTGGGATTGTGAGATATTACCAAATTGTTTTTTATTGTATTTGTATAGATATCATTATAGTGATTGCAATCTTTCTTGGAATAATGGTCTATACTTTTATTTTTGATGATTTGAGTATATAAAAAGAACCTCATCAATCAAATTTTAAACATAATTGATTCAGCAATGCAGCTTCTTTTGCCAATCGTCTTGTGTAAGCTTTCATTTCACTGTTAAACTGTGATTCGAATTACGAAATCCTTTTAGTATTATAGTTTTGCTATAACTAATCTTTATAATTTTTGCTTCCTTAAGGTTTCTCTGTTGCCTTTGCTACCAAGCCTCGAGCTTTTGGGCTTGGTGCTGCTATCGCCGGTGGATCACAACCATTTGTTATAGGAAATGGTCAACAAATGGGAGTTGGACCTCCAGGTCCGCCTGGTCCCGCTGGTCCAATTGGACCCAGAGGACCCTCAGGTCAACGAGGAGAACGTGGCGAAGAGGGTAGACCTGGACCACCTGGGCCAATGGGACCACCCGGTGAGCCCGGTCCTGATGGAAGGCAAGGATTTCAAGGCCCTCGAGGACCTACAGGATCTTCTGGTTCAAGAGGTGTTCCCGGACCTATTGGCCCACCAGGTCCTGTTGGACCAATTGGACCACCTGGACCTCAAGGGCCAACTGGTGCAGCAGCCGCTGTCGCTGCTGGCAAATAGCTAGTTGTATCGCAGACTGAGGATGAGGAATCTCAGACTGAGGATGAAGATGAAGAAACTCAGTCTGTGGAAGACTATAATTTCATCATGGTACCTCAGGCTGTGCAGGATTATAATTCCCAGAAAGTACCTCAGGCTGCGGAGAACTATAATTATAATGTTGGCCATATTAATACCAATTATTATCGTAAATAACTATATTAATTAATATTCTTAGGTGTAATTTAATTTTATTTAAAAATAATAAATATTTATGTATAACTTGATGATTTGAAATAAATCTTTTATAAATGATTTAAAAAATATTAATCAAAGTGTTATTATTTGTTAATTAAGTTTTTTTTGAAATCACTGAAGGACACCATTTTTTTTAATACTCAAATACAACCCGCTCATCAATTGCTATCATTAAATTTGAATACCTATTTAGTGAAAAATTGAAAATGAGAATTTTTTTTTTGAAAATCAGCGACAAACAATTTCATTTCAGAAAACATATCTATACACAAAAATTAGGTAGATGAGTTGAATAAAAAAGATTTAAGGGAAATTTTCAATTTAATTCCTTTTGCTCTAAATCCTGATTTATCGAATAGCTATAAATATTGTGTCCCATTAAAAAAAAAACTAAATAAAAAGAAAATGCAAATTACCTACAAAGAGTCCTTAAATGATTACCCTCTTGTACCTTTTTGTCAAATAGAACAACCATAAGAAAGAATCCCTTTTAAGCCCATATACCTACATATATATTAAAATGACGACATCTACATAACTCATTAATAGCATCTCTCTAGACAAAAACCTTTAGACGAGTCTCTGTTTTTTTTTTTATATAAATACAAGTGAATCCTTTAACACGCAAATTCACTTTAATAAATGAAAATTTAATTTCTTCATCCAACCATGCGATAGCTATTGCATTGCTATTAAGTTAGTACCGTTCTGCCGCACCCTTTGTGCCTATTAGTTCCGCCATTATCATTTACCTCGCATAACATGCTAACCGGTGACAATTTAAATTCCCATCCTCTGTCTGTACTAGAGGTATAAAATAAACCACCTACGAATTGTACATTATTTTTTTTCCCTCCTCTCTCTCTCTCTCTCTCTTAGTTGTTACAAGTTTATTTCCCTTAGTATTTGAAGCTTACCATTAAAAGGACCTGAGTTTTTTCTAGGATTTAAAGTCGGGGTTTTCTCCTATACCAACCAACCTACCTAAAATCCGTTAAATTACAATAAAATGCGATTGCACATCTTAATAAATGTCAGTTCTTTTGCAGGGCGACAACACTAAGCCAAGAGGGTTATTCACATTCAAATAATACAGAACCAGAACCAAAGAACCAGAGCATAGCGACAGCGACAGCAGACACATAGTATAGATACATATTCAGGATGAAGGAGCATCTAACAGGATGCAAAATCAGAACTTCCAGAGCAGAAAAAGGATACAAAGAGAGTTATAAAAACCTCTAACGCCTGCCGCTGCCGCCGCCGCACATAGCCAAGGCTAAAGCTGAAGGTGATTTATGCTGAATGTTAAAGCAGTCGTCTTCTTCTTTCTTCTTTATTATATTCCCTCTCTCCTCCACGCCATTTCATGTTTAAGTGAAACGATGAGATCAGGGCTTAGGATTTACAGTGTGGCAACGGTCGTTTGGGCTGGAATGAGATGGAAAGGGTTATCCGGTACCATGGAGAAGAGACTTGCTGAGAATGACAAAAAAAGAAAGAAAAAAAAACTACACAACTATATTATTTTGCAATCCGTTATTCGGTTTTTCGTTCCGATCTCATTAACTTAGTTAAAAGCTCATTCATTTATTTTCCCATAGACATGGCAATGGGAAATAAGGGCGGCTCATTTGGAAAACCATGTTTTCAACCCTAACAAGCTCTGATGCAAGCAGAGGAGTAGAACTGAAGATGGGATAAACATCATCCTCTAGCCGATGATGCGCCGAGCCCGCCCGTCGAACACCCACCCGAACATCATCATCCATAAAATGAGCATAGGCCGAGTAGAGAGAGAAGAACGTAATGATAATGATGATGGGGTTGGAAACGGCATAGTGTTTTAAAATTCACTCACTGTGCCATAATTTTGTTCTTTTCTGGATTCCTCTTGGTTTTTTTTTTTTTTGTTTTTGTTTTGAACAATGAAACACAACATTCTATAAGGTTTGTTGGTCCTGCAGCTCGTAATGGGGTTGGAGGGTGTTTTTTTTTTGTGACAGTATACCCCTGCTTGAGCCTCCCTCCATCACTTACACCATAGACTGTGCCAAAAAGAATTTGTTTTGTTTTGCGATGAATTAAAAATGAGGAGACAATGAATTGAGGTGGTTTTTTTGTTAGCTTTTCCATTTTTCCTTTTAAACAACGGACATTGCCCCAGTGGAGTTGTTTCCTGGGGCGTTTTTTTTTTTTTTTTGTTTCAGCTACTTCTTCTCTTGCTATTGCTACTATATATGCTACTGTGGTATAAAGTGTGTTTTTGCAGCTACTTAGGCTATGGATGTTCACTTTATGAAGTTTTTCTTCCTGTGTTTTTTTTTTTTTTAAGAGTGAATGAGTGTTTTGTTTTCTTAAAGGTTTTTGGAAGTTAATTAATGCAAAATTAAGAGGACGAATGGGAGAGAGGTTCTGTTTGACTTTTTAATTGATTTGTGTTTCCTTTTTTTTTTTGCATACCTAGTTTTTGTGCTGTGAAAAAACATCAACGTAAACAAATAATTTTTTATGTGCTAATTAAGTGAAATATGCGCAACAATAAGTTTTTGATGGTTTGGGGAAAAACTTTTTTTAGATGGTATTTTATTTGAAATTCAATTTCAGATCAACGCCTTTTGGAGAGGATTTCTTGATTGAAATTCCTTTTATGGAATTGGATAAGTTGTAGTGAAGGTATATTCTCAACAGTTGAAAATTTAATTGATTCTTTTGGGGTCATTGATTTAAGGAAAAGAAGAAAATATTCAACAGCAATAAGTGAAGGTGGCCTACAATGGTATATCCAAAGCTAAAATGGCCTCTTTGCTAGAAATCGTAGAATCGAACAGAATTAGGAGGTATTACGGACACAATTCATAGGTTTACCTGGTAGAACCGACATATACGAAATATTAGAAACTTCAGAGGTAGGTATAGAACTTAACTGTTTGGTGTACTTTATAAGCAGGTGGAATCATTGGTCCGTACTTCTTTATAAATGATAATGGCCGTAACGTTATTACAGTCAATAGTGACCGCTATAGAACCACGATTACTAACCTTTTTCGTTCCTCAATTGAATAACCATGACGTATAGAAACTGTGGTTTCAACAAGATGGCGCAACATGTCACACAGCTCGTGCCACAATTGATTTATTGAAGGAAACGTTTGGCAACCGCATAGTTTCACGCTTCGGAATTGGCCTCCAAGATCGTGTGTTTTATTGCCACTAGACTGTGGGGATATGTGAGCTTGCTATTTACGCCGATTAATCCTAAAAGCTGATCCACACTTGGAGGACAACATTAGCTGCGTTTTTGCCAAAATACGGCCAAAAATGTTGAAAAAAGTGATCGAAAATTGGACCTCCAGATTATATTACGACCGAGTCAGCATTTGCATCAGTACCCAGCTCTATCAATAACAAGACTCCAACAATAATGTAATACGCGACTCAATGTCCATCAGCAGTAGTTTAATTAAATACATAAATTGCACTTTACATTTCCAAAGTATTTGATAAAGTTTGGCATCCTGCTCTTTTATCGAAAATACGTGCATTTGGTATCGATGAAACCCTTCTTCGTTGGATTAGTAACTTTCTTTCGAATCGCTCTATACAAGTTGTATTAGACGGATTCAAGTCTGAAACCAACAACATAAATGCTGGTGTGCCACAGGGTTCCCTTTTATCTTCGACCCTCTTTCTCATTTTCATTGATGATCTACTGTCTGTAACTACTAATCCAGCTTTTTATATTCGTTTCCAGATTCACAACCCTGCTCTTCGGACGTGGAACTAAAACGGCTTAATATGATACATAAGTACATTAAATTCTGAACTAGAAAGCATTGTTCAATGGGGATTAAAAAATCGCGTAGAATTTAATGCTTCGAAAACTCAATGCTGCTTCTGATCTGGCTATTATCTATAAAAGTTATATGCGTCCAAAGCTTGAGTATAACTCCCATCTCTGGACTCCAGCAACTTACTTAAGCCTCTTGGACAGTATACAAAGACGAGGCTTCAAAATGATCGGAGACAGGAACATCATTGATACTTTGACGTCACTTGAACACCGGCGTAACGTTTCATATGTCTAATGAAATAGCCAGTTGCATTCCTCCCCTTAAAAGATTCAACCGTAATACTCGCGCTTCCAGGAATGCTCATCAAT
The DNA here is from genome assembly GCA_958431115.1 of Syrphus vitripennis. Classification (NCBI taxonomy): domain Eukaryota; kingdom Metazoa; phylum Arthropoda; class Insecta; order Diptera; family Syrphidae; genus Syrphus; species Syrphus vitripennis. The sequence goes on from OY288109.1 coordinate 10,368,470, forward strand.
TTACTCTTGCGCCCAACTTCGGTCGTACAGTCAAGTATAGGGATTCGTTCTTTAGCCGTACTACACGAATGTGGAGTACCCTTCCACGCTCTGTCTTTCCCTCTCATTAAAATGTGACGAAATTCAAGACTAATATTCACCGACATCTCCTTTCAAATCCCCGCCTACTTAACAAAAGCTCGCACTGTGTCTCTGGCAAAGGGTACATTAAAATCCCCTTGAGTGCGTGCTAATTATAAAAAAATACAAATTTTTAAAAACTGCATTTGGAGAAAATTATAAAAAATTTTTATTCGTGATAAATATTTTAAGACCATCCAAATTTTATCCTCACTTTACCAATTTAAATTCTCAAACTTTTTACTAAAACCCGAAATTTTGAATTCTCGAATATTCTCGATGTATGTATTTCATTAAAAAAAAGATTACTTTGAATTTGGCACACTTCTCTATTCTTGCGAATTAAAGATTCTACGATAAGAAAATCTTCTTAAACTTTCAGTTAAGTTGTTAAAATTGAAAAAGAAATAAAATTTAAAAGGTCAATTTTATCAGATTGAGATTTTTTATCTCACAAAATTGTTCACAACACAATTTGTTTTTATTATAGGTTGTTACAAACGAATATAGCTTTTTATAGTGAGAATATATTATGACATTAAGAACATATGGAGCCCGTTTTTTTTATGGAAATTCATATGTATATAAAAGAGCTGAGCATAGTTGTTTAACCATATCATATTTGTATTCACAATGTTGACGGTGGTGTTTATTTTATGTTGTAAGATGATATGAGATTTAAATTCATTTTAAAAACTTAAAGAGATATTCGTTTTTTTAAATAGGTGTTTCGATTCTAACTCAATCAACTTCATGGGCTAAGGAGAATCTGGGTGAGAATGAAAAACGTGCTTTTGGTGCATTAGATCCAGTTTATATATCCGGAGGTCAGCAATGCATTTGTCCACCAGGACCACCTGGTCCGGCAGGTTTGCTTGGAAATTCTGGAACTCCGGGTGATCGAGGTGATGTTGGCAATCCAGGACGAGATGGCCCACCTGGACCAGTTGGACCACCTGGAGCAGTGGGTCCAAATGGACCTGATGGAGCTATTGGACAACCTGGTCCGACTGGAAGACGTGGCCCAGAAGGATCTCCTGGACGCCTTGGCCCTCCAGGCCCACCCGGACCAACTGGGCCGATAGGACCAATAGGACCAACGGGACCTGCAGCAGCAGCAGTAGCAGCTGGATAGGCATTGTACTGATCAGTTTAAAAATAAAAAAAATTAAATAAATTATTTATTAAATAAAAGAGTTTGTTTTTCAAAAAATTAATTAGTTGCGTAAATTCATTGAATCAGCTTTTTTATTCATTTATGAGGGTAAGTTAGCGATCAGTATTGTTAAAAACAGGATAATCTGAAAAACTAAGTTTTTAGAAAAAAATCTTTACAAATTAATCTTAATTTTAAAACATTGCGAAAAAAGAATATCATCATGATTAAGGATAAATATCAAAAAGCAATAGATTTCAAATTTGAATTTCTAAAATAATCAGAAAAAAAAGTTCGAGGTCCAAATCGGAGATGCCTGGTAGAATAAAAATATAAATATTTTTTCAAAATTTTTAGAGCGATTTGTTTTCTTTTTTAAAACTAATATTTTATATCTACTTATACAAAATTTTGATACAGAATAATGTTTAAATAATACTGATTCACTTTTATAAAAAAATTTATGTATATCCCTCAAACCGTTTATCAGAAATTCTAACACCGAAAATCTGCAGTAATGATTTTCATAAAAGTTTTTAAAAATATTTTTTCACAAAAAAAAAAACTCATCGAAATCCTTTGAGACTTTCGTGAGAATAACAGTTACAGTTGTATTATAGGTACCGTTATTTTTGGAGCTAAAATAAAGTTTTTTTTTCTATATAAACATATTTTGTATAAGTTTTTTTGAAAAACACTGCCAGTTACCTACGAACAGAAAAAAATTAAACTGAACTAAGTTTTTTTCGCCTTTTCCTAAAGTTCTATTTGAAAATTATGCTTTAATACTGAAAAAAATTGATGTATTGAAAAATTATTGTAAAGATAAATATATCTGTTTTTTAAAATTCCCGAATTAGAAAATCCAAATGCTGCCTATCAAGATAAAGTAAAAATTTATAACGCATTTTTCAAAATTTTGTATTCATTAAATCTTACATATTTTTCGACACTTTAACCTTTATTTCTTATTGACAACAATAACTTATGTATATGTTGATATTCAACTGTCAACTCAAATATCACTTGCAGTTTCCGCACAAAGAAATAAAAAAAAGAAGGAATTTTGTTTTTTCAGTTCTTTTGAGTGTTTTTTGAAGAGCTGCACCTTTTTGAAAAATGGTTTATTGAGATGAACGAAAAGGTGTTTTTTGAGAATTCATATTATTAGTTTTGAATTTTATTTTTCATAAATTTTTTTTACGATACCGTTCCCGGGCAACCGCAGGAAATAGATCATGACCAACATCACAAAAAAAAAATGAAGATCCGCATTTCCTTCAAATATCTTTTTTTTCGTTTCAATGTTTGACTTTAAATCATTGAGATCGTAAATTGAACTCGAAAACAATATAAAATTCTACCGAAAATTCTAAATTTTGAAAAAATCAGAACTACAAAAAAAAGTATAAATTATAAAATAAATGATTTATAAATTTTTTAAAAAATTGTCAGTTCTTGATATTATATTAATTAGATCCAAAAATCGCGAGATATCACATTTCTCTGGGTGCAGGGCAAAATATTTTCTTTGTTCCTCACAAAATCCAATCTATTACAAGTCCGATCAAAAAATCTTTTATAGAAGCCCCGAAAATACATGGCCAGGATCGCTGTAACATGTACTGAACATTGGCTTATTGGAGAACATGCATCGAAGCTTATTTTTTTTGGTGTGGTTGTGGGGACTCAGCTTAAGGTACCACAGTCAATACTATCATAGGTAAACGCCCTTTGAAAGAAGTCAGAAAATAGACGGAAAGACTATAAATAAATTTCTAAACATTTTCACAGTCATTTGAAGATTGGAATATAATTGTGATACTTGAAAGTAGAGGATCTATTAAAAATATTTCTTTGTTTCCAATGAATTTTTTAAGTCCAAGGGAACACAATATAGGCCAATCCCAAAATATTCTTATATGACTGATATCGTGGTGGTTTCCCCAAATGAGTGTTTAAAATTTCACTCACTACAAGTCTTGTTTATTTCGATTTTTAATCTTATTTATAAAACTATTAAATATCCTATCTATTGCACGAGATCTATGATATTCGCATTTTTTTATTTAAATTTTTGTACGACCTATACACTCTGACTACGCATTATCTTACAAATCAATTAAATACTAAAATGTTTTATTGGCACTTTGGTAGAATGTACAGTTGGATTAAGATAAGCTCATCTTCATTTAGAATTACTTTAAAAAATTTCACCAATTCTTATGAATCGATGATTAATTGTGAATGACTACTGTGCAAACCTATTCTAGCGGAAATAGTTAAGCTTAATATCTGATAAGAGTTCTTGGAATTTGCCTTAAGCTAAAACAATTAACCTAAATTTTAATGTTGGGGTGGTGGCTTAATAAAAAAAAAATCTTTTTGGTTCAATTCACTTTATAAAACATCGTTAACATCTCAAGGTTCTGTTAAACGACTCAAATCAATCATGAAGAGTACAACACTTTTTCTAGCAGGTAAGAAAGAGCCTTTAAATATTTGTTTTTAATTTTGAAGACATTTTTAATATTTAAATTTTTCATTGAAGGACTTTTAGTCGTGTTACTTTCAGTAGACGGAAAGTTGCCGCAAAAACGAGCATTTGGAGCGAATCGTGGTCAAACGTCTGTTGTGGTTGGGCGACAAAATAATTGCGTTTGCCAACCAGGTCCAGCAGGACCCCCCGGCGTTCAAGGTCCCAATGGTCCTCCAGGAGATAAGGGTGAACGTGGTTTCGATGGATTGGCAGGTTTACCTGGACCAGCTGGACCGGCAGGACCTCGTGGATCTCGAGGTCTACCTGGTCCACCAGGCCAAGCTGGTGCAGCTGGACCCCGAGGTAATCGTGGGCCGAGAGGAGATATTGGACCACCTGGTGCACCCGGTCCTGTTGGACCCCCTGGAGCACCAGGACCAATAGGTGCACCAGGTACTTAATTTACCACCGTACATAATTTAAATGAATAAAACTTAAGTGTGATTAATTTATAAAACAAAAAAAAAATAAAGTTTACAAAAAAACGCAATCAATTTATTTCAACACCTGCATAGGAGCAGTTAGCTTTTACCTATCCCTTTCGCAAAAAACCTTTTCTCCCGATTAGAATCGAATTTTCCGCACACTTGACACATACCCAAAGAGTGGTATTGTGAGAAGTGCACCGACAAAAGGATCAAAGGCGATCATACTTAAGCCGCAGATCAACTTTACTACTAATCTCCCCTGAGACAGACTTTGCTGGCCTGTCAGTTTGACACACAAGACAGCATTCAATCCAGAAACGTCAGCACATAGTTGTTGTGACTTTCGAGTCATTAACATATTTTCCTTTTTGCAACAAGGTATAAGTTTGCGGCTTGAGAAAGACCAGAGCAATGAACACACAAGTTCCCATAGAGTTGTTGGGCACGCGGTGTTTTTTTGTTGTTGTTGGGTTTGCTTGGGCTGATGTTGAATGGATAGATGTGGATGGATGAGATGTCCAACGTATTAGAAGCAGTTAAGAAAGACACTTCAAGCAAACCACTCGACTGTGACACATAATTGTATATCATTCGTATGTCACAAAAACTTCTTTTGAAAGGAAAAAGATTTAAGGTGCAAGGCAACTTGAGTGGTATGAACAACTTGCTTAATGCTTTAGACTAAAATTGTGATTTACAAAATGGAGATATGAATAAGGCCGCGATCTAAAAGTAAAATCAGACCGCCCGTTGTTAAATACTTAATTACTGAAATTAATATAGCAGAGAAAGAGGTATTTAGGTTTAGATATATTAAGAAATAAGTAAAAATAATTACGAAAGAATAAACCTGTGAACTTCCAGTGGCCTCATACATATATCTGATTACTTGAAATTCATTTTGATCAAACAAGTTTTGGAGATATAAGAAATATTCAAAACACTCACATAATTTACAATATTCAGTTAAATTAATAATTAGAGTTCTAAGTTCTTGTGCTGCAGGAAACCTCTATAGTGCCTCAAAATATTCGGAGATATTAAGTTTTAAACGAGATATTGCGCCTTTTTTCCGAAGAACGCTATGAAATTTTAAAGCTTGAACCCAGTAAGAATATTAAAAAAAAAACGATTAAATAAATAAAAAAGTGGAAGTTTCAAAAGTATTCGGAGATATAAGGAAATCTTAAAAGTGTTGTTTTAATGTTGTAAGACATTGATGTAAGACTTGTTCAGAATCCAATTTGAGCAAATAAAGCATCCAGAAATTGTAATTCCAATTTCTCAAGATATGAGAAATAAAAGGACAATCTTCAAAAGTTTTCGGAGATATTTTGTCTTAACCGTGACATTAATAATGAGAAATATCAACATTTATAAAAACTCGTTTACAAGATACCTACAATCATCAAATAAATGACAGACTTGAAAATCCCATAAAAGCCTCAGTTGAAAATATGTTAGGATCACATTGGTCAGAGATATTAAGACTTAGCCGAGATATTAAAAGATATTTAAAAATACTATAGATCGACAAAAAAAATATAAAAATATTATGGGAGGAAAATTGAAAAACATTGTAATGGAAAAACAGATATTAAATTTCTATAATTTTTTTGTATGAATGCATCATTTGTCCTCTAAGACCTTAGGATTAAAAACCAAAACCCTGAAGTTTTACCTTGAGCCCACAGAGGTAAAAAATGAAAACCTCAAGGGTGGAGTAAAATTGTTCAATTGCATTGCTGTTATACTGCCACTTCTTCTCGTTTGTGTAGCTTCCTCAATTTTAAAGTCTCCAATTCATAGGAAAATGTAAACACTCTTCTTTGTGGAATTTGATTTCTTCCTGTTTCATACAAATGTTCGTTGTCTTGTCTTTCCAGCAGCCTATTGGATTGACTTTGATCGTGGCCAGTGCACCATAGCATGGCAAGAAGAAGAAGAAAGAAGGCGGCGATCCAGCTATATGCTATCCTATCATCTTAGAACCAAGTTCAACTTAATTGGAGCGCAGAGAATTGCACCTTTTCCGCGGCTTGTTGAATGTTATATTTGCTTCTATAGTTATACTATAGAGCTACTGACGACGGACAGCGACCGACGACGACGTCTTGAGTTTTGGTGGAGTGTTGGTGTATATGTGTGCCGATTGCAGCTGCCATTACTATCTGTGGGGTAATAGATTCAACGCCTTAGAAATTGTCCGCGGTTAATACCCACTTTGCGGTGCTATTCAGCACCTGGAATGTGGCCTAGAGGACGCGACCGACCGACCAAACCAACACAAAGAATCGTTGGTTGGCCAACGAACAAGGGGGTTCCTCAATGTGTGGAATATCATTACCAAGTCCCTGTTTATTTTTTTTTTTGCGGTTTCTCTGGCACTTCGCGTTCGCACTCTGCGATCGAGTTTTTGATTTTCATCTTCTTTTGTTTTTGTTTTTGTTTTTGTTTTTTTGTTCGAATAGAGTGATGTTGTACGTTGAATGGAAATTACATTTTACAATCTGGAAGATCGAGTTCTTTTGGTTAGGTCGTCGCGTTCAGCGTCGTCGTCCATCGTGGCGATCGGATGTGGTTGGGCGGTTGGATGGTCTCTCTGTTGGGATTGCTTTTGCTGGCTAAAATGATGTTAGTCTTGCTCTACAGCTGGAGGTGTAATGTGGGTTTTTTGCACCATTCTTGCGATTGTTTATCATATAGAAAGGTATATTTTTAGTTTATGGAGAACATTTATTGGGATTAGGATAGGTATGTGTGTGATCTGCGGGATTAGGTGGACAAGGTAATGGCTGAAATGGTGATTTGGATATGGATTAGCTATAAGAACAGGATTTATTTCACAAAGTTAGTGTTTGACTATGACAGGAAATTGAAAAAGTCATTTCAATGTTTGGTTGAAATGCATGGAAAAAAAGACGAGGAGAGAAAAGTGTGAATCGTTAAGCTGTCACTAGAATGTCAGAGGAGCTCTGAACTGGACTATTCTAGATATTTTTGTTGTCATTCGTGAAAGGTGACAAGTGCAAGATAGTTTAAGTAATTCCTAACCAAGGTACACTTGTTTTTTGCCGAAGTTGAATTTTTTTTATCTTTGGCACGTCTGAGATGTTTTAGACACAAATAAGTTATTGAAAAACAAAATAATTAAAGCATACACCAATTTTAAGCGTTGATCAAAGCACTGTTGAAAATTTGATTTAAAATAAAAAGCAACCGCCATTATTTTGTAAACAGCAACAAAAACGTTATTTTGTATAAAACAAAAGAAAACACCAAAAAGACGCTGAGTCGGTATTGAGACGAGATCGAAACGAGATTCGAATCTTCTGATTTTGACGTGATCAATACAAGTTTTCAAAAGGCTGGTCTCGTTTCGTGGTATGGCCACACATCACTGAAAATATGTTTTCAAACGATTTTCGTCATCGATAACATCTATGAAACAATCGTACATTTTCGTCGTATTTTTAACCAAAAAGATGAAACCTAAGATTGAAGCAGGAAATATATTTGAAAAATGTTAGATGATGATACCTTGTCCATTAAAATCGCATGTTTCTTTTCAGCCTTGAGGCAGATATTATTCATCTCCATAAATTTCTCCAGTCCACCTGATTGAGCATTTTAAGAGAATATAACACTAAACTATCAGCATCTTAAAGGGTCTGACTCCACTGCCTTATACGAGTGTACACCAGAAAATGTTACAATTTACTGCAAGCATAACATCATGACAATGTTCACGCAGATCCAATCCAGGAAACTATACAAGATAGTAAAAGCTATGTTTAAACTGTGATTTAACCACAACACGACACGAGACGCTATATCCTTTGGATCAAAAATTGAGATATGTTCCTTACAAATAATACAAAACGAAAAAAAAAAAAAATTGTAAACATCTTGACTGAAGACAACAAAACCAAAAACAAAAACAATGTTCATTGAATGATGCACCACATGGATATTCACGATCAGATAATTAGAGTCTCATTGATTGAGCAACAAAATGCTACGACACGGACGACATAATAGCGCCACCAACCAGATCCAGTGCGATTTAAGTTTTTTTTGTTTTTTTGTTTTTGTTTTGTGTAAAGAGTACAATAGTTGTTGTTGTTGTTAAGGTAAGGCCACATCATGCGACAGACTTGAAGTAAGTACAACAACCTGTCCTCTGTCTATATATCTCTGGTGGTCTCATCATTGACAATCTCTCTAAGAATGGAACATGCTTTAGGACATTAAACAAAAAAAAAAAAAAACTGTTGCACGAAGTTGAACCGTAATAATGATGATGGCGTCCAATATAGTAACGGATGGATGGGTGGCTTTTGGTTCAGCTCAGTGGTGGTGGTCGGGTGAAATCTATGGATGTTGTGCATCACTTGTCGTTATTACATCAACTCTTGTAAATGTGGTATCTTCCTACTATATCAACTTCTCCACGATTATGATGCGATGTAATGTAATTCTTTAAAAGCTTGCTCAAAGTTTTTTTTTTTTTTTACGAATGTATGTAGGTAACTTGAAGCCATCGAACCGTAGAGTGTGTCGTTATTAATTCCTGACAATTATATCTGGATGAATGCATTCATCCATATGCATCCCTTTTTTTCTTTATATGTACATATTTTTATATTTGTTGTCCAGGGTTGCCTCTTTAAGAAATCTTTATTTGTTTACGAAGCTGTATTTGGCTGTTATTCGAAAGTTCTTCAAATAGAAATCTGTTACTAGCAGGTATTAGCTCTGCTCCTTTGCCACAACGGAGCTGATCTTAACTTTGCAATCTCAAATTTGAAATATCCAAAATTATAAAACAATTTCATAATCATGAAAGCCTGGAGATTAGAAAGCTCAAAATCAAGATAGCCCGGTAACCCTTTGATGAAAAACCTGCAACAACAAATTTTCTTTGGATATTTATTTTTGGCCGTCGGCATTTTAGATTTCCGGGATATTAGATTTTTGGATTCGTGTTTCAAGATTTTTTATTTTTTTTTTTATATTGGGATTTTCGTTTTTAAGGGATTTTGAGCTTTTGAGATTTTTTTTTAAAGTTTTCGAAATTTTCGGTTTCCGGGATTTAGTGTTTTCGGGATTTTAGTTTTAGATTTTTGAGAATTTGGTATATTCTAAGTTTGTCGTATAGTCATAGGTGTTCGGAGTTATGGATTTTCGGGTAATGAATGTTTGGGGTTTTGTGTTTTCTAGATTTTGGGTTTTGGTTATTCACTTTTCAGAGATTTTGTTGTAAGGTCAAACAAATATCAGCACTCTTACAAAATGAACCTTTCATATTTTATTCCATTTTCGCGTGAATTTCGAAATTTCAATATAATATTTGTGCATTCGGGATTTAAAGTTTCCGGGAAGTTAGATTTTCACGATTTTGTGTTTTCTGTTCGTTGGCTTGGGTTTCACGATTTTGTTAAATTATTAAGTAATCAGGTTTTTTTATTTGAAGTTTTGAGAATTTTGGGGTTTCAGTTATTCAAAAATTTGGCTGGTAATAGATAGAGATTGTCAGATTAATGGGGTTTTGAGATTAACAGATCCTGCGATATTTTATTTTCAAGATCTTTTACTGTTTTTTGAGTTGAGTTTATAAGATGATTTTTTGCTGTCGGGTTTGGGAGACTGGTTTTCGGGATTTTATTAAATCTTGTTTGAGCATTTTGGGGAAATATTGTTATTTAATGTAAAAAATTGAAAAACAAAAAAAAATTTAATTTTTAAAACACCAATTACAAATCTACAACTTTTATGTCATATCATGTTTTTTTTTCTAAATCAACTTTTTACAAATTTTATTTCGATTTTCTTGCAAATTATCAAAATTTACATGAGTGGCAACACTTTTCAAACCATCCATCAAGTGCGTTATGTGTGAATGTCCATTTAGTGTGTGTCTGCTTCCGAGTTCCGATTATGTGTTGGATCGTTGAACCACTCCGCACTCATTCATATTCAGAATTTTCATTGTTTCCGTGGAAGAATAATATAAAATGGCCCAAGTGGGTTGATGGGCTAAAAAAATGGAGGGTGTTCTACATTTTTTTTTTATTTTGCTTTTTGTTGCCTTCAAAGTAAAAAGCTTTCAATCCAATGCAATACATTTCCTGTTCAATTAAAGGGCATCGGCACAGGGAGTAGAGTAAGACGAGCAGCCTTGTTGAATTGCCATATATATCCATCGGATTGAACCAACCGACTGACCAACAACGACGACGACGACGATGATGTTCGAGTTCGTTTTATCCTTGTATGTTGATGTGTTCGACTGGATAAACGCAATATTTTCATCCAAAAAGCTATAATTGTTTGGAATTTTTGTACTTTTTATTTGAGGTGCAGATCGTTTAAATCGAGTTTTTGTATTATTTCCTTTTTTACTCCTTTGGGAAAAACTTGAATCCTCTTATACCGACTGATGTGCAGAAAAAAAAAATTCACGCATTTTTATTAAACAGAAATACATATATCCTGGGAGTGTGCAGCAGTTTTTTGTTTGGTGTATAGTTATGTATTTGGAAAATTAATTGAAAGCATTTTGTGTTTTCAAGCGAAAATTTTGTATATACATATTTTTTTTTTTAATAAATAATCTTAGTTGGGTATATAAGAGCATGACCCAGATCGGTTTTATAATAAAGCACAACGTATGTATTCTTGTTTTTGTGATGTTTTATAGAGTGTTTATGAGTGCATTGAAGTATTCGGAATATTTTATATTGAAAATTTACAAATTGAGCGATTTGTAAAGTTCGAACAATGCATCAGATATGGGAAGAGGTATTCAAGGATAAGAGTTTAAAAAATATAATACCAGTCAGTATTAAAAATATTTTTTTCAATTGAATGTTTTTTTAAATTATTTTTTTTTTATATTTATACCTATGGACAAAATGGAAATAACAAGGTGAACAATATAAACGAAGGATTTATTTAAGCTTAATATTTTATCGTGTTCAACTTATTTCCTGGGTATTTAAAAATTGGTTAGCAATTCGCAATTTTTTGTTTTTATTTTTTAAATTCTTGTTTGCAGTTCCATTACCTACATTTATTTGTAAAGAAAAGAAAAAAATTCAATAAATTTATGATTTTATGAGATCGTAAAAAAAATCTTTTTTTTATTAGAGAAAATGAAAATTTATGTCAAGAGATTGCCGCACTTTTTCGTAGACCTCACCATTATACCTAACGGTGCAGCTACAGCTTCTTAATCGGCACTCATCACTTTTTTTCGTATTTTTTTTTTTTGTGCAGTAAATATATCAGATACATTACATATTTATTAAGTTTATTTCTTGAATATATGAAATTTTTTTAGCTGCAAGGATCTACATAAATTGATCGAAAATTCTCAAAAACGATGTAAAAATATTAAAAATAAATACCTACAAAAAAAAATCGTAGAAAAATATTTTTAAAAAACTATTATTTTTTGAAACCGAATTGAATTGTTCAAAATAACCATTTTGTTAATTTTTTGAGCAGCATGTAGAATTTGTATTATAAAAACAAACCCTTGGTAAAAAAACGGTTTCAAAAGAAAATCTATCTGTTTTTCAAGATGGCGTATTTTCCATACCTTCAACCTCCTCAAAAACTTGGTTTTCAATAGAAAATATGTTCCTCCCAGAAAAATTGAAAAATGAAATTTTTGTAGGTAATTTATTCTTGAATAATTGTACAAACCCGAAATAATCATAGTCGATATATAGTCAGAAATTAAATCATCAAATCTATCGGCTTTCCTGCTCATAAGGAGCTATTTGATAGAAACCTTATTTTACCTGGGCCAATTTTACTGTATTCAATTCCTACCTGTATGAGTCCAATTAGATAAATTTCGAGTATTCTTTCAAACAGAAATCAATTTATGTATTTCGATTCAATATCAATATTATTTTTTTATCAAATCGTGTGATTTTGTATTCTATTGTTAAAGCTTCCAAATAAATTTAAATCTTTAGTCAAGACTTTAATATAATTTGCAAAAAAATTAACAAAATGTTGCAACATTTGATAAAACCTGTTAAAATTTTGAAGTCATCACGATTAGCAAAGAATTTATTGATTCCGAATGCAAACTCCATCGCTAAGTACTCGATTCAGGTCGAACAATCAAAAGAACCTGTGGTAAGATAATTTGGATCCCAATTTGAAAACAGAATTATGTATATCACATTTTTTTTTTTAGAAAGGTCTAGTGCTGGGATTGTATGAGAAAGAAGGAGAGAGGCCTCCAAAACTGACTCCCATTGGGGAGAAATTTGATGATAAGACACATGGAAAGTTGAGTGGATTGATCCAAGAGTAATGATACTCCATTTCAATAAGACTTCTTAAAACTTGCATCTTTAATTTTTTGACATTTCAGAACTAATATCAGCGGAGCCTTAGGCAAGGGAAAGGTTTTCCAAAACGTCGACCCAGAATTCCATTCAATCGCTGTTATTGGACTTGGCCCTGAAGGTGCTGAATACGATAGTACCGAAGTCATTGAAGAAGGCATGGAGAATGCTAGGGTCTGCGCTGGGATCGGGGCCAGGGAACTTCAGCTGTTGGGCTGCACAGATGTGCATGTTGATGCAATGGAATATCCCGAACAAGTTGCTGAAGGTGCTGCTATATCAACTTTTCGCTATCAAGATAATAAACAAAAGAAAAATCGAATGATAACACCACAGCTGTGCCTCTTTGAGTCACCTGAAATGGACGCTTGGACGCGAGGTCTCTTCAAAGGGGAAGCTCAAAATTTAGCAAGAAAGCTTTCTGATGCTCCTGCAAATCAGATGACTCCGACTGCTTTTGCCCAGGCTGCAGTTGATGCACTTTGTCCATGTGGAGTGACGGTAGAAGTTAGAACTATCAATTGGATCGAGGCGAATCACTTGAATTCCTTCTTAATGGTTGCTAAAGGCTCATGTGAACCTCCGGTGTTTCTGGAAATCAGCTATTGTGGTACTTCGCCTGAAGATAAGCCAGTTTTGATTGTTGGCAAGGGTATTACTTTTGACAGGTTAGCATAGTTTTTTTTTTATATCTCAGTCAAATTAATGAGGTTCCTATTGAAATTTTAGTGGCGGCCTTTCATTGCGCTCGAAACCTATGAATCCCTACCGGGGCTCAATGGGTGGAGCAGCTTGTGTAGTTGCTGCAATTCGTGCTGCTGCAGCCCTATCCCTGCCAATCAATATAGCTGCAATAATTCCACTTTGTGAAAATATGCCTTCTGGGCTATGTTGCAAGCCGGGAGATGTCGTTACCTGTCTAAATGGAAAGACTCTTGCAGTAGAGGTTTGATCGCCCAGACTTCTTTCCGACCCGTTGCTTAGTGATATATATTTTTAGGAATGTGATAGAATTGGAGTGATTGCTATGGCTGATCCTCTAATTTATGGCCAAAACACACATAAGCCCCGTTTAGTTTTGGATGTTGGAACTATGGCAAATGGTGTGAAAAGTGCCTTCGCCGGAGCAGCTTGTGGAGTATTTTCAAATTCAAACGAAGTTTGGGAGGGTTTCAAAAAAGCTGGAATTTTGACTGGAGACCGAATGTGGAGAATGCCCTTGTGGAACTATTACAAGAGATTGGTAGCAGGTATAGGTTTCAGCTCGTGAGAAAAGAAGAGTTATTAAAAATAATTGAAATGATATAAATTCCAGAACACATGGCTTTTGATATAAGCAACAAAGGTTGGGGACCAGCTTCATCGTGTATTGCTGCAGCTGTTTTACATGTAAGATAATTTATTTTAGAATGTCCTTTTAACTGAGTTTGGTTATTTTTTCCTAAAATTTTCAGCAATTTGTGCCATGCATTGATTGGGCACATTTAGACATAACCGGAGTTGGAATGCTGGCTGAAGAAGGATGTGTTCCATATTTATTACCGCATCGCATGACCGGAAGACCAACACGTACATTGATACAATTTTTGTATCAAACAGCTTGTCCTGAGGAGAGCAAACACAATCCTTAGGGATAATTTATATTTCATATTTTTTTTCTTGTATGGGGTCTTTATGTAAATAATTGTCCTATTGGACTAAATAAAATTTAAAAAAAAAATTCTTAGTGTCGATAGTTTCGCCAAATCAAATCCGAAGAAAGGGTTCCTTCCCAGCGTCAGCGTCTATGGAATTAGATTTTTGATAATTCGGTATTTTCTCCCAAATACATATTGCAAATTAAGATAAACTATAAGCAAAATCTAGCGATCAGCAAGTCTATATGCACAAGCGGATCACTTCGTACAAGTACTTTTGCAGCACTTGATGTACTGCTCCATCTAACTGGCGTGCATATTTTCTCTAAACAAACAGCTGGAAGTACTGCCATTCATCTCAAGGCTCCCGCATAGTGGATAACCACTATTAGAACTTTCTTGGAATAATCCGACAGCTCCAGTTCGACAAAAACTTCCAGGTGTCCATACCATCCAGAGCAGTCTGGGAGAAATTGACATTCTTGAAAGATGATTGCATACATTTCTAAACTGACGTTTCAAAAACTGATGGGGTCAAGGGCGTTGTCCACCCAGCCAAGCTTAAACTAAACCTATCCTTCCGTCTTCCTTGTTATTGTTGGAAGCGGAAATTTTAGCGATCAAGTAAGTGGTTGTTCAGGTCATAGTGACATAGAGGGTAACGAACGGGCTCACGTGTTGGCTCGACAAGGCTCGGCCCTTCACAGCTCACTAGCAGTAAATGTTAATAAATCAATCCAAACTTAGGTGGAGCAGTCTTACAAACTGTGTCATATACCTATAACCAATCTCGTTCTAAAGATCTGTTATGTAGACCCAGGCACGACATAGCCAGGGTAACAGCAATTTGTACTGGGCACTGGCCCATAGGGGAGCATGCAAGAAAGCTGGGAATCCCCTACAACTCCCACTGTCGGAGCTTTGGAGACCCACAAGAAAAAGAAATTGTGTCTCATTTTCCCTGCAACTGCCCCGCTCTAGCCCATTCTAGATTGACTTCCTTTGGGAAGGCATTCCTCGACGACCCAAGTGAGCTTTCTGGGAAGAAAATCAAAGATCTGATTATCTTTCTCAATGCGACGAAATGGCTTTAATAAAAGTTCGTTAAAGTCTAAAAAACCATATAATTCCATTTTAAATCCTTACTAGGTTGACACGAGTAAATGGTATCAAAATGGCGCTTCCCAGCGCTAATTGAGTCGCCAGGCCAGGGCTAGCGGCTGCCATGTCTACCTACCTACCTAAGTGCTTGTTGTCTTTGAGCAGAATGCACATTACCTCCGTTAAAGGTGTGATTACCGTACACTGTCTAATTGGGAAGCAGGCAGCAAGGCTGCAGAAGCTCTAGAGACCTAGAAGAAGAAGACGTAGATTCATATTCGTTCCTTGGCCTAAGTGTATCAGTTAAACCATGTCATGTCGAAAATGTATTTTTAAAGAGTTATGTTGTTTTCACCAAACACCACTGATTGTAAATGTAAACATGTACATAGGTAGTTGTTATATAAGCTTTAGGACCATTAACTTAGGTACACTTCTAAAATTTTAATAGTTTCTAACAGAACATTTCCATAAATGAAAATATCTAATATATTCCCTATGGTTAAGTGTTTTGTGAATGCTATAATAACATCCAGCAAAAATAAATAAACCTCTAATGTTTGTTATTAACTCAAATGTTTGCTCATTTAAAAAAAAAAAATGAAATCTTTATTCAGTTCCTTATCGTTTCTTCCACAGAAATAAATGTAATCATAATTCATCGTCTCTAATAATCATAATAAAAATTACAAACACTGAACACTGAACTTGATGCACCCAAAGAGTATATATCGTATATTAAATTATACATATGTACAACTCTCATCTAACGCTGCATGATGATCATCTTCATAATCGTTGAACATCATAGACCAATTAAAATAGCAACACCCTCCCGTTGCGTCTATTATAATGTCCGTCTTGGTCGTTGTCGGTCGATATGTTCATAAATAACTGTAACAAACGACTTATACCGACCAGGAGTTTGTATACCTATTTGTGTATAATATGAGCTGAACATCGACTCGAATAAAGCGCATTCAAAACTCTGAATCACTACACCAAAACCGGACCTATCCGCCCCACTGATCTTGGGTTTCTCGCGCAGCCCCAAAGGTTACCACTCACTCTGATGTGGTGTATAGAAAAATTTCGCGGTCTACTTCCAACACTATGACTGCTGGAGCTGGTGCTATAGTCCTCACCGACACCGCACCGGACATTCGCCTCCTTCATTATCATCATCATCATCATCATGGTCGGTCAAGCGACAAAACCAAACCAACCATCATCATCACGAAACACGCGGAGTGTCTATAAAAGATACTCGTAAAGAGTTTTGTATCTTTTTGTTTATTCTGAGTATCTTTAAATAGCTTACGAATCTTGCGCGCACAGCAAAACTAAAATATATCTTAACGATTCATGATTATTGTCGTGGTCTATACCTACTCCGTGATTCAAGCATAATACTGTCCGTTTCAAGTCGTCTTACTACACATCTTTGAGCCGTTGATGGCGTGAAACCCTGCAATCATCTTGTATAGGTATAGGAAAAGCAGTCAGAACCAGCCAAGCATTTATAAGAGCCGTAATAATAAATTTTTTAATTGGATAATAATAACATTTTGGCCGGTCGGTGGTGGTGGTGGTGGTGCGGTCGCACCACGCCGGTCTTTGGAAAGAAAGCAAGTTTTTAGCTTTGGTCTCTAGAGCAAGGCTTAAACTCTGCTCCAGATTCAAGAAATCGTGAACGGAACTAGCGGTTTTATGGTTTGGGGGAAAGATTCCTTTTTTGTTCTTGTTATTGTTTCTATTAAGTTATGCGATGCTGGGGAATAGACGGATGGACGACGACGAGCAACGATGGATCGACGGGAATCGATGGGCGACATTCTTTCACCGCCATTATCATCAAACACTCTTCTTCTGTATGGCGCGGAATATATCGAAGAAGGGTTTGAAGAAGAATGGATACATTTTACCGTGGCTTTTTCTATTGGGCGGGTTAGTTAGTAGTGTTACAGTTTTTTTTTTTTTGATTTTTTCTTTTTGTTCAGCCATCATTGAAAGCAAATAACTGTAATTTGCGAAATTGTGCTAGATATGTCTTGTGACGATGAAAAGTTTTGTGATTACTTTTTTTTTTTAAATTATAATAACTGGCAAAAGATTATGGCTCTGGGAACAAACCTGGAAGGGGTTTCTTTCTAGATTGAACAATCTGTGCGCGGTGAAAGTATTTTGATAGGTACCTGGGCTACCCAATTATTGGTGGAAGTAGTTATTGTGAATGAGTTATATTTTTTTTTCTTAATGAATTTAATGATTGCTTATTGACATCACTGATGGGATTTAAATTAAGTTATTGTTAAAGTTATCTGGAGCCTAGCCTGAAATAATTCAATTAATTTTGTGAAGATCATTGAATTTTTGTGAACAACAACAACAACTTAAGTTCATTTAATAGAAAGTAAATAGTATATTCTGTTAATGTAAATGAACGGAACTCAAAGATTTATAGTTTCGTTTTACTTTAGAATTATGTTAAACCTTCAAGATCGTTGAAAATGGGCTCAAATGAACGTTTTCGATTGAAGTCTTCTGATCTTTGATGATCATAGCTTAATATTACGAATTTAATTTTATTGTTTCCTCTATGTGTGAAAACCTGCTTAAAAAATTAATAATGGTAAAATAATAAGTATGATATTTTACCATTATTAATTATTTCAAAAATAGCTTAGAAACATAAAATGCTAGCAAATATTATTATTTTGTAATTTTGTGTTTTTGAAATTTTTTTTCAAGGTTTCTGGCAGGAATTTTCCACTTTAAGCCGATGCAGATATTCAATCGTAAAAAGTGGTATTAATTGTTGACCGCATAGTCGGATAGTAATGAGGTCTGCACTCTGCTTCCCCATTTTTAGGCGGGGCCAAATTTTCAAATAAAATAAGATAAGAAAAAAAAATTTACAATTTTCACCCTTTGAGAGGGACCAATTAAGAGTTAGAAAACTTGAGTAAAAAACATGAGTTGTTGTTGCTCATTCGAAATCTTCAAAAATGGAGTCATTGTTACCAAATTTATTTCTTAAAATCAACATCATGGGCTCGAAAACCGGGGTCCGGTCCTAGCCTCCTTCAACAAGTGTCTCCACCTATCCCGGTCTGTAGCTGGCGCTTGCTAGTTGCACACCCCAAAGCTTCTGGCATCCTGGTCTATGCCATCTCTTCTGTGCAAGGATGGCTGCCGTCTACCATAGAATTTTCCATAAAGGACTCTTTGCTCTAGCGAGCTAGGTGCCCTGGCCACCGGAGTCTACCGACCTTAATTTTTGTCACTATGTCTGCTTGAAGATAAATTGCGTACAATTCATGATTGTCCCGTCTCCGGAATCGTCCTTCCTCACATATGGGGACAACGGAGTGTCTTTTGCTAAGCACCCAAGTCTGGGATCCATACGTGAGTACTGGCGGGACCATGGTCCTGTACAGTAGCAGTTTTGACGTTATGGTGAGATTTATAGATTTGAAGAGCTTTGACAGACTATAGTAGGCTCTGTTTTTAAAATAGGAAATTAAATAAATGTTTTTCGTTCCAAGAGAAACGATTTGAAAAAATTTTTTTTTTTCGTAAAAATCCATTTTATCGTTATTGAGATACATTTATGTTTAAAAATTCTTTAGAATCTAGAAATAATCTAAAGAATCACCTCTTGGTACGAATATGTACTTGGTATTTCTTGGAAAGCTATCCCCGAGGGCGTGTTGTAGATTAATTAACAAATTATTTTTTTTTTTGTCAGTACGAAAAATATTTGCAAATTCAACTGAATATGTATTATTCTGGGGCCCGATCATAAATCAAAATTCAGTACAATTTAATTAATATAAAAAAAAACAAATCTAAAATTTAATAACAAAAATCCTAATTTAGAAAACTTCCACTTTGAAAACCTATGCACCTACTTATGAACATGGCTTTCACATAGAAATACTTCACTTACAATTTAAAAAATGTATTCCATTGGGATATGTAGCTATTATGTGGAAATCTATGTCAATGGGTATTTAGTAAAGTAATACAATTTATTAGAAATTTGGTTTTCCACATCATCATCATCAGCCTTGCTTTTTTCCAGCTAACTCATTTAATTCCCAACAAAAGCTAATGCTTTCTCTCATTTTATACCAAACGCTAAATTTAAGTCGATAGCAATCCACATTCAAAAATTGTTTTTTTTTCCTGTTAGTATACAACGTATATATTCGCCCGCTGTTCACGTCACAGGATTCTATACTGCTAACAACATTTATTTTTTATTTTTGCTGAAGTGCACTCCATACGCAAAGCTTAACCAACAATTTCCCCAACAAAACCGCCAATTTAAACTTTTATCCATCCTGATAGAGGCTCTCCCTGACGATTCCCACAACTCTTTATATGATATTTGGCTCTTCATTTATGCGAATATTTTTGGGTATTGAGTTTGAAGGAGGTGGGTTTGGTTTATGTGTATTAAACATCCTTTTTACATACGTTAGAAAATTAATTTTTCTAAGGGGCCTTGTTTTGAATTGTTAAAAAGTATATATAGCTACATAACCTTTTGAACAGTTACTTGAAATAATAGGTCAAATATAACAAAAAAAAAATAAAGGGTTGATGTCAGAATCCCAGGGGATATCAAAAATCCCGAATAGTTTAAATTCTAAAGATCCAAAACAAAATTATCCCTGAAACCATATATTTTTGTGACTTCGACTTTAAGAAATTTAAAAAAAAATAGAAACTTCAATTCCAGAAATGACAGTTCCAAAATCCTAAGAGCTTAAAGCATTTAAAACATTTCGGGAAGTCATTAAAAAAACCCGAAAGACTTGGTACAGTTCCGAAAATCCAAAAAAAACCCAAAAATTACTTTTTGTGTTTTAAGCTTCAGGAAAATATTAAAAATTTTAGTGAAAGAACAAAAGCACAAACATTTCTGTTCCATCCCATTATTACAGTTGTTAATTGAATTTTTGAATTTTTGAGATTTCAAAACTTCTGAATCTTGGGATTTTCTCCTACACAGGGAAATCTAAGAAACAACTACATTATGTATGTTTTCGTATTTTAATATTTATAAAATTCTTAAGAGCAGATAAGTACGACCAGTCCTTAACATAATTTCTATTAATCAACCACTTACCTCAGCTCGGGGATTTGAATAGAATTTGGCTAAATCGCTTTTCGGTTTAGTAATATAGAAATGCCTGTTCTATACTCATGCATTTTCAACAACAAATATTCCGAGAGAGCACTTACTCCAATTAATTGCAAGTTTAGAATTAAATTATTATTAAATATTTTGTTGGGGTTCGGATATTTTACATCAAAATCCGGCCACATTTGTGATGTGTGAGTAAATGAAAGTTTTTTTGTTTGTATTTAATTTTAATTTTAAAATAAATTAAATTTTTAAAATTTTCAATGTTAACTCAACAACTTTAATTTTCTTTGAACTAATTTGAATCATGTAATAATATGTCACTATGTCGCCTTCTGTTAAATGTCTGAAAGTTCCTCACTTATCTTATGTTATAGGACAGTGTCAAGGTGTTGCATCAAGTGTATCATGTACATATGTATACAAGGACGTAAGTACATAATATGTTGTGTGGGGAATTGATTTCCACATATCCATTTTTTTATTCGTTTTTCCTTTTTGAAGAAAGCAAAAAAAAACTCATGATGATGATGAAAATGGCAGCAAAGAGGGAAAGCAAAATTGCATCATGCCAACTCGAGTGGAAATAAATTGTAATTTCCATAGAAATTCCTCAAGTGGTCTTCTTCGTATTTTTTTTTCTTCTATCTCGTATGTGAAATTTTTCGTTTATTTTGATCATATGTACATATGTATTTGCATGTGTAACATTTTAACCTTGTTCGTGAATGCTTTTTCTGTGTGTAGGGATGCAGTGGAAAGTCAAAGATTGTGGGGTAGACAAGCGTGTTTCATTTCAGTTAATACTTAATACTTAATACTTAATACTTAATACTTAATACTTAATACTTAATACTTAATACTTAATACTTAATACTTAATACTTAATACTTAATACTTAATACTTAATACTTAATACTTAATACTTAATACTTAATACTTAATACTTAATACTTAATACTTAATACTTAATACTTAATACTTAATACTTAATACTTAATACTTAATACTTAATACTTAATACTTAATACTTAATACTTAATACTTAATACTTAATACTTAATACTTAATACTTAATACTTAATACTTAATACTTAATACTTAATACTTAATACTTAATACTTAATACTTAATACTTAATACTTAATACTTAATACTTAATACTTAATACTTAATACTTAATACTTAATACTTAATACTTAATACTTAATACTTAATACTTAATACTTAATACTTAATACTTAATACTTAATACTTAATACTTAATACTTAATACTTAATACTTAATACTTAATACTTAATACTTAATACTTAATACTTAATACTTAATACTTAATACTTAATACTTAATACTTAATACTTAATACTTAATACTTAATACTTAATACTTAATACTTAATACTTAATACTTAATACTTAATACTTAATACTTAATACTTAATACTTAATACTTAATACTTAATACTTAATACTTAATACTTAATACTTAATACTTAATACTTAATACTTAATACTTAATACTTAATACTTAATACTTAATACTTAATACTTAATACTTAATACTTAATACTTAATACTTAATACTTAATACTTAATACTTAATACTTAATACTTAATACTTAATACTTAATACTTAATACTTAATACTTAATACTTAATACTTAATACTTAATACTTAATACTTAATACTTAATACTTAATACTTAATACTTAATACTTAATACTTAATACTTAATACTTAATACTTAATACTTAATACTTAATACTTAATACTTAATACTTAATACTTAATACTTAATACTTAATACTTAATACTTAATACTTAATACTTAATACTTAATACTTAATACTTAATACTTAATACTTAATACTTAATACTTAATACTTAATACTTAATACTTAATACTTAATACTTAATACTTAATACTTAATACTTAATACTTAATACTTAATACTTAATACTTAATACTTAATACTTAATACTTAATACTTAATACTTAATACTTAATACTTAATACTTAATACTTAATACTTAATACTTAATACTTAATACTTAATACTTAATACTTAATACTTAATACTTAATACTTAATACTTAATACTTAATACTTAATACTTAATACTTAATACTTAATACTTAATACTTAATACTTAATACTTAATACTTAATACTTAATACTTAATACTTAATACTTAATACTTAATACTTAATACTTAATACTTAATACTTAATACTTAATACTTAATACTTAATACTTAATACTTAATACTTAATACTTAATACTTAATACTTAATACTTAATACTTAATACTTAATACTTAATACTTAATACTTAAAACTTAATACTTAATACTTAATACTTAATACTTAATACTTAATACTTAATACTTAATACTTAATACTTAATACTTAATACTTAATACTTAATACTTAATACTTAATACTTAATACTTAATACTTAATACTTAATACTTAATACTTAATACTTAATACTTAATACTTAATACTTAATACTTAATACTTAATACTTAAATTTATTTTTCCTGATTCTATACTTTACCCACAGACTGTATTTACTGTTGAAATATTTCTGTTTTACATAAAAGAGAATATTTAATGGGATACATTTAATTGCACAAAAAGGACAACATTGAAAAATTTAGTTGGCTTCAAAGTAAGGTTCCTGTGGTAAGGACTCCGACTGGCTGGGTGATGTGAAGGTAGTGGAAACGATGCTAAACTTATTTTTTCGTTCCAAATAGTTTGCCCTGCATTGTACATTATTTTCTTAAAAGTGTGTCAGATGTTAAAGGATTCATCTCTGCTGGATGTAACATGAGTAAAAAAATTGCAACAACTGAGCACCAAACGAAGACATTTTTTGCTGAGGCAATAATTGAAAACATTGGAAAAACTTTTCAATAAAATGTTCGTATATTTATTTTAACTTATAATGAGAGTAGATGAGATTTTCAGATTCATTTGTTTTTCAATATTATAATTTAATTAGTTCTAAAAAGTTCTTTAATTATTTAGTAAATTTACACTAAATTTTGTTTAAGCCATTCAAAAATACTTCTAAAAATTTTTGTGGTTTTTCGTTTAAATAAATAGGACTTGCAATAGTTATTTTAAGTTATGATAGATATGTATGTTTAAATAATTGTGACAAAAAAATGTTATGGATGTGACAAACAAAAAAACTGTATTGGTGTCGGTGTGACACTCAATTTCAGGCTTCATCTTCAGTTTCAGGTAAGATTAGGGCTTAAAATAAACCAAGCTCGTTTGAATCCATGTCTATTTTCATTCAATTGCCCAACATATTCAAAAACTTATTTTTTGATAACTTTGTCCCCAATCATCTCAGATGTCCTTTATCAAAATAATTGATCAAACGAATTTTTTTTTGTACATTATTTGCTATGAAAAACCAAATTTTCGAAGAATTTTTTGTGTACCTTTTATCGAGTTATTTTATTCACTGGTATTTGATTCCTTTTATGTATAAGAAAAAATACACATAAATAGCTATACATAATGTTGTACCTATGCATATATAAAAATATACCTCAACAATCTTTTTTTGAACTCCGAGAGCTATTTTTATACTTGGAAAACGGTCAAGGACTTTAACTAAATATAAATTTTTATGCAAAAAAAAAAGGGAATACAGCTGGATACCAGACGTTACAGTTTTCCCTCAATTTTCTTTCTATTTCTGTGTGTGTGTGTGTGTAGTACTTTTATTTTTTAGGCGTTCAATTCTGAATAAGAAAAAAAAAAAAACTGTGGGACACAGAGGATTAAAGTGACAAAAGTATAATACTTTTTTTTTCTCTTAGGATTTTGTTTTTCCTTTTTCGTTTTTATTTTGTTTTTTTTTCCTTCCCTAAAACCAATGCTTTTGTTTGGAGATTTGTATTGTGGTCCACAGTTTTCCTTGATGAAAAAAAAATATATAAACAAAGTAAGAGAGACAAAAATAAGTAAACAAAAGTTCCTTGATTTTGGTTTTATTTTCTGAGTTTCATTTAAGAATTCCTTTTCATTTAAAAATGACATACATAGTCATAACTATAATTTAGTTGAAAATAGTTAGGCATAAACGTATATAGGTTAGGGTGGTCATTAAACCGATCCATTTATCACTTGAAAATAAGCGACTTGTTTGATTGAAAGTGTGCAAAGTATTTGATTCAAAAGAATTTTTTTTACCAGACAAATTTTTAATAATTATGTTTCGAGTAATCATTTAGGTTAAGGTCGGGTAATATGGAGCACTTATGATTTTTCCAAAAATTAAAAAGAAAGTTAACTCGAAAATTCAAGAACAAAAATATGGAGGGAAGCCAAGCCCTTTCATTTGTCATTATCGAAAAATTTTGAAATTCTTATTTTTGCTGGATTTAGGCGCGAATAATATCAAAACTTTCAGTTAAAGCTAAAACAACAGATTTAGAAATCGAAAGCAAAAAAAACATTTAAGGCCAAAATTAAACAAAATGTTCTGTTGGGGTATTTAGGGGCCAACTATACTACTTTCATGTTGAATTCAAAAAACAGAAGTTCGAGCTCAATAAAAAATTCAAAAATTGGTATCCTAGTTTCTAGACTCTTATAACATTCACTTGTTTTCAAAATATGTACAATATTATTACATTTTCAAAAATCCATATAACTATTTTTTTCGTCAAACCATTTATGAGAAAATCGAAACCGAAAAATCCGGTTTAATGCTAGGTACTGTTAATAACGGTTTATTGAATTTTTTTTCGACAAAACACCAACAAATTTCATCAAAATAAATATGTGACAGGAACCATTATTTTAGGAGCAGAAAAAAATTTTAATTTTGCTTCTAAGGAATAACCTAAAAACCATGACTTAGAAATTTGAAGAAAAAAAGTTATGGGCAAATTCTGAAAATTAAGACTTATCCTACTGAGTACGGATCATAGCACTTTTTCTTCGGACTATAAATATTATGAGTCACTTTACTCCATCACCTATCGGATCAAGATTTTGAAACTTTACCCATAGACAAAATGCACACGAGGTGATATAAAATACCTACTGTACCTACTGATATTTCAACGCATGCGCCGCTATATCTATGTAGTTGCTATAGCTTAATAAAATTTTTTACAGTTAAATTTTAAAAACCTAAGCCACCATCAATAGCAAGAAAGAGGAAATGTTAAATTAAAAAATTGCTACTCATTGCAAAGCTTCAATATAATTTCTACCTTTTTGTCCAATTAAGAATCCTTAAAAATAACAAAGTAAACAGGAAGGTGCCTTTCTAGGTCTAGGTACCTCTACCTATACTTCTTCTAAATCGCTTGTTTTTTTTTCAACATCCGCGGATGTGCCATTTCAAAAGGCTCATCCAAATGCTCTGTATACTTAAATAATAGCTAAACTAAACCATTCGTATAGTTCATTCCTTGGCTTCTCAACTCATGACTTACACCAAGTAAGGAATTCTCAACAATGTATACCTACCTACATATATCGCAGAACAATTACAACTTTTTCGTGAGAAAGTCCACTGTGAGTTCTCCATCAGCATCAACTTCGTACTCACTCTTATAGGCACTTAGCAGTCCAATCTAATCCACTAATACAGCAGTGTACCTTCATTTCAAATGATTCCATTCAACAACCTATAGCTCAACGGATATAAAGATGACTTTCAAATCTATCCATCCAATTCAAAGCTCTCCAATAACTCTATGTAAATATAGGTATAATTTAATTCGCAAAAAGCCACCAATTTACTATTAAAAAGTAGGCCAGGTTATAGCCAAGCCAAACCGAAAGCCAACTCTTCAAATCCCCTGAGTACCGCGCGACTCAGAAGTCGTAGATGTAACAACGCGCGCACCAACTCCGCAATTAAATCAAATTACTGACTCTGTATATAAATATAACGTAACGTAGAGCTACAACTTTACTCACTATACTCACTGACGGAACAACATCAGCAAAACAGCAACAACTAGAAATCATAACAATGACTCCAATTCTCCAATTCACATCGACGAGAAAAAGACCTGAAAAACCATGCGATTTCGAAATGATCCAATAAAGAATCGTGACGCTCGTTACGACCTCTGAAATTCCACAGAGCAATTGTTTATAGAGATCGAGATGCTTACCAACAACAACAAATCTATACAGAGCTTGAGAGTTTAGAGCTTGGCGTTCGTGAGATGGATTCATAGTCTCATAATTATACTGAGCGCGAATAACTTGTTGGGCTCTGGCACTGATGATGATCATGTCTTCAGAATCTTTAAGATCTGTGCCTTTAAGGAAATGTACCTTCTATATTCTAGCTCTATTAGGTTTGGGGCCGCCTTCAACTTAAGGAAATTTGTTTTGTGAATATTTCCTGATGGCGGTTTCGATAGTTTCAAATGAATACATTTGTCGCAGTTGTTATATTGGTCTTCGTCGTCATTGTCGGCCGGTCGGTCGATCGTGTCGTGGCCAAGAACCAGGAAATAACTTTTGCAGCTCTGAAATTAATGAAATCGTTGAACTGCGTGTCACCATGTTAAATAATAAAACTTTTCTTGTAAAAAAAAAAGTGTGACTAACCACAGAATCGTCTTCATCCTTATCCGTTTGTATGTGAGTGCATTGTGCTTCATGGCTCATTACAAGTGAAACAATTTCAGATATTTTTTTTTTCTCTTTCTCGTAGATATGTATGTAGAGATCAGAAAGAAGCATTGGAAATATTTGAGATACCTATTTGAATTGCCTGTAGCTTTATAAGAAGCATGATGGCGGCATTGGACATATTTTTAATAGAACTACGAGATGAGAGACAAACGTCTCAGCTTGGCTATAAGTTTTGTCTTTTTGCTAAGCATTATGATGATGATAATGAAGAGAGGAAAAAAATACAAAGAAGTCGTGGAGGTGACAGTGGGGTCTTAACTTTTAAACAGCCATGCTAATTTGCAATTTCTTATATGCAATTGAGGAGTTATGCCATTTGATAGTTTGACAGTTGGAAATAATGCAGAGAATTTTTCTTAAGGAAAAAAGATGAAGTAGGTATCCATTTTTTTCAAAAACCCAAAAAATATTTTTTTAAATATTTTGATTCTGCAATTTTACCGTTCTAACCGTCAAACGGTTTTATACGGTCAGGTACCGTAATAACGAATTTTTGGAATAATTTTTTTTTCTGTTTCAAGTGATTTTTTTTTGAAAACAGCCCCTTCCGCCTAAACGGGGGGATTAGACCCCCTACCATACGATTTTTTTCTTCTCTAAGTCCAACTACACGCCCTAGCACTTTGTGATACCTTATGCCAAACACCCTGCCTAATTTTTTTTGGACTTGAGCAGCAAAAAAGTTGATATAACCAAAAAAGCCAACTCAATTTTTTATTTCTTTATGGCTTAGGAGTTAAGAGGAGATACCGATGTACATTGGTTTTGAATGTCTGAGCATCGAAATGGGTAAGAAAAAAAGGGTAAAGCATTCCACATTCGTGTGGTGCGGCTAAAGAATTATTTCTCTGTACTTAACGGTGCGTTTGAAGTTAGGCTCAAGGGTGTACTGATGGGCATTCCTAGCTAGTATTACAGTGGAATTGTTTAGGGGGTGTAATGCAACTGCAACTGGCTATTGCACTAGAACAATGCTTACTGAAGTATAGCGGTAAAAAAGTGAAACACAAGAAACGTTACGTTTAAAATTTTGTCTATAACTCTTTCTCCTAGCCACGCTTTTGTTAAAAAAAAAATCCGTTTCTAATAGACTCCCCTCTAATATATTTTTCTTATTTTGATCTTGAAAAATATTTTATGTAATCTTTTAAAACACTGCAAGATGGCACTATTTATTTCAATAACTTCTAAAAACCCATAATGTTCTTTCGCTTCACATTATCCACTTCTAGGATCCACTGTTGTGACGGCATAAGATCTAAAAGAACAAATCCTAGCCCTACAAAGAACAAAAGATACTCATCATACAGTTAAAAGTTCAACTCGTGATGCCACCATCATTGATGATCCAAAGGCAAACAAAATAAAAACAACAACAACAAAATTACCAAAGATGATGACGATAGAGCAAAGAATACACACATATGGCCTGCATCATATGGAATGCATCTAGCAGTTGCAGTAAGCTGCAATTCTCATTATATTACTAAACTCTATACAGCTTTATAGCCATAACCTATATATACTCATCATCAGTCAGTATAGAACGATTTGCAATGCCTATTTCTAGAGTTCCTTCCAGCCAGCAGCATGAGCCAAGCTCACACCATCAGTCCCACTCTCGTATACCTTTAGATGTCGCGTCATGCTGCATTGACGGAAATTCCTCGTCATTAAATCGCGTTCGTTCCAGAGGTATACTACACCAGCTCTGTTTCAGCATTAGAATCAGAATCAGCATCAGCATCAGCAGTGTGTGGCTGCCTTACGATGATGGAGAGCAGGAAGAAAACCAGAACAAACACCATAGAACTGCATATAGTAATTTCGTATCTATCCACCAGCTATATAGCTTCAGCTATACATCCTATGAATTATGCGAATCGGAATGTGGCCGTTTTGTCTATTTTGCCATGAGAACATAGTGCGAACATGGTATTCTAATGACACAAGTCTGCGAGATCTCGTTGACAGTGTATCTATATAGCTGCAGCCAAACAAACGTTCTGGACATATTTTTCCCTGGCCAAAACTGAACTGGTTTGTATAGCTGAGTACAATATTTCGTTTGCAGAATACAAAACCAAAAAAAAAAAACACACCAAAACTAAACGTGCTGGCTTATTTATGAGGTCAAAATGATTTATATTCGTGTCTATCCTGGAGGACTTTTATAATATGTTCCAAAGAGCGATAGAGGGTATCCAACGTCCAGTAGGTACAGAAAAAAAAGTTCAAGTGTTTCGGTTGTCTAGGTTGGAGCTATTTCGCAGTTGCATTGTTCTTCTATAATGAAAGACATAAGAAAAATTCGATTCACATGAATAGTTTAGAGTTATTCTAGACGAAACTATGGAGCACCGCCAGATGAAGTGGAACGAGTCGACAAGACGCGACGCACGTCTGGTGATCTTTTGTTAAGATGGCGCAGTTTTTTTTGTTTTGGAATTTTTTGTTGGTTGGCTGAAATATTGGAGACTTTGAAGATAACGTTGACAGAATAGATCGATCTAGATTTTAAAGGAAATTCTTTGGAACAGAAAATAGCAACATAGTTGATTCGCTTTCATGATTTCAATAGGAATTGATCCCTATAGCTATTTTTACGGCTCCATATGTCGTGCTTTAGAATCGTGAAAAAAATTCGAACTCGAGGTTTTGATCAAACGTGACATTCCTATAATACGGAGACCGAAAAAATTTGTTACTTGGTTAGGGTGTAGAGTTTTTTGGCCATAAACGGTACCTGGCATACATTTGATCTTTTTGGAAAATCAGATTTTTCTCAAAAACCGCTCGAATTCTAACACGAATTGCCTATCACGGAATTAAAGGGTTTTCGGGGTTTTAGTTTTCCTAATCTTCGATTAAGGGTTTTCTAGATTTTCTGTTCGCATTTTGACCCCAATCCCCAAATTACACAAACGATCAAATCCTCCAATTGGTTGCAGCCGTACTAACGAGTTAGACCTAAAAGTAGGTACTTAGTTACTTAAGTCCTGGAATCTATTATTCCGTGAGTTTCCCCTTAGTGCACGTTTCCTGGAAATGATGGAGATGCTTTCTTGAACTATTCCTCTTTGCCTGTTATTCACTCGCCCTAGTTACTCCATCGAACCGTATCACCAATCCAAAGGTTCCTCAACTAAGATAATCATGAAGTTCATCATTGTAGATACGGCTGGGCCAGAGAATCGTCAAGACTTTTCGCAGACATCACTATTTGTTAACGTTTGCAGCTTTTTTGTGTCAGTGGATGTGACTTTCCAAGTCCTACATCCATATAGAATCACGGATTCAACATTGGATTCAAACAGTCTTGAAACTTATAGAGTTATTTCTTCATATTTTGGATATCATTCCGAACGCAGCCTTTACTTTCCTGGTTGCACTGTTAAAACCAAGTTTGGTGCAACTATCAATTAAAACCAGTAACTTCCGAAATATTAAAAATTGTCTATCAACTCAACTATAGCTGTCCAGAAATATCCACTTCAACAGATGAGAAAGTTCCAAGGCTGATCCTATTTGTTCTCCAACTGATTGAATTGCTTGTAGTACAACACTAATCACCAGCAGGAATAGTATTGGAGACAGTCTTGCCTAAACCCCTTTTGATTTCAGACTTTGATTTACCTATTTTTCTAAAAACTAAAATTTCCCTTTTAAATAATTATTATTGACTGATGACGAAAGTTTCATAAAATACATAAATAAATGTTTACCAACAATTCACCAATTTCTCTTGCTCATATGCAACTTTTCCCCAAAGCAAACTCATTTCTCCATCTCCTTGCTATATTCTTCTGAGGAAAATAACTACTTTAACAACAGCTTGTGATTTATTAAACCATTTTTTTTCTTCTTTTTTTTTTAATTCCTTCACATCAATTAATTCAGTCTCTAAAATGACAATCATAAATCATTCAACACGCTTTAATATCCTTTGTGATAATAACACCGGAAGGATATTGAATGACAGCTAACAAACAACCAAAGAACACGAAAGGACTAACTTTCTCTCTCATCATTGGATAGCTGAGAGGAGGGAGAAAATGAACTTGCTGTTTGTTATTATAGTTTGTCAAATTATCGATTATTTTTTGGAGAGTATAGTTCTGCCAATAACTCAAGGCCAGATGAATATGACAAAATCCAACACAGACAGACAGATAGACAGAACGGAACCAATATACGAACGAGGACAAATATAGGAACTTCCAATGTCAAGTCTATATATCTATTGTCTTAATCTCTTCCTGGAACCTACAAATATCGATTTGTCTGTCCGACCTTGTTTGGAAACTATATCGCACGTATAGGACTCCTTCTCTTCTTCCTATATGCACGCATCTCTCTCTATACTTCTTGCCATTGTATATATTGATAATCCTTTCCTGAAATAGCTACTTTTTCCCTGCCACACAAAGTCAGTCTTCCATATCCCGAACACAATCCTCACCACTCACTCTGGTGGCAACAAAGTGGCTGACATCTCACCCAAGGGACCTAGCCACAGTCAGGATTCAGGAAGGAGATTGTAACAAGAGCATGGCTCCTACACATATTTTCCTGGTAATTCTGCTGCACAACACTAGGCTGTTATGTCATCCAGGAGGAGTATAGGTAGGCAGGTTTATACCGTTATCGTTTGCTCCAAGCGCTTGTAAGTAAGTGGGGAATACTTTCGTACGTAGGGGTCTTTCCTAAAACAAAAGTCTAAGGATTCCGTGTGTTGATGGTGTTAAACACAGTTACAAAATGTATATATGTTGCTTTGCTCTTGAAATTCGGTAGACAATGTTACACCAGAAGCAGGACTACAATGCCGCCAACGAACGACAACGAAAACGTGTATATAATATGCCTTTTGATATGACTGTTGTTGTTGTTGTTGCTTGTATTATCCTTGTTGTCTGGTTGGCTGGCTGTCAAATCTTAAACATCGTTGTTCCATTCCAGAAAATCGCAAAAGTAAAGTATTGATTTTGGAGTGTTTTGGGTTTCTAATATTTAGTGGCAATTCTACTGAAGAAGTGAATTTCCACATGAGAGAAATTGGCAAATACGAGTACCAACACTTTTCTTTCCACACGAATGTAGAGGCACTCTAGTATCTGATTCTGAAATTGATGGTGAAGAAATAATGAAGAGTGAGGGATGGGCGTGTCGAGAGGTGGAAGAGGTATGTTGTGTGAAGAAGTCTGATTGTGTCAAAGCTGTCAATATATTACAGAAATGTATGTATGTATTTTGTATATCTACTGATTGGGAAAATTGAATTATAAGGATATTTTTTGAATAATCTTTGTTTGTGAATGAGTTGTTAGGTATATTGAACTATTTCCGTAAAATGCGGTCTATGTTTTCTAAGAGTGATGTAAAAAGCGGTTCATACAAATTACTCTGGTAATGAAAATTGTATATCTGTGTTTTTAAGTAAGATAAGTGCAATTTCTGTATGGTATTTTTCGGTGGATGGAAGTGTCAAGGAAATCAATGTATAATCGATTTGTAAAAGATTACAGTTTTTGAGTGACTTCCATTAAAAATTTTAATTCTTGGGATTGAAGATATCTAATTTAAGACTGCGAATTCAAACTATTATCAGGGGAGAACTGGGCCAGCGGGCAACCATGACTTTACTTGGTGTGCCCCCGGGCAAGAAAAAAGTTTATAAAAGCCCTTTCCTAAATATTCGTACTCAAAAAAATAAATGGTTGAAAAAAATATAGAAAACAAAAAAAAAACTAAAAAAAATTGTCTAGACAAATGGTCAAAATCATTTCTTTAGAAAAATCGACATTTTGTCCAAAATACAACCAGTGGAATTTTTTGTAGCCCGAGAATAAAACTGGTTCGAAAATTGTAAGCAAAAATTTTGTTTATATAAGGGTGTCCCAACAAGAACGTAAGATTTAAATTTTAAATAAAACGCAGATATTTAAAAAAAATCGCGAATTCTTTCTTATATCGTAAAGTAGTAACGATGAGGTTATGTATGGAACAACACATCATGCAGATGGCCGCCGCGGCTTTGCTGGCACATGCGCGATCTTTTAATGAAATTTTCAATGACCGTTTTGCATAAATGCTGCGGTATTTCATTAATGCAGCATCAAATTTCCTCTTTTAAGGCTTGAGTCATCGTCGGCCATCGATTTCAAAAAAACCCCAAAGAAAAAAGTCCAATGGTGTTAAATCGCACGATCTAGGCGGCCGATTCTGGTCTCCAAAACGCGAAATACGGGAAATGACTGATGCAGCAATTGAATTGTTTCTCTGGCTGCATGAGATGTGGCGCCGTCTTGTTGAAACCACATCCCTTCCACATTCATTTCTTCAATTCTAGGCACAAAAAAATTGGTTTTCACATAGTGGATTTGGAAACAACAATTTGCTGAGCTCGGTGTCGAATTGAGGTTGATGGAGTTTGAGCGACATCATCACGTACTGCTGTGATATTATCGGTGGATCGACCTGGTCGAAGGCGCGTTGTTGTCTTTACACCAGTGTAAGACCCAGTTTCAGCAAATTTTTCCATTAATCGCTCTATAGTTGACTCTTTTGGAGCATTATTGTAACCCCAAATTGATCGCAATTTGCGAACTGTATAGCCGCAAAACTTTCACCATTTTGGTAAAACAATTTCACAATTTCATTCGTGTAGCGCTCCATTTTTATTAACCTTATGCCTTTTACTAACAAACAATATTAATTGTTCAAATGTCAAACAATGACACTTCGACACTACATTTCCAAAAAATATATAATTTTTCAAAAACAAAAAAATGGACAGAAAATAGTTTGTGAAAAATAAGTTCGTGCTCAAAAAAAAAATGGTGGAAATAAATGTCAAAAATTTCAGTAAAATTTGATCATTTCAAAAATTAACATTTCAAGCTATAAAATGCTTTCTATTTTCTTCGAACGTTGCAAGCACTTTAATGGACGCCACATTGTGCCGCAATGCGCTGTGGGGCGCCATCCAGCTTCAAAATACAGATTTAAGAGTATTTTTTTTATTGTTTTGGAATAGTATTTGTACTTATCTTTACAACATACCACAAACAACTTTAACCGAAATGAGTTTTTGAAATAATCGATTACCTAGAAGCAACAAGTCTTGAAAGTTAGTTTACTTTCACTAATTTCTGAAGAATCTAGCTTCAGCCAACCTGCAACTTTTTTGTCGTTATGTAGACCGAAACCTTTCAAGTTCAAATTTTTATTTTATCTAAGTAATTAAGTAGAAACACATTTCCAAAGTACAAATAGTTCAAAAAAATCTGTGGGTATAAATACATCGCTAAAAGAAGATTTCCAGTCTTGGAACTCCTATTCCAAGTATATTAAAAATTAAATTTTCAACCATTTTATTAATACTTTCCACATCACTATGGGCTGTCATAACCTAAATTTGGAACTTGTCAGTCAGTTGTTTACCGCAAATATATCCACCCTCCCCAAACATATTTTTTTTAAATTTTAATTTTCCATTTGTGTTTATTTCAATTTTATTTTCTGTTCGAAAATTTCTAAAAATTCCCCAAAGTATCCATACCCTCAATTCAACTCAAGGTCTCTTATTTTGTAAATTTATATTTTATTATTTCTGCCTACTCAAGCAACATTTTTCACTTCATCCAAATATACAAAACCCCTGTGGGCAGAAATTCAAAACAAACATTCACAAACCTAAAATGTTTACATGTAAACTAATTACATACCGAATAAATCCAACAGAAAACATAGCTATCTTCCTAACTTTACCCAAAGGGAGACTGATTCACCCCCAAGAAAATATAAATAATTATGAAAAATCAATGATTTTCCCTGAATTCCAACCTTAAGGAAAAACACCTACAGAATTAAAATTCCTAAAATTATTACCTTGTTTCATAACATACAAAGTAAGTATCTAAATTATGTAAGTGGGTATAGAAATAAGTTTGAAGGGCATCATACTAAAAAAAAATAGAAAAACTATTTAAAATACCTCAATTATTCGACAAACATCAAGATATACCTTATACCTACTTGAATTCAAAAACAGATACTTCACTCACACCTCTTTTCTACTTATCACCCCAGCTGTCAATTTATTTCTGGCTAATATTAGAAGTGGCAGAGATGGAATGGCGCACCTTAAATAGCATTAGGGTAGTCCCCTCGGCAGCTAAAATGCATCCGCACACGATCCCCAACCCTCAGGCCTCAGATACAAGTATGTACATGAAAACATAGAAATACTTAGTGCCCCAGTCATAAATAATCCAACGAAACGAACCTAAAAGATGCATTTAGATCTTAGAATTATTGAGACAGCAAGAACATCTGGAGCTGTATGTCGTTTATTTTTGATGTAGTTGCTTCTGCTATTGCTAGCGATACTGAAAGTATCTAATTAGTCAAAGAATGCACGGATGGTTGCCGGGTAGCTTCCCTGTTGCAGAAAATAGAACAACGTTTCGAAGGTACTTTGCAGCAGAACAGAAGATCGACAATCTCTTCATTAAAATGGAACTAAATGGTAACAAGATAGATGGGATCGTTGGATGCTCTGCGGTGTAAGTTCGGCTGCCAGGAGCGTGCTATAGCTAGACACACACACATACACATAAAACACGCCAACGGATTGATGGTCGATGGATGTGAATGGATGGATGGATTGTAAAGTGTCATGCCCTAACGCCAATGAAAAGAAAGTTGATTGCTGCCGCCGCCGCCGTCGTCGGTCGTCGATGTGCAAAGTTGTGCTCCGTGCTATGCCTTTTCCGTGCGCCGCCACCGCCGCCGCTCCAACTGATCCAGATACATGTTTTGTGGCTTTCCGAAGTTTTATGGTAAGAAAATCCACCGTATAGATCGATTTACAATTCAAAAAAATCGATTGAAAAGAAAGAAGTTATTCTTACGGCAAGAAAACGATCGAAGAACGTGCACCATTCGAATCGTTTGAATCTTTTCGCTTGATTTATGCCCTCAGATTTGTTAAACGCAAAGGAAAAGTATTGAGAGAAAATTCAATCGGTATTGCCAGTTGCAAAAAATTTTGACTTAAACAGATTTGTACGCAAGTTTTAGATCACCCAATTTAGATTTCAGGACCATCTTAGAATTTTGAACAAGATCATTAGATTTAAGTCTGATTTTCTTGTGCAGGTCTTCAGAGCATATAATGTCCATGAGGTTCCGTTTAGGGGGAATCCACTACTCATACACTAAGTTTATGGTTCCTGGAGGTGTAACTATTTCAGCTACCTTTTTTCAACTATTTCCCAGTTGTGCTGATTCCTTTTCGACGGTTATCCACCAAGTGTTTCTAGGTCGGCCCGATAAAAGGGTTCCATTCCATTGGATCGTTTGACACGCAATGTGCTCTTTTCCCTATTAAAGCGCGTGCACTTTCACTTGGACGTCTTCTAATTTTAGAATCAATGGGTTCCGTCCTGTTCTCGCATGAAATTTACATT
This sequence comes from Syrphus vitripennis, assembly GCA_958431115.1. Taxonomy (NCBI): domain Eukaryota; kingdom Metazoa; phylum Arthropoda; class Insecta; order Diptera; family Syrphidae; genus Syrphus; species Syrphus vitripennis. The sequence continues at coordinate 10,405,154 of OY288109.1, forward strand.
GCAGATAAGATTGAGCCAGAAAATTCTCAATATGCTTACGAACATTTGCAAGTAAAAGTAGCTTGGCCTTCCATATTTTTTCACAGCATTCCGGATGCAACGATTGCTTTCCCGATTCGATTGTTATAATATCTACTAGTTGAACTACTTTAGCAGATGAGGGAGCTCCGAGTCTGATCTTTTTTGTTTTTGTCGTATTGATCTTTAGCCCAACGATTTTAGCTTCTTACTCCACCCTTCTTCTAGTTTGATGGAAATCCGTGATCATTTTTTAGATACTTAAGGAACAATAATTTGGCGTTTAAATATTTGAGAATATGAACTTTCCTCAATATTTTTTGAAATAATCGCTTTTGGAAAAGTACTCAGGAGATTCATGCAGCAAAAGTCGTAAGCAACGCTTAAAACCAACTCCTTGTGGTTAATGATGACAAAATTCTTCATAGATGGCAACAGTATTGTGGAGAGTCCTCCACTTTAAATGAACAGTTTCCGAGGAAATATTTTCCAATAGCTGCAGTCAGTCAAAAAAGTTAGTGCTGCTGTCAAAAAACTGCAAAAAGGGAAAGCGATTGGGCAATACGAGATAGGTATCCCCTGAGTTCTGGAAAAAGATGGAATTTATCTAGATGGCTCAAGATTCTCATCTCCAAAATTATCTGCAAGCGGAAGATCGTTGGGAATGTAGATGGTCGTCTACGAAAAATAATACGGATTTCCGATTACAAGACTACAGTGGGGCCTGAACCTCAGACTGAAACCACAATTTTCCACTTTTCTGCTTCACCTTAAGGCTCCACTTGTGCGGTTCCCCTGGTTGACCTCAGAAAACTTCGACAGTTTCCAAATTTAGGAACCCACTTAAAGAATGCTGACATAGTTATATCCAACGATGATTTTTTCAAAAATTATTCTGCTGGTAACATTGTCTTATCCAAACATATAATACTAATCGAACAATTCCTCCACATCAACCTTCAATAACTTTTTTGTTCTCTTCAGAGGTCAATGGTTTACTCCAAACAATTGCACGACAATGCGACGAATAATACCAAACCAAAGTCAGATCTTTCTGCATTTACAAAGGCTCTATGGTTTGTATTTAAAAAAAAATAGAAGAAAAAAAAACGTGAGCATTCGACTTCAACACAAAAAACTTATCGTTCTTCTTCCGGATTTCCAGATTTCAGTATATTCACTCGATCGTATACAATATACTTCCACAAAGCCCCTCTGTGCTCTCAAAAGACACATTATTGACGATTGTGCTTGGTTCTAGCAGGGGCTAACCCGCCTAAGCCCCACTATTTATGAGCATCAATTCCGTTTGGACTGTTTTTCAATGGGCATTTTGTATCTGGCCATAGAATGGCATCCAACCGAATCGAAATTATAAAATATTACACTGCTCCGTTGTCCGTCGATGGATGATGATGATGACGACGACGAAGACCACGATGGAGAACAACAACTATAGCGAGAAGCTGCTACGACGACCGACGACGACGACGACAATGATGCTGATGGCATTGGGAGTCCAAGTACTCTATGTCGTTGTCGTCGTAGTTGAAAAAAAGTATTGGTAGCTGATGGTCTTCCCAAGCTTATAGTGATTTCTAGAATCTCTATTTCTCTGCATTTAGAAAGGTTCCTGCTCTAGAATACTTTATACATTCCACCATCACCACTGTTCGTTAACACGGTTCAAGCTGCTGCAGCTTACCAGTGGTAGGTAGGTTGTTACAATAGCCATGCAACCAGAAGATAGTGAGACAGACAGAAAAAAAACTGCTATTTGTAACGCGAAAAATTATTGGTCCGCCAATGCAAAAAAAAAAACCGAAGCGAAGCAGAGCTTACTTTAAAGCCAGAGAGCCCAACTATATAGCCAAGCTAACAAACACTAACCATCCGGCAAAAAGGACCTCGCAGTTCGTCGAGCTAAAACAATAAATAATAATTCATGACAATATTCACCATCATCGATATGGGGTCGTGAACCGGAATGAGTTAGGGCGACTTTTTTAAGAGCTCTCGGCAACGCGGTATCTTCCATGAGATCTTGGCGTATTGTTGTTTTGTTACCCACGGTTATGTGGATTGGTTATATATTATGAGTTAAATGTTGTGAGTTAACAATGAGTTTACCTTGGACTTATTATTTTGTGACAGACAAAAATGTTTGGTTTTGTTCTTGATTTCGATTATTGTTGTTGTTGGTAGAACTTTGCTTTACGACACAATGGGAGCCATAAATAAAGTGCATGTCACAGGTGTGAGGCGCATTAATGTTTATGTAACGTGTAATCGAATTTGAAAAAAAAAAAAAAAATTTCAAGAAGTGCAAAGGAAACGGCACAATGTAATGATAGGGATATTCGAACATGGTTTTTATTTAAACAATGGTAGTCAAATCGTTAAGTTGTCTATGGGGCTTAGTTCTTGTTCTATTTTTCTTCTAAAAAGCGAAAGCTATCAAGATTAATATCTTTCAAATCGTTGATTCGAATTTTTCATTTTGTCAGGTGAATATTGAGGTGTCTTAGGTAAAATTTCAACGTTTTGAATTAAGCAGAAAAAAAATCTCAAAAAAGATATTTTTCTATGGAACTGTCATCACTTTAACTTATAAAGTGACAGCTTGAGGGCGTTAGTATCGTTTTGTTTTTCATGAAACATTACTGGCACTTGGTACCACGGCACCTGATAGTCAACGCGTGAACCCTCAATTGGAGATAGATTTTTTTTTCGATTTGACGTTCAATGTATTTCCCACACATTTTATTCTGCTTTTCCAATCATAATATTAATACCCGTTCATATAAATTCTATTGGTAAATGTATTGAACGTCAAATCGAAAAAAATCTATTTCAAATTGAGGGTTCGTGTGCTAACTTCCAGGGGGCGTGGAAAGCAACTAACCAAGTGTCAATATCTTCAACTGAGCGATATTTAAATCAACCATTCCCGTGTGCGCGTTATGAAAGGTGAGAAATTTACACTTTTTTCACAAGTATTTTAATCTAAGTCTACCAAAATGGCGGATTTCAACAGTATCATGACTTACTAGCTATAAACAAATAAATCTAAAAAATGTTTTTTAATTTTTTGTGGGATATTCAAAAAAATGCAAGCCAAAACGCCATTTTTTATCATACAAATTTAAGGAATTTATTTTCATTAAGAAAAGTCTTATAAGTTTCAAAATAAGTTTCTAAGGTCGCATCCCATCGGAGACATGTCTCACCTGGCCTTGAATAATTTGTATTGTTTCTAACATCCCATTTCTGAATAATTATGTAATTAACTTGTAAAAAATTTACATACAAAAATTAGTTAAAAAGCTTTAAAATTTCCATCATTTAGCTACCTGGTTAGCTTTTACTGCCTTTCAAGTTCTTAAAAGGTTTATTCTGTGTATTTTTTTAGGTATTTATTTTATGTTCCTTAAAACTCTTGTAAAGAAAAACGCAATAAAACTCTTTTAATGCAGCTTGAACTCATAACAAAGTCACTGCCAGGCATCGTATAAAAATACTTTTGTATTCCTTAATAGGTACCAGTAGTGGTTTCGTGCAAGAAAAGTAAATTTTCAAGATGGATGGTCAAAAAATTCATCCTCATTAGCTGATGAAGTGAAAAACGGCCTTAAATTATGGATTCGCTTCAAATTCGATTGTTTTTTAATTCATATCAAAGCAGGATTAAAAAAAAATGTATTTTGAAAATAATGAACTGCACTGCACTGAAAAAAAAATATTTTTAAAAGTTTGATTATTTTTTTGAAATTGATTAAAGCCAGTACATGAAACTCAGATGTGGATTTAATTTTAATAAAGGTATACGAATATTATGTTTAAGGTACATCGCGAGAAGCATTAAAAACTCAAATGAAACTCTGAAAAGTCTCGCTGACGATTTATAACAAAACAACGCGCGAAGTCTCTGCATCACAACGACTTTTGACGAAATGTTAAAGCAATTAATTATGACGAGTGAAACTTTACAGACGGCGGCGGCGGCGGCAGCAGCATGACATCATCCTAACAGGAGCACAAAAAGGAAGCACTAAGGCAGATGATGAAAACGGTTGACTCGTGCACCTATAGTAGGTATAAGTAAGAACAATGATATAAAATGTAATTACATTATTATTCTGCATAGATGGGGATTCATCGTCCTGGAGGCGTTGTTAATATGCTATTAACAGTTACATAACGTTAGTCTAAAGATGCAGTAGAAAACTCACTGAGTGTGTAAAAATCGTTTTGTTTTAGATACACTACGGGTCACTGGATTCATTTCAACGAATTTTTTATGTCAGATAGTTATTGTTACCGTAACAAAATTGGAATTAGAAATATTGGGGCATATTCATTGTCGTCTAAAAAGTTGTTTTTTTTGTCTCTTCTAAGCTAACCTGGAGTTTATGATATTCATAGAGAATTTAGACCCGGGTCCAAAAGATAAACTGAAGATTAATACTTAAAAACGGTTGACTCTTTGACTAAGTTGTTTTTTTTTTTAACTGTCAAAAAATGGATTGGATTTCAATGGATTGACAGGCAATAGTACTAAAATTGTAGTAGAATTCTGTTTTTTACTAAACAGAGCTGTCAAATCTTTATGAATAGCAGTTGTTTCTAACCTGTGTGTTAACTTTAGACTTGAGGCCAGTTGGACTCGGTTCTAAAGTTTGATTATGAATATGCCCCATTTTATTTTCAAAATTCTATGAGTACTTTTAGGTCCACGTTGTATTTTTTTTTTTTTTTTATTTAATAAAAATCTATGTGTACAAAAGTGCCCAAAAGGCAGAAGCGTTCAAGTCTACCTAGTCTCCTTTTCTTTTTTAGCAGAAAATTTGTCTGTTTTTCTCAAAAAAGGCTGATTCTCGCCTGAAAAAGTTTTTTACCAAACTTTTGTTTTGACATTTTTTTTGAGGACGAACATTTCTACGTCCAAATTTTTTCTACATTTTTTTGCGGTATTTTTTTTTTAAATCTTCTTTTTTTTAAAGGTTAATCATTTGCATGAAGTTGTAAATAAGGCAAGCTAATGTACGTTATTTACATAGTTTTTATAAAGAAAAACTATTTCAGTGATACGGGGTGTTTTATTTACCAGGAACAATGTTGTGAAAAGTGAAGTAAAATTTTATAAATAGGAAAAATTATTTTTCAAAAAACACGACATGTTCAAGAAATTTAAAAATATTTTATTACTTTTGAAGAGTTTAAACAAAAAAATTATGTAATCTAAAGATAAATAAAAAAATGCTATAAATAAAATAAAATAAAATAAAATAAAATAAAATAAAATAAAATAAAATAAAATAAAATAAAATAAAATAAAATAAAATAAAATAAAATAAAATAAAATAAAATAAAATAAAATAAAATAAAATAAAATAAAATAAAATAAAATAAAATAAAATAAAATAAAATAAAATAAAATAAAATAAAATAAAATAAAATAAAATAAAATAAAATAAAATAAAATAAAATAAAATAAAATAAAATAAAATAAAATAAAATAAAATAAAATAAAATAAAATAAAATAAAATAAAATAAAATAAAATAAAATAAAATAAAATAAAATAAAATAAAATAAAATAAAATAAAATAAAATAAAATAAAATAAAATAAAATAAAAAATAAAACAAATAAATTAAAAAAAAAATTTTTCCAAGATCTTTTTGAGAAAGTTATGAATTTATCATGCATCATACATAACTGCTCATAAATCAGCTACGAAAATAAACAAGCAAAAGTTTTCAAGATGATATCACGTGAGTAGTAACTAATTTTATTTTCGTTAAGCAAACTTAGTTTAAAAAAAAAATATTTCAATTTTTCTACAGATAACTTTATTTATGAGATTCCTGTCCGGGACTCTTTTTTGATGGCCTTATGAATCTTTATTTTATGTCTGACTGCTTCTGAGATGAAAATGTCAATTTTAGTTTTTTTTAAGTTAAATATTTCTTTTAATGTACATATATACGAAAATGTAGAGTTTGAGTAATTCGTTTCTTAATGTCCAAATTATTTTTAAAGCGAACAATGCCACTTTTTACAACTTGTTTTTATAATCCTTTCTTGTTTGACCTGTGGACCTTTACCTATAATTTATAAAGGACTAACAAAAATCCATATTTACTAAGGTTATGGTTGTCTAGACTCTATCTTTTCACTAAGAATATACAATTTTTCTTACAAAAAGGACAAATATTTTTTTATACCAACAGTGGTACCTTTTTGCCTATATATGTAGGTACTTACCTTTTTTCTTGACTATTTTCTTATTTTAAATTTGAGCTTTTGTACAAGAACAAACAATAATAATAAATGACATGGGTCATCATAATTGATCAAGTCTGACTAGCAAATTCCTTCTCATTTATAAACAGCAAGCATACACGACGAAACATCTGTAAGGCAATGTCCTTCAGGAGACATCTTTTTTTTTTGTCGGTTGATAGCCATTTTGTAAGCTTCACATGTTCCATAAAAATTTGTTCCATCCATTTTTTTTTCACTTTTCCAAAAAAAAGTCCTTCAATTAAAGTACTGTTTACATTGATATCTTTTTTTTTTGTTAGATATTATTTAAGGTCTTCATTATCACCACACCAACCATTTTCTATCCTGGCAATCCGTTTATTTGCACATAAAGTGACCTTTTCCCCATCGGTCGTCGTCACATTGCTGATTCTCCTAAATGAAAAAAAAAACTGTTATACTATAAATTAGTCTAAAAAGAAACCAACGACCGTCTTCGCATAAGGTCAATATGTCCCTTTTGCTTAGATTCTCACATTGTTATCTAAACGTCAAGCTGTTTTGTAAATATTTTAGCAAATTATCAAGTCAGCCTTGTGCTCCCAAGTCGCAATCACCAAACATAAAGTCAGCTTATTTAGCATAACGCGTTTATTATGTTCGTACATAATTCCATGGATAAGTTCAGGACGGTCGTCGTCGTTAACAGCTTAGAGAAGGCGTTTATTTTTGGGGGCAGTCTGCTGGTTGTAAGATGGCAAGGTCAGCATTATAACAACTACTGTAGGCATGGGAAGCGCACCTTTTAATTGGTTCAGTGCTGTATAGCTATCATGATAATTCATTTGTGCCAAGTTAATTCAATGAATTGGCAGAAGGAGGATTAGCAGTGATATTATATAAGATGCCGCTGCTGTGTGGATAATATTAATATTGTAAGAGGCATTGTTTTGGTGAAGTGAGGTCTTTTTGAATGTCTGACAGAGTATTTTGGGAGCAATTAATTGCATTTTCATTGCTAAGGTTTTACGCATAATATTGAAGAAAATATGTTGTTTTGAAAAATAATATTGAACCAAAGTAAAAGATTATTAGATCGACTGACAGTTTTTTGAAATAGTATTTTCAAAAAAGAAAATATTATTTTTTTATAATTTCAAAAGAAAACTTTTTCTTAAAATTTCAGGGTTGAATACTATAAATTATTTTAAGGTGGTTTTGCATAAGAAACCGATAAAAAAAAATCAAAAATAAATTAAATAAAATGCACGACTGCCTTGCACGTACTTACATCTATGTGCGATAACATCTTGGTTTTAAAGTCAAATAAAAAAAATACAATAGTACCCGACTACCTATACTATCGATATGAAAAAAATCCTGAAATACATTATTTGAATTCATATAAATAAGCCAAAAAAGAAGTTAAATCTAAAAACTAAAGATGAAGATGTATCATAAAAATACAAATTTTTGAAAAAAAAAATTCAAAAATCGTTTTTCAAAATATTGAGTTTTCAAAAAAAAATTAGATTTTTTTTAAATATGTACAAAAATTTTTTTTTTGAAAATTTTGACATGCATTATTATTAAGATTATATGGGACCTCCTTTAGAAAAATTTTCATCGAAATCCGTCAAATAGTTTACGAGAAAAGCGAAAACCAAAAATTCAGTTCTATAGCAAGTACCGTTAATAACGGTTTTTTCAAAAATATTTTTGACCTAATTATTAAGGCTACTTGACAAACCCGATTTAAAAAATTTCATCAAAATCTTTAGAGACGTTTTTGAAATAAAAAAGTTTTCTCTAAACGGTACTATGACAGGAACCGTTATTTTTCGAGCTTCATTTAAAAAACAAAAATCAATTTCTCCTCTAGGCAATCACACCAAAACCTTATGTCCAAAGTTTGAAGAAAATCGCTTCAGTCATTTAGGCTGTAGTTCGAGGTACAGAAAGACAGACAGACAGACAGAATTGCGGACCCACTTTTTTCGCGTTCTCTATCATCGCAATGTTAGGTCAATATCTCGAGCTCGATTTTTTGCATGAATCCAAAACTTGCCCAATAATCGCAAGTAAAAAGCGGAAAACTCTCTGATATTCCCAAAAATTCACATAATTTTTTTTTGCAAAGCTCAACTTTCTATGACTGGATAAAGAAAGTAAAGAAAAGATTTCTTTAAATTTATAAAATTATAAAAAATTAAATATGTATTGAAATTCACCTAAGAAAAATGTGTTTTTATTAAAAAAAAATCATTTTCTCGAAAAGCACTTACACAATTACGAAACAAAATTACAAATTTACAAAAATCAAAAAACGTTATTCTTCAAAAATTTACACAAAAAATTTGAAAAAATATTTAAAAATATATACTTATCTTTTTTTGGACAAGATATGATAGCATTTTTCAAAACGCCAAAACTGATTACTGAGAATTTTGAAAATTTGGAGGTGGAAATAATACAAAATTTTTACTTACGTCCCACAAATCTGTCTTTTTTAGCTCCACAAAATTACGGTACCTGTCATATAACTATTATGAAAAAACTTATTTATTTCGAAAACGATTTTGAATGATTTTTATTTAGTCAAGAAATATTTTTCAAAAAACCGTTACTAACTATTATTGGAGTTCGATTCTCTCGTAAACATATATTTAGTAACATTGCATATCAAAATTTTTAGAAAAATATTTTTTTTAAAACGGAAATTTTTGTTTTTTTCAATTTAGTTCAAATTAGTTCCTTCATCAATTTGTTTTTGTATCTTACAGTACAGTAGATGAGAGCGTCAGTTAATAACTGTAATAAAACAATATCTGTTGCATTTACATTTAGGTTATATTTTTAAAAAGCTAACTACATCAAAACACGCTCGTGTTTGAAGGCAGCGAATTTGATAATTCAACCCAAATCAGAAATTCAATTAACGCTAACCAAATCTTTCTTTGGTTTCTTACATCGAATTTCGTAATATCAAATACGATAGCAAACAAAAAACACTTCAGACTGGAGGATATTCAGTATTACAAAATTTAACAACGTGTTCAGTACTTTACACATTTCCAAGCTATGGGTATAATAATTCCTCTCGAAGCTAAATCCATACCTATTTTAATATTGAAAGAAAAAATAACCCATTTAAAATAAAAAAAAAATATTTTATCATAACCTACAAGCTCTCCATGGGATGTAAATTGTAAGGCTCAAGCTACCCCCAACATTGTTCGATAAGTTTTTTTTTTTCTATAAAAATGTGTCCTCCTTCTCGATCTTCTAAGAGTTTTATTTTTTTAGTCTTTCAAAAACTTTTTTGTATACAAACTAAAAAGGCACAAACGAGGGGGGCGACAACGTCGAACGGACCCTCCGCCGGAACCCCCTAAGTTCCCCCCAGAAAACCATCTAAATGAACAAAAATTAAACTATAACAAAGAAAAAAGAAAACTAGAAATAGCCATGACCATCATATCTAAAGAAAAAGCCGAAGAAGGACTTTATCTTAAATTTTACTACATCACACAGTATGAGAGCTAGCTCCTATAAGAATCAAGAGGAGTAGAATAAAAAAGGATACGCAAGCATTCCATTCCCAACAAATAAGTGTGAGACAGTGATTATGGAAAGTTTTTCATATAATAAATACATGAATAAACTAACTTTTGAGCTTAGTCCTGATATGGAATTTTGGGAAGGAAATGGGGGTAAATTTTAGTTTTTGCCCAACCATACCCACATATACCTATTTGTATATATTTTTCTTAATATTGTGTGTGTATGAAGAAACTTTCATAATTTTATCCAACACTCTTGATGTGATAGTGACGTAAAATTCTTTGTGTCCTTTTTTTTATGAAATGGTCTACAGCTATACAAGATAATTTAAAGGGAAACATTTGGGGAAAAAAGGGACGAGGGGTGGCGACAAGGACAATGGGGATGATGATGATGACAAGGCGTATATGGTTTTAAGATGTGTTGGTTGATTATAAGTTCTTTTGTTAAATATTTTGAGTGCCAGAATAATGCTGGAAGGAATTTGCAAGTGCTTTTGTTTTCAAATTCACAGGATAATTCGAAGAATCTTTTGTTTGTCAACATTTTGGGATAACGTTTTTTTCTTTTGAACCAAGGACAAAAATATTCTGGCATTTAAAAAAAAAAGGTTTAATTTTAAATTGAAATTATTGATCACGGTTTTGCAATGAACTCAGTATTGGTATTTTCATGGTCAAGGGGAGTTTTTTCCACGTAGTTAAGCTCAATCTCGGTTCTTATACATTATGCTGTGGGCAAGGAAAAAAATGTGTGTCCTGATGGCGCCTTTTACTTTATGACTGCAGAAAAGAAAAAAAAATGGTCTCGAAAACTGAAGTCCAAGAATATATAAAAAGAATTGATAAAAATTGGGAAGCAACATTGTTTTGGAAAGTTCAAATTCAAAGTCCAAGTATTGGGTTATGATTAACACGGTTTGGGCTTATCAAACTAGTAATGAGAAGTTGGAGCTGGAACCTAAAGAAATAAAAAAGAATGGTAAAAACAAATTGGTATTGAAACCTCGATAACTACAAACAAATGGTAACTAAAATTGGAGCTGGATCCTCGATTACTGAAGTCCAATTATTAGGTTGATTTCGGTTAGATTAAGGCTTCCCAAACTAATGCGGTAATAGATTAAAACAGTATTAAGTAAGAAATGATTCAATATTATCATTCACGAGCAATTTTTTTTTGTTAATTAAATTTGCAATTAAATTGAACATTGTTTACATTTCTTTAAAATTCCACGAATAATTTATGACAACTTCATTAGAAGAATGTCACTAACAACAAAGTCTTCAATATTTTATCATTTGTGTTTTTTTTTTCTTCAACTTAAATAGAAACAATTTATATTAATATTCCCTCTGGTCCTTTATATACATACATATGTCCATATTTATATACTAAATACTAATTTAAGAAGTTCTCCATTATAATGACTGGGCTGGAATGCAATTAGCCTGTTTATATATCTCATCTGACATACAACGCACGCTATGCATTTTCTAATTAACTCTGCAACAGCAATTACCCAAGTCATTGTATAATAATTAATTTGCAATTTATTCATAAGCTGATGTACGCTATATACAGCAGTTTTCTCCGTCATCATGATGTCCGATTATACCCCCCCGCTTACCCCCCTCCCTCCCTCCCGCATAACAACAACATCATCTATACTCTATATTTGTTTATATGTATTAACAGTGAGTTGGCCCAGAGGCAGCCAGCTCTAAATTGCAGAATAACAATTAAAACAGTATTAATTGCCACGCCCACTATGTCCACCTTCATAATGATTTAATCACAACCTCATCACTTCGGCTGTTGACCCAGTTAACAAATAAACACAAAATTCATCAACTTAAATATACATATATAGACTATGTAGGAAGGTATAGGTAGGTATTGAACCAGGACAAAGATTTCCATCAGGAGCAGGAGTTGAAGGTAAACAAGCCCAGCAACGAGCATCATTGGACAGTGATAAAAAAAAAATAACACAATAATGATGTATCTATGACCTCAACTGATTTTAATTGAATAATTGTTCGGACATATACTCACATTGATGACCAACAGCAGCAGTGGCGGCGACGACGACGGCTACGATGACGATGACCAACGCCAGACGTGCGAAAAAATTATTTTAACAATTACAAAAGCTGCAATGAGGAAGTAATGAGGCCGAGCAGAGAAAAACAATACAGCGGATGATGACGAACACTTGCCAAGTAGCGGATTTGGTGATTTCGACTCAAGAAGGCCATTAAGCACTTAAAAAATAGAAAGTTAACTTAATACTAAATCATTCTCTATTTCGAAAATTTATTTTATAAATATATAAAAGAAATTATTGAAAATGTTTTCGAGGTATAAATATTTAAATTGGCATCACTTTTTTAAATGGCGGCCAATTTGACAGCTGTTAAATGCTTTGTGCTTAGTTTGGTTTGACATTTCAACATGAATAGGCTGACGTCTGAACAACGCTTTTGTTTTTGTTCAGCGATGAAGGTCACTTTTGGTTGAATGGCTTCGTCAATAAAACAAACTGATGTATTTGGATAGAAGATAATCATCAGATGTACCGTTACATCCAAAAAAAATTGACTGTTTGGTCTGCTTTATGGGCTGGTGGAATCACGATACTGGCCAGAAGGTTACAGTCAATAGTGACCGCTATAGAACAATGATTACTGACTTTTTCGTTCTTCAATTGAACAACCATGATGTGCAGTGGTTTCAACAAGACGGTGCAACATGACATACACCTAACGCAACAATAATAAAGAAACGTTCGGTAGCCGCATAGTTTCAGGTTTTGGACATGTTTATTTGAATTGAAGTTTTTTTTCTGGATATTGGAAGTCGCTACTGTACGTCAAGAGGCCCCAAACGATAGACCACTTGGAGGACAACATTCGCCGCATTCTTGCCGATATACGGCCACAGATTTTATAAAAAGTGATCGTAAAATGGGAACTCTTCCAAGCCAGCTTTGACAGTCTAATGGGTTCCCTTTAAATCAGGCCTACATTTGTATTAATAATTTATACAAAATCCACCCCTGCAGTTAAAATGATGTTGACTTAAAAACAAAAAAAAAAGTTTATATTACATAGTGCAATAGTAGTGTGCCCATGATGCCTGTTCTGTGCCTGGCGTGCTAAATAATTACTTTGTAAAATTGCATGGAACTAGCTCCATGATAGGTTTATCCAATCCATCCCCACCACTCAATGTTGTGCCATTATAGCACTGTTTGACCTCGCACTCTATAATGACTTCATTTATCAACATAATGGCCTAAAGAGTATACTGACCCCTCTTTGCCAAACAAACATTAAATTATATTATAAAATCCGCTCTGATCAAAGTATGAAGCTTGGGAGTTTATTTTATTCTTCATTAATTGATGGATAATGTTTTTTAAGGATATTATCAGAGTGAACATAATATAGGTACACAAATTACATATAGCTAATGTATACTATGTTTTATGATAAACCAAAAAATTAAAATTCATAAATTTAATAGCTGATATGTAATTTTAATTGAATAATTGGGAAAAATATTTATAAACACATTTTACAAAATTCTATTATGTATTATAATACGCTTCAATTATCAAATTTGTTTTAGAAAATATAGATTATCATTACTATTTGATTGATGTGTTTTTCAAAAATAACTTTTTGAATTTAATTTAAGTTTTAAATATGTAAGTCAAAGCTGAATTAAAAATATTAAAATTAATGCTTTATTTAGGTAAGGTAGATATTACCTTTAACGTAATTTTGATTATTTAATTTTAATTGAATGATATTAGATCTGTTGATTTTTCATTACATTTCGTTTTAGGTTTGATTTGTGTCTATTCATGAAATAATTTTTGTAAAGTACATGTTAATTGGCAAAGTATAGGAAAAAAAATCCGCTAGCATAACTGTTTATGGGCTGTGGTCGAAATATCGTATTCAAAATACTGCATGTCAAAAATTCTGGTTGGTCAAAATACGTATTTCAATACATTTAAATTCTGTTAAAAGGCCATACAAAAATATTGTTTTAATAATGTAAAAAAGTAAACGTGCACTTCAGTTCATACAGTGTTTTGATGTACAGAATTTTGTGTTTACAGTACAATGACATATATGTACAGAATAATGATCTAAAATTTTTTGACCACTAGAATTTTGTCATACAGAAAACAGTATTTGAGCAGGCTTCTAAAAAATTTCTTTATTATTTTTTGGAAATAAAATTGGTACTTGCAAGTCTTCAGTAATTTTATTTAACACAGTTGATTATTACGCAATAATTTTAAAATAATAAAAATATTTTTGCAAAATACTGACTGGACGATGAACTGAATGACTTGCAGGTAGTTCAGAAAAATTTGAATTTGGAAAAAAAATTCACCAATAAAAAAAATACTATTTATTTTTTGACAAATAATTTACTCGTGGTTCAAAAAATTCTTCCTCATGCAAACATCATTTTTTTCTTAAAATTTTATTTTTTGATCAAATTTTGCTCCGCATTTTGTTTCGAGAAGATTTATATTTAGAATACTTAAAAATCGAGCGGAGCATCGAAATGGCGTGAGCGGGTATCAAAATAGTGAAAGACATTTTGGAGAAGAATCAGGTTTTTCTTAACGGCTATGGTAGGTAATGTAATTTTTAGAGATGTACAAACAAATTAATTTACACTCTTATCATGTACAGTCAAATTAGGATATGACATCGCAAAAATTTGTAACAGATTGTAAATTTTATTTTATTGTTCCTCGAAGTCTAGAAGATACAAAAAGAAATTGACATATTCAACCTTGCAGCACTTATGCAACGAATTCGAAGAAAAATAAAACACTTAATGCAGCCTCTGTTATAAATGTTTGGAATTTCCCGAAATTTTATCTAGGTTGACTGAAAATACAAAAAAAAAAGTGCGTATACGCCCTAGTGTATGAGATTTCAACCATCAGGAACTTTCAGGAACGATGAGTTGGTACAAGATTTCACGGTATATTTTCAATTAAAAAACTTATTCAAAAAATTCTATGATTTTTTTAAAGTATTTACTGAATCTTTCCAATTAAAATTTTCAATAACAAAATTCTGAAAAGAAATGTAGGTTCCAAAAGCTGTTACGATAGATATTAGCCAGCTAGTTCGCTGTATAAAAATTACGTTCTCCTAAAATTTACTAATTTTTTGAATTTTCTAGAATGTGGAATATAGTAGAGTTTAAAAAAATGTTAGTTTAAAAAAAAAAATCTCAAAGTTAATTATTGTTGGACTTAAATACGCTCTAATTTTAGAACCACTTGAATTTAATTTACCGACTTACGGTAACCCATCTAAAAACAGCAATAAATACACACACTTTAAACTATGTAAAATTTTCTCTCAAATTACGTACATATATGAAGCTTTTCTTGAGGCAATAGTTGAGTCCTAATCAAAGCCTTGATTACTAAAAGACATGCGATATTTAAATAATATTGATCCACACAATCCACCCATGCATAAACATCATCGCTCTACAGAGAGAGTGTACTTCCGTTCACTTCATTAGACCAAACTACAAAACACTCGCATGCACCATAATATCTCAAACTCCATCAACCCCTACGTGTATACACACACTATAAATTCCCTACCCCATATCATGTGATCCATTGTACGTGCAATGCATAAACAAAAACTAAGTAAGATACAAAAAAAAAAATAGAAACGTAATTTCCTTACATTCGCATAACCAACCACCCCTCAAAGGGCCGAAATAATACGAAATAGCCCAGGATTGAAAACAAAACTTGCTTTTTCAAAGAGAGTGTGTGTGTTGCTTTGCTTTCCATTTCGTAATTATTTTGAGTATTGCAACAATCACGAGTCGATATAATCAAACATAACACACTTTTTCATATAATCACCCTTCTGCATAGTAAGTGTATCTATGTTCTAGGCCACAGCAGCCAGTTAAAGCAACAACTAACTGTGAACATACAATATAGTATATGCACGTAGGTGGAACACACTACCTACTGTCAAAAAAAAAAGAAAAAAAACTTCACCCTGTCTTAAAAACTTCAATTCATCCCCCACTCCAATGATCTTCGAAAAAAAACTCAACCCCAACCCCAAGTACAATATAAATGGGTTCTTGGATATATTGAACATGCAGCAAGGTGCGCTCGTGTTCCTGTTAAGGAAAAACAATTTACCCAATGAACATTGCATGCCAAATAAAAAGAAAGCAAAAAAAAAACAAACAATCTGCGTCGTATAATGCACGAATGCACAACACCCTATTTTATATTGTGTATATGTTTGTTGGGTGGTTGGCTAGCTGAATGCATGGAACGGACACGTTTTTATCATTTGACAAGCAGCAGGATGCAGGAGCTAGCAGATTCTTTTTTTTATATTTTCATTTTTGAATGAACACCAGAAGGAGAATTCGAACTCAGTATTGTTGAAATCAAAGAAAAACTCTAATAAAGATGTCCAGTGAAAGAATAAGCCGGAGTTCCCTTAACAATGTATATCACAATCACACAACCCTCCTGAGAAGAAAACCATTCAATCGGAAAACAACCCTTCGAATGCTTATTTTTTTTTCTTTTTGGCTGTTGTTGTTGAAAAAGCTGTATCCAATTTTAATGGTCACAATTTTTCAATTTCGCAACTTGACAACAACTGAAGAGCACTAGGGCACTACTACTACTGTTTGGTATATAGTTTTTATAGCATTTAACCATTTAAATGATGGTTTCAACTTCGGTAGAATGTTTTATGGTTATTGTTTGTGTTGTACCAAAACAAAATCAAATATTTTGCTATTACTTGAGATTACAAGAAATTGTAACAGGTGGACGTCAGATGTGTGTTGTACAGGGTGACCCTCGCAGAACTGCTACAAACAGCTTTAAACAAGGTAATTCACTGGGCTAATGGATGTGGGTTGGATATTAATTCCAACAGAATGGAACTTAGGAAATACAAGATTCCAGAATTCAAACCCCGACAATTAAAGATGTAACACTTTCCCTATCCAATCAAGCTAAATATCTAGGACTCATTTTTGATAAAAGAAAAACTGACCGTTAAGCTCAATATTGACGAAGGAGTCAAAAAAGCCAATGTGGCACTCTTTTCGTTTTCATGCATGAAGGCTATTGGTGGCAAATGGGGTTTCTCTCCAAACATTGCACACTGGCTGTACGCCTCGGTCATAAGAGCAATACTTACATGGCGCAGGGACATAAGTCCCGAATTTTTTTTCGGAGCGAACCCCTACGTGTACACACAGTTCACAGTAGAGAAATTAGTTTGGGCGTTTTGTCCCACCCAAGTGGGACATAAGCCCCAAAAAAAAAATTTGGGCGTTATGACCCAGATTGAATATATAAGTTCATTTTATTTTCTCGTGTTATTCTACATATGTGTTAAGTCACCTGCCTGGCAAGTTAAAATCCTGAGGACCCGCGAAGCGGGCGACCCAAGGAAGTTTTAAACAAAAAAAACTGTTGACATTGGCGCCTGCTTGGCGACTTAACATAGCCTAAGTGGAGAGACGAAGTCGCGTGAGAGGGTGTCGGATGAACTCGCCCTTATGTCCCACATTGGTGGGACAAAACGCCCAAATTAAATTTTGCGCTTATGTTCCAGTAAAGTGGGCCATAAGTCCCGAAAAAAAAATTCGGGACTTATGTCCTGGGGACTTACTCGTACGTATGTCCCAGCGCCTACTTACATACGGGGTTATAGTAGGGTGCACCGCACTGGACAGAAAGACAAACTTAAGCAAGCTTATCAAAGTCCAAAGGTCAGCTAGTATGTCTATAAGCGGTGCGCTAAGATCAACCCCTTCGGACGCCCTCGACATACAACTAAATCTTACACCCCTAGACATCTTTAGCAAACAAGTAGCGGCAAACTCAGCTACGCGTTTAAAAGCAACCTTACAGTGGACCAGTAATCATATTGGCCACACTATCATTCTAAACAATTTTGGATTCATCCCAGATCACTTAGACTACACCACACATCAATTGGTGTTCGAAAATAATTTCCAGACCTTTCTTCCACCTAGAACTGCATGGGAGGACTAGAGCATTCTAAGCAATGAGTCTTTACACCTCTACACTGATGGTTCAAAAACCAACGAAGGTGTAAGAAGTGGTATATTCTCGGAAAAACTAAATTTCAATCTTTCCTTCCGCCTACCAGACCATTGTAGCGTATTCCAAGCGGAAATTTTGGCGATAAAGTAAGTTCTTTCTTGCCTCAGAGAAAACGTAATATCCAACACGGTTATTCAGATCTTCTCAGATAGCCAACCGGCTATTAAATCTCTTGCCTCTGTCACTACGAACTCAATCACGGTCCTAGACTGCCAAACATCTCTGAGGAAGATGTCTGAACAGTTTGATATTCACCTCATATGGGGGCCGGGACATAGAGACATTCCGGGCAATTGTAGGGCGGATGAACTCGCCAAACAAGGAACAATCATTCCTCTACAACCAGAAAGGAACAACATAGGTATACCTATCGCTGCATGTAAAGCAGGATGCTTTAAAGAAAGGTGGACTCAGAGTAATACCTCTCTGGCAACCAAACAAATATGGCCTAGTATAGACTTGAAACGTTCAAAGGGGTTGTTAAATTTAAATCGACTGCATATTAGCTCCACCACAGGTGTCCTTACAGGAACTGTTTAATAGGTAGACACGCAATACGAATGGGCGTGTTCTCCAACAAGAAGAGGAGGAAACAAGAAGAGGAGAGTGCACCTGCCCTGCTCTCTCTGCTAGAAGTAAACTCCATCTAGGAGAATTCTTCTATGAGGACACTAGTGATCTAGTGAAAACGGACATTAAAAGTCTATCCCTATTCATTAGAAGCTCCAAGTGGTTCGGCCAGTGAGATCCTATCTTGCTAGTTTCATGGTATCACAATGAACCCATAAGGGTCTAAGTGTGTTGAGTCTCTTGCCCGACAGCCATTTTAAACCTAACCTAAACCTAACCTATCCCGGTCTCGAGCCGACGCCATCCAGTTGCGCACCCCAAGGCTTCGGGCGTTAATAGTTATTAATTTTTCTTTTTTTAAACTTATGTACTTATGCATTTGAGAATTGCTTGAAAAATAACTTTATACTCAAGGTTCTTGAGATTTTCCAAGCTCCTAAATATATTTTAATCATAATGCAACAATCATCACACAATAAACCCTATCTATACGTCACACCGCACAATGCGTTGTTTTCTTAACATTTCTACATCCAAGGACACATTATTAAGATAAATAATTTTCCATTTGCGTGATGCATTGACAAATATTTTGACACAATACTCTACCATATATCCCCCATCGTTCACATACATAAGTAATACAAAAAGCATTCAAAGTTTGTACTGTAAAATCCTCTCTCACATGTGAATGACTTCAAATTGCATCATCTCTTTATATAGCATTGTCACACATTCGCACATTCCAAAGGACATTTCCCATCATCTGAAGCATTTTTGCTTCATGGATGTGCCGATGTTGCTGTTGTTGATGTTTTTTTTTTTTTGTTGTACCGCACCTCAATGCAATTTCACAGTTCTTTTCCTTTACTACTGCCACTCTCTGTGAGTGAGCGAATGTGGATCGTAGATAAAAACATCAACGTTGAATGCGGATGCATTTACAATTTCTTTTCGTCCTTTTCATATACCTCTATATAAATTGTGAAGTGATGCAGTGGATTTTCTCATTTGTTTCAGGAGCGTATTTTGTTATGATTTGAACCTATGTATCCCACGTTGGGCGCCAGTTAAGTTTATTATTTTTGTATTTTAAGCGAAAAATAAAAATGGGTTTGAGTTAGAAAAAGTAAATTAGGAATTCACACATTAAATGTTTTCGTAGAAATACAATCGTCTCCCTCTAATTCAAACTTCTTCAATAAGCTACACAATTTTGAGAAAAAAGAAAGAATTATAGCCAACAAAATTCGTCTAGAATAATAATTTGTCATTTGAAAACTACTTAAAGCTCGACACTTTTGATGATCTTTAAAGGGCCCCTCTTAAAAGCGGGCCTTTTCTATTAGAACAGAAAGCGTTTTTGGAAAATTTGACCTTGTTTATGCTCTTCTACTATAAACATTCCAGTATACTTATGCGCACCTATAAGGAACCATAACGGTGTGTGGAATCCCATCAGCATCACTTCGCTCCTCTCGCCGCTTAAGTATACACATTAAACCAAGTTCGTTCTCGTGGGTGTATTCTCTATATAGAAGCACTTAGTGCCGTGCCGTGCAGCGCATTGAACTTGTACACGCGTTGTGCAGCTATTCGAAAATTATTATCCTTTTTGTATGTGCTGCTCGTGAAGAAACGAGATAATGCCAGAAAAGAAGGACTTGGGCTACCTCTACACCGCTACCAACCAAGCTTAAAAGGATTCCAAGAAAGGATTCACTCAGGCAGGGTATTTAAATTTACTCCTTCTAAATAATTGAAAACTATGATTTTATTCCGCATTCAATTTTTTTTTTTTTCATAAAAGGGATATGAACACAAGACAAGCAAAAAAAAAACTATAGGTAGGAATTTTTTTTCCTTTGAATTCTTTTCTTGCTTGATGATGGTTCTATGTTGTTAAGCATCCAGTGCATTATTCTTGCAATACCGCGCGAGACAAACTCAATAGAGACAATAGAATTTCTCTTTTGATTGCATATTTATAGGAGAAAGGGAATTGAAATAAAATATGGAGGGAGAGGGGGGTGGTTGGTGATGATGGCAGAAATAATCAACGGAATAAAATGACGAAGGGGGAGGTTGTTGATATTATAATAATGTGAATCCAACTGTGTGCCATAATAGTTCGGTTATAATATTAAGGACAATGCAAAGCAAAAACAAACAAAAATCCTTGATGTACATTATTGTCAATGTAGTTTTATTACAAGCATTTAAGTCCTTTTTCAATGACTATGCGTATATATGTATGGTATGTAGATGAAATCAATAACATGAAGTATAGAATGACGATGTGCATTGACAGATTTACGAGTCAGTTGCAGTGTTCTCTAAAGGATAATTTATTGTCATCGAAATTAAAATCATTGAACACTAAACAAGGGTGAAGGAAAGGCCAAATTGCATCAAGCTTTTCCATTATGTTGCTTGACGCCATGCTTTTGAGCTATTTGAGTTAAAATTAAATGTTTTTTTTTTTACATTGCTTGAAGGACATAATACGAATTGTGCGATTTGAAGGGCAGCTTGTGTCATTTTTAATTAATTTTTAAAGAAAAAACCAATGAGGTGGAAGAAGTTCGATTTAAATTTAATATGAAATCAGTGAAAGTAAAAATAAAAAACCAAAACGGTGGTATGCTCAACTTATTCACCTCCTGCGGCCTCCCGCTATAGCTAGTCTAATCTTAAATATGATATCTCATTTAAAGCCAATCAGACAAAATAAATTAAAACGCATGAAAAATAAAATCCCCACGTTGGGCGCCAGTTAAGGTTATTGAAAAAGTTGTTGAATTCTTAATGATAAGACTACATTATATCTAATATTTGTTTAAATCATCAAAAACTATGTTAAAAATTTAAAATGTCGTTCAATACATTTAGTATTTATCAGTAAATACTAAGTATAGTCCCTAGATTTAAACTGTTGTTCCTTGATTTTTCCAAAACAAACGAGACGATGTTGAGTCGGTACCAAAACTAGACCTCAGTTTTCTTCCGCGTGAATTACTCAACTGGATTTGAGGGCTAGTTTGTTCACAGCTGATCATCCTTACTCCGTAATCCTGACTCGTAAATCCTAAAATATGCTTGTATAGGTAGACAAATATCTAATTCTGTTTTGTAATAACCCTTGAGAGGTTTATCAGAAAGTTTAAAACTCGTTAAATTAATTATAGTAGCCTTAATAGGCGTTTTTCTTTTTTAGCTCCGAGCAGGGTACTGAGCTGTCAAAAAAAAAATCAGTATTTCTTTTTTAGCTCAGACACCTCTGAGCACTCAACTTTTGTTTCTTTTTTCGATCAGACCTTGGTCAGAGCGCCCTCCACGAGCTCAGGAAAAAATGACGGAGTAGATGGAGTAAAAAGCTGAGCGCGCCCAACTTCATTTACTTTTTTGATGTGACGAGTGAGATGAAAGGAGGTAAAAAATCAAACTAATTGAAATGGCGGGCGAAGCTGGTTGTTCTCCGACTGAAAGTAAGAAATAAATTATTCTTATAAAATACAAATACTTAATTTTTTTTTTTAATAAAAGGTGTTAAATGGACGAAGGACATGACTCTGTTTTTAGACATCAGGATTTACACAAAAATGTTGCTTGAAAGTTCTGTCTGAAAATTTCGGCACCACTTCTTCCGCATAATTTTGATTTTTTATAATGCCTCTCGTACCACTTTTTTCCACAGATTCATCATCGTCATTCAAGTCAAAAAATAAATTGAATGCTTCCCTTAAAATAATAGCTTTTTCCATTTTTGTTCAACTCAAAATAAAACTGAAGCAAAATCAAAAAACAAATTTTTGTGAGCTTGTCATTTTTTTTTTATGTTTGACAGTTCCGTGCTCAGGTTTGTTTCTTTAATAAATCGGACAGGTCTAAACATACTCTGCTCAGACCGAGCTCGATTAGCTCCAGCTCTGCTCGGTGCTCTACTCAGAGCTAAAAAAGAAAAACTCCTAATGTTTGAATGCATAGATTTATAAAAAATAAATGAGCTAAAATGTTAGGTGGGCAAAAAGATTTTTCGAAATCTTAAAATATTGATGAAAATATTGATGAAAACCGTTCTAAATCGGTATGAACAAGTAAGGTAGGTTCTAAACTCTGAGAGTCCATGAACTGATTCGATCTAAATGATTATAGATCTAAATGACAAAAAATTGTTCTTTCGTCATTGTTTATAAATTATAATCGAGTTAGTATTTCTCCAAAAACCCGACACAAGATGTCGAATCTGCACACTGAAATCCTTTGGAAAATATTTTCGTTTTTTTTTAATGAATTTTGAAAAAAAAAATTGACATGAAACTGAAAATCTAAAAATTTCAAAAATTCAAGAAAGTTGAAGTTAACAATTTTTTTTAATTTTTTTGAACAGAACTTATTTAAGGCGGAATATGTACTCAAAAATATTTAAAAACAAAAAGCTGAAAACCCTGAATTCATAAAATTTCCAAGACTAACTTTACATTTAAATTATACGCGCAGGGATCAGAGTCCCTAATTATTTTAAAGCGTTTCTGAACAATGGTCTCAACCAATTAATTCGCTGTATATTTTTTATCTTCTTTCTTTCCTAGGGATCAAAAAGTTCTATGAAATTCACCTTTTTTAAATGAATTGAACTTGTTACCACGATACATTCTATTGGATCTGTTTAATTTTAAGTTTTTTTTTTACTAAACAACTTTTCTTAAAATCTATCGTTTCACATAACCAAATCTGCCCCTATATCCGTATCTAAAGCCATACAATTAAATGACCATTAAATAACAATAATAATCTTTATTAATTAATGCTAACGCAAATTAACTCATGAAATCAAAATATACGCCTATAATATAACACCCGCTTAAACTAACTTTTCAATGCAAAACAATAATTGCCCATCAATTAATTTTGATTTATAGCATCCTCATGGGAGAGAGAGAGCAGCACCAATCATTATAATAAAAACACTCTCCAAATCCAATCCCACATATTTATATTATTATTTTCAAGATTTTTATTTGCACATAAATATTATTTCATGTATGTATATAAAATATTTACCTAAATTGGTTATCTCTTTTCAGATTTGCAAAACATTTTTTTTTCTTTTTGTGTATAGTAAATAAAATAAATTTATTCCTAACATAAGCATAAGCAGATAACACACAACCAGAATCGTTCTCAACATTCCCAAATTAATTCAAAGGAACGCGATGATGTTATAATTGTGATTCGAGAGTGGAAGGCGCGACTACGATTAATATTGACACACGAATAAAAAAAAAAGAATATAAATAAAAATTAATCTCGACCAAGAAAATTACAATTTGTATATAATTTGAAGCGAAGATAAAACCGGCCGGTAGCCATTATAGCTGTCAAAGCTACAACAACACCACAACACAGCACAAACAAGCCAAAGCCAACGCCAAGAGAAGTCGCAATAAATCAAATTTAGCTCGAAGCAATAACTATCGAGCTAAAAACAGAAATGAGCAATAAAAACGAATTAATTAGTCATAAACATTGTTGTGACCTTGTTTTTCAGTTTTGCCAAAGTATTATTAGCAAGTATAAAGTCTATCTAATCAAATTGGTAAGAAGGTGAATTTCTCCATTGTACACTTTTTTATGTTTGTTTTTCATCGCCAAGGTGATTTGTTTTTTTTGGACATAAATAAATTATTTAATTAGGGGACACTTCCCAACTTTTTTTTTCTGTCATTTTTGTTGAAATCCAAGGCAAAAAAGTTCGCCTAAAAGCTTTGACAGTAGGTTATTAATTATGTGAACTTTAAAACAAAAAAAAAATAGACAAAATGAAACTATTTCATATTGGGAGCACAAGACTTCTTTCACACACTTGCTGATTGTGATGTTGTTTTGTTGTTTTGTTTTAGTTTTAACATTCTAATTACTTAATTATTATGGCAATATTTCATACGCATGTGAATTTAATGGCTGCCAACTGTGGCTGTGAAAGTGAATGGCTTTAGTTTGGTAGTCATAGTCATAGCCTCGCATAGTTCAACTGGAAATTAATGTGTGAAATTGTTTGCTGATTTATTTTTGTTCATAATTTGTATTTGGTATGAGTTAAGTTGTTTGTTTAGGTTTGAGTGTATTGTTTTGAATTTGAATTATTTTCATTTCGAATTTAATAGAAAATCAAAGAGGCGTGGAGTTGAACAGTCTCAGTTTTTTTTTGCTTCAAGTGATGTATTGAAATTATTTAAAACGGTTGTTTAAAATAAATTCTCGATTTATGGTTTGTTATCGAAAAAGGTAGTTTGGAAAATAGCTTTTTTGTCATTTGAAACTGACTTTTTTTTCAAAAAGGCATGAATTAGTATTAAATGAAAAAGGCTCGTTCTGCTGGGAAGAAAGTGAGGTTTTAGTGAAAATCAAAGTGGCACAAAAGTTCTTATTCTGTCAGCTTAAGAGCTATATTGATGACCATTGGGTAGGAAAATTTCAAAATTTCGACATATTATTTATTATTTTTTTAGCCATTGTATGAATTAACTTCATTGATGGATGTTGGATTAGCAATCAGAAGTCTAAAATTCTAAATGGTGGTGTGCCACAGGGGTCTACTTTGTCTACTTCTTTCTTTTACATATTTTTTTTTTATCAATGATCCAATTAGGGCTGGCCAGGAGACGATACCGAGATGAGACTTTTAAAATCTCGTCTTGTTCTCGATAAAATCGACACATTTTAGTTTCATTCAATTAACTTCTTCTTTCAGTTCTTGTAAAGAAATTTTTTTTTTAATTCATAAGAATTGGCTGCAAACTTGAAATGACCGTCTAGTTTTTAGGTACTTGAAAAATTGGCATTAGACTTCTTCTGTTTGTTCAGCTATAGCTTAAAAGTTGAGTGGATTTTTCAGCTATAGCTTTATTTTGGTGCCCAGTGATGAAAATAACGGCACATTCGAACAATTTTTGTAAACCAAAATCTATAAACGGATTTTTGTAGGTTATTTAAAATAAAGCATTTTTTCTTTTAGAGACCGAGTTTTGGATTCTGTTTTTTTTTGCTTTTCTATAGGTCTGTCCGTCTTTCTTTCTATCGTTCTATTTGTCGGTCTATTGGTCTGCTGTCAGTCTGTCGGTACGTCTGTTCTATCTAGCTATCTACCTGTTGGCATGTCTGTCGGTCTCTCTGACCGTCTATCTTTCTGTCTGTGTACCTCGACATTCAGTTTAAACTACTAGGGAGTTTTTTTTTTAAACTTGGAACTTAAGATTTTTAGGTATTTCCCTAGATTAGCTTTTAAAATAATGGTTTCTGTCATATATACATGTCTCGAAAACAGCTTTTGTAAGTATTTTTCAAAAAATCGTTATTGATAGAACCTGTTAAAGGACCGGATTTTCTCACAAACGGTTCATTGAATTTTGAACACAATTTTTCTGAAAGAGGTCCTATTTAATATTCATGATATGAGATGCATACAAAACGTATTTAATAAATAAAAAATCGACCATAATTTTCTTACTTTTAGCAGAAAAAAATGTATAGGAGATGGATTTTGAAAAGTAGAATTTAATTAGTAAAAGAGCGAATTTAATGTGAAAAGACTGTAGGTACTACCGACCTAAGAGTTCAATAATTTTCTAACAATCAATATTTGTTCAAAAATCTGATTCAATCTCACTGCATTTGTGAAGGCTCGGCAAGGATCTAAACAAGGTTATGGTCTTAACTAACATTATTATCCAATTGAATAAGCACCATCTAGTGTTATTTATAAATACACATTCTGAACACATAAAATAATAACATATCACAATTTTTTTTTAATACTTTATCACACCTACCAAAGTTATCTTTGTGGCTATATAAATTTTCTGAGTTCTTCAAATGGTTTTTTTTTTTGTTTTTTTAACTAACCACTGATGAATATGTACAACAACACAAATTTCGAAGTGCTTGTCCTTATAACTTTATTTGAGTTGGAAATTACCATCATAATTCCAAATGACTACATTTCTTTTTATGTTACAAAAATTTGTATTCCCAGTTGAATGAATAATTTTGTGGAATTTCTTTAATTTTCATATCAGACACTTACATTTCCCATTTTTGGGTTTTCTTTTTTTTTTTTTGCGCAAAGAAAACGAAGTAATAAAAAAATAATTTCACAAGAACTTTGTCCATTTTTCAAGTTTAATGACCAACAGCAAGGTTCCATTAGAATTCCAATCAGATAACACATTCCAGAGTGGTCCATCCAAAACCAACCATTATAGTCCCACAAAAAAAAAAAACAACCAACAAGGACGACATCATATTTAATTATTGTAGAAGCATAAAATTAAATCCTTAAAGAAATTTCGCTCATTATGGTATTGACCAACTCATTTAAATATTTAATATAATTTTTTGGAAGGTACATCTTCGGAACCAACCAACGATCTATTATATGTCTGATTTTTTTTTTTATTTTGTTAAGCAAGGGATCCTGATTTAATCAGGCTCAGCTACCTACTTTGCTGACCGCAGCATAATAAGCCTTTAGTCTGCCAAACGATAACGATACGCGACCGCTAGTCTCAATCAAAATTAACATTTTAATTAAAATAAACAGGAACATTGTTATACACGATTGGAAGCTTCAAAAAATTGCTTTATTTCGGCGTAATATGCGTGCATTATAAGTTCAACAATTAATTATTTTTTTTTTCTGAAAATCCTTAAAATGCCAAAATTTTAAATACCCCCCCTCCCCTCCAAAAAAGGAGGAAGAGTAGAATGAGTTTTGATGTTGTATCCAATTGTGTCCTTGATGATTAAAAAGGATATTTTAAATTGTATATTCAGGTTTTAATTCTACACGACATACAAAAATATTGAAGGGGAATTTGAAAATATAAAACCAGTTACTTTTAAATTTTCAAAGGATTGTTGTTTTTAATCCTTTTTTATTTTAATTTCATTCTTTGATTTATTTCCTAAATTCCTTTTTTGTTTTTTTTTTTTAATTATCTTTTGTTCTTCTTTAAATTTAAATATTCTTTTTTAAATTTATGTGCAATTTACTTTAACCTAACAATTATATTTCTTAGTTCTTAAAATAAGTTTTTTTTAGGGTTTCTTAATCAAGAGAAGGAAGTCATGTCCAGTTATTTTTGCGTACAGTTTAAGAGAAAAAAATTAATTTCAAACCAAAATTTGAAAAAGAAAATTAGTAATAAGCTTTTAAAAAAGATACCCTTTATTTATTGAGACTATTTTTCAATAAAACATTTTTTTGGAAAAAATTTTTTTTTAGTTTTGAGACGATGCAGTTTTTTACAATTTTTTTATCATTTTCTTTAAAAATTCCGTTTAAATCTTTCAAGTATCTCTTTGAAATTTAAGGAACCTAACGTATGGTGAATGTGTTTTTTTTTTACCGTTAACTGACTTTTTGGGTGTATACCCTACTAACACGATTCATGGTGAAAAAAAAATTAAAATGTCCAAAAAAAGTGGGAAAAAATTTTTGTCGAAAAAAATTTCGTCTCAAAAAAAAATTGTCAAAATAAATTCTTTTAGAAAAAACCAAGTGAAAATTTTTTCAAAATATTATAAATATTATAGGACTAAATTTTCGTTTGGAGTTTTTTTGGGGTATGTTTGAAAGGCATCCTAAAGCTTGAAATTTTTTCTTTTGAAATATTAAAATATGGACATAGCACTGGATAGCAAAAACATTTTTTTCAAAATGTGGTCTCAGATATAGAATCTCCTGACTTAATCGACATCAAATAAACAGTTGGTCAAACAATCAAGGTAGCGGAGCGCGAATTTGAAGTGGTGCAATTCTTTAAATATCTTGGGTCAATAGTAGCAGCCGATAACAATATAGAAGAAGAAATACGCGGGCCTACTATAGTCTGTCAAAGCTCTTCAAATCCAGAAATCTCACCATAACTTCAAAACTGCTGCTGTACAGGACAATGGTCCTACCAGTACTTACGTATGGATTTGAGACTTGTGTGCTTAGCAAAAGACACTCCGACCTCTTAGCCGCGTTCGAGACAAAAGTCTTAAAAAGAATTGTTGGCCCCATATGTGGGGAAGGACGATTCCGGAGAAGGTACATTCATGAATTGCACGCAATCTACCTTGAAGCAGAGAAAGTGACAAAAATTAAGCTCGGTAGACTCCGGTGGGCAGGGCACCTAGCTCGCGTGAGAATAGGAACTTGCTCGGAAATTCCTTTGTGGTATACATTCTATGGTAGACGGCAGCGTGGTAGACCATGCTTGCGCTGGAGAGATGGCATAGACCAGGACGCCCGAAGCCTTGGGGTGCGCAACTGGATGGCTTCGGCTCGAGACCGGGATAGGTGGAGAGACTTGTTGAAGGAGGCTAGGACCGGACCCCGGTTGTCGAGCTGATGATGATGATGATGAGATAAAGATTAAACAAAAAATGCCTCTTGTCATCAAAATATTATTATTACTAGAATAGTGTTGAGATAAGTGATTTTTTTTCAAAACGTTTTTAAATTTTTTCCAACACTACCAATTTGCACAAAACTGTAGCCTCTCAAAAACTATCTAGAAATGCTAAAAAATTGTTTTTTTCATCTCTTATTTATTTTACTAAGTGGAGCTTGTTCAATATAAAAACACCACATAGAAAATATTCGCTTGTTCATCCAGAAATCTTTTGCCTAAAAATTTCTGAATCGAGACGTTAATTAATCCTTTAGGCATTGCTAAAAGGTTTTTTGAAGTTCAATAGTTTTGTTTTTTATTTTGTTTTGATATTAAGAAGTTCAATTCATGGAATAGAATGGACCTACCATTTTCTTTGTACCAAATAAAAATGGTATATTTGTTATACCATTCTTATTTCCTTAGCTGCCATTTTGTATTCACCTGTTTTTTTTTTGTATTCCTCCAAAAACACATTTGTAACAATATTTTGACATACCTTTTCATACCAACTTAATCGAAACTCTTTGTATTCCACAGTAAAATTCCATTAAAAATTTCCATAATCAGTTGTTGCACTTGAAAAAACACTCAAATCATCACACACTGTTATTAGTTTTATTTTAACATTAACATTTAATTCAAGTGTATGTATTTTACTTTATTTTGTTTTTTATTTTTAAGTCTTAAAATGAGGCAAAAGTGAAATTTTTTCTTAATTATGTTTAATATTCTTATCGTTTTTTTTTTTTTTAATAATAATTATACTTAAAATTAACGTTAGTATGTATATATAAGTATATATATAATCTATTTGTTTTTTGTTAGTATAAACTCCCTTGTATTTGGTTTTCATATTTTGTTCCTTATGATTTTTTTTTTAATTAAATTTTTTCTTTTATTTAAATTTAATAATTTTTTTTTGTTTTTATTAAATTCTTATTACAATAAATGTTTGAATTTAAGATTTTTTTTTTTATTTTTTATTAGGTTTATATTTAAGTATTTTTTTTTTATTTTGTACCACATATCTATAAAAATGATGTTTCTTTGATGAATTGTGTGATTATATATAATTATTTAAATATATACTTAATGTTTTTTTTATAGTATTTTTTTTTTAATAATAAAATTAGTTTGATGTTTATCTATATTTTTGTTTTACAAAAATATGTGTGAAATTTTTATTTTTTTTTATTTTTATTTTAAGTTTTCTTTTTTGTTTCAGCGACTTTAGTTGATTAACCACTCCTTGAAGTTGAATATTGCTTTTGAGAAAAGTCTTTTGTTAATAAGAAAATAATTGATATTAAAAAAATGTAAATTAAAGTAAGAAGTAAAAACATTACGTAAGATTTTATGAGTCAAGCAGTCAATTTATGGGAAATCTGTTAGAAACAGCTTTAAATGGCGAGGGGTTATTGGCTGATAATATTTTTATCAATTCTTAATTTAATAACGCTTCGAAACTAGTTTTTCATTTTTCTGATTTTTCGCCTAATCGTGTTTCTTAACATCTTAAAACCGAAATTTCTCTTGGTCATCCATATGTAGCGAAAAAAAAATCTCGGGAAATGTGTCTCTTTCTCAAATATTGAGTACGTAAATGACACTTCAAAGCTTTTAAACTTTTTTTTTTTTTATTTCTGGTCACTCATTATTCTTCCTCTCAAGATGAGACTGACTTTAAAAATTTCGTCTCGTTGCCAGCCAAGATTTAAAAGAATAGAAACATTTCGGTATAGCAGTGAATTGCAGTGAAATATTTAATTTTAAACTATTTTATTTACATACAATTATAAAATCGTTAATAATCCAATCTTTTCTTAGCAGTCATAAGACTATCGGGAATAAAACTTTTTTTCAAGGAGGTTTTGAATGAGTTTTTAAATAAAAGCCATTTCCGATGATTTCCTGCTACCAGCTTATTCCGAGATTTATTTCGTGGACTAGGTTCTTAATTTTTGAAGACGGGAAAAATTCCAAGGGAAATCTTATTCCCGATAGACATTGGAGTCCTCTATTTATATGAACTGGGCTTTCATGATTTGGAACTTAATTTTTCTTTTAGTTGTAGCGAAATTAATCTTTTAAGTTTCACATGAAAAAATATTTTAACGCCCCCAAAAGTAACGTTAGCAAAAATAAATATATTTCCTCTCTTGATATCACCAACCTCAAAATTAAATTATCGACAGCGAATGCATTTATAAATAATTTAATTCGTTTACGACTCAAGGACATACCTACCTATAATTCCCATCAAAGCACTCTGCGTCCTTTTTAGAGTAAATTTCCATTTAAATTGCAACCCCAAATGGGTTCCCAACTCAAAACCAAACAAAATAAGAAAAAACTCAAACCATAAGTGAACAAAAACTCAGAACCAAAAATCCATGCGATGAACAAAAATAAAAACAAAAGTCATAGGTATTTTTTATAATTTTTTACATTTAATAAATTATCAAATTTTTCAGTTTGTTTCGCTTCCCTTTTTTTTTACATCGATTAACGTCTTCCATTATAATTTTATACATACTCTCCTTTAATTTTTTTTTGGACTATCTATTTGTTTATCAGCTCTTTCGTATTATTTTTAGGACAAAATTATTAAAATACAAAAAATAAAATAAAAATTTAATTAAATAAAGGACATACTCGTAATAACATCGACTTTGATAATACAGATTTTGTTAAATTTTTTGTTTTAATTTATTTAATTAGTTTAGGAAAAAATAATAATAATAATAGCCAGTCCGAATTGTTTTTCTTGTTTTTTTTTTTACTTCAATAATTTTCTTTTTATACACAATTTAAAATAAAAATAAAATAATACATTCAATATTTACAGTGTTTTGGGAATTAATTTTGTTTTAATTTTATTTTTAAAATTTATTTAATTTTTTCTTTTTAACTTAAAATTTAGCATCACTGGAATTATCGTGTCTTTTAAATAGTATTATATTTATATAATTTTTTTCTGTTTTTTTTTTTCATTTAATATTATTTTTATTTACAAATTTGTTTTTTTTTTTAATTTAATTTTTTACCAAAAGAAGAAAATAATAAAATTTTACTTAGGTATTAATATAAAGTGTGTATCTATATCTATAAAATATAGTCTCACTTAAAAGTCTTAAAAACACTCACACATTTTCTTATGTAGTGTTTTATTTTTGTTTTCATGATTTTCCTTATATATTTTTTTTTTAATATCAAATTTTTACAATATTTTACAGAAAAAAATTAAAAATTATAATTATATAATAAATTTGTTTGAAAATAAACAAAAAAATATAAAAATTTTTGCCGTTCGAGGACAAAAATGTGTATTGGTAGTTCAATTACTATGTGGCACCACAGCTGGCTCCTATTTCAAATGTTCGCATGCTCGCACCAATAATTGTAGATTTCAGTTCATTTGACAGTTGTTGTTGATGATGTTGTTTGACAGATTGACAGCACTGCTGTCATTACTGATTACTCTTGTTGTTGATATTATTTGTTTTAGCGGATGGTGGGTGAGTAGAATTCAAATGCCATCCACCCAGCCTGTCATCAGTGATAATGCCGCAAACTGTTGTTGTTGTTAATAATGTTGCTGCTGTTGTTGTTATTATTATTGAACGAACGACGACCCGTCGTGTTACCATGAATCATTCCAATACTTCCATTACGCATTGGCAACGCTGGCGGTGGAGGTGTTGGCGTTGGACTCGGTGGTGGAGCATCATGATCAATTGGCAGTGAGTAGTGCGAATTATTGTGAATATAATTCGGATCAATGGTATGATGTTTACCGCTACCACCATAGTGATTATGATTGAAGTGATCCTGATTGAGTCTGAGATGTCGATCTGTGGTAGCGGACTTGCCATTGGTATTATGAACAATTGGTAGTGGCTGGCTGTAATGGTTTTGATTGGTGTTGATGCCATTGCAATTGTCCTGAAGTGTGGAGGACAATTTATTCTTGGCATTGTTGGTCATAAGGTGAATTTGGCTAAGCTGCACAAAGGAGGAATTGTCGTTCGGTTGTAATTGTTGGACTACTGTATGTGGTGTTTGATGGGATGGTACGTTGCCATTGAGGACGGTCGATGTTGGTACTTGAAGTTGTTCTAGGGCTTGGTTCGAGGCACCCCGACCTCGGGGAGGTGGGGGTGGGACTTCTAGCTATAGTTCCGTTACTGGAATTGGCCTTAGGCCGAATTGTTGGTGGTGTGGATTGTAGGTGCTTGTCGGTGGGAATTGTGAGTGGATGCCCAGACTGCATGGATGCTGATGCCGTGACATGTAGTCTTCGTCGGAAAAAGTTTTCTGATATTCCCGCTCCTTGCGACCAAGGGCTGAGTTTCCCCAGCCCCCTTTGAGAAATTCCCGAATCTTCCTTCGGCATCTGTAGAGGATCAAAGCCAGGGCTGTTATTGTTGCTGCAGAACCAACCAGCAGAGCTCCAATCATCGCTTGTTTCCGTGGGTCACTGTGTGAACAACCAAGCAGGGATGGCGTGAGATTCTTAAGATTTTCTTCCTTCAGCCTGTCGGGATCAGCACACAGGACATTAGCAATAGCATCGTTAGTTGAGTTCTTCGATACCAGCAAATTTCTCAGCCAAAGTACCCGACAATCACAGCTCATAGGGTTATCGGAAAGATCCAAAGTGTGAAGATCATTCCATGGGAAAAGTCCCTCAGCGAGAGTTGTAATAGCATTTTCCTTCAGAATCACATGCCTCAAATGCGGGAGACCACTAAGAGCGCCTTCTTGCACATCGGAAAGCATTTTATTCGATGACAAGTTGAGGAATTCCAAGTTTGTATTCGTCGCAAACGCTCCATTATCGACTCTTTTAAGTCGCAAAGCTCCGGTGATCTCCAACCGACGAAGATTCTTCAAACCCACAAAAGCACCTTCCATAACAACTTCAAAATCATTTTGTCCCAACGAGAGTTCTTCCAGTCTCTCTAAATGACTCAATCCCAAAGTTGGTATCCTCTGAAGACGATTATCTGACAGATCTAGGATCCTTACTCCCTCTAGACCTTTCAGTGAGTCATGCGATATGTTATGTAGACCAGCTCCCTTCAAATCCAATCGAGTTAAGCCTTTCAAATCTTCAAAAGCTCCCGATGGAATGGTCATAAATGAATTCGTACCCAAAAATAGCTCAGCCAAACTTGGCATTGCCTGGAATGTCTGTACAGATGGCACTGTTGTCAAAGTATTGTCATCCAAATACAACACCCTGAGATTAACCATGCCATTAAAGGCACTCGGATCGATGTGACTTATTCGATTCTGTCCTAAATTAAGTTCTTCGAGTTTGGTAAGTGGCGAAAATGTTCCCTGTTCCAGTTCGGCCAGGAAATTTCCACGCAAATTTAGCACCGTCAGTGATGCCAAACCCATAAAAGTCTTATTACTTATCGAACCGATTTTATTATGATTCAAATGCAGTTCTTGAAGTTTTCGCTGATAGGCAAACGTCCTCTGCGGTATTGTCACCAAATGATTATATGACAAATCGAGGAAAGTTAGCTCGGCATAAAATTGAATTGATGAATCAATCGTTTTAATACGATTGTTTTTAATCACTAGCCTTTGAATTGATGGATTTAGTGCAATTGGCAGGACATCCAAATGCCCTTCGCCACATGTTACAACCAATGTATCATCGTCACACTGACATCCTGATGGGCAGTTGGCGAGTGCTGAAATGCTCATAACTCCAAGCAAAAATATCGCCGAAAAAAGATAAGATCGTAGTGATGATGATGATGTGAATGATGCCATTTTGAATTTTGTGTTTTTTTTCTGTTGTTGTTGTCTTCTTCTTGATGAGATGAGATGCAAGAGATTTCGATTTAAGTGCTTCCAAAGTTGATTATTCTGAAAAGAGAAAATGAAAACCATCAGTATAAAATTTTATCTCAAAGTTCGTTATAAAAACATATAAAAGTATGCAACACACTTGAGGCTAAAAAGGAGCAAAATAAAAAATAAGACACAACAACAAAAAAAAAACCGAAAGCCTTTTTATATTCAACCCAACTGGGACGTATGTCGCATTTAGCAATTTAAATTTGTGAGAAACAAAGTGAGAGCAGCGCAAAAACACGAAGGAAAAGTCAATGTCAGACCCCAGAAAAAAGAGAGTTTTTTTCAGTATACTATACACACATAATATCCTTAAGAGGCCAGACGGTTAACTGCTATAAATTTAAAAAACAAAAACCCAACCATGACTCGAAACAAAACAAAAAAAAAATAATATCTTTTTAAAAAAACAGAGCTGCAAACAAAAAAAGGCTGCAAGATGCTTGGAAAAAAAATAACATCCAACAAGTTGTGAGTTGTGTATCTAATGTTTATTCTTTCCTTCTCTGAGATGCTCTGAGTTTTTTATTTAATTTAATATTTATATATGCTACTTCTACTTGTTCTTATCCTTGTTTCAATGTGTCTATGCAGATATCAAAAACCATTGCCTACTATTAGGAGTTTCATTGATGCGTAGGAGGTTTATATATGAGATACTCAGAGGCACAGGTCCTCCCCGGAGGCTTCATGGGGTATATATTGAAGATATTGTTATTCTGGGTTTGTGTTAAGGAAATTGTTTTATTGCGAATTTTTAGGTTATGTATCTCTGATGCTTGATTTAAAATCAATATGAGAAAAAATAAATTCAATTTTATCCAAGGAAAAGAAAAAAACATAGATTTTTCTCTCATCTGGAATTTTGGGTTTTTTTTTGTTGCTTCTGTAGGGAATTTAAAAAAAAAGAAATGGACCAAATAACCTAACCCGTTGAGTAACCTAATAGATACATTTAAAACACAAGGCTCATAAAAAGTAATGCCATGTGGAGAAACCATGACGATATAGCAATGCCGACGACGACGATGGAGGCGATGATGAAAGGAAGAAGCATTATATTATTATTGGGTATCCGGTGTGAATGCGAATCGGTAGGTAGGTATGTATATTTATGCGGGCGAATATAAAGGTAAAAGAGGAAATGCGAATTTTAAGAGATGTAGATACATACGTACCTACATTGTATAAAACCCCACCGTGTCATTTTAATGTTGTGTAAGGTTGTTGCTTATTTTTTTTTTTATTATTTCCACGACGGATGTGGGAAAGTACATGTGTATAACCGCAAATTATATATTCGTTGTTTTTTTTTTCTTTTTATTTGAGCATTAAAATTTTGCATTAAAGAAGATAGATATCTGATGGTAGTCGAAAGGGTTTTTTTTTCATTTTGAATTCATTCAAAGTTGAAAATCTTTAAAGCAGATACTTAAAAGTATCTAAGGATACACCTTTTTCAGTATTTAAGTATCTTTTATGTGTGCATTTATGGAAGGAGTGGATTCCATGGAATTTAACAGATTAAGAAATCAATTACCATTAGATGTTTTTTTTTTGTTCGTTTTAATTGAATTCATCAGGTTTTTGCTGTGTAAGTATGTTAATTAGCTACAAATAAAAAAAAAGGGGAAAACAGTATAAAATTTTATTCAATTCCTGCTAATTTTCTGATGAATAAAATTATTCAGTAAAAGGTAACTTTTTAATCATAAAGAGTGAAAAGCTTTACACAGAAAAAAATTAATGCATTTTAAATTATTGAGGAAAATTATAGTATCTTGTGTGTACCTAGTTTGAAATAAAAAGGTACTTACTTGATTATTCAAAATATTTAAATTAAGGACCTTTTAAGTGCAAGCTACTTTTATTAAAAAAACGATAGATTTTTTTTAGCTTAATATACAGGAAGTAAATCTTAAAAACATTCATTTTATATACAATGCTCTTATAACCCAGAAATTCTTGCCTCTTTTAAAGCCAATAAATTTAAATTGAAATCAATATATATACAAGTGGTCAATCTCAAGAAGTCAATAACCAGAAACAAAATACCTATAACCTACTTAATGTTGCGTAGCAATTTTTATTTGCAAAATTCTATAGAAATTTTCAAGATGAAATATTCTTTTACCCTACTTTAAAAAGATTGTAAATAATAAAATACAAAGAAAAAAAAAAAAAAACAAACCACTTAACCTCTCTTTACTCCACAAAAATAAAAAATAAGAACCTTAAATGTCAACGAATTTGCTTAACCATCCATTCAATTCCTTTCAAATTTTCATACACATTTATTTTCTAATAAGAAAGAAGAAAAAAAAAAATTTAATTCAGTCTTTACAAGAAAAAATGTAATCCGATATTTTTTTTCCGTGGGGACTGACTCAATATATAAAAATAAAACACATTCAGTGACAGTGAACCACTAGAATTCAAATACAGTCGATAACGATTAAAAATTATCTTTTAAAAAGTTTAGAAAATTTTAACTTTACCAACTTTTTTTAAGTAATAAATAAGTTGGTTGAATTTACAAATAAATTCATTGCATCAATGAATATATTTGCTGACTCAACAAACTCATTCTTTGATTAACCGGGAACAATTATAATCATAACAATGAAATCATTTATTGAATGTTGACTTAATCAACAAATTCGCTAACGTAACGAATTAATTCATTGAACTAACGAAAAAATTGTTCTTTTAACGAATGAATTTATCGACTATTGTTTCAATAAGCGGATTCGACTGTAATGTAATACAATACAATACAAAAAAAAATCCAACCAAAAATATTATTGGGATTTATTTATTTATTATTTTTTCCAAAACCCCAATGATGATGCTGATGATGATAATAGCACATACCAAGTTCAAGTAGGTATCTTATATTGTATATATTTTTTTTTCATAAGCTCTACATAAATATTCTTATCGAAGAAGATACAAATTATTTATTTTCCAACACTTCATTGTCGATATATAAAAATCTGTACCTATAGTTTATATCGG
This sequence comes from Syrphus vitripennis, assembly GCA_958431115.1. NCBI lineage: Eukaryota > Metazoa > Arthropoda > Insecta > Diptera > Syrphidae > Syrphus > Syrphus vitripennis. The sequence goes on from OY288109.1 coordinate 10,443,102, forward strand.
AAGGGATTATGTCAGCACAATTGTATGTTTATATGGCATTTGAAAGCAGTTTTATGCTCTGTAAGCTTAAGATACTTTATTTTATTTTTTTTTATTATTTATTTTCTTTCTGTAGGTATAGATGGATATTGTTTTGATTTAGATGCAAAAAAAAACACAAATTGTAAACAAAAATAAATCTTTCTCGCCTTCTTCCCGGTGGTGATGGTGGTGCGGTGCACTTGCTTTGTTTTCTTTTAACCATTTATCTTTTTTTTTTTGTTCTTCATACAAATATGTTTGGATATATTTATGTTCCCATAGGAATGCAATATATAGAGTTGAAAGCGAATGTCCATGTTCATGTGTCTCTCTATATAGCAAAATGGCTGTGTTGTGCACGATCAAGATTTATAGCTCTTTTGGGTGGTAAAAAACAACCGAAGATATAGATAACTACATATTGCCTATATTTTCTTGTGAAAAAAAGTCAATATGTATCTGTATCTATGTATCTATAGATACATATTGGAAATAACTTTAACATAGACCTTGAAAATTGGAAATTTTTTGTTTTCCAAAAAAGTATCTTCATACCTACACCCAATCGATATTGTATTTTTGTTAAAAGATACATAGATACATCCATTTAAGCTTTTGAGATACATCCTTTTTTTTTATTGAATATTCTTTCTACATCTCATTCTTCCGGTTTTTAGTTGTTTTGGCTTTCATCTAATTTTCAAAATCCCATTTAGATGTCTGGTTGATGATATCATTTTTATACACAGAAAAACAACTCTTTCATCCCCCATTTCGAAGTTTTTTTTTTTTTGCTTTTATCAAATACGAAAGCAAAAACGCATCATGAAAAACTATAAAAGAAAATACTCTGTGTGCAATGCACGCGTGCTCATGCTTGTGCATATTTTCTTGCTTAAAAGATATAATACTGGTTGGTTTTGGAATTTTTACGAGAATCAGATATCTACTGAAAGTTTTAATTCATATTTGCACGTGCCAACGTGACTTTTTTCCATAAAATAAAAAAACTCACATATTTAAGGGATATGATATAAAATACAATTATTTAGTGTTTATAGTCGCTCGTATAGCTTATTTAATGTAGGTATAAAAAATATATCTACAAAAAGGTGTTTTCTGAAGCAAAACGAAAATGAATGCACGCCGCCGCCGCTGCCGCTTTCTACTTAATTAAATATGAATTGATGCATATCATTGTGAGAGTTAAAGTTTTGGGTTCATTAATTTTCAATCCTCACATCATAGATATATTTTGTTCTCTAGTCTATATTGTTGGCGTGAGTTATGATGAACTACATAAACCAACTTGGCTCGTTAACGATATGAGATTTTTTTTTTTTTGTTTTTTAATTTTAATTTTTCCTGCACTCAATTAAGTTGATATTATTTAAGGGAAAAGCAAGGCATGTTGTTAATATGTATATACAATGACCCTTGGAAAATAATAATAATAATAATCCAACAATCACTCTGAAACCAACGAACAACAACAATTTCCAATGAAAAAATGTATAAAAAAAATACAGGAATTAAATGACCCCTCGTAAATTAATGAAAAATGTATTACAATTCTTGTTTGCTGTCTGTGTTTATGGAGTAAATTCAGTCCGTAGATATATTTTGAAATGCACCAACGCCCATATATTTATGACGCCTGGTGTTTATACGAATCAGATTCACTATAGACCTGAGACATCGAGAACCTACACACAATATATGTATATCGGGTACAATTGCGTGACAATTATTATTAATATTATACTTTTGGGAGAAATTATTTAGTTTCTACCTTCTTTGAGTAAATAATAGGGGTGGATGAAATATAAGTAGGTTCAATGTAAAATATTTTAATTGGAAGCAGTGTCAGGGTAGACAGAGATATCTTTAACATAATAATGACAAAGTAAGCCCCGAATAAGAGTACTTTTGTTCAACTTCCCGGGCGCCATTTAAGAATTTTTTTTTAAATATCTAGTTTTAAATAATTTAAAAATGCGTTTGATATCTAAAAAGGTTTTTTTTATAAATTAATAATACAGTAAACATAGAAAATACGCAAAAGAAGAATATTAATATTAAATTTCCCGGGCGCCACTTAAGAAAATTGCTCAAATATCTTGTTTTAAATTACTTTAAAATGCCTCAGTTATCTTTTAAAGCAATAAAAGTCTTAAGACACATAATAACAAAAAAAGATGCCTCAAGGAAGATCGTTATTATTAACCCACCCGGGCGCCACTTAAGAAAAATGTTAAAATATCTAGTTTTAAATACTTTAAAAGTTCCTATGAAATCTATTCTGACAATCTATTTATTTATAAATTTAGTTTTTTTCTATGCAAAATCATGAGACAGCGAAACAGATTTTATTGAGATTTTTTTTGTTGTTTGTTTTGAAATCGTGATATATTTTTAAAAATAAAAAAAAGCTGTTCTTTAGTGTAATTTATTCCAAACTAATAGATACGCCCTAAATACTTCACATGCATAACTAAGCACGTAAATGAACTTAATATAATATTATAGTATTTTATATTTTATGTATACCAGGTGGCACGAACAAAGTGTTATAAACTGAGTGAGGAAGTTATTTGAATTTTTTTTTTTAAGGCGTCAGCTATTGTTACAAGTTCAATATACCTACTACTCGTGCCTGGTATTATACCTCTGATAAGCTTATTATCGATGCAAAAACACGAGCTACATTAAATTGCAAAATAAGAATTGCAAATTCAATATAGCAACGAAAGAGCATCAGGTTAGATTTGTTGTTGTTGTTGTTGTTGTTGTTAAGCGGTTAGCGCACCATCAATTGCGACTTATTTATGACTACATTTATTTTGTTGAAAACTTACGACATGACATGAATTACGCTTTAAATAATATGTATTGTTATTAGTGACAGGGTTGTCGTTAAATGAATATTTATGGTGAATTTTCAAAATAGATTTTTAAAAATCTAGGTCAGGAATATTAAACAAAAATTACCAAAATACCTCAAATGTTGCAGTTAATTCAATTAGATACAAGTTTATATAATAATTTCTAATTGATGCTTACCTTTTTATTGAATATCTTTAAAGATCATCGTTGGCACATAGGATCCGGACATTTTCATGTCTTGTTGTATTTCTTTGCTTATCTTGTGATGTTGTCAAAAATTTCTAAAAACAAAAGAAAAAAAAATACAATTAATCTACATATTTCGGAGATAGGTACATAATTTTATTATAAAACTTTTCAAATAAATTTTCTTCACGCATCATCATTTAACATTATTTTAACAAAGATACACTATTTCCTATACAAAAGATATATAAAGTCGAAGTTGACACATTTTATCGTTTTTTGAATACGTGCGTTTCACACTTCATGTCAACGCAATAAGCTCTTTATTCTCCTTGCATGATGCATTACAATGTGATGGAAAAAAGCTAAAAAGCAAAACAAATTATGTCTAATAAGAAACTGACAGACGAAGTGATGTCACTCACAAAAGGAGCAAGCATAGCAACAAAACCAAACATAAATAATATTATATCTCGCCTCTAACCAAAAACCAACCAACCAAACGTGCCACGCACATCTCAGCCCAGACAGCACATTTAAAATCATCCTCATCATCATTTCTATATTCCTGCTTCACCATAGATTTTAAATAACAATAAATGTATCTATGAGATTTTATGCAACCATAGCAAACATAAACGCACATACAATTGATATTCATTCCTCTTTACAACCATTTATTTTTTTTTTTTCTATTTAGATTCTTATGTGACTGACTTTAAAACCATCATATCTACTCAATGGAAATTGAATAGAAAAAAAAATTGAGATACATGCAACAAGCAAGCATAGATACACGGTTCACTATTCCTGCTATAAGTTATGCTCATTCACGTAATACTATAGAAAAGAAGACACAAAATATACAAACAAAAACAACTTTCAACCATTGACCGTTTGTCACTTTGTTATTCATTAGATACATTTTTCTGCTTTAGATACAATTTTTTTTTCCCTTCACTCTCTTTCCGATTCTAATAAATTATTCACTCGATTGAGCATGGAATTGAGACATATTCACGTACGTGATCTTAATTTAAATATGCCATTTTATTTTAACAACTTTGAAGGAAAACAAAACAAAAATAAAAAAAGAACCTGGAATAATTTTAATTGAAGTCCCATTAATGTCTCAATACAATTTGAAGTAAGTCGGAGGGTTTATGTTGTGGGAATAAAATTAACAAGAAATCGCCACACAGTCTCCGCCGGCCGCACACAGGAAGTTTCAGAGCCCTTTTTTTATTTTAATAATCCGATCATTCGATCCTCAAACTGAGAGATCATAATAAAATAAAATTGTACGATGAAGCGATCTTGGGATGAAATTTTTATTTATTATTATTAAAACGGGATCCATCACTGCAACAGATCAACAAATATACAGAACAGCAACATGTGATTTAATGATCGCACGATCTCCATTCACCTAACTTCTTGTCGATCGTTTTATTTATTTTTTTTTTCTTCATCATCATCTATCTTTGCATTTATGACAATCAACTCTTGACGATCTGGATTGTGTGTAGTGTACCAAAGAAGAAAAAATAAAATAAATACCACTGAACTTGTTCGTAGAAAACAACTTGAAAGCAGGAAAAGCGATCTTGAAGAACTTGACGATCTTCAAGATATACTACTTTTTCTCCATCTCCTTCTCTTCCCCCTGGCAGTTATTATTTTGTTGAGAGTTGATTCATTATAAACACTTGAGTATCTTTTCATATTCAGTGAATTAAATCAATATAAATATAAGTTTGTGTGCATATAGAGAAAGGATAGTTACTGATCATGATCATGTGGTTTTATATAAATCTCTGAACTTCAACAGAAGAGAAACAAAAAAAAAACTTGTATCTAATTGTCAATTGATTGGTGTTGAATACTTGATAGATCGTGGCAATGAACTCCAATTATATAGGTAGATAAAATAAATTCAAAAAGATACTTGGAAAGGCACGTGCAAACTAAATCCAAACCAAGCCCATGAGCAACCGCACAACGAAATCTAAGTGGAGTGCCTCAAGAGTACCACTTAGGACCGGTTTTCTTTTTATTTTCGCAGATTTATCTATTGTTTTGTTATTTCCCTGTAATATGAATAATTTACAAAATTCCATTGGTTTCTGGTTTCATGTTTCTGGGTTTTGAAATACAAAAACTATGAGTCCAAATGTCGAATTAATGATGTGAACCTTGATGAAGCAGTTTTTGTTGTTGTTAAAGAAAACGAAGAGTGTGAACAATTTAATTATTGTTTAAATTTGAAAATAACTTTATTTTGTGAACCTTTTCGTTAACATTTTTTGTTGTTGTGGTGATGGATAATATTTTCTTCACACTCCCAAATATAGATGGTGAGAAAAAAATTACAGACGAATAGTTTGTTTGTTTATTTTTTTTTTTTTATTGTTCTGTATATCTTTTGTATCACTGACTGAATGAATTGTAAAAAGGTGTCTATAAAAACTATACATAGAGTTTCAAATTACACTTTCACAAAAGAAATTATAGTTACATTTTGACAAGTTAGTTTTTTTTTTCTTCTTTCTTCTTTTTTTTTTTGTGGGAAAATAAAGGTATCTTTCTATCTGGGGTATAGCATAGAAATGTATCTATTATACATTAAGAATAAAATATCATGAGTTCCATTTTTTTTTTGGGATGATACGAAGCATAAATGTGCCCATTAAATAATTCTCCATCCGGCAGATACTTTTTTCTTCTATTTTTCTATTATTTTTTTTGGTATTTTGTGCTTTTTTTTTTTTTTGCTTTCCTCTGCTAATGCCAATTGGGTGGCCCTTTTTTTTCATTTAGCTAGCTGTTGCTGTCTGTGTCTACTTTTGGCTCCTCTCTATGTTATAGGATCAATATAGACTAGGTACGACGACAACAACGAAGAGGACAACCAAACACAAATCTGTCGTTTCCCTTCCGGTTGGCGGCAGCAGTGGTGGTTTGGTTTTTTGATGGTTGTATCTTGTATCTATGAATCTTAAAAGTTCAAAGATGGTAAAAAAAAAAACAAATAATATCTTATATCTATAAGAAGAGGGATACAGCTACATGATAATAATTTCTGGTTCAGCTAAAGATTTAAGAGATCCTACTTTCATAAAATGTTTTTGCCATTACTAACTTCCTTTATACTGTCATTTGTCGTTCCTTGTCGTAATATGTTTACATTTTTTTTTGTGAGAATATAGATTTTCATTTCAAGCCAATTTTCTGAATTATTTTTATTTTTTTCATTTTATTATTGAAATCGATTAAGTGGAACTAAATTATCTTACAGGAAATGTATATCTTAACAGAAATGAATATTTCACTTATTTAATGGGGGGGTTATTTTTTTATTTTTTGGCAGTAAAATGATTTATGTAAACTTTTTTTTTGTATCTGTCATCTGTTTCTGTCTTATTTAAGAGCACAGCATGTTACCATCTTAAATATATTTATGTTTCTCTGTGAAACCTGATTAAAATTTGTGTATCTTTGAGATACTTATAGTTATATGATGGTTTTGCGACATTATCTTTTTATTTTTTTCTCATAAAAAAATATAATAATTTAAGTGTAAATTTAAACAAAATTTTTAGTAGAGATCCAATCCATTAAAATGTGTCCAATAAAAGAGATACAAAATTAAATATTTATTATAATTTTTTTTTTCTTCATCATCATTTTTTAAAACTCGTGAGAAACTTTTTTTTATGTATTTTATTTTTTGATGAAGAAAAACTTAAACATGGCCTTCATGTATAGTTATTTTTTCTTTGTGGTTCAATGTAAATTTATGTAAATCAGAGATGTTAAGACCGACAAGTTTCTGGCTGGTATCAAAAAAAAATAACATTGAATTTTATGAAAATCCTCAAGAGAGATATATTGTTAAATAAAAGAAATGTACCAGACAGGTAGACATATATAAATAAAAAAAAAGCACACAGGTACCAGGTTGTGTTTACTTTTGTATTCAAACTTGCGATAGCAGGTTTTTTTTTGTGCGACAACTTAAAAAAAAAAAATATTCGGAATATCTTGTGAATTATTAATTTTAGCTTTTTTTATGTCTATAGTTATAATGGTATAGTTAAATTTGCCCAAAAGGTGGTTAAGTAACATAAAATGATGGAAAATTTATGACTTCAAAGAGGTATTTTTTTGTGTGTGTAGAAGTTTGCCTCGGGAAAAAAGATTTGTATACATTTAGTTGAAGGTGAAAATCCCGGCTGAGCCCCCAAATTTAAAATCTCTAGGATATAATCCTCTAGAGTTATATTACCAAAAAGAAATCTTTTGTCACAACTCAGACTATATCATAACTAACCAAATAAAAAATTCCACTTAAAAAGAATATCCTAGAAATAAGTTAAATTGGATATTCCAGCTGAGTACTACAAAAATTTTAAATTAAAGACTTGACCCTTTCTACTTTTAAAATTGCTCTTTTTCTATTTTTTTTTCCTTATCTACTTTAGACGTAGTATGATACTGCAGGCTTATTCAACTTAAGTCTTCTCTAAAAAAAAAAATAATAAAATACAAGAAAACCCCTTACAATCGCTGTTGTATAACTTTACCTACCTTTGCCTCTAGAAATCGAATCCCCATTTAAATTAGGTCATTTTGTTTCACCTTTATTGTCTTTCCTTTGCCGTCTCACATCCCCTCCTTTTTTTTTGTTTCCAAAACAATACAAAAGAAATAAGGCACAGATGAACATGGCAATTTATCCACAAAAGATACCGACAAAAATATCGAACTGGAAACTTATCCTTCCTCCTTGTTTATTTTTTTTTTTTTTGTCTAGAAGAAGAACGAACCCATCAATCGAAAATTTTGCTTGAATTGAATTGAATATCGATGTAGAGCTAGATGTATCTTTTGCTCTTGGGTTCTTTGATTTTAGTCTTATTTTTTTTTTTATTGGCATTTAATTTTATGACAAGAGAAACAGGCGATGAAAACAGAATCATTTTTTACAGCAACAAGACAAAAAAAAAAACAAAGAACAACAAAAAAATATTAAGGAATTTCAGCTTTTTTTTTTGTAGATATCTGTAATTGAAAAGTGATCATTTATATCTTTTTGCTGAGATTTTTGTAAGCTTTGTCGATTTCAATTTAATTTATCAACAATTTTCATCTGATGACAGGGAATTTAATTTTAAATTAATTTTTTTGATATTGGAAACTATTCACACCGTTTGAAATTAAATTGAAGTAAATAGTTTTTGAAATACGAGTCGAATTTAATGTATTTTTTTTACTATACACGAAATTACAAATCTGACAATAATTGTCAACTACAACTCTTAGATACATCATTAAGTCTTAAAGATACTTTTTTTAAGTTTGATTTTACTTCCATGAAAAAAGTCCTTATATCTTCTCCATTCATACATAAAATAAAAAATAAAGATGATGTGTTGCGGGGGATTTTCTCGTTTGTTTTTAAGTCGACACGAAGCACAAGAAATGTCATTGAAATGATTGTTACAAACACATTTTACACAGGTACTTAAAAACATCTGTTGTGAGGAGTTGTTGTGAAATGTTTCTGGCAGTTTTCAAAAAAAAAAAAAAAAAAAAATTGGAAGAACCACCACAAAAAAACGTGCTTGAAGTTTTTTTTTCAGATGAAAAAAAAGATACATTTTCTTTATGATCATCTTAAAAGCATAAATTGTATCTTTTTTTTTGGTTTTGCTGTATTTTTGTATCGTTCTCATCATGATGTGGAATTTTCTTCTTTCATTAAATTTTATTGTGGTTTTATGTTTTTTTTTTTTGACTTCGATATCTACTAAAAAATGCCATTTGTGGCGACACGCAGGCTGAACGAACAAATAGTTGGCATATTATACGCACCTAAATTATTTTTTAATGATATTATATAAAATTTGCATTTTCAAAAATTTAATTTAATTATGGATGTTTAAAAATGCATTTTGCATACCAAATTAGTTTTTTTTTTTTTATTGTTGTTTGGTTGTTTAGAGATATTATTTATTTGTTTCATTAAATGCATGAATAGATAAATTAATTTTAAATCACATTATTTTATGTGGTTTATTTTTGTATTTATAATAAATTATACGCTCTAGTTTGCGTTTTGTATTGTAATTTCCTTCAAGGTTTTTTTTTTTTTTTTTTGGTATTATTATGTAATCAATCAGTTATAGGTATATATGTACCACATTAACGTCGAATTATTTCAATTTCGACACTTGAATATAGACACAATTAAATGTATCTGAGGCATGAATACCGCAATGTGATTTGATGAAACTTATACAAAATACCTAACTCTATACCACGCTGATATAGAGAGAGAGTGAGAAATTGTTTTCATTCCTAAATAGATACGATAGATACACATATCGTGCTTGAAAGTACTAATGTATCTATTAGTAGAAGTTGTGTATCTTTTGGTTGTTTTTTTTTTTTTTTGTCTGACTAGAGTGATGGATACATGGTCAAAATGGGACATTTTTCAGATGTTTCTCTTGAGAGCATAGTTTTTTTTTTATATTGTGTGTATTTTGTCTATTAACTTTGATTGACACAGCGACTGCGGGTTATGTGAGTGAGTGGAGTTTGTATTATTTTTTTTTCTCTAAAATTGATGTTCATCATCATATCGCGGGTAAAAATCTAAACCACATTCCTTCACTTTCATTCAAAATGATGAAGATGATGATGTTAAAAAAAAAAAAAAAAAACTAAACTAAAAGATAGATCCTATTTCCCTCACAGAAATATCGTGTTCTGTGTGCATATTCATTTATGTATGTCATGTTTTCAAATCAATTAGGAACAAAAATGCATATAGAAGAGAAAAAGAGATTTAGTTTTTTTTTTTTAGTTTTTTTTTTTTTTGAAAAATGGGAGGAATAAACTTTAATATAATTTTCTTTCAAAATATATAAAAAGAAAAGATGTCATTTGAAATTGATTTTTTTTTAGAGAAAGAAATATGAGCTTTTTATTTGTAGCCATTATAACTTTACTTTATTTTTTTTTTGTGTGTGCTTGCGGGTTAGTAGGTTTAGATATTTCTTAGTTTTATGTTTTTTTTTTTTAAACAGTTAAAAGATAGATATGTACGTAGTGTAGGTATCGTGTGAAGTGAAAGTTTTTCATATCGCATGCAATGAAATCGATCTATAGAGATGTTGAATTTTTGTTTTTATTGTTTAGTTTATGATTATCTAAGATATATTATAGGAGGAGGTATGGATGTTCTTCTGTTTATAGAATATCAGCCTTAGGTTGTGTTTTTTTTAATCGATTTTTCTTTTAGAAAAAAATTAATTCAACTAAAGTAAAATAAGTAGGTAGCATGTTTAAAGAAAATTTATATGTAGAGTTGTTTTCATTATAAAAATAGAATTCTTCTTAAAATAATACGAAAATCTTAATAAATTTTTCTTGTAATTATTTTTCAAATAAATCTTCGCTTTAATTGAGTAGATATACAAAACCTTCACAAGAAAACAAAACAAAGGAATATATTATTCAAAATCAACATTCTTAAAGATACATGAATAAAAAAATCTCGCCCTCGCATTCAATTCTAATCAAAACACAAAATTGACCAATGAATTGGAAGAATAATAATAATAAAAAAAAAAAAAAACAAATACCAAGCTAAAAGATACAAATTGAGTATAATAATACAAACAATCAATTGAAATTGATATCCCAAATTATAACAAAAATCAACAACAAACCCAAAGTCGCGTCATGTATCTTTTTTTTTTAAGAAATTCGAATTTGTATCTTTTATACTTACTTCTGCTCTATAATAATATTGGACTGAGAGGAAAGGAGGAACAGAAAAAAAAACCTCAAATTACATTAAAGGCGAACGAAAAGATATCTGCAAATATGTCAATTCCCTATCCCACAACAGTCATGTTTAATGGTTTGTTATATTTTTTTTTTTTTATAAGACACTTGCTCGACAAGAATTTGGAATTTTGTTGTATATGCTCCCCATATCCACTTACACACAGGCACGCCAATAATAAATCAAGTGTTAAGATACTTTTATGTTAACTACTCTGCTATAATATTATGTTATAGATATGTGCTGTTGTGTGGTGTAGTGCTTGTTCCCACTTGAAATTCTTCAGGATCATGTTTGTTGCGTTGAAAACACAGAAATTAAATTCAAAAGAGGGATGAAGAAGGAAGGTGGGAGGGGGTTTGGGGGTTGGGTGGTGCAGGGAATCATGCACAGAGAACCTTCAAAACTATTTTTCGTATGCAATTTTTGCTCTGTGTATCTATGGGTATGTATTTTTACTTGAATGTGTAGATACAGTTCTAGATGAATTTTATAATAAACCATGCTACTGTCATGCAATTTAGCATTTCGATTTGCATCTATATAACTTTATATTTTGCGATGTATCTAGAGATACATACATATTTCTATCTATATGTGGTATTTGTCTAGTACAAATATGTATCTATGCACACACAAAAAAAAAACTATCTATTTGACAAGTAGTCTAACCAGAAATAATTGTTGTTCAAAATGTATATACATAGTATAGTTGGTAGGTATTTTTTATAAAAAAAATTAAAATGAAACCGGCTTTCAGATGCACGATGCATGTATCTAAGTTATTTCTGTGAAAAATAGAGATAGATACCTACCTACCTACAAAAAAAAATAGTTTTTATTTTTCATTTAGAAAATGGAAATGGAAATATACAAATATTTTTCAATTTAAAATAATTTTTTTTTCGTCTCATGAGTGTCTGTCGGTTCAGTCAGTAGCAACAGACACTACAAGTAATTACTGACAAGTTAAAGTTATCTATACATCTATCTATGACTACAATTTTTTTTTTTTTAAATTTTAAATCTATGGTAACGAGAAACAGAAAATTAACTTTGAATGGTTTGGTCAAATAGTTAGGGTATGGCGGTCTGGTCTGCAGATACATAGGTAAGGTATACTGTATCTAAAAGAGTAAAATGTGGTTACCATGCATTAATCGTTCATAGTTACTTATACGTGCTTTGAATTCAAAGTTAGATTGATATTTTTAGTTTTTTTTTGTTGGATGTAGACAAAGAGTCAAATCAGTTTGCAATATGTACATTAAATTTCGCTCTCTCTCACTCTGTTTGGGTTTTAATGGCGTGAAATGTAATGAGGCGTTTGCAAATTAATTGGAATTTATGAATGTATGTATAGCCATTTGGAAAAATAAAAAAGGAGGTAACGTTAGGTATTTCTTTTGTAATTTTCTGTCATTATTGTTGTTAAAATGTATAGATAAATTTATAGGTAGATGTTGTATCTTTTGCCACTTGGAGTGTTGAAAGTATAGTAAACTTTTAGATAAGGTATACATTTTTTTTAACGTAATTAACGGCCATAGATACTTGGCAAAATACCAAAATCCACTTCTGGGTTTCTACAAGTTTTTTTTTTGTGAGATTTATGGCAGTTTTGATTTTTTTTTTCAAATAAATTTTATCAAAGTTGACATAGAACGAATTTTCAAGATAAGCTCCTTGTTAATAAAATAAAAACAAAAAAAAAAAACATTTAATAAACTATGGTCCAAATAAATCACTCAAGTCTTATCGGAGCAGGATACAATTAATTTTTGGATCTTATCAAGTCATTTTTCAAAAGAAAAAATCAACCTGTCAAATACAAGAAACTTCCCATTTTTCAAAATTTAAAAATATCACAATTAATTTTTTTAAATTTCACATCTGGTGAACAATATCCCCTTTTTTCGTGGAATTTTTCCGTTCCTTTGGCTGATAAAATTTCAATATTTAATATACTAATTTATTAAATATTTAGTTAATTTTGTTTCAAAATCTACCTTGAAAAAAAAATAACTAATATTCTAACCGATTGCGTCAATCGAAGTTCTCATAGATACGTTAATATTCCTAACAGATACAAAAAAAATCAAATAACAACAAAGTTATAAATCAAGAACCGGAATTATAATCACACTTTAAAACCACTTTACACTCCAAAAGACCTTCACCTGTGCCCATTGGCACATTATAAATAATAAAAATATCTATCTATCTTTCCATCGATAAATTAAAAAAAAAAAAAAATAATCGTGATCATTTCTGATATTACCGCCATTATAGAAGTTTCTTGAGAATCTTGCATAATTTCAATGCAAATTAAATGAAAATTAACAACAACAACTATCAAAAAGACATCATCTCATCTTGTACCTTGTAGTTAGATACAAATGTATCTATGATATCATTCAGTTAAATTTTATTTAATGTGCCTTTTTACTTTAGAAGTTTTTTTTTGTTAATAAAAAAAAAGTAGGTAAGGTATAATTAAACAAAAAGTACTTGGGGAATTCGCGCGGGTATTGCGATTTAATTATAATCTGTACTTTTTTTTTCTCGTTTGTTGTTGCTTGCTCTTTTGCCTTTGATAAAGTCGAGATACAGTATCATAGATAGCAGCATGCAAAACCCAAAGTCTATAAATTAAATTTACTTTTTTTTGTTTTGTTGGTTGTTTTTGTCATTTTTAATTTCAAAAGGTAGGAAGTTGGTTTGCCAACACACAACTTTGAACATTCTATCTTTTTTTTTTTTATTTATTCAAATGAGTGTCAGAGTTAATTAGCACTTTTACTAGATTTTTTTTTGTTGTTCTTCTTTTTTTTACGTATACATAGGTATATCTGCCCTAGAGCTGTCTTATAAGATATTTATCTTAGGAAACAACTTGTAAGATTGATAATTAAACTTATTGTTTTTGTTTTGTTTTGTTTAATTATTAAGAAAGGTGCGGTGTGATTAAATTTGTAGCTATCAAGATGTGGCATACACACTGCCAAAAAGATGAAGTAAATTTATAATGAGTAAGTAGATATAATAAGATGATGATGATGTGTATCTTTTAGCTACTCATCATGATGCGGATGCAAAAAAGTCGTAATTATTGTGCGAAATATTTTACAGTTCATTAAGGACATAATAATGAGTGACATGAAGAAGTAAAAGTTTCAACCTATACTTTCTTCTGTGGCACACAACAGGAAATTTAAAATTCCACACCAAATTAAATGACATATCAATCAAAACGTTGTCATCATCTCTTTTAACCTGATTTTAAAGATGACACAAGTTGAAAATATACATCTTATGTTAATGAATAAATAAATCCTTTTTTTTTTGCAGAAAATCAGAATTTAAAAACGTGTTGTTTTTATCTGCTCTGTCGTTGTTTGTGTATAATTTCCTGAAAAAGTCATTAAATTCAAATTTGCAAAATTTATATAAAATTTCATTTCTGCGAAATCCAAAAAGTTCTTTAAAGTTCATGATTGTTTTGTCTATCTAATATTGTAGTTTGAAATACGAGAGCTTCAATTCCGGACTTTTGTGATGTTGCAATTTAATATAATATAGTTAAACAGATGGGGTTGCATTTCATTTGCAATTTCTGGAAATTTTTACTTAATGTTCTTGCTTATTCATTCGAATATTGCAGCATATAAAAAAAAAAAAAACAAAAAAAAAGATACACAAAATAATAATGATGACAAATTTTTGTTGAAATTTTAGTTTGTTGAACTTTTGTATATAAACAGGTATTTTATGAGTAATTCTTTGAAATTAAATAAAAATGTATATACGAGTAGATACAGATAAAGTAATCATTGTGTGGTAATGTTTTTTTTTGCTTTTTATAAATATAGTTCTGAATCATTTCAATTATTTTCGAATTTACATAAATAGATGCTAAGTGAAGTAAAATAGATGTATCTTTTTGTGTATTAATGAAAAAAATAGTAATTGACTGTTTTTTGTTTTGTTTAATTCTCTGAGTTCGGTAAACTTATTTAAACTATTTGTCTGGAAATCACCATTTTTTCCAATCCAATAATAGTGGACTTTAAAGTAGAGAACAGTACAGTTTAGTACTTACAGTAAGGAACAGTATTTAATAGTATATTAAGGACAGACTAGTAAATACTTGATCCAAACACTACTGATAAGATTAAATATAAGAATTTTTTGGTGATAATCTTGAAACTTCTATTTTTTTGGTTTAACCTACTTGGCATTTAGCGCCATCTACTTATGGATATTAGATAATCTTAACTCAGATACTACTACATGAATAGTGCTATCCAAGCTATGAAATCAAATTCAATTAATTTGTGAATAGACTAAATACAGTACACACCCAAATTAAGGCCATCGTATTTTTTTTGTTTGCTCCTCAAAAACTCAATAGGCCAGCGTTTACATGCCGGCACTCAAAAGTATAATATTGTTTATCCCCAAACACAAGCTTTCAATTGTTCGTCAACAAAATAAATGAAAAACACAAAAAATCGATTTAAAACGTTTATAGGTACCCATTGGAGAACTATACGATATTTTCTATTTACTTATGATTAGGCCCGCAGGCATATAGGTAGAATAGATGCTTGGTGTCTAAAACTAACAAGACTCTTTGTAGCCTATAGCTCCTTCTCTTTCTATCGAATGTAAACAGCAGCAACGACGAACGTATACGTTGAAGACAGCAGCTCCCAACAATGTTTGTTTATCAATTTAGGGCCAAACACCAAGTCAAGAATATTTTTATTTTTTTTTTCTATACTTTCCTTGGAAACCAATTTAGGTTAAAATAATAAACCAAATATAGAGGTGTTGTAAATATTTAATTTTTCTAGCCTTTGATTTTAGTAAAGAAAAAAAAAATAAAGTTGAAGAGAATCATCGATTGGAAAAGCTCACGTTCTGTCTGTCTGAAATTGCTGGGTGTTGGAAATTTTTTCATGGTGACTATGTACTCGAATTTGATTTTTCAAATTGTTGCCAAGGTTGTGACAAACGACCAACCAACGACAACTAACCAATCAACCATCAAAAGTATATTATATCGATGATACGAGACTAAATCGAAATTGAAGGTGATAAATTATACAAAATAATGTGACGAAATTCTATGAGGAAAATTTATGTCTGTGCTTCGTTCTGCCTGTGTGTAAATAAGTTTTTGATAGAGTCACGAAATTAGGTTATCTCATAGTGATTGACCTTTTTTTTTTTTTTTTGTTATATAGACGATATGGAGGGAACATTCAGTACACAACCCATAATGGGATTTTTTTTTTTTATTCTCATAAAAACATCCCACTAGAGATCAATAAATTGATGAACAATGTTTTTTTTTTATTGTTTTGATTTTAGTGAGGTTGGAATTTTTGTGTGATGTTTTCTATAAAGAATCAAAAAATCATATGGGGTGGTGCATTATTGTTGACAGATTTGTTGACAATAATTCTAGTGAATTCGAAAAAATAAACAAAAACATCACACATATAGTATAGATTTTATTGCGAAAGATTTTAATTTGTCATTGATATATGTACTCGTACATGCACAGGTCTTTATTTTTAAATTAAATATCTGTTTTATTTCGAACATGTAAAAAAAAAAAACAAAAAATATAAAATTACTTAGTACACCATATTGACTACCTACTCTTTCAGAATAAATATGTCTGCATAAATGGAATGCCTGTTCGTAATTTGAAAAAGTTTGGAGGCTTCTGGGAATTCGAGGAAAAATACAGCCGAGTAAATATTGAATTTCTATGAAAAGTTATTTAAAAAAAAATATATATAAACATCAAAAAGAAATGTTTACAAACAAATGAAAAATTCCAATTTGAAAGATAATTTCTGATGAATCATATTAAGTCACAAAAATGTACCATCACTAACAGTTCATTATAGTATTTTTTTTAAATTTTATTCAGTGTAGGTATGACAAAAAAAAACCTTAGGTAGGAAACTTACCACTAGTAGTTTATTAAATCACTTTGAAAAATTCCAAAAATCAACTAAATTTTTTTTATTCATAAAATTTCAAAGTATCTACTTCCAATGATGGATGTCTATTTCAAAATTTTGAGTTTATTACAGAAGTGTGTTATTGAAAACTTTTAAATTTGTTTTTCAAAAATTAAAAATAAAATACCTTCCTATCCTCTTTGCTCTTTCTAATTTAAAAGCATCAAAGATCAATATTCCCATTAAATATTATTTATCTATTATTTGAAAATATTAATCTTGAAAAACAGAAACAGACATCAATAAATTAATTTCCAAGAACACACACTCCAGAACAAAAAAAAAAATATTATGTAGATACATTTAGATTTTCCTAATTTTTATTGACCGAAAAAATATTTATTGATGTTGTTTTTGTCTAAATATACATTTTTGAATGAGAACGAATTCAAAAATAAAACAGCGACTAATTATTATGTTATGTTAAAATATAGAACCAGATAAATTTATTTGAATTCATATTAAGATTTAAAAAAAAGCCTAATTTTCAAACAATAACAATAAATAATATTGAAATATAAAACATAGGAGGGCCAAACTCTATTCTGATTACCCTCTTTTTGACCTTTAAGTAAGCAATAAAAATTATGATTTAAACTGAATTAGAATATTTTTGTTTCTAAAGACTTTAAATTATGATTTCCCTCCCAAAAAAAAAAAACCAAGAACACAAAATAAATAAACAAGAGATTTTCATAAAATTTAGACCCCTCTATTTTATTCTATAATGATCATTATAAGCCTCTTAATTCAATTCCAGTCAGTGATAAATTTATTTAATGCTGATGATGACATAGTGTATAGGCCATTAGGCATGAGGTAAACAATAAACAAAAAAACACAAGTGTAGGTATTCTCTTTACCTTGAGACTTTGAAAAAAAAGTTTCTTGTCTAAGTAGAAAATAATCATTTAATTCAATGAAAATAATAATTTTTTACAAAGACATCATAAAGTTGGAGACAAAATTACAGTTAACAGTTCTTAAAATTACCTAAAGGTAAGGAGTAAGATGTCGAATCCTATTACTCGTCGTAGGTAGGTAGGTATATTGTTAAATGTTGTTGCGGTTGTGGCGCGTCTTAATAATAATATAATTTAATTAGTAAAGTACGAGCTATAGTATATATTACCTTACACTTTTATACTTTCAACAACACAAAAGGTTTTTCTTGTTCTTCTTCTCACTTAGTTAGTTATTTGTGTCAAGAAAACTTTTAACCATTTTGCTTCGGCATTAGAGACTTACTTTTAGGTTATAATTTACTTAGTTCCACATGGAATAGTTTTTAGGGTAAATGGTATTTAGTTAGGTAGCTACTTTTATAGATAGAATATAGGATATGGTACGAGTAAATGATGATGATGTGCTCTAGATAAGATAGTTTGACTTATTTGATTAAATATTCCGTAACGTAGATTTTAACAAACGAAGGTAGGCTAAGTGCTGACTTAAATAATTATTGTTAAACGCACTATTGTAGCTATAAATAATATTTTTTTTTTAGATAAGATTAGAAACTTATATAGGTGCATATCTGTAGAGAATATGACTAATGCTTTGCTAACACTTTTGCTTTTGTTTGCATAAGAATTAAATGATAAGATAAACACTTTTTTTTGTGATTACTTTGTAAAAAGTATTGCAGATATTTATGACAAAGAAAATAATTGTAAGAAATATAAATTTTTGCTCCAGAACGGAAATGAGGATTTTTTACACTACTTGAAGATCATGAATTTTTATTTGTAACAATTTGCGTCATGGCAAATAATGATAACTGTTCGTATAAAGCAGGTTTTTTTTTGTTGAAAAAAATATACATTCGTAAGTACAGATATTGAATTGTTTGTATTTTATTTATCAGCTTGCGTAGGAAGGTAAACCACAAAAATTCTATTTTTAGATTGCTTTATTTTTCAAAAGGTACCTACTTCTGATGATTCACAATATATATCAATATCTTGGATTTTAAAAATAAAGATATACCTAATACTAAATGGTTTTACAATAATATTTGGATTTCATGAGATTATTCAGAGCGATTAAAAAAAAAATAGTTTCATTGCTTCAAGGTGTCAATTTTTGAAATTAAACCGGTAAAAATTATATACCCACCTACCTACCTACCTACATTATGCAAACTATGCTCCAAGTTAAAAAATCAACACTTTCGTACAATAACCTTAGAACTTGAAAACAAAAAACACAAGCAGTATTTTATTTTATTGTAATTTGATATTCTAAGAACAAACTTGACATTTCTAGGCCATTTATTTAAATACCTAGTTCTTTGTTTTTGAAGAAGTTAATAAAATTATTAAACAAAAAGTGGTAGGCACTAGTTTATCATTTATCAAAGCTACCAATAAAACAATTAGGTATTTGTTGCTTCCGAAAAGGGTCTCGCTGAAATATTTTGTTTCCGAAATAAACTACATAGGTAGGTACCTATTCCAATAGAAACAATTTAAGGAAGTTTGAAAAGTTTTGTGATTTTTTTCTTACAAAGTCAAACCAATTTACAATCAAATAAAATTTTGTCTTTCTTTTTACTTTGCATTCAATTTTCCCACACAAAATTCACAATGTACATGTACCTATCCGAAATTTCCAACAATTGTTTTTTTTTTTTAATTCACAGTTTCTTTTTTCTCTCCAGCTCTCCAGGTACCTACCTAAGGTTCTCTATTGGACATTATTCAAACCTATTTAACAAATAATGAAAAAAAAGGTTGCTTTCTATACAATCCTTATTTAGGTAGAAAAATGTCGGTCTCTCATTGTCCAAACTAAGGATACCTACTTATTTATCATTAGGTAGGTAACCAACTAGGATAGGAACCTTTAATTTAAGGTTTTGGAAAATGGACTTTCGGACATCCGGAGGGTTGTTTAATCGGTAACATTAGACCCGCATGATTTAAAAAATTGTTTTTATTCTTTTGTCAATTAATGACATTTGAATGTGGCAAAATGATACCTAAAGGTTCATTAAAACCATAAAAACTTTAACATTACCAATAAGCTACCAATAGCTATCTATCTGACTATGTAATTTCTTAAAGTTCTTATTATCTTTTAAAATTCAAACTAGCTTTTGTGAAAATGTATCGAATTTCCTTTTATTTCAAGCTACCGGTGTACTTATAGAAAGTGTGGTTATAAGTCTTTTACCTACACCTCAATTCAAACATAAACCCTATTCTACCTATCAAACATACGTCCTTCAATGTGATGTCAATGAAGGAACTTAAAAATAATTCCATCAATTTTCAAAAAAGAAATTATAACTTACCTTAGTTTTCAAAATTTTTCAAAATTGAGCTCCTTTAGATTTCGAAATGGTTCTTCATTCCAGCACAAATTTCGATTTATTTTTTTTAACAATTTTTATTCTATTATTTTTTAAAGTATCCCAAAAAAAATAACCGCGTTGTCTTAGAATTTTTTTCACTTTGATTAAAATTTTAAAATGGTATCCAATTTGATATGATTTTTTTTTCTCGTAAACTTTTTCACTTAAAATATCGAGTTGAATTTTATTTTATTTTTTGATATCACTAAAATTCAACTTTATTTTTTTTTAATTCACTATCGCGAAATTCACATTAGAAAAATCACTTGTTACAAAATTGTATCTTTTGCATTTAGATTATAAAATATTTTTTAGTGATTAGAGGTTATCCTTTTTTTATTTTCTTATGTAAATCCTTTCACTTAATAAATTGTCGTAGTAGAAAATGAATTTATAAATATTTCATTGGAAAAATCATAAGAAATATCCACAGTCGTCGTAAAATAACCAAAATACAAAACGAAAATCGAACAAAATATACTTTTCTATTTAGTATCTTGTAGATACCTACTTTGATATTTTTTTTTTGCACTACCTCTGTGACAGAGATACACTAACTTATGTGTTTGTCGTGTTTTTTTTTTTTATTCAGGTTAATATACTTTTTGTTTGAATAATCGCACAATACCGCGGTGTGTCGTGTGTTTATATTTTTTTTTGTTTTGTTTGCCAATATTTATATAAAAAAAATAAATAATAATAAAAAATAATCAAACACCCAATAGGAGAAGTAAATCCGTGTACATTCAATATTATTTTTTTCTTCTTCTTTAGATAGATAGATGTGTGTAGAAAAATGTAGCGAACGGATAAAGATTCGAGAAATTCACGTCCGCTCTCGGTAAAGTATCTTACTCAACTGACCTAACTGCATTTCCAAACGAAGATACATTAGCTCGGTTTCGATTCAAAATCGAAAAAGCGTAAATAATTTTCTGTTTTTGCTTGTGCTAGAGTTTGGCTGAGTAACAAAGAGTGTAGACAATTGGAAATGAAATACCATCGAGAGAGAGATGAGAATATCTAAATTGGGTGTAGAGCGAATGAAATGCATACAAAATATAAAAGAAAACATTACTGTAAAGAAAAAGATACAGAAGAAACGAGAAACGGGAATTTAACTAGATGAATATTGAATATTCTTTCTGTTCTCTTAGCTATCTGTTTCACGATGTTTCCTTGTGTTAGAATGAGAAGAATGTATAGTATAAGAGAATTGAGAGTCATATTTTTCTGACAACCAGAGGGCGAATTGTAATTAGGGAGAAGTTCTCTCAGATACTTTTTGTATCTCTCGCTCTTTCTCTCTCTTGATTCCCAATTTGTTCACAACACTCTCTCTCTCTCGCTATTTGAATTGTTCCATGCATTTTATTTTGTTCATCTTCGTGTTCGTTTCGTTTCCATTTGATTGCACATTGCATTTTTTATTCTTTTAAGTGAGGGAGGTGGAAAGAAAAAAAAGATGAGCTGTGCTGTGCCCTGTCCCTGTGCTGTATATTGGCTGCTTCGGTTAGCAATTTTGTTGGTAGAATTTGCTTTTGCTAGGCCACCGCCACATGTTGTCTTGTCCTCCTGAGTTCACTGATACAAAAACGTGCTCAATCGTTAGTTAGATGTGGCAAGGGAAGTTTAGTTCGCAGATATACCTACCTACCAACAACTATTTTTGTATTATTTTTTTTTTGTTGTTGCTGCTAGAGCAAAAATCTACTTTCGAAATAATTTTTCGAGCAAAGTTTTGGGTTGAAAATTTGAACATATGCGGGTGTACTAAGTTGAAATAGATTTTTTGTTTTGTTTTGTGTTTAGTTGGTTCTTATTGAAACTCCCATGCGATTTAAAGATACGTACTCACATTAATACTTAGATACCTACCTAGATAGATAGAAAGATACTCTAAGTGTGGTGGTTTAGTTTAGATAGATATCTTTCTCTCTAAATATTGGTTTGGGTTATTAAGGGATATTAATCACCCTCTAGAGTAAAAATCATCACTAAGTTGAAGTTCTTGTTGACTTTTTAGATGGAAATTCAAGTGCATATGAATGTAGGTACTTTACATGATGTTAAACTATACTT
This sequence comes from Syrphus vitripennis, assembly GCA_958431115.1. NCBI lineage: Eukaryota > Metazoa > Arthropoda > Insecta > Diptera > Syrphidae > Syrphus > Syrphus vitripennis. The sequence continues at coordinate 10,465,540 of OY288109.1, forward strand.
ACTAGGTATTTATAATGTGCAGTATGGATAAGTACACAGGGTTGGTAGTTGGTACTTGAACATGTTTTCTTTTTTTTGAAGTGGATGATCTATCAAGTTACACCACACATTTTATAATTTAGAGTTACACTTTTGTACTTATACCACATGGGTTGTTGTTTTTTTTGCTTTTAGAATTTTTTTTCATTTGAATTCGAATTTTGTATGTTTTCTGAGTAAGCGGCGAGTTATAGCGGACAGGAAAATGGATCAGGAAAATTTTTCTGATGGATTATTTAGTAAGTTCTCGATCGATTTGAAACACATAAGCTGAAGTAATCGATGACAAATGACAATTTGAATGCACTATGTAAAAAAAAAATTTATTGAACGTAGGATTTTTGATAAAAAAGCATTTGTTTATTTTCCTGATGCAAGTTCATCAGGAAAACAAATAAATGCATTTTTATCAAAAAACCTTTGTTCAATCAGTTTTTTTTTTACATAGTGCATTAAAATTGTCATTTGTCATCGATTACTTCAGCTTATGTGTTTCAAATCGATCGAGAACTTATTAAATAATCCATCAGAAAAATTTTCCTGATCCATTTTCCTGTTCGCTATAACTCGCCCCTAAGCTGATTTTACTAACTAAAAATGTCATCTCATTAAATCAGTTTAATGGGTTTTGTAGTTGTTTTTTTTTTTTTTTTTTGGTGTAGGTCTTTTGTGGTATATGAAGAAGTGTTAAGTGCCGCTCTAAATTGAGAAGGTCTGGTGTCATCTGGTGGATATTAGGTAGATAGATGGTGTCGCAGTAAATTGTTTCAACGAAATAATGAAGATATTTGATACTTTGGCAGGTTGTGGACAGGCATTATTATATATTATGTGATAAATGTTGGGTTTAGATAGTTTGTTGGTGAAGCGAAACGAAAAATCAATTGATTTTTTTTTGTACCTAGGTACCTACATAATATGCATGTATGTAGGTATGTCATGAGCTACGTAGGTTTCAAAGGAATTTATTAAATCAAAATACCACTTGGCATATTGGACCGAAAATGATGGAGCCACAATTTGATAATGGTTTTTTTTTGTAGAGGGCTCAAATTTTTTTTTACAGAAGTAGGGTACCCTTTTTATTAACAGGAATTCGTACCGATATTTGAAAATGCAAAAACATTACTAAAAAACTACCTTCAATTACTTGTTTTTGCCGTTTTTTTTATTAAACATTTTAAGCCCCACAAAAAATTAATCCTGACTACTTACACATTTTTTCCAATGTTTTAAGTCATCAATATTTTTGAAAAATTAGTGATAAAAGAGAAAACATTTTTTATTTCATTCAAAATAAAAAATCTCAAAAAACAAGGTAGGTACCTAGGTACCTACTAAGACAAAAAAAAATTGAAAATTAAATCTTTTTTTTAAATTAAATACAAGGCTCAAAGAATTCAACCTTTCCAATTGTAAACTCCAGTTGATACATATGTATCTCAAATTGAGCTGCCTTTTGATCTCCTTATTTTTTATTTTAATAGATCTTAAATTGAGCCGCCTTTTGATCTCCTTTTTTTTTGATTTTAATAGATATTGGGGCATATATTCATAGTCGTCTGATAAGTTGTTTCTTTGTCTCTTCTAAGCTAACCTGGAGTTTATGTTATTCACAGACAATTTAGACCCGGCTACGAAAGATAAACTGGAGCTCAATCCTTAAAAACGGTTGACTCTTTCACTTAGTTGATTTTTTTCTATCTGTCAAAAAATGTATTTGAATTTCAATATTGATTGACGGGCAATAGTACTAAAATTGTAGTAGAATTCCGTTTTTTACTAAACAGAGCTGCCCATTTCTTTATGAATAGAAACAGTTTCTAACCTGTGTATTAACTTTAGACTCGAGGCCAATTGGACTCGGGTCTAAGGTTTGACTATGAATATGCCCCATTGTTGATGTACAAATAAGCAAAGCAAATCGTTCGTTAAAAATGGAATAATTTTTACTATGGCAATAATGTACGCTGAGCAATAATGTACGTGCCCTGGAGGTTATACGTCTTAACTACGAATGGAATCTATGCTGTTGGAAAGTCCGCTAGAAATGGAGTAATTTTTCTAGGGCTGATGATTCCACCCGGGTAATCATCTACCAGGGTATCCGGTTACCCGGGTTGCTTGTACACCGGTAGTAAATTACCCGGGTATTCGGGTATATGTAATTTGTATTATCCGGGTAACCCGGGTATATCATCAGCCCTAATATATTTTATTTAATAGAGTTTGATCAATGTCTCCAATATCTTGATGAGAAATAAAGCTAATCAGTTCAATCTTACTTATTTTACAAATGGCTGTGGTTTTTTTGCTGTACCCGGGTAATCTGTTAATTGTGTAGTCGGGTACCCGGGTAATACCCAGGGATTACCCGAATTACTTGGGTACCCGGGTATCAACAGCCCTAAATTTTTCTCTTACTGAGGCACATATGGGATTTTAATTAAGTAAATTTCTTTCCAAATCGAATTGTTTCTCATTTATAACTTGACCTATACATTATATCAATTAATGCAATTCAATTCCATAAAAGTTCCTACTTTAACTTTACTCAATGTCAACTGATCTAGTTCGTCACTGATACTCGCTTCAACGACTCAAAATGCTTTGTTGATATCATTTGAAGTGAAATTCCCCAAAAACTCTCATAAACTTCCAAAACAAATGCATTAAATTTTTTTATTACGACGGCTGTCCGATTTCTGGTACAGGTTATCAATGATTTTTGTTTAAACGTTAATTGGCATCATTGTTGGTTGATAAGAAAGAATCAGTGATTTATATTGAATGTTTTGTGTTGTTATTTCCTGAATGGGCATTGAACTTAAACTTCAATTCGATAAGTTTTGATAATCCAAATAAACTCGTATTTTTTTTTTTTTTTTTTGTATTTACGATAAACAAATCGAACATATCTAAACAAACACTGCGCGATCAAAAACTTTATCTTACAATATACTCAATTAGCTTATATTCTTCCGAAATGCAAATGGGTAATTAATTCATCTCCATTCTCTACTAAAAAAATAAAATAAAAAAAACATTGAACATTTAAACAAATAATTCAATTCGTTAATGTCTGTCAGTCTGTCTGTTGATCTTTTTTTTTTGTCTATGAGGCCATACATATCAGCCAACAAGCACTGAACTGAAAATTGTTCTTTTGTATGAAGTAACAACAACAAACAAAATGATAATGAAAATCATCAACAAACAACATGCTGCGAGAGAGCCAAGGTTCTCTTATCATTGTAATCATCTTGGTCGACGCCGCGGCCATTGTATTAATTTTATGGTCATTCTCGTCATAATAATATAGAGAAGCAGTTAAAGAAAAAAAAAGAGTAAACAAACCTTCAAAAAATGACTTTATCTGACATCTCTGGAATACCTATATATATGTAAATTATTCCCTGAACTCCTTAGTTTATGTCATAAGAAATAAATGTTCACAATGAAACAGCACCAATTCAATATTTAGACTTGTTAAAAGACAACAAGCCCATTGACCACTATTTCCCAACTTTTCGTTGCAGGGAGCTTGAAGAAATAATCCGGTGATGTAGAAAAATCAACCAAATCAGTTTTGAAACATTTTTTGAAAAATCCTTAGAACAAGAGCAGCACTTCTTCAGTTTCTAGGCAAAATATAAAATTAAGTGCTCCTGGTAAAAAAGGGCTCCGGAGTCCAAAGAAACACTTAGGTTCCTAGTTATTTATGAACACATTTGTATAGCCTCGTATTAATTCCAAATTCAAAACTGAACAAAAAAAGTTAGCGGGTGGTAAAAGCATTTGTACAGATAACACATCACAAAACAATGATAGAAAAAAAAATGGAAAACAATTGTTTTTCAGAGGTCAACTCCCAAAAACAATACCCAAATTCCAAATACCTGTCAATACCGGATAAGGTGTTTTTATAATTTATATTTTATGGATACATGTGTCCTTGGTTGAGCTAATAGCCTTTCGCTTGCACATGCCATGCACAATATCGAATTTGAACATTAATTTTTTAGGGTTATGCAAAATATTCGATTTTATTTTTGTAGTCTGCCTGGATGTCCTTGATGTGAAATACAGAATTAATGGACACAGCAGGAAGTTGGAATGCATTCAACTCTCATTTACACAGGGTGAATACGAAAACACGTGTGTAAAAGGTGTTGTTTAGGTCCAGGGTCGTTGTTATTTGTTTGAAAGTTCTAAAATGGATTGGAAACGGGTGTGTTTTTTAAAATACGATTTGATTGATGATGAGTGGATCGTTTCAGGATGATCGGGGTAGACTAGCGACTTCACTTATCCCCACAGAAAATAGTCTAGCTGCGTTAAACAGCACGATCTTGGAAAGCAATTCACGGGCCCGAAACTTGAAACTATGTGGTTAACAAACGTTTCCTTCAATTGTGGGACGAGCGTGTGACATGTTGCGCCGTCTCGTCTTGTTGAAACCTCAGGTCCTGCCCATCACGGTTGTTCAATTGAGGAAGGCAAACCAAACAGTCAGAATGTCTGGATTTAACGGTGTCTCAAATACGGCAGTTGTGATTATTGGCCCAGCCATTCAACCAAAAGTAAGATTCATTGCTGAAAAAAATTCCCTTATGAAACTCGGGATTAACGATAAAATTGTTTTGAGTCTGCAATGCATTCAAATAGTTTTTCATTGCAAAATCTTCATAATTGCACAAAATATTTTTTTTTACCCGGGCGCCAATTAAAGAAAAATGTTTATAAATTGGAAAATAATTACTCTCGAACTAAGTATTCCCGCATTGTAAATTCAATCCTTTCCTCGATTGCAATGGATCTGAGTGAAATCGCAGGATGGCGGACATAACTATCTCAAAGTTCTCACATTCCTAAACTGAATTATAATAGCTAGGTTAGGTATCTACTCACACGGCGCAACTCTACAAATCTAACCCCTCAAGGATTGCCCTGCAAATCAATTAAATGTTCGTCCTTAACCAGGTCATTGATTCATCATTAAATTGTTACCTTTGTTGCTTAAACACAATAATCTCTGATGATCTTGCCCTCTGGTCATTTCAACACAACAAAAAAAAAACAGAAACACAAGATAGGGTTCTTGAAACAAAAGTATTCCCTTTGATTTGACCAAAGATACCACTAAAAATACAACCCGCAATCATCATCAGCATCATCATCATCATCATCATACTCTAAATACTATTTTTCTGTTACAAAAGACATAAAAGTCCAATGAAAATATGCACCGCTCTCAAGAAGTGCAAATCTCTGTCGTCTCCCCAAGGCTTGTGTGTTGTGTTGTGTTGTGTTGTGTGGGGAAATCATAACAAAAATAACAAACCTCCACTTCAACTTTTCTATACTAAAATCAGGCGAAAGACAAAAATCTACCTCACGACTGCCGCGCAGCCACCCGGACTCACAGATAAATTCGCTAGAGATACACGCGATACAAAAGCAATACCAAAAAAAAAAAAAAAAAACAGGTAGGTAGGCACTCTGGTGAACGAAAAAGTGGCAAAGGGAAACCAAATAAAACCAAAAAAAAACGCGTGAGAAACACACCTGCCGGACGGACGACGACGATGACTACAACGACGACGACGGTCCTGAGTTGAGTCGTCCGGACTGAATTTAACTAGGCCTCTGGCTGTGGATACACACGACTGCAGCCATTATTATCTTTTTTAAATGTTCAAACAAAAGGAATACACCGAACCAACAATACTAACAACTACAACAAAAACAACAACATCAACCAAGGCCTCTTCTACTTAAAACAAAAAAAAAACAGCAACAACAACAACAAAAAACAACATGGCATGATGCATTTCGAATCGAATGCACTAGCAGCACTGGCAGAAAGCAGCAAAAGCAAGCACTCTAGGAACATATACACATCCTCGTCATGAAGGACGACAGCCCCACGATTCTTTTTAAAGATATACACAGATACTGAGACTCAGAGGAGATACCTATACCTATACACAAACAAATAAACAAACAGACAGTACCGAGGAAGGAGGACATAGGTAGACCGTCATTTGCTTTGCGAAAAAAAAAAATTGCTCTCAAGTTACCTGTTCCGTTTCAGTCTCCTCCCTGCTGCCGTGTTTTTAAGTTTTTTTTTGTTAGCAATGTCTCTGATGCTACACAAAATCGTGGACTTCATGTCCAATTTGAAGATGTTATTACTGCTGGTGCTGCTTCTGTTGCAGCACAGAATTCCTATTCCACCTCTTTGCATGCACTCATGCATGATGCGGCTTAGTTTTGTTTCGTTTCGTCGTCGTCCGGACCGTCCAAGTGCAATGCCATGTGGTGTGTCCCTTCGTGCGATCTGTTTGGAGTATTTGTATCTATGATTGCTCTAATGTTCACTATTTACTAAATAGCGCCAGTGTTGCCAGTCTGTGAAAGGCAATGACAAATTTGTATATGTATCCAACGAGTTCTCACAAGGCCCAACATAAAGGCTTTTAGCAGGTATTTAAGTCTTAAAACTACTCGGAATATCACCAACTCAAAGCAAAAAATAACAGCTGAACCAGATGTAGTCTTCAACTTTATTCTGAACAGTCTTCATCCTCTAATTATCCTCCTTACGTTCATCCTGAGCAACACCATCAACCTGAAGCAATTTACTTCCCCCATAAGTTGAAAACAGAAAAGATCTCTGGGAATTACGAAGAAAGGTGCTTCCAACCTTATGTCCAACTACAGCCTGCTATCACTTCCTCAACAAAAACAGCTAAATAATGGAAGAAGTAATCTTCCGAAGACTCAGCATATTCTGCTCTTAAAATTCAGTCAACCTCAACAGGCAGTTTGGCTTTTAAGACAAGCAGTCCACACTGCATCTGCTACCGAAGTTCTAAGATGACTTTCAAACCACCCTCAGTCTTCATTTGTATTTCTACTCCCCTACCTAAACCATTTAGTAATGTTTCGTATAATTCTTTCTGAGTCGGAGTCTGGCAAGGCTTAAAACTAGGCCCCTTGTTTTCTACCAACCGGTTCCAGCTGAATGCAGTCCTCCATTTTAATGACTCGCTCACCCTCTTCTTCATTTTTGATTGGCATGATCTCGACAACTAAAATCACAACTCTCCCACTCCACTGTTTCAGGCTTCCCGACTAAATGCAGTTATCATTCCATTTTTTTGATCCAGGAGTTGCTCATCTTTGCCACATAAATATCACAGCTAAAAGCCCAAGACTTTTCCATTTCTTCAATGAATGGGGCAACCGAATCTATACTTTAAAACTAAAACTAACCTGCTTTAGAAGAGACCTTCAACTGCTATAGATGCTTTCGTATTGCAGCTAATTGTAGAAACAGTTTCCTGAAACTAACTAATGGATCCAGCGAAACGGGAAGTAAATTTCAATGAGTTGCTGAGAATCCATCCGCACTCGAGACAGGTTTTTGGAAAAAGCAATCCTGGGCCTTCCAGCCACAGGATACCCATCTTCAAGGCACTCCTTAGACAGGGGTCAAAAAAAAAATGGAAGGAACTATAGGCACGACACAATCCCATTGGACAAATACTTGGATCTTTCACCAAGAACGCTAGTACATCATGTCATCGAATAAACACCCTAAGGACGAATTTATAATTTTCTCAAATTAAAATCCTATTACTTGAAATTAGTTTTTTTTAATCAATAAAATTATTAAAGTGGCAACACTGCATAGCATAGCCCACCATAACGAAAAAACCCCCCATTCTTTTTAAATGCAATAGATCTTTCTCCCTTTCTTTGGCTTTTCAAAACATTCAAGCGACAAGTTCAACTGCCCGCCACTGTGACTGTGATATGTGATGACGATGAGTGGTGGTGCTGCATTGCAGCACTGCAACTTGCAACAGACAACCCGCAACAGCAGTTTAAGAACTTTGAGATGAATATTAGACAGATAGATATACCATAGGCAAGTGAGTCCCGCAAGAGTTCATGTTGGGTGTTTGTAATCTCAGAGGAACAATTTTCTATTACAGTTTTTCTTGCCTTAAAATTGATCTCGATAACAGAGAGTGAAGGGTTTTTTTTTTGCCTTGTTTGGAGAATGACGCAGACGTTTTTCTAAAGAAAAGTATTGCTACCGTAAAAACAAGTGAAATGATAGGGCGACAAAATTTTCAGCCGAATTTTTTTAATATTCGAAAATTTCAAACTCAAATGAAAGCTCAAGTCTCCTACATTTAAAAATCAGTCCCAGATAAAAATCCTGGGTTCCGGAGGTCATTTTCGCTTCTGGGGTTTTCAAATTACTGTTCTATCGTGAAACATGAAGTACTGATACTTTCTTGAGCAAGTTACTTCGACTCCTATTAAGTTCTGTCTTCTAGTTATATCCATTTCAAACTTAGAGATCATTTCAAGCCGTCACTATCACCGTGAAGTGACTGCTTGGAAAGATGGGCCTAGAAGAAGTAAGTGTTCCAAGGAAATCTATCGCACTTGAAGAATAACAAATCCCGTGAAAAAAGCGGGATCGTCAGTCCTCAGTCGTCGTCGTTCTTCGGTTGGAATGGATCACTTCATGCCACACATCACCTTCTGATGAGGGAATCTTCTTCTGTTTTTTTTTCTTCTTCTTGTTCCTTCAAAGTATCTGATTCTTTGTAGATCATTTGGCTGTCCATTGTTGGAAGACGTCAGCTCTGATGATGATGATGAGGATGATGGGGCCTGATAGAGGCAGGTCCGCGCACAACAATCTACGACAGAGACGTGACGTTGAGAGTGCTGAAGTGTGAGTTTTTCAATTTGAATGCACTTGAGAATGTCATGGCGGTTTTTGGTGTTGTTGTTGGCGAAGGTGCGGTGGCGGTGGCGGTGGATCGGTCCTTCTTCTGTTTTTTTTTTTGTGTTCCCTGCATCAATGTATCTCCTGAAGAGTTCACTTTAATTGAAGGAATGATTTGTGCTTTTCATCTTCAACACACACGGTCAATCTCAAAGACAGATGATATTTATTTTTTTTTCTGTTCCATGAAGAATCACAAGAAGATGGACAGCCGCAGCGCGGCGGCTGCCGATCGAAGACAAGCGTTGAAAACGAAACATTGCGCGAGTTGGAATTTATAGCCAGCTTGGGCTTATAAGAATTTTTGTTTGCATAAATGATTTTGCAGGACATCTTCAGTTTCACTTCAATTCTATTTGAAATATTCTAAAGTGCATATATGTTAGGGTACTATAGGCGATTTCTTGGATAAATTGTGATGTGTTCAAGTTTGTTTATAATGTTTTGGAGGAGATGAGAGTTGGGAGTGTTGCGATGGAAGGAGAGTTCACTTTGGCCTTTCAAAATGGAATTGACGTCTTTACGGCATCCCATTTTGGAGCTATGGAGAGAGATTGATTGTCTGATGGGGTGCGTGCTTATTATATGGAGGCAGATGCGATTGGATTCTTAGAAGAACCATCAGCTGATTGTGGATTGTGTAAAAAAAAGGTGTCAGCTTAGAGAACATTAAATAAACACACTCGCTTACGGGTGAATAATGAGGAATCAGTTCATTGAATTGGATTGTGAAGTGGATAGCTGTATAAGGTAGGATATCCTTGAGTGATGAAGGGCATTTTACTATGAGGTGATATTAAAGCAAACAAAAGATAGAATATGCTTTTCAACAATATCACACTAATTACGAGTAAATGGGTTTATGATTTATCTCAAGGATTGATTGAATAGTATGTCGATGAAAGATACATATTGTGGCCGCAAGAATAAAACAGCTGAAGAGGTCGAACAAAAATCAGCAAATGTTGGTACGTTTCTGGGCGTTAAGAGTAGAATAAGTACAGCTTGCGCTGCCTTCCGTAACCTATGGATCTCCAGTCAAATCTCCTTACGTAGGGGAACCTGGGGACACATGATCCCCTGGGAGACTTGATCCCTATGGAAAACCAGTTATCTTTTATTTTTTGAGATAATTAAAAAAAGTATGAAGCGGGGATCAAGTGTCCCCAGGTTTCCCTACTAAGTTGAGATTCTTCGACTCTAACGTCAAATCTGTGCTACTGTACGCTTGCGAAACCTGGAAGGTCTCGGCTACCATCTCGAGAAAATTACAGGCTTTTGTGAATCGTTGTCTACGACACATTCTAAAGATTCGCTGGCCACAAACTATATCCAATCAGGAATTGTGGCGCAGGACAATTCAAGAGGTTCTTAAAGTCGACATTGAAAAGCGTAAATGGCGATGGATTGGTCACACACTGAGGAAACACAAAGAACAACGTGGAAATCAACGGTACTAGCTGAAGCAGACATCAGATAAAGACGTGGCCGCAGTTGAAATTTTTTGCTGCAGATCGTGAAGGATGGAGAAGATTTGTTGACGCCCTAGGCCCCTTCCGGGGTTACAGGACCTGATGATGATGATTTTATCAAACTTTTATATAAAAAAAATTTACTTTGTACTTTGTACTTAGCTTTCAGGTTCATTTTACGATTGTGTGATTGTTTCAACTTGATCCTTGAAACAGCACCATACCAAACAAAAGTTTTTTTCCTAAACGACATTAAATTTACAAAAAATCTTTATAAAATTTTCTTAGTTTTCTTCAAACAAAACTCGAAAATATAGAGGTAGATACGAGCATCTACCCAAAAAAAATAAAAACATATCCCGGAAATGATGCATTTCAAATTTAACTTAAATGTCATTTACCACACTCTAACATACTTAAGTAACTAAGTTTTGTTGACCAAAGCATTGAAACTAACTCTCTTCACTGACCGGACCGTATCTCTTCGTTTTCTTTCCCATCATCATCATCATCAGTATAACTTTGTATAAAGGGTAGGTTTTTTTTTTATACAAATTCGACCAACTTAATCTACTTTACCAAGGTATATTTATTCTTGAAACTCAAAACTTGTGGACGAAGTTAAAAAAAAAAAAAAAACTGTTTTGAGTTTGGAAAACTTTTGCATTTTATTTGCATTCACAGAGACAAGATGCAGAGAAAAAGAGTAAGTATGCTTTTCAGTGTCCACCAATCCGTCCGTCTGTACGTCCATAGTCATCTGTCCAAGACCAAACAAACCACACCGGGGTATCGCCGCCGCGCCGTAGCTATGAAACATATAACGACATACTGGTTTTATGGGTCAAACTTGTACCTGGAGATTCTTATCCTTTATAATAAAACTCTGTACCTACCTACCTAACTTTATTCACTGCAACTCTTTGCTTAAAGGTAAAGAAATTCAACCTGACCTAGATAACTTTTTTGGCTAAAAAAAAAACTTCCTGCAAAATTAATAAAAATAAAGCCAAATTAGAAGAACTGGCTCAAGAACTATATGGGAAGGGAATCAAGGAAGACTCGACATGGACGATAGGATTTTCAAACAAACACACACAAAATTTATGTGAAGTAAAAGAAACAGAAAAAAAAAATAATAAATAAAACCCCAATTCAAAATCCCCAAGATCGAGAGGAATCTAAATATAATTTTTGTGATGACAAAATAAAATCTTTTCAAGCAGTCAAGGACGAAAAATTTGTGATTGCAGTTTCAAAAAAAAAGAATGAAATACCTACATTTCATATCGTTCATATCACCAAAGAGAGAAGGAGATGCGAGATGGGAGACATTGCTCACTGAATTATGCATTCAACAATTTATCTGTCAAAAAAGTGCACACATTTTTTTTTTCTTTCGTTCTTTTTAACCGAGTGTATGTCCTGTCAAAACACAAATGCCCCATTCCAAAACTTCATATCATTTCATATATTATAATGGGGGAATGGGGGAAGCTTTTCAAAATGGCCGTGAAGTGGACCGCTCGACACTCTAGAGGTTCGTTATTATAAAATATTTTATATACCATCTCCATCTACTGGTGACAGCAGTTTGAATTGTCAACGCACAGGAAATGGGGGGATAGCTGGAGTGTGTGATAGTGCCATTGCCAATGGTCGATGTGACAGCTTGTCCACCTAGAATGTACACTCTTGACCACCCTTCTTTCATCATTCAACTATATGAATGTGTGAACTGTTGCAATTGTGATTCTTGCTGTCTGTTTTTATTTTTTTGTGACCACCTCTCATCATTTTGTCAGCACAAATAAAAATAATAGAATCAGAAGTGGGATTTTTTTTTCCTTTTTTTTTAATGGTTTTATTCTCAACTTGACTTTGAGATACATTTTATGGCTTAGATGGTTGGTTGGGGTTGAGGTTGGGGTATGGGTTGGTACATTCTATGATTCTTTTATTTTTAGTTGGTTTGGTTTTTGAGGTCATCAAAAATACGTATATATGTATGTATGTATGTGCTCAGGAAAAGAAGCTTTCGTGCACTTAAGGGTATATATGTGATGATGGGTGGAGAGGTTTTAGGTATATACCTACACATAAATCTTGTTTCAATTTTTTTTTTGCTAGGAAATTCCTCAAACAAACTTAGATGTATATGTATAATACACTATGATCCCCTTAATACGATGTAGTACCACAAAACCAAAAGTTCATGGCTTAGATTTGTGCAACAAAAAAAAAATATTATATGGGCGAAAAGAGTACATTGTTTTATGGTTGAAGTGAAGAGTTGTTAAAATCTTAGAGAAAACAAAAAAAGATTGTGAGCCTGATGAGAATGCAAATAATTTCAACAGGATAAATGAAAGATGAAAAATTGTAACTTTTCCTGTGGTATTTTTGTTTTGTTTTTCATATCAATTATGGAATATGTGTTGATCCGCGGTAAGAGGTTAGTTTTATGAAAGAATTTTGTTTTTTTTTTAACAGGCTTTGATAATAATAATTGTTGAAATTAAATTGTTAATATAAAATCGAAATCGATATTTAGAACAAAAATAGCATCACAAAAAAAATTTGTCTGCTTGTTCGATTCAAGGCTTAACTGGTTCCATTGGGTGTTCTTTTAAGGCAAATGGGGGGACTAGGTTCACTTTGGTTTTAGTTTCGTTAAACATTATGCGTGCTTTTTTTAAATCTGTTATCCGATTTCCTTTCAATCCTTAGATATCCATATTCGATTTTGCCCTATATCAATGCAAATCTCTAGGATTTTTTCCAGGGAATTTATTTTTAAGGAAGGGCAAACAAAGGTCCTAGTAAAAAATTAAAAATATTTTGGAAACGTGCTATTTTTCAAAGAAAAAGAAGGGCAACTGACTGCCTTCGCTCTACCTTCCAGGAACTTATGTGCACAGACAAATATTTTTCAAATTTCGTGTAGGTGGAATAAACTTCGAAATATATATTTTTACGTTAAATATTCATAGCCAGTTATAATCATCATCATCATCATCATCATCATCATCATCAGCTCGAAAACCGGGGTCCGGTCCTGGCCTCCTTCAACAAGTCTCTCCACCTATTCCGGTCTCGAGCCGACGTGACGCACCCCAAGACTTCGGACGTCCTGGTCTACGCCATCTCTGCAGCGCAATCATGGTCTACAACGCTGCTGTCTACCATAGAATATACCACAAAGGACTTTCCGAGCCGGTTCCTCTTAGCTCATGCGAGCTAGGTGCCCTGCCCACCGGAGTCTAACGAGCTTAATTTTTGTCTCTATGTCTGCTTGAAGGTAGATTGCATACAATTCGTCCGTCCGTCCGTCTCTGGAATCGTCCTTTCTCACATATGGGGTCAACAATTCTCCTTAAGACTTTTCTCTCGAACGCGACTAAGAGGTCGGAGTGTCTTTTGCTAAGCACCGAAGTCTCGTATCCATACGTGAGCAGGGCCATGGTCCTGTACAGCAGCAGTTTTGAAGTTATTGTGACACACTATAGTAGGCTCTGTTGGAATTGAGCAGCCGCCCGCGTATTTCTTCTTCTATATTATTTTCGGCTGTTACTATTGACCCAAGGTATTTAAAGGATTGCATAGCCAGTTAAAGGTTTGATAAATCACTTTTGAAATTGATAGGTGGACACAGTACAAGACTGACTCTACCGTGAAATTAAAAAAAAAAAAACATCTTATCGCCTAGTTTCGGAGTTGTATGTACTCCAATCTTTGGCTTCTTTTATGTCGGAAGAGTGCTAATTACAATTCTCAAAATATTATTTAAGATGAAGTTATTTGGATTTAAAAAAAAAATAATCTGACCACGAGAAGAATCCGAAACAATCTTTTCAAGTCTAGAATCGGTCTCGTCAATACTGAAAAATTTAAGTTTCGTCTCAGTATCGTTACCAACTGAAAAAACAGACAATTTATTCTAGAGGTTTTCTACTATTTAAATTGAAATATTCAATCTTATATTTAAAAATACTCAATTTTGACTACTTTTCTTTACTGGAAACACCACTGAAACTCTTGGTAAGGCCCGTTCCAAAATTTACATTTTCGTTTCAGCTGCCCAAGAATTAGTTTCTCACAGTCTCGTTCTCGAGGCGAGACCCAATTTTTTCGGGCTCAAGCTTTATTAGCTCTTTTTTATTATAAATATATTTAAAAAATATTCAATATACATATGTCAAAAACTCAAAAATCTTTTGTATTAAAAATATTTGTTTTTTGGATTAAAAAAATTGCCAAATAGAATAAAATAGATTTTTTTTTCATGCAAAAAATTAAAATTGGCAATATTACAAAATTAATATAAAATGAAACTTTTTGAAATTATAAATGTTTATTCAAAAGGGTAGCTAAGGGAATGTGCAAAGTACGTTCGCAGACAATCTGACGCACATCTCCAACGAATAAGTAAATTAAAAAGGAATGCGATTAGGTTCCTCTATCTGGACAGGTGCAGTAAGTCTTCGTTATACAAAATTATTGTGACCATTTTAATTCGAATCTCCGGCGGTGTTTCACAAGTCTTATCTGAGCAAGGGAATCCAGTAGCAAAAAAATCTGACCTGCAATCCATAAATTCTTAATTTAACTAGGCATTGATTCCTTAATTCCTGTCCTTATCGGTGGATAAAATGAATAAACATTCCAAGGATATTGCTTTCGATTTTTTAAAATTTAATTTCTCAAACCATAAAAAATGGGTTTAAAAAAGGATCTCCAGTCGACTTGTTTCGGTCTATTGTGAAAAGTACCTCGCTGATCCGATAAATCAGACGAAAATCTTGAGAGAGGATGTGCAACTTGTATAGGTTAACTGAACTGAGCAAGCATGAGACACAATGAAACCGCCCTTAGGTCCGAGATTAGATCAGGTCTGATCATCATTTAACTTTGAGTAGGTATCGATTAGTTTTCTATTTTTATTTTTTTTTTTTTGTTATTTTCAAAATCCCACATTCATTTATTATTATTCTTTTTTTGTTATGCGCAACCGTAGCGGAATTCAAATCAATTACACCACTGGGAACCAAAATCTTCGATTTTGAAAACAATCATTAACCACACAGAGACAAAAGCAAAAAAAAACGCCTTACTGAAAAAACAGAAGTCGGTTTGAAGATGCTGGTAGCCTCTTTTTTTCAGTCCATCTTCATCAAGCAAGGGTACGCAGACGTATAGACGTTTGATTTGAAAGTCCATTAATTACCAATTTTTGTTTTCGGACAAAATTTTTCATTTGATTTCAGAGATGAAGTCGAAAATTTTTGATGGCGCTTCTGAATGATGTTGATGATGATCCATCCACTGAGTGCATCTTAGTCCAAGAAGCAAGGAGGGATTGTCATTGATACGGGAAAAAAGTCTATATAGCTACTGCTGATGATGATGAAGAATGCGCGCGTTGCATGTGGAACTTCTTCGATGCCATTTCCCACTTTCAAAGTCTTTAATTGAAGTTAAACGCTTGTCATCATTTTCTTGAAGTAGTAGCTGTGTCGTCAATTAATGAAATGAGTGTAAAACTAATTAAAAGCGGCTTTCAAGTGTAGTAATTATTTTCTTCTTTTCTTTTATAAATTAAAAGCGAAAATATAAAAAAAAAAAAAATTAAAGGGAATAAGGAAGGGGGACAAGTTGACAACTATACTCAAGCTGAGTGTGTGGGAAGTGTATAGATGTCATTTATATTAACTTATAAACCCAAATGATGGAGAGATTGGCTTGGGAGGAGTTCATTTTTTTATTTTTATTTTTTTGGTTGAATGAAATTCTGCCATATGGTTTGAGTCTTTGAGGAGTAGTTATGCGCATGATTTACTTGTGAAATAAGATTTGAAACAAAAGAATACAAAAATTTTATATCATTGAGTAGTCGGTGACATAAAAGCCTGTCGGATATGCCAAATGCTTTTAAGATTTTTTTTTCGTTTCTTATTTTAATGATTAAGGGTTTCTTAATACATACTGCAGAAATTAGTGTCAAAAACTGACGGCTTATTCGTGACAGGAAATTTAAGTTAGCATAGTAACTTAGTCACTATTCTGTTGTGGACTAATATGTATTTATAGTATGTTTTATAAAATTTTTAACATCACAAAATAATTTTACTTCATAATTTACAAAATTTTGGAATACGGATTTTTCAAATCCAGAGTTTCATGTTTACTGAATTTTGAAATGAGGGAAGATTGTATTTATTTCATAATTTTAAAATAAGCTAAATTACAGAATTTTTAATTAACAGAATTTTGAAAAACATAATTTGGGGTTTCAAGACTTTGTAATGCGAGTTTTAGTGCGTACTGAATTCAGTGTCAATCCCCAAAATTATGTCTCTATTCCAACATTCTGTGTTACAGAAATTCTGTTCGAACATAAATGTTTATTTCATTTTTTATTATTCTGTATTACAAACTTCTGAAAATCCAGTATTTTGAAAATCAAAATTTTTATTATAATCTCATAATCCTGTATTCTAAAATTCTATGTTTCCAATTTTTTTTTCAGAATTTTAGAACACTTACAGAATCTTAGTAGCTTTACAGAATTTTAGAAATTATGATTTTAGCAGACTTACAGAATTTTTGAATTTACAGAATTTTGCAATGAAGAATTTGGGATAACAAAGTTCTGTAATCTGAATTTTGGTACCAACAAAATAATGACCGCAAACCCCAAAAAGTGAACAGGTCGTAATATCTGTATTTCAAAATTCTGTGTGAAAAAAATTCTATATTGTGACCAAAAAATTCTGTTGGAACATCACTCTTTATGCTTTTCCATTACAAAATTTTGAAACACAGAACTTTGGGACCTGAATGTTGGCACTTGAAGAATTATGATGCAAAACCCGAAAAACATTATAGGTAGTTATTAATTAAGACAATCTTCATTTTTTCTGTTTCATTTTACATACCTACGTTGAAATGTTAAAATTTACCTACAGATTGATGTTAAAATTTGCAGATAAAACTTGGAAATTTCTAGCAACATTAGAAAAAAAAAAAAAATAGAAAAATTTAGTGCATTTTTTCTAATCGAAATCAGTCGGGTTTTCAAAAGAAATAATCTTCAAAAAAAGAAATACGTAATCTTCCAAAAAAAATTATATAATTCTGAGATTCATTTTCTCCGTCTTCCCTATCATAAAGAATTATAATAAAAATCAAGTGCTTTGGTAATCGACAATGGGTGCACTACCATTTAATTTTGGAAGCAATATCTATCCATACCTGCATCAAGATCTGATCCGGATCACACTTTTCCAAAAAAAAAAACAAAAAATATTCTAACATCTTCACCTTGACCTGGAAAAAATTACTTTCAATAAATCACTGAACAAAACAAAATTCCAATCTCCACATTTTATTCACACAACAAAACAAAAAATTTGAGGTCATCCATTATTGGACTTATAGGGGTTTGGCTCCCGCGAAAAGGGAAGGTCACCCCAGGCCTTGTTGTGTTGTATAACTCCAAAATCGATGACATTCCATTGTTCTGTATATTTGGATTTGTTGCATTTAACATTGACCATGACTTCTCAATTCCCATCATCCCATGTTGATGACAAAAGAACCACCGAATTTGAAAAGAACAAAACAAATCCAAAAAGGACATTTCTATTTGATTTCATTATACGACTGTTTTATTTCGAAATCTTTAACAAATCTTCATTTCGAAGAAAACCCTGTCGATTTTTCTTTTAGGCGCGCATCACACAGCACACACGCAACCTCATTGTTCACCACAATGGATAATAAAAATTTTTATATATTTTCTTGTTTCCTTTTTTTTTGTTGTTGCTGTTGTTAAAATATTCTCGGTGATCCCAAAAGGATATATTATATCTTTAGCATTTTTATTAATGTTTTGGAATTGTAATGGGTCATATATACGAATACAATATACAGCGTGATCGTAAAGATTTATTGCTGGCGATAGGAGGTATAGCGAGAGGTGTATTCATTGCAACAACTATTTTAGTTTATAGTGAACGTCGAGTTGTATGAGTATTGTATAGCCCCCCCTTTGGGCTAAGGATTTGTTATGATGTCGTCAACAAAATAGTGGAATGGAAAACTTAAGGGGGATATTTATAATAGTGAAATAATAAAAACTGGGTTTACTATTTTCTTTCTTTTTTTTTAACTACTGCGCTTTTAAACAGACAAATCGATTTTTTTTTTATTGAACGATTTCAGCACATTGATTGTGTTAACAATTAAAATTTAATAAAAAAATAAATGGTGTATTCTTTTGATGGATAGATAGAAACAGTATTTGATTGGTAGTAAAGTTGAGAATCCTAAGGTGGTGGTCTGTTCTGGGAACAGAGAAAAGATCCAAAATAATGATTGTAGACGAAGATGTAATTAATGTTAACAATAAATTCTATCATACAAAGTTTATTGAACTTTAAAATAGTTATTGAGAATAAATTGTTACCAGAAGACAAAGGGGGACACAGACTTTTAAACCAAGCTCGGTATCTTGGAAAAATCGAACCAGCTGCGCAATTGCATTTTTGACTGTATATTGGAGAAACTATACATAAAAAAGAAATGCAAAATATAAAAATTATTTTCACCAAAAAATAATGAAAGTAAATAAATAAGTAAACAAATAAGTCTAAAATAATTTTCGAAGAATTTCAAATTTTAATTTTTGTTAATATTTTGACTAAATGTGGTACACCTGAGGGTATTTGGGACCATTTTCCCGAAATTCTATTGATTTTTTATTTAGAATATAACAAGAAAACAATTTTTGTACCTCGACGTTTTTCAGAAAAATTATAGTTTTCGAATAAATTGCCAAAAGCCGCATTCAAGCACCTTTTACAACCCATTCACAAAAGTTTAGCTCCAGCTCAAAATTTCCATATTTTTCAGGGCTTGCTTAAAACGTCAAAATATAGCACTTAACCCAAACTCAGCTTTGTCGGAATTGTTTTTGTCTACAAGTGCCGGATGTTTCAAAACATCGAACATTTTAAAAACATTAATGGCGCTGTGGAGTATGGTAAACTAGCTCATTAGGAGCAAATTAATCATTTTTAATAGAATTGACAATTTTAACTGAAAATGTATCAATGTTCGCCAAAAACTGATTTTGTGGATTTTTGTACAAAAGGCCGTAAGACACATATAATCGAATATAGTGGTTCTTAATTCACGAAAAAGTGATTTTTAATCTTTTCAAAAAACCGCACAAGTTAGAATTTTTAATCAAATTTTTTTTTCGAACACTGGCTGGGTGTCGATTAAAATAGAGTTCTTAAATTTGGAAACCGTGTTCACATCAAAATTAATTTTACCTATTGGATTGGTTAAATGAATTTTGTCATTTATTTCTCACGAAGTCATATTTCCTCATGACAAGAAAATACTAAAATCCATCACATCTATCTAGGTACCCGATAGGTATTACGATTTCCATTATCGCGGCGCATTATTTTCATATAATTAATTTTAGTTTGTTTATTTTTATATTAATTAATTTTAAAAAATATATATCTACCCTATAAAATTTCTATCAAAACAACATGCATGTATTTTTGTTCAAAATCTCATTATCAGGCGAACAAAAAAACAAAAAACAAACGAACAAAAACATGAAAAACACGCAAATCAAAACATTTTCCCAAAAACCTCAAAATGCATTTGTGTGTAAATTATTGTGTAAATATTTGTGCATGTCTTTCGAAAATATGTCATCGGATAGAAAATATATAATGGATTTATTTTGTGAAACCAATCCAAGCGATTAACCCCCAAAATCGGTCACAAATGCGGTCCACTGGAATTCCCGCAATTATTTGTATTATATGCACAATGTCGTACTGCGTGCGTCGTCGTCGTCACAATAATATTGAAGTGAGAGTTTTCGTTCACGTCCACTCTGGTCTGTTGTTCGGTTTCTCTATAAACTTTTGTGGACGATAATAAATTTCCATAAATGCAATTATATTGATTTTTATTTAATAATATATTTTTTTTTTTATTTATTTGCTTTATTTCAATTTTAATTGTGGTGAACATCAGAACCACATCCAGCAACAAAGCATAATAATATTTTTTTGGATTTTCACTTTGTGTGATGTTGATGATGGGGAGATGCTCGATCTGCTTTGCTTTGTACTGTTTTTTTTTTTTTTAATTTATTTTATATAGATGGTTTATTTATATTAAAAAAAAAGATAATGGGCGGATTTAATGTGAAAACTAGGTTAATGGGTATGATTGGGAATATAGGGTTGAGTCTGTGATGGGAAGATAGAGGGTTTTTGTTGGTGTTATGCATTTCGATTATTATTATTATTGTTTATCAGCATATTGCTTTCAAATGGAAGATCAATGTTTTTAAAAGTGAGTCAGTGGTGCAAACAGCAAGTTCGGAATTTTATATTCAAAGTGGAACGAGGGAAAAAATAATATTGACTTTGATAATGAGAAAGGCTTCATTTATATGTGTGTATATTTGAATTGGTGATGAATGTCAACAAATACGAATTGCGGGTTTTGCCTTGAGAGTGCAATCGTATTAAAAATTTTATTGAAATATTGTGAAATTAATTCTGCGAATTTACAAAGCACATGAAATCGTAGTGGACACGAATGGGCAGGACATTTTCAAACCATGAATTTTGACCTTACGGGTTGAGTTTCAGTTCTAAGTACCCTAAGAAGATGGAATTTGCTCACCTTCACCAAGGTTGGACCGAAGCGATGCACGCCGACTGGGCTAGAGTTCTCTGCACTGAGACTGGTCTCAGACCAGGTTTTGTTTCCGCTCACCAGATCGAGTGTGGAGAAGATCAGGTGAGAGATACTCTTCGACAACAGTTGCCCAGCGGGAACATTTCTGGGGAGATTCCGTCACGGTGTGGGTAGGAATTTTTATGCACGGAAAAACTGAGCTGTGCATCGTGGAAGGATCGGTAAACTCCAATTATTATATCAGCAAAATTCTGGAGGAATATGTGGATCTGTTCGCACCATTTATTGGTGAAGACTTCTTGCTGATTCACGACAGTGCTAGAGCTCATGTTGCCAGGTGCGTTAGACTACTTGGAAGAAGTGAAAATCGATGTGTTGAGCCCAGACATGAATCCCATCGAGGAGTGCGATAATTTGGACGACACAACCTTAAAAAACCTTATTCAAGGTATGCCCAGGTGAATTGTAGCTTTGGGAACACTTATTTTTGAACAAGTAGAGTTTTAGAGGTAAAACCCGCGAAAAAAAACAATTAAGTCAACATAATATAGCAATCGGTTCCGTCAATTTTTTCGTAGCTGAACTGCGATAAGTGTTCAGCCTCATGCCAAGTATTTTGCTCTTCTGGTGTTGCAGCCGATATTTCCCGAATTCGAATCCTCTCGATTTCAGCATGTTTCGACTTCGTTTTCAGCACAATTTAAAGTAAATATTGTGAATTCGTACTGTTCCCTGAAAAAGGAATAAGGTGGGAGATATCGGGCCTAGACGGTTCATGGTTCTCATCTTCACACATATCTGCGGTGACCAAATGCACAATCAGTGCAGGGCCAGTTGTCTTCTTCCAATCCACAAGGGTGAATGTGATACACGAAGTTAGGCAACGAAGAGTTCATGAAGTCTACGTGAGGATGATCATGGACACGTACGAGCAAGCTAAAACAAAGGTAAGATGTCCCGAAGGATTCAATGAAGAATTCCCAAAAAAACCCGAATACCTATGCTTCCCATTTTCTGATTCACACATGCCTCTGCTGGGCATCTACTTATTTGAATGGAACAGTGCTTTCCAAGTGCAAAAAGTTACTTTGGATGTGATCAATATAATAGCAAGCGAACAAAACACAGCATAGCCAAATTAGCTGGTAGTGTCTCATGTAAAACGATGAAACCTTGAGAACCTAGTTCAAAATTCAATAGCACACCACTGATGCGACGTCCCAACACTATCGCGGAAGCAAGACAAGCGGAAAAATTACGTGATTAAACAAATGCAAGGACACAAACCTTTTGCCGCCATTTTCTATATTACTTTCTAAAATAAAATACCTACGTCTAATAAGTTTATAATAGCATGTAAATAAAAATAAACCCAAACTTGAAAAATTCTTGGAAAAATTATGACAAAAACAAAACAAAACTTAAATATTTATGGATAATTTGGATAAATTATACTCGCTTCGTAGTTATTTTAGCGCCACATTAACATTTTAATAGCGGTCATATATAAAACCACCATGGCATAATAAAGTAATTTAAAAACTCATCCATTGTCGGGATAGGCCTACTCATACTCAAACTCATGTCATTTCCATTTCCATAGACCATAATTATAAAAAAGAAAGAAGAAGAAAAAACAAACAGAAAATATACACCTGCATCCGCCATGATTGACCTGGCCACACAGAGTTAAATACTTAAATATGAAAAGTATCTTACAAGATAAATGAATTACCGCTACCTAGCACCAAAACTGAACTGAACTGAACCCAACCCATAATGACAAACCCGCACTTAAGATTTCTTCTTTTCCATTTATTCCAAATGCCCATAGGAGAAAAACAAAAATGTGATAATTTTCTTTGTCAGATTAGGAGGTACTCATCATCATATTCAATTTTTTATTTTCTGAAGGAAAAGGAATTTACAGAGAAAGGTATTTTTTCTTTTTCCGAAAAAAAGTCCTTGAGGCGTGCGCGTCGTCGCATCTTTCACCCTTTTAAACTATTGAACCGTAAAACAGATCGAGGTATTTTTGGTTTGTTTACGGTTGGCTCTTTGTGCCTCTTTACGGTCGATGAATGATCTTTCATCATTTACCAATCCTTTTTCAAGGAATAATACAAGGATATGGGATTATTTTTTTTGTAAAACAAACACACACGCACAATAAACTGACAGTTCTTCGACACTTTATAGAAACGATAATAATCCTTGGGTATAGAGTGTAGGTAAAGACGTACATAGAATTAAAATTGTATTCAATATTCATCCGGTATAGGTATCTTCAGTATTTTTGAGAATCCTTTCGTTTTTATAATTCCCATAAACCCATAACCAATATGCATTCCATCTTTGCCGTTTCAAGGATTTCTTTTTTTTTATAGATTTTTAAATGAGTTTTCAAGGAGGTTAATGTCTTTATTTCGAAAATTCTTTGTACTGTTTTGCTTGTTTTGAATTTTAGATTTTTGAAGAGATTTCCTCAGATTTGTGGATTGCTGAATGAAAACTACTTTTGAATTCTTAAATGGCCTTATATCTAGAGGAGTGAATCTTTTCTCTTTTGTATATGATGTGATCAAAATATTATAGTTTTATCCTTTCACTTCCGCTTTGTTTAGAGGAAGGTTTAAAAAATCATTTTCCTGGTTACAAAAGGAAGATAGTGCCCGTGTCAGGAAAGAAGGAAGTAGGTCGCCTCAGTATTTCTATCTGGTAGCTGATTTATTTTGCTCCTATCGAACGGAGATCTTAATCTAATTCTATCAATCCTAATGCTATGGAATCATCAGGAGGTATGGTCCAAGTAGTTTTTTGGTTATTAAAAGACTTTGATTAGCTTTGATCGCTAATAATTGACTCTGCCAGAATTCACAGATATTCTTAGTCCAACCTTCTTAAATGATTATTTTGATTTACCTTCCCATAGAATTAAGAACTAGTTTCATTGAAAAAGTGGAAGGAGCAGTAATCCGCTAAATTGCGTTTCACAAGAAGTGAACTGAATCTAACAATTTTCCTAATACACACTGTACCCTCGCGATGGTATTTTCGCAGTTCTCTTACCAGCAGCGCCCATAATATCGATTTAACTATTGCACCCACTCATTGAGAGGTCTTGGGAAATAGAAAGCTTTCCTGAGGAGGGGAAAAAGGTATAATTATCAAGCTCCCTGAGTTCTTAACTAAAAAGGAATTTCCATGCTTTCTGCAGTAGTAACGGTAATAGAAAGAATCGTCCTGGAACCAAAAGAAGACCCCCTCCAAGACATACTCGAAGCCGAAGAATCAGGGTACCGACGACCGTCATCGAACAGTGCGTTAAATACTGATCACCACTTCACCGGCTGTTCATCAACATCAAAAAGGCGTTCGATTCTGCCAATTGATAATTTACATGGCTTCACTGGCGCAAGATGGACAGGCCATATCAGATAATTGATTGATATTATCTAGACTAAATGTGATGTCACGTTCTGCACAATGGATAGCTGATAGAGGAGTTTCAAATCCAAAATGGAGGACAAGTTGAAATTGTTTGTCTTCGGAAGTTCCTCATCAGTTGATGTTAAAAATATTTTAATATCTTGGAAGTATGTACTGTCCTAACGGGATATTAAGAACCGACTGGGGAAAGTAATAGATGCTTTCTGAATATTGTGCAAAATATGGAGAAACAACTTTGTCAATTGAAAGACCAAGCTATACGACTGTTCCGCTCCAATATTGAATCCTTGCTTCATATTGGATGAGTCACTGGTAAAGTCATATCCTATGTCACGTGAAAAAGTTCATGAAAAATGCGAGACAGGTTAGGAACCCGTCATACGAATATTTAACTGTCAGGCGATTGGCAATACGCTTCAAAAGTTTAATGCGTATGCAATGGAACCTCTCGAAGGAGGCAAGCAGACCAACCTAGAAGACCTTGGTGAAAAACGGTCTAAGAGTAATCAGCACAACAGAGGAAGATTTAGAGATAGCTGAAATACATTTCCAGGAACCGTACACAGTAGTCCCTAGCAGTTGTGGAGAAGAAGACCCCTTGCCCCGCTAGGAGTAACTGATGGTCATAAAGTAATCACCGCGATTTTGGAAAAAAAATTGGTTCTTAAAGTTTTTTGAATATAAAATTATTTAAACAAAAAATCGATAACGGTGGTGCTTTTCAAAGAACAAGATTTTTTTTGTGGAAGAATTCAATATTGATCCGTTATTCAAGAAAATATGCATCAACTCATAACTTAGAAACATTGGAATTCTAGTTTTTTTATTACGACTATAAACGCATACTGCAATATCGCTCAGAAAGAACACCAATAAATATTTATTTATTCGAAATGTTCAACACCAGATGCCAATTGTAGTTATCGTCATCGTCCTATATAATAGCCCTCCTCCTGTCGATGGAACAGGAATCAAAACGGATCCCATTGTTGCATCAATTTTTTTTTTTTATTTATTATTTCTTGACTTTCCATTGTTGAGTGGAAGAAATAAAAATTGACATGAAAGGGCAAATAAATTCTTCAAGTGCTACTTTCACCCGAGGTGGCAATGGCAGTATATCTCAATAAAATCGGGTCATAGGATATCTCTATTATGCTTTTCCCCTCTGATAAATAATATTATGGCCTCTCTTTTATTTTTAGAAAAAATAAATAATAATACAAAAAATTTATTTAATTTTTTTTTTATTTTGCTCCTCCGCAGCGTTATTGTTGTCAAATTGAGCATAATGTTGCTCACCAGTTACCATTCGCTGCGGTGGCAATGAAATGGAAAAAAGGCCAACAACAAAAAAATAGGTTCATCTATCTATCTACAATATTTTTAGCTGCGAGGACATTTTTTTCCTTGTTTTGTTGAAATTGTAAGCTTAGTATTTTTAATATATATCTATTCTCGGACAAAGAAGCTGGCTGGCCTTTTTTTCCAAGAAGAGGAAGAAGAATTGACTACCCGATTTTAAGATGTTGTCAATGGTGTTGTATATATTTGACTTGCGATGGTTACTTTGGTGACCCATCATCTCAAGTCATAGCAAGATCCTTGGATGTTCAATGTTTTGTATATAGGGTGGCAGATTTAATAACCGTAAATTGCTGTTAAAAGTTTGTAAATAAACATCAAAGCATCCATGGTCTCACATCGGGGACGAAATATTATGTTTCTCTCTCTCTGTATAAGTAAAGTGGCTTTTAGACGTTTTGGTAAATATTTGAAGGAAACACACAAAGAGCGTATTATTTGAACTGCGTTCACTGGTGCTGTGATGGGTAGATATATAGATAGACAGATATAGGATGAGAGAATGAAGGTCAGTGCCGGCCGTGGGAAGATTTTGTTAATCTGATATCTTCGTTTAGTTAACTGTATTATGAGGGAAAAATCATGAGAATTTTTATTTAATTTTTTTTTCAGGATATAAAAGCGAATGTAATGAAATATAAAATTCTTTTAAATACAAGGAAGGCATTTAAATGGAATTTTAAGCAAATAATAAAATTAGATGACATACTGTTCCTATGCATACAATTTCTTTATAATACAGATATTCAGAGACTCCCTCTTATGTTTTTTTCGGAAGATATTTATGTGCAGTTATTTAAGAAGAAATATTTTCAAAGTAAAAATTTAAAAAATACTTAACATAATGAAGTTACTTTAATAATTTAAAAACGTAATTTTAAGTTTTTGAGAAAATTAATGAGTTTGGAAATTTTGGAAAGAAATCAGTATAATGTTTTTTTTAACTTTTTTTTTTAATTTTAACTCAAAGTACCCTACAAACTCACTACAAAATGGGGTTATACAAGGCTGCATACTGTTACCAGTACTTTTTCTTTTAATGATTACTGGTCAGTAATGTGCGGCAAGACGTTTTTTCGACTGGGAACGGAGGAATTCAATCGACTCTGTAATCATACGTTAAGAAGGTTTTAAGGTTTCGTGAATCAAAATGTATAATTTAAATCTTCTTAAAAAAAAGGAGTGACCAAAAATTGCAAAAAAAACTGTTGGTCGAAATTTAAAATTTTGGAAAAGAACAATCAAGTTCAAAAATGTTGGTACAATTTTAGTCTATGATTCAAAAAGTTGACAAGAGTACGATAACTCAGGCGACAAAGTTTAATGACGGATTTGTATAAAACAGCTATAGGAGGGGGTAGGGGGCCTATCTCCCCCCGTTTAGGCAGTAGGGGCAATTTAAAAAATATGTACCTTAAATGGAAAAAAATTAATTAAAAAATAACGGTAATACTGAAAATTAAGTATTATACGTTTTTTTAAAGCCAACATTCTATTCTATTAGCCAGTTTTTAAATCAAGTAAAAACTATGTATAGTTTTTCAGAAATTTAATTTTAAACTCAAAATTTGAGTAAAAAAATGTTAAAAAAAAATTTTTAATTTCAATATTTCAAAACCATAAGTTTATAAATAATTTTTTTTAAATTATTGTTGCTCTTATTAATTGTCAATTAAAAACTAAAAACTAGATGAATTTTGCATTTTTTTAAAAATTATTTGAATGTGATTTTCAAGAGCTGTTTTCGGAAATTTAAAAAACATTATGATCTTATATTTATAAAAATTGTCTAATTTTAGACAACACAGTCTAACTTTGAAAAATGAGTTCAAAAACCTTGTTCATTGTTGTTTCACTCCTGTTTAACTGAGACATAGGAGTAGGTTATCTTAAACGTGTTATCATTGTTCATTAATTTTGAAAAATAAATTTAGGCCATTTTCCCCAAGATGACTTAAGAATTCGTATCAAAATCATTAAAAAGAAAAAGTTTTGCCTCAAAGACACGGTTCTGTAATAGTTCTTCTTATTTAAAGATCTGAACAAAATAAATTTCCTCTCAACAAGTTCAAAAAGAAAAGCCTCCTTCCAACCATCAAATACTAAATTATCAAATGACGGAAGTTAAAGAAAATTATTCTAACAATTACCGCAGTTCTCTAAAATTAACTCCATCTACACACAAAATTTACTAAAACAATTGCACCTGAAATGACACAAAACTAAGTTGCAACTTTAGTTCGGGTGTGTTTTTGTTATTTCCTATTTTCCAAGCTACCTATATGCAAACAACACAAAACCTGGCTTCCACCATATTCCAAACCACAAAAAATTCCCTAAATTACCATAAAGTTCCCTCTTTTCAAAACAAAATACTTTCCACGTAGTAAGCAGGTACACATCACATAGGTTAAGGGTTTTGTGCTATGCTTTTATTATGCATACGAAGTAGTAACCGAACAATTTAAACAATTTTGCATTTGAAATAAGTAAAAAGAAAAAAAAAAAACACCCACGTGCACTGTCAGCAGCTGTGGCATTCCGAATGCTTCTTGTGCAATTTTACCATATATTTTGCATAAAACTCCAAAAAAAATGGAAAACCAAAAAAAGATAAACCTAAACCAAAAAGGAATGCAACAATATATGCAATGCAATGCATGCATGCATATCTACATTCGTACCCCGATGAACCCTTTAGCCTCTTCTAAGCTAAACATTTAACCAGAATTCAATATTTCGCCATACACCTAGAAATAGGTATAGTGGATTCGCTTGTTTAAGTTTTGTTACCGCACACGCTAGAAAACGCAGGTCCTTACCATCCAATTTAGCATTTTATAACTGGTATCCTGCCTGATGCTTCTTGCTCCTTCCTGCGATGCGTTGAAAACTTCTGCTACCACTTTTGTGGTTTTCCGCTGCCGCTACTGCTGCATGCCGTGGCTGCATTCCCTATCATGCGGAACACGCATCATCTTTATCTATAGAAATTTAGCTATATACTCAGCTTTGGCTTGCCTGTGGTTTTTGGTTAGGAAGTAGGTATTCATGAAAAAAGAACTCATTTTTTGTTTGCCAATTCGCTCAGCAGGATACCGCGTATTAATGACAAAAACACAAAAACCGCAAAAACACAGTTTAAAAAAAAAAAAAAAAAACAAACACCAGCGAGTGAAACGGCAGTTCGAAGGAAATCAAGTGCATCTATATTTGACTCCTGGGTTGGGCTCGATGGGGTGCTTGGTGTTCTGATTGGGGGAAGAAGCATTGGAAGGACGAGAAATATCATTTTCGAGCAAACCAAAACCACCCGCAGCCTAGCTTATTGGCAATTGAAACCAGATCCTGGCGTGTATAGGAAGGAACCCGCAGTTTAATTGAGACATAAATTGCAACTGCGTGCTTGTGCTTGGTTTGCACTTCAGCAACACACGGGTGAATCTTTTTTTGATTATACGCGGGGATGTCTTCTACAGAAGCTGTCATTCCTTTGATATGGGAACATCAAATAAATATGGATAACCCCAAACAAACAAGCTTCAAACAATGCAAACATTGCGTCGTAGTTCCCAGAATCCATTTCCATTATCGAACTCACCGCAATGTGTCATCAGCAGATCTGAGGAGAAAGTTGTAGAGAGATGTCTAGGAGACCTCGTTCTTGTGACTGATGTTATTGCGATGGAATGGGATGAACCGCGGTGTGCGTCATCTATTCAAAACCATCCATTTCCATTCCATCGAATTAAAACCTATAATTATTCAAATATTGTGTTTTAGATCGATTTTATGTTTCCATCAATGTCGAGAGAACCATGCAATATGATGAAACCACATCATGGCGATGAGCTTCTTCACCGCTCTTGTCTCTCTGCAAATCTTCAAGATGTTCGTATATGGTCGGAGTTCGAAAAAAAAACGACCGATCGAACACCGCAGGCCATCACATGCGATGAAATGTTGTTTTGGAATTTTATTTACGTAACACTATAAAGACCGTGATTATAAATGCTGGAAGGAATCAATTCCGATGCAACTCCGAAGTCCGACGACGTAGTGCACATGATGCATGCCTCTATGGGCCTGAATGACTACGGCTACGAATAACTTGCTGGAATTGGCTGATTTGGTATTCTGTTTGTGTGTTACCCGCTGTTGCAAGACGCAGAGCGCTAAGCTACGAGTATATGTAGTTATATGGTAGACGTGATGCAGACATTTTAAGATTTTTGGAAGAAACATTATCTCGACTGGTGGTGGTCGGCCCAGTTGGTATAACTAATTTAATTTTGCTATATCGAAGTGAAAATGAGTATAATTGGTTGGAAGCATCAAACGAAAATGAGAAACTATTATAATTATGTGGAATTCGCTTGCAGTGGTTTCGATTTCAAATTCGATTGAATAATGAGCAAGCTGTTCAGAATTTTATATGAGCCAAGCCAAGAGTTGGGTATTGGTTGGTACTTTGGATGAATTAATTTATGTATTAATGAATGCACAATTTGCTATAGTGCTTTGAGAGGAATGTTTCGTATCAATATCTTGATCTAAATATATTATTTTAAGTGAAAGTAAGGCAAATGTAATAAATGATAATTTAGACATAGAGCTACATTCCTCAAAAAGGGGTATACGCTACCCTTTAAATGTTTTGACATAGTGCGAGCGTTTAAGAAGAAGAGGGAAGAAAAAAAAACCAAGTTGGGTACCTACGGAATTCCTTACGGCTAAAGAATGAATTTTTGTGGGACGTCAGAAGTAAGGGTCATGGGTATACCGTCGAGCACTCCTACCGGAGTTGTTATTACCCTGAAATTGCTTAAGGAGATGAATGCAGCCGCTGTTTAAAAAAAGCGATAACACAGAGATCAGCAAGGGGCGGTCGATGTTCCAATGAACAAAAATTTTTCTGAAATTGATAGCGCACCTATGGCTCACTTCACTGGCTTAACCCTAAGGATCCATTTGCAGGTCTCCCGGTTTTGGATTGTTCCATATCTTTCTTATTTATTTGATCCAGGAATTTTTGCGCCGACCTTTCTTCGCTTAGGGCATCATCAATCATCAACTCGACAACCGTTGTCCGGTCCTGGCCTCCTTCAACAAGTCTCTCCACCTATCCCGGTCTCTATCCGACGCCATCCAGTTGCGCACCCAGAGGCTTCGGGCGTCCTAGTCTACGCCATCTCTCCAGCGCAAGTATGGTCTACCACGCGGTCGTCTACCATAGAATATTCCGCAAAGGACTTTCCGAGCCGGTTCCTCTTCGCCCATGCGATCTAGGTGCCCTGCCCACCGGAGTCTACCGAGCTTAATTTTTGTCACTAAGTCTGCTTCAAGGTAGATTGGGTACAATTCATGATTGTACCCTCTCCGGAATCGGCCTTCCTCACATATGGGGCCAACATTTCTCCTCAAGACTTTTCTCTCGGGCGCGGCTAAGAGGTCGGAGGGTCTTTTGCTAATCACCCAAGCGTTCGGACATAAGAACCGTTATTAATGCTGTCAGCCATAGAACCGGATTTTTGGCTTTCGGTTTTCTTATAAACCGTTTGATGGATTGCGGTCAAAATTTTTATAAGGGATGCCATTTATATAAACGTAGTAATGTTTCATATTAGAATTTTTAAGAAAATATTTTAAATATTTTCCAAAAATAATTTCGAAAACTCAATATTTTGAATATTTTTTTCTTTTGATTTTATTTTTCATTGTATGTTACTTGCACTCTAGTTTGAATTTGCTGTCGAATCGGTCAAAGTATTTTTCTAGAAATAAAAGCGTAACAGCAGTGAGTCGTTTAAAATCAAATAAAAGAAATAAGAACTTTTGGATTCAAAAATGTTCTCTTTTAATTTTGTATTTCAAGTCAAAAAACCTACAGACCATCTTCAGGAAAATTAATAAATTGCTACCACCATAAGTATTTATTGAACTGCTTCTCAAAATTTTATAGTTATCCCGTTACCAAACAACTTAAGATATTTTTACGAGGTCTTTGTGGTCGAAATATTTACACAAAACCCAAATCACACACCGCATCTTTCTCAAAATAATCTGACTGACTAATCCAACAAATTAACTTGTCACATATATTTTTTTTTACCACCTACCCATATTACCAGAACAACTTATGTGGCTTAAATAAAATTCCAAGAAATACATATACGTGCCCACAAATTTGCACATTTTTTATGATTTTTTTTTCTTCTTTAATTTGTTTAAACACTTACCGTAAATTTGAAGATTTTAAAGAAAAAAAAAAAAAGAAAGGAAAAATATGAAACTCATTATCAATCAAAGTACAATCAGATGACAGGTCGAATAAATTTTAACCAAAAAAAAAAACTGACCACAAAAATCCATTGACTGCTTTAATGGTAGCTCTCACTCAACAGCCAGGTGATAATATTTCACCAAGATACACTTCAAAGAATAAAAAAAAGACACAAAAATAAAACTTGAAACCACAGAAAAAATAAAATGAAAGCAATCAAAGGCTAACCATAAAAATTATGACATCATCGCTGTCATCTTAATTTTTTGAAAAATAACAAAAATCCTAACAATACGCTGCATTAATGTTCGACCAGGTTGCTTTGCTGTGTTGAATCCTTTTTGAAACATTTTTAAAGCCCTTGCCGACAATAAGTTTCAAAAAAAAAAAAAAATTTAAGCAAGAGCCAAGAGTCAAAAGAGTGTGCATAAACAGACAGCCCATGTCATCACTTCTTGCAAGCTGAAGACGACGCTACATCGCATCGTAGGAACGTATGTACATACAACATGCCTCTGGATCTTTTGATTGTTGGTTGTTGTTTTTGGTTGAAACGCAGAAGGCATACCGCCACAAAGCAAACCAAAACCAAAACCAGAAAAAGTAACAAGAAAAGGTGGAATCACACGCCACCTCTCACCGGAAAGAGCCGCTCTATGCCACAAAGGATTTGAATTGCGCGCGTTCCTTAGGTGCTGCGGCTGCGTGTACATTGTGCCAGAAGCCGTATTTAACAAAAAAAAAAAAATTTATAAAACTCTTTTCTACTCCACTCTCAGCTTGTTTGCCTTACATCGTCGTCGTCATTGTTGATTCTGCTTTGCTCTATGGGACACAATTTTTAAGGTTTTGTGTACATTACGCCTGGAGGGTATACTAAGGCGGCAAAGACTCTCTGCAAAACAACAACGTTACAAGGTACGAATTATTTCGAAACATGCGAATATGTGGCGAGATTGTGATTTAGAGGTAAAGTACTGATTGAAGTCGTATAAATTTGCTTGGATCAGTTTCCCGATCCAAAATCCAGTATTCAAAAACCTTAAATACTAAAAACCAAAATTAAAATTTTGGGAAATTTCAATTTTACCCAAAATTGCGAAAAAAATCATTTTAAAATTTTCAAAATTTGGGTTTTCAGTATTACGCCTTTTTAGGGTCTTAGATTTTCGAAATGTTTGGTTTCGAACATTCAATATCTTGATTTTTCAGAACTTTGAGTTTTCTATAATTTTATGTTTATAGTTATTACCTGTCGGAATTTTGACTTTGGGATTTTGGGGTCTTAACTGATTTTTGAACCTGAAATTATGGTGAGTTTTAAGCTTTAGGTAAATAAAAATTATATCTTCGAAGAATCGATAATAAATTTTCGATAATAATCTATATACCTACTTACCTATCAAGAAAACTAAAAATTTCGAAAACCCAAAAACTGAAAATTTGAACCCCCTTTGAAGAAGGTTCCAAAAAATTTATCAAATTTTAATTTTTTAAATTCCTTAGTTTCTGATTTCAGAATATATTGGGTTTTCTAATTTTAGGCTCTAGAGTTTTCAAATGTTGAGTTTTTAAAACTTTTGGTTTTTGGGATCAAGACGAGCTTTTTTTGTTAAATTTTTCACGAGTTTGAAATTATACCGTTTTGGAATTGTTAATTTTCAAGTTTTTAAATTTTTTGATTTTTCAGGGACTTTGGGACCTATACCTGAACCCCATTATAAACGAGAGCTGACAACAGTATTTGAAGCTTTTAACTGCCTCTTGCTTACGTCACAAATCCATTTGATTTAAAAATTCCTACTTGAACCAAATACCTAGCCCTTAGCAAAAATTCAAAATTGGTTCCCCTGGTTATTTTCGGGCGTGTAGTGCACGCATACCTCATCCGGCAGGTGCTGTGCCGCCGCGCCGCGTCCAGATTTACCTGAAGCCAAAGTGCATATTCCTCTATATTTGCATGCGCGCACTCTCAAGCAGGATTCGCCAACAGCATTAGTATAGGTATACGGATTGCAAAGTGTTCCACGTACGAATGTTTATGCTTTTTACGTGCGAGGATATAGGTAGACCTTAAGAGGGGGTTCCTCGCGTCGTCGTCGTCGATCGGTTGTTGAATAGTGTTGCAGCACTGCACTGCTGGTTGCAAATCTCAAAAAAGGTGGTGGTTGGTGCTGAATTAGCTTGATTATTGGGTGCATATATGCAGCAATAGGTACATGATTTTTTTTTGTTGTTGTATTATTATTTTTAAGTGGCTTTGCGGTTGCTGCGATACATGGCAGCATATTTTGTATTACCTGGGTATTCTTTTATTTTTTAACAAAAGCCTAGTCAACGTGAATAAGGCTTTTGTTGATATATGCAAAGAGAAGGATTATGGCTTTATTGTAGGGTTAAGCGAGCAGGTTTGGATTTTTTTTTATTTGCTAACTTAAGTGATGTTAAATTACAAGTACATAGTATACACTCTATAAGTTGTAGATATGTTGTAACTTTGTTTTTGTTATTTTTTTTTTCGCTTCAGGAGGAAGCGTATCTTCGTACTCGTTATTACAATAAAATCGAAGTCTTTATATAGGTACTCATACGAATTCGCTTTCGATTTACAGTTAAATTTGCTGAAAGTCAGCTACTTATCTTTGTGGTGCAGGTATTAAGCGAAATTGGTATTCAAAAAAAAAAAACATGAACACGATTGAACAGTGAAAGGGACCTATTAAATCGAAAAAGTGTTTTGTTCTTCAAGGCTTTACAGATATTTTTTAGGTTTTTCTTAGAGAGTTCGCTTTCTAATCGAATTTCGTTTCAATTTAGATGAATTATAAACGTGCCTTGAATATTTAGCATTTTGTAACATTAGGTACAGAAATTTTCACAATAACAGCAACTACAAAAAACCTTAAGGTGCGCGTATTAGGTATTCGCTGACGACATTAATTGAGTACACATTTTTGCTACAATTGAAAATCCTCCTATTTTTGTTGAGGTTGTAATTTCAAATAATATTACAATTAAATGTTGCGGATATGCGATACATACCTCTGTCAGGTCTTAGTACCACAAGATCGTTTAGTAACCTAAACTTGGGTATTATTGGCCTAAGGGTAAATCTTAGTCTGTTCAGATGAGTAAAAGTGATTTTTAAAGAAATACCACCCAATTTTTTTTATAACCTCCTGCATTTAAATTAGAAATTTTTTTCCTGTATTTATTTTGAATTTCTTTTGAAATGTCAATATCCATCAGTCAAAAAATTAAGGGTTCAAAATGATTTTTAGTGATTTTTTGAAGACTGCAATTTCATGCAAAAGGTATCACATCCTGTTTTGAAAACCTAACTTTTAGAATATGTGTGGAGTTTTTAGACTATTTTTTTTAAATACTGATTGATTTTCAAACATTCAAAAATTATTTTTGGAAAATTTTGATATGCAATTATTTAATAAGGCTTTTAAATTTTAAGTTGACGTATTTTGTGTTGAACAAACCTAATTCTAAGTCTTAAAAGCCTGTTAAATTTTTAAGAATTCTTGGTGCAACTGCGGCCATTAATATGCTAATTTAAAATTTTTTAGTGTTTAATTTTTGACCGTAATAATATTAGTTAGCACCCACATACAAAAAAAATATGAGCACTTTTAAGATCTTCATATTTCAAATAAATCAATTCGAAAAAGCTGTTTTCGAAATATGTACGTACTAAAAAAAATTTGAAAATTTTCGTTTTGAATATTGTTTATAATAAGTGGAATGTTTGATATAAAAACTTTTAAAAAAGAGAAACCGAAACAAAATTTTTGTAGCCAACGTTATCAATCGCTCATTTTTCTTTGTTACAAAATCTGTGGGGAATTTCTGCGATATTAAAGTTTTTTGAAAAACGCAAAAAGTGTGCAGTGCCAAAAAAAATAGCTACAAAGTTTGAAAAAAAATCTAAAATAAGCTTAGGCTGACATATTTGCAGAAAGTAGACCTGGATAGAATTATCGGGGTGGGGGTTAAACTTGAACACGTGAAAAAGGCAAATCCAAAATGGCAAAATAATGAAAAATGGGCGACAGAAGCTTTGAAATCTTAAGATGATAAATTTTAAATATATCGGCGAAGTGAAAATACATTTTCGTAATCTGTTCGTCCTTGGGCTCAAAAAAATGTGTTTGCCCGTTTAGTCAATAGAATAGGGTTTATAAGCCAGATACCCGATTACGTTGGACCACTTTTCAAGAAAGTTTCAGTTTTTGATGAAGATCTTGGATCAAAATCAAAAAATTTTTTTTACAAATATTTTTTTTTTTTTTTCAAAATTATCAATAAAAATTGGGTTTCTGGTTTTTTAGTAAAATATTTTTTACCAAAGAAAAGTAGCAAAATCTGATTTTCGAAGTTGCAGTATTTTATAATTGAATTTATTGACTCAGGGAATATTGATCTCAACATTTGTAAAATAGCAAAAACACTGTTTTTTGGAAATCTCATTCTGAAAAATAATCCTGATGTCATATCATTTTTTTTAGTTTTTTCAGCAAGTTGGGAACCCAAGGATAAATTAAAAAATTTCAAATTTTAATACCTTCTTTCGAAAAATGCATTTTTTGAATATTCTGTACCTACTTTTAGATACACCAAGAACCTTAAAATGTTTCCGTGTCTTGTTAAAATAATGATCATTAAGCTTCATTACGAGGATCTAAGAAAACACTGCTTCATGGCTCTGCGACATTACTTCGAATTTTCTGATAAAATCTACCATAACCTCGAATATTTTCGATATCTTTGGCGCCACAAACTCACCCTTTCTAAAACCCATTCCACACCTCATGCTGTAAGTCCATGACATGAAACCTACAAAATAAAACATAGAGATCTCAATCAATGATTGTGACATTCGATTACATAACTCCGTATATAGGATATGTTATGTTTATGTTTGGACAGCCCTCATAATCCTGCAACCGATTGGAATCTCATTTTCAGTCTTCCTCGTCGTCTGCAATCAAACATAACCACACGACAGGAAAATTAAAAAAACAAAAACAATACCCCCTTAAGGATGCTGGTTTGAAATTATGTATAACCTAACCATTGAATCAAAGGTGCATTTCTGTCCAAACCATACATATATAGGACCCTAGGCAGGACCCCATCATCTCTCAAAAACCTACCGATCGTAATTTAGATGTTTTTCCAAAAAAAATAATTGTTAGATATTATTGGCATCGCTTTGGTGCAGCTGTCGATGTTTGTGTGTCGTTTGTAACAAATGTGCGTTTCCCTGAGTTTGATGCCCATCGTATGATCGTCTATCCATCGGCATCGTATCGTCCTGCAGGCGTAACTCATATACCTCCATCTGAATTATTTTATCCTTGATGTCATTATGATATTTTAGTTTTTGGAAAACTAGGGTTTTATTGAGTCATAAAGAGCAAGTGTGACAATACGAAATAATATTATTCAGAGCCATGCCATCATTGTGAAAAATGAATCCTTCATCAAAAAAGGGATGGAGAGAGAGGATAAAGGATTTCCTGAATGCTGGCTGATCTTAAAAGCGGTTTTCCAATCGGCAATTATCACCCTTGACTGTTTAGTTTAGATATTATTGTAGGGTTAGGGTGAAATAAAAAAAAAAAAAACTCTCGTCGGGTGTCAATGACAATATTCAAGATGATTTGTTATTCTCTCGTTATGTTTGCTGTTTTTCTTTTTTGTGTCATATAATCTTCCATGTTTCATATATTCACCCCTTGGAAATATTGTATAGCAGAAATAAAAACAAACTTTTGTTTTTTACGGTCGACGGATAAAAAAACAATATCCCTCCTTTTTTTTCTTTGGGTTTTGATTTCTCAATTTGGCTGCAATACATATATAGTTTGGGAGAAATTCGTTCTTTATAGTGGCACCCCATCTGCGCCTATTTTTTATGCCTCTGATGGGTGTAATTGTTTTTTATTTCGTCACAGAGTTGATTGATAAAAAAAAAAACGGGACAGGATATTAAATTGCTATAGGATTTTCTATGTTGGTTTTTGATAACCATGATTAATCATTGTGCGGTAAATGGACAACTGCAACTGAACAGTTTAAAACACATGAGGGTTTTTGTAGATTGTTTTTTTTTTTCTCAGTGAAGCTGTTTGATTTGAAGTTAGTTTTGAAACAAACAGAAATAATAATTGCAGTTTGTATCCTGTTATGGGTCGGGCCAAAATGGTTAAATAAAAGAGGTAAAAGAGAATAAATTCACACGACTTTGTAGGTTAACCATGACCAACGCAACGTAACAAGCCAAGTAAAAATAGCCGGATTACTATCCAGACCAATCAACATCTTTGATGGACTCCGACAAGGGGATGATTTGGCCTGTCCCTCTTCAACCTGGCCTTGGAGAAAGCAATCCTTGACTCTGGCACGGCAACAAGAGGGACCATCGTGAACAGGTCCAGCCAGATACTTGCTTACGCAGACTAATCGACTTCATCGGAAGGACCGAACAAGCTTTACACGATTCCTTCATCCAGATCGAGCACGCGGCACAAAATCTGGGGCTGCACATTAGTGAAGGTAAAACAAAGTACATGGTGGCGTCGAATGCGAGAAGAACAGTTGGTCAAACAATCAAGGTAGCGGAGCACGAATTTTAAGTGGTGCAATCCTTTAAATACCTTGGGTCAATAGTAGCAGCCGATAATAATATAGAAGAAGAAATACGCGGGCGGCTGCTCAATTCCAACAAAGCCTACTATAGTCTGTCAAAGCTCTTCAAATCCAGAAATCTCACCATAACTTCAAAACTGTATGGATCCGAGACTTGGGTGCTTAGCAAAAGACACTCCGACCTCTTAGCCGCGTTCGAGAGAAAAGTCTCAAGAAGAATTGTTGGCCTAATCTGTGAGGAAAGACGATTCTGAAGACGGTGACATAGTGACAAAAATTAAGCTCGGTAGACTCTGGTGGGCAGGGCACCTAGCTCGCATGAGCGAAGAGGAATTGGCTTGGAAAGTCCTTTTGTGGTAGGTACATTTGATGGTAGACAGCAGCGTGGTAGACCATGCTTGCGCTGGAGAGATGGCGTAGACCAGGAAGCCCAATGATTTGGGATGGGCAACTGGATGGCGTCGGCTCAAGACCGGGATATGTGGAGAGACTTGTTGAAGGAGGCCAGGACCGGACCCTGGTTGTCGAGCCGATGATGATGAAGATTCTGTTTTTAACTCAAATATAAATTTGGCCACGAGACAAGACCAGGTGAGCCTTTTTATAAGTCTCGTCTCGGTCTTGTCAAAATTGGCAAACTTCAGTTGGGAAAGCGATAATTGTATGTACTTGATGATTATATCACATTTTGAGGTCGAGGTTTTCACACAACACTCTTGTTCAAATTACGTATGTACGTTTGCGATTAAGAAGTGTAGCAACCATTTGATTCCAGTTTCTGCGCCGCACAACGATTTCCTTTCGTTAACCTAACACAAAATTCCATTGCGCAGCAAGAATAAACCACTTAACATTAATCTTTCTACTTAAACCGCACCTGTACCCACGTCATACCTACACCATACCGATACACAGAAAACCAGAACTCTGAGTCTCTATGTGCGATGTCTAATATATTGAGTTCCTTGACAGAGCTCTGGAACTTAAAATAGAAAAAAAAAGACGGACCGCATATAGCCTTAGCCAATCTCTTTACAACACAAACGGAACTAATAAATTCCTTTCAATTAAATTGTATATTCTTCCATTCAAAACTGGCCAACCGATCCCGCAGGCGCATAATAATAATAATGTTATAACCTCATACCAACCTGGCGTACTCTTGACAGTTTTGATTAGTTGTACCTGTCACGTGGAAACCTAGAGTTGCTGGCCCAACGCTATCGAGCGCAGCATTTCCCCCATGTTGTGTTTAGGGCGCCTTTACCATCACCATGGTGGATGGTCTGGTCACAGCCGGACACACCTAGGTGCATTCAATTCATCCATTTATATGGTTTATGTGTCATGATTCTTTAAGATTTATTTATACAAAGAAAAATAAAATCAGGTTAAAATCGGAATGGTGGTTTTTGTCAAAGAATTTTCACGAGGGACGAAGAAGACTCTCATTTAAATGTCAAATTAGCATTAAATGTCAAAACAACACGATTCAGCAATTTTATTGTCAAATGCAAGCTTATAACCTTCTTAAACTGTCACATGCATCATATGATATAACGGGAAGTGCCATTTTAATCAAATTCAAACCACAGAGAGAGGTAAGGTGAATTTCAGCGTGTGCATTCATGGTTCTGGGTGAAAATTGCTTTGCGAGAAGGCTTTCTGCAAAAGTCGAATAATGAAACCAGGAATTCCGAAATTCTGAAGATTTTCTAAAAATTAAAAAATACACAATTCTAAAACTCTATAATCAGGAAACCCCAAAATTTTAAAACACAAAATTCTCCAAACGTGGTCTATAAGCCCAGAACCTGAAAATCCTCGAAGGGGTTAGAAAGTGTAAGTTCCTTAATCTCAAGAACAAGGAAACTCAGAATGACAAAAACCCAAGATCTCGAAAAGTCAAAATTCCAAAAACCAAAATTTCAAAACCTATACAATTACGCAATCCCTATTCTCGGAAAAAAAAAACAAAATGTCCCGAAAACCCAAAAAATTGAAAATCTCGGAGATTCGAATCTCAAGAACTAGGAAACTTTTAACCACAAAAGGTTTTTTCCAACAACTTAAAAATGGTAAAAATAAGTTCGAAAAACCGTATTTCAAAAACCGCATCGTCTAATGCTCATGGGATACATTGAACAGATTGTTTTATTATTACTGAAACTGATAACGTCTCTAGAAATATTTCTCAAACTTCTTTCCTTGTGAAATCTTCCAACCCAATATTATGACTCAACGTAATCTTGAGTGGATCCAGTTCGTTCCATCACGCCAGCTAATTAACGCAGCTTAACCAGACTCTGCGATGTGCGCCATCCACCATCAAAACTTGATACAAAATTATCTCTCGTCCAAAAGATTCGCAACATTTTGAGTGCTTAATGGACTTTCAAGTCATTCTTATCTTCTCCAAGAGACCCGCACCGCGAGAATTTCGCCTTCTTTCATTTCGCAAATTGGCAATCGCACAAAGAAAGATGTGACCGGGACGGGACAGCCATCAGCAGCGCAGCGGAGAAAACGAATGCTCAAGTCCACCAATGTCCGTCCAGCTTTAACGACAAAATTGATTACACACAAATGAT
This sequence comes from Syrphus vitripennis, assembly GCA_958431115.1. Taxonomy (NCBI): domain Eukaryota; kingdom Metazoa; phylum Arthropoda; class Insecta; order Diptera; family Syrphidae; genus Syrphus; species Syrphus vitripennis. The sequence goes on from OY288109.1 coordinate 10,506,964, forward strand.
CGGCAAAGGCACCTTTGCGTGTGATCAATCCATCAATGTCAGCAGGCAACTTTTCGGTTCGCAACCAAAGTCGCTGATGTTGTTGACGCTGAGGAGGCAATAAGGGGAAAGGTCTTGAGAAGTTTTTTTTCTTAATGACGATTGACCACCGACCGCCAACGCGAGAATTGACAGTGGCTCTTTGCATGAGTGCGGTGACTGTTTGTGTTTTTGGGGTCACTGTGTGAATTTTATGTCGATTGGGTTACGTTTCGCATTGTGTGTCGCCATTAATTGGGGGGTTTGGTTGGATATAGTGTCATCGTGTGTTGTGTTGTTGGTTGCTCATTGTTAAGTTCGTGTCGGACATATTACACGACGACGACGATGATGCTCAAAGAGCTTCTTTATCGGATACATTCTTCTTCCAAGAATCTCATAATAGACTATCATCAGGCTATCGTCCAGTTGTCATTCTCATTGGGCTTTTGGCTGATGGAAAAGAAGAATGAAATGCGTAATGCACTCATGGAATTCTAATTAGCAAGCGAATTCGTATCCGTATGGTCGATATTGGATGCGAACGAACAACAGCAATGATTTTGGTTGTGTCGGATTGATTTTCTGAGTTTTAAGGAAAACAATATTGACGGGTCAGCGTTTGATGTGTGTGATGTCGATGGAGTCACGCAGAGCCATTTGTTTGTTTATTTAAAAAAAATAACACATTTCCTGGGAAATAAACAATCCGGTTCAGTTTTTTTTTTTTAATAGGGTGAATGCTAGGTATGTTCGTTTGTGGTAATTTCAATAATTTATTTGGAATAGATAATTATATGAAAAAGGTAGGTTGGCATGAGTAAAGTACTATAATGTGTGCTCTATTTAAAAAAAAGTTACGAATTCGGTGGTATGATGACATGTGAACGCATAGACATCGCTTTTACACGCGTCCCACAGCCAAAAAAAAATCTAATTACAATAATTTCCTGGGCACCAAAAACAGAGGAAGGGATTTTTATTTTGATTAGTTTTTGTTGATCCAAAACCGATACTCAGGTATCTGCATTATAGTCAATAAAAGTAAAATTTTGAAGTACCTACAAGGGTAAGATATTTGAATTAAGCGACAAAAATAAAGAACACAAAGTTTACTGTGGAGCAAAGTGGGATTTTAAGAAATGATGTTTTTTTTTGAATATTTAAAATCTTTTCTTGTAAGGAAGATCAAATCAGAATTTTTGACCATACATTTTTGAAATAAAGCATGAATTCGTTTTTCATAAATAACAACCGTATTTTGATTGCATATTTTTTTTCAAACATGGCAGATTTTATTATGTACCTACCACGGGACCGGTTCTTCAGAAACGATTTTTTTGATTATTATATTTTTGTTTTGCAAAATAAGAAGAAATTTAAGGAATATTAATTACAAAAATTAATTTAAAAAAAAAATTATGAAAATTTAATATTTCAAAAAATCGCCATGTAGATTTTTTATATTAAAAGGTTGGGGTTGGCCGTGGCGCGATGGTATACGTGGTCGCCTGTCAACCTCACAGGTCACAGGTTCGATCCCTGTCGTTGTTCTATGTCATGTTTTTATTCCATTAACATTGATCATTGTTGGGCCGCTGGTTTACTAATTACATGTTGTTCAGGCATAACACTAACAACATGTGATTGAGTAAATACTAGTAAGCCCAACAAATATGACAATGAACAAAATAGTGTGAATTATAAAGGGACTTTAGCCCAGCCGCCAACCCTGGAGATAATATCTGAGACAACCACCACCTTAAGTCTCAGTACCTCGCGCCACATACCTTTCCGTACACCTTTTCCTTCCCATCACTATCCTTCACGCCCGCGCTGTGTTGAAAAACATATAAAGGGTACACCATCCCCTTGAGCGCGCGCAAATAATAAAAAAAAGGCACCTATGTATGTAAGTGTTTTTAAGCACTATCTTAAATACTTTAGGTAAAAAAACGGCGATTCATATTTCATTCATATTTCAGCCTCATACGTTAAAAAAAAAAACAATGAAAAAATATGAAGTTTCCTTTTTGTGTGCACTAGAATTATAACGGCCGGAATTTTTGAAATGAAGACACATCTTATGGAACAGTTTGTTTGATGTTTTATTTTTCTCAGAATATTTTAAAATGGTCACCTCATATTTCATATTTAATTTATAAGTGTTTTTGGACAAATGTATTTTTTTATAATAATTTTTTTTTCGAAAAATTTATTTTGACAAATTTTAATATCCCTGTCTTACAATTTTCTTTTTCGACAAATCTTTTTTTGTCCAAATTTCCAAATTTTCTTTTGACAATATTTTCGTTGGTGTTTCTTTTTCAACAATTTTTTAGTATTAAAATACATTTCTGTTTGAAAATTCTTTGTAAGTCGCCAAATATACCCCTACCAAGAATAATCTCATAAATGCTACTTATAGAAGAGACCGAGACGAGAACGGATTTTTTGGACCAAGAGTCTCAGTTGTCATTCCGATAAAGAAAAAATAAAATTAAATATATCAAATTGTTGTTCCTATATTTTTTTTTCAACAAAAAAGCCTAGACCGAAAAGATGCTCACCCAGTACCGAGATTAAGACTAGACCAAGATACCAGACTGATATTTTTCAATTTTAACTAGACCGAGATTTAAATAAAAATTATCTTACACGTGAAAATTAATATCATTTAAAATTTTCCAAAAAAATTTGTGTGCATTTTAAAAAAAAAACATTTTTCTTAATTCAATCAGAAATATCTTAAAAACAAGAAGAATTGTATTTCAAATAATTAATTAATTTCAAACTTTTGGACATTTTATATCTGATAGTCTAAAAAACTTCCGATGGCGTCCTGCAAATTACGTGCAGCAATTTTTAACACAAAAACAATTTTTTGAAATTTCCTTTTATTTTGATGTTCTATTTAGTGTTAAAACTAAAAATGCATACCAGGTCATCTGGAAAATAAAATACAGAGCTCTTGTCAATTATTCAAACATCTTCAATGTGAAATAGAAATTATTCTCTAAAACTTTGCATTCCTAATTTTTTTTTTTTTAATGCATAACATCCCTTCAGGTATTTACATTTAGTGCATTAATTTATTTCATAATTGAATTAATATAACCAAAATATTTATTTTTCCCAAACAATGCACCCTTTCATGCATCAAATTTTAAAATAAATAATTCATCAGAAATATATTTTGAATTTTAATGATTCCTTGAAATACTGTCATTTATATTTCGAATAAACACATGCACTCGAATTAACATATTCATTTTCCATAATTAATTCCAAGAATTCAATATAACACAAATAATAATACAAAAAAAAAATTATATAAAATTAAAATTTTGTAATTGACTTTGGTTGTGGCAAAAATAAAATTTTAACATCTGGAGTACCTCTAGCATTTATGTTTAACTTGAGTAAGTAAATATAATTGAACTTGTAGTTTTAATTATATTAAATAAAATGCAGTTATTTTGGAAATACTTTCCAATCAAAAATCATATTATATCATCAATCTATAAAGGCCATTCATTATATAAATAATTGCATCTCTTTGCTGTCCTGGATATTCAATGTTCCAAAGTTAATAAAAATTATTTTCCTTAATTGGGTCATCTTAATTTTTTTTCCAAAAAATTTAACTACGTTCGTTGCATCATTATACCCATTACAGTCTCTCATCTTTTGTAAAAGCCATCTCCATCCCTCCAAAAATCAATCGTCCTTCAGTATACATTCAAAATACGCATCAGCATTCGAATAAAACCCTATACCCTATACATCTGCATTCAAATTGAAATAATTAATTTGGCAATTTTGCCAACGGAATATGAAACCAAATCAATTCACAACCATCAATAGTGAAAAATCGTCCAAAAATGTCCACATTTTCATTTATAAAAATTGCAATTCCAATTAAAATACACACACAATAATATTTCAAGTGCGCATTAAGGGTAATGATCGCGCATTGCGTATTTGCTGTGCACTTCACTGAGGTCCTTTTGTTTTGTTGTTGCTGTTGTGAGGGTTTTTAAATTGAAAGAGGGGTTTTTCGAATTGATAATAAAAATAAAAATTCCTTTTCCACTTTATACTCATCAGAACAAAGAAATGTCCTACGCGTAATATCAGAACCCTCCAAATACTCATGTTAACAGGACTCACAGGACGATGCATATGGAAGAAATATATCAGGGTGAATGTTTTATTCAAAATTATACAAGAGGGCTTCTGTAGAGAAGAACCACTAACCCGATGTTTTCATAAATAGGTATATCCTGTACCATTTGAACAATATGTCCTTTCGAATTAGGATCTCTTCATAAGGACAGCGAAACAAAGATTAAGTTGTTTTTCAAGCAATGGTAAATAATAATAATCAATATTTGCAAACATCAGTGCAACAATCTCTCTCTCTGTCTGTATATTATCCTTGACACGTATTCATCGGTTATAAGACGTTAAAGAAGATGTTTTCGGTGATGGGACGGTGATGGCTTTTGGTCCTTGGTCCTTTTTGCTTATATTGGAACTAATAATCCATGCCCTTGGCTAATGAATTTTTGGTAGGATTAACATCACCCAGGTCGCATATCGTGTCAAAAGGATCCGCTCTCCTTTAATTCTCATCCCAAGATTAGGTATATATGTACAACAAAAAAAAAAAACACAAATAGGGAACATTTTAATATCCTTTTTGGTACATCATAATTTTTTGGTATCCATAATCCTGCGGGATAATACCCCAGGGAGTGATGAAATTCTTGTTTTTGTTGTGTTTTCGACTGAGTCAAGTCGAGTCGAGTCCTCTTGCCATCAATGTCGCCATCGTGCGTCGTGTTCATGATCCTTGTGATGTCTTCAACAAAATAACAGCCAATATCCTTTTCATTTTGGCCGCTTATTTGTTTCTGTATTTTGATTATGTGAGTCAAAAGAAGACAGCAGAAGGTGCGGAATATTTGCTTTTTTGCTACATTTTTATCCTTACGACGCAGTTTTTATTTTTTTTTCTTCTTCTTTTCTTTATCACTTTCTATATGTATTGAGTAGTCCCTATATAATATCCTAAGGATAATCTTGTTAGCAATTTCTGGATTTAACTGAGGTTTCTTGTTTTTTTTTGTGGATTTATTTCAAAAAATAAATATTGTTTTCTCTTTTTTTTTTATTTGATTTTTGTGGCATACCTACATTTTTTATGTGTGTTTGATCCTGTGATTTTGTATGCTTGGCTATTTATGGTGATGGGATTATCTACTGCATGTTGTGGCATGAGAAGATACGCGAAATGAGATTAACACCTATGTTTATACTTATGTTTTTTTTTTTGGGAAGAAATCTCAATCCAGTGAGACATTTTATGGTAGATTTTCTATGTGGACATTTTTGTGGAAGGATAACAAATATGATTCTTATTTGTGAAGGTTTTTTTTTTGTTGGGTTATTTAAGGATTTTCACACATTCTAATGAAAATATTAGTGTGAGCCAGGTCAAGTAATTGGCTTATTTGGGCTAAGACTAAGATAACCCCTTCTTGATGGTGAGATTGGAGTAAGTGTAATTTGTTCGTCCTTATAAACAAGTATAATAAGTTTCCTTGGTTTACCCATGCCCATGACTATACTTTTGGGCTCCTTATAGGAAACGACTTGCATCCATGAAACTTGACATAAATATAATAAGAAGACGAAATAAAGTTATGTCGTTCTGTAGGTCTATGTGTCGGATCGACTGCAGCCTAAGAAGTTCATCCGTTCATCCGCCTTAGTTTCACACGCCAATTTGGTTGAGGTCCTCCTCCCTCCTACATGCGCCAACTAAGTTACGGTTCTGCGCCGTGCTGGCGTCCCTCGTGATTCGATTCGAAGATTTTCCAGGCTGGAACGTTGGCCTCCATTCGCTCTGCATGACCCAGTCATCTAGGTCGCTGGACCTTGACCCATTTGACTAGGTCAGTGTCGCTGTAGAACTGATCTTGGTTACCTACATATCTTCTCCTTTACTCTCCCTCTATACAGACGGGAGCAAAAATCCTCCGAAGAATTTTTATTTTGAAGCATCTTAAAGCGTAGAGAGAAATTTTAGGTGTTCGAGTGCTCCTATCAAATGTATCCGTGAGATCTTTTCTTAACCGGATGGAGCAGCGTGCGTTCTTCATTGTCGTCCTGCAATGAACGGATGAGTTCGGAAGTGACGACCCAAAAACTTGAAATGGCTCTTTATAGCCCTCAAATCGAAAAAAGAGTTCTTAGGTTTTTCCAAGATCTGCCGCAGTGTGAATATTTGGTCTATGGTGAACTTTCAGGGTTTAAGACCACACTGATAAGGACCTACCAGGCTGTTCACGATTGGCTTAAGACGCTCATGAGGACCGGGGGAAAAATTCAGTTGAGTAGGTGCATACATACCTAACAACTTTATAGTTTGTGCCTTTGAATAATTCGGCTGGGATACTGGTATCTTCAAAACCACCAGGTTAGTTGCGATCGGAATTGCTGGTCTAAGTCACCTAAATTAAATGGTTCTATCTCCCTTGCAAAAGAATTGGATTCATCAGCAAAGATCTTGAAGAAGTAGTCTTTCCATATTCCCAGCCACCTTAATTTCAATTTCTTATCTTGCAATGGTGAAATAGAAAAAAAAACAATTAATTTTTTTCATAAATTAGTTCAATTAAGCAATCACACCAAGTGATCCGACAAATTCAATTCACCATCAGTCACCACTCTACGAAAAAAAAGACAGACCTGGTTTTATTACTCCTTTGCAACATGTTTGCTAAAAAATATTTTTTTTCAAGTGTTCGCTAGCGATACCAATCGTCCACATGGTCAATTATAATAATTGCAAAATAAAAAAAAATCTCATCCCTTTTGTAAAATGTAGTTTTTTTTTGTTACTTTTTTGAATCCTCGTAGCTGTTATAGAATTTTTCTTTTTCTTTCAACCCGATTGCACCACCACAAAGAATCACAATTAACCAGAAAGGAACCATATCAGAGAACCAGCTTCAGTCAGCGCACGTTCGCTTCAATTAATTTCGTCAAAAGAAAATTTACAATTGATAGCAAACTTGCTACAAGCAGACGCCAGCTATAGCGTCGTTGCGTTGTATAGTCACCGTAGTTCTTGTTGCAGTTGTAGTCGCCGTCGCCGTCGTCGTCGTCGGTCGGTTTGTATGGCTCACACGCGTGTGATCCACTCACAACTCTTTCATTATGCTTTAATTGTTCAATTACATATCCGCATTGTGGCGGAAAGCAGCACCCCAGCTAACCAAGTTGCAGCTGAAATTTTTGTTTAAAAACGAAAAATGAAGACCTCGAAAGCATCAAATCCAGTGAGTGGTGTAATGATGATGAATATATGAGGATGAATGAGGAGAATGAGAACGACGACGACGACGACGACGACGTAGACGATGTTGGTAAATGGGGAAGCATGTAATTGAATGTGGCAGGGCTTTGAGGGGGCTTGAGGAACTATACAAGGCCTTAAGGGCTATTAACGCCAAATGGGATAAATCATTTTAATTCGCATGCCATATCACGAAAAAATAATGGAGAAGTTGCAGCAGCCCATACAGTATATACATAGGTAGACTTACTGGTGTACAAGAAGAAAGAACACAGTGGAGCAAAAGAAAAATATTAATAAATTGCGACTGTAAGTGACACTTGAGAATTATGCTAAGAGATCCTGGAATTCTACTTCAAATGAGTAAAATTCAGTGTGACCAGTATAGGTTTTTTTTTTGTTTCTTTAGTTTGTAAATCAAACAGTTATTTTATTTTGGGTGGTGAATTGAAATTCGTTTGTGTCTATACTCCATTTTCCTTTTCAAAAATCCTTAAAATTACATTTTACATAAATAGCGAATCGAATTGGCAAATGTGGTTGATTGGTATAATCGAAAAATCTGCTCGCAGAAGTACACACAAATTGTCAAACATTATTACCTACTTATTGGTACATTTGTTTGATTGTAATTCATTGAGTTAATAGAAGATTAAAACTAAATACATATCTTAAAAAATTATTTACCTGATTGGTATAAAATTGTCTAATGATTAGAAAATATCAAACTTTGTACTCTTCAACCCAAAATAATCTTGATGACACCAAATACAAACTATTTTGCCTCATTTATTCTAGATGGTATAAACTGGTCTAATGACTGGTATAAACTGGTCTAATTATTAATTCTAATGCAAACATAAATCACACTATCCTGGTCACACCAAACGTGAAGGCGTTCAGTGAAAAAAGTAAAAAAAAAGTAAAAACACAGCACAGAGAAAAGAAGAGTGAATGTTTCAAGGGTCCAATTAGGGCACATTAAGGCGAACTTCATTTTCTGCGAATTATAGCATTCCCTTTCCGGTGTGCCGACCGACGCAAAACAACATCACAATAAGGAGACTCCATTTATATATGAGCGTATCCTACTATCCGCACCTGCATCATCATCAATATAAAGCGTCTCGGTATTATAACCACTTTCGATGTCATGTCCTTATGCGTTTGCATTCTGCACACTCATACGGCGCCAATGAATTGGATTCCTCGCGGTTCGGTTGTCCGATGGCGCATCCCCACAGCAACTTAACAAAAAAAAACATTCACCGAGTGTGTTATGTAGTGGACCTTAAATGGTCATCCCGGCACTATGACCAAGAGAGACTCCCTTCCAAAGAACACACCAAACATTGTGTTTCAAGAACAACCAAACCATGTTTGGGAGGGAATATAGCATACGCTCTACGTAGAGGTAAACTTGGGGAAGATACTTGAATATGTCGCTAGAAGGAGTGTCGATTCGATTCAATGCCGGCCAATTGATGTGCTTATGGAGTGCTTTAGTGTTTCTAAATGGAAAATGGCCTTGTGAGGTTGATGTGTTTTTTGTTTTTTTATTTGGTATAGTGTGTTTTTGAAGCAAGTCGTTAGTCGTGTTTATGCTACCTTAGAAGTTCTGCGTTTCGGTTTTCCAGATCTGATGATGGCATGGTGCGGAATATAATAGTGAGCGACAATATGTGTTCTTCTGCAAGATTGACGTGGTACATGAGCACACATGACTTTGGTATGGCTGAGGGAAGATGATAGGCTTTTGGTATAGACGATTTGATGTTTCTTCGATATTTTTGTCTGAATATTTATATTGATTGATGTGATTCTTGATGTGCTTTGTCTGGATGCTGGAAAGAGGAAGGTAAACAAAGGATTTTAAAAATGTTTTCAAGTTCAAAGAGTTTTCTTTCTTGTTCTCTGTCGAAGGGAAAAAATTATTTAAATAAAATCGTATTCTTCATCAATTTATTTTTAGAGTTGGTCAGCTTTTTAGATTCATCCTCAGACGTAAGGTGTGACGCCAGATAGGAATGGACAGATTTTTTTTTTTTTAACAATTTTTGTTATGTCCATTAAATTATTTAATAATTTTCCTGGCAAATGGCCCACCTATAATAAAACCTGTTCAAAGGATCTTCTATGTAGGCCCAGGCAAGACATTGCCAGGTTTGGTGCGGTATGTACTGGACATTGGCCTAGAGCATGCAGCGAAGTTGGGCATTCCGCACAACGCGAACGGGCAACGGTAATCCATTTTCTCTGCAAATGTTCCGCTTTGGCAAACATTAAAATGCAATCCTTTGGAAGGACATTCTTCTACGATCTCAACGAGCTATCTGAGACGAAGATCAGATATCTGACCAAATGGCTCTAGCATACTCTGCTGTGAAGCTTCTCTGTAAACCTTTCAATCTTAGGTCAAATGAGTTATGGTATCAAAACGGTGCACTACAGCGCCAATTGGATCACATGCTAGGTTGCCTTGAGATCGCCATTTCTACCTGTATTGACTTGCACAGTTATTATTCGACTAGCCAACAAAATAGTTTGAGCTCAAATATAAAAATAGTCTCTGATGTAAAAATAAAATTTAGATTTTCAAAAAAATTTAGAGACATTTTTTCAAAATCATTTAAATACTTGATTCAAAATACTTAGTTTCCAAAAATCTAATATGCAATTTAGTAGCTGGTAGCGTAAATGTTATTGCGCAGGGCTGCCATTTTTTTTTTTATTGAAATGGTTAGAGCCATTTTTGAGATAAGCTAGTTTCGTCGTAGCGGTTATCCAATGAGCAATAATTTCAAAAACCTCACGTTTCAAGTTTGAAAAAAATGGTTATAGGTCAGGGTACTGTCAGAATGACAGTCAAAATGACAGACATACTGACAAACAAGCGGAATGAATTATGGGACCCATCTATCTTTTTTACGAATACGAAAATTGCCTGGTACCTACCTATTGTCGAAAGTAAAAAATAGGCCTTAGTTTGGTAAAATCATGTACGAATCTGGTAGAATTACAAACGAACCACGGATTTATAAGGGCGGAATAAATCCGTGAATCCGAAATCTGGAGAATAATCATGAAAAATGATAATTTACCAAAAAAAAAAAAATTTAAATACGGACAAAAAAATTAAACATAATTGAGGCCATCAGTGCAATAGTGGCGTAACCCACTTTTTTTGCAAAACGAAGTAGAATTTAGAAAAAAAAACTTGCTCTGCAAAATATGTATTTTTTCAAACTCTTCTACGTTTTTATATTAATCAAAAATTTCAAAGGGAAACTACAAAAAATCTTTAAAGAAACCCTGTTTCTTAAATCTCTCGTAGCTCTAAAGTGAATTTTATGGATTACGCCCATTGCTCATGGCCTCAATTATTAGTTATTCAATTTAAGGTGCATTGCAGGAGTGAACTCCATATCACCGAAATGAACAGAAACTCATGCATGGTCTTGGTCTAGTATGATTTCTTAGCCAAACTTTTTCCAAAATTCATGATTTTTCTTCTTTGATCTTTTGTTCTTCCATTCAAAATGCAATATTATGGTGTTAGATATTTTTGTACAGTGAAAACATAAAAAGCAAAAATATTCATAACTCATTTTATCGAAATCACCTTTTTATGCACCGACTAATCCATAACTTCTTTCCAAATCATATAAAAAATGTAAGCTCCTTTTACATTAGAAACAGCTAACCTGCTTTTATTATAATCTTTCCGCTTAAATCTGCTACTGTGGCATATCTTCTTTTTCTCATATCCCAGCTGATCCGTATCTAAACACTCCCAACTTCTCAACCTCTTTTTTCACAATTCATTTAACTTCTATAAAAATGCTTCCTTCAGATAGATAACAGAGAAAGAAAGAGAGAGAGAGAAACCAAAACCTTTCACCATCATCGGCCGTAAAATAAAATCACAGAAGCTTCAGCCGACTTCAACAGCATCCTCCTCTATACCGTTAAGGCGAGGCATAGCAGCATATTTCTTCTATCAACATCAGAAACAAAAAAAAAAGAAGAAGCGGCTTCGGCAGCAGATTATGAAATCTCGATTTAAACGTCTTCTGTTATACCATACATTTTATACGAGTTGTTATATATTGTAAAATCAGGTCCTATATACATATGTATATACGTGGTGCATTCCAGTTTTATTTTGCTCTTTGCCTTATTTGTTATTTCCTTTGTATCTCATTCATGTAGGACATTGTTAATTAGCAATTAATGAAGCGATAATGAAAAGAAGATAAACTAAGCAAAAGAAGACCACGACTACGACTACAACGACGACGATGACGATGACGACAACGTAGACTTTAAGGCTGAAGATACATATCATTCAGCATCATCTCTATATCGGGGGTTTGAGTTGGTCGGCATCATTGCATCGCATGGCAAACATTCGATTCCTGAACAAAGAGTCAGATTTTTTTATAGTGGAAAGGAAAGGCGCGCGAAATGAGAGAAGAAGACGAAAGCAAAGCAAAAACAAAAAAAAAAACTAGAGCGAAATCTTGGCAGGAGATAAACCAAGGATTTTACCTCCTTCCATCCAAGTCTTGAAACGAAACATCACATGCGGCATAAAACGATATCGAAGACAACGCGACGTGTTTGTAGATGTATTGAAGAAGGGACGTATCAGGACATCGCTTGGCCTTAAACCATTTCCGGCTATAGAACTTAACTTAATTATAAATTTAAAAAAGAGGCTGGGTGCGACCCACACTGATAACTTCCCATATGTGATCTTGAAAACTTTATATTTAGTTTTTTTCAAATAACCAAATTTTCTGCGAAACAAACTTTAGCTGTTAAATTCAAACAATCATTATTTTAAGATTGAAAAGCATTTTAATTATTTAAAGAGATTTACGAAATGCACATATATTATAGAGATTAAATACCTAATGGCAAAGTTAATATCATTGCTCGTTCTCAAGATATTCGAGTCGAAAAACCAATTTTACCACTTTTTAGTTAATTTTTTTTTAATATTTTTTGTCAAAAACTGTCAATTAGATATTTGTCAAAATTTAACCTTTCATAAAAATTGTACTATGTATAAAATAAAATATTTTAGAAGGCACAATCGTTGTTCGTTCTCAGGATATTCGAGCTGAAATACAATTGTAACTACTTTTCTTTAGAATTTTTAACAGTTTTTGATTTTTTGTTAAAAAACTGCACATTCAATATTTGTCAAAATTTTATCAGTTGCCAGAAATTATGTTATGTAGAAAATAAAACAAACAAGAAGTCAATATCGTTATCCGTTTTTGAGAAATTTGAGTCGAAAGACAATTTATACCAATTTTTGGTGGAGTTTTTTGTAGTTTTTAATTTTTTGTAAAAGAACTGTCCATTGAATTTTTTTGAAATTTTCACCAGTAGTCAAAAACAACATTTTTCGTGAAATAAAATTATTTTAAAGTTAATATCGTTTTTCCATCTAAGAATATTCGAGTTATAAAAATTTTTTTTTAGTTTTTTTGATTTTAAAAAATAACGGTATATTGATTTTTTTCCAAATTTATATCAAATTTGTATGACGTCATAATATGTCGAATAAAATTTATTTCAAATCAATAGCATTATTTATTCGTGAGATATTTGAGCCCAACCAAAATTTTCACTTCTTTTTTAAACTGCTATAGTAAAAAAAAAACAACTGATTGAATATTAATAAACGCCCTTTCAGCTTCTTTCGAAGTTATTATCTGTAAAACAAAATTTATTTCAAGTCGATATCTCTACTCGTTATTGAGATATCGACGACGAAAAATGGTACCAGAACGTACGGACGTACGGACGAACGTACGTACGAACGTACGTACACACGCACACACAGACATCTCTCTAAAAATGATTGATATAGGCTCTAGGGGCCTTGAAACGTCGAGAAATGTCAAAAATTTCAATTTGACAAATCGGACCGATTACAATAACTCCCTATGGGAAGTTAATAAACAAATGTTGGGTAGCACGCACACAGGAATGGTTGAGAGTTATAAGTCATTTAGGCCCCGGTTCTTCATACACTTTCGCTTTTATTTTATTGGTGTCCGGTTGCAGGGTTTGAAATTTTTGGAAACACCCTTTTAGGTCTGTTGAATTTTTAAACCCGCCATAAATGTTGATTTGGATAGTTAATACATTTATTTGACGAAGTATTTTGAGATTTTTTTTTCTGAACCTTTAAAATGAAATTTTCAAAATTTTATGGTCTCATTTTTGAAATATTGAAAAATGTCATCAAAATTTAAGCTTTTAAAGATTTCTCTTTTGAATCTTCAATTAATGCAGTGAATATGTAAGCTTAGTTTTGGTCTATATTTAAAGAAAAAACTATTTTCGAAAACATAAGTTTTTTGATTTATTTTATTTTTAAAAAAATTACTTTTGAATATTTTTAAAAATCAACTACATAGTTTAAAAAATGATTTTTTTCAATCATAAATTTTTTAAATATATTTTTTCCCCGGAAAAATTTTAAGTTTCATTCTAATTTCTTAACCGTTGATTAAGTTTGATCCATCATTATTTATTATTGATTAATTAATTGTTATTATTATTTTAATAATTAAAATAAAATATTTTTTTTTCAGTAAATCTTTAGTTTAGTTAATCATGGGTTAAGCTAATCAGCCAACTGTAAGGGCCCTTCTCAAACATTCTTAATTATATAGAGTAGAGTACAGGCCTGAACCGCGGTTACTTCAGTTTCAATACATTCCTTTGCAAAACACAAATAGCAAAATGAAACTGAGGTTCTCATTTAGGCTGGGCCCTGTTTGTGGAAAGGGGTTTGGAGGTTTAGAGACATGATGTTAGTTGATTCTGTATAGTATAAAATAAATTGAAAAACAGGAAAATCGTGATGAAAAACAATGACACGATGTGATGTCTGGTAGACGTCTTTGGTTCGAGGCATGATATTATTATTGTATTTTGCGAGCGAGAGAGTTCGTCTTTTGTGAGCTGCGCTATAGATTCTAAAGTAAGCAAAAAAAAAGCGGTTGATTTGACGCAAAATGTTTTGTGTTGTTTTTGTAAGATGAGGTGAATAGAGGGAGTTTGTACTAGTAAAAGATAGAAGAAGGTATCTGAAGGTAATGATGTTTTTTTTTTGTTTATTTTTGTTTTTGAGAAGAGAGATGCTATATTTGCTTTAACTAAAGTCAATGCAATAATGAGACGAAAATGTATGTTAACGTGTTGCTTAGTTTTTTTTTAATTTTTTTTCTGAGGTTGAATAAGGTCTGCCCTTTTCATGTTCACTAAAAATTAATTCAATAAGATTGTAATCTTAAGTTGTAAAAACAAAACGATTTTAGTTTTTATATACCAATTGATTTTTTTTTTTGATATTTGTTGAAGAAGTTAGTACTTTATTAATGTTTTTCGTGTTTAAAGATACTTAAGGATAATGTTTAGAGGTATGAGCAATATTAAAAAAACATGGATCACGATTTTCTATACGTTTACTATATCAGTCAAAAAATTTAAATGTAATTGAGAGATTTTCGGTGGGTACAAATAAGTTTTTGAAGTTTTATAAGATACCATATCATCTAGAATCCGGGAGGAAAAAGCATACAATTGAAGGTGAAATCAAGTACAAAATTTTCATATCTTAACTGGTTATAAAGGGTCTTTTTTTAAAGAAGTATATAGAACTTTAAGTTGGCAACACTTTTTTAAAAGGCGGCCATTTTAACAGCTGTAAAGTGATTTTTGTTTAGTTTGGTTTGCCATTTCAACATGAATTCGCCTGAAGTACGCTTCCAAATTGCGCAAATTTATCCCAATCCCGATCCCGATTTTCACAAAATAATTTTGTCTATCGATGAAGCTCACTTTTGGTTGAATGGCTACGTCAATAAACAAAACTGCCGTATTTTGAGTGAAAATAGTCCCCAAGTGTATGTTGAGGCACCGTACATCCAGAAAAATTGACTGTTTACACCAAACTTTATGGGCGGGAGAAATCATTACTCCGTACTTCCTTATAAACGATGCTGCCCAGAACGTTACAATCAGTGGCGACCGTTATTCAATTCAGTCGTCCTTTAATTGAACAACCACGATGTACAGAAGCTGTGGTTTAAACAAGACGGTGCAACATGCCACACGACTCGCGCAAAAATTAATTTATTGAAGGCAACATTTGACAACCCCATAGTTTCAGGTTTCGGACCCGGGAATTTGTTTCCAAGACCGTGCCATTTAACGCCGTTAGAGGTTAGACTTTTTCCTGTTGGAATATGTACAGTCGCGTCGATAAGCCCCAAAATATCGAATACTTGTAGGGAAAAATTCGCCGCATTATTGCCGATATACGGCCACAAATGTTGGAAAAAGTGATCAAAAATTGTAACTCCAGATTAAATTACGTCCCAGCCAACCGTGGCGGTCATATGTCAGAAATCAAACTTTATTATAATGCCAAAAGATGATCTTCCGAATAAAGTCAATTTCATGTCAGTTTTTAGAATTCATCATCATCGGGTCGACAACCGGGGTCCGGTCTACCACTCTGGAGTCTACCATATAATATTTAACAAAGAACTTTCCGAGCCGGTTCCTCTTCACTCATGCGAGCTAGGTGCCCTGCCCACCGGAGTCTACCGAGCTTTATTTTTGTCACTATGTCTGCTTCACTATAGATTGCGTACAATCCATGATTGATCCGTCTCCGAAATCCTCCTTCCTCACATATGGGGCCAACAATTCTCCTTAAGACTTTTCTCTCGAACTCTGCTAAGATGTCGGAGTGTCTTTTGATAAGCACCCAAGTCTCGGGTCCATATACGCGAGTACTGGCAGAACCATGGTTCTGCACAGCAGCAGTTTTGAAGTTATGGTGAGATTTCTGGATTTGAAGAGCTTTGACATACTATAGTAGGCTCTGTTGGAATTGAGCAGCTGTCCGCGTATTTCTTCTTCTATATTATTGTCGGCTGCTACTATTGACCCAAGGTATTTAAACGACTGCACCACTTCAAATTCGTGCTCCGCTACCTTGATTGTTTTACCAACTGTTTTTAGAATTCATCTTTGTTTAATTCTATTCCCGACTTTTATAAAGCATCATCCACTATGAACTTTTAAGGACAACACCAAAACACAATATTATATGTGTATCAGTTACTTGGAAAAACCATAAAATTCAAGTCAAGGATCAAAAAAGTTGTTCTAAATTTTCCATCCCATAACCGAGACACACTTTTAAGTTGAAAAGCTCAATGAAATGGAAATAGCCCTGTCGGTTATACCTTTCAATCTTTTATGCATACAATTTGTGTATTATTAAACCTAACCACTTTTTGGCTGTCTCCAATCCATTAAAAGTTTCGCAAAAACTATTTTCCAACTTGAAAATCATGACTCAACAATATCACTTATGGATGATGTTGATGATGATGATGGCGATGAAACTACCGCACACAAAGGGGGATGGGAGACAAGGTATTCCCCATGAGAAAATAATAGAGGAATGTGTATATACAGTTAAGAGGAACGCATATTGCATCACATTCCTTTAAACGGACAAAAATTGAAAGTGAAAAAAGTTGCATAATATCACAGTAGACCGACCGCGCTATTCTTCTTTCGTATAATAGATGCCAAGTGGAGACCATCACTTTGCGAATGATCCTTTGACCCAATCCCTGATTCTTCCCCATACGATGAATAGTCCCCTTCATCGTGTCGGTAAAATATCAACACTTTTCAACCTTCCCGCGCATTTGATGTTTTCTCTTATCTATTTCATTATTAAAATCCAAAAAAGATACAAAAATGTTCCCCAACAAGTTAACTTTCAACCAAACGGTTGCAGCTTTAGAGAGGGTATTTCCCAGTGCGCTGAGGTTGTTGTTGTTTTTTTTTTGTTTCTTCTAGTTTATTACTCCTCCTTCGATTTAAGAGTCACTCTATGAGTAGTACAGTTAATTAAAAAGGTCGGGTCGAGTTTATTGGGAGCAAGAACACAACATCATATATACATATACAATTATTGCCAAAGATACAAAAGTATCTAGCGGGCTGCTCCTTTGAAAAAAAAGTTCTTCTTTTGTTGCGAACATTTTGCTAAGCTGGATTTTTTTTACTGTAGCTTGTCCGTCATTTTGTTTTGTTTGTTTTTTCCAATTTGTTTGTTATTTTTATGATGTTATTCGTTTACTTTACGATATTCCAAGGTAAGGGTATCTTTAGGATTTGTACAAAGATTGGAATTGGTTATAAAAAGGAAGAAGGAGAAAGGGAAGAAAAAGAAGAAAAGAAGAAGAAGAAGAAGAAGAAGAAGAAGAAGAAGAAGAAGAAGAAGAAGAAGAAGAAGAAGAAGAAGAAGAAGAAGAAGAAGAAGAAGAAGAAGAAGAAGAAGAAGAAGAAGAAGAAGAAGAAGAAGAAGAAGAAGAAGAAGAAGAAGAAGAAGAAGAAGAAGAAGAAGAAGAAGAAGAAGAAAATTGGTGTTCGTCATCTAAGCTATTTTTTTCTGTAACTTAATCTTTTTCGTTAACATTTTTAATCTATAATTCAGTTATCAATTTTTTACCGGATTAAAAAATATTTCCATGGAAGCAAGTTCACTCGATGAATCTGGTGGATTCAAGTGTTTTATTTTTTCTTAGATTCTTTGTTGAAAGATCGAAGGGAATTCTGAACCACACAGAGCAAAAGGTGCGATGGTTATCGCGTTTGGCCCAGGCACACAAAAACTCTTGGATACCTACATGTTATTCAGGGAGTTCCTCAAGAAGTAACCATGGAAATGTGACGACGACGACGACGATGACGATGGAACAACGTACCTACCTACAACTCCCAAGTTAAAAGATTTCTATTATGCTCCAAAAGTTTCATCGGTCTTGCTCATGTATAAAGAACTCAGAGTTCAAAAGAATAAAATAAACAAAAAAAAAAAAAAAACTGTATCTTTAAGATACAACTTCTGCCTTTAGGGTACCAGCGAGCAGCGAAATGTAACCCCAAAGGCAGCGATGAAACGTGGCCACTTAATTGTGGCTTCATCCAATATCTTCTATAATACACTCCCGTGCTAAAAAGGGGTGAGATCTTTTTCTTTTTTTTTTTTATTTGTTTCGCCAACCAAGCTCAAGCTGCTGCGGTAGGAGGAGTGAATGATGAGAATTAAAAGATACCGAAAAGTTTTAGTCTCCATGGGATTATGAGGCGCTGGTTGTGCAGTTTTGAGGCGCGAGAAGTTCCAAAGACTTCCGTGGATAATCGGAGCTTAGCCTTCTATACCGATGATGCTGAGTATGGTGTGTATGGTGATGGTGAGTTGAAAAAAAAAGGCAGACACTCACTGAGTTTGTGCGGTTTGGTATATAAATAAATTCTACTTTTCTACTCTTGCAAAAAGGTTATGAATACGTTTACATTAATTAGCTGTTGATTTAATTAATCCGATTAGGCAAAAGAGTAAAGAAACAAACAAAAAGCTTATGGTACTGCGTGTTGCTGTGTTGTGTTGTGTTTTGTGTGTGGAGTATAGAAAAAGTTGATGTTGTTGATTGGGAACAACGTTTTGTTTTAATTGTTTCTTTAGGTTTTCCTATTTTTCAAGAAGAGCATATTTAGGAGTATGTTATTCATTCTCTTGTCAGAGTTACTCAAGTGAAGATTAGACTTCGAGGAATTTTATTTAATAATAAAATTTAGGTTTGGATTGTTGAGGATGTCGAATGCTTATGTAACTATAGTCAAGGTATTTGTGGAATAGAAGGTTAGAGATTTTCTCGGAAATCAATTCAACGTTGAAGACTTCTCCAAGGCAAATCGTTTTCATAAATAAATAAATTTGCAGAAAAGCTGATTCAATTTTAGGGAAGAGCTAGTGATAAAACTTAAGATAAATTTTGTTAACTCATATCATGATGTAAAAGGTGAATTCACTTGGATCGATTTTTGTGTAGGAAGGTATTTTTTTTTTTTTAAAGCAAATAAAAAAATAAACGGAATTCCAACGGATAGACTTATTCAAAACATATTTTGTTCATTCGAACCTTTGAAAACTTTTTGAATTTTGACAAGGACAAAAAAAAACAGAATTCCAACCAACTCAATTTTAACAATAATTCTAAATTTGTTTTAATCAGATTAAAATTATCAGATTAAAAATCAATTTTCCAAAAAAAAAAAAATGTCATTGTTTGGCGTACAAACGTTTTCTGAGAAAAAAAATACAAAACAAAATGCACGACTGGGTCGCACTGCTCCTATGTGCGATAACATCTTGGTTTTGAAGTCAAATCAAAAAAAAAAAATACAATATTACCCGACTACCTACTATCGATTATGGTCACAAGTGATAATATGAAAAAACCCTAAAACTCATTATTTGAATTGATAAAATAAGCCAAAAAAGAAGTTTAATCTTAAAACTGAAGATGCCATCTTATGTATCATACAAATACAAATTTTTGAAAAAATATTTCAAAAATCGTTAGAGCTGTCTTTTCAAAAAAAGAATTTGATTTTATTTTTTAAATACAAAAATTTTTTTTTTGAAAATTTTTGTATGCAATATTATTAAGATTATACAGGAACTGCTTTAGAAAAATGTTTACCGTAATCCGTCCAATAGTTTACTAGAAAACCGAACACAAAAATATCCAGTTCTATAGAAAGTACCTTTAATAACGGATTTTTTCAAAAATATTTGTTAACTATTAAAGTTACTTGACAAAACCCGATTAAAAAAATATCATCAAAATCGTTAGAGCCGTTTTCGAGATAAAAATGTTTTGTCTAAACGGTACTATGACGGGTAGATAGGTACCGTTATTTTTGAAATTTAAAAAAAATTCGATTTCCCTTCTAGGCAATCTCCCCAAAACCTTATGTCCAAAGTTTAAAGAAAATCGCTTGAGTAGTTTAGGCTGTAGGTCGAGGTATACAGACAGACCGACAAGCAGAATTGTGGGACCCACTCATTCGCGTTCTCTATCATCGTAATCACGATGCACGAATCTAAAACTTGCCCTATAGTACAGCAAGTAAAACAAATTACAAAGACAAGAATGTCAGTAGAGAATAATGTGAACAAGCATAAAATTTTTTTATTTGCTAATAATGAATTCTATGGATTGCTAAATGATGTTTGAGTCCAAAACTGATGAAAAACTGTATTGAAAAAATACGAATTATTGACTTAACAAATATTTTTTTAAACTAAAGTTTATTTTTTAGTTTCCAATCGATTTATATTAAATTTCTTAAGTTTAAAAAAATAAAACATTATTCCAAGGGAATCCACCCGTTTTCAAAATACATATTAAATTTTTAACAAGTTTTTTTTTATTTTTATATTCAATATTATTGCGATTATAATATAGAGAAGAACCTCTTTCAAACTGCCTATAAGAAAGTAGAAAATCAAAAAAAATTGTCTAATGGTGAGTACTTAACGGTTTTTTGAAAAATATACAGGAATAAAAACATCAAAATCGTCGAAGTCATTTTCGAGAAGCATAAGATTTATTTTAACGGTTTTATGACAGGAACAAACACAAAATAAAAACCTGTATTAAATGCAATTGTAGAGCAACAGCAAAATTGGCATTTCAAAGAGTATTAGGTATAAAGAAAGTTTCTGACGTTCAAAATTTGTTTTTTTTTTTTAGAAAATACGACTTCAATTTTTCAAAATTGTTGGTCAATCTTATTTCCTAAAGATGCGCAGTAACGGTAAATACTTTTCTTTTATCTCAAAATTACGTTTTTTCAAAAACATAAACGTCTTCAAAACCCACAAAATTGGAAATCAAGAAATAAGTCAAGTTCTTTTTTTAGTGCATGATGTATTGCTTAGCAATTTTTGAAGTAAGTTCTAGTTAATTAATATTCATATAATAAAAAACGAGTTAGCATGTTTTCACTCTCCAGCCAATAATATTAATTTAGTCAGTTAGTTATTCGTATTAGAAGAAAACGTTTCTCAAGAAACTTATAATTTAATTACTTATTACATGGTGATAGAAAATTAGAATCTTTATGCCATTTATGTTTGTATTAAATTTCAAGACAAAATTCCACCTATAACCTTGTGTTTTGTGCAAATTAAACATTAAAATTAAATATTAGAATAAAATTAAATCCTTCTTCAAAAGGATTTCCTAATTTATTACAAAGTTAATTATTATTAAGAAGCCTCATTATAATTTTCAATTAGATGAACACCACCGCCACGCCGCACCGCGCATCGATATAATTAAACCTTGACTTTGTTGTTAATTGATAATTTAAACTTCTTGTAAACGAAACATTAATTTATTGATTTCAAATTTGTTAACCTCTTTTTAAAATGATGCGCAGTTAAACGTGGGAGTTTTGTGTTATTATGTTTCCATTTGTGTCAATGGTGTGAACAACATTTATTAAGCAACTTAAAATCCGATTACAATATCAGCAGGTGGTGTTTGAACATTTTAATGTGCATTAATCAATGTTTTTTTTTTTTTTGAATGAAGATTTTTTTTAATTGCTTTCATAAAAAAAATATTGATTTTCTGATGGAAGCATCAAAATTTATAATCATTTCAAAAAAAAAAAAATGAGAAGCCATTAACTTTTGTTGACTCTATCAATTTTGCATCTAAATTATTATCGATAAATTATGGTTTTTTTTGTTGTTGTTGTTTTATTTCGATAATTCCCACGAAACAACTCTGTCCATTATGGTATGATATAATAAAAACAAAGCTAGTCATTGTAAGCTGCATGAGAACAAAAAAAAAATAATATTAAATAAAAAGTCAAGGCCAATGATTTTCTGTTTTTGTTTTTAAATTTTTTAAATATTAATAAATCACAAAATCACCAGTTTTGGAAATATGATGTGGGATTTTTTAATTTTGTAATTGTTTATTGTTGTTTTCTGATTTAAGCCTTAGTTTTAATAATTTAAGTTGTTGTTATAATAAAATCAAGAATTTTTTTGCTTTTTATTGATTTAGATTAAAAAACCCGTTTTCGAACTTGCTCTTTAAGAGGCAAAAAGTAGATAAAATATAATGAATCAACTTATATTGAAAAACGTATTTGCTTATTTCACGAGTAGCTATTTAGTCAGTGTATGGAAGGTATCGTTATTCTTGATCTTAAAATATTTAGAAGAAATGTTTGCAGATAATATACATAGCTCAAAAAACCGATATACGCATCTTCTCAGACAGCCAGGCCGCGTTAAAAACCTTAGACTCTGTCTCTACAAATTCACCAACAGTCTTGAACAGCCGATCATCTCTTACGGAGATGGCCACACATTTCAATATTCACCTCTGCTGGGTGCCGGGCCATGGAGACTTTCCAGTAACTTTCCCACGAAGACGAACTCACAAAAAGAGGAACAACTTTACCTCTGTTGGTTCACAAAGCTAGCAAGGGTATTCCTTTGGCTACATGCAAACTCGTGCTATGGAGACAACAAACTACAGGTGGAATAACATCACCACCTGTATAGCGACAAAATTAATTTGGCCTAAACTTAGTGCCAAACGCTCCAAACAATTGATCTCCCCGAGTAGATTGGATTTTAGCTACGTTATATAGGTGTCCTGACTGAACACTGCTAATAGGTTAGGTAAACATGCACTTCGACTTGGAGCCTCTGCAAACGATTTTTGTACGAGGAGAGGTAGAACAGACTGTCTTTCATCTTCTATGTACCTGTCCTGCCCTATCACAAAGACGAATACTTCCACTTCAATAATCCCAGCGATCTAGTAAAGTCAGACATCACTTGTCTCCTACGCTTCATTCGAAGTGGTTCAACGAGTGAGTTTGATCAACTGATCCATGTGGTATCACAACGGAATTTTGGTCTAAGTGTGTTGGATTTCCAAACCAACAGCCACTTTAACCTCACCTAACCGAACTTGCCTCAAAAAACACTATACACCAAACCAATTTAAAAAAAAATCCACCCACTCGTGCAGGCTGTAGCTCAACAACAGACATAATTGCAAAACCCAATTTTTTAGGGCTGGTTAGGAGACCGAAATGAGGCTAACTTCAAACAATAGACCACCTCTAGAATAAAATGGTTGTTTTTGATTTTTGTCACAAAATAGGCTTCCCAAACTAAAATCTCCGAACTCGATGTTTCTTCTGAAGCTAGTCTTACGTCATCTATGCCTTTTAGCTAATTGATAGCTAATTACTTCAATACTAAGTCGGCACAATCGAACAGAACTTCCGATAAGCCTTGACAATTGACACCGCTTGCATATGTCAATTGATTTCTTTTGACTAGTTTCAGTTCAGTCAACAATTTCTGACAATGGTCACAAGAGTTACTTAGTTAAAAAAAAATTGGGTCCCAAAACAAAAAAAAATGAAATGAACTTGCTTCTCACCAAACTAGGTGAAGAGCCCCTCATTCCATCACAAAGGTCGTAACAATCTATGTAATTTGTGTCCCTAATACATAATATTACCATAAAACCTTTTGGGCTGACATAATTCTCCATATTGAAAGCTTATACGCCTTGAACTCATTCAATTCATAGGTATACGGTTCTTTATGATTAAACACTCATAATATTGTTGAAGAATCTCCACCATACAAAAGGGCTTTTGCTCCTGACTTCTGCCATCTAAACCATCGATTTCACTCTTCTTCCGGCTCCTAAATCAAAATAAATCGCCCATTGATGTCTATCTCCAGTTTCTTGTGACTATTCTACAACTCCATATACGGGCTCTGGGAGGATGATGATGATGATGGTGGCTGCGGCGGCGGCGGCGGTGTTGGTGGTAGCATATAGAACAACATAGAACACACGCCAAGCTATCAAAATTATGATGATATACTTCACTGCTAAAGTGGGTCAAAAAAAAAAAAAATCATCTCTGAAATATTTACCTTTCCACACAAATTCTCAGAGTCCATCCATTCCATGGCTCGCTTGCTCGGTCGGATTTATGGAAATCCAACGATTTAATTAATCGAGAATTATTAATAAATCAAAAATTTTTGAACACCAACAAAAGAACCAACCAAATCACCCGAAGGAAGCTTTCACTATAAAGCACGGATTCTTTTGACAGCAGTGTGGGCCTGTGGGGCGATTCAGAGAGAAGAGAATGCAAAACCCACAAACAGCATATTTTGTTGGCTAGGCTTAGTAATTTATTAGGCATTCTCTTCTCCCAAAAAAAAGGGGCAAAAATTCTGTCTCATAAAAATGATATATTTGACCTGGCTTGGTTGTGGTTAGAGGTAGAGTGGCTAAGAGGCCCACCCCCTTAAATATTTTATTTCTTATGGTCGGGTTACCTTCTGTCTCAGCAGGTAATCAATCAGGGAAGCGAATTCGAATTGGGGACTGTTCGTGTTCGCTCCCGCATTCAGTTGAGGAGGATCGTCACTATGCGGCTCGACGGCAGGCAGCGCCCCCTTCCGTTTCCAAATCAATTTAGCCTTTTGTTTATTATGGAGCTACGTTTTTTTCGACTTTTGAGGTTAAATTTCCGGTGTTGGGTGTCTGGGGGACACGAACGACGAACGACGACGATATAGGTACACACCAACTCATTAGCATTTATTTGGAATTATATTTCGGTGATAATCAAATTCAATGATTTGATTTTTTTTTTGCTTTGCATTGTGTTCCGGATGGCGCTAGGAAAGTTATTTTTAGTTTTTTTTTAAAGGTGCATTGGGGACTAGTATTTTGGTGGGGATAGAAAAAAAAGTGTTATTTGAATATGTAGATTTAGAAAATTGATTGAGAAAATTGAGGGCAAATGTAAGTAAATTAAGTTTTTTGTTTGTTCGGTTTTATATTTTATATGCCTAAGATTAAAGCATTAGAAGATCGTTAATGAAGTGTCGAAATGCATTTGAATTGATTTTTAGAAGTCTATTTAAGACATGCGATAGACTATGGAGTTAATTTTGAAGAATTTATATGCAATGGCAATAAAGTTTTAAAGAAGACTACATACCTCGATTAGAATGATAAAGGATTTATTTGTTTGGAGCATTTGAAACATTTTGAAAAAAAAAATTATATGAAACAAATAACAGAGAAAGTTTTTTTAAATTTTTTAAAGGCCTAATTTTTATGGAATTTGTGGGAATAAATCCCCAAACTTAGCGAAATCATTATATTTGTAAGACCAAAACCCCTACCGATAGATATGAAAATAATTAATTTTATGCAGTTTTTAAAATTTTGAATATCATAAATTTTAGATATTTTTGAGTTTCTGGCAATTTGGTTTTTTGAGTTTTCGGGCTGTTTGGTATGGATCTTGCAATTTTCAGATTTCCGTTTTCCAGAATCGCAAAACATTTTCTTTGTTTTTAGAAAAATAGGTTCTTCAAATCAATCTAATTTAATGTCAGAAACTAGAATACTGAAATCTGGGGAACGAAAAATTAAAATCTAGAAAAAAACTAGTATTCCGAACACAATATACCCGATAACCCACAATCCCCAAAATTCTAAAATACCTAAAGTCTATGATAACAAGTATTCAAAATTCTAAAAATAAAATATTAGGTACTACTTTGCACTGGACGGATTATGGATTTTCAAGATTTTGAGTTTTCCCGATTTTGAATCCGATTTATTTTTGCCGACTTTTCAAGCAAAAGACAATGGGTTAAATACTTCTCCCTTTGAAGTACTTTTTATTCCAGAAGACTCAACATCATGGAAACACAAAATTCTGAAGAAATTTCAAAGTCAAAAAAATACTAACTGGATTTTGAAATCTTATATTTTTTGGATATTGGTATTTTTTAAACTTATTCGATGTTTGGACTGTTTATATTTGAAATTGAATTGCTTCTAAGTTTCGAATTTTTTGGTTAGTTATTGCAATTTCTAAAATAAAATTTTTTTTTGCATTTTATCCAGACATATTTTTTTTTTTTTATGGTTATTAGTTTTTGAATTGTCATAGTAAGAGATTTTTTGAACTTTGGAATTTCGAGATATTGAATTTTTGATGTCTGAGATACATGAAGTACTTTTTTTTTACTGATTGACTTTTAAAAAAATTAATTTTCTGAAATTTATATTTTTAATTTTTCTAAATTTTTGGATTTCAAAATTTTGAGTTTTTCAGTTTATATCACAGAGAATAAATAATAACTTCATTTGTTTTAAACCACTTTAGATGAAATAAATCTATTCTAAATAAACACTAATAGGATTTTCAAGATACAATCATAAAAACTAAAAATTTACGCCTTCAAACTATTCCCATAAAGGATATTTGATTTCAAAAAACGTGCAAAAATCAGTGTTTAAGAATCTTTATATTTTTGGAAACTTTTTTGAATATATATTTTTTTTTCAAAACTCTAAAGATATAAAATATAAAAAAAATAAAAATTTTAACATTATTGAATATGTACAAGAGAAATTTTTAAAAAATCCATGTTTCCAGCTTTTTTTAAAATTTATTTAAAAAAAATTTCTTTCATAAATCTAAATTATATCCATTTCTATTTGTTTCAAAATTATAAATAAACAGAAAATATTTTAAACCCCTAATAATAAGAATATTTGGGGATGATGTCGAGTGATTTAGGGAAAATGTCGAAAAAACAAAATGAAATTAATCCTGTATTTTCGAATGAAAAAAAAAAATTTAAGAAAAGTTTTTTTGGTATTTTTTAAGAATTAATAATTAAAAAAAAACTTAATCATAAAATCGACCTTTGAATATGGAAGTTTTCTCAATCACAGAAAAACCGGCCTTTCAGTTTGTTTTGGTTTAGTTCTGTTCTTTCAAAAAGTGTTATTAATTTGCATATTATTTGCGGAATTCCATCTCTGCCAAAGATCATTCTGATCCAATTTCTTCCAATTCGCTTTGCTTTGATCTGCATTTTGATTCTCTATCTCTCTGTTGCAATCAGCCAAACATTTCCCCATCAGCTGTATAAATGCAGAACCAATTGTTGTTTGCCATTAATTTTCCTTTGGCATAACGAAAGCTGTGCGATTTCGACAACATTTGCTAAGCCAAACCGATGCGATCACATAAATCATCCAAAGCGGTATATATGCGCATTGCACTTCTTATGGTGCGCTTATTCCACTTCCACATATAAACGAATACACTTCTCTATAAAATAAAATTGCATTTTCGAGATCACAGAGACTATACATGAAGGAGCAAACTTTTCAAATTCTTCACGCACATCCGAATCGAATCGGTAGAGCAGTGAAACCAGCAGTTAAATTCCCAACCCTCAATCGATTTTATTTTCGAGGTGCAAGTGAGTTCGGTTCCCTTTTGTGTTCATTGCCCAGAGGCGTGAAAAAGGACCTCATCACACTATACCACCGCATGCATCCGTGTCATCGGGTTCTTCGAGGAGCATCTTTAATTGCCATCGAATAAATGAGTTATTTTCCGTGCGTTGACTGTCGGTATGGCGTTTGTATATCGATTTTTTTTATTCACACCATTAACTGAATTAACCGGGACGAGCTACTAGCATGGAGGTCTCATAGATGGAAACTGATCTAAGGTAGAACAAAAAAAAAAACCCTGATCAGTGTTGTTATGACCTCGTTAAAATTTCATTCGTTTTACATTCATTAAGGTTCAATCCTATTACCATGCTGATGCTCGACTTTATTGTTTTTTTTTGAAGACACGCCGCCGTCGCCGCTGACTTAGGAGATAAAACGGGATACCGCTTAGGCAGGTTCATGAGTTTTGTTTAGCTTCAGTCTTTGTTTCTTTGATCCTTTATACCACCATTGATCAGGCGTGAAGTCAAACGAATCGCGTCGTCGTGCATAGTTAAGGAGGAACAATATCCATAGATAGAAAATATGCGAAAGGACTATCTGATCTTCAAAAATAGTGGGTGTTTGAAATTTCGAACAATGGATTCGGTTTAGATTGGGAATCAATTTATTTGTGGGAAAAGTGCCAACACGTACTTCAAAATTTTGGATTTTAGTAAGAAATTTATCTGGAAGGTGTGATATTTCATGCGATTTGGTGCAGAAAAAGGAGGCGTGGCATTAGGTTTTTCTTTTTTATGTTGTGTATGGTTGTAATGAAACCGCAAATTGCTTTGTCAGATGTTACAACACATTTGCAATTGTTCGGTTTAATGGTTACTTCATTTTTTTTGTGAGGGATTTATGGGCAATAAATAAACCAAGCGCCTTAAACCTTAAAAAAATAACCATATGGGTTATTGGATAGATATGGTGTGTTCTTTAAGTGGCGTTTGAAAATTAAAAAGCCCTTGAAAAAAACGTTTTTGTGGTGTATTTGAGATCATCCAATAGTCCTAGGAAATCATTCAACAGTGTTCTTTAAAGCTTTGGTGCACGCTATACTCGAATCCAAGCTTAGAAATGCTCAATCAGATAAAGTTTTAGAGATCTACACATTTGAAAAGGAAAAAAAAATTTCTTGCTATTTTTGAAGCTACATACATATATTATAATATGCGGTTTTGTTTTCAAAAAAAAATTATTGATTTTCAAAACTAGAATTTTTTTCTTGTTTGTTTTGTGTTAACCTGCCTCTTAGCCCATTTTTTTTGTACAAGCACGTAATAGATATTAGGTACTGTTTCTGATACGTTTTCTTGTCCATTTCAAAAATAATTAATAACTGTTATATTTTTTTTGTGACCGTTAAATTTACCAAACAACGATTTCAAGCACAACGGAAAATTTTGATTGAATTTAAAATAGAATAAATAAAAAAGCGGAAAAATGGAGATTATACCACAGATATGAAAGTACGCTTATCGTGATCGCCTTTTGTTTACAATTAATTTCACGGTGGGCCTACCCACAGAACCAGAGAAAAGTGTTGGTCAACACCACAGGGCAGTACGAATACTATCTCAGTGCAATTCTGTAGTCATGTAAGGCATGAACTACACCCCTTGCTGAGCGCGAGGTCTATCTAAAACCTCCTGTATGCAACAATTTTAGATGGAAGGATGAATGGAAGCATACCCTAAGTTCCTGCATTTGGGTATAACCACAACCACTACGTTGCTCCCACTATGGGTCTACCTCAGTAGACAGGCTGAGCCAAGCTGACCGATGCCAAAATGGCACCGAAGAAGGACATGACCCAGGGGCTCCAGTGGTACCAGAATATAGCTTCCGGTGGAGCCTCGCAACCGTGAAGGTTACTCCCAGATGGACCCCTTTAAGTCCGAGGCCTGGCAACCTCCTTACTGCCCTGCAAGATCACCTCAATGGTGAGCAAGCAAAGCAGCATCACCGCCCTGAAATAGACATAAAGACAACAAGAACAGAAAACAAGGATGAACAATTTGGAGCAAGTCAACCTAAAGCCCACTACTTGAAGGTGGAAACCAGTAGGCAGTGATGGGCTTACTCAAAACTATGGGGAAGCCATAAGGGCAACTTAAAACCTCCGAAGAAGCACAAATCCAATCCTAGGCCAGCTGAAATATAGTTAAACATTAATGCAACAATTATATAAACATAAATATAAAAAAAAAAGTTTATGCCACAGGAAGCAGCTGCTTGCTCCATAAGAAGTTATTCAATTTCAAAGATTTTAGTACTTATTTCTTTAAACTAACAAAAAATCAAGTATAGGTATCAGATTTTTTTTATAGTTTAGCTTAAGGACCAGTTTTTAGTACAGAATTAGATAATCTTCAAAATTTAATGATCCACAAATATTTTTACATGGATTTTTTTCGAAGATACTGATTACGGAAAAGTTTAGAAAACCCTAAAAATTAAAAAAATAAATAATTTCTTCAGTTAAATAGGGTTAACCCAAGATAATATTTGGTGTGTTAACTGTTGGTTAACTTTTATTCCGCACTGAAAAACAAGGTCTATGTAGTTTGATATTTAGTTCGAACTGCTGATATGTATGTATGGCGTACCGTAAACTAGGGTTAACATTAATCTAAAATTGCTGAGCTTTTTTTCAAATAAAACCGTTTTTGAGAAAACCAAAATTTTTGAAAAACCAGTAAAACCAGAATTGTTCATTTCTTTCAAAAATAGAAAACATCCTAAGTCTAGATATTCAATATTGTCTAAATATTTTTACTGCCTCCCTGGGTTCCCAAAATGTGGGGAACTACCCCCGTTCTGTTAAAAGAGTATTTCAACTTGAGCAATAAGGCAGAAAATATATAATATTACTCTCATTATTAAAATCAAATTAAATCAAAGATCATTTTCTTGTCATTTTGACGAAGCGTGTTGGTTGGTATTCGTTACACAAATACTTCACCAAGTCCACTAAAATTGGTGGTTTCTTCTGCACATTTTAAATACTTGTACCAAACTCGACTTTTGCATAAATTCTTCCCTATTCCCTAACAGAACATCTCATAAAAAGTTGTAAGCTACAGGTAAGCTTATAAAAACGTTTTCAATCTCAAAGCATTTCAGCGTTAACAACGAATATACATAATTGATGGGAGACTTCTAAGCTTCCTCAACACACCAACTTAGCTCAAGGCTTATTTTCAAGCAGATGATTCAATTTTAATTAGAAGAAAATTATATATAGCTGCAACTTGATATCTTACGAAACTCTTTATCTGTATCCAATACCCATTTTCACATATCACATCATACTGCCCTCAGGCTACCTTAAGCATCATTCCTATATATGGCGAAAGAGAGGTCTATCATCGACATTTTATCTGAGGAATTTCTTGGTTCGAAAACAGGTGGTAGAACCTGTTCGCATAGGGTCTAATCAAATATATAATTTTTAATTAGATAACGTACAATCGTGTTTTAGTCGTCGCGTCTGCGGTAGTGAAGCCACTGTAACATCACAGAATTGTTGTATAGTAAAGTAGGAGACGATTAATGAATATATTCAGTCAATGTGACAGGTCTCCTAGACCAAGATTCATATATATATATATGGCAAAAGGGTATTTCAACCTACTCATTTACTCGTATCTCAATATACTCGTACTCGATATCTACCTGGAAAGGTACTATAAATGAATATGAATACGAAAACGGGTTGGCTAAGTCAAGGAAACCCCTTTAGCATTTTACAATATTTTTGCCAGACTTTAAATGGATGACAGAGTATTAATTATTGGCTTCGAACTCCTGAGGGTTGATATTTATCGTCGATAATATTCAGTTGGAGAGAGCATACATAAATGTGTTGGTCGTGAACGTTGGTTGGTTGAGAATATGGAGTTGGTGGATGCATGAATGAATTTAATAATTGCATGTTGGTGTTTAGTGATGGGTAGATGGATATGATGGTGCTTGGTCTGGCTGCAAGGCAAAACCTAGAAGGAGTCATTGACAAGATCAAGCTTTGAATATGAATTAAGTGCTTCGAATTAATCATAGTATTCAGTCAACGGGAATAATATATTCCAGAATGGCTATGCTATATGAAATGGTCGAAGAATTAATTTGTAATGTAAAATGAGAAGATAAAAGTAGTTTTAATGTTGGTCAAACAATCAAGGTAGCGGAGCACGAATTTGAAGTGGTGCAATCCTTTAAATTCCTTGGGTCAATAGTAGCAGCCGATAACAATATAGAAGAAGAAATACGCGGTAGGCTGCTCAATTCGAGGCCTACTATAGTCTGTCAAAGCTCTTCAAATCCAGAAATATCAGCATAACTTCAAAACTGCTGCTGTACAGGACCATGGTCCTGCCAGTTCTCACATATGGATCCGGGACTTGGGTGCTTAGCAAAAGACACTCCGACCTCTTGGCCGCGTTCGAGAGAAAAGTCTTAAGGATAATTATTGGCCCCATATGTGAGGAAGGACGATTCCGGAGACGGTACAATCATGAATTGTACGCAATCTACCTTGAAGCAGACATAGGGACAAAAATTAAGCTCGGTAGACTCCGGCAGGCAGGGCACCTAGCTCGCATGAGCGAAGAGGAACCGGCTCGGAAAGTCCTCTGTGGTACATTCTATGGTAGACGGCAGCATAGTAGACCATGCTTGCGCTGGAGAGATGGCGTAGACCAGGACGACTGAAGCCTTAGAGTGCGCAACTGGATGGCGTCGGCTCGAGACCGGGATAGGTGGGAAGATTTGTTGAAGGAGGCCAGGACTGGACCCCGGTTGTCGAGCCGATGATGATGATGAATGTTTTCTCATTTGATTTTGAAGACCGAAATTTTAATTTGAAAAAAAAACTGTAGGCGCTCAGAAATCTGCTGAAAAGTTACAAGAATTCTTGAGAAAAATCTATCAGTATTTCTTTAAGGATTAGAACACGTTTTTAACAGACGTTAAGTGATTTGTGTAAAGTTTGGTTTAGCATTTTAACATAAATAGACTGGCCCAAGAATAACTCTTCCAAATGTTGTGATGAACCTCACATTTAGTTGAATGGCTACGTCAATAAACAAAAATGCCGTACTTGGAGTGAAGATAATCCTTAACTGTATGTTGAAACACCGTTACATCTATAACATGACTGTTTGGTGTGCTTTATGGGCTGGTCTTTAAAAATGATGCTGGCTAATACCTAAAAGTCAATGGTGACCGCTATAGATCCATGACTACTGACTTTTTCGTTGCTCAATTGAACAACCATGATGTAAAATGCACGCCTGTTTCATAATAGACCTATAAAAAGTTGGACCGAATGAACCATTTGCATGAGTTTTTAAAACAGACCACCTTAAACCCACAGAGAATTGATAAAAAGAAAGTTATATGAAATTCAATCCATTTCTTGAGTAATAAAAAATTATTACCTGCATTCAAATTGATAATGGCCCTGAATAAACCACGATTGCTCATCGACATTCCAGGAAATCTGGAGGACTTCCAAAATAAATGTTAAATTCGTTGATTACACACACCTCCGCAGCACTTTTATCCTCAGCATCAGCAAGATCTACCAAAGCCGACCACTAGCTGTGATGATTATGGGAGAATCGAAAACAGTCGTTGTCGTCGTCGTCGTCGTTGAAGCCATAACCATTTGTTTGGATTATTCCCAACAATAAAAATTAATTTTTAAGTGTCAATACAAATTCAAAAAAAAAAAAAAACAGTCTATATAAAATATTTCCAGGTTTACCTTCACAAATCCCCTTTTTTGTATCCACACAATCCACACTCAAAAAGGACACCTCAATTAATTTAATTATCTCGATGTTCGAGAGGTTTTATTTTTCATGAGTATGAGTATTGATGGGGTATGAAAGGCCAGATGAAGGGGTCTCATGTTGAAGTTGGGTATGGAAAGAGGGTTAGGGTGTAGCCAAAAAAAGTTTTTTTTAAAGAACTATCAAAGTCAAGACTCATAAGTGGTCTAATGATGACATTTAAGGCATTTTAATGATTTCATCTAAGAATCTCGGTCTAAATCATTTTTCAATTATTTTGGGTCAATTGTTTAGAACTTTAGTGCCTCCTTTTGAAAAATAAAACCAAATATAATAATCTTTCCAAGGTCTTATGAACCATCAATTATTTTTTTGAGCGACATGAAGATTTGGAAATTCGCCACAAAAATAAAAAAAAAAAATTTCACTCCACCCTAATGTAGGTGTTTGAGCCAGACTGACTCCAATCTCGTTTTTATATCCATGTGCTATTTATTCAGATGATGATACTGAGTATCTTTTCCATATCGCGATGATGACCAAATAAAAAAAATACTTGATCCAGGATTTAAGGTGGGAAAGAAGGTTCATACAAAGGAACCACAGAATTTAATAAAAACTATGTCTGCGTGTGATATGACAAAAAAAAAATCATCAGATAAAATTATGATTAACGATATTGAAACATCAACATTATGAGATCTTTAAAATGTCAATGATATGAAAACATACGGATATATATTTCACCGACATTTCTCTTGGTTTTAATATGTTTTTTTTCTTTACATAAAATAAAAATAATGTGACCCACTATAAATCATACCTTTATAGGAAATTATTGAAGATACATAAATTTTGATTGAATGTAAGTACCTTCAATACATAAAACTTACGCTATTAAATATGACAACAAGTCGGAAAAAAAATGGTCAATACTAAATAACATACCTTTTGTCTACATAATTATTCTTTTCGCTTTTCGGAAGTGTAGGATTTTAGTAAGGTCGAAAATATTATTCCTGGTATCTTTTTTTGTTTTGCGTTGGGTCCGTTATGTACCACCATAAATTTATGTTTTCATGTCTCAAATAGTTTTAGTTAAGAAAATATGAAGTTAAATAGCAAAAATGCAATTACCTCCAATTTTATGAACAAAAGAGTTGAGGTGAAAACTTGCTACTCATTAACCATTGGCAAAAACTAAAAATGAATGTTCAATAATAATAACAATTCAAATATTTTTGGATTTCTACGATATCAGTTTATTGGTCATCGTTGGCAGAAAAAAAAACTTTTTTTGTAGACCAATTTGGGGCGCTGAAACCAGAAATTTAATAACAATATTTTTTTTTTCAAAGAACCGTCTTTGACATTTAACTTTTTATCAGTATCGTATTTTCTTACACTATACATAAATCAAGAAACAGAGTTCAATACCGTGTTTACAGATCCGCAAATATATCATATACTCCAGCTCTGTCAAAGCTATAACTTAATGTTTTGTTTAGGAAGTAGTAATCGCCTTGGACCAATAGACTTTTGAAAAAATCATAGTCTTTAGGCAACCGTGGTCTTTCCAAACATCTTCCGAGGTTTCTAACTTTGGAGATCATTAATTTCTACTTATCAGTTAGG
Organism: Syrphus vitripennis; assembly: GCA_958431115.1. Taxonomy (NCBI): domain Eukaryota; kingdom Metazoa; phylum Arthropoda; class Insecta; order Diptera; family Syrphidae; genus Syrphus; species Syrphus vitripennis. The sequence continues at coordinate 10,542,093 of OY288109.1, forward strand.
GATTATATCGAGGAAGTTTCCATAAAGCAGAGTTGATTTTAGTTTCAACATTCGAGAATAGAAAGCTGCTCTTCGTTTATTTTTACTAAAATCTTCCGAAATGCAAGCTTCAATATATTTGGATTCAAATTCTTTCAAAAATCAACCAGAGTAAAAGTATTTTTTTTCTTCTGGAGTCTTTGAAATATGTTCCATTATCTTTAAGCCAGATTGGGAAGATTTGAGAAAATTGAAAACTATCAATTTTAAAAGAGCAATCGTACTAAATTCCACTTTTTTCTTGAATTTTTTGAAAAATGATATGGCGAAAAAATGAAAAAGTTACAAGATTCTGATAGTCTTGTTTTTCTATATGAAGGAATATCCGTGTAAAGTAGTAAGGTTCGGGGAAAAATCTACGGTATTTTTTCCCCGAAACAGCCACCCACAGCGACAATTTGACTGGACTAAAACAATAAAAGTTGATCACACGTTTCAGCCAAGACACAAGTCTCTCTCATCGTTATCTTTTAGCAAATTTCCAATAAAATAGATAACGATACCAATAAATCATTCAGAAACACCTTGATAATTACATTTACGTCACAATAGCAATGACCTTCAAGATTATCACAGTGTTTCATGGTCCACCAACACAATCCACCAAAAAAAAATCCGATAAGAACTCTATTTCATTCTTAATTGTTTTCTATTATACCGAGAAAAAAAAATATTATCCTTAAAGTCGCCTCTTATGCCAACAATATATCTTACTTTACTTTATTTTCATCACTACGAGTATGACATTGAACTTAATGGCGATCGCAAGGTTGACCTTCAAAAAAAAAAATCTAATAGGTAAAGACTTTCGATATTCTCTAAAACAATTCCCAAAAATATATGAACAATACAATAACGCACACTATAATTTATTTCAAGTCGTGTGCTATCTCGTCGCTGTATCCTTTTTTTTTGTTGCCAGCAAGGACATCACATAATAAATGTTGTGATAATGATTATTACATTTTCTTCGAATCAGTTAACTTTTTTTTTCGTCCATCGAGCTCAAAGAGAATCCTTAATGATTTGCTTAATGTCCTTGATGGTGGTCACACGAGTGAAAATCCTTCGCACACGCAGGTTGTAGGTATACTGTATGCAATTTGTATGCCATTTGCAAGGGATAATTTTTTCAGATCCAGCTCAGCAAGCACACACGCTGAGCGTAAGGCATCATCATAAAATAATTATCGCAGGATGCAGTTTGGTTATATTATGCATCCTGGTTACTGGGATTCACAATGGACGTGGTGTCAATTATATATTGACTTGTATACCTATACAACCTACCTTCAGATGTAAATAAAAATGAGAAGAAAAAAAAAAAAGAGTGTGAAAAATTGACAATTCTCTTTAAATTCGATTTGAATTGACAAGGACCCAAGGACAATGCCTCCTGCTGAGACGTTTTAATGGACGTCTTGCAATTGGACAATAGTTTCTTATGACTTTTCAAAGTAAATCTTTGCAACAATTGGAAATCAAGATAAACACAAAATAAAAATCGATACTAAATTATCCTTGATGTGCCACATATAGCTTAGAAGGATCTCCCATGAGAATTTCGTTTTTCTTCTATTTTGTGTGTTTTCATTGGCATTGTAAAATTATTATTATTGCATTATGGTCGTCCATTGTATTTTGATCCTATTTTATTTCTGTTCACTTCAATGTCCTTTTTGAACATTTTTATTTTTCCTATATCACTGCTGCTGAGTGATTTATTAAATATCTAGCTTTAGCTTCAGATCCTTCTTTTTATAGTCTCTGTTTGTGGCATACTGGTCAATAGCCAATAAATTATTGTCATATATCGAAATTAGATTGCTGCTGGTGTTGGTTAAATCTAAAAACCAGCAGAACACTCCAGGTGGCAAAATATTGAACATCGTTGTTTGGATGTTTTGTTCAATGTTCATATCATTGGATGTCATCGGCATATAAATGCAGCAAAATGGTAAAATGGTGTGATGTTGTCCTCTGTGTTTGACAATGGAATTTCGCATCATCGCAACAACTTTATATGGATGGCGATGGTGATCATTTCTAAACACCATCGTGTGAGTGGTGTGAAATTTAACCGTTTGCCTGTCCCGATTTAGTGAAGTCGAAGCTGATAGTCCTGTTATTTTATATATTTTTTTTTTGTAATCATCCTGAAGTGGACAATAGCCTCGGTCTCTTAGCAGACATAGAGTGCTTGTGACAGGAATATTTATTGATTAAGGTATAATTTTTTTTTTGAGAATAGTTTTGGTATCAATAAACAGTGTTGGGGCATTCTCTTCGTAGAAAAAGGGGATTTTATTTTTAATTTTTCTTCCTGGGTGATATTTTTTAATATCGATTTTTTTTTACATTACTTTACATCAAGCTGAAAAATAATGGGAAAGAAGAACTTAATTCATTAGCTACGTCGGTATGTACCTACTACCGCAAATTATTGCTATGCACTGAGTTTGTTTGGTTTCTGAGCAATCCAATAATTATCTTGGGCATTTTCAGAAGTCAGCAGCACCAATATTAGTTCTTGTGCAATGACTGGATGAATAATTGAATAATTTGGGAATATTTCAAAAGAATTTCAAACTCTTTTTTTTTTTTATTGCAAGAGCAAGAAAAAAATTAACATGAAACATCGAAATGGTATTTCATATGCTACGAATTTTAAAACTTCAGCATATTCTGCGAAATTGAAATTCAGGGTTTCGAAAGAAGAGAGCTTTTTTCATGAAATCGCCTGAAATGCATAAGAACAACTGGTTTCAATGTTAGGCCAAGAATTGGTTCATATTTTTTTTCGTAGGGTTCAAATTTCTGTATGAGTCATAGTTCAGTTTTCAAAATTCTGAATGTACAAATTCAGTTCTTCACAATTCCGTCTGAAAAAAAAACAGCTTTACTGAAATTCTAAAAGTATACAGCAGAAGCTCGATGTAGTGAATGTGAATAAAGTGAGAACACTAATAATTTATATCGTGATATTATTGAACACAATTTGTTTCTCAGTCTTGAACGAAAATATTTCAGTTGCTGCTTCTGAGGCATGTGGGTTATCTCCTAAAGAACACTTCACCATTTGTTATTTTGAAAATAATTTCAAATTCAATTGGGGGAATCACGATGCTGGCCAGAACAGTACAGTCAGTGGTGACCGCTGTAGATCCATGATTACTGACTTTTTCGTTCCCATGTAGGACCTGTCTGTGGTTTTAACAAGACGACGCAACATATCACACAGCTTGTGCCACAATCGACTTATTTTGTGTGGGGATGTGTCAAGTCTCTAACCTATGCCTATATACTGTCTTATCTTCACTAATGATGGATCCATCGTCTGCGCAGAATAACTGATCCGCTTTGAGGTCCATCATCTTATCCTGAAGTAGAAAGTCAATGACTGAAATAAAGAGCAAAGGTCTCAAGACACTTCCCTGGCACACACCTTATTCAATTGGGAACTCTTCCCAGATTCCTTGAAGTTGTAGATTGAGAGAAGCGAGGTCGTTTCTTTTATAGAGTCATTAGCCATCTAGATCTCATGCCTTCCATCTTTTCAATGAACTCAGATACCATCTCGTCTGGCCCAATAGCTTTTACTATTTTTGGAGTTTTTAAACGTATCTTCTTGAACTGATCATGGCAGTGACGTTTTCGTTATTAGATGATCTTTTAGCAAGGTTATAATTTTTTTTATCAGCGCGTACTAAAGGGGATTTTATGTACCCTTTTTATGTCAGAGACACAGTGCAAGCTTTAGGTGGAGGAGATTTAAAAGGAGATGTCGGTGAATATTATTCTTGAATTTAAGTACATCACATTGAGGGGGAAAGACAGAGCGTGGAAGAGTATTCCAGATTATTTGGCGACGTTAAGTATGTGATCATTCCACAAAAGATGGTTTGTAATATACATACCTAGAATCGCAAGCTGATTAGTTTCTTCGATGCAAGTGCCACTAGATAATGGCAGGGGTATTTAAAAAAAAAATATTCCTAGCTTTGTTAAAAGCACTTAGAAAACTTAGTGGAAACATTTTTTTTCCCTTTAAGCCTTGAATTTACCATACATGTCATGGCAGCCATCTTCTGTAGGAAGTGAGAGTGCATAGCTAATTCTCCTAACACAATTTTCACCGGACTTCCAGATTTTCTTTCTACGATTAGATTTTCAATTTATCGGTTAGATTTTCATCAACTTTTTGTATAGAATCATGCGAGTCCCCATATATTTTTCAAATTAAAGTAATCATACACAAAACTATCCCACCTGCCCCTAATAGCCTAATTCCGCCCTAAGCACCTTGTTACCAGCAGTAGTGTTTACTTTTCAAGAATCTGACATGCCCTCTTACATGACCATCATCAGTATTGTAGTTGTCCAAAATGTCTGCCATTAAAACGGTAGTCACCGACAATGACTATGCACACCCATAACCATATAACCCTCAAACAAGGGTTTCTCAAACTCGCCCCCCCTACTGTGTGTTCAGTGTTCACAGAACATGATTGATTGTTTAAAATTATGTCATTTATTAAAATGCTTATGCATTGTTAATATTATTTATAGAAACAAGTTAAATTATGAATATTTATAAGCTCCTTATAGAGCGCCGCGTTCTTCTTAGTTGGTTAAAGCCCCCCTAAATCTTCTCCCGCTGAGATACACGCACTTCGACCCGAAAAACACAAATTTAATTATAGCTCTTGTATAAAGAAAGTATATTATGAGCAATGACACAATATATACACACTGTGCTACACCACAAGTTATTAAGGAAGGTAGATTTTAACCAGAACCACCTTCCTCTACCTGAGGTCATCAGCAAATTAAGGCTTGCTCGAGTATATCTGCGCGTATCTTTGTTTCTATATCTTTTTTGTGTGGAAATTAATGAGTTTCTTTGGTTTTAAGCGTAGAACATTTTTTTGTGTGTTTCCCAAACGTTTTGTTCTGCTCAAAAAGCCATGCATCATCTAAATGTAAAATAACACTGGCCTTACTAACTGTGACACCTGCTGGGCATTAAAAACATTCTCTTGGTTGGAATTGTTGTTGTCGTGCCTTAACACAATAACGAAGACTTGTGCTTTTCTTTTTTCGTTTTTTTTTATAAATTTGAATTTTTATTTCGTTAATTTCCCTCAGCGAGACAAACTGAGAAAAAACGGATATCATCTTTCCACCAACTGACCAGGGTGACCATTGACACAATTGAATAATTGATATCCACAAAATGCAAAACAATAGGAACCAAGACGAGTTAAGAGGAAAATATTCAAAACGACACTGTGCGTTCGTTTTTTTTTTTTGGAAAATGAAGGGAAATTTATCAACCTGATTCGTTGATTGCGGAGTTTCAGTGTGTAACCCGTTCCTTTAGGATCAGAGCATAGATAGTATAGTTGGGAAATAGAAAGTTGCAAATGATGACGACAGTAATTTTTCTGAAGACTTATATAATCCCAAATCTGAACTCGGAATCGTCTCTGGAAAAAAATTGATATTCGAGTCTTTACCAGAAAAAAAACAGTCTGGACTTTAAATTTTATTGTTCATGAATGTCTAAACCTTATACCAAAATATAGATTTGTTGAAAAAAAATGGAATTTTTAAACATTTTTGAAGGAGCTGTTTTTTTTTCTCAAAAAATTAAAGAGCCGGGTTTTGAAGTCTTATTTCTAATTTGAAATGTTTGCTTAGATATAATGGTGATCAAAGACAAAATAATTATTTTAAGTCAAGTTCAAATTTCGTTATTGAAAAATTGTGTAGGACAGTAAAAAATTTTTAAGTTGTATCGGCAAATTATATTTTTTGACAGAATTTTTTGTTTTATAAATGTTTGATAAATAATTTTTCAAAAACTTTTTTGGTCATTTTTCTTTTTCTTTTTATTAAATTAAGACATTTTTTATTTTCAAACATTATTTTTTAACAATTTAATTTTTGGTAAAAAAAAATCCACCGAACATCTTTGCGACAAGTGGTTTTAAAAATTTTGTTGCCAATTTTATTTCGTCACCTTATAGCCAAAAAAAAATTGAGTTTGGGAAAACATCTTTACATCCCCGACTATGCAGTTGATTTTGTATCAACAGATAATCTTCCCAGGGCATCGGTGGACATCCGTGGACATCATCAGGCCAGAAGATCTAAATTAAACAAAAATTTGTGATCGTTTGTTATTTTTTATGGAAATTACTTCTTTTTTTTTTAGAATTTCTTTGAAATTTTATGAGACAATCAATTTAAAGTTCTGAATTTCATTCGAGTTCTGATCATAAATCTTATGTTTTTCTTCTGTCCAGTAAGAGTTTTGGGTAAAGTTTGTGTCGTTTGTTTTAATTGCAGAACCGTCCGTCGTCGTCGTTAGGGCGGTGCGGTGGTGTGGAAGAACCTTATAGGTATTTTGTCTCAGTTTGTATAACTATTAATTTGAACACAATATTCTGTTGTTTCCTTTTGATTGTTTGTTAGTTTTTTTTTATGTTTTTATTTAAAACCAAACTTTGAATTCAAAAAAAAAAAAAAAAAATGTGTGTTAAATTTTACGGTTGATAATGAAAATGTTACACGAACGGTGTTAGTTGAATGAAAACAATATAAAATTATATAATAAACTTTTCAGGTAGTAAACATTAAGATGTCATTCAAATTAAGTGATCGTTAGAATTAAAAAAAAATTTTAACGATAGTTTAATATTATTTTTTTTTATATTTTTCTTTTAAGTTAAAAATATTATTCTGAATTTATTTTTGAAATATAAATATTCACGAGGCAAAATTTCTTTGTTTCATTGTCATCATTTATTTTCTCACAAATTTTTATTTGTATCTTTTTTCTTGCCATTAAAAAAAAATAATCTCTTCCCAAAGCTTATTTTGACCTAAGTCAAAATTATAATTTATAAAATCTAGTTATCAAGAATATCTCATTTCAATTATTTATTTAAACTATAAAATTATGCATGCAGCCAAAGTCAGCAGCAGCAGCAGCAACAGCAGAAGTTCCAAGTCTTACCACAGTAGTAATCATCTCAGGCAGATGTAATTATAATCTTTACCATGACTAACTAAATAGTCTTTCAAGAAGTGGTTTAGACTATCCCAATCCCAGTACCATCAAGTTGAGAGTGTCATGGTGTTCCTATGTTGCTGAAGTTGCAGGTGGTTTCATTTGCCATGCATCCCATATACCTAGTTGTTTGTTTTTTGTATAGAACGGTGCTGGACCATCACCATAATCATTGTTATTATTATTATCATCATCATTGTGGTCATAACACTCCAACCGACCGACCGACCAATCGACGACGAAACCCAGACCAAGGCATGATTGTGGGGTCCCCGGGTTTTGTGTATAGGTAGTTTTTATTATGGCTAATTAAAATTCTCTTTTGTTAGCATAAATTAACTTAATTAAAATAAAATTAATAATCCCTCCAAAGAGAGATGAGAGTTAGGAGGACTATAGTTTATGAAATGGTCTCTTGGTAGCTCGCTTGCAAATTACAATTGCATCGCACTTTGCCGCTAGGATTTAAGTGCTTTGCATGCGGGGCTCAGGTATAATAATAATATGTGTTGCATTTGTGGAGTGCGCGATAATAATCCTTGATTTAGATAATTACACTTGGGGTGGATTAGACTTGGCTTGGGCTCATCGTTTATACGTAAGTAGGTATATCAAATCATGTCGCTATCTGTCTCTATTTTTGGTACATACATACAACAACAGAGCAGAGGGATTTTTTTTAATGCTTGTATAAAGTGAACTTAATAAAAAATAAATATTTTTCAGGCAAGCACGTAATATGTTTCCCATAGATGAAAAAGTATACTGAAGAACACTTTGAGATAAACAGAAGTGGTTGATATTTTTGCTATCATGAATAATTTGTTGATTTGGAATTGGCCTCATTAAATTAGATTATTTGACAAAATGGCGAAGAGAGCGGTCTCTTGAGATAGAAGTTTGAAATAACTCACCATTTTTTTTTTGTGAGAATATTTTTTTAATGCTTTCGATAAGACTTCATTTACGACATTTCAATTGTTTTTAAATACCTCTAGAAATATTTTGAACATTTTGTGACTGACGCGCACTTTTATCTAAGATTTCTGTATTTATTTTCTTGTTTATTTAGTTTCACTTACCAATGATATTCAAGTGCAAAGTTTTAACATCAGCTCTTTTGTTCATGAAATTGTATATTATAACTTTTTAACACTTTTTAGTCGATTTCAAAATAATTTTAATTTAAATATATACCCTGACTCTCAAAATGATAAAATAACCAATTTGAATAAAAAAAATACAAGCCTTAGGCCAGATTTTATTTGCGACAGCCAACAATTTATTCCTTCATCGCAAGAAAAAAAAAGAGGCCATGAACTTAAATAAGATTTCTCATCCACATAAAATTAAAAAAGAAATCATACACCTACTGAGTTGTAAATCCTTTTTTTATCACAACGACAAGCTTTCATTGGTATGTCCAAGACCATTTTTTTTAAATTCCAAAGCAGGTCTTAATCCTTCTCCGGACAAATGGGTTAAATCATGAAAATTTATGTCATAAACAATTTTAGCACGTGTTGTGTGTTGAGGTACCCATATCTACCCATAGTGACATTCATAAATTTACAACTTTTTTTTCACCTGAAGCTGTGTATTCACGTGGTCGATTACCATCAGGGTGTATTTATACCGTTTGCAGCAACAACATCATGTAAAACAAATTCAAACATGTAGATAAACATATTTTTTTTTTCTTATATGCTGGCGGCCTAAAGTGCAACCGCGCCTATATTTTGTTTTGTCATATATGTAGGTAGATATTTTTTTTTTCTTTTACGGGCTCACTGAGCATGTATGATATAAAATTTCTTAGGAGAGGTACCGCCATTGCCATACAGTGGAGCATATGCTTTGGTCGGAAATGAATTGAATGAAAATTGATACAAAATGTGTTAAGGATCGGAAAAAATGTTAAAATATTTTGGCATTATATTATCGTTAAGGTTCCTTAAGATCCGATAAGATACGAAAGAGTTATTTTCACAAATTTTCCCCAAAATGGATTCCATGATTTTTAACTAATGTTTAACTTTTTGTCTTAAGTGACTTTAATAATTGTTTATTGGCATTACTTATAAACTTACATAAACATGATAGATTTTATTTTATTTCTGTTTTTAATTCACCATGTTCGACTGTTTCTACAAATCCACTGCCATTAAAATCCAACAACTTCAACTCAGGTGATTCTGGGATTAAAATGAATTTGTTTTTAAATTTAATTCCATTATCAAGCCCAGTAGATCATCCCAAAGAGCAGCTCAGCATTAATTTCTTGTCTTGACCAAGAACAGAAAAAAAAATATTTATTTCAGGTTTTTTTTCATCAAAGATTCATTGGCCCCTGTGTAATTATCAAAAAGATAAAAAAAACGTTGAATAAATAAAAAAAAAAACTTAAACAATATTTTATGCTAAACACATGCATGTTTGGGGATAAGAACGAAGTGAGAAAGTGCTGTCTAGAGATTTAATTAAATTTATCAATCCAACGAGCATAAATAAAAAGGTGCTGATAGGTCACAGCGTAGAACTAACAAACAAACAAAAAAATAATAACAAAAGAACACACAATCATGATACTGGCATTATTATATAAACACAGCCTAATGCATTCAAAAATTCAAAATTACATTTAATTAGTGTGCTACTAATTAGAAGCATTTCCTTTGTTCGTTTTTAATCAAAGAATGCATTTTTAATAATGTAATTAAAAATTAATTGTGTGTGTATTTTTTTTTGTGAGAAATATGCAAATTTCAATTTTGAATATGTATATTTAGAAGTTTGTATGTAAATTATTTTTTAATTAATAGCGGACGTTGTCTATTATTAAAAATTAGTTTTTGTTAGTCAAGTGAATATATTCATTCTTGTTGTAGATGTTATTTAATAAATAGCTTTTATTTTTAAAGCAGATGCATTTTAGAAAAAAAAAACTTTCAAATTGATTGTTTTTGTTGCATAGGTCAATATTTCAAGACATAAATAAATAAATTTAGAATGTATGTGTGCCGATATTATTGATATGAATTTTTGCTGATTCTGAAAATGCAAATTTTTAAACCACATTTAGAACTCTTTCACATGGTGTAATTTATTTCCAAATAAATAAACAAATAAACGTGGGAATGACACCGAATGGAGTTAAAACAAAATTGAATGTTTATTTTTTTAAAGACACGAATGATCAAACTACATATTTAATAAGTAGTAAAACTATCGACGCTATTGTGCATTTTATATTAAAAACTAATATTATTCTAAAATTCAATATTTTGGTTTTATTACTAATGAGAAATAAATATTATTATTTTTATTGTATTGTGCTATTTGTTCATACAATGTCAGTTTATTAGACTTGACCATTCTATATTCCGTCAATTTCATTGAATATTTGTGAACAACAACAACAACAACAACAACTTTAAGGCACTACCACCAATTGTTTTTTTCGAATTGATTTTCTTATTAATTCGTTTATATTTTTATTTTCAAATTATATTTTCTTTTAAATCTTAAAATAACGATTTAAAACATTACAAAAAAAAACTTTGTTAGTGTCATGAGGGGTAATTGTAAACACACTTTATAACTTATAATTAGAAAAAACAAAAAAAAAAACTGAACAGTCTCCAATCCATCAGGATTTTCTTCTATAGGTATCTACTTAAGGCCCAGTTTTGGCCTTGACAGAGAACACGAAAAATGTGGGTCTGGTAATTATGTCTGTCTGTCGGTGGGTCTTTCTGGCTTTTCGTTCACGTACAGCCTAAGCTACTCAAGCGTTCCAAGTTTGAAGAAAATTAACTTGAATCTTAACGTCTTTTGATGATTCCCTAGAGGCAAAATAGATTCTTTTAGATCCATAAAAAAAAAACTTATAAACGGTTTTGTAAGAAACTAAAGTTATTTGGACATAAATGTATTCCAAAAAATACCTTGTTAAGGTAACATAATTTTTGTTTATCAATATCTCATAAACAATTAAACATCGCAACGCGTCTCAGTTCTATCGCTTATCAAAATTTTCAAAATACTTAAATTTATTAATTTTTTTTTTTTGAAAATGCAATATTTTGAAAACGAGTTGAGGTTGAACATTATTATTCTCTTCGAAACCTCAAAAATATTCAAAAACTTTTGAAAATTATTGAGTTCAGAATATAATATTTTTGAATCACTTTTTGCTTACCTATTTTATCTGTGATTTGATGGAAAAACAAAGTACATGGTGGTGTCGAATGCGAGAGAAACAGTTGGTCAAAAAATCGAGGCAGCGGAGCACGAATTTGAAGTGGTGCAATCCTTTAAATACCTTGGGTCAATAGTAGCAGCCGATACTAATATAGAAGAAGAAATACGCGGGCGGCTGATCAATTCCAACAGAGCCTACTATAGTCTGCCAAAGCTCTTCAAATCCAGAAATCTCGCCATAACTTCAAAGCTGCTGCTGTACAGGACCATGGACCTGCCAGTACTCACGTATGGATCCGAGACTTGGGTGCTAAGCAAAAGACACTCCGACCTCTTAGCCGCGTTCCAGAGAAAAATCTTAAGGAGAATTGTTGGCCCCATATTTGAGGAAGGACGATTCCGGAGACGGTACAATCATGAATTGTACGCAGGACCAGAACAATTAGAACAAATTTAACTATTTTAGTTTAAGTATTTAAGAATAAATTTTCAATATGTTGCAAAATAAGCAGTAATCGAAAAACATGTTCTTATAAATATTTATATTTACCAGATTTATCAGAAACTCCACTTTTGAGTGCCTATTTTCCTTAGCAAACTAAAACTGGGAGATTGTTTCTGTTTTGCCATAAATAACTTTGATATAAAATTAAAGTGTTTTAAAAGTGAAGAAAAGTGGACCCTGCTAATAATTCTTGAAAAATTAAATCTCAAAATTTAATTTAGTTATTAAATTATGTAATATATTTTCATATCGAAATAATTTTCTCTCCAAACAATTTGGCTCCATACAAGAAACTCCTCATCAACAAAAACAACGAAACCTTAAAATCACCCCCTCTGGACCTAAAATGAAGAAAACCTAACTGACAGAAAAATTAATTCCCTACTTTCCAAAGAAAAGAACTCATTAAACGTTTTGTATAAATATAGCTTTCAAAAAAAAAATATCCAAAACATTTTCTTTAATGTCTTCTTAACTTTGACAAAATTTAAATATATATATCTCTTCCAGAAAATGTGTGCTTATTTCTTATTCCATTTTATATATTTTGTGTTTATTTTGCAACATCCCGCAAAATGGTAATGTTAATGATTTTCATCATCATCATCATCATGGCCTGTAGGTTCATAAAAAGAGACCCATTGGCTGTGTAAAAATAAAAGTTTTTTTTCTTTTTGCCAAAAAATTTTACTCCAGGGCTACTCTATACACAATATCAACTTTTTGCTGTTTGTTCTCGTTCTTTAACAAATTTTTTGGTGAATTGCCCATTGAAATATATATATGTATATGAATGTACCTATGCAAACATCTAGATACATCCATCGCATATAAAAGATGAAAGATATTTTTGCTGATTTCCACAGTGCAAAATTATAACAGAAAACAAAAAAAAAAAAAAAATTCCCTCTTGTACGAGTATATACTTTTTCGTTTGCAATAAGAATCGTGTAATTAATTAAATATATTATTCCCAAGAAATTCATTAAGAGATCTTATATCAAACAAAAAACAAAAAAAAAAAAAGCCACAAGTAATGACGACTCACCCAATAACAATTACTTCTTTGCGTAAAAACAAAAGAAAAACATTTTTCACATTAAATCTATGCATTTTGTTATTAAACAAAAAAAAAATGAGAGAGGAAGAAAATACATAACAAAAATCCCCTTTTTGAAAATATATTATGTTTCCCGTTAGAATAGAAGCGTCCTTGGAAATTATCAAAAACAGTAGGTACCTTATATCGGAGAGCCAACCGCACAAAACAGCAAATAAAATATTCGCACAATTAACGTAATGCCCTCGGAGGGTATGATTTGAACAAAAAAAAAACTCCACTCCATTGGGGAAACACCAAGGAGCCGTTAGAAAACAACACCGCCGCAATATTGTGTGTTGAAGGAACCATCTTTGTATCATTGTTCTTTTTCTTTATCTTATTAAATTTTTTTTTGAGTTTTATAAATTCATAGCTTTCGAAGGAGCTTCCTTCCACCAGGGGGCGATTTCTTCGTTTATATTTATTTGAAATTCCAGTGACCCCGGACTGGGTACTGAGAAAACTCTCTATTTCACATCGGCAGCAGGAGGCTTGGGTCATTAAATGGTAATTATTAGGGATTTTCTGTGATTTTTGGTAAGAGGTGTTAGTGCCACGAACCATTTCAGCTTTAATTCATTTATAATGCTCGTGCCAATTATTTTAAAGAGCGAGACCGCAGCTTAATTTGCAATTCGAAAGCATTTTCGAGTTGTCGACGATACTGGGGGGGGATTAGTTTTTGACTAAAATTGATTGCCAATGTGGACAGTGTTTGGGGCTTAGGGGTGATTATTGTTTTCATTTTTTTTTTCTTTCAAAGCCTATAGGTATATATGTATGTATTTATTTGAACCAAAATGATATACTATACTGTGATACTTTAGCAAAAAATTTTAAAATGCCTTAAGCTGAGATTTGGTGAGTTGATTTACTGACAAATTGCATTAGCATAATATACAATTTATGCTTTGGGGCAGGTTTTTGGACTTTAAGTAAATTGGTTGATGATGTTTCTCTATTTATAGGAATATATCTATTACCCTATTTATTCTATAATATGGTTAAGTTTGACAAAGAAACTTTCTTTTAATTTATCCATTTTTTTTTTTAAATTGGAGATTTGAGATATCACAAAAGATTGATGAAGTGTTTTATTCGAGTTGAGACTTTGATACTATAATTTTTAAGCAATTTAATTTAGCTATATGGAAAATGGGACTGCTTGGAGTAAAATTTCTTTAAATTGACAATCAGATGGCAGGAAAAAAAATCTGCTGAAACTTTAAATGGTAATCAAAGTCGGAATTATGATGAATGTAAGATCGAAAAAAAATACTTTCAGACGCATGACCGTTGGCTGTTAAAATTTCTTTTGAACTTCGATGTTAATTTAAATAAAAAACAAGAAAGACAAGAGTTTTGTTTTGCATAATGGCCAGCTATCCGAATCTTTCGAAGTGCGGCAGGGTGTGAGACAAGGGGATGTTTTATTGCCAATCCTTTTTCTGTTGGCGATTGACGATTTTTTGACGGGAAGCGTTGGTACAGGGAAAGTCTTAGTCATTTAGACTATGCTGATATATGTCTCCTGGCAAATGGGATGTGCCAAGCACTTCAGGTGAATGGGATGTCGAGCTGTTGAAGGATAAATAGCAAAAAGACAAAAATAATGCACACAAGCCGCTCCGGTCATCATCGTCTAATTCTGCAGGCAACTCCAGTTGAAGAGGTCGAACAATTTAATTACCTTGGAAGTGTCGTAGATATCAGCAAATAGTGGTACAGATCTGGGGCGTTAAGAGTAGAATAAGTAGAGCTCTAGTTGCCTTCGGTAACCTATCCCAAATTCGGATTTCCAATCAAATCTCCTTACGTACTAAATTGAGATTCTTTCAACTCCAAAGTCAAATCAGTGCTATTGTACCGCTTGTGAAACCTGGTCTCGGCTACCATCTCCAGAAAGTTACAGGCTTTTGTAAATCGTTGTCTACGCCACATTCTAAAGATTCGCTGGCTAAAAACTATATCCAACCAGGAATTGTGGCGCAGGATAAATCAAGAGCTTCTGGACGTCGAAATTAAAAACCGACCGTAAATAGCGATGGATTGGTAACACACTGAGGAAACCAAACGATGACATTGCGAAGTAGGCTTTTGAATGGAATCCCCACGGTGCATGGCGAGTTGGAAGACCAAGAACAACGTGGAAATCAACGGTACTAGCTGAAGCAGATACTCAGAAAAAGACGGGGCCGCAGTTGAATTTTTTATTTTGGGTTTGGGAAATTGAAGTGAATTAATTTGAAAACAAATTTGGAAAACGTTTGGACAGAAACGATGGAGTTTGCAGCAA
The DNA here is from genome assembly GCA_958431115.1 of Syrphus vitripennis. Lineage (NCBI taxonomy): Eukaryota > Metazoa > Arthropoda > Insecta > Diptera > Syrphidae > Syrphus > Syrphus vitripennis. The sequence continues at coordinate 10,557,316 of OY288109.1, forward strand.
AGAAAATTATAAGACAGCATCTAGAATAAAATGGTGATGTCTCATATTTTTCACCAAAGATCAAGTTGAATCTGTTAAAATATAGCGGATATCTGCCTGATTTTAAGCCAAAATGAAATCCGCCTTACAATAAGCGCAATTTCGCATTTAAATTAACAAACTCATCTAAGGTAGTCGATTTTTCTCCGTGTACTTCAATCAAAGTTCACATTAGCTTAGGGTAATTTTTTGATGTGTTGCATATGAGCAAAATCTTACTTTGATTCATTTCGCTTAGCACAAAATGTCATTTTTACTTGGAGCAAAAGGTGATGATGATAAAAGTGAATCACTAGACTAGAAATGTTGATTAAAATGATTTCATACAACGATTCAAACGGATTCCCCTTTCATTTAATTTTTTTTTTTCTTTTTAATTAAACACCTTACGCGACCCGCATGACACATTTTTCTGAAACATTATTTTGTTTATTTTTATAATGCACTTAATGTTCATGCAAGCATTTTAAAGTGTTAAAAATTGTAGACTTAATTAGTGACATCATGTCTTGCTTAATATAAAAATTGAGCATAACGAAAATGTTCTCAGAATAATATAATAGTCGTCCCCTATATTGAAAAGGTTTTCGAATTTTGTTGTTTTTTTTTTTTTTTTTTTTTTCTTAAAAAAGCAACTTTAGATTGGAGAGGTGTGGCAGAAAGTGTAGTACATCAGGTGCACATGAGCACCTACTGCTGTGTGTTTTGTTGAACAATTACTTCAATCAAACAAAGCGCCACCCAACCGGGATGAAAAGTGCGAATTTTCGCACATTAACTTGCATTCTTGACGCCATGAAACCGTGTCGGTGAATTTCTTTGTCGCCCATTTCAACCGTGAGAGAGTCGACGACGACGACGATGATGCCGACAGCTTTAAATAAAAAAATAAGGTTTTTCTTTTGCATTTTGTTGTTGTTGTTGTTTTATTTTTCACCTTGTTCTCATTATTTTTCATTTTATTTTTATTTTATTTTCTGAATCGTCGTCGTCTGGCGTCGTCGAGTGTTATGTTTTTTTTTTAGCACGGGATTTTACTTTGAGCAGACATTTTTTTTTTTGTGTTTGAGTATGAAAAAAATGGATTTTGAGGAAATTACGTTTCAATTATATATTTCTTTAATTTCTTGGGTTTTCTTTTGATAATATTTCTATTTCTTTATTGGTATTGATTTTCATCTGAAATGAAAATATCTTAAATGATTGTCTGAAATTTCTTAAAATGCATTTTTTAAATTTTTTTAAAAAAAGTTTTCGGGATCTTGGGTTTTCTAGATTCTGGATTTTTAGGATTAATATTTTAAGGGTTTTAAGTAGGTTCATCTTCATCATCGGCTTGACAGCCGGAGTCCGGTCCTGGACTTCTTCAACAAGTCTCTCACCTATCCCGGTCTTGAGCCGACGCCATCCAGTTGCCCATCCCAAGGCTTTCGGCGTCCTGGTCTACGCCATCTCTCCAGCTTGGTCTACCACGCTGTTGTCTACTACAGAATGTACCACAAAGGCCTTTCCGAGCCGGTTCTTCTTCGCCCATGCGAGCTAGGTGCCCTGCCCACCGGAGTCTACCGAGCTTAATTTTTGTCACTAAATCTGCTTCAAGGTAGATTGTGTACAATTCATGATTGTATCGTCTCCGGAATCGTCCTTCGAGCGGGGCTAAGAGGTCGGAGTGTCCTTTGCTAAGCACCCAAGTCTCGGATCCATACGTGAGTACTGGCAGGTCCATGGTCCTGTACAGCAGCAGTTTTGAAGTTATGGTGAGATTTCTGGATTTGAAGAGCTTTGACAGTCTATAGAAGGCTCTGTTGGAAATGAGCAGCCGCCCGCGGTTTTTTTTTGACAAATTTTTTATTTTATTTTCGAAAATTTTTTACAAATTTTTAATTTTTGGCAAAGTTTTATGCTCTTTTCTTTGGATTTTTTTTTAAATTTATTTTTTTGGAGGTTCCTATCATATAAACGTTAACACAAACACATTTATCTCGAAAACGGCTCCAACGATTTTGATGGAATTTTTTTTAATGTTAACGAAAAAAATGTTTTTCAAAAAAAATATCAGTAACGGTGTCTGCTATACAAAACAGGATTTGTCAAAAAAAAAAAAATAATTTTTTGTGAAAATTCAATATTTTGATAAAAACAGCAAAGGATTTGAATGCCTTTCCAATTAAGTTCTTCATTCTTATAATGAAAATTACAAAGGCGGCAATAATCCATAAATTCATCTGACACAAAATCAAAATACCAAAACATACAAACCGCACAACATCCATATCAAATAATCAGCTTCCAATTCCCATACCAACTACTGTACATAATAAAAATAGTAACGAACCACACAAACAAAGAAATTTTTTTTTTTTTTTGCTTTCCAAATCTATCTATGTTATAAAGGCGTGCGAATGGAACAAATGTGGCTGCGAATTTTAATCCATTTCCTGATTTTTTTCTGCCCTATTGTCCTGGAGATTTATTTCAATCCGTTCTTTCATACAAAAGGCATAAAGGCATAGGAAAATTATTTTTATGCATATAAAAATTCATACTGCAGTTGGACGGAATCAATGCATCCTTTTTTTTTTCTTTTTACTCCCCGATGCACTAGAAAAATCCTATAATTAAACTGTCAGATTTATTTTGACAAAAGCCACCCAATGACAAAATATCTTTTATTTTTCTCATTCGAATTATTTTCCTATTGTCCTTTTAAAAGTGTGTCTAAGCGCAGCCTGAGTGTACATAGACATATAATTTAGGTAGGAATAGGGACTTTAATGTGTGTGGCATTAACACCTCTAAGGATTTTTTTTTCAGTTTACATATTTTTATCCTTCAGTGATTGTCGTCTGGTTTTTTAATTTTTATTATTTATTTACGGATGTGTTTTTTTTTTGGGTTCCTCTACCGTCTACCGCATCAGTTTCCAAGGACAATTATTGTTATATTTTTGTTTGGGTGTTGCTTATCCTTTTTTTTTTAAGGACAACATTTCGAGGGGTGAACTCGAAACATATTACATACGAAAAAAAAAATTGAGAGCAAAAGGATTTTTAATTTGGTTCGCCCGCCCCACAGGGAAATTCGTTTTGCAAATTTTACAGTTAGGAAAGCAAAAAAAGAAAAAAAAGTCGTAGAACAAAAATCTAAATTTCAAATTATAGTCCTTTGCGATTTGGTTTTCCATATTCCGAGCTCACATGCTGAGCTGTATTTATGTAATATGGAACATGCGAGAGAAAAGAGAGTAGCTAACAAAATTCATGAATTTTTTTTTTACTTGACAATTGAAAAAGGATTCTAAGGGTGAACGCAACGGGACCAGATTAAATTGTTCCCGTTTTCTATTTGTTTTTTTTTTTCATTTTTTGATATCCTGCACAAATGAATACTATGCCGTTATTAAAAACTTTGCCTTGGCACAATAGCTAAAGCTACATATGAAAGAAGAACGCACTAGAAACGAATGTTGTGTATGCTCTCTACCAGAAATCTATTACCAGTACAAGGGGTCGGCTTGGAAGGCAGTGGCTGCATTCGAGTCCTTCAAGGATGCTTCATATGGATAAAATTGCTCTATATATGTATGCCATGTAATTTGTGGTTTCACAGACATGTATGTTTATACCTAAAGACTACGTTTTAACTTTTTTTGGGTGCATAGTGTATACTTTTTGCCAATCTATTAAAAAGGAATGCACATTGTATAGGTATATAAGGCAAAGAAGATCTTGAAGGGTTTTACTTACAAAGCCAAAACCCGCAACTTACCATCCACCCACTCTTACAAAAGGCAAAGGAAGAATTGAATTGAATATATTCGAAAATTGAGTTTTTTTTTTTTTTGTAATTTCAGTCCTTAGGGGATTTTAATTTCAATTTGGGGGAATTTTACTGCTTCAACAGTTGTTATTTGGGAGATTCTGAGCAAATTTGATGTTTGATAGAAGTGTTTTACTATAGAAAAATATGAATATTGCTATTACTTAAAGATCTTAAGGTTCTAGGTCCTTGGGGTTTTAAATAATTGATTACAAGGAAGAAAAAATATGCTTGGGGCAAAATAACCAATGAAAATCGGTGAGTCTAAGACGATGGAATATTTGAAGGCTCCTCTGAAATTGAAAGAAACCTTTTCAGTTAGTATAAATAATTAATTTAGTTTGTACATAAAAGCTGGGTTTGCAGCAAGTCTTAAGGCCATACAATGTACATAAAAAAATTTGCAGTGATATTTTTTTTGAAGTTTTTTTTACTTCAAACTCAAATTCTCAATTTGAAAGATTTGAAGTCGTTGCATAAGTGCAGTGGTTTGGAGTTTTAATGAATTGGAATCTTGAATTCTTTGGACTGGTGTCCTTACTTCTGTAAATAAAGTTATGTAGTATGTACCCAGTACGCAAAAATATTTGCCATCAGGGTAGGGTGGTGCGTTCGTATTCCAATAAATCTTTCTTTCTGCTTATTTGAGCAAAAAGTTTCTGAAGCTTGTGTGCAACATTTTATTTATTTTCATTTTAACTCCATCTATAGTTTGACTTGGAAGCCATTTTGATCTTTTCGATAAACGGTATTTTGGAGAAATCCACAAAATTTATTTGTTTTGTTGTTGTTTGTAAAGTCTTTAATTTCCTCAAAAACTAAAACATTTGAAAAAATCTAGTTTTAAATTCAATTTAGAATTGATTATTAATTATATAAAATTATTTAAAAAATGATTAAATTTTTTTAATTTTTGCTTTTATAATAATTTTTTCTACAAATTTGCTCGAACTTTCAAAAAAAAAATTTTTGAAAACAGCTTAAAGAACTAAGTTCCTGGACTTGCGAAAGATTTTTTTAAAAAATGTATCCTCCTGACAAAACGCGGAGAAATAGATTCCTCTCTTGTTAAGTTTTTCTGTTGGTTAAAATTCGACCATACTTTGTATCACTTTGTATGTCTCACCTTACTTTAATTAATTTTGTTTTCGAGAATCTAACTTACAACAAGTTTTAAAAATTTCAACCACTCGAACGGTTTCAGATTCGAATTCACCTCCTGCAAAAAATAATGATGAATTGAAGAAACACAAATTTTCCCACAATTTGCATAGATAAGAATACAAGTCACTACTCTTCAAAACACTGAATTTACGTATTTTTTTCAAAGTGAACAAAATTTAGCAAATTCATATGTTTCTAAGCTTCTAAGAATTAATTTCAAACAATATAATCTGTCGATGGGCCGATTTAAATATCCCGTCTAAAAATTTAACTTGTGAAAGGCCTTACACAAGCTATTTCGTGACTTGTATAATAGCACCATAGGTTAGGTTAGGTTACAGTGGCGGTCAACGAAAGGCTGACCCACTTAGACCAAAGAATTTGGTCCGTTGTGATACCACAAGGATCTAAAAGATATCCTCTTTTACTCATTGAACCATTTTGAGCTTCTTACGAAGCGTGCGATGCTATTGATATTAGTATTAGCTAGATCACTAGGATCGTTGTAGTAGAATTCTCCTAATAGGAGTCTACGTCTATGGGACAGAGCTGGGCACGTACAAAGAAGGTGTGGAATTGTTTCCTTCTCATCCATGCAGCTTCTGCAAAAATCGTTTGCATGCACGCCAAGGCGGATTGCGTGCCTACCTATAAGACAGTGTCCAGTAATGACACCTATTATGGAGTTAATATGCAATCTGTTTAGCGATAGCAAACCTCTGGTTTTCTATAAATCTAGTGCTGGCCACATTAATTTTGTGGCCACACAGGTGGTGAGGTGATGTCATTCCACCTAAGGTTTGTCATCTCCTTGACATTTTGAGTTAGCATGAGTTTACATGTAGCGATTGGTATATGTACCTATGTCAGCCCTGTGAGCTAAAATAGGCATTCTGGTTCCGTTTTTGGCAAGTTCATCAGCTTTTCAGTTACCTGGAATGTCTCTGTGTCCCGGCACCCAATAAAGGTGAATATTGAACTGTTTCGCCATCTCTACAAGAGATGAACGACAGTTTAGGACTGTTTTGGAGTTTGAGGAGACAGATTCCAAAGATTTGATAGCCGCTTGGCCTTCCGAAAAGATGCGGATATCATTAATTGATAACACGTTTTTCTTTAGCCAAGATAAAGCACCATAAAATCTTATAGATATCATTTTGGTACACATTATAAAAACTATTTTACTTCCCTTAAACTTTTCATCACAAGTGTTTTGCAAGTTAAGAGTTTTCCAATGTAGTGAGGTCTTACGAAGTTGAAATAAAGAAACAAATATGATTAGATAATGAATTGCTTCACTATGGAAGCAATAGCTTGTATAAGAATTTTTCTGGTCACTTATGAACAAAAAAATGAAATCTGAAATAACATTCCAATTTTTACTCCCAATTTATTCAACCAGATTCTAATCAATGCCACAAAAAAAAAACATACAATAAATTTACCCTTCCTTACATTATAGAAGTTATAAATTTTTTGTCTTAAAACATAATTCCCAAAATCACACAGATAAGCATCATTAAGTGGACTGCCAATTCCACTTAATGATGTCGAAATTTATTCGCCCATTTGTCCATATTTATAGCAGACCATAAAGAAAAAAAAAAAGAAAAAACAAGGAATAACCGCGCCAGACATTAAACATCACTCTTCGGCAGCCGCAGCAACTTTCAGTCGAAAAAGCGGGTAAAATAATTCGGCACTTTACTTATACTTACTATTTTCTTTTTATCGTATGGCAGAAAAATTCAAAAGAATTTATACGCGCACCACATTCGGATATAGAGACAGACAATCAGACATACGTTCATCAAAATTCCAACGAAACCTCATCAAGGGCGCATATCAGAACCTCACACAAAAAAAATGCCATTGTTCTTTGCGTTTTGGTTTGGTATTTTGCCAACTTCAAATAAAAAAAGGATTCAGTTTTTTTATTTCTGGGTTCCTTATAGAAAAGTCCTCGTCTGATGATTATCTTCTCAAAAAAATCATCTTTCCGAATTCGAAGTGAGTTTTTTTTGTTCGTTTATTTGTAGTTGACTGGTGGCCATTTTTAACTAACAGGACCATTCTGAATTGGTAATATTCCCAAAGGTCTGTTTATGTAACTGGTCTCTAAACCTCTATAATACTTCTTGGCTTGTCTTGGTGGGATTAATTTATGCTGAATTTGAATTGATTTTATCCTTTATTGATCGGCAAAGTCAAAGAAGCTGCTCTTAATGCATTATTCCGGCTTCATTATGACACGTTCCCTTCCCAAAAGACTGTATTGATTTTTTTTATTTTCTCTATAAGACAGGTGTCGTCTTTTGTGGTGTTGGATTTTGAGAGTCCTTACGATTCTATGATTTTTATAGCCGATTTTTGTTTTTTATTGGCTAAGGAACAACACTTTTGGGCGGTCGTCTTTCTCTGTGGCGGCTTGGGATTTGTGTTATTTTTTTTTTTTATGATGCATCTAGATTTAATTTTTATGGAAATTCCGATTTTTTTTTGTTGTTGTTGCCTCAAAAGAAGCCACCACCGAGTTCGACGGCACCGACATCGATGGATACGATGATTTCTTTTAAATTGTTCCTGAATAAATAAATTTACCAAACAACAGAAAATATCGAAATGTTGGTGTGTTCCATGTTCTTTCAGCATTTTTATCGGTGCCGTTTGGGGGCAAAAAAAAAAAGGTATGGGACTGCATAATGAACAGTAGCCGTCATCCTAGCAATACACTTCTCATTAATTTTAAATTTTTATTGTTAATTTTCTTTTGTGATTCGATTCATGATTGTGCTGTGCTCTTTTGAAGAGGTTTCTTCAGTGACTGGCAAAGGCGTCGGTGGTGGAGGGTTTTAGAGCTCCACTAAGACCCTTTAAGTCGATATACTTGATATACTCTCTCTAATTGGATATTTAGTGAAAAGTTTCCAATTTTCTATAAAATTAGAAGCTATTAAACATTTCCGGAACAAGTTGCTGCTTGAAGCTTCTACAGATGTGGCCTTCTGATTCTTATTAATGAATCGGCTTACAGAGACCTAATGTTATTTAACCACTTATATGATGTTGTGTCTGTCGGTAACGCGTCTTGATGTCTGGCTTGATTTTTCATACAAACTCTCTTATTATAAAGTAGGTATCCAGAGATAAACCTATAGACGAGCGACGTTTGTATGTTTATTTTTTTTTTATGACTCGATGTTTTGTTATTCCAAATAAGGCACTTTGTGTGCTGGTGGAATATTTAATCAAAATAACAACAACTTTACACGAACTCTGCAAGGTTGATTTGATTTTAAATTTTGCTTTGATTTTTTTTTCTTTTGAAAAACAAGTTCATGTTGAAGGTGGAATAACGGGCAGTTTTTTTTTTTTTGGATTTTGAGACAAAAATACTTAAATATTGAGACATTAAAATAAAATCAACGTAAAAGTTAAACATAATTTATAAGTTTAAGCTTAATGATATGAAAATCGTAATAAAAAAAAATATTGAGAGACAGTATTTTATAAATTTTTAGACACAAATCGATATAATTTATGTCAGTTGGTTTATCTATTTTATGAATTTTGCTATCTTGTTACATAAAAAACTAGTTTTTTGTATGATTTTTCTATACGTATCTCCATAATTTGTTTAACTGGTGATATTTATGTATCTATTTGCATTAGTTGACAAGCATGAAATTTAAAACGTCGAATTCAGGGTGATCTAGCAAAACAAATGTTTTGAGTCTTGTATAAATTAATAAAAATATTGATCAAATATTTTCGTGTGTTTTTAAATTTTTTTCAGCAGCTTGTTGTTATATAAAAAAAAGAAATCTTAAAAACGTATATTTATAAACTTTTGTCGTTCATTCTACAACTTTATATTTAGACGATAGACGATTAGTTGTTTTGTGAAATATGTGTTTCTTAAATGGAGAGAAGTTTTTCATGTCTTATTAAAACGTATTTAATAAATTAAAAAAAATGAGCTTTACAATTTTAAAAATGTTCAAAAAAGTTTTGGACAGAATTATCCCTAAACGGATTAACTGATTCACTTAAAATTTGGTACAGAGCATGTTTCTATTTAATTTTCGGGAACGTGTGCCAAACAAGATTCTCAAAAAATTAATAAATCAGTAGCTTGGTAAAATTATAAAGTAAGAAAAAAATACAAGACAAAGAATGATATTCAAGAAAAATATTAAAAAAAAAAAAACATATTTATTATTTGAGTTGATAAAAAAAAAAACGAAAAATTTTTAACTCAAAATTGAAAAGGCTTATATGAAAAAAATTTAAGTTTTTGAAAAAAATTGAAAAATTCAAACACCGTTAGAGCGGTTTTTTCAAAAATTAATTTTTATCTTTATCTTTATCTTTATCTTTTTGATTTGTTCAAAAAATAATGAAAAAATCAAAAATCCGACTATATGGCTTGGAAATATTTGTTGACGCAATGAATTTGTTTCTTACAAAAACTGACATACAAAATTTCACCAAAATCGTTGGAGTTGTTTTCAAGATAAATAAGTTTTGTTGAAGGGGTTGAACGAATTATAAGAAAAAAATTGTAATATTTTTATATTACAGGTACAATAATATTTAGGTAGGTATGTTATACATTATATTGATTTCGGCTTCACAACTCAGGAACAATCTTCAGCGAGTATCATTTAAAACTCGCTTAAGAAAAAGTGTAGTGTTTTTATTAACGATTTTTTAATTTTATTTTATTTCAATATAATATTAAAGAAATAGACAATTGGCTTTTAGTTAAGTGATTAGATATTTTATTTAAAATTATTTCGAAATATGTTTTGTTTGTATCCCATAAACTTGACGTAGTATAAGACAAATCTAAATCTCAAATTTGAATTCAATTTATCAAAACTCCTCTATAAGTTAATTTAGAATTTCTTTAACGAAAATCCCATTAAAAATAGTAGCAACAACTTATTTCAATAATGCTGGAATGATTTTTGAAAAAAATACTGTTCAAACTCAAAATTGGAAGAATTAAAAAAAAAATAGTTCAAAAGTACTTATTTCAATACTCCGTTATTTGGAATGTAGCTTCTTATTCGGTGCCGTTTGTTTGGATATATTTTATTATTATGCTATATAATTTAAGACATTTCCTGAGCTGAAATTGCTAAAAAATTATACGCAAAATGGTTCAAAAAGAAAATGAATGTTCCGTACCAACTTGAAAGTCATTGGCATTTCCAATCTTAGAAGATGAGAGAAATTCTGTGGGAAATTTTGTTCACGTAAGCCCCTCACTGAGAAATACTCATTGTGAATTTAAAGACTGCATACATACATAAATCCGCCAAACGACCTCTACCCATTTTTTTAAATATTTAATGGTTTTATCAATTTTTAGTCAACTTCAATATGTTGTTTATGGTTTTAATAAAATATCAAAGTCTTAATCTGGATTTTGTTCATTTCGAGGAGTGATCTATTTTATTTTCACGAAAAACTGGAGTATGAGAAAAAAAGTACTAAATTACCGATCGAGTTGTGCAGATTCTGTAATCCAAATCCAAATTTTATTTGTCTTTAAAATTTCTGCTAAAACTTCAGGTAGCGAAAAAAATTTTTATATTTTATAAATTTAATTTTGTGCAACAAATAGCTAATACAGTGAAAGCTCTAATGAGCGTACCATGAGGGTCTTCAAATTTTTGTCAGGTTATGAGAGCTGTCCGGTTATTGGAACGAAATAGAAATAGGGAAATCACCTAAATACCTTTAAAAAAAAACATCTCACAGTCCGGTTATTTGAGCTTCATGTCCGGTTATGGGTGATTTTGTATGGATTTACTTACGTAGTAACCATAAAACCTTTCATTTCTTGATACAAAAAAAATCCTTAAATAAAATAATGTGTCCACGTTTAGGAAGTTTTCTATCTAAAATGAGCAAGAAAACGTGTCCGCGTCCGTTTATTAGAGTGTCCGTTCGTAGGAGAGTAATTTGTATGGGATTTTCGAAAAAGAAGTTCTTCCCCGAGAATGTGAGGGAATTGTCCGCTTATTGGAGTTGTCCGCAAGCAGATATTTCCCTGTACTTCAAAAAAAGATTTTTCAATTAATGGTAGGTAGATTAATTGTTGAAGCTCTAATGTTATGAAAGCCTACATTTTTTCAAATTTCCTCAGAATATGAGTCTTTTGAAAAACATTCCATTAAAGTAATTTGATTATTTTTTTATTTAAACTAAACTATGTAGCTGGATGTGCTTAAATTCATTCCATGGAAATTCGATTTACTCTAAGAGTCTCTAGGAAAAGGTGGACCAAAAGAATTTCTCATCAATTTACCACCACCTTTTCATAAGAAAAAAAAACTACCCTGAATTAAAAAATACATATGATATTAAAAGCATAAAAAAAACAACACTTTATCTTACCTATGTATTCCAACCTACTCTTCCGCAAAAAACTGCTCAAAAAAACTGTGTGAGAAAATCAACATCTCCACCACAGCACACCGAAAGCCAACTTAACTCGAGCGCTGAAAAAAAAATAGCCATCCAACCATCACACCGTCATACTTTTCATTCCATGTAATTTCGTTATAAAGGAATTCCACTCATTGCACCAAGCTTTTTTGTAGGAACCTCTTCTCTCCCGAGAGTTGCAAATATATAAAAATTGCATCTTGCCCCATCAATTACGCTACAAGGAACTCTAAATGCATTTAGTTCTAGAATTTTTTCAATTTTTTTTTTTGTCTACCTGTCTCTTTCTCTCTGTATCTGTATCCGTCGTCATCGTCGTTGGGTCGGTTGTCGAGTTGGGGAATACAAATTCTATCATCATCATCATCATCGCCATTTTTCCAGCGTCCTATCGTCATCGCCATCGCCTTGTTGCATTTTTACTACCTTGAGCTAGAGTGTGAGAAACTCGTTCAAATATTTGTCGTAGTCCCTTTGTGAGCGCGAAAAAATCAAACGAACCGCGAACCAGAGGCCCGTCAGCCGTATCCATTCCTCTGGCACTTCGTCTTGGAGGAAAATCTCATCCATTTTACATTCTTTGAAGGAAAAACATTTTTCTGAACTTGGGTGCCAAGCCGATGCACTTGGATTGGAAATGTCTCATCCCCAACCTTTTTTTATAGATTGTATTACAAGTCTCCGGAGTCGTATCGTAGCTACCACCACCGCAGCGCGACGCGACAAGGCAACAATTCCAATTGTTTGTTTGTGTACCATGCTTGCGGACTGCTTTAGACTTATTCCCTATCCACCTGTGCGGTGATGGAGATTAATAATGCTTCCAAGTAGTTAGGCGAGAAGGTTGAGGCGTAGCCGTGTAGCCTATCATAAATCTGCAGCAGTTATGCTGCGAAGCAATCGTTTGTCCATGACCCTCCCTCACCGAAAAGCGAAAAAGGTGTGAACACCAAACACTCTCGGGCTCGGTACAATAATTTCTCTGAAGCTGAAGTTGAAGTTGAAGCCGAAGCAAAAGCAAAAGAGGAGTCCTCGGCGAGAGGTGTTAAATGCAAACAGACGAGGAGTTGTATGCAATGCATATGCAAGGTTTACTTTTACGCCTGCATGACAAACGATCTCGGTGATTCTAGAGGCAAAGAGACCCATTAGGTCCTGGTACCGTTCTTGTTGCCTGCGATTTGAGCATTGTTATCCACCAACAACCAACGTGAGAGAATTGATATGATTCTTTTTTTTTTTTTTTTGTCGACTTTGTCTCCATCATTTTTCACAAGATGCAAATCTAGGAGCTGATGGTAAGCTGAATTGTACCTTGGGTTCCCTCTCTGTGCCAGCTGATAAAATGCCTTTGATTACTCTCGGCGCACACTTTGAGGTGATTTGTTTGGCATTCAGCGGATAAGATAAGGCGCAATTCTGTGTTGGCTCTGTGAATGGTGTTCACTGTTCTTCAATTGTTGTTGTTGTTGTTTTCCAACAACAGAAAGTCCGGAGTGAGGTTAAGAATTCTTCATAACTTTGAGGAGGATTTGTAAAAATGTCTATCGGTAAGGTTGTAATATGTAGGTGCGAGGTTATCGTTAATCGGTATTCATAAACGAATGACATCGTGTTTGTGTTTGAATAAATTGCCTGTTTTAGATATGGGATGTTTGTGTTGGAAGGGTAGGTGTTGGTAGGGGGTTGGAATAGGACATTTATGAAGACTTTTATCTGGTGGTTTGGTGGTTTTTAATCTTTGAACAATGATGGAACGTTTTAAATATTTGATCTTGACACTTCTGTGAAATAAATTTGTTTTCTTTGTTGAAGAGTGTTTTCTTTGGAGAACTATTTGTTTGAAGATTGCTAAGATAAGTGAGATAGGTAAACGTTTTTCATCAACTCGATGTAAATTGCTTTGGAAATCAAAGAAAAACAAAGAACAGAATTTTGGTTTTCTTCCAATAAAAGTGAAAATTCTAAGGAAAACAGTAGAATGAATTTGTTTTTGGGTTTAATAGGTACAGGATGTACCTAGAACCTATAAGCTTCGATAATATTCATGCACCTTATTACAGATATCATTGTATATTGTCATTAGCGTCTTCGTCGCCTTGAGAGCCTTCTTTACCATCTTGATTGAGTTGGGCGTCTTTGATGCAGTGGGTGTTTTCGGCGTCTTAAGCGTCGTCTTCATCCTGGGCCTCGTAAGCAATGAGCATCTTCAGAGTCTCGGTTCTTTTTGTCGTCCTCGGCGTCATTGGTATATTTGGCATCAACTTGAATGTTTTCGTCTTTGATCATTACCGACTTCTTCGGCGGCGTCTTGCATGTCTCCGGCTTCTTCAGCATCTTGAGTGCCTTCTTCGGCGCTTTCAGCTTTTTCATCGCCTTCATATTTTGTTTGATTTCCGCGTTTTTGGTGTCATCAGCGTCTTGAGAGTCTTCGGAATTTCGAGTGTCTTCGGTGTCTTAGGCATCTTGCGCCCCATTGACGTCTTGCAAGTTTTGGGCATCTTAAGAGTTTTGGATTTCTCGATGTCTTAAGAGTGTTCGGTGCATCTGCGTGGTGTCTTGATTATCGAAGGCGTCCTATTCATCATCTTTGGCATCTTCGGCTTGCTTGCTTCTTCGGCGTCTTGGACGTCTTCAGCATCTTGAACGTCTTCAGCATCTTGAGTGACTTCTTGGGCAATTTGAGCGTCTTAGCCGACTTGAGGGTCTGCGGTGTCTTCGGCTTCCTTGACGCGGTACTTCTTATTTTTATTTTCCTTCATAAATTAGGTATGTCACAAATTTTTAAAAGAATTTCTAAGGATCTCTTAAGTATCCTATGGATGAATTTGATCGGAAAAACTCGACCTTTAGAGAGAGTTTCAACTTAAAACGGATTAATTTCAAAGGAAGGTACTATTCCAGTATCTTTCTAAAATTAAAAAAAAAATTAACAAGCTTCCTCATTACGATTAATCAATTTCACCTGCATAATATCAAAGAGCCTCTATAGAGTTCACAAAAAAAAAATATACCTACTTTCATTATTCTATAGAAAGATGCATTTTTTATATCCTTTTATTTTGACATAAAGTTACACCGAAAACGTGTAACTCTGGTTAAGCTATAAAAATATAAATTCAAGGCCAAATCGTTTAGCAAATAACCGCAGGTGCCACTAGCACTATAAAATAAACGTTTAGTATGCATTTCTCGTTTTCAGCTCGCTTCGCTTACCTTCCCCAAAAACAAAACAAAAAAAAAAAGACGTGCTCATCATCAAAACCAACGCCAGCTGCTGCTATTTCAGAAAGTAATAATCCCACACGACCAGACCATGACTGCGAGTCTCCAAGGCACTTGCACTTTCTGTTGCGGAAAAAAGACGCCACAAACTTCATCTAAAAAAAAAATTCACTTTTTGATGCAGTTTTTGCTTGAATTGTGGTTAAATCCAGGGATGTTATATTTTTTTTTGCAGATTTGTATAGGTACAGTAAAAACTGGAAATAGAATTTTTAATATCTACACGTATATTAGTTGAGAACTTTGTTTTCGTGGAATCAAAAAATGGAAATATTTACACAAAATGTATTTTCCACAGAAAGGGCTTAGTATCATCAGAACTTTGGAATCATCTTAAATCAATTTTATTTTTTGACATGGTTTTTGCACATAGTTCGAATACAGTTGGAATTAAGTTGGAATACAGTTTGGAATTTAATTGTATTCCGAACTATATTTCAATTAAACTTCAACTATATTTAAACTATTTATAACAACCCTGCTTTGATTATGGTTGTCACTCAGAGCACATTTCTCACGACACTCAACGCAATTTATCATCAACACTCACGTAAACACATGCGAATTGGCGACCACATCCTTGCCAATATACAACAAGGTTATTTATGTATGCCAAATCGGGAGTCCTTCAGATGCCCTACTGAATGCCCATTGGGAAAAGGCGGCATAAAGGAAATGCGCCGTGAAATTGTTTAGGGTATATGTAAGTATTTACTCTCGACTCGGTGCGAGTTCTTGCACTCCAAACTGCACTCATGGTTACCAACCAAACCTCTACCTTTATAAGTACAAAGGAATTCGAAATTCATTGTTTCTGCCACAAACAGCACAAAAGTCCCGAAGGAATTTCGCTAAACTGATTTTAATGCATCGTATCGGTTGGTCGTGTTTATTCAATACAAAATGGAACTCCATTATTGAGTAAGTTAGGTTAGGTACTTGAAAGTCTTGGATGGTGGAAATTTATTCAAGAATTTGCACACACATGAATTCAACTTGATTGACTTGGTTTTAAACTGTGGTGCACCATGCATTGCACTTCGCACCCCAACAATGCACCAACCATCTCATACATGGATCGATGGAAGCTGAAAATGCTGCCTTGGACTCTTGGACCTCTGTGTGCTGTGCTGTGCTGTGTCCATTGGAAAACAATCAATCTTCGATTCGATTGTGGGGCAGGTGTAAGATGCTTGAACGTTGTACCTATATTAAACCGAAACGGTTCCATAAATAATATGCAGTGCTTGCTATAAGAAATGGAAGCCTTGGAATTATTTATTGATTGGTTGTTGGTTAGGATGTATGAGAGAAGGTATAAGTAAGTAATGCTTGAGTGTGAAAATGGAGTTTCTTTTTTTTTGTATGGAATGATGCGGAGAATTATAAAGAGCTTCGGGGAGGATGTTATTTATAAATTTTTATCTGTGGAGATAACTCTTCCTGTTTGGAATATTATTTTGTATTTATACTGCAGTCTTACTTGCTTGCTTGGTTGCAATTTGAGATGGAATATTAATTTCTTACTGACGCGGTAAAAGATTAACGGAATGGATTATGAATTTTGTTATTTATAGGTGAAGATAGTAAAATCTATCAACTTAATTGATGTACAGGGAACCTAAATTTTTTTTTAATTAAAAAGATAAGAAGAGAAGAATTTATTTTTGTAATGAGGTTTTTGAACAGATGCTTGGGGCAAATCTATCAAAACGCAGTAAAATCATTCTTTGAAAATCATTGATCATTAAACTTATCTTTCAGATGTAGACTATTTTAAGGAAAATGTGGATTTAGAAGAAGAAAACATTTTTCAACACGCGGTAAATCATGTTAAATGTTTATTTTGTTGACTCAAGACTCAAATCAACGTGATACAGTGTAAATGTAATTAGATCTTGACTTAGTGTGTGCATGGCAATATTGTTAAATTCACAGGGCATCTTGTTAAATTAACTACATTCAAATGTTAAACAGCGGGTAGTGCATAACTGCATCCTGCAAATTAACATCAGAATCTGTTTGAAAAAATACCTGGTGTAGAATTTCAATCTCGAGTCACGCATTAGTGTCCTACAAGAAGAGAACCATTGGCGCGCAAAAGGTGGGGCAAAGAGGGTCCGTGACCCTCCACTGTCTCTGAAAAATACCACTGCTTCAAAATATTTAATAGTTTCGTGAGTTTACGAGAGTTTTCTTGACTTTTTTCTGTTTGAGTCTATTTTTTGCTCCAACCTGGAACAAATTGCCTAATTTTTAAATTTTCAAAAATATTTTTTGAAGTAAGTTCAAATTGAATTTGCGCACAATTAATTTTAAAAGCTTCTCCTTAGACTGTATAGATATGCATATTCATACTGAAATGTATTGGACAAAACACATTACCACCAAAATCACAAACATGCGCAACTAATTAAATAACTTTTAACCAAAGTACTGCTTTTATAAGAAAGATGTATCAAAAAAAAACATTAATGTTTGCGATTAAAACAATTGATAAACCATTCGAGTGTTTCCTACCACCCTGTAGTTTAAAAATAAATTTAAAAAAAATATTGATATCACGTTTAGTGCGATTAAAAAATATATAAAGTCATCAGTCATGAATTATTCAACTGTAAGTTTTGTTGCTTTCGTAGCAGTTTTAGCTGCTGAATTTTCAACAGTCGATTCCAAATTAAACTTAAAGTTTGTCAATTTAATCAAAAATCTCCAGAACATTGAACATTTTGAAAGTGTTTTTCTTATGCAGACATCTAAGAAGGAATTTTTCTCTAATAATAATAATTTTAATGACGAATTCATACAAAAAATCGTGAATTCCCTTGGCATTCCATTGATTCTAACAACTGAAGTTTCTTCATTTAACCTGAAAGTAACATTTAATAATAATCTTTTAACAATAATTCAATTTGATTTACATAATTTACTACTTCAACAACGACTTTTGGAATCCCTTCAACGTCTTCGAACTTCTAAGATAATTTTTATGCTCAAGAATTCTTCGAGAAATGATTTGGAACTGAAGGAGCTTTTCAATTTCTGTTGGTCGAATAGAATGGTTAATGTTATAGCGATTTATCAAGACTTCTTCAACTCATCGAATTATTACAGCTATAGCAATTTCAAAGACTTAAAAATTGAAAAATTCAATTGGAGAAAGCAGAACTCACTAACAATATTTCCAGATCGGATGCGAGATCTTCAGGGATCAACGTTGCCAGTCCTATTCGGAGGACCAGACCCAGGAATTATCGTGTCAAAAAATGCTAAAGGTGATTTGGATATTCGTGGTTTGGTGGGAAGTATTTTAGTAGCTCTTGCTAAAAAGCACAACGCCAGATTGAATACTTCGAACATTAGATCATCACTCACAGCATATGATTTTACTAAACTTGTACTCAATGGCTCAGTTGAAATATCAGCTGGTTTTCCAATTTCCTTGCGTGTTCTAGCTGAATGGTTTTCATATCCATATACGATGATCGATTGGAGTGTGATGCTACCTATAGAGCCAAGTATTCCCATTTATAAAGTGTTTGCCTACGTTTTTCAGAAAGAAGCGCTTTTGATTGCAATTCTGGTATTTATATTATTATCTATGGTTTTCGAGATAGCTGAAATATTCTCAAATTCACCAAGACGCAAGCCGTTCTCCATAAATAATTTCGTTTTTAACTTCAATTGTTTGCGTGGATTTCTTGGACAGCCATTTGCTAATACAACATCAAGAGCCTCTTGCAGTTTTAAAATCATCTATTTGCTGATCTTCATATTTGCAATTATGATGACAGTTTCATACGATGCATTTCTCCAGTCGCTTATGACCCAACCACCAAGGGAAAAAATTATAAAATCATTTCATGCACTGCAATTATCTGGTTTAAAAATCTACATAGCTAAACAAGATGTCGACAATATTTTGTATAAAATTAGACCAATTTTTACGCAGAAGTATTTTGATTTGTTCGAATTTGAAACGAATATTTCGAAATTTGTACAAACTAGGAATTCTCTCAATACCAAATATGCTTACGCTGTTAACTCGATCGCTTGGAAAGTTTATCAAGATCAGCAGACATTTTTCGATCAGCAACTATTTCGATGGTCAGATGAAATGAGTTTTCTGGGAAAAGCCCATTTGGCTATAGCCATAAATGAAAATTCTATTTATCGAAATATATTGGATTTTCTTATCTTAGAAACTCAATCGTCTGGTTTGTTGGAATATTGGCAAGGAAATTTCTTCTATGACTTGTTGGATATTGGAAGAATTAAGAGGAATAATTTGGTAGCTGAACCAAAATTGAAACCATTGAAAATTGAAGATCTTAGATGTATTTGGATATCATTGGGACTGGCGTTTAGTGTTGATGTTTTGTGTTTTATTGGGGAAATGTGTATTTTTAAATGGAAGAATAAGCATTAATAGTAGGCACTATAGACTTTTGATGTTCATCAGTTATTGTTTATGTTCATTAAATAAATATTTCTACTAATTCCTTAAACTATTTTAACACAGTTTTATCGATTTCCATTTTAGAATTGAAGTAAAAAAAATTGGTGTTGTTACCACAGATACTAAAAACTAATAAATAAAGAAATAAAATGAACTTCAACTATCAATTTGTAATTTTTTGTTTTCTGAAAATAATTGTTTGCATCATTTTCAATTATCAAATCTTCTAAGAATTGGGTTGGTGATGAATTTTGAATTTTATTGTTTGTCAACACTGTCAATTGATTGGCGCAATTAACAATAAGGCTGAAAATTTTTGAAGTTAGTGAGGTTATAAAGGGTGTTTTAGAGGTATACAACTTTAAGTTGGCAACACTTTTTTAGCTGTTGTACGATTACAGGTCTTTTTTTATCTTCATGATCTCGAGTGGAACCCCAACTCCAAGGCTTCTCATTTGGGGTTTCCCGGGTTGACCTTAGAAGACGTCAACTACAGGCCTCCCTGTTTTGGATTGTTCCATGTCTGAGGCCAACTAAATTTTGATATGTTTTTTGCATTTTTTCATCCAGGATTTTTTTCGCCTGTCTTTCCGTCGCAATAGCTGTTGTACACGTACAAACTTATAATGCATTTTCAAGTCCAAATTACTTGTTGTGCAAGGTAGATTTAGTAGCCTTAGCCCTTAAGAAACTTCACCGGAGGAGACATGCGAGACTCACGGTAGCTATATCTCCATTTAAAAGGTTTCCTTATTAAAACAATGAGTAAATATTATTGATTTCTTTGAATCTCCATTAAAACAATAAACCTATTTTCCGCAAGTTCCCAAATCTAGACGAGTACCTTTAAAATCATTAGATAACAACAAGTTCAAAAATACATGGTCATTATTTTTCCGCACCCTGCCATATTTATGACCACCAATAAATTTCAATATGTTCATTCATTCTCTTAGCTACCTAATTTACTTCATTATTCTCTATCACTAAGAATTAACCCAAGTTATAAATTATAAGCACTTTATCCATCTCATAAAGAAATATAACGACAACTTCATGAATATTGGGTACCTACTTCGCCAACACAACCCAACCCCCGAAAAAAAAAACAGAAACTGACATTATTATGAGCCATTATTCACTTAGCTAAAGTATTTTCCGCTTGGAATTTCCCTATACGTTCAGCTATAGCACACCACCTGACAGAAAACGAAAAAAAAAAAAAAAAAATTGTCAGAAAAGGAAAATCTCTAATTACACGCTTCCTGCTTTGTTTTTCATCTGGGGGAAAAGCCTTTTGGCAAAAGACAGCCATAGAACTTATAAATACCTAACAACTAACGTGTGTCTCTGTGTCGCTCCTTTTAACAATATAACATCCGCCACCAAGCATCCAAGTAGACAATTATAATGGTTCAAGTAGTGTTTCATAATATACAACATGTTCAGGTAAAAATGCAAACTCATAGAGTTCAAGTCGTCCATCTGGAACAAAAAAAAAAAAAAAAAATATTAGGCCGCCCAAGAGCCTCGACTCTTGGCTTTGGCTTCCAAGAGACAAAAACACCAGGTACTCAGGTTATAGTAAGAGTCAGGACATGACGACAAAAAAAAAACGACTCGAGAGTCGCGAAAGAATATGAGAATGAGTGTGACATTGAAATTCCTCATTTGTCTGGGCTCATTATTTTTACTCGCTCCAGTGCGTGGCTCTGGCTCTGGCTCTTCTCAGCCTTATTATGCTTTCATGGCTAAAATGCTGGGCCTCATATAATTATGTCACGTGATGAATTTCATTCTTTTTTTTTCGTGTAGGTATTGTTGTTGTTTTCTAGGGAAAGAGTGAGTTATTGTCGGTCGGTCGGTGTGTGTGACACTGAAAAAAAAAAACAGACACCAGCACCAGAAAATCAGACTCTTGTCGTCATGTAGAGGCCGCGTTCAGTGGCATGTTGTACATACTTAAAGGCAAGTCGTGCACCTTCAAAAAAGTTTTTTTTTTTTTTTTTTTTTTTTTTTGAAAAAAGGACGAGTGTCGTCATTATGCACTTTAATTACCAACTTCCGTTCGGTGTTTGAATCATATAGTGAATATGCGTGCTGAGAATGCACTTTGATGATGAGAGGGGGTGCAAGCTGTTCAGAAGCGCTTATTATATAGGCACATCATAACATCCACTTCGCGGTCGTTCCTACATATATATGAAATATTCACGGTCGGAGAAGATATGGGTGTTGACTTGGAAAGTGCTTCTTTTCATGTCATGCAAGTAAATTAGAATATTATGTTTGTTTTTTATTTATTTATTTTTAAGGTGTATTTCTACAAAAGCATAGCTCCAAAAATCAAAACTTCCGAAAGATGTGATCAATCGGGTCTAGATAGGTCGTGATTCTCATCTCCAAACTTATCTGCGGTGACCAAATGCCCAATCAGTGGAGGGAAAATAACTTCTTTCAATCTATAAAGGGAAGTGTGATATACGAAATTGAGAAATCAACAAAATCACACCAGAATAAATTATTCATGCTGACGAGCCACTTACGAAATACTTTCGCTTGCTCATTTACTCTATGTGGGATGTTGGGTGGATAAAATGGCGGAAAAATTCTGGCATCTTCCGTGATCGAAAAATAACCCCTAAGATGAAAGGAAAGCTCTACTTGGCTTTGGAGTTCTTGTTCTGAACTGCAGCTCCACTATTAGATAGAGCAGCTGGATTCGAAGTGGACTTATCCTGGCCAGTGGTGATAGTTTCGCTATTCGGTCCATTAACCCCTCCCACCAAGATATTCCTCCCCGTTCCACTTTTAGTTTTTAGGACATAAGAGGTGGAGGCAGAGTTGCTAATAGCAGTTTCGCTCCCCCGTTCTGGAGAGTTGCAATTTTTTCAGTTCCTTTCTGGTGAGACGTCCCGTCTCTTTGGTTTGAGGTAATGTGGTCGTTTTTCACTAGCTCACCACCAACCGATGACAGCAGAGACGCCGCGCCGTACCAGAAAGATTGTTTTTCCCACTAGCAGTCGGATTTGACTCCGTCCTGCTTGTAGTAGCAGCTTATAGTAGCAGATGGTAAGACAGCCGGCTCACAGGCTTGAGTAGGCTTTTCAGCTAACCCAGAGCAGGTGGCCAGCAAGTCTTGCTTAACGCCATGTTTGTTTGTTTTGTTTTTATGTTTAAGTTATTCATTGAAGGTCCCACGAGTAGAAACGGAAAGAAAAGGTCAGGCCCTGCAGAGCCGTGTACCGGGGTAAGGCTAGTCTATTTCGGACCTTGCCAGGCATCCGAAAGAGCTCGTTAGTGACTGTTTTGTCCCCCACTCTTGCATTTCTCGGCACGGTTTCAAAAAGCTCACACCACCACTGAAATCTGAAATCAGGAACCCCGGAAATTGGATTTCTGAGAATTGTAATATAAAAAATTAAGAACCGCAATCCAACCTAACGTTAGCTGGCCCCACCTTGAGAACGTACAAAGCATACATTTTGGAGGGTTCGATCGAAGATATTTGCCGGGCGAGCATAGAACCTACACTACTTCTGCGTGCCATTGTTGATGGTTTCTGGAATTTTAATTCAGCTCTCTCCAAACCTTCGCCAAATCTACTGATTGCTTTTCAATGGGTCTTTTATTAGTAATTCTATCTTTCCATTGCTTAGTTGGATTCCCAATATGCTTTCAAAACCCTTTTCGAAGTAAATTACCACTTACATATTCGTATGACTCAGGGATTGTGAAACTTTAAACAGAGTTTTCTCGGTGTGAATCCTTGTTCTGATTTTGTTGGGTGCACTTTCCAAATTGCTCACCACCTGGTGAAGATCCACGATGTTTCAAAAATACCAAAATTGACCTTCATTATTACTTCTTCTTAATTCGAAAAAATTTAAATTAAAGACTGTCGAAGAAGCTAAACCTATTATTGACAACAAGACGACTTTGTTGTTGTTTTCAATCAATCACGTTCAATAGTTTTTGTGGTGAAATTCACCATGTTTTTCCAGATTTCAAAGTGAATCGTCTTGATGTCTGCTAGTTTTAAAAAAAACCGACACTCGATGACAGATTTATTACAAAAAAAAAACTGATATCTCTTAGTAGCAATAACATGCGTGTTTTCAAATTGTAATGATCCGTTCTACCTTGATTGGCCCCTAAAGTATTTCAAAGTGCTTTGCTTTGGAACACTCAGGTACACCAAAAAGCTACAACTATACCTACCTGCAGTGTGAAGTGCATTATTGCTGTTGTTTGTTGAATCTTGTTTTATGTTGTTGTTTTCATAAATTGAATTTTTTAATGCCCGTCTTTGAGTGCTTTTAGAGCATGGATCAGCACTTATGCTAGACATGTTTTTTAGTTGTTGGTTTTTTTATAAAGATCTTTTTTATTTTTTTTGAAATTGGTGTAACTTTTGGAAGAGGCTTTATGTTCCCATAGACGGCGCTGATTGAAAACATGAAAATATTTTTAAAGGGTTTATATTTAACGCGCGATGATTGCTTTGCATGGAAACCATTTTAACGCTAACAAGAAACAATGCGTGATGTATAGTGTGATTAGTAGTAGTTTGGTTTTATGTTTGGCCAATCTTGCAATGATGTCAATTTTATGATTATATGTATATTCGAAAAAATCCAACAAGAAGTGAAGATGCAGATCACTTGTATCACACGGTTAAATAATTGAGAGCAGAGTTGTTGATTAAACTGTAATTCTTACACAGTGTCTTTTTCTGAGACCGTCCGGCACCGATAGAAACACGTATTAGTTTTCTATTAAAAAAGCCTGGCAATGACGACTGTGGTTTCAATTATCAAAAATCTTAGAGATAATAAGTGTGGACAACTACCATGATACCAAAAACACATTTCATAAACGAAGAAGATCATCATCATCATCGGCTCGACAACCTGGGTCCGGTCCTGGCCTCTTTCAACAAGTTTCTCCACCTATCCCAGTCTTGAGCCGACGCCATCTAGTTGCGCTTCGGGCGTCCTGGTCTTCGCCATCTCTCCAGCACAAGCATGGTCTACCACGCTGCCGTCTACCATAAAATGTATCACAAAGCACTTTCCGAGCCGGTTCTTCTTCACTCATGCGAGCTTGGTGCCCTGCCCACCGGAGTCTACCAATCTTAATTTTTGTCACTACGTCTGCTTCAATCCATGATTTTACCGTCTGTGGAATTGAAGAACACAAACACCAAAAATTGATATATCAAATGGCATCTTCAGTTTGAGTTTTCTTGCATTCTTGGATTTGTTTGATTCAAGAATCCTTAGACCTACCTTTTTCCGCGATAATTTCGGTATACCTCTAGCTATTGTCTTCTGAAATGAGTTCTGGGGACATCTGCTTTTCAAATAACGATGGCGGCACTAGCTGAGTTGGTCATGCCTAATTTTGTCCAAGATGGTATTTTTGACGCGAAGGCTTCCTGAGAGCTTCATACGTCTTGAACATTGTCGAGCTTTATAAACCATTTGTAAGCACTGGACGATTATTTATTATTTCGAGGATTATTCTTTCAAGTAAGACCAAAAAGGACATTCAACCACACGCTGATGTTATGTAGAAAGAAGCCCACAATGAGAACTCCTATACCATGACATGGATACCATCATATCGTTTTGTGAATCCTGCTGTGGAGTCTCCTAAAAGAGTTGTGCGCAATTAAAAATGAACAAAACCAAGAAAGAACGAAGGCAAGGTACAGCGAGAACATACACTCTAGAATCTAGAATCGACAAGGACATACGGGTAGGTGAGGATAACCACATCATGCCGGTCAAAGAGGTGGAACGACTCAATAAAAAAAAAAAAAACTAGACGTGTCCTGTGCTGGTCACTCTACTCTATGGTGCTCTGGATGGTGGAAGGTTCACCCTCTCTCTGTATTTCTTTGTTATCTCTTGGTGACACGATTGAGTCAATTAAAAGGTGGGCGACATCCAGCGATAAAAGTCCAAAAGTTTTTACTTTGGAATTGACACCATAATTAAGTCTTTGACTCGTCTTCTCTCTCTCTCTCTCTCTCTCGCTATCTGCTGGTTAGTAGCTATAACACCCTCTGATCTGAGGAGGACCCCATTACATCGCCCTGATGGCGAAAAAGCGGAAACTATACACTAGTTGCGGTGAAATAGTTGCTATAGCTTTGCAAGATATCCTGAACTAAATCCCAGAAACTACTGATTGCGATGACTTATGTCTCTGGCCGCTTCCTTCTGTGGATGGTTCTTCTTTCCGACAAACTCAAAAGATACTTTTAATTAAAAGACTTCGTTCCGGTTGTGCGGTTGGGTATGGGTATCCGTGAGTTTGTTGATAAAGATACGGGTGCGAGGAACCGAACCGAACCGGTGTGTGCTGTGCAGTGGTGTAGTGATGTGGCGGCAGTTTTGTTGGAGAGAGGCAGTGGCAGTGGCAATGGCATTGGCATGTGTGGTTGGAAGAAGTGTCACTCTTGGCGATATCTGAAGAAATTTACGAGGGCGATAGAGGACGTTAGACATTTTTTTTTTTCATCTACTTTTATCTTAATGATGATGGAAGTTGAACGAACCAACACAAAAAAAAAATTAACAAACCAACATGAACACATACCTACATACATATATTTATAACTTAACTATATACTTTCGTTATTTGAATTTTAATTTAATGTTTTGAGATGAGTGTTGTTGAGGATTTCAAATGACAGCAAAACAGCGTTGGTACTTTTCATTCGAACATGAATTATATTTTTGTTTTTAAAAAATTCAAATAAAAATAAAAATATTTTCGAATAGCTAACGACATTGTTACTGATAAAATTAATTAAAATAGATAAACAAATTTTCCTGTTGTCCTCTGTGATGTTTTTTTTTTTATTACTTTTTTAGTAGCAGACTATAGTGTAACTATGGAGGTACTTAAAAAATAATATGATGTTGTAGTAGGGTTTTAATAAATTCATAGGTCTAATTAAGATAAGAGTTAATAATGTCGTTAGAAATAATAATACAGCCTTTTAAGTTTTTTCTTATGTTAGAATGTCGCTGGTAGAATGTTGTGTGGAGTGGTCATTAAACCTTCATTTTTGGTAATAAATCTAAAATTCTATCAAGCGATATTTTTTTAAAGAAATATAAGAAGGAATGTTAAATGATAATAAAAGAACTACTGATCCAATAAATTGTTCCGCTGACGATAGCACCCTTAGCTTTTCATATTCGTTTCCAGATTCATATCCTTGCTCTTCGGACGTGGAACTGAAATGGCTAAATATGAAAAGTACAATAAATTCTGACTTAGGCAGCATTGTACAATGGGGATTAAGAAATTACGTAGAATTTAATGCTTCGAAAACTCAATGCTGCCTTCTGCCATTATCTATCAGTGGCACTTGCATCGAAGAAACTAATCAGCTTGTGATTCTAGGTATGTGTATCACAAACCATCTCTTGTGGAATGATCACATACTTAACGTCGCCAAAAATGCCGCAAGATCTCCTTTGGAGATGCAAGAAAATCTTTTCCCCTTCTGATCTGGCTATTAGCTATAAACATTATATACGTCCAAAGCTTGAGTACAACTCTCATCTCTGAGCTGGTGCTCCAGCAACTTACTTAAACCTCTTGGACAGTATACAAAGACGAGCCTTCAAAATAATCGGAAACAAGAACATCATCGATACTTTTACGTCACTCGAACACCGGCGCAACATTTCCTGTCTCTCACTCTTTTATCGTTACTTCTACGATAAGTGCTCTAATGAAATAGCCAGTTGCATTCCTCACCTTAAACGTTTCAACCGTATAACTCGCGCTTCTAGGAATGTTCATCAGTTTACTCTTGAACCCAATTTCGGTCGTACTGTCAAGGGATTCGTTCTTTAGCCGTACTACGCGAATGTGGAATACCCTTCCACGCTCTGTCTTTCCCTCTCATTGTGATATGTGAAGAAATTCAAGACTAATGTTCACCGACATCTCCTTTCAAATCCCCTCCTACTTACCTAAAGCTCACACGTCACACTGTGCCTCTGACATATAAAGGGTACATAAAACCCCCTTTAGTGCGCGCTAATAACAAAAAAAAAAAATTTATCAATAGAATGTTGAAAACTATCCAAGTTAATTGTTTTAAATTATTGAGCACAGCCATATAGTGGAATAATGGGTTGGACTCTTCTACCGGAGGTCTGGGTTCGATTCCCAGCTCGCCCATTTAAAAAACATATTTTTTAATATCCGCTGCCTTTTGCAAACAATAAATTGACAAATTCTCCAAAAGTATCACTCACATAAAATTGTAGGTCGCCTTCATTCCTGCAATAGCACGCACACAGAAATGGTTGAGAGTTGTAAAGCTCTTATTATACCCTGGTTCTTCATGGACGCTTGCATCACCAAATTTATTTATTTTCTAAAAAGATACTTATTAGACAGAAAAGATTTTTAAATATTTTTATAAATTTCGATGAAATTTAATATTTCGATACTGACTTGATCAGATTTCTAACGGTTTTTTAATTTTTTTCAATTTTGAGTCACTTTTGTCGAAAATTAGTCCTCCCGGCTAAACGGGCGGAAAAGATCCCCCTCCTATACGATTTTTTCTTGACTCAACCCAACCAACACGCATAAGCATTTTGGCACACTACTTATGACTCACCCTGTATAAATTTTCCAATAAGTTTTTCTTTTTTTTTTTTAGATTTTTGATAAAACGAAGGTTGACACTTATTTAAAGGATTTGAACACCCAAGAAACCAACAAGCAGCGTCATCATTTGGAAAAATTCAAAATAGCGGTTATGCGACATACAATGGCTTACTGGGCGTATACGCACTTTTTTACTTATTTATTGAAAAAATGTAACCTTCGTTTGTGTGGTAATTGTTAAGGATACCGTTCTCTAATAATTCTTGTCTTTTTCCTGTATTTTTTTTTTCTGAAAAATTAAATTTTTGTTTAAATATGAATACCAAATTATTTTAAATTAAATAAGTAAATTTTTTAAAATACAGTGAAACGTCGAAATTTCCCCAATTTCATACTTATAATTATATACTATGTTCCACCATATACACTTTATTTGCCATTTTCATTTTTATTAACGAACATAAACAAAAATAGCACTTAAATCAACATTTACAGCTGCAATAAAATTATTTTCAACCTATCAATTATTTAAAATTCGATGAGACTTTTTTTTTATGTAGGTAGTAACTTTATCCACTTGCTCATCAAAAAAGGACCATCACTTTCAACCTTGCTACCTAACCAACCCATACCTATTAGTTATGTGTTGTTATTTTAAGAAATACACCTGCAAATGCACCTCCTTCAATATATAACATCCATCATATAGCCTAACAAACATTTCATGGCTAACACCGTAAATTATACGATTGCGTGCGTATCCTTTCAGCAGACATTTGCGGAAGACCCAGCCAAAGGCACAGCAGCGTTCGTTTGATATAGATGCTCGTGTATAGTCGTCGAAGTCGTCAACGCGCGCCGCCACCATCAGACAGCCATCTTGACTTTCAATTGTATAGAAGGTATACAATTTTACCTACTTCTTTAATTGACTCCTTAATCTAAAAAAAAAAAATAAGTTGAAATGAATGGCAACAGAAAAAAATGAGCACACGCAACCAAACAGGACTTTGACTAATATACTCCAACCAAACCAACTCTTGTATACCAAAACAGACCGCATACAACAACAACAAAAAAAAAGGTCCTGCACTTGGCAACTTCAACAAATTTCACCTGTTCTACCTTAATTACAGTGATTTGGTGCCTTTTATCCCTCAATTATACAGAGATAGATGGGATAACACAACACAACCATGCCAAGTGAATCCTTAAATCCTCTTTTTGCAAAAAAAAAAAAAACTAAATTCAACAACAACAAAAATGTCCAACTGTGTACAAATCACGTTTTAAATGTGAACAACTTGTTTAACAACATCCAGCGAGGTGGTATTATTTATAAACGGGGTTTAAAAGGTCGTCTAAAGTTAAGCGTTGCGCTGTGTTGACAGAGTACCAAACCTAAAACAATTTAATCTAAATCGCGGAGTGTCATTTTTAATTCTACCCAAAAACTGTTGATGAGCGTCGCGTCGTGGTAAGCGAAAAACACGAATACGCAAAACGCAAAATAACTGAAATTTACTGCGAACCTTTTCATTTGAGTGTGCTGTCATAGGTAATTGAAAGGAATTTGTTTTTTTTTCGCGGTTTCGAAAAAAAATATGCGTGTTTTGGAGCAGACAATTTATAACTCGTTTTTTGTATTTTGGGTCTTGAAACCTTTCTGTATGCTAAGCGTCTAGAAAACTGAAGTTCCAGTACAAATATAGAATGCACGCTTACACAATTTTGTGGTCCAAAGCTCTTAATACATAACCTGGAGTGCCATCTTTTATTAAAGTTCATTTTTTGAACAAAGGAACAATGGGGCATATTCATAGTCAAACTTTAGAACCGAGTCCAACTGGCCTCGAGTCTAAAGTTAACACACAGGTTAGAAATAGCTGCTATTCATAAAGAATTTGGCAGCTCTATTCAGTAAAAAACAAAAATCTACTACAATTTTAGTACTATTGGCTGTCAATCTATGGAAATCTAATTCATTTGTGACAGATAGAAAAAAACAACTCAGTCAAAGAGTCAACCGTTTTTAAGGATTGAGCTTCAGTTTATCTTTTTGGACCCGGGTCTAAATTGTCTATAAATAACATAAACTCCAGGTTAGCTTAGAAGAGATAAAGAAACAACGTGTCAGACGACTATGAATATGCCCCAATGTCTTCAGGTTTTTTTGACACTTGGTAGGCATCTTGAGTGGGCCTAAAGTCATTCAGGTGCCTTAAAGCTGTATTTTTGCATCTATCCCATTCTTCCATTTATACGTTATAAGAGGAATAGAACTTTTAGGTTGGCAGCACTTTTTTATCTGGCGGCCATTTTAACAGCTGTCAAGTGATTAGTGATTAGTTTGGTTTGGTATTCCAACATAAATTGACTGACGCCTGAATAACAAGGCGAAGATTCGCTGAATAGACGCATAACAAGATTGGCGTTGATTCCAATTTTCATAAGAGAATTTTGTTTAGCGATGAAGCTCACTCCTGGTTGAATGGCTACTTCAATAAACAAAACCGCCGTATTTGGAGTGAAGATAATCCTCAAGTGTATGTTGAGGCACCGTTACATCTACAACTGACTGTTTGCTGTGCTTTATGGGCTGGTGAAATCACTGGTCCGTACTACTTTAAAAACGGTTGTGACCAGAAGAGCCATGATTACTGACTTTTTCGTTCCTCAATTGAACAACCATTATGTGCATGACCTGTGGTTTCAACAAGAGCGGCGCGGCGCAACATGCCAAACAGCTCACGCAACAATTGATTTATTGAATGTACGGTTTGGTAGTTTCAGGTTTTGAACCCTTGAATTTGTCTCCAAAATCGTGGCCCTCAATGCCACTTGACTATTTCCTGTTGGGATATGTGAAGTCACTAGTCTACGTCGATGAGCCCGAAACAATTGAATTCTAAATTGAAAGCAAGAACTTTCTTGAGATGTACATATTCCTGCCAAAAAATACACCTTACACCTCTTTTGTTTATAATAATTCAAATATCTACTAAATAGTTCAACAAAACTTAAAACTGCTTTTTTCCATTTTTTACCCAAAGCTTTAATTGCAGATATATAAAATTCTTGTAACCAATATTATTCTAAAAGAAGTTCTTTGTTTTGATCACCAGATAAAGCAAACACAACAAATCCATTAACTGAACCTTTTCCAACCAACATCGATAAAAGGATCTCGAGCAATCATTAATACTTTGCGCCATCTTCTGAAAAAAAAAAAACAATATCATAAAATCGTTAGCGAACGAAAAGGCCTTTTACTTCCATTTCAAACACATTTTCTCCAATTCGAGTTCAAATAAGCAAAAGAACCTGCAACCGATATACGAAATTAATCGAAAATTTAAATCTAGAAAATTTATTAGTCTCACCTTTTGACATAGATTTTCGATAAAACAACCAGCGATACATACCAACGATTATTATTATTTCAAGGATTTCCAGTTTGTTTTTCTCTCTGTCTTTCTCTTTCTTTTGCTTCCCATCCCAAAGGCTAATTAAATCGATTGGTATTATATGCAAATCGAAATATCGATAGGGTCAATAAGATTTCCAGTTTTCAAACGATAACTTCGTTCCCCATCATACCCCGCGTCTTGAGAGTACGATTAAATTTTATCGACGCACTAATTTCTAAGATTACCCACAATAAAGTGGACAGGTAGGTCTGTCTCTCTGGTCGTGCGTCGTCTTAAAAGATGGGACACAATATGATTTTGACCATAAAGTGGAAGCTGCAAGGTTTTTAAATTTTAAAGATAAACCCAAAGTGGTATCCCATCTCATATACAGATAAATGTGCGTAAAGCGATATTTTTGCCTTAAGATAGATTTGTCCACAGGCGTAGCGGTTTAATCTGTGATAAAAATGTAAGATTACAAAACTTTATCCCCATCATGAGAGATGAAATTTAGATTTGCTTCCATCTTCATATTTATTTCTTTTATTCGATATTCGATAATTTTCATAAAAAAAAAATCGAATGCTCTTCGATATGGAAAATGAAAGCGATAATGGAATTTACCTATATAACTCCCATTATCCACTT
Organism: Syrphus vitripennis; assembly: GCA_958431115.1. Lineage (NCBI taxonomy): Eukaryota > Metazoa > Arthropoda > Insecta > Diptera > Syrphidae > Syrphus > Syrphus vitripennis. The sequence continues at coordinate 10,589,257 of OY288109.1, forward strand.
AAAGCTTATAATGCGATGTTAGAAATGCCATTGACAACGAAAGAAGATATTGTATTTCAAGATTGTGCGTTTCTTTAAGTTAGCCATAAAGAAAAGAGAAAACCTGCTTCGGTAAAGCTTTTATTTGAGGCTGAACCGCAAATTGATAAAGTATCCGTAGGAAAAAAAAATTAACTTACCGATCATTTAAATTATGGCAAAAGGTAATTTGAATATAATTGGTTTACTATGAAATTGATACAAACGAATATACCACACACGTCATATACATATGTATTTATTGGATGTGGAAAATCGTTATGCAAATTAGAGAGGGATTATAGGAGGTAGCGGTAGCTACAGGTACATAAGGGTTAGGTTTTTTTATGCGGTCTTAATGCGTGTTTTATCAATAAATTGCAGTTGAAATACCAGTTCGGAATTTCCATTTTATGAATTTACCTCTGCTCTGGGGAGTTTCTTCGGTGAGCTATTTACGAGCGGGTATGGGTGGGCATTTTGAATAGACAAGTTGGGTCATTTGATATTTAAGTGCATATTGTTTAGGAATGCGATAAATTGCAAATGGAGAATGAATGTTTTTTTTTGTAACTTAGATTGATTGGATGTTTTTTTTTTGTCCATATAGAAAACGAAGAGAACCAATTTTATGTTTTTAAAGAAAAATCTTAATTGTTTCTGGATCACTTGTGGCTAGAACATTTGTTAGAAAATTTCAGCGACTTAAAGAATTGAAACTGGATGATTGTAATTATTGGTCAGTACGAATTCCTAATGGCACGAAAATTCGCTAGCAAATTTTGAACTGCAAGTGATAATAATTATCATCAGTCAGTTGATATATTATTATGAAATGGGGCCCAGAATGTGTGTACTCAACGCTTATAAGAAAATCAGAAATCGCCTAAGATTTGTTTCTCATACCCGAGTTTTTCTTATATCCCCAGAAACAAGTTTCTTGTACGAAAACACATCTTCTTCAAAAAATATTATTAAATAAAATTAAAAAAATTAAAAAACAATTTTAAAGCCAGAATCTCAGTCGTGAATGTTATTCTTAACTCTAGGTATTTCCATTAATAGATCAAGAAACAATATTTCAGAAGTTTTGGTAAATTTCTAATACTTTTCAAAAGAATATTGATTACGAGGAAAAAGTATATTTTTTTCAGTTATTCTTTCAATTGCGTGATCATAAGATTCTGAGTATCGATCACCAGATAATTTTTTTTTTTAAATTTGGGTGAACAGACACCACGTAGAAAAAAAAATTCAAAATAAAGACAAAATTTTTGGCATTGGTGAAGTTAGGGGAATTTTTTTTTCCACGCCCATTATAACTTTCTTAAAAAACAAAAACTGATTTTCGTACTCCATTACGTTTTTTTCAGCCTGATTTTTTCTTCAAGACCAGGTTTTGTCTACGCTCAACAGATGGCCGTAGCAGAGTGTGGAGATGATCAGGTCAGAGATACTTTTTGCAACAGTTGCCCACCGGAAAAATTTCTGGGGAGGTTCCGTCACGGTGTGGGCAGGAATTTCTATGCACGGAAAAACTGAGCTGGGCATCGTGGAAGGATCTGTAAACTCCAATTATTATATCAGCAACATGTGGTTCCGTTCGCACCATTTCCTGGTGAAGACTTGTCAGGTGCGTTACGGAATACTTGGAAAAAGTGGAAATTGATGTCATGGCTTGGTCATACATGGGCCCGGACACGAATCCCATCGAAGACGTTTAGGACCTGCTGGGAAAAATGATAAGACAGCGGCCTGCCCTTCCCGAGACACTCAGTGGGCTAAGACCTGCTCTGATAGAAGAGTGGGATCATTTGGACCACGCAACCCTAAAAAACCTTAACTCAGTTGGCGAATTTGCAGTCTTTCAAAAAGCACCTCTTAAGAAGCTAAAAAAAGTTATTCATCCTCTAACTGTTTTAAATGATTTGTATAACATCTTTAACATTTAGCTTTTACCTATAGAATACAGTTTATGGGAATATTTGAAAAAACAAGTAAATTTTAATTTCAAAAACATTTGAATACACAAAATTATTCTTCCTCTACCTCCGTATCACTAAGCAATAATTCAATGAATCCATCTTCATCAAAAATATATTATCTATGATTTGGGCTTCTTAATCCATAAACAAACATTAAATATATGTACTTACCTATTAGGAAAAAAAAATACAATTCCCCATAGATTCTGAACTCTGAACTCGACCCCCATTTCTAGTCGTCGACATTTATCCGAAATTCCGTCATCCCTTCGGAATTCAATCCCAAAGAATGCATCATTAATTTCGGATTTATTTGCTTCTCTCGCATCACTCTGATCTTCTCTTCATCTTGTCTAATAATGCTTCAGCGTCTGTTATTATACCTAGTGATGGGAAATCGTCTTTCAAATTCAATTTTCCCTATCGACCCTTAAAAAATAAAAATCATTAATATCCCTTCAATTCTCAAAAAAGATCAGCTCTGTTTTTTATTTCTAACCTTCCCAAGCAGCGCAATAACCAAACAAAAATAAATATCAGCCTTTAACAAGACCAAGTTAAATTTATCATCTTGAAACCTAAATTTACCACGAAGGCCAAAAAACGGCTGAATTGAGAGGGTGGTTGATGGTTGAAGAAGGATTAGAAAAAAAGCATATCCTTGAAGGTCTGATGGCTGGCTGGTGATGGTGATGGAGCTGGTAGATGATAGTATACAGAGGGTACATAGTTAGCGTCTGCGGAATGATGGAATTTTTCTGGTATCATATGGCGATAAGAGTTACTCTTAAGCATGCATCGTTGAGCTTAGCTTTTGGGGAGGGGTTGTTTAGGTCTCTATAAACGAGAGTTTCCTGTCGCCTGTCTAGAGCGCCGCCGCCCGTCGTCGTCGTCATCATTCTCGACATACTTAGTCGTTCTTCCAAAAACAGCCTTATAATCGAATTAGAAATCCTTTAGAAATCAGTGTTGCGAAATGTAATTCCAGCCGAATAAAAAAAACCCTCCCCAGAGCTCAGCTAGTAAAACGACGCACACAGATATACCGGCCTAATCCTTTGCCACTATTAAGAGTACTTTCACTTTTTTCTTTGCTATTTCCTGCGTGAATATTTCGTCATTCTAGATTTTTTTTTTTATAGTTAAGGATTTCAATTTTTTTTTTTGTTGAATTATCCTTTGTCCTGATGGTTGCCAAAATTACGTCGGTTTGGTTGGATTGGTGCGGAATCCCCTTGAGAATTACCGTGCATGGATAGTTTCCTTTTTTTATCGGATGCATTGTTCTTTAAATAGGATTTTAGTTTTACACTAATTTTATTCCTGCTTCGTATTTTCATCCTTATCAGATATTGTTCCCTGTTTTTTTCATTCAGAGTCGATGTTGTTGTTGTGGCTCAAATTTAAGGGAATGACTGGTAGATGGAGATAAGGATTGCTTCTCAACAAAGCCAATGGAAATAGAAAATGATATAAATAACAAAATACGAGGAGAATACTTTCATTCTTTGGGAATTTAATTGGATGAATTGTATATAAACGCTTTTCGGGAGCAACGAAATGACATTTTTATTGATTGATTGCAATTTGAGATAAACATTACGAAAGATATACCATACAACAAAAAAAAATGATTGGAATAATCCCCAAAGATGAAATCTAATTGAAAGAATCGAGATAGAAGTCCAAAAATTCTTCATCTTGTACGAAAAGATGATTCATTGTCATCAACAGTAACATACTCCATTGGAACAGTGACTCACTCATGTTTGGAGAGACCAGACCACACGCTTCTCTGCTTAAAATGGATAAACAAAAATCATATAACCTGAAAAGTTTTTGTTTATCTTTTTGTGATGATAATTGATTTTTTTTTTTTTTTTTGATATGCTGAAGAATTTTCTGGCCGATATTGAGTAGCAATTGAGAGCCAATTAAGAGGAATGTCGGTTGGATTGACGAAGAATATTCAGAGTAATGGCATTTTGATTAAGAGTTTTTCAATTTCATGTGAATTGTGCTCTTGATTTTGGTCTGTTGTGCAACACGTAATTGTTTATATTAGTTTAATGAGGTGGAGGATTCATATTCGTTTCTTGGTAGGTAACTTTAAAGTCAGGGAAATAAAGTTTTCAGATGGAATAGGTGAACATGTCCATAGCTTATGACAAACAGGAAATTGCTTAATATAGTGCAATGAAAAATTGATGACCAACCACTTGAGCAGTATCCTGCAGTTTTGTGACTTAAGGTCGAAAAACTCAAATTATTTATTTCTTTCGATTTATATAAAGAAATTTAATAATACAAATTATTTTTACAATAAACATTTTTTCAAAAATTAGTTTTTAATTTGCTATAAAACGGTTTTTAAGATTGGGATAAAAATCTGTATGAAGAGGTTCTACCGTATACCTTATCTGAATTATTTTAGGTATCAAAATGTTCACATAATAATTTTTTGAAATTTTGCAAAAAAAAATTAAGTACCTACCTGACTTCTTTTATTAAAAAAAAAAACACAATGATTAAAAAAATATTTCAAAAATCTTTAGAGCTGTTTTTTCAAAAAAATAATTTTTTATACATATAATTTGTTTAAGTATTTTTATAAAAAAAAGTTCTTATGCACATTTTTAACATACACTTAGAACCAAATTTAAAAAAAATCTTTATTAGTTTTCAAAATATGAGTTTTCAAAAAAAATATTAAATACAAAAAATATTTTTTTGAAAATTTTGATATGCAATATTATTGAGATTACATAGGACCTCCTTTAGAAAAATTTTCATCGAAATCCGTCTAATAGTTTACGAAAAAAAACGAAAACCAAAAATCCGGTTCTATGGCAATGGAATAATGATATTCTTTATTTTTTTTTTTAATTTAGGAGCTGTTGCAAGGAGAACAAATTGGACATTCGTGCAAAAATTGTTGTTAGTATTTTGATATTTGAAACTGTAACTAAACGTTTTTTCTTCTTTGTCTTTATTTAATCAGGTACATTTCACACAAATATATTTACAAATATTTTCAAATATCAGTTTAAACGAAATTGAATGAAATAGTTAATATTGTTTATTTATCTACTGATTGGTATAAACTGGTCTAAAAGCATATCTAAAGAAAATTAAGCCTAATTCAAAAAAAAATCACCAAGTAAGTTTATATGAGATCCAATTATATCCCACATGCGATTTAGTAATTATTTTGTACGAAACTAACTTTGAATGCCAGGTCTATTGCCTAAAATAAAACCCCAAAAAAAATACATTCAACATCTGCAATAGAAACAGCAATTAAAAGTAAATTAATGCAATTATTACCCAACAAAAGCCCAAAGCAACAACCCTTTAATGTTGGGATATCTCCTAACCCCTAAAATGTTTTTCGTTTAGTTTTTTTCTAGATACAGTTATTATTTCGTGACCGCATAAATCACCAAAAAAAAAAATTGAATTATGCCAGGTTTCCTTTCTCATTCTCATTCCACTTTTGATTTTCTTTTGTGGCAATCACCTTTGACAAGCTGTCAAAAAAGCCAACAACCATAATTTTGGTTTTTATTTTTGTTGTTGTTGGGCTGCAATTACCACTACCCTTCAAGATTTCTATCATAGCATAGGGCACCACCATCCATTACCATTGTGGGTAGATATATGTCCGCAATTATCTCCAATTCACAAAATATAGAAAGGACCCCGCGTGGTACCATCAAGGTGTTTTGTAAATATGCACGAAAACTCAATTTGACGTTCCTTATTCGTTTTTATGACATTTTTTTTTTTTTCAAAACATCTCCTTGGCTACAAAACAAATTTTAATGTCACAGGGTGGGTGGTCTTTTACTTTATATACGACACGGTCGCATTCGGATGTAATTCAATTAATTTGCGAACAAAAGCTGAATGAAAAGACTTAGTTCGCTCCCAAGGGAAGCAGCAATTTTTTTTTTGTCATTCAAATGCAATTTTGTTTTGAAACTATAGTGTAGAGTGACAGTTCACAGCCGTATAAGTCAGCAGGAGCAGCACTCCCATAGTCCCATCTCGAATCATTGAATGACCGACAAATTGACAACACGCGAGAGAAGCAATCATCGCCGTGCACCGTGTTTCAATAAGGATAATATAGGGGAAGGAGTGTTTCCTTTCAGCAGGAGGAAAAAAAAAAATATAATCATAGTTTTTCCTTCGTGATCTTTCAATATTTTTTATTTCTGTAATATCTCACATTTGCGTGCAGCTCGTTTTTTTTTCTTCTTATTTTGATGGGAAAGAAAAATGAGTAACTGTCTTCTGATGACATTGAAATCTCCTGCTCCCTTTTTTTTTCAAACAGCACCACGCAGTGCAGCAGAGGGATGAAAAGTTCGATATTACGGATAAATTTATCCCTCGTAAATTTATAACAGCACGTAATGGCGGTTTAAAAAAAAGCCATGCCAGACATCAGACACACAGGTTATTGGTGAACATTATAATCAATGGAACCGTTAATGCAGACGAGGAGTGCTGGGTGCAGAATAATTGCCCATATGTGCATTTTTTTTTGTTGTTTTGTTCTGTGTGTTTAAGGACACCCACAGGAAGTGTGTTGAGTAATTTTTACCCCAAGTGAAAGTGATTGTTACACAAAGTAGACTAATGTACCTACAGATTGATAGGAAGTGACAGGACCGAGCTGTCAAGGGATTGTCCTTTTGAAAATGACGTAAAGTGGATTTTTCTTTACTTAAAAAAAAAAAAAAACTGATGTTGTAAAAACAAATGTCTCCATTTTTTACTTAATGGTATAAACTGGTCTAAAGCACACATTACCTACAATAGATGTAACGTTTGCTTTATATCAAAAAAAAAGTAATCTGATCTAAATTACCTTTCGAATTTATTTTATACTAAATAGTTATTTTAAGAAAAATTTTTGTCTAAAAAATATGAAAATGGATAGAAAATGAAGAAATAACTTTGGATTTTATAATTCGACCATCTGTTAACCCTTGCGATGTATAATGCATCTTCTTAAAAATAAGTGTTGTTTCTTAGTTGAATCTATCAGGAAACAACCAGTTAGTCAAGAAATTTTGGAATTGATAAAAAAAGCAATATGCACTTGGATACACATTACACATGCTTAGATTCACAATTCGACCAATTAAATATTTTTGTCTCATTTTTTAAAGATTCTCAATAAAAGTTTCTCAATAAAAGTTTATACCACCAGCTGTAACAAAATATGGATTATGGTATGTACCATATGGTATAACATATTTCTAATTGGTATAAACTCTTAAAACTATTATCCACAGTTAGCAATCATTACTTTAATGTTTTTATGTACTTTTTGGTATGATATGTTTCTAACTGGTACAAATACGACCTTCTACAAAAAATATATTAAAGCTATGATCATTGAATCAGCAACTAATAACTTAGTAGTAAGCATCTGGTATTTGTTTTGAAATTTGCCTGACTGGTATAAAAATCAATTTTCATAAGGAAATCACAGTTCGACGACTTGGAATAACATGTTATCTGACTGGTATAATTTATCAGGTGGGCTTATACTTGCTACAAAAATGTAAAGGTATGTAATTTGAACTATCATTGGTGAAGCACTTGATTGTGACCAATCTTTCAGGAATGGTATAAAATGTTTAGAACTGAGAAAACAAAATAAGCTCATTTCTCCTAAAAATCATAAGTATCAAAAGGAAACCTCCGGTTGGCCAATTTTATTTCGAATAGTTACATCCTATTTGGTATAACAAATCTATGATTGGTATAACGAAACAGACTACCTTCTACTTGGGCTAATTTTTAAGTAATTCACATAAAAAGAGCTTCATAACACTCTTCGGCCAGCTCAGCTGTTATAATCATGAATTTAACATTTACGATTGCAAATAATTGCAAAGGACAATCTTCTCTGCATCTATAAAAGATCTTATAAAATCACGATTATCCTTAAATAGCCAAATGGGTATATGATTTTTTTTTTCCGTTATTAGAAAAAATGTAGTCATCTCGATTAACGCTCAAGAGAGTGGAAAAATAAAAATAAAAGAAAAGAAATGAAACGATAAAGACTAAAAAGAAAGCAAAAGAAGTGTTTGAAATCTTTCTCTTCTGTGTATAGTTTTTTTTTTCTTTTTTTCATTTTATTACAATTTTCAAAACTTAACATCCTTCGAAATGAAAGTGGAATTGAATTGCGCTTGATGCATCTTTAATGAGGACAATAATTGCGGATGGCGGCATGGTACTTCTATCTTCTATACAACGGCGCGCGGCGCGGCGCGGCGTAGATGGTGGTGGGAAAGCTAAAGGTATATGGACGTTTATTATTATTAGGGTTGTTTCATGCAGACCTCTGATGCTGCTGAATGCTGCTGTGTGGGGAAGCACTTAAATCGTTAAATAGTCAGTCATTTGGAAGACGATTTCTTCCTTATGGGTGAACAAAGTCTCTCTTAAAAATGTTTTTACTTGAAAATTTTTGTTTTTCTTTTTCGAAAACTTTAGCCACCCACTCCGCAAACAAAATAAATAAAAAAAAACTCTAACGATGGATTCAGGTGAAAGAAGAAAGCAAAGAAAATCGAAAGAATGACATTTTTAATATTTGATAAGCGATTTTAGGTTTTTTTTTATTTCTCAAAGAAAAAAAACGAAAAACTTGTGATTGTGGATTTTTTTTTTTTGTAAAGTTGCTGTGCTTTTTCATCTCTTCCCTTTTGTGTAATCCTTGTGGTTTAAAAAATGTTCTTGTTTAGTAATTCACGAGGAATGAATTTCATTACAAAAAAAAAGGGTCTCTTTGCTGTGTTACCGCGTCTGTGTTAGCTGGTTGATGGCGCCGCCGTAGCTACCCAGTAATTTTTTTTTAAGAAGATGGAATCCTTTACGATTTTATTTTACTTTGACTTCGTTTTAATTGTTGTCGCATATAGCGATTTAAATTATATTTTCATAAAGTTTGGGTTGGCTTATGAGATTCTTTTCGGGGCCAATGTCATAAGTTTTTTCAAACTATGTATTTGCCTTAAGGTTTTAGAATTTTAAAAATTGGTTACGATGCGATGGGGGAAAAACCCGCTATAAATTTTTGGTAATAAAGATAGACACGTTACATTTTTCAAATCTTTTTCATTTCCTTTGATGAAAGTAAAATAAAATAAAATAAAATAAAATAAAATAAAATAAAATAAAATAAAATAAAATAAAATAAAATAAAATAAAATAAAATAAAATAAAATAAAATAAAATAAAATAAAATAAAATAAAATAAAATAAAATAAAATAAAATAAAATAAAATAAAATAAAATAAAATAAAATAAAATAAAATAAAATAAAATAAAATAAAATAAAATAAAATAAAATAAAATAAAATAAAATAAAATAAAATAAAATAAAATAAAATAAAATAAAATAAAATAAAATAAAATAAAATAAAATAAAATAAAATAAAATAAAATAAAATAAAATAAAATAAAATAAAATAAAATAAAATAAAATAAAATAAAATAAAATAAAGTAAAATAAAATAAAATAAAATAAAATAAAATAAAATAAAATAAAATAAAATAAAATAAAATAAAATAAAATAAAATAAAATAAAATAAAATAAAATAAAATAAAATAAAATAAAATAAAATAAAATAAAATAAAATAAAATAAAATAAAATAAAATAAAATAAAATAAAATAAAATAAAATAAAATAAAATAAAATAAAATAAAATAAAATAAAATAAAATAAAATAAAATAAAATAAAATAAAATAAAATAAAATAAAATAAAATAAAATAAAATAAAATAAAATAAAATAAAATAAAATAAAATAAAATAAAATAAAATAAAATAAAATAAAATAAAATAAAATAAAATAAAATAAAATAAAATAAAATAAAATAAAATAAAATAAAATAAAATAAAATAAAATAAAATAAAATAAAATAAAATAAAATAAAATAAAATAAAACACAATAAAATAAAAGAAAAGAAAAGAAAAGAAAAGAAAAGAAAAGAAAAGAAAAGAAAAGAAAAGAAAAGAAAAGAAAAGAAAAGAAAAAAATAAAAAATAGAGTAAAATAAAATAAAATAAACAAAACAAAGTAAAACAAAATAAAATAAAAAATTATGTAAAAAATTTAAAAAAAACAGTAAATTTATTTTTTTGTTTTACCCCCTTTAGTGCTATTTTGAAATCATTTATATTCATGCGGTTTTCCATTCATCACTCGTTCATCACTCCCCTTAAATATATAAAGTTCCAAGACCACTGATTTTTCAAAAGACACGTATTTGCAGATGATGCCTTTGAATCATAGTCCCTGAGCAATAATAATTTCTATATAATTTACCTATTCAATAAATCGATTTAAAGCATATGGTATTTTAAGGTCTTACCCTCAATAAATGAAGAATAAACGTGTATCGTGAATTTCTTCTAATACGGCTATTTAATGCCAACATTTTCTATTTAAACCGAGTTTTCTAGATCCGCACGTGATCTGGACATTCTCCCTCATTTTAAAATACGTATAATATATTATTGACGAAATAACGACAGCAATAAATTATTCTTCGACACATAAATCTATTCTTCTTGTTTCTAGTACCCGCACCTTTGACGTCAAACGTGTGCCAAACAGAATATCCTTTATCGGAACCAAAAAGTGAGAGCCCTCTTCACCTCGCCATATAGTTAAAAGTATCAAATAATTAATTCCTTTGATCTCATTCAATTTAAATGCAATTTCTCAAGTTCAATACGTCTTTTAAAAGTCCTTAAATATCACTCGCTGGTGTAAGTTATGTGCGCCAAGGTATAAAATAATATTTATAAACTTATGTGTGTAAGTATTGGTATATAGACACACGAGCAACACTGTACCTACCGCTCACACAATTTATTCCATCAAACTTATCCACTTAAATGTGTATAACGTATGTGCCCTCACACGGTGACGAAGATGACGACGACGACGACGACGATATCCTTGACACACTCAAGTCCTTCAACCAGGAGCACCCTGCAAATAGAATTAGTTTCAAAAAAAAAAAAATTAAGTTTCAAGAAAAAGATATATACCCCTTGTCGCTGCCATCGCTCACCGTCCGCCCGCCATTACCTCTTAAGCCAATTTCAACTATTCGAGGGTTATATACATGCGGATGAAAGAAAAGTTAATATATTCAACTACCATTAGAAGAAAAAAATTGTAATTCTAAGAAATGGTATAGCTGTATTATATAAGTTGAGAATCATTTAAGAACATCCTCCAAGATGTGTGTGTATAAAGCAAAGTGAATGGTGGAATCTCTAATAAGGCTGCCTCATCGACGAACTTGAAACGGAATTTGCTTTATGGTTTCACCCTTATTTTTTTTTTGCCGAAGTCAAGATAAAAGTCAATTGACTTTTTCGATAGGTAGCAAGAAAAAAATTGTATAAGTTATGCCACCTCAAGTATGGCACCTTTGGTACCTAAGTGACAAACTTGTGGAAATAAACACTCATTCCGTTGGTGAATTAATTTATTGATCTTTTGAGCCTTAATATTGTTTTAAAGAGTATCGGAGGTGTAATTCTCTGATGGTGATAACGATAGCTGGTATATATGAAATATTAATATTATTCGGAATCGTCGCAGAAGGAATTAGGCCTTAGAATATTGTGTCAAGCCTTTTTTTACGTTCTTCTATAAGATGAGTGAAACAATAATGTTGAGGAACTCTAACAAACTTTTCAGACAGTAAAATGTTTTAAAAATTTTAACCGACATATATTTTGGGGTTCTGTCAAAGCTCTTCAAAACCAGAAATCTCACCATAACTTCAAAACTGCTGCTGTCCAGGACAATGGTCCTGCCAGTACTCACGTATGGATCCGAGACTTGGGTGCTTAGCAAAAGACACTCCGACCTCTTAGCCGCGTTCGAGAGAAAAGTCTTAAGGAGAATTGTTGGCCCCATATGTGAGGAAGGGCGATTCCGGAGACGGTACAATCATGAATTGTACGCAATCTACCTTGAAGCAGACATAGTGACAAAAATTAAGCTCGGTAGACTCCGGTGGGCAGGGCACCTAGCTCGCATGAGTGAAGAGGAACCTGCTCGGAAAGTCCTTTGTGGTACATTCTATGGTAGACGGCAGCGTGGTAGACCATGCTTGTCCTGGAAAGGCGTAGACCAGATCGCCCGAAGCCTTGGAGTGCGCAACTGGATGGCGTCGGCTCGAGGCCGGGATAGGTGAAGGGACTTGTTGAAGGAGGCCATGACCGGACCCCGGTGGATTGATAGGAGCTAAATGAACATCATTCGTTATCCGGAGTAGAAACATTAGAATCCTTGCAGATAGTCACTTAAGATCATCGGCGATCAGACAAATCAAATTCAAAAATTTCACCAATAAGCTACTTTCTCCTATCAAGTCTTGCGGAACATTTATCATTATTGTGACCACTAGCTGCATTATCTTAAGATAGCCCATCACATTTCTTAATAATTAATATCAAACTCAATCATTAAAAATGTCTATTGTCTATCCCAAGGGTGGGTGCTAATCAATCTAATTCCCAAAATCTAGAAATATTTTCTTCAACAAAAAAAAAAAAAAACAAAATGAAACCTCAACTTTCCAAATTGTCATATTTGAATAAATAACCAATTGAATTTCTCCATATCCACAGTCAAAAAATTATGATGGTTAAGAAAAAAAAACCCTCGCACCCATATCACTCAAAAATAATTGTGATTGACATCTAACAAACAGTTGAGCATACATCTGCCCCTATGATCAATACCCCAAGTATCTTTGTCTAATAACCTACCTTGCCATGTTCGATCTTAATTATTTCATCATTCCCAAGTCAATCAAATCAAACGAAAAAATCATCCTAAATACAAATCCAAATCACTTACATCAGTCTCGGAAGGATCCAGCTGCGTTGCGTGTATGATTTTTAAAAGATATAAACAAAAAAAAAAACGCATGCAACATTCAATCTTTCCTCTCATCCCATCTAATGGAAGAAGAGCCATGGGCCATGGCCATGTTATAGATGAGGTGATGCTGCAGGTGAAACGGATTCCAAAATGCCATTCTCTAACTTTGTTTTAGCCTGATTCCGTGTCCACAATTATTAATGGGCAGTTTTAGTCATTTTCAAGAAGATTGATTGAAGACGGACGGAATTGACATTTGTGAAGAAAATGGCCATTGCGTGTCCCGTTGATAGCGTTTTCATGAGCCATTAGAACAACCATATATTTGGTTATCGTTAATAAAATTTTAAATTTCTTCAGATTCCCAGATTAAGGGTTTCGTTCTTTGAATATCATTTTGTTGTTTAGTTTGTTTTTTGGGGGGCTGGCTACTTTTTTTTTTTTCTTGGAACTTATTAATTCATGTCGATGATAGCTGAGCTAGACATAAATTTTAAGGATTCGAAAGGGAATTGAATTGGGTTGGGAGACAAAATGAAAGTTGTTCGTGTTGGATTGTCTAGCCTTTTATTATTTTTGTTTGTTTACTGTGAGCAAGTTTTTTTTTGTTTTCAATTTTTGACTTTGTCTGAAATTATGAATTGAAAAAGTTAATTATAGAGTCTATCCCATTAATAATTTTGGTGAAGTAAACTAAAAAAAAAAAGGACAATGAACGTTTTCAAAAGAATTGTCTCCTCACATCAGACGTATTCATGAAATATGAATTGAATAAGAAAATAAAGGACTATTTTTGGTGATATTAAATATCCTTTTTAGTAAAATAGACAAGAAGGATATTCTTGTTTGATGGGTATGTAAGCAGACAATGAGTTTTTGAAAAGTGGGTTGTGAACTATATGAATTATTATTTAATAATTAATAAAATATGTATGTAGGTATATCATTATAAGGACATAGCTTTTGTTAAAGCTATAATTGAGAATTGATAAAATACAGGCTTCTTTTTTTTAATTATAGAAGGTGGGTTGTTTTTTAAAAAGGTTATACAGAGTTTCATAAATATTTAATTTGAACAATGCAATGCCTATATTTACAAATTGGTATTTAAGTAGGTTGGTTGAATAAACAATAAACAACTTCAAGTAAAATAAATGAAAACAAACAACAGACATTGTTTTCGAAGAAAATGTGAAACTTTGAGACAACATTTTTTTTCCGAATATTTTTCAAATTTGTTTTATAACGAAAAATCAGTTTGCTGCGAAACTTTTGTAGTATCGTATCGAAAATATGAATTGTTTTTTTTTTAATTTTCCACTTTAATCATATTATGTAATTCAGTAAGTACCAAAAGTTAGATTGCAAAATTCTATATTCCAAAACTTCATATTTAAAAAATTATGTGAGTGCCAAAAATCAGTTTTAGGCATTAAGTTCATTTTTATAAATAACATCCTTGAAAGTTTGCTTATTTCTTGCAACTTAAGTTATACTTTGTATAGGTAGGACTAGTTTTGAACTAATAAAATATTTCGAACTCAAGGTTTTGATCAATTTCAATGATAGGGAAGTCAAAAAAAGTGGTTCTAAAGTTCTGTCTCTTTGTTGTTACAGCCTAACCGGGTGTGTTTTTTGCTGGCCAAAATTATTGATTAGATGTCATAAATTTTTTAGGCCTTTTGGAAAATTCTATTTTTCTCGAAAATGCCTCGGATGATTTTTTTTAAAAAGATGCTGGCATCACATTTACCGTTACCTGCCATAAAATCTTTTTTTTTTCAACAGTTCCACTGATTTTTTTTTTTTAATTTATGCAAAACCATCAAAGACTTTTAAAGAGGATTCAATTTTGCAAAAAATTTGCAAAAAAAAAGTTTTGTAATATTTTTGTTTATAATATCAATATTTTTAAAACGACTCGATGAAAAAATTTCAACTACTTTTCAATACTATATCTTCAATAACTTAAACAAAAATTAATTTAAGTTACAAAAATTACTGAACCACCAGTAAAAATGTCACAAAATCGTTTTTTAAAAATTTCAAATTTCTCGAAAACATCACCGAAAATTTTGAGTCTATTAGTAAAATGATAATATTGAAATTATGACATTTTTAAAGGTGCATCCCATACAATGTTAAGAAAAACAAATTTTCAAAAATCTCACACTTCTCGAAATCGGTTCGGTAGGTACCTACTTGAATTTTCAAAAAAAAAATCGTTTGTACCAGCTAGTGTACGAACGGCCTATTACAAAACAATGCAAAAATTGAAATCAAGATAATATCAACTGTCCCTTCCATACAAACTTTCAAAAAACTGTTTTCAAAATCCTAAAAAATTTATCGAAAATGGGTTCGAGCATTTTGATTAAATTGGCAACCCCTTACAGTTAATAAGTTAAAGTCCATATTGACCATAAATTTCATAAAATAGGTACATACTTAAATTTGAAGTGCATTTTTTATTTCTCTTATTATTGCTTTACGTGACATCTTTTTATCAATAAAAAAAAACAGATACTCTTAGTTCTTAAAAAGGAAAATAAATAGAATCATTTCACTTAATATTGCCCACCCTTGATGGCACTTATCTAAGTCCATAACATCTGTCACTCTGATGGTCTAATAGATTTTCTATTTTTGTCATCATTTGTTAACAAACACCGAAGCCATCATTCGAGCTTAGTTCATTAATCTTTTGTGAGTAGATACGAGTAGCGATATATTTTCAATCTCATCATTTTTTTTTTTTTTTTTTTTTTGACTATGACTTATCTGTCTTAATACGACAAAGACAATGAACATAGCCAAACATCGCCTATATCTAATCCCTTCACTTTATAGATGCATCTCGAACCGAGAATCCATCAACTTGCGCATCTTCTCCATCTTCTCCTCCTCTCTGTCTCTATACGCGTCAATGGAAAACAAGAACATAATTAACCATTTAAGTCTCTAAAAACATGCAATTGACTGCCAGTCAGCGCAGCGCAGCGGTGCCAGTCAAGTCATAAAGAGAAAAATTACAAAAACAGTTGCATCTTCGGATTAGTGTCGAAATGCATTTCAAATTACTTCCACATTTCGACATATAATATTTTCAAGATACTTTAACATCCCCAAAAAGGAAAAAAACATCAAGAAGTAGCCAGAACGATAATAGATCAACACGCCACATGGAAGCAGTACAACACAAGCTGGAGAATATGATAAGTAGCTGTATCTATACGTGCGCACACGTGCTCCAAGGTTGTCTCAACGCCTGTCATAATATCCATTGGATGTGTACACAATCCGCGCCGCGCCGGCGATATTGAGAAGTGCACTTAGCCGGCACGGATGCGCACAGGACAGCGCGCTCTCCACTCTCCCTCATCTACTTGTACGTGTACCTTATACCTTTGACGAATGTCGAATCTTAAGAAGCAGACGTCAGTTGTATTAAACCCCCAGATTACGATTGATTGAAGAAAATCTCTTTTTTATGTTTTGTGTATCTTAAAGATGCGTCATTCATAGATGTGCATAAGAACCTATAAAAAAAAATAAATAATATTTTTTTATTTTGTTGGGTTTTGTGTTAAAACTTTATGAATGATGTGCACAGGAGGATGCAACAGAGCGTGGCATAGCACGGATTCACTTACCGTTCGACGTTTGATCAGACACGAACACGAAATGGAAATTGTATCTCCAGAAAACTAAGGCACTCTTCTTGTTATTAATCCAGATGCGCCTATATGTGTGTGGGGTTGTTAAACCATGCAAGAGCTTCTTTATCTTTTTGGACTTAAGGGGAATAAAAGGGAGTCTCTCCATAGCTACATATACATACCTATCGAACAGCATGACTATTAATAACAACGAGCATCATACTGAAACTGGAAGTCAATCTTGTACAAAATAAATCGAGAGGTGGAGGTTTTGAGTTTTGTTTGTTTTCGAAGAAAAACATCAGCAGATAGATAAATAGCTTCAGCTAGGATATTTAATTTATTACCATTCTGACCGAACTGCTAGGATTGTGTCGATGTTATACCTATACCAATGTTAAACGAGAGAGGCACATCTGTGTCGAGAAAAAAAAGAAGATTTTTTTATCTTAAAAAAAAAATAGATGGATAATAAACTTAATCCTTTTGAAAATATTTTTCTTACTTAAAACGCAGGTGATGGTAGAAAAGGGTGTGGAAAATTTCACGGTCAATTAATAAATATTAATATTTTTAATTTTTGTCGTGCTTTTTTTTAAAGGATTTTTTTTTACTGAGCAATTAATAATAAAGTCCCCAAATATATTTCATAGTTTGGTACGTGCCTGTTGAGGTATTATTAGTTCAATAAAATGTGACGTTACATTGAAGTGCAGCTGCATTTGGGCATTTATTTCAGTGAAGAGTGAGAAAAAGAAGTATTTTTTTGTACTGAGACTTACCAAGAGTATCGGTGGTCTTTCCCGTAGAAAAAATAAAACGAAATTGTTGTACACAGGGAGGCCCGTAGATAATGGATAGCCTTACAACTAATGGATAGATTTTCTTTAAAAACGATACTGGACAGAACGTTACAGTCAATGGTGACCTCTAGAGCCATGATTACTGAGTTTCTCGTTCCTCAATTGAACAACCATGATGTGCAGGAGCTGTGGTTTCAACAGGAAGCCGCAACATGTCATGTTCGTGCCACCATTGATTTATTGAAGGAAATATTTGTTTTCACATTTTCATCATCATCATCATATCATCGACTCAACAACCGGGGTCTGGTCCTGGCCTCTTTCAACAAGTCTCCATCTATCCCGGTCTCGAGCCGACGGACGCCATCCAGTTGCGCACCCCAAGGCTTCGGAAGTCCTGTCTAAGCCATCTCTCCAGCGCAAGCATGGTCTACCACAAAGGACTTTCCGAGACCGAGACGGTTCCCCTTCGCTAATGCGACTTAAGTGCCCTGTCGACTGGAGTCTTACGAGAGTAATTTTTGTCACTATGTCTGCTTCAAAGTAGATTGTGTGCAATTCATGATTGTACCGTCTCCGGAATCGTACTTCCTCACATATTGGGCCAAAAATTTTCCTTATGACTTTTGTACCCGTTCACTGGACTCCAAGATCGATTTGACGTTATGCGAAGCCGCTAGTCTATTCCGATAAGCCCGAAGCGATCGACCACTTAAAGTCAATATTCGCCACGTTATTACCGATAAACGGCCACAAAAGTTTGAAAAAAAAATTATCTTTGGAATAAAGCCAATTTTAAAAATTCTTTGTTTTATTCCATTTCAAAGTTCTATACCTCTAAAAAAATCGATTTGACGCCCAAAAATAAAAATGACTCACGAAACACTTCTAAAACTAGAAACCATCAATCCCTTTAAGAGCAAACAAAAATATTCTATACACAAAATACCAAAACCTAGGTTAGGTACATTCTTGGGTCAACAATAATTTTTATGAATACTTTTTTCATCTCAGTTTATTCACTCATGTAACAAAAAATGTATGATTCGGAAAAATACAAAGTAAAGGCACATTAACTACCAAATATGCCAATAAAACTTTTAAAAAAATGGTTAATACTTTATTCAACAAAACAAACCGACCGATAAGAAATATCATTAAAACAAAATATCGATAAAAAAATATCTTTTTTATCGAAATGTCTCTCCTTTTACTTGTCACTCATCCTTTTTATGATCCATAGCACTCAGACTCAGTCACAGCGAGACTGTGCAGCTATGCAGCCGCCACTGCAGCATCATCATAATTTATAAACAGACTGTCAACAATTTGATTTATTTATGACGGCATTAGCCCCATACAAGGAACACACATCTTCCCAAACGTCATTTATAGTGTTTTTGTGTTTTATTGTCACATTTCAATACAATATTCGACGGAGGGTTAAAAATATATCTACGCATGTTCGTGTGCCTCGCAGCTTTAAATGGTGTAATGCGCGGTACCTTAAAATGTCTTTATTTTTGTTAAGTGTTGTGTTGTCCTTTTAAGTGGCGACGACGACGACACACCATCAGCATTTTAAATTGAACAATTCTCCGGCTATTATCATCATCACCACGCACCCACCATGGCGTCGAAATCATCATGGCATCATTTTCCATTTCAACATTAAGAGCAACATCACATCGTCGCAAGAAAACTATTCAATCAATAAATTTTAGTGGTTTTCCATTCCATGATGGGTTCACTTAGGAGTACTTTGTATATAAATATGTTGAGCATGTTCCAGTACCGGTTTCAAAATACTGATGCATAAAAAAAAGTATCATCGTTAAAAAAATATATATCCTGAAATAATAAAAAGAAAAAACTTATGGTCCATCATAAATTTTGCTGAAACCATCAGTTATATGGAAATTAATGTTTCTGGATAAAATGTTTCATATACACTTTCAGAAATGATAGGCAACCAGGGAATTCAACAAACTTCAAGGCCGAAATTTTGTAGGTTGACCCATCATCCAATCTGCATGATGTCATTTATTTTTCTCAGTGCATCACTTACCACTTCAATAAAATCATAAAATTCCAAAGAACTGGAAGCTTAAAGACTCTTTTGTCCCCACCCATCAGCATCATGTTTATAAACAACTTGATTTTTTTTTCTCTTGAAACCAAATTAGCTGAACATGATGATGACGGAAATGGACAGAAACTCATGCACCACAGCAACGTCTCATGCGTTGCTGAGAAGTAATAAAACTTTATGACCAACTCACATCACAACTAACAAATGGACAATAACCAGCAGCTTACCTCTGGGGTATCGAGACTCGAGAGTGCTTATATCAAGTCCACACCATGGCCGCCAACCATTCAAGTTGAATTTATTGATCGTATTTGACGGTTATGGCTAAATTAGCGCAATTACCTTTACCTCCGTCTACTTCGATGCGTCGTCGTCGTCGTTGTTGGCCATTGTCGTCGATCTCTACCAGACAGGCAATCTATTGACAACCTTGTGGCATGCCATCACCTTTGGTGTCATCCCATCATCATGATGGTGTTGTCTTACCTTGCCTCGTCATCTTTGGACAATAATTCCTGGAATTCAATCTGTATAATAGGACCTTGGTAGCCATATTGTTTTATTGAGTACTTTTAAGCTTCTTCTTCTGAGTCATCATCTCGTCCCCAGCAGCAGCGGAACTACTATTTATCGGAATTTGTTGTCGCTGTTCAACCATGCGAATCTTCGTTTTGATTCCGCAGTCAAAACTTTATGAGGCTAATTTGTTTTGAGGGGGCTGAAAGTATTGTTTGTTGATAACAATAATCCCAGCAGCTATTGAAATCCAGCCACCACCGCCGACGACATTCCACGCCACAATGTGTGATGGGATTTAGATTGAAAGCGGTATATTATTTGCATTTCTGCGAATCGATTTTGGGATTCTCCATTACCATTACCATTCCGTTCTTTTTTTTTTTTTGTTCAAATATATTTTATAGAAATATGGTTATTAGTTTTTGGTTGTCACATGGTTTTATTTTGAAAATTAAATTTCAAAAAAAAAAATAAATTCCCGGAATGGTTTTATATGTTTGGAAATCTATATCGATACTTAGGTATTTGAAATTATGATTATGATATTGTTTTGTATATAATGCGAAAAATTAAACCACAGGATCAGGATATTTATGGATTATTATGAAAGACAAACAAAAAAATGTGCAGCTATTTTAGTGTTTGTGACTAAACAAATGAATTTCGAATGTAAGATATTTTTTTGTTGCAGTCTAATTGGTGTTTATAGGATTTGGATCATAGAACAAGGAATTAAAATACTGGAATATTCTGTTTCACAATAATATTGATTGTTTCTATATGAATAAATAATTATATTTATTAGCTATTAATCCCAGAATATTGTTCAAGCAAAAATAAATATTTAACTGTGAATCAATGAACAAAAAAAAAACATTTTTATAACCCGTTTTAATCGGTGATTAATAATGGTGTCAAAACAATTATTTTTTTTTAGATACTTATAAAAGTTATAATTAGATAATATTAATTTGGTATTTCAAGCTATTGAAAAGTATCAACCAACCCAACTCAATACTTTTTTCCAGTACATATTTCGTATACCCTGGTCACCGCACACGAAATATGGAAGAATCGACTTGTGGAAAATCGACTTGCATAGTTTTTTCTTAGTTGTCCTTCAAATCATCACTCTCTCTTTTTCTTTTAATTAAGCGTGAACTTGAGTGCGATTAACATTAGTCTTGAATTTCGTCACATCACAATGAGAGGAAAAGACAGAGCATGAAAGAGTATTCCACATTCGCGTAGTACGGCTAAAGAACGAATCCCTGTACTTGACGGTACGACCGAAATTGTGTTCAAGAGTAAACTGATGAGCATTCCTGGAAGCGCGAGTATTACGGTTGAATCGTTTAAAAAGAGGAATTCAACTGGCTATTTCATTAGAGCACTTACCGTAGAAGTAACGATAACGAATTACGTGAAAGTATCGATGATGTTCAAGTCTCCGATCATTTTGAAGGCTTGCTGTGATCATTCCACAAAAGATGGTTTGTTGTACACATTACTAGAATTGCAAGCTAAGTTTCTTCGATGCAAGTGCGACTCATAGATAATGGCAGGGGGTACGTCTCGCTTTAACGACAGAAGGCAGCATTGAGTTTTCGAAGCATTAAATTCTACGCGATTTCTTAATCCCCATTGTACAATGCTGTCAGAATTCAATGTACTTTTCATATTTAGCTGTTTAAGTTCCACTTCCGAAGAGCAGGGATGTGAATCTGAAAACGAATATGAAAAGCTAAGGGTCCTATCGTCAGCGAAACAATTAAATGGATTAGTAGTTGCAGACAGGAGATTATTAATGAAAATGAGAAAGATTGTCGGAGATAAAACAGAACCCTGTGGCACACCAGCATTTATGTTGTCAGTTTCAGACTTGAATCAGTCTCATACTACTTGTATAAATCAATTCGAAAGAAAGTTGCTAATCCAACGAAGAAGGGTTTCATTGATACCAAAAGCACGCATTTTCAATGTAGATTATTTTTTGTAAAATTTGAACTTTAGTCGTTCGATTTTGGGCAGTATTTTCAAACAATTATTTTTTCAAATGTGGCATTTTAAAAGTTCTGATCAAGTAAACTATTAACGTTCTGGCCTTTCTCTTGTGTCGAAAAACTTAGCAAGAGTCTTGTTGGTTTTTCTAGTAAAGAAAATCGTTGAAAACTGTGTTTTTGAAACCTTAAACTGAATATTTAATTCTGAATATTAAACAGCTTCATTTTTGTCACAAAAGAGACTAATCCAAGAAATTCTGAGTTGATTAGAGAACGAGACAGAAACATCAAAAATGCATCGTCTCAATCTGTGGTCACTCGCATTAAAAACATTAGACTCAGATTTATCAACATTTTCCAAATCCTTTTCAGTCAATATTTGGATCAAATAATTTCTAAAAAAATCTTAATATTATGTACCGAAGCAAGAGAAGATCCAGACAGCTATTCAAAAGCCAGGGTATCTGGATACACTTAGTGGTTGTGTCTTACACAAATATTCAAGCGGTTATTGTTGAATTTATGAAGCCACAACCGGGCGCCATTTTAAATCATCATTGCAACTATTAATTGAATTTGTGTTTTTTTTTTAGCTTTAGTAAAATATTTTTTAACTTATTCACATTGGTGAAAAGTAATCGATTGATTTGGCATCTGTCTATAAACAAGAAATAAAAAAAAAACTATTGGATTACTAAAACAATTTCGAAGGATTATTTTCAAATAATAAAATTAAACCCAATCACACTTTATTGCTCTCGACATTTTTTTTACGAAGTACTACACAATTCCAAAATAAATAGCTCAGCTGATGGATAAAGGGATAAATAGCTGCACAACCAAAAACATTCGATCCGTTATAATAGTTTATAATCCTTGTTTGTTTATTTCGAATTCATTTTCTAAAAAAAAAGAGTAATGTACCTTACATGAGGTAATAATAGCAGAAAACAGCATCAAATTTTCCCGATCTATATACCATTCCTATATACATTGCATTATTTTCAGGAATGGACCATTAAGGATATTTTTTTTTTGCAGGGGAATCCGAGGGTATTGTTTTGTCGAAAAATTCCTACGAGATACAACAAAAAACGGGCTTTCAAAATATTCGTGTTTTCACTAACGTTGTCTGTATAATCGTACATCTGTGTATATTTTCATATTTAACTGAGATTTGTCCTTGTTTATTTTGCAGTGTTGTGCAATTGGAGTTTTGGGGGTAGGATTTGTATGTCCTTCTTTTTTTTTTTTGTATACAAAATGCAATTGAGCCTTTTGCGCCGCTGTGCATATATTTGATCTGGCTGGTTTGCTGTTGATACTGCTCTGGTGCTTTTGGGCGCTAGACGGACGAATAGATATATTTTGCAAGTTGCATCATGGTCCCACAACGCCAGTGCACTCATATCCTTTTTTTTATAACTCTGGACGGATTTCGGATTTCTATGTTGTGTGTGTTTTTTTTTTTCTATGCTAAGCCTTAAATGTGTGACTACTGTTTTATTTTGGACAACAAACCAACTTTTGTATAGGTATTGTCCTCTCGCTAAAGCTTTTGATCTCACAAAACATTTTATTGCTTTATGTTTTGAAAATAGTTTCTAGAGCTCTCTTTTTATAGCATTATAGTTGTATGTATGTATTTTTTTTTTTTTATATTTCATTTGTTCAAGGATATCCGGTGCTTTGGTTCACATTTGCAATTTGTCTCTGCGGTATCAGTGAGTATTTCGAGTGGAATTTGATTTTCATGCAAAATAAAATAAAAAAAAAAAAAACTAAGTATGCAAGTCCGGCAGGCAATTGAACGATGTGCAGCAGCCAGAAGTATAGAAAAAAAAAAGTGGGAAACAAGAATTTGGCAAAATCAGGCCACTGGGAGACGTTCGCAGTTGCTTGTATGTATGTGTGTGAAATTAATCGGATGTTTTCGAACATGACAGTATCTGAAAATAATAAAAAAACAAAATACAATTCGCAGGATATTTGTTGATTTTTGAAGTATCAAAGAGGATTCAAGTTTGGTGTATGTTTTTTTTTTTGTATTTGATTGAGTTCAATGCAGGAAAAAATGGAGATTTGAATGGCAGTAGAAAAGCAGGGGATTACTTTTATTATGTTGAACAAAAATTTTCAGAATAATGCATCACTGAATGTTTGAGAAAAATGATTGTTTTAAAATAAGGTTCTGGCAGATATCTCTAACGATGATCTTAGCTTGAGTCTCAGCTCTCCCTTTTCTAATGCTTTGTAGGCAGCCTTAGACCGTCTTAGTTAGTTTGGCACTTGTAAAAAAAAATATTTTTAAAAGAATAGTATTCAATGTTCAGTACAGTTGTTTTCAAAAATCGAAAATAATTTTTTTTTGTTCTTCACTATCTTTATAACACCTCCCTAATACATGTGCCAAATCTATTATGCATAATATTTCAAAAATATAAAGACAAATATGGATAAAAATTTGGCCGATTTTCGATGAAACAAAAAAAGTGCGTATACGACCTGGTGCATAGTGGCATATTGTATGAAAAGGGTGTCAAAGTTTTATTGAATTTCGTGAAAATTTTTAGACCAATTTTAGCTTACCTACTGACACATTCTCAAAAAAATTATCCTTAAAAAAAAATACCGTAATGGAAAAAGGCAAAATTTTGTGAACAAAAACGTGAAAAAAATTCGTCGAAACAATTGTTGTTCATACATAAATACAAAAAATGTAAAAAAAACATTCTGAAAAAAAAAATTTGTCGAAAAAATATTAGTGCTCAAAAAAAAAAAAATACCGAAATTTTTTTTTTTTTGTTTAATTACATAAATTTTGTCAAGTAACAACCAAATGGAATTTTTTTAAAACCGCCTACAGTGTCATTCAGTTTTTGTTACATGATACATATATTATTCTTATTAGAATCAAAGGAATGTACCAGGTGTACATAAAATTTTCTTTGCATTTTCCCACGAAGAGTTTTTAATTTACTTAGTAATGGTGCCTTGCCTCCATTGGTTATTTTTTTTTGGAAAATATTATTTCTTTTTTCAAAAATTCTTATCAAAAATTATAATTATAAACAAAAAGTAATTTATTTGACGTTAACTATATTATTTCCAAAAATTACCGCCAAGAAAAAGTGTATTTGTCTCTTTAAAAAAAAATTAAAAAACCGTTACTACTGGTAACTGCCATAGAACTGGATTTTTGGTTTTCGACTTTCTCAGAAATAGCTACATGGATTGCAATCAAAATTTATATTTTAGAGGTTCTATATTACCTTTTGAATATTAGAGACCAAAATTTCCAAAAATAATATTTTTTTCGATTTTCGTAAACAAATCAAAATTTTTTTTAAAAATCAATACTTATTTTGGAAACTGGTCAATATTATTTCTTTTAAGTATATATTATATGTATGTAAGTATCATTAAATACTTTTAAAAATTTATATGTAAACATTTTTTTTGAAAACCAGCTCTAACAATTTTTGATATTTTCAAAAGCTCGTATTTTCACTATAAATCAGATGACATCTTCAGTTTTAATCTCAAATTTAATCTAGAACTTTTAACCCGGCGAAAATCTTAATTCTAGCAACTTTTTTTCTAAATAAATACAACCAAAGCCTAAAATCCCAAAATGTTGGAATCGAACAATCCCTCTGACTAAAATGTTTTTATTTAGATAAGAAGCTGGTGTAAAAAAGGACACGTCATTATAAATAAAACAGCTCGTACTTTTCAATGCTTAAACTTACAACGGTCATTATAAATGTACACCATCAATGTCCTGTCCTTCAGACTCAAAATTCGTTCCAAAGGATATTTTTTCCTTAAAATATAATTATTTGTATACCCACTACCCAGCTTTATAAATAAGATTTTCATGTCGAGGTCGATATTTTTTTTTTCTTTCAAAGATTCTGACACGCATGCAACGTGTCATGCATTAATCATGTATTTTTCATCAAAGAAATGGGCGTGGCACACACATCCATATCCCTCCGGAGATAAAATTAATTTAAGCACACCATACTCTCAATATACCTACATACAGTGAACTTGCAATTTCGTTAATGATGCACTTTGATGGGAAGTTTTGTGAATTTAACGTCACCTGATGCAAGCAATCCTCCCCCAGTGTCTGATAATATATAGCCGCACACAGCAAACCCCCGCCTTATGTCAAATTACGTCTTCGGCCACGTGCACATTTATGTCTATTACGATATCGAAGAGGTTACAGACCGGTCGGTGCAAGCGAGAGATATAAATATTATTTCTGCAGTAGTCAGTTAGATTGCTTTTCATTTAGAGAGGGGTAGCCAGATAAGTTATATAGAAAGAGTGCAACCCTGGGCCCTGATGGCTATTACCACTAGAAAACAAACACAAAAGCATGATACAGCACATTTTGCCTGAGAATTTATTACACAATTTGTGTGCGGTTCGAATGTCCGATTATTTATGAATCAATTGGGAATTTCAATATCCACCTATATAGCTATAGATGGATATTATTTTGTTTTCATATTATATTTTTGTTGTTTTCACATTTCGGACTCACGCTTCACGCAACATAAGTTCGGAGACAGAACAGAGAGAGAGAAAGAGAGCCCCCTATCGGCAGCGACGGTGTTATAGTGTGGCGTTTGTCAAATTTGAAGTATGACTGGTCTGGTGGCTCTGGTAATTAGACGTAGGCACGCAATGACCATATTTTGGTTAAGCACCTGACACACTATGTTTATTTTTGTTTCCCAATGAAAAAAACAAAATTGAGGACGAGAACCGGTACCGGAATCGGTCTGGCATTCATCATTGTGCGGTTCCGGTCTTTAGACATAAATCGCACCTAAAGGTGCTCTAGTTTGTCAGTCCAATCATTTTTTTGTTGTTGTTTTATATCACCGACCTAGATGTCAGTGATGTAGAAGGGGAATCAACCATTTGGATATCGAAATTGGTGGTGGAAGAATAAAAAAACGTGGTGGCACCCAACACCGGGTGTGTTGAATTGGTAATGAATTATTGTTGGTTCCGTATTTTTTTTCGATTATTTTTTTTTTTAAGGATATTTTTTTATTTGGAAAACATAAAGTGGGCTGGACATATGTTTTTAGTCACGCAGGATATTTTATGAAGGGTTTTTGTGGGTAAATGGTAAATCTTGAGAGCGAATCCAATGAAGGTTGGTGTGACTAAAGTAAAACTCTTATCCGTTTAAAGGTTGAATAATGAAGTCCTAACATTTTATGGTTTGAGGTACAGTTTTTTTTTTATAACAGTGGTGGTGTATAGATGTAGGATGAAGGTTGGCCCATCAATTCAGTTTAGCATTTTAATTCATGGTTCAGAATAGACAGAACTTTCTAATGCGCATTTTCTCTTAAACTAAGTACTAAAATCCTTGCACCATAAATTAGTAGTCTGAAGTCAAACAAGAGGTTTTGAAATATTTTGACGTCAGGGTGAATTCAACACATTCCAAAATTAAATACAAAACTGTTGTAGAAATCACGAAAATTCTGGAAAAAATGAAATAAGACTAAATATTTTGTTTTTAACCAAATTTTAATTTTTGGCAATATGTATTTCTAGGTACCTGCTATAAAATCATTTTTTTCTGAAAAACCTTTTTTTTGACAAAATTTATTTTTGGGATTTTTTTTGTAACCCCCCAAATAATAAACAAAAGTTGCATAACGGCACCCGCCTGGATACTGAACAAACCATAAGAAGTGAAGAAACAGGGTTTTGTAAGCGGGCAGTTCACCCAGAAGTGAGTTAACGTTAGAGAAACACCGGCACCTTAGATGCATTTTGCAACGAACTTACAATACTTTATAATTCGCCCTACAACTAAAAAAAAACGCAACAACAAGAATAGGTGCTGAAATTTCGATGGAAATTTTGCAATTTATTTTTACAACATCGATGAAAGACTTTGTAGACTTTCGTAGACTTGGATGGCCAGCCATACACACTTTTAAGTCCATCATCCATTATATATCAAACACCCAATTTTGAATATTGAAATATGTAGGATACGAAAAAAAATTGGAGAAAACGTAAAGCTTTGTTTATGGTTATTTCGGAATTTCTGTCTAGTCTCTTTGTGGCGTGCATACTTCTAACCTGGAGTCATTACTCCAAACAACCGACTGGCATTGACATCGAATCCAGTTCTTGCGCGTCGTTTGGCCCACTCTAGCCGCTTCTTCGTCTCTACTGTTTTAAAAATTAAAAGTGATTTATATTTTTCCAATGTTAGCAAACCTGCAGTTTGTAGTAGCTTTTCGTTCAAAAATTTTTTAAACCAGGAAATCTCAAATTTGGGCCATCAATGAATGTCCTATTTTTTGGCAATCTTCACATTTCCACCATTTTCAAGCTGAATTCTAGAGCTTTCTAAAGCTCGCTTCCTTTAAGTCTTGTAGGATTGCAGCGCCACCTACCATGGCTTAGATTAAACTGTTCCAAGATTGCATAAAACAAGTGATTAATAAGCAACAAAATAATTACGGTTAACTAAAACAGAAACTGAAAGGTTTTATGTGTCATACAATATTGGAAGAAATTTGAAAATTTTCAAAATAAACCCCAAATAAATTTCTAATTTAAGATATAGTTCACAGTCACTCTAGAATATTTTAGTATTCACTGTTTTGTAGTAAATGATTTATAAGATTGTGTCTTTTCCTATACAGTCGGAATGCTCAAGAGCATTTTAAACACAACACCCTTAAAGTAGAAGGTTTTTTTTGAGAGGGGGGAGGGTTTGGGTCCATAAACGACAAATAATGATTTTATCAAAAAGGTCCCAAAGTCAAGGAAAAAAAAACCCTACCAAGGTAGAAGTACATTAAAGAAAAACAAGAAAGAAAACGTTTTGCCTGCCAATAATGCTTCTAAATGCTATTAACTGACACTGTGACCTATTATTCTGGCCTATATCTTATATCCTCCAAGCTCTTACCCCACTCACCTTTTTCCTACCAAAAAAAAAAACAAACTTCAACTTGGTTCTCCTAAGTGCCAAGACTTTATACCTTTTCCTGTTGTGGTATGTTTTTTTTTTTTTGACTTCATAGCCATTTAGCACTCGATATATAGACGCTCATAGAAGAAGTGTTAAAAAAAGGACTTAAATTCAATTTCAATTCTATAAATATTTAGACAGGATATCATTTAATGGTTATAAATTGTTTGGGTTGATTTTTTTTCTTTTTCTCTTTTTGTTTTGTTATATCTTCTCTTCTTATCCCTATGGCATTTCCCGGTCCATTTGCATTTCATTTTGTGTTTTTTTTTTGAATTTGTTAGACCTTTTTTTTAAGATTCACGGTCAAAATATAAATGTGTGTAAACGTGTCTGTCCTATTCACAGCCATCAGAGTTGCTCGAAGGATGTTTTATGTTGTTGATATCAAGTGTGTAACTATAAATCGATTTTTATTTACTCCCTTGCTCTTCAGTTAATTGCATGTTGAACCCTTTTTTATCCTGGGGGATGAAATTATACTTTGTGTTATTTGATCGATAAAAATTATTTAACCCTTTATGAATATTTTTGTTCACCTGTTATTATATTCATCCAAAAATAAAAAATCCACCTGCGTGTAAGCAATTAAACAAAAATAATAATTTAGTAAGAAATTTATTGACTAATTAATGTCAAAAATATAACACATTTAATGGGTCTAGAATAGTCACCAATATTTCTGTCACAGAAATTTTTCATCATCATCATTGGCTTGACAACATAGGTCCGGTCCTGGCCTCCTTCAACAAGTCTCTCCACCTATCCCGGTCTCGAGATTTCGTCCCTAAGACTTCAGGCGTCCTGGTCTACTCCATCTCTTTAGCTCAAGCATGGTCTACCGCACTCTGTCGTCTACCATAGAATATTTCACAAAGGACTTTCCGAGCCGGTTCCTCTTCGCCCATGAGAGCCAGGTCCAGTGCCCTCCCCACCGGAGTCTACCGAGCTTAATTTTTCTCACTATGTCTGCTTAAAGGTAGATTGCGTACAATTCATGATTGTCTCTGGAATCTTCCTTCCTCACATATATGGGGCCAACAATTCTCCTTAATACTTTTCTCTCGAAAGCGGCTAAGAGGTCGGAGTGTCTATTGCTAAGGCAGAAATTTCTCACCACACAGAAATTTCTTATTATAACGTTAAATATGCTTTCTACAATTCTGGAATGGTGTTTGTTGAAACAAAATGTCCCCCAAATCTCAATTCCCTCACATTTTCAGTTGTTACACTTCAAATCCAATAACCGTATGTTAATCTCATTTTGCGTTTATCTTATCGGGATCCCCTTTTTTAGTGTTCAGTTCCTGTCATTCAGAGACACGTTATAGGTTATAAGGCCTTTTCGCCATCATCATCATCATCATCATCAGACGAAACCGAATATGCGTCAACACAAAAACCATCATCCATCAGGGATTTAGTTGAGCATTCGAAATTCCAAGTGTGCAAAACATTCATCACCCATTTGGATTTGGAAGAACCAAAGCAAAGCAAAGCAAAGCATTGTTGGGCCGTGTCGGTTCTTGTCATCATTGTCATTGTCATTCAACAGCTCTTCCTGGCGAATCTTTTCGGAGATGTCCGACGAAAATAAAAAAATAAAAATATATAGCCATTCAGTTATGCCATCATCCATAAGCTATTTAAGCATATTCCATGTGTTCCGTTCAGTGTTTCTGGTAAAGTGCTGATATATATCCGCTAGGCCATCATATCAGCCATATTGAAGTTCGTCTGTCCGTTCGTCGGCGACGGCGTCGTCCGTTCGTCCATACAAACGATTGTGATGGATGATTTTTGATGACAGAAGTAAGCAATCGTTGTGTATACCAAAAACGTTGTCGTTGATTATTATTATGATGATTCGGGGGAAACATGGGTGCTGAGCTACAACGACGACGGAGGCTGAGGCTCTGGACTTGCAGATGATATAAATCGGGTTTCCGGAATCTTTGTGTTTATCCAACTGAACCAACATGGCACGCATAACGCAGGAAATTGTTTCGTGTTACACGGAGAGAGGACATCTCCAACACCAAAATATGCACCATTTATGGATGACAAGCATTCACATTCACATATTCAGTATATCGGAGACACCATATTTGACAAGGATGAAAATAACAACAGAGCGGTGCGGTGGTGGCGGTAGCAGTGGTGGGCAGCGACGACTACAATGACAATGACAATTTCGAATTTCGATTTGTCATGGATTAGGGATAAACCACGTGCACTGTGAAAATTTATTTTAATAAAACTGATTGATTATTATTATGACAATAAAATGATAAAGAATATAATGTACGTACCATATCAGGAAGTGATTGAAACGATTTTCGTTTTGAGATTTTAAAAATGTTTACAGGCACGTGCAGTGTTCGCATTTTCAGATATACAAGTACATATTTTATGTTTATTTTTGATAAAATCATAATTATTTTAAAATTCTGCACAACATTTCTAAGGACTAGCCACGAGACGAGACCCTCTGGTCAAAATTTAAAAAAAATGTCAGTCTCAACTTTTTTACCACAATTTTTTTGTTGTCTGGAAAACTTGGAGCATCAATTAAATCAAAAAAAAAATAAATATCTAGAAATAAAATTAAAAAAATGAAGAATCTGAAAAGCCACATACGAGTATACTTAACTAGGATTAAAAAAAAACACTGTAGTCCGAAAATAATTTTTGAAAAACTTTGAAGGATGATTTTTCTCAAATACAGCTTCAAAAATTTAACTACTGTTCTTTTTTCGTATTCTTATGGAAATCATTTTTGCATATAGATTTGATTCCATTTAAGAAACAGGTTCTTCCAATCATCTCCGCCTATCTTTCTGTTCAGCTGCAACCTAAACTAAACAGGTACTTAGATGGTTTTTTTGAACTTGGATTTAAATTTTAAAGACCAAAATTAACAGTTCTTCGTCATACAAAACTTTTGTAAAAGCGAATACATATATCTTAGCAGATTTTGAATAGTTTTGATTTTTTTTGCAAATGTGTAGCCTTAGCGAACTCATTTTATTGATTTTCGATTCACATTAGGACGTTCTATTTGATTTTGAGTTTTTCAAAAACATGTTTTTGAAGAAATGTGAAAAAAATTCTTATTTTTTGTCAGTTTAAATACATACTTCATAATTTTGACGAAAACTAGCTTAAAATTTTAAATAACGTATACCTAATAGTTAAAAATACTTCAATAGTTTTCAAAAACTTCTTCGAAATCTTTAAATATTTCCTAAACATCAATCCTGACAAATAAAATCGTGGTTGCGGTTATTGACAGGAGCGACATTGATGGCGCGATATCCTCTGAGCGTTGGCAGCTGGTGAAAAGGAAACTCCTGATTGACTTCCTGGATGTCATGACGGATAATGCCGGACCACCACCTATCACAAGCGATGGCGGTTGGCATCAAGGTCATGTCAAACTTGTCATTTGCGAAGATCAGAGGTCATGTGATTTTTTTAACTTGCTGTCGAAGACGACGGTTAGGTGAAGTATGGACATTTGCGAGACTCGAGGTTGTTGCTAAGGATGACATCCCCTGCAGGCCAAGAGCTCGTACATGGATTTCAGCTGAACCTGACCTTCCGGAGATTATTCTCCGAATAATCAAAATCAGCAATCCGAAACTGCCGACTCAGAACTGGAAAGTCGCGAAATTGGAGGAAGTAAAGGGCTCTGGTGTATCCATTAATGGAAGATGATGCACGCAGGTCATCTCCGATCACCGCTCAGTCTGCTAAACTCGTTGACAGTTTGACCGAAATGGAGACCGTAGACCTCAAAACCATAGTTATGAACAACCTATTAATTCTTAGGAAGAACATAATATTGTGGTGGAAGTTGATCTGCCGGATTGTAGCAAAAATGCTGCAGTTAGTTCAGATTAATCTTTCAAGGCTGCTTCTTTCTTTTCCACCTAGCCAAAAAAGGGGAAGATGTAGTCCTTATCCAAGAGCCTTGGATCGTTAAATCCATTGTCTGAGGTTTAAGGACTCGCGTATAAGCTCCGTAATTGGTGCCATAGCCATTACATAATACTTTCTAATTGCAAAACACGCAGCAAGGCTGGGTGTGTTTAAACATTTTTACATTTTGTTCTTACATATATTTAATTTTGGTTTAAATAAAAAAATGTCTGTAGTACTAAGAACATTATCAATAAATAAAATAATTTTAGTGGAGAGACAGTCCATGAAGAAGGTGACTTAGAACTCTCAACTATGCCTGTGTGCGTGTTGTTGCAGAAATGGCTAGGGTCTCTACCAAGGTCAAAAAAAATTCTTTCGGTGTAAATATTACTGCGATGAGGAGCAAACAACCATTGCTAAATTCTGTATCCTTAAAAATAAATGCATCTATCATATTCACCGACCACTGCTACTGTAAAAAAAACACACCCTATATTTAATCCACTCTTAAACAAGCTCACATAAGCCAGTACTTGTTTTAATCGGCACTTCCTGCAACTTCACATTCATGTTTGACTGGATCCCAAGTGTCTACGATTTGTATATCTGTTCGCCATTGTTTAATCATATTATAAGAGCTGGATATATGAATTCTTCCTTTCATCAGGATACTAATAATAGAATAACAAAAAACATCCACATAACCCACAGTAGCATAACAATTCACTTGAGTCTTTATTTTTATCTTA
Organism: Syrphus vitripennis; assembly: GCA_958431115.1. Taxonomy (NCBI): domain Eukaryota; kingdom Metazoa; phylum Arthropoda; class Insecta; order Diptera; family Syrphidae; genus Syrphus; species Syrphus vitripennis. Next base: position 10,622,999 of record OY288109.1, read on the forward strand.
ATTTTCATAATAATTACAAACTGAAGGCCCTGAGACTTTGATGGACGATCCAACGGACGAGGTACGTAGACCAATATTGATAGGTTAGGTTATAATAATAATGCCGTTTCTCATATCCTTCGCCCTAATGACGATATACCATCAATGAATTCCTTTGAATTTGAAAAACCAACAACAAGCGTCTCCGAGTGTGTGTCTTTAAAAGTATTTTGGTGTTTTTCAAATTATGCCCGTCAATTAGCCATGAATTCCTTTTCATTTGGGAAAAGGGTTTGGGAACACAGATTCCGATCAAAAAGTTAAAGTATCGATGGGGATCTAGGTAGGTAGCTCTATACAGATTTAGTGAGAGAGAGAGAGAGAGAGAGAGAGAGAGATATTTATCTCCACACGATGCCAGAGGACTAATCAATCCGTCGATCGAATAAATTACACAAATTGATTTTCATGTCTACTTGCGTCATCATCATCAACCTTTAACGTCATCGTCTTTGTGAATAAAATGCTTCACCATCGTCATCATCTCGGTTCGATGCTGCTGCTGGTTGTCTACGAGTATATCCTCAGACAATAACAACCAGCACAATTCAAGGCCAATTTATTATTAGAAAGAAAAAAAAAAGAAACTCAAAGTCGTCAACAGTTCTTGACTTAGTGTGGTCCCATCCCAAGACGCACTCATATCATCCAAGTTGTGTATTTCATCATCAAAATCTTCTTTTTGTTAACTCCGAACATATCATTTGGAATTAATGCCCAAAACATTTAATCAAATTCCCCCAAATGAAAGGGTTTATCTCATAAAAGCGATGGATGATACCCAGATACATTCTTTCTTTTGAATATAAAACGAAGGGAGAACCATCATACAACAAAAAAAAGTGGAAGGCGGTGCACTTGAACGATTCATCTGTCGATCGATCAGTATCAGCGAACTCTGAGAAGAAATCGGGGTTGGCAGTTGAAGAGTCGAATGTCAAAATGTTAAGACGTGCTCTTTGGTTTGGCAGTAAGCAAGAAGATTAAAATTAGAAGAGTTTGAGTTCGATATTTTTTTTTTTGCTTTCCTTCAAATTCGGATTTTGGACTGGAGTTACCGAGAATAAGCAAAAAACAAGAAAAGTAATTTGAAGTCATTTTGTGGGGAAATAAAATTGAAAGTGTTTATCTAACTGTTGCAGTGCAGTGTTACCGAATGAGCAAAAATTAATGATACTTATGTATTTTTGAGGTATTTTTGAGTTATATAGAATCGGTCGGTAAAACTCAAATTCAAATGTCAAAAAATTAATTCAATTAGCTAATTAATTAATTCAAAGGTTTTGGAAAAACACATTCGTATCCCAAAATTCTTTTCAAAATTTTTATTTCAAAATTCTAATGGAAGGAGAATTATTTTTCGTTTATTGTTTATAGAACATTAATTTTGGTTGGTTTTAAAATTCAGTTTGAGTTTAGAAAAACTATTTTCATGGAAACTTAAGATAAGATCCAAAATATTTGGCTGAACTTTGGTCGGTTTTTGACAATCCATCGAGGAGTATGGGAACTTTTACCAGAATTTAAAATACTTTTAGTAGTCAAAAGTGAAGCGTTCCAGTTTATTGATGAACTTAAAAAAGAGCTTATTCGCTCAAAAGCATAAGAAGCTAGAGCTCAGAACAGCGAATATGTATATCCCAAAAAAATATTAGATTTTCCAAAAATTGTAATTGAATTTTGAAGAACCGAATTTTAGTCATGAAAATTTTTTTACAGGCAGAAGTATGAAAAAAAAGGAAATTTGACCTGCAGAATTTGAAAAATGGAATTATTGAATTTTGGTATACTACCACCAAGCCTAAGTTTTCAACATCATTTTTAAATATGTGTTTTACATTTTGATTGCATAATATTTCGGACGGTGACGTGAAATAATGTCTAATTTGAAATTTAGTTGTATTTAATTTTCAAAACGAAATAATACCAAAATAATAAATAGAAACAACGCAAAATTTTAAAAATATATTTTTCACTCTGTTTTTGAAATTTTGAAAACTGTAAAAAGAAAAAATTACTATTATTTTATCACATTTTTCAAAATTCTTAAAAATTGATATCATGATTTGATTTTTTTAAAATTTTGAAAAAAAGTAATAAAATAATCGCAGGAACATTTTTCAAAATTTTTGAAAGTTAAATCACGCCAAATTGGCCTTCTTTCGAGCTGTAAATTAAAATAAAGCAAAACTCCACATTTGGTTGTATTTCGTTTTGCACCAAATTTTTAGGACTTGGTGTTTTTGCATTTGGCGTTTGTCACGTGACATTTCGAACATTCTAGTAATTTTTAATAGGTATTAAAATCACATTTCTGTCTCAAATTTACTTGGAATCTGCGGGAATACCAGGCGATTAAAAAATTCCCTTAGCTAAAAAGGGAGTTAAAATTGAAAGAATAAATAACGGGCCATCCAAGGTTAAAAATTTCCCCATGTTTATTGAAAATTCTAAGTCTTAAAGATATGAAGATTATAAATTTTAATATTTTTGGCTTTTACGGTTACACCTAAATAATTTTTTAATGTCCACAATTAAATTCAAGTTTTATATTTGCCATTTGAAGTGCGTAATAAAAAAAATATATACCTCCACAACTATAAAAACATCACGGCAACTCTGTTTCCCATCTTCTAATTTATATAAGCCCTCACAATCACTCTGGCACTCGATAATTCTAATTCCCTTTTTTTTCAAAAGCTTCCCAAAATATTACACACCACAATTACTTCCTCAAATCATTTGTGCAAATGCAATACATCATCGTAAAAGTCTGATTAAAAACGCAATTCTCCAGAATCCTTTTCAAAATCATTATAAAAAAAAAACCGTATACTTCAACCCTTGTCTGGTATGAAAAGTAAAATCCCTTTGTATATTCAAAGTTAAAAAATCAAGACTACAGGCGAAAAGTTCAATAAAAAGAAGTTTTCAAAAGAACAAAAAAAAAAACGAATTGAAATTACAGAAAAAACCACCCGTGTCTCAATATGCCAAAAAGGAATTCCAAGGACAATACCATTCTGGGCACAAGAAAAGTTGATGTGTTTGAAAACCTGCTTTTTTTATAATTTCTTTCTTTATCCTTGAAGATTGGCATATCCGCGTTTTAGAACATCGCCTTCGAAAATGGGGTTGTTGAATTTTTTTTTTTTAATAATAATTTTATTTTGTTCAAAAAATCCTTTTTCACAGCAGCAGCAGTAGCAGCATTATTGTGAGATCATGTGGTATGTAAGTTTCTTTTCTTCAAGGCTTAGCGTATACTTTTGTAATGAAAAAAATCACCCTTATTTTTTTTGAAGAAAGAAAAATGCAACCTCTAACCTTGCGTACTGTCAACATTTTTATTTCTTCCCTTTTTTCTATGAGTGAAATTGAAGGAAGACGAAGACAACATTCCTGTGGGATTGTTGAGAATGAATTATGGTTATTTGTTTTGTAGTACGAGTATTAGACCAAAGCATATTATCCTTGCCGTAAAGTTTCTGCCCCGCAGTCTCTGATAAAGTGCCATTGTGGGCATTTTAGGGGGATGGACCCATGTGGCAGCGTAAATGTTCCATTAAAACTATATATGAATGCTTCTGTATAGAAGGAAGTCAACGGGCGGGCGTGGCGGTGTGTATTCGGTAGCCCCTTGGTTTAAGTAATCCTTCGTCCCAAGGATTGTAATTATCAATTGTCTAGCATATCGGATGTGTGTGTGAAAGCTGCGTACAGACTCTGTCGCTGCTGCCGAGGGGGCTTAATGAATTATGACAGTTATTTTGGACAGGATATTATGAGTATGTGCGCGAGAGTAGAGTACATGCATATGGCGAAGAGGATAAGCTGGCTCAGCATCGTGCTTATGGTTATTATACTCGTACACGGGAACAGCGACAAGGATCGATAGATCCATTTGGCAAAATGTTTTGATGATGGAAAGGCAAAAAGTTCATTCTTCATTAGATAAATGGCCTGGCCAAGAGAGATGTAGAAGGGGAGATTAAAAGCCAAAATAACTATAAACCATAATTATATTAGCGCGGGACGGGGGAAGATATTCAATTTTATTGCAATAAGGCTGATGTGAGGTCAATGACCGATGCATGGAGTCAGAAGTTAATAAAGAAGAATATGTGCGGGGAAATGATTAAAATTGGGAAGAAAATTAAGATTGTATTGTTGAGAAATGTGACTAGATCAATTTAAGAAAATTAGTGTTCAAAATTTATAAGCCAAAAATAACTCGGGGGCAATTTTTTTTGGGAGCAATATAACTTTAAGTTGGCAACACTTTTTAACTGGCGGCCATTTTAACAGCTCTTATTTCTCACTATTTCGATCCTCAAGTGCATGTTGAAGCAACGTTACATCCAGAAAAAGTGACTGTTTGGTGAGCTTTAAGGGCTGACCACAACGTTACAGTCAACGGTGACCGCTATAGAGCCATGATTATTGATTTTTGCGTTCCTCAATTGAACGGGAATATGATACCCGGGTACCCCGGTTACCCGGGTAATGCCCATTATAACCGAATACCCGACTATCCAGGTACAAGCAACCCGGGTAACCAGGTACCCGGGTAGATGATTACCCGGGTGGAATCATGAGCCCTAGTTCAAAAAAGACGAGGCAACATGACACAGAGCTCATGATACAATTGATTTATTGAAGGTAACTTTTGGTAACCGCCTAGTTTCACGTTTCTTGCCATCTTACGTCTCTAGATTATTTTTTGCAGGAATGTCTGAAGTCGATGGATAAGGTAGGTTGAAATGGCGATCACAAGGTGACCTGTGATCCAATTGGCGCTGTATAGTGCGCCGTTTTGATACCATAACTCAATGACTTACAGAGAAGCTTCACAGCGGAGTATGCAAGAGCCATTTGATCAAAATAGATCAGATCTCTGATCTTTGTCTCAGATAGCTCGTTGAGGTCGTAGAAGAATGCCATTGCAAAGGATTGCATTCTAATATTTGCCAAAGCTGGAGATTTGTAGAGGAAATGGAATACCGTTGCCCTTTCGCGTTGGTCACCACAACAACGGCAAAACATGTTGTGAGGAATGCCCAACTTTGCTGCAAGAGCTCTAATAGGCCAATGTCTGGGTCTACATAAAAGATCACTTGAACGGGTTCCATTATTGGTGGGCCATATCTTTCAGTTGGTTAAATTGCTCCACCTTCGATTTAATTCTGTTTGAGAGATAGAAAAGATTTTTCCCTTCATAGCACCAAGAGAAATGTCAACCATTATGGCCCGCAGAACCCAGATCAGGGTATCAACGAGGTTAATGTTCAGGCTCGAAAGCTCATCGCGACATTGCTAGATCACTGTCTGTAGAGAAAGCTGCTTTCGTTTCTGGTTTGGGCTTTATTTAAGTACCTAACATGCCTTTTTTAGGGAAAGGATTTAAAAAAAAAATTTAAAAAATACTCTTTTTTACAGTTTATTGTAGGAATCATGCATCTGGTGCATTGAATATCCTTCAAATCTCAAACCGTAGGTTGATTTTATATTTAATGATTTAACGGAAGACTTTTTCGTTTATTTAAAAAAAGTGATATAATTTAAAAAAAAATTAATTTATTTAACTTTCTCATAATAGAAAATGACCTCAAGTTGTCCTTTGTACTTTCACTGAAGAACACACATTTCCTATAAATTCTTTTTATATATAATTATATGTTTTCTTCTTTGAAATCTTCATAATTTGCTTTCAAAGACAACCGCTTAATCCTTGACTTATATACTCACATAAATCATATATACATAGATATGATTTAGAAAAAAAAAACTTCGATTAATTTAAAGTTCTTCTTTTGCTATCATATCCTCGCATTGTGCCCCACATTGAGCAGATCGACAAAATGGTGACGACGCGATGTTAAAAACTAAGTGAAAACTGAAAAGCATCAGTAAGAAAAGAAACGAAAAAAAAAATATTAAAATAAATTCTAAAATAATGAAAACTTTTTAACTCGTAGCGTTAAAAGTTCAAACTTCACCCATAAATCCTCTGTCTTCCGTGCTGAATTGAAGAGTCATAATTGCATGCAAACTTGGAGTGTGTAAGTGATGGTTTCGTTAAGTTTTTTTTTTTTAAACGTTGTTTCAACAATCTATTTTCAGCTTAAAAAAAAAAAATATTTACGAAGGACATTTGTAAGAAAAAGGAAATCACTTAGGAATTCAATTCAATATTTGAAATGTCATTAAAAAAAAAAAAAACTTGCCAAAAACCCTCAAGCAAACAAACAACTTAATTTATTTTTGATTCCTGGAATCTTCACCGTTTAACTATGAACTGGTTTTTAGGCCAATGGTCAATCAGATTTACTGATCTAACTTTGAAACTGTATGCAAATTTATAATGTTTTCTGGTCAACCATTTTCTCCACAACCATTTTTCTGTGATTCTCATTCTTCTGCGTCAAATTAAAGAAAAAAAACAAAAACACACACATGACCATAACTAAAATGCTTTTAACTATTTTCTCGGAATAATTAAGAGTTTTTCCCAACATTTTTCGCCATTGCAGAGGACAATTAAGAATTCCTTAAAAGACCATTAGTCTCATGTGTTGCGTGGTTTTTATGTGGTCCAACCCATTATAATACGAGCATAGCTAGACAAAGTTTATGTTCATTCTGGAGAGGAGGAGTGGTATATGGTGTGTTGTAGTAGATATCAAGGAAACTATAATATTTCTTCAATATACGACTGAGGAATAGACAGGAAAACAAAAAAAACTATAGAATCATCAGGTCTAGCTATTAGTATCACATGTGACCATTAACACCTCATTTGTGCCGACCACAGAACAACAAACCGAGAAAAGGGGATTGAAATTTTTACAAGCTTTTGTTTTTATTTTCTAAAAATAACTATTCTATGTCCTGCCGTATGAGATAGTGCTGACACAATCTAAGGGTTCGGTTTGAGTTATGTTCATAGAGAGAGAGAGAGAGGGGGTAATTCTTAATGAATCTATACATTGTTTCTGGGGAAGTTTTTGATGAAAAACATTGGCAAGTTTGTTAACAAAGTGAGAATTTTACGTGTTTGTTGCAATAATAAAAATGTGAAAATAAATTAATTTCAACGTTAGTTACGCAATCGTGTTGGATTTTTTTTTGATTAGATCAAAGAGAGAGGGCTTGAATAATGCAATTAGGTGTAGTTTAGTTAGATTTTCTTGAGGGAAAAAGAAGATTCTAATTAAGTGCAAATGATGCAATGGATTTTTGTTTGACATGGTATGCCACTCCTTTTGTACATAATTACGTATGTTTCGGATAATAAATTTTATTTTTGATTAATGTAATTAAAGGGAACAGATAAGAGTTCTATGCCTCTCTAGAAGCAAGAACCTTAGATGTCAAATAATTTTAATATGGAATTTGGCGAATAATGATTTTTGCTGTCGTTTCTTCAATGGTGAATATTTTTTACAACTTACTCATAAATGTAAATCTCCAAAATCTGGAAAATATGAAATTTGCTTGGACAATACAAAACCAAAAAAAGGAACAAGCAAACTAGTAGTCCTTTATCTAAATATTTGTGTGGACTTTTTCCATATAATTCATTCAATTCCGAAGTTTGCTCAAAAGGAAACTACATTTTTTTCACAATGAGTTGAGAATGCAGACAAGTTTAGAAAACAATCAACTTTCAAAAGGATTTTACAACAAACAGAATCCCAAGTTATTGATTGATTGCTTCTAAACACACATTGTACATATTTCCAATTAAAAAAAAAGTTAATTATTCCACAGATCTCACTTCTTTTAAAAAAATGAAAATTACAACAAAAATATTTGTACAAGGTCTTTTTACTAGAGATAACTATTAAATACTTAACTATATTTCAATACATGAGTTTTAAAATCATTTTATACTTCTTGACAATTTTTTTAGAGCTTTTTATTCATTTACAAAAAGTGAAAACTTTTATAAAGTTCTTACGACAGCTCTTTTGTTTGTTACTAAGAAATTTTTACATTTTCCGAAATTAGACTCAAGATCCACTTTTGTGCTCATTTATCACATCATTAACTGTCACATACAATTATAATTATGTTGAACTTATATACCATTAAAGTCTTGTTCTAGGAAATACCGTTAGTTTTGTATTCAAAATAATTGTGTGGACCCAAAGTACAAATTCAATTTTGATTTGATATACTAAGATTTTGAAATATACAAAATTTTCTTTAACAAGTCACAAAAAATCCCTCTCTGTCACATCAAAAAGGAAAATTTATGGAAACTAAACAAAAATATTACAAAATAAGTAACAACAATCAAAAAAAAAAAAAAGAAAGAAAAAGAAATGAACAAAAATAAATTCTCAAACAATTCTGATTAAGTGACAAACAACAATCAAAATCTAATCCAAACCAAATCAACGCTCTGACAATCAATCAACAGCAACAAAGAGCGTTAGTTTCCACATCTACACAAAAATTCGACCATCATCATACCTACCTACCCTTACCTTCAAAGTATAAGCCAAAAAGTAAAGCACAAACAAAAAAAAAAGAAGGACACACATAAATGGTAAAAACTAATCTATCCGCAGGGCTTAGCGCACAACAAAGAACTCTCACTCCATTGGTTTGCTTACCTATATTATTGCCCCCCCCCCCCCAACTTCCATTCAACAAAAAACAAGATATACAAATGTACACCCCTGTTACAACAATCACAAGCTCAATTCAAATATAAAGCTGTACATCAGAAAAAGAAAAGTCCTTATTTCTCGAAGCGGAGAGAAAAAGCGACAGCTCCTGAATTCCAAATGACAAATCGAGGCTGCTGCTGCTGCTGCTGTGTGTGTGTAACAACAAACGGCAGGCAAACCCACTACCCGCCACCACCTTCATCGACCATCCATCGGCCATGGGAATTCTCTGACAGAGAAATCCATCTAAGCCCTCTCAACAACAGTTACCTACAACACTGGATCACGCCTGGATTCGTCTGTGTCCATTTAATTTGTCAACAAAAGCAGAAAGCCAGCCAGCAATGGCAATTCGCAATCGTATAGCAAGCGGCATCGGCAGCAGGCTTCAAAGTGGCTCCAAGCTAAACAAAAATTCCATGTAATTCTGAACAAACTGCAGTCATCTACTATTTGTGGCTTTCAGTTACCTTTAAGTGGATTTAGATTGTGTGTATGTGAATTGTGGGTCTATATGTAACAGGAGAGGGGGGGGGGGGGGGGGGTTGGTCACTAAATTGAAATAGAAAAATGTCCTTTGCAGGGAGTAAAATTGCGAATACGATTCTGCGGCCATTTTTACAAATGTTGTGGGTGTTCAAAATGCCCAGTTGTTGGCAGGGTTTTGTGGAAATAAATCTGCGTACCTTCTTCTTTGGAATTCAAATGTGATGATGGTATTTGGTGAGATTTCAATGGAATTTCCTCAAAAAATTGGTGTATGGAATAAAATTTGACCCAAATTAAGGTAATACAAATGACCAATCAGATGATAGTGGTCTGGTCATAGAGTGTTTTTTTTTTTAATTTATTTCAATGGAATACAATACACAGCTTTGTGTCTGGTTCTATGAAATTTTTTTTGCATGATATTTTTGCTTGTTATTATTTTGATTGATTTAAGCCAATTCAATTTTATTTTTTGCAGAATTGAGGTGCATAACAATTTCATTTCTGGAAACACCACCAAGTCTTGGATGCCTAGGATCTTATCTTCATCTTGTTCTCCGAGAAGAAAACGAGACTGATCTCCATCTCATGGCCACAGTGCCATGTCCAAGGGTGGCGTAATTTTTTTTGTACCTATCATAAATTCAGATTTTTGGTTTTCGATTTTTTCATAAGCGGGTTGACGGATTACGATCAAAGAGTTTTTGAAAAAAATGGGTTTTCACATCAAAATTTAAAAAAAAAAACAGTTTTCTGGATTTTTGAAAAAAGAGTTTTAAATTTATGAATAGTTTTCCTGAAAAATACTTGAGACGTTTTAGATATAAGAATCAATTTAAAAAATTCCTATTTTTTGATACATCAGATGGCGTTTTGAGATGAGACTTAATTAGTCTTAAGCTGTCTTATAAATTTCTCTAAGGATATTATTTTTTTACTTCTGTACTTTTTGTTGTTTATCCTCATGCTATCCAGCTTCGTATTTCATATTTTTTTTTATAGAAAGGTCAATAAGATTTTCTCCATTATTTTAATATGAGCTTCATATTTTTTTTTAAAGAAAAAAATGCAAGATAGTTCCCGTTATTTCACAGATTTTTTCGATATGAAACACTTTTTCCAAAAATTGTATCTGACAACTGACAGTTGACAATTATGACGAAGTGAAATTCGTTCATTTTTCGTTTGAAACAGGTTTAAATGCAAAATTTATTTTTCAAAAATTAATAAATTGACACCAATAATTTAATTTTAGAATCATGGTTTTCAACCCTTGGTTAACAGTCAACCGAAATGAGATTAAAAATGATTTAAAAAAAACATGACAAATTAAAAATGTTTCTTGTTTTCCTCAACATCCACCACAGCTATGTATATCCGTCACTGAAAAATGGTAAAAAAAATTGTCTACTAAATATAAATCGTTTATTAAATAGCAAATAATTTTATTTTCAAAAAAAAAAAAAAATGAAAATAATTCCCCGAAAAAAATTGAAGTGTTTGCATTTCCTGAAAGTCAAAAAATTGTTGATGTAGTACCTAAAAAAAATTCACTTCTCAGATTTCAATCGAATTTCCCACAGGTACTTAATATGGTTGAATAATTTATTATATTTTCGTTAAACAATATTTTGTTTTGTAAATTATTATGGCTGTCAACTTTTTTTTACACTCTTGACATTCCCCAAAAATCGCAAGTTCCATAAGCAAAATTTTCAAACAAACGATTGTTAAATATTTTATTTTAATTGAATACTGGAATTGTCATAGAAATACCTACACTTAACATATTGTTGTCATGTTTTATTCAATAATAATAATAATTGATCTATAAGTGCATTACACTCTTCACAATGTACAGCATCCAGTGCAAAACCTGGGGCAGCTCCCATGACTATTCTGCCTAAAGAGAAATGATTGGGATTGGTTGTATGTTGTGCCGAAATTATTGTAATCATCGATTTAGTTTACATTGTGCCCCTTTGATGTTTTGGATTAAATTTTGTATTTTCATAAAAGTTCAAAAACAATAAAACATCACATTACTTATGCGGTTGCCCAAAGGATGTGACTCATTATAAAATTGTTGTACTTGTATGGAATCCAAAAATGAAAATTGATATTTTGTTTATTTTATACCTAAGAAATGGTTGACAATATTGTGAGAGAACATAGTAATATAGGTAGTGGACATATTTTCAATACAAATATGTGTAGGTATCTACTCGAAAATTTTATTCATATACAAGAATCCTTTTGCATTTACAAATTAAGGTAAATTTCTGCAGAACACCTTTTGATAAGGTAAATAGGAGCAAGAAAATAGAAATGTTACTAACGTTTGGAAAAAAATTTGGAAAGGTTTCTGAGAATGGTCACACTGGTCACTTTCAATATTTCTGGTAAAAATCGAAATCTAGGCGAAATTTGAAAATTTTGCAGAAATTAATTTTTTTCAGAAAATTAAAAAAAATTAGCAAAATTATAAAAAATAGTTGATGAGGAAAAACTAACAAATCCCAATTAAAAAATACAAATTAATAAATTTTGATATTTTACTAAATTGTTCTTATTTCTATTTTGGAAAAAATACGAGTAAAAAATATGCCAATCGCTGTTTCTTTGGACTAAGAAGGCAATTGATTAGCAAAGTCCTCTCACGAGCAATTGAGGTGTCCCTTTATAAGACCCTTATCATCCCGGTTCTTATATACAGCGCAGAGGCATGGACCTTGTCAAAGGTAGATGAGAACGTTTTGGGATGTTTCGAGAGAAAAATTCTTCGGGTGATTTTTGGTTCCGTCTGCATAGATGGAGAATGGAGAAGAAGATTTAACTATTAACTGTGCGGGCTGTACAGCGACAATGACCTGATCAAACGAATCAAGATTAAGCGGCTTAGATGGTTGGGTCAATAAGAGCGAATGGATCCCAACGTTCCGGCCCGGAAAGTCTTCAAAACCAATCCCGAAGGAAAACCGTGACTCAGGTGGCACACGCAGGTAGGAGAGGACCTCAACAAACTTTGCGTGCGAAGCTGGAAGCAGCTAGCTAGGGACCGAGCTGGCATGTTGGTTGAGACTCTGGTCCGACCTGGACTGTAGCGCCACCTTAAGCAAGTAAGTAGCACTCAGCTTTACGTCAAGCTGGATGAGTTTCAAGTTTAAAGGGGAAGAGAATTTATTCTCAAGACGTAGCCGGAGACCGAAATTGATATTTTGGGATTATTGTTTTTGAATTTTGTGGTTCACCAAGCTAGACGTCAGGCCTTCTCTTCAACGTAAAAACTCCTAGATCGAAAAAATGCATTTAGCCAATCTCAGGCATAATAAAATTCAAAACCGGGAAGACTACCAACGTTTTCTGAGGTAAGACCAGTGAAACCCACAAGTCGAGCTTTAGGGTGAAAAAGTGTCACAATGTCACAATCAAGATATTCTGGATACTGGTTGATTGGTTAAAGAAGAAGAAGTAGAAGTTCCATAATTCAAAACACCAAAAACACTCAATTTCTCCTTTTGATTTAAAATACTTCTTCCGTGCACTGAAATTCACCTTTTTGTTTGAATGCCTGCCAAAATATATTCGCCCGAACAATTTCAATACACACACATTTAAAATTAGGCTTTATTTGAGAATAAAAGTAGTTAAGCAGGCATATGTATATAGAAATCCTTACAAAACAAAGTATCCATACCAACTATTGTTATCTTCATGCTGAATTCCATTCCATCCATAGCACAAAACCCGTCCAATTGGAATTTAAAATTTATGATATTGTTCAGGTTACCATATGGAATGCTTCCACAGACCTTCAGCTCCAGAAGTTCTAAAACTTCACCGAAGAAGTGTGTCAAATAGTTTTACGACAAACACACAAAATTGTGAACGATTACTAAGGTATGTATTGTATATTAGATATTTCTCTTCAAAAACTTATCCTACCGCTACCACTGCTATGTCTAAAACAGTAGGTATATCTTCTCTCTCCCTCTCTATCATCAACTTTCCTTTGAATTTGTCCCAGTTTTCAAAAAACCATTTACATACGTAAGAACACTAAAATTTGAGCCCAGAATTAATGAAATTGATTTAAGTGCTGCTGAAATGGAAGCTTTTCTCTTTATTATTGTGTACTACTAGGTACTACCAATCCTCAAACATGAAGTCTTGAATTATTTAATTGCAAACTATGCTGATGGTAAAATGTTTTGCCATCCAGTTTGTAGAGTTTTCCCAAAAAGCAATTTATTGAGGTAAAAACTATTGTAATAATTGCAGGAGATGTTTTTGTATTTTTTTTTTTTTGGGGAAATCAATTCGTTCGAGTTTAATTAAATTATATAGAAAATTTAGTGTGAAGAATTTTTGGGATCTACGGCCTAACCGGCCGGCCGTAAAATTTCTGTTGCTGCTATAGCCTAGCGCACACCCTCATCAAATATTATTACCAACTCTGTACCGATAAGAGCACTAAACATATTGGTTGACCTTAATTGCTGTCATTTGGTGAGAAGAGAAATGCAAATTATTTGGACATTATGGGTGCGGGAGTTTAGTTTATAATGCAGGTCACCAAGCTGAAGGTATTTTTATAGATTGTGCAATTAAAAGTGATGTTGTTTATGAAGGTCATGTGGCGAAAGGATAATGTTGAGATGTGTAAGAGTTGTTCAGAAAAAAAGAACAATTTGAAACTGTCGCATCTTAGATTGGAAAGGGTGATTTTTTCAGAGGTATAGAACTTCGAAATGGAATAAAACAAAGTTGAATTTTTGGAAAATTGATATGAAATTAACTTTATTCGAAAGATAATCGTATGAGATTATAATTTAAATATGACTTCTAACGCATTACCGCCACGGCTAGCTCGGACGTAATTTAATCTGTAAGTCCAACTTTCAATCACTTTTTCCAACATTTCGGCCTCCAAGTGATCACATATCCCCGAAGAAAATAGTTCAGCGGCGTTAAAACGCACGATCTTGGAGGCCAATTCACGGGTTCCAGACGTGAGACTTTGCGGTTACCATACGTTTCCTTGAATTAATTAATTGTGGAACGAGCTGTGTAATATGTTGCGCGCCGTCTTGTAGAAACCAAAGAAACGGGATTTTATGTAGCTTTTATATGTCAGAGACACAGTAAGAGCTTACGGTAAGTAGGAGGGGATTTGAAAGGAGAGGTGAACGCATTAGCCACATTCCATCACATCACAATAAGAGGGAAAGACAGAGCGTGGAAGGGTATTCCACATTCGCGTAGCACGGTTAAAGAACGAATCCCTGTACTTGACGGTACGACCGAAATTGGGTTCAAGAGTAAACTGATGAGCATCCCTGGAAGCGCGAGTATTACGGTTGAAACGCTTAAGGGGAGGAATGCAACTGGCTCTTTCGTTAGAGCACTTACCGTAAAAGTAACGATAAAAGAGTGAGAGACAGGAGACGTTACGCCGGTGTTCGAGTGACGTAAAATTATCGATGATGTGCCTGTCTCCGATCATTTTGAAGGGTCGTCTTTGTATACTGCCCAAGAGGTTCAAGTAAGTTGCTGAAGCACCAGCCCAGAGATGGGAGTTATACTCAAGCATACTCAAGCTTTGGCCGTATATAACTTTTTTAGACCAGAAGGGGAAAAGAATTTCTTGCATCTCCAAAGGAAACCTAAACATCTTGCAGCATTTTTGGCGACGTTAAGTATGTGATCATTCCACAAAAGATGGTTTGTGATACAGATACCTAGAATCGCAAGCTGATTAGTTTCTTCGATGCAAGTGCCACTCATAGATAATAGGGGGTACGTCTCGCTTTAACGACAGAAGACAGCATTCAATTTTCGAAGCATTAAATTATACTTGATTTTTAATTCCCATTGTACAATGCTGTCTAAGTCAGGATTTAATGTAGTTATCATTTTTAACCGTTTCATTTCCACGCAGGGATGTGAATCTGGAAACGAATATGAAAAGCTAAGGGTGCTACCGTCAGCGAAACAATTTAATGGATTAGTAGTTACAGACAAGAGATCATTAATGAAAATGAGAAAGAAGGTCGGGGACAAAACGGAACCCTGTGGCACACCAGCATTTATGTTGTGGGTTTCACACTTTAATCCGTCTAATACAACTTGTATAGAGTGATTCGAAAGAAAGTTACTAATCCAATACCCCAATACGGCAGTTTTGTTAATTGACGTAGCCGTTCAACCAAATGTGTGCTTCATTGCCAAACAAAATTCTCTCTTATGAAAATCGGGTAAAACTTGAACAATTCGGAAGCGTTGTTCAGTCGTCGTCTTCAGTCAATTCATCTTGAAATGCCAAACCAAACTTACCACAAATTATTTAACAGCTGTTGAAAAACATACCCCATACAAGTAGTTTTGTGGGTTAAATTTTTGCCACCATCAATGCCTCACTAATTTTGGTTACTGAGCATTTTCGAGACATTTAATATTAGCGTTATGACACGATGTACACCCATAAGACCCTGAAATTTAGTTATTGATTGCGATCGCTTTTTGAGCCAACTTTATAGATAAAAGGGCATCAAAATTATCTTTCACCATGATCTTTACCGACCAAACTAAATGTTCCAAAATTTATGAACTTAATACCCTTTCCTCATAATCCATAGACCCTTTTTTTACTATGGTTTGTCACATCACACAAGATATAAAAAATTATAGTCCTTCGCATAAATGCCGTCCTAATCTCTTAATTGCCTTCAATCTTCTTTTTTTTCTCATAATTCCTGGTCTTTTGTGAATGTGAATTTTTTTCTACCGGAAGTGCAAATGTATATTTTCTAATCCATTAGACATGCTGCCAAAGAGAGTGCGACAAAATTGTCATCAAAATAATAATTTTTTTTCCTTTTCCCATTATACAGCTTATATGCGGCCTGTTCGTAGTACACCCGAACTCCTAACCCCAACCCAATGTTCTCATCACAACATCAGAGACCAATGTGCCACACAACGTATCATAATCGTAATATTCGCGTCAAAAAATTCCGTTATGCTTGCACAGATAAAAACGGAAACGCGTTACATTTCCTATGATTTTTTTGTGCCCTTACTGTTGTATCACATTTAATAGTCGTCCTCGTCCTTGCTGCTGCGGATGGTGAACAGTGAACAGATGAGCATGGTGTATAAAGAAAATTCATACGTTCGCAATCGCATCATCATCATCGTTGTCATAGCCTCGTGTAACCCACCTCTATACCTACATTCTATCCTCAAACATATCAAAATAATGGAGAGAGAGAGTTGTGTAACACCAACAACAACAACAACAACAAAAACAACAACATCAAAATCCATATTAGATCAGTAATTTGTTTTGGCATCATGATATCAAGCCATGTGACATTTTTATCCCAAGGGGGCGATGGATGACACACAGAGTCAGAATTGTCGTGTATTTATGTCATACGAAGTCATTGGCTCTAGGATTTCGTTTACGGCAGCATTCCTTTTGGATATAAAGGCTCTGGCTTGGTTTGGCTTCTGAGATTCCCAGGGATAGTCATCGTCGTCATACGTTGTTGTTTGCGTCATATAAATATGGCCTCGTGAGCCTAGTGAGCTAATCAGTGCAATCGTGCGTAGGGTTGCTTTTGCTTTGGTGGCTTATCATGAAGCTTGTGTGTGCGGTGAGATGTTGTTGTTTTTTTTTTTTTGGGTGAAATGTTCGTCTCAAGCTCATGGTATGAAGAGTTGATGTTTTCATATTTCCTAGAAAAAAAAAAATGTGAAGCTCCTAGTATGGAATCCTATTCTATGGAAACGGTTAGTAGATTTTTTTTTTTCATATTGCATATATGTATATATTTTTATATCCTCATTTTGAAAGCTTGTCAGGTCGTTGTCGTTAGAGCCAAATATGGGGGAGACAGTTCTGTTTTTTTTTCTTCCATTTTTTTTTTGTTTGTCAATGAGGTGCGATAAGAGGAAATTGCATGTGAGTAAGTTGACAGTTTGATTCACGAAGTAACACCTAATCCTATCTTAGGAGATGCTTGATAGCCTATGTCAAAGAAAATGGAAAATATTTGATCACTTTATATCAAAGACAGGGGAGAGAGAGAGAGTTAAGACATTCAATAAATAGAATCACACACTTTGACTGAGCTCACATAGAAAAAAAAGAAGAAATTTATATTGAATCTTAAATCCAAGCAATTTATTTAATTTGTTTTAAATAGAATTTGTTCATTTGAAGCAAATTGATTGTTATCTAATAGGAAATTTGTTAATGCTAACTTCTTCCATTTACATTAAATCAATAAACAGAATTATTCAGCAATTAAACTCTAACGTTACTTATGCGCCTCATTGTAGAACAAACGGCAGCACCAATGGGGCACAAGACACCTCGATTTACAATTTTTGAAAAAAAAAACCGATGATTGAAATAAATATTTGCGAAATTGCGAAGTTTATTAAAAATATTAAGGGGACGTTAGCTTTTTTTCAAAATATAAAATGGCAGTGCTAATTTCACGTTTTGAAAACCTAAACTTCGTTCAAATTGCTCAACATTTTATGAGAACAAAAAAGCTAAGTATTAAAGTGAAAAAGTATTGGAACAAAAAAAATGGGTTCAGGATTGTCAAATGAAAAAAAATTCGAGTGGCCAATATGTCGATAATCGATATACATTACATATGTATATCGAAATTTCAGAGAGTAAAATACAGATTGCTTGTTTTTTTGACTGTTAAAAAATCGACATTTGAAAATCTCGAATGGACAAAATATCGACTGAGATTAAGAAATAGAAAAAAATGTCAACTGGTTGATTTTTTTAATCTTGAAAAAGTGGATCCAACCTCGACGAAGCGACTCTTTATTTCGTTGAAACTTCACAGTATGTATAAGATCTTGTTTTTTAGATTCATCTTTTTTTTTAATCTATGAGGAACATTTCAACACCCTTGGAGAAAAATTTAGTTCAGATAAAGTAAAAGTAGCAATTGGGTTTCAGGGGTTCCAAGGATTTCAGCTCCCATTTTGGAAACATTGCGCCACTCACTCAACTCCATTGCTGTTAAAATTACATTTTCTATGAGGCAAATTAATTTTTCAAACTTCAATATTTGGATGTCGATTACTAAAATATCGATAAGTAGTCAAAAATATCGATTTTGCGAATGTTGAAAAATCGAGCTCTTGAAAAATCAATATTAAAAAAAATCGATTATGTTTATATCGATATCTTGATTATTCGGCCTTTTTATCGATATTTTAAAAATCGATCTTATGCAGTTGATATTTTTATAAGCTCAAGTTATCTTACCCAATCCATTGGAGCCTATAACTGCATTTGGTAGGATGATTATGGAAATTGTGTGGAGGTAGTTTTATTATTTCATTTTTAACTGCTGCCCTTATTTTTGCTTGCGACTATAAGTACTATAGGGCAAGTTTTGGATTCGTGCAAAAAATCAAACTCGAGACATTAATCGCGAAATCGCAATTCTGTCTGTCTGTCTGTCTGTACCTCGACCTAAAGCCTAAGCTACTGAAGCGATTTTTTTTTTAAACTTTGGACATAAGGTTTTGGGGAGATTACGAAGAGAAATCGGAATTTTTTTAGCCCCAAAAACAACGGTACCTGTCATAGTACCGTTTAGAAAAAAACATTTTTATCTCGAAAAACGCTCTAACGATTTTGATGAAATTTTTTAAATCGGGTTTGTCAAGTAACCTTAATAATTTAGTCAAAATTTTTTTTTTTAAAAAACCGTTATTAACGGTACTTGCCATAGAACCGAATTTTTGGTTTTCGGTTTTCTTGTTTACGATTCGACGGATTTCGATCAAATTTTTTCTAAAGGAGGACCTATATAATCTTAATAATATTGCTTATCAAAATTTAAAAAAATATACTTTTTTTTCTGCTTTTATTTGTGTTGGCATATTAGCATTTAAGAAAAATATGTAAAGTACGCAAATGTTTGCCATCAATTTTCTAAAAGACTTTGTTTCTCTCAAAAACCGCACCAAAACCCTGAAATAAATATGAAATTCGGTAGAGCTTTAAGTTTGCTTATCACGATATTATTATCTCAATATTGGATGCCTTAATCTTTACACCATAAATTTGTCATGATATTGCAAATGCAGTGCATTTCTCCCATAAATTATTATTCATGTAATTTTCAAGTAAAAATAAAATGTATCTTCCGATTTTCATTAATCCATTAAGTCTCTTTAATATTTATGCATTTTATAACAAATTCGATAAAAATGCAAATAATATAAAAATAAAAACAAAACTCCACAAAAACTCTTGCCAGTTGTACATCGTAAAAGAAAGAAGCTTTTAACCTCTCCGCGTGCAAAATTCCATCATTTGATACAACTTTGTTGCACATCAACAACAAACTTTGTTCGCTATATTCGAATTACGACCTGCAATATCTGTCTGTCTGTCTGTCTGTCTGCCTGTGGATGTCTGCTTTGGCATCACTGACAACCGTGTGATAATGTATATTATAAATTGTTTCCTTCACTTGCATCACAATACAACAACAGCCCCCCAGGTATAGCTGACTGCTACTGCAACAACTTTGACGATGGATGCAGCCGCTAGACGTCGCTCGTCGTCGTCGTCGTCGTAGTTGGTTGTTTCAAATAAATCAATGTCTGGATTTTTTTTTGTTTCGAAAAAAGAAAAAACTCCAAAGTCTGGCCGGGAAAGGTTGTTTTGTATAAATACACAAAACAATACCGGAACTTTTAATGGAGTTTTTGTGTTAACACCTCGCTATCCTTATCTCCGCCTAGGATCAAAACAAGGAACGGTGCAAAATAAAACAGAACTTTTTTTTTTTTATTCCCAACAGACAACAATCCTTCCGAATAAAAAACGAGGTGCATTGCGTACCAACTAAACACATTTACATCAGTTAAGTTTTAGCAGAAGAAAAAAAAAACTGCATCCAGAAGCTGGAATCTATATCTCATGAACATCACATTCACCGTTCATCACCTCGCACCAACCGACTTCTGATGCAAACTCACCAAGGTAATTTCCGTATATGCCTTTTGGGTGGGCTACACCAACTTCGTACCATTTTATGCGTCCATTTGTTGTGTTCAGGATATTTGGGAGCAAGCAAATGAATGACCGTCCAATAGGCCCATAAATGAGGCTAACAAGGCGGAGCACAGAAATAAAAAAAAAAGTAAAAAGAAATCGTTCCGGTAACCTGTCTTGCTGGCAAAAATAATTACAGCTCTCTATCTAATGGAAGCTCCTCGTACAAACATAATATGGCATCATGTGTATTCAAGCAATGCCTACCGTTTGTAGTGAGTCAGCTTGGTGAGCGAGCAAGCGACCGACCGGGAGTAAAACCGAAAGATACATGGTGCTAAATGATGTAGTACGACGCTAAAAACACGAGCGAGAATGTTCCCGTGATCTGTCTTCGCATAAATCTTTTGATTTTCCAAGCCTAGCAATAGGAATAGTCTATGGAGCCAAGTATTTGCTTCTCATCCCATTTGTTCTGGTTAAGTGATTTCTTGAATCGACCCAATAGTTGATATACTATATACACTGAGGGAGGAGGGCTGGGTTGGTTTCACTTGATGCTGATGTCGTTGGTGGCTCCTGATGCTATTGTTAAGACCAAGCTCATATGGTGGTCGATGATGGTAATGAAGGTGATGGTTGATGGAACACCCCCCTCCTCACCCACTTCCAACTTCTTCACCGTCCTTTAACATTTCAAGAAGTTGATCGATTGGGGTAATGTAGTATTCTTTGTCCCTGGCGTTTTTTTTTTTTCTTCTTTTTCTTCAAAATGAATTAGTAGTTAAGTGGAGAGCAAAGGTAGGAACATCGTCATCAGAATGATGCTGGGGTGGCAAATTTCTCTTAGGATGGAAGAGGAAGAGACTTCTCATAGTAGAATGACTTGGGGAACCAGAGTTGTATTAATTAGTGTGGAATAGAAAACGAAACATGTTGTGTTGTTGTTGTTGTTGTTGTTGTATACAGCGTGTGTAACATGTTTAGGAAGTGATTGGTGTTACCCTGATGGACACAAATGCTTTTAATTATTTATAGAACATTGAATGTTCTCGTTCTCGTTTCGGTTCAAGTTGGCTTTATATACAGATATACGCAAATGGATTTTGCAAGGTAAAACACCAATCGATTTAGATTAATTAATCAAATTGAGTGCGAGTCCTTGTTATATTTGATTGAATGTATGTTTAAGAGGACTCTTGCAACATTTGGAAAAATGAAAATTGTTCAAATTGGTGAGATGGGAGGTGATATAGAACTCTTAACACTTCATTTAAGAAATGCAAGGAGTTGCCAATTCAATTAGCTTTATTTTTTCGGAACTAGAAATTATTATCGGGAAATTTCTGAACTTAAAGATACCTTCTTTAACTAAGATTTAGGTCCAGTTTTTACACAATAGGAAAAACTGCTGCTGTACAGGACCATTGTTCTGCCAGTTTTCACGCATGGATCAGAGATTTACTTGGGTGCGAGAGAAAAATCTTAAAGAGATTTGTTGGCCCCATATGTGGGGAATGACGATTCCGTAGACAATCATGAATTGTACGCAATCTACCTTGAAGCAGACATAGTGACAAAAATTAAGCTCGGTAAACTCCGGTGGGCACCGAGATATCTACGGTAAACTCCGGCAGGGCACCTAGCTCTCATGAGCGAAGAGGAACCGGCTCGGAAAGTCCTTTGTGCAATATTCTAGAGGCCAGAGTGGTAGACCATGCTTGCGCTGGAGATATGGCGTAGATAGGTTACCCGAAGCCTTGGGGTGCGCAACTGGATGGCGTCGGATCGAGACTGGGATAGGTGGAGAGACCTGTTGAAAGAAGCCAGGGCCGGACTCTGGTTGTCGAGCCTCGAGCCGATGCCTGCTATTTTGCAAATTAATGGTTCATTCCTATCGAACTGGATAGGAGACCGAGTTGAGAGGTGAAGCATCTGAGTCGAGACTTTAGAAATGACCTCATCTCGTAGCCAGCCACAAAATATTTTGAAATAAATAAAAATTAAGTTTTTAGACGAAAAGAAGAAGGTAGAATTGAAAAAAAATTATTTTTCTTTGGCTGTTGAACTCTTACAATTAAGGAATCTCATAGTCTATCAATCAGAAAGTCTGTAAATTTTTTCAAAAGGAGGTATACATTATACTCAGCTTTGTTCAAGTTTTTCCCAAATGCATTTTTTTTTGGCTAAATTACCAGACTAGGGTCATTAACATGTTTACAAAAAACGTAGACATGTTGAATACCTTTTGTCTGTCTGTTTATTTCCCAAAATAGCATCATATCGTCTGTTAAATAATTTTGTCTCTCTCAACTAAAAAAAGGAAACACTCAATTAATCAGAAAACAAATATAATGTCTATCTAAGTAGAAATATCTATTGAATTGAAATTACTCTGTAATTAACCATCATGGGCCCCCAAAATCACAAATCACCTGCACCATTTGCAGAAAATCCAAGTAAATTGCATACAACTTAAAAAAGGATATCCGCCAATCAATCACTCAAGGATGTACGTACATAGCATAGCAGCACACTTGCATAGGTAGGTAGACAAAGAAGAAAAGCAACCTATTCTCAATTGCAAACATTTCAATACTCATTAGGGTGGTCGTCCTTCTTTTTCCCAGCTATACGTCTCTTAATGATCCTAGGTATGCCTGGGCAGGGCAGGGCATATCCCATCCTAAAGACATATAACCGATCATCATTAATTGAAAAGTCAAATTGAAAATGTCTCTTCGACTTCTCTCTATCGCTATCGCTGATAGGAACATTTTCTGTGCGGCAGCATCATCAGGAAGGAGGGATTCCGTTTTTGTATTTCTTCACCCACATACGAGTACACTACGTTTTGTATATAGATATTTATTTGTTGCTCCATCATCCTCCTGCCTCCTGCCTCCTGCCTCTCAGACTGTGTTCAAGTAAAAGAGCTATTCAATTCCAATTGAATGTGTAGCTATGTCGTGTAGTCCTTGTACACTTCTTGTTCCATGTCCTTGTCCATGTCCTTTTTTTTTAACTTTTCATTTGAATCGAATCGAATAGGATCGAATCGGATATATGATGGTGAATTGCAGATGTCATTTGTTTGCGTTCTTTTAAAAAGCAAGTGACTGATTGATTTTTTCCTTTGCATGGCTCAGCTCAATTCTCATTCCAACTGTCGACCGACGAGCGACGACGATGATGCTCCCCTCGGCGAACCACCTCTATACATTGCTCGCACTCAATGTCCTGGTTTTTGTTCTTCTTGACTTTTTGTTTTGCTGCAATTCCTTTTTGATTTTCCATTTTTACCAGAAAGAGAAAGTGAGCTCTGTTTCTCTCTCTCTCCTATATATGTAGGTATCTCTGTATAGAGGAGTCCTCCTGCTGGTTTGGTTTGCATTCTTATATTCCCATCGGGCATCGGTTCCGTTTTATAGTTTTTGCTCTTTCAAGGAGTTTTTTTTTGTTTTTGATGAATTTTTTATTTCCACCTTGTCCTTGCATTTTGCATTTTTACCATCGAC
The DNA here is from genome assembly GCA_958431115.1 of Syrphus vitripennis. Classification (NCBI taxonomy): domain Eukaryota; kingdom Metazoa; phylum Arthropoda; class Insecta; order Diptera; family Syrphidae; genus Syrphus; species Syrphus vitripennis. Next base: position 10,646,779 of record OY288109.1, read on the forward strand.
ATCCGATCGGACATTGTGTCAGGACGAAGGAGTACAGTATTTCAATTTGGAACGGACCCACACAAACATCTATAACCGAGCAAACAGATCGGAAACAATTAATCAACGGGAATGCGGAACAATAAATTCATACACCTTAGCCCCGAGGTGAGGATATAATTGTGAACATCCCGCACAGAATTGATATATGTGTCGTCGAGCGAAAGGAAGTTAAAGAACAAGGAGTAACGAGTCAAAGGAATCCCATCTCACAACATAAAAATTACTCCCAGACTTGTGAATTGTGATAAATGCGGTGAACAATTACACGTATGTATGTATCCTGCCGAAAGGATACCGACTGACCATGACCAAGGATGACAATAAGGTAAAGTGAGATTTTATTGCATCGTCCTTCCGGCCTGTCCTAAACTGGCAATATAGCTGGAAGGTATTTTTTTTTCTACCTTCCTTTTATGTGTCTACCGCGTCTTATGCATCTTTTGTGCAATTTTAAGATAGTCCTCCTGGTGATAACTCGACTCTGAAATTTTTTGTTGGTCTCGAACAGATGTGCGGTTTGATTTGGTTAAGGATGTTCGTCCTTTTTTCTTTTCATCGTTTTTTTTTCCGGACAGAGCATTGTTATCCAATTTTTGGCTACAATTGGTTTTTGCTATTGAAGCTGCTACTGGGAGCATTTTTATGAGAATATGTGGAAAATTGTCAAATGTCCTTTTTGTGTGTTTGGTAGTTAGGTAGGTAGATAGGAATTGCGTTGAAGACGATGAGGTAATGTTTTGTGTATGGAAAGGGCTCTGCAAACAAGTCGCATATAGAATTGCATTTCATTATTCATTTGTCTCCTTCCGGGGGGAAAGACATCTGCAATTGGATTTTTGTTTGTTGATTTTTTTCTTATTCTTTTCTTTTGTGGCCGACAAATAAGGAATTAAGGATGTTTTTCTGTTTGTTGTTTTTTTGACAAATAAACGGAAGAAAATTGTTTGTTAATGAAAGTGAGCCCAATGTCCATTTTTTACACAATCTTATTCAATAGAAAATAGAAATTATGGAAGGAAGGTAAAACAGGATTACATGGCTATTAAGAATAAAGGATATAGGATATGTTTGTTCAATTTGTATCAAATTTGTTCTTTTTACAAAAGGAGAGGTAATTTGTCAAGATTTGATGTGTATCGAAGGCAAAAAGGTGCTAAGAAAAATAAACAATGTACCTAGGACAGGCAATGCATTTTTCGTTAAAAGGATGTGAATTAGATTTAAATGACAAGTGCAAAGAATAGGCAGGAGATAATTAATCAATATTAGTTAATGATGATGATATTGCATGGTATTTTATTGTTCAAGGGAAGCAAACATCCGTTTAGGAAGAAGTTAGAAAAAATCAAGTATTGTTCCTAAAGTGTGAGAAAATATTGAAAAAAGTAAAAATATGGGAAATGAATCTCGGTGAAGAAAGAAATTTGAAATCGTTAAATTATTTTGTTTTTAAAACAATCAAGATATAAACATAGAACATTTATTTCAAGTCACAATTTTGAATAAAATCACTGCTATTTATAATTCAATATCACCGCACTGGCGATTTTGCAAAGAATTTTGAATTTCTTCGAAAGGAAACTTCGAGTATACAATAAAATCTTATTAAGCATTTTCGAAATCATTTACAATAGCAAGTAGAAAAAAGCAGATATTAAATATTGGCAAATAAATTTTTTGGCTGGATTCCAATATCAAAACCAAAAAACGAAATGCGAGATTTTGGCTGAAAATTTTGAATTTTCAAACTGGCGGAAATTCATTTGAAGGAGATTTCAAGAAATCTCAAATCCAAATCAAAATCTTAATTTTGATTTTAAAAAAGATTTCTCTTAATCAACATTAAATTATGAGACTATAGAAATTAAAACAGATCCCAACTTAGAAAAATATTTTTACTATAAAACCTCGTCTCATAGTTCTGAACTACAGGCATTACGGATGAGTGGATTTTCTTTATATTGGATGAAAGATGTTTTTTAGGTCTTTTTTTGGCCAGAAAGTAACGGTGCCTGCCAAAATTTGGCCTTTTTGGAAAATCTGATTTTTCTCGAAAACGGCTAATAAGAATTTTTTAAAAAACCTAAATAAATTACAAAACTTACATAATTTACTTAATGTTGAGAAAACGAAAAAATATAAATTTTCTCAAAAACGAGACCGACAATTTTGATAAATTTTTTTGAGTGTTTTGATATTACTACGATTCATTATAAAACCATGAAAATTGTGGTTAAGATGTTACAAAATAATGTTACAAAAATAAGATGCTTACAAAATTTTGGGTTACCAATGCTACCTACAAAAAAAAAAAAACTTTTTGTTTACTAATTTGAAACCGCTTAAAACGGTTCAAAGAATCGTTTTTTGGTCTAATTTTCAAACACTGGGTATATCTCTTAATTAATTTACATATAGTAAATATTTTTGGAAAGATAACAATTTTTGCTTTCCAACGGTATATACTGTTTATTATAATCGGATGCGAGTTCTTTAAGTTATAGGCGATCAAAAATTATAAAAATCGATTTATTCCAACTTTTTTGAAAATTTATCATTTTCAATTGAACCGTGTGGATAGAAAAAAAATTAAAAAAAAAATTTATTGAGCTTAAATAAAATATATTTTTATAACAAAACCTTAAAAAAAAGGTCAAAAATATCGTCTTCGATAAAATATAGCACGACCAACTAAACTGGTCTTGTACAAAGAAGAAACCCGGAAAACCCAGTTCAAAAGAGGCAGGTCTAAGAACTCATGGAGAAAGCAAATGCAACGATAACTGCATTCAGTTGGCCTCAGACATGGAACCGGAAGGCCTACCTCCGTTTACTGAGGTCAACCCGGCGAACCCTACATGTGGAACCATAATGTGAAGCGAGATCATGACTGTCTGTCGTCGATAATAGAAAAGAAGAAGAACAAAACCTTGAAGATCAAATTCATTAAAATTGAACGATAAATGTAGAATTTTTTTTTGCGCTCGAAAACGGTTCTTTGAAAAAAAATTAATGTCATTTTCGTTTTCAGCAACTCCAAATTAATAAAAAAATTGTTTTTACTTCGGGTAGCATCGGTGACCGAAAATTTTGCAAGCTAGTGTTAATAAAACCCCGTTCTTAAAATTCTAACATTTATTGAAGACGGTTCCGAGGATTTCGAATTATTAATTTTATATATTTTTTGAACTTAAGACAAACAAGCAAGTATTTTATTGAAAGCAACATTTTTGTAGTGACATAAACACCAATTATTTAAAATCTCGACAGTTTCCTGCTGAGTTTTTCCATTTCCCCACGGGGATTAGATACATACTACAAAATTGTCATTTCATAATTTTCTTTAAAAAAAAATCATAATTATAAATCTTCGTTGAACTATAAAATTTTATTCTAACCTTGCCCTCTAAACATGTCAATTCGAATTTCCATGTTGAGGCTGACAAACTAATCTAAGTCTTATCTTTTAAAACGTAACTCATTTTGTCTAATAAAATTATGGAACTGTTAAATCCTCTCCAACATATAGAATCACAACTTGATCCCAAAAGAGTACTCGCGTTAATCAGACTAATTATTCCCAATCTTAAATCTTCAATCTGTTATTCCCGGATAAACAACAAAAAAAAAGGTTAATAAATTCATCTCTTTCAATCCAACTCATGGAACAAACTCAAAATTAAATTATCTCGTCTTCTGGTGTGGACCAATAAAACATGAAGTAAAATTTGTTAACATCTCTCTACAATCTTTTTCCATCCAACAACAACTTCACTATACCATCAGTCACATCTATAAATCAGTAATTAAAAGTGTCCAACGTTGGAAATGAAAACACTAATCGGGGGCGAAATGCAACAACGCAGTTCAGGCTTCAGGGTCCATCGCTCCCCTGGGAGACACAACCCAGACACCATCGCACTGATTCATCGCAACGATTCTAGGAAACGACAATAAAACACCAAAAGGCTTAGAACTTTTTAGATTTAAAAAAATTTCCCTAAAAGAACTATAGTATACGAAAATTGGATGCACCAAAAGACCAGAGGCAAAACCAACAACAAAAACAAAAACAAATAAATTAAACAAGATTCTCATCCTGCTGGGGATTGGGAAGTGAAATGGGAGACAACTGTCATCTCGTTATCTGGGGAATGTAATCTCCTAAACAAAAAAAAAAAACACTCCACTTGACTCCATCCTATCGTCGCGTCGTCGGTCGTCGCGCTGCACCATCCGCGGACAGGCGTTGATCTTTTCGAGATGCACATCGTTGACATAGACATATGTTTTCTCACCAAATAAGGCGCATACTGTAGTATGTCCATATTAATCTGGGAAGATTAAAATAGTCTCTCTCACTGATTCCTTAAAATCCTGTTCTTCCATGATGAATTCAATGATAAAAATATTTCCATAATTTATGACAGTGTGTAATTAGCCGGCTCGCTTCATATAACAATGCGGATAGTGGAAGAAAAAGCAAGGAGCCTTTCAGAGACAAATTTCTTGAAGGATGATAAATTTAGTTTAAATTCATAATTTTAAGTTATTGCTAGTTAGTTGAAAAATTCATAAAAATTGTTATTGGTTATTGAGTTGGTATTGATTGTCTGTGATAAATTGACTATGAAGAAATTTTCAATAGTTTCTGGAGAATAAATCGTTTTCTTACATCTTTTCAATATGTCTTTTAATTCTCGGAAAATCCTTAGCTACAGTTTGTAGTCTCAAAAATCAAAGGTCAGATTTGTCAAATATACAATTTTTGAAATAAAATATTTCGAAAACATTAAAGAAAAGTAAAATAAAATTTAAAAATTTTCAGATTTAAATAAAACCAATACAAGGAACTATTTTAATTTTATTTTTATTTTTTCATTCAAAATGAAAGCTGGTTTAAAATAATAAGAAGTACTTAAAACGAAAGGTTCCAGTTTTTTTTCAAAAATTGTAAGATAGAGCTATTTTTCAAAAAAATATTTTTTTTAAACCTCGTGGTATGTCAGTATAAGGTATTTAATACATATGTACATGTAAAAATGAAATTCAAAAAAGAAATATCAAAACGCTTTCAAAAGCTTGAGTTTTCAAAAACAAAAATTATGTTTTTTTCAAGTCCAAAGTACTTAATTTTTAAAAATTTTTGATAAGCAATATTTTTTAAATTAGTCCAATTACATTTACAAAAAAATTATGAGCCAGTAAAAATATAAACTGCATTTTTACTTGCGACATACGAGTTGGGCAAGTTTTGGATTCGTGCAAGAAATCGAACTCAAGATATTAATCAGACGTAACATTCCGATGATAGAGAACGCGAAAAAAATGGGTCCCGCAGTTCTGTCTGTATGTCTGTTTGTCTGTGTACCTCGATCTACAGCCTAAACTACTGAAGCGATTTTCGTCAAACTTTTGACATAATGTTTTGGGGAGATTGCCTAGAGTGAAAATCGATTTTCTTGTTCCTCCAAAAATAACGGTACCTGTTGTAGTACCGTTTAGACAAAACATTTTTATTTCGAAAACGGCTCTAACTGTTTTGATGAAATTTTCTTGAATCGTGTTTGTCAAGTAACCTTAATAATTTAGTCAAATAATATTTTTGAAAAACCGTGCAACCCAGTCATGCATTTAATTTCTTAATAATAAAATCGTAACGTCTGGAATGGTCTTTAAAATTTTGTAAAATTTGAATCCACTGGAAATTGGTTAATAATCTTCAACTGGAATGTTTTTATTATTTTTTATTACTAGTTAACTAAAAAAGTATAAAATCTACAAATTACATAAATTTAAATAAAACACCAAGTACCTTTTGTATTTTAAACTTTAAAATATTCTATCTTAGCTTTTCTTCTCCCTTAAAAAAAAAAAAATGTGAATCTCAAGTAACCAATCCAATTAGGAATTTCGAATTGCTTCAGCGCCAAGTGGTTGATGTTTCTATACCCAACGACAACGATGACATAATACTCACATATGTGAATTGATTGATTCATTCATTCATTGAATGAATGAATGATATAGAAACATTACAAAAACATCCCCTATGTATTTTAAAAGTGAAGTGAAGTTTCAAAGTAATTGAATAAGGTACACCTCTTTTATTTAACAACAAAAAATAAAACACCCTTTTAATATTATGTATGTAGTAGTAGGAACGTTGAAACTTAATAAAAATATAGAAATTCATATACATACATATATAAATATTTTATTCAATTGCTCCTTTCGCGTAACTCCACTTAAATTTAATTAAACAAATTAAACTCATGAGTCCTTCGAGCGAAAATTGCTTATCATTTTGTATATCTTTAGTACAATTGCCATTAGGCAAACCCGCGCACTTTGCTTTACCGTCATAAAATAAAAAAAAAAAACCCAAACTGCCACACAAATTAAGGACATTCACTGTGTGTCCACGAACCATGAACACAGAGTGAGAGTGTTCAAAAAAAAAAAAAACGAATATATAAAATTTGTTTTAATAAAAATGCCAAGATATACATATAGAGGGGGTAAAACGAATTTAAAAAAATTATACAAACAAAAAAAAAATATGCAAAAAAATAAAAGGGTTGGTTAATTGCAAGGAAGGAAATATAAAAATAAAATACTTTTAATGAGGACAGTAAAGGATTTCATTTCATTCTTTTTTTTTTGGGTACCTACTGAACTATATGGACAAAATAAAAAAAATGAAACAAAATAAAGTCATTTGGAGATGAGAAGTACAGTTTTTGTGATATGAAACGATTCATTGCAACATCGTTGCACAGGACTTAATTATCATACAATCTTTTTTTCAAAATCTTTCTCGAATATTGAAATGAGTTGTAAAAAAAAAACAACAGGAGTTATGATGCTTTAGTGGAGGTGAGTGTTTTTTGTTACAAAAAAAAACCCTTAGGGTGTGTGCTTGCCCTAAAAATGCCACGTGGCCTATTTTAATAATTTATTTAGGTCATTTGACATTTTAATTTGTAGAATATGAACTCGATCTCTTGTCAAGCTGGATTTTATTTCATTTCTTTGTAAGGTTGATAGATCATTAGGTTTGACCTAGAATTATAATTTTTTTTTTGTTTTTTGATTGCACTTGACATCTGGAGAAGCTTCTCTTATTTTTCTCCGTTAAATTGGATGTTTACAAAGTGCTTTAACTTTTGAATCTAATTTAATGGTTCACTGTCATTCAATGGTTTAAGGTGTAATTGATGTAATAAGATACCTTATTGTTTTTGAAATTCTCACCTAAATTCATTTTCAGCTAAAACATAGTCATTCTCCTATAAATAAGTGTCAGTATACCTTCAAACAACCTTTCTCGAATAAATTATTTGAACTCAAGTACATTCTTAACACGCATCTAGAATCCATATCAAGATGAGACAACAAGCACAGGCTGGGCTGGTGGGTGGGGTGTAATTTTCAAAACACAGATAGATAGATTACCGAATTCTATACTGAAAACAATTTCAATTACATTTTCCATTATCTAATATTTATACAGTCGTCGTCGTCCTGAGCCCAAAATATATTGAGCGCAGATAGAATCTAAGTGCACCCATAAAACACAACATAATATCCACTCAAATGCGTATATTATGCCTCCCTTCACTTTAGATAGATTGATAGATACATATTATAGAAACAGTTATATATTTCTATGTAGCTATATCTTTATGAAGTACCGAAATCCAAAGGTACTATTTTAAGCTGGAATATTTGAAAGCAAACGTAAATATTCTGTGATGGTTTCTTGAAACCACAGCTATGGAAAAGATTGAAATAAAAAGGATTACAATTTTGTAAACAACAATTATAAAATTTATTTATAGATATTTAGGTATACCAATATTATTTTGTATAAAAAAACCATCAAGAGTTATCAATACCATACTCAGTCACAACCACAGACAACCATTTGAATTTTGCATTCTAAATGGGTTCTTTGGGTTATTTTTAGAAATCCCGAATGCGTTTATTTAAAAAAAGAGTGATTTTCGAAAATGTGCTCCTAACAGTGATTTTTTGGAAAACGAAAATTTAGTTCTTTTTACTTGTTGATTGAAAACACCATTAATTATAAAAAACATTTTAATTTTAAAAACATAAATTGTTAAAGTTTTTAAATACTAAGATTTGCTAAATGCATGGTACTAAGTGCCCGAAATGAGTATGGTATGTTTCGCCAAAATTGTTATTTTGCAATCACTTTTTCAAAATAACGTTTCGTTTTTTAATCCTATGGCAAATGAACATTTTTTTGGAATTTTTCCGCTTCTAATTTTTGTAGTTAGTTTTTAAATTTTCAATTTCAATTCAATTTTTTTTTAAATATAAGGTCAAAATAAAATATAAAAATTGTCAAAAAAAGCTTTTTTTAAAAAAAAAAACAATTAAAATATTGTGGAAAAAAATTATTGCCTGTACAAAAAAAAGATTTAAAAAAAAGTTATGTTTTGTTTTGGAAAAAAGTTTCATTTTGCCAAAAAATTGAAAATTGTGAAAAAAAATTCTTTTAAAAAAAGAAATTTGTAAGAATTTATTTTATCAGAATTTTTGATTTCACAATTTTTTTTTCCAAATCTTTAACTTTGTTTCGATTTTTTTTTTAATAATTTACTTCGCTTATAATTTTTTTTTTTAAATTATTTTTTAACAATTTTTTTTTTATTCTTATTTCTATTTTTCAAAAATTATTTCATAAAATCAAAAAAAAAATATTTGTTTTTGATTACTATTTTTTTTAAATGGTCGACATACTTTTTCTTAAAACAACAGCTAGACTTTTCCAAAAGTTGCAAGGAAACGTCTTGTTTTCATAGTTTGGAGGAACTGTCTCGCTAACGCCACTCCCTTACTCTTTGGGTTTGGCTTGAGTTCGATAGATTTCCGATAAAATGGACCATAATGAGACTTCTGAACACTTTTGCCGAGAAGACCTTACAATGGAAACCCCTCAGTTTGGACGCAAGAAACAATCGCTGCTGGCTGCTGTAGCTTCTGCCATACAGAACAATCTAAGAGTTTCGACAAGAAGCTCATCTGCTCAAATGGGTATAAACAGACAGCCATTTCAGTCAATTTTGCAGGATGATTTGGACTTATTCCCATATAAAATTCAAATGGCCAACCAACTGAACGAAGCAGACTTGCCGATTCGCTTGGAATTTTGCCAGAAGATGCTTTAAATGGTGGAAGCAGTGGCGTAGCTACCTAGGGGCTAGGCGGGGCAGTGCCCCGGGGCCCTCAAGCTCAGGGGGCCCTCGAAACTTTACCAGAAAATCTCAGTCTAACTGAACTTTTGAAAATTTCTCCCTGATCAGTATTAACAGAAATAATAAAATAAAAAACTTCAACTTTCCAAAACGTTATAATCAATAATTTTATTTTGTAACTTTGTCTAACTTCTATTAACGATCAAGCCAAAAAAAATGTTTAATTACAATGGACTATTTAATTTTAATGATTGAAGTGATCTCCTTGGTGGTTGCTGGCAAATAGGAAGATTAAAAGTTAACAAAATAACTCATTGCAGCAAAATAGTTTTCGGCAACAATAAATGCTATGTATAAAAAATTATAACTTGAAAGCATATATGAAAGCATAACTCTATGCAGAAAAAATTATATAATAACATAGCAAGTGCAAGAGGATTATGAGATTAACTTGAACAAACAACAAGGGATTAAGGGATTAGCAAATAATAAAATACATAGGGTATTACTCGATATGTTTGGCAATTGAAAATTTAACAATTTCGATAAAATATAATTGATTATAAATTAAACATTATTGAATGTAGTATTCAAAGATTAAGAATTTACATTTAAATAATAATTATTGCAATTGATTAAATAAACAAACAAAAAAAAAACATTTCTGAACACGCCGCCCCCCCTGAAGGATTTCAGGAGCATGGTAAAATCGCCAGCTTGGTTATTGGGCGTTTAAAAATGCCATTTTTAGTTCGAACTGACACAACTCGTACAAGTTTATCCTCTCCTGGGTGAAGAACTTCAATTCGCCCCAGAGCCCATTTTGATGGAGGCATGTTTTGCTCCTTAACGACAACTAAATCACCGACTTGGAAATTTTTAGTTTTCTTCTGCCATTTGGGACGTTGTTGCAGTGATGTGAGATAGTCGCAATGCCAGCGTCGCCAAAAACCTTGTAGCATGTTTTGGACCAGTTGCCATCTTCCAAGCCGGTTAACTGGGACTTCTAGACAGCTAGGTTCTGGAATTGCGGTATAAGGTCTGCCTATAAGAAAATGAGAAGGAGTTAGTGGGTTCAAATCAGAATCAGACAAAGCACAAAGTGGTCTAGAATTCAATAAGGCTTCAATTTGAGAGAGCAAGGTAGTCATTTCCTCAAAAGTTAAAATATTGTTCCCTGTAACTCGCCTAAGATGCTGTTTCACACTCTTTACTCCCGCTTCCCATAGCCCCCCAAAATGCGGACTGTGAGGTGGAATAAACTCCCATCTGATGCTGTCAGCCGCCAACGTTTTTGAAATTTTTGCATTATGACTTTCAGACTGGACCAATTTGTACCACTCCGACAGGTTGTTAGCAGCTCCACGAAAGTTAGTGCCATTGTCTGAGTAGATGATGCTGCACTTTCCCCTTCTAGCGATAAATCGCCTTAACGCCGCTAAAAATGCGTCCGTAGACAAATCGCTTACAACTTCTAAGTGTAAGGCCTTTGTCGCCATACACACAAAAAGCGCGAAGTAGCCTTTCACAAACTTTGGATTCCTTCCTCTAGCCAAACGAAGCGAGATTGGTCCCGCATAGTCGCAGCCGGTTTGATCGAAAGCAAACGATGGTGAGAGTCTCGAGGACGGTAAATTTCCCATCAGCTGCTGCGATGTTGCTTGACGCTGACGGAAACAATTCATACAATCATGAACGACCTTTCTTATGAGATTTCTACTTCCCAGAATCCAAAACTCCTGACGCACTATTGAAAAAAGTTCTGATACACCGGCATGAAGATATCTTCGATGAGCGCTAATAAGAATAAGTTTAGAGATAGGGTGATCCTTGGGCAATATAATAGGGTGTTTTAAATTGAAAGTAGCATCAACGGCCTTTGAGATTCTACCCCCAACCCGAAGCAAACCAACATCGTCAAGAAAGGGAGCCAAGGAGGTTAATTTTGAAGAATTTGAGACACACTTATCTAACCTCAAGGCTGTTATTTCTTCCTCAAACTCTCTCTGAGCCCATTTAAGACATTTCTGCTTCGCATAAAGCAACTCGGAAGAACGAAGATATCCTTTGATGCGTTCTTCTGATGGAAGTTTAACATTTTTGGCTCGCCGAACAAAGACCGCTACAATTCGAATCACACAGTCCCACGAAGAAACGCGTTTGCCCAGCTTATCTATTAGATGTTCTTGGGTGTACGATACATTAGCAACTACAACTTCCTTCTTTCCTTAGGCACCTCCTTCAGTTCCGAGCGCTCTGCAGAAATTGGCCAAGACTCACAGCTCTTCGAAAGCCATTCTGGACCCTTCCACCAAATTTTCAACTCCAGTAATTTTTTAGGCTCCACCCCTCTTGATGCGCAGTCCGCTGGATTCTCTTCAGAACGAATATAGTTCCAATTTGAACGAGGTAGAAGATCAAGAATCTCCGACGTCCGATTGGCGACAAAGGTGTTCCATCGACGGGGTGGGGAGGAGAGCCAGGCTAGCACAATTTGGGAGTCACAAAAGGCAATTATTTGAACAGGTTTACAGTCTAACGCATTTTGAACAAGTTGAATCAAACGACCTAGCATCAGAGCTCCACATAGTTCAAGACGGGGTATGGTGAGTTGTTTTATAGGAGCGACGCGAGTTTTCGCAGCAACAAGTTGAACCTCGATTTGCCCGCTTTCAGAAAAACTTCTAGCGTAGACCACCGATGAATATGCCTTTTCGGACGCATCAGAAAACCCTATCAACTCAAAACATTTCGAATTTATAGTACACCTTCGCAAAATCTCGACCTTTTCAAATAAATATAATTGCTCTCGGTAGGAAATCCATTTATTGGCTACTTCAGTAGGCAGTGGATCATCCCATCCGATTTTCGTTGAGTGTGCCCATAACTCCTGAAACAGCATTTTAAACAAAATGGTGGAAGGAGCCAAAAAGCCTAAAGGATCAAAGATTTTCGAAATCTCTGATAACAGCATCCTTTTAGTGGGCGTCGACGATGAATCATTTATGGAGATTTTGTAGGTGAAAATATCACGATGAGGATTCCAAATTAATCCAAGCACCTTTGTCCAATTAGTTGAAGAATCAAGATCAAAAGAGATTGTAGGTTCGGAACTTGTTCCTTGTAAAACTGGCCAACAGTTAGAACTCCATTTACTCAGCTCTAAACCTCCACACGACAACAAATTTACTAACTCATTTTTAAGATCTACAATTTTCGTGACCGACTCCGACCCTGTCATGATGTCATCCACATAAAAATCATGCAAAACAGAATGAGAAGCATTAGGGAACTGATCCTTGTAGTCCAAGGCCAATTGTTTCAAAACCCGCATTGACAAAAAAGGAGCCGGTGAAGTACCGTAAGTGACAGTACGCAGACGATAGTGTCCAATTGGTTCAGTGGGATCCTCTCGCCAAACAATACGCTGGAAATCCCGATGGTTGGTGTCAATCCAAATTTGCCTAAACATCTTAACGATGTCGGCACAAAAAACATATTTATGAACCCTGAACCGCAAACAAACATTAATGAGGTTACGCTGGAGTGGAGGTCCTACATGGAGCACATCATTGAGGCTAACACCCTTTCCATCCTTATGGGATCCATCAAAAACAACTCTCAATTTGTTCGTAACTACTGCATGATGAGGCAAATAATATACCTTCCCCGATGAAGGTTCAATTTCATTTTCTGGAATTCTTTCCATGTGGCCTAACTCAAGATAAGTCCTCATAAAGCGACAGTATTCCGACTGAAGATTTGGTTGACGAGAGAAACGACGTTCCATTGAGAACATCCTAGACAGCGCTCCGGAAAGAGTATTGCTGAAAGTGATCTCCTTGTGACGAAAAGGCAGTTCAACAATGTATTTGTTATCAGGGGCACGCGAAAATGTTGTACTAAAATGCGAGTCAGCGAAATCTCCTGATTCAGTCGAATATAATTTAGGATGCAACTCTTCAACCTCCCAAAAGGATTTCAAAAGAACATCAACATCCTGATCAACTCCCACTCGCAACGAAACAATTTCTTTGTCAGGAACACTGCCAGTTATGACCCACCCGAAAACAGTATTGTGAGCAACCAAATTACCGGCTTCATCAGTCCGTCGACCGTCACGCAAAATACTCCAAGCCTTATCAGATCCGAGCAAAATATCAATGGGACCTGGTGTGTTAAAACCTGGATCAGCCAACTTCAAATCACCCAACAGCGAAAATTTATCAAAACCAAACGATTGCAAGGGAGTGTTTGTTGTTATTCGATTCAAAATGAAGGCTTCCACTTCCATTTCATTTGAATCCAAACAAGATTTTAGATTAACAGTAACGACACCTTGTGTAACACCAGCTTCTAAAGAAGATATTCCAGAGATTGGAAGGCGAGCATGACGACGACGAAGACCTAATTTTTTAACTAAGCTCTCCGTAATAAAAGATGCTTGAGAACCGGTGTCTAGCAACATGCGACAAATATAAATTTGGCCTAATGTGTTCATGACCTTCACAACAACAGTAGGCAAAATTCCAGAGGGACGAATTTCATTTTGTGAATGATTACTAACAATCGAAGCAGCATTAGATTGCTCAATGTTCGAATTCAGATTGTTAGATTCAACAGCTGGAGACCCCGAATCCAAATGGACAAGGACATGATGACGAACACGACAATGAGAACAACGGTTTTTCGAACGGCATCGCGAAGCGGAATGATTGCTACCTAAACACTTGTAGCACAATTTTTGGTCTCTAACATAAGAACGACGGGACGGAATAGGCAAAGCAATAAATTTGGGGCACTGTGGGAGAATATGATCTTCCTTGCACATAGGACATAAATGCTTAGCGACCGCAAAACTTTTAATGTTGTTAGACGCACTATACAAACGCGTTTTAGATTTATTTCCGGAATTTTTCGTATCACTTGTTTTAGTGGCACATGCTTCCAAAGCGTCACATCGTTGTTCCAAAAATTCAAGAAGTTTTGTTATAGTTGCCGTTTCAGAGTTGTTAATTTGCAGGGACCAAGCCTTTCGAGTTTCAAAGTCGACCTTTTCGAGCAAGAGATAAATTAGCCAAGGATCTCTACTCTCGGTTTTCAGAGCCTTCAAACCACGAATTACTTCATCCGATTTGTCTACTAAACGACGCAAATGTCCACTATCCGCGACAGATACATTTGTAATTTTCAAAAAACTTTCGATATGTGAGTTAACAATGTATAGCGGTTTATTATAACGTTGCTCAAGTTTTTGCCACGCTTGTTCGTAATTAGAGTCCGCAATTTCAATACCATTTAAAAGTTTGGCGGCATCATTTTCTAAAAACGATTTCAGGTAACGCATTTTTTGAGCACCGGAAAGTTTTTCCTTGGAGTCAATACTACCGAGAAACATATCCCGAAATTCTGGCCATTGACGGTAATCGCCACTAAAGGGTGGTATTTTAAATTTAGGAAGTTCAACTTCCGAACATATCTTGGAGGTGGAAATTGAAGACGAACCGGTTAAAAGAGACTCCAACAAAGCGGATTGTTGAACAGTAGAGTCACCGTTATTATTCCCGTTACGCGGCGGGGGAGCAGGTGGAGTTGAAGGCGTATTTTTACGGATGGCCTTCAAAAATGCACTTTTCGCGTCTAAATATTTTGTTTCCGTGGTTACAAAATCAATTTCTGGGTCAACGTACCCTTCTTCCTCAGAATATTGGAAAAGTTCATTTTGATTTGAGCAAAAAGATTTCCACGCTTCCTCCAAACGTTCTAACCGGGTTTCTAAAATATCTATGTCCTCAACGTTTATATCTAAAATGTATGTATGTGCACGTGTAATAGCGGCCTTCAAATGCCCACGGACTTGCTTTAATGCATTCATTTTTTTTACGTATAGGAATGTTCAAAGTTCAAAACCGCGGGAGTATTAACCGAGCAAAACCGAATTTTCCCTCAGAAAAACAAGCACCTCACTAAACAGCACCTCAAAAAAGCAGCACCTCACAAAAGCAGCACCTCACAAACCCCAATGACAAACAGCAGCAAAATCACCAGCAAAAATATATATACGATACAGTTTACCTTGTACCAATGTGGGTTTCCTCGTTTCCAATTCCAAAATTTTAAGCAACCACCAAAAGCTCCAAATTAATTTCAAAATTATCAAAAATCCGGTTACTCGAAGGACCAACTTTGATCAGTATTAACAGAAATAGTAAAATAAAAAACTTCAACTTTCCAAAACGTTATAATCAATAATTTTATTTTGTAACTTTGTCTAACTTCTATTAACGATCAAGCCAAAAAAAATGTTTAATTACAATGGACTATTTAATTTTAATGATTGAAGTGATCTCCTTGGTGGTTGCTGGCAAATAGGAAGATTAAAAGTTAACAAAATAACTCATTGCAGCAAAATAGTTTTCGGCAACAATAAATGCTATGTATAAAAAATTATAACTTGAAAGCATATATGAAAGCATAACTCTATGCAGAAAAAATTATATAATAACATAGCAAGTGCAAGAGGATTATGAGATTAACTTGAACAAACAACAAGGGATTAAGGGATTAGCAAATAATAAAATACATAGGGTATTACTCGATATGTTTGGCAATTGAAAATTTAACAATTTCGATAAAATATAATTGATTATAAATTAAACATTATTGAATGTAGTATTCAAAGATTAAGAATTTACATTTAAATAATAATTATTGCAATTGATTAAATAAACAAACAAAAAAAAAACATTTCTGAACATCCCATTTGCAAAATAAATATGAAAGCTGGCAACTCGAGTTTAATCATGCACTGAAAAAAAAGGTTACTGCAGTCAAACAATTCTCGTTTGGCTCGAATCATCTATACGTTTGGATACGGCAAAATGCGCATGACCGTTAAACCAAGTACCACGTGGGTTTGAAAATGTTTCTTGAGCCAAGCGACATATTTTTGAATCAACAACTCAATGACATTAAATTGAGTTCTGTTACTCTATTCAAATTCTCTATGACATTTGTTTTAAGTAATGTAAAAAGTTCATTAAAAATAACACTATTTCTTTCAAACAAAATTATGATTGAATTGAAATAAATATTACATTGTAATAAATATAAAATTCATTTCAGAATCTTGAAAAAAAAACATTACTCGCTGTGGGAATCGAACCTATACCATATGTGCGATACGCCGACGCTCTTTTTTTGTATTCATTTTTAACTTATATCTACTTACATACATACTAGACAAAATTCAGAAAACTAGTCTACTTAACAATACTTAAATTTAACTTACTGGCCCTAAACAGGCGCTCTAAGGAATTCATGATTGCTTAAACTAATGCCTTTCGGTTTATGAACTATTTTTTTTTTTTGTTAGAAAATTTAAAAAAAACTAACTTCATCATTATTATGTTTCAAAACTTACACACTACGTCCTAAAAATAAAATTTAAAACTACCCCTAAAACCTACCTACATATGTACTACTTAAAACGCCGCCGCCGCCGACGCGAGCCACTAGAGCTACGGAACACTATAGAAAATTCGTAATTAATAAACATTATATAAATTGACTCACATATATTCAAATAGATATACGCATATTTGAAACTATATTATACTCCTGAAACAACTGAAAAATATTTTTGAACTGAGTATTTATTATAATTACTTCAATCATAACAAATATTTACTTTAAAACTATTTTTTAATTGTCTCAAATACTTGAACGTGTGCTGTAACGCCATTAAAGCTTTCATGCGACTGCGCGTGTTTCTTGGCTCAAGAAACATGAAGTTCTTGAGTCAAACTGCTTGAAATTGAATGAAACCAAATTGATTTTATTTAACGATAAATCGGCCAAACTCCTAAGGAGTTTGTCTTCAGAAGCAAATTTTTTTCGAGAATGGTTAAAAGGTAATGTATCAGGAGTAAGTAAGCGTATCTCAATAAATTTTTTGTACTCGTCCATACAAAAGTTCAATTTTATTTGACTATAGTACGTATACATATAGTCGCGTAAAGAAATCTATCGATTTCGGCTACTCACTATATGTAACGCAGAATACCGTGAAAAATAGAAGTCACATGCGTTAGGTAGGGTGCCGTCCATTAATTACGGTATGTTTTTTTGTCATTTTTTAAACCGTCAAATGTGGTAACACTGGCGGGGATTCCCCAACGACGTCTTGACCTTGAATCTTTTTTATTTCGTTTTAAAATAATTGTGATTAATGTTGTTAGTGTTTAATAGTTTCATTGCCTGCCCATGCACGAAATAGAGCTGATGATAAAGTTGCTTAGCATTTTTAAAGTATTTGTATACATATTTAATGATTTTACTTCAAAAAACCTTACCAGTTTTGATAGCAGTGGGCCCCATTTTTTTATTTGCCCCAGGGCCCTAGGCTACCTAGCTACGCCACTGGGTGGAAGAGGACGAGAATTTGTTGAACTGTCTTTTTATGTCGGACGAGGCCCATTTCGATTTAAACGGCATCATAAACAAACAAAAATGTCGAATATGGAGTCCTTCCAACACACAGATAATCCATGAGACGGAATTGCATCCACTTAGTGTCACAGTGTGGTGTGCAGTTTCATCGCGCTGCATTATCAGGCCCTATTTCTTTGAAGAAAACGGTTACATCGTCACCGTTATATGGTTGTCCCCCCAGGTTACCTGACCTTACTGCACCTGACTTTTTCTTGTGGGGGTATTGCAAGCAGGAAGTCTACAAAGCAAAGCCAACAAATTTGGATGAATTAAAGCAATCCATTCGAGAAACAATTGCGGTTATTCCTGTCTCAACTCTCCAAACAGTAATGAACAACTTTTTGGTAACTTTTTGCATCAACGAGCAGGGGGGGCATTTAAAATCCATTATTTTTAAAACTAAACAGGCTATATTTAATAAAATTTAATGAACTTTAACAGAGAATAAAAGAAAAATGAATTACGTATACATACATACACTAAAAAAAAGTTATTTGAGTTTTTTAATGTATTGCTACATTCATAAGCAATATTCATTAATTTAAATATTCATAATAAGTTACATAAAACCAAAAATTCCTGAATTTATTTCTAAATTTATTTATTTATAAATTTCTACCCGTTGCTTTTATGCTGCATATTTTATATTATAACGTCAACATTTTATCTATATTCTATTTTATTAAAGAATAAATATTGATTTATTTAAATTAAATTTCTTAATGCAATTTTGAATATGAAAAATATGAGATTTCAAAGTATAGTATAGTATATTAATTATGTATGTAAACCTAAGAACTATATTTAGCAATCATTTTATATGCATATAACAATATTTTAACTGAAACCAATCAACATAAAATGCCCAACCAAAAATTGAGACAAATTAGTTAAAAAAATCAATAAAATAGGAAAAGTGCGTATACGCCCAAGTGTACCATACAGCTTAAACTTTGTTTTTAAATATATAGATAATAAAACTGTGAAGTTAAAAGACTAATTTTCCTTGCAGTTTAAATAAAGTTTAAGTGTTAAAAAAATTAGGTTCATCTTCTGCCGAGTAGGTAGAATCTAATATTTTGTGGATTATTATCAGTCAAGGTAAGTCTGCTAAACTAATAACATATTATCGTTCAGATTCATTTTGTATGCACGAAACATCTCTTATGCCTTCAACCTTTCAATGTTCATTCTTAAAAATTCTTTTCCAAAATCCGTTCTTATCCACATTGTTTTGATTTTTATCAAAAAATGTGTTTGTTAAAAAATCACAACTAAAAGCTCAATTTATCATCTCCTTCCTCAGCAACTAGTCATAACTTTTTTCCCCCACAATCCTTCCGCAAGTCATAAACAAAATCATATCTTCTAACAAAAAAAAAAATATACCCTCTCATGCAAATTATTATTAATCCAACAAACACCAAGGAACATAGTTTTTCGTCCTAGCTCTATACTCGTATATACAGTTAAGCAGGAAATAAATGCATTTGAACTGGGTTTGGCGAAGCCCTTTTTTGCTAACCTTTTTGTGCCCTCTTATCGCAAAAGTTTAAACCGATATCGTTTGCATTATTATAGTCTAACATATATATCCAAAAAAAGGACTCCATATGCACCACTTAACCGTGGGAAAGAGATCCTGACGTCCAAACTAATTACTTCCCCTTTTAAAATTTCCGGAAATTTGCAAGGAAAAACTTTCTCCTCGCTGGCTATTATCTAACGTTATATAGTTTTGAAGGAGCGCTCTCTATAAGGTATCCTATATACATACCATCATATCAAAAACCTTTTCATACTAAACAACCTTAAACTCTACCAATCCGATAATTTAGATTTTCAGGACTTTTTCCCTATATCGTATACTAAACACAATTGCTATGGCCATATGCATTCAACCTCCTTTTTGCTTTTTCTATTGTATGTATGTGTGTATTATGGTAACATCAGTTTGACCAAGGATTCTCGAAAAAAAGATCTCTCTAGCATATAGCCTCATAGTCGTCGTTCGTCGCTCGTCGACTGGAAAGTTGTTTATGAAACGGATAAAGACCTAAACTTTATCCTAGTGAGCCACATGTGGGTGAAAAATCGATTTTCAACCAAAAACTATATAGCTACACGCTGGGATAGAAAAAAAATCGGTCAGAAGGATTTTCTCAACACACAATATATGCAGACTTTTTTTTTTTTGATTTTTTTTTTTGGTTGCCATCGTCCTTAAACATCCTGAAGCAGAAAATTTCTGTTTACTTTTCCTATTAAATTCACTTAAATTTTCTTTACAAAATGTGCAAGGAGCAACTTTAATGTTGTAGCAAATTTCCTTGCAATAAAAAGGACTATTAAGGACACACATCGGTACACAGAAACTTGTATATGAATCGCGCACGGGCATATGCCCGCAGGACTAAAGTTGTAAGTTTTAACACTCCTTTTTCCACACATGTTGGGTTTGAGAGGCACCCTTCACCCGGTTACAGCCTCCTCTCTCCGACGCTCCTCCAAAAAAAACGAAATCCCAGTTGGTGTTGGGATTTCTTATCGATTATACGATATATAGTATATACCAGGAAAACGATGATGATGATGATGGTTATAATATATAGAAAAAAATTAGCAGAATTATTAATCAATGTCCTTCCTGCTGGTAGCTACTGATGGCTGGGTACTGATGGTAGATTTAAGTAGGGCGCTCTACTAAATTTCTTTACTTATGCCTGCTGCGCGCGATCAAAAGGCATATTCATCGTTTATTTCCCATTTTCCAATTTTTTTTTCGTTGTTGTTTGTTTCTTTTGGGATTTCCTGTCACGTTTCGGGCTTTTGGTGTTTTATGGGAGCCTTTTGTGTATCCTGATTCTAGGAATCATTTCGTATTATAATGGGCGTTCGAGTGTGAGGAAATTTTTTTTTTTTTTGTGTTTGGGGGTTTGGTGGGACTGCTGGTTTCAATTAAAATTTGTTTTCTGTTGAAATCAGTGATGAATAATCGAATTAATTACGAAACAAAAAAAATAAAATAACAACCAAAAACGGTTAAAGGATGGCGGTGAAGTAAGAACAGTTATAATGTATTGCAGGGTAGTAGGATATTCCATTACTGTGGGTTGGAGAAATATTCTTATTCTTGACAGAAAATTAATGGAATAATCCACTCTCGATCGGGATTGAATTTTGGAAATTAGTAAAAAAGGACGATAAATACAAAATTTTTGTAAGCAAAATAATTTATAGCCTTCATTGCTTTGTTTCGAATTTTAACCGATTGGATTGAGTGTATTTGAAATATTTTTAATATAAAACGTGGCTTAAAAACAATTTTATGAATTTTTAATTTTATGGTAATAAGAATCAAGGGTTAAAGATGTTTCATGAAAAGGATCCTAAAGAGGAATTAAATCAAAATAAGAATTTGATTCTTAAAATCTTCGTCAAGTTAGCACCACCATTTCGGATTTAAAAAAAAAAGTTAAACTTGTATAATGGGCGTTTTTCTTTATTAGTTCAGAATAAAGCAATTAGCAAATCTGCAAAATTTTTGGATGAAATTTAATTGTAAAAAATAATAATTTCTTGAAAAAACAAATTGCATACATGAAACCTTAAAAAAATTTTCATGACACATAGTTCAACCAAAAATAAAATTTGGGGAGTTTTCAAAAAGCACTTAGATAAGATTTTTGCGGAGTCTAAAGGCATAACACATCATCATCATCATCGGCTCCACAACCGGGGTCCGGTCCTGGCCTCCTCAAACAAGTCTCCCCACCTATCCTGGGTCTAGAGCCGACGCCATCCAAATTCGCACCCCAAGGCTTCGTGCGTCCTGGTCTACGCCATCTCTCCAGCGCAAGCATGGTCTACCACGCTGCCGTCTACCATAGAATGCACCACAAACGACTTTCCCAGCCGGTTCCTCTTCGCTCATTCGAGTTAGGTCCCCTGCCCACTGGAGTCTACCGAGCTTAATTTTTGTCACTATATGTCTGCTTCAAGGTAGATTGCGTACAATTCATGATTGTACCGTCTCCGGAATCGTCCTTCCTCACATATGGGGCCAACAATTCTCTTTAAGACTTTTCTCTCGAACGCGGCAAAGAGGTCGGAGTGTCTTTTGCTAAGCACCTAAGTCTCGGATCCATACGTGAGTACTGGCAGAACCATGATCATGTACAGCAGCAGTTTTGAAGTTATAGTGAGATTTCTGGATTTGAAGAACTTTGACAGACTATAGTAGACTCTGTTGGAATTGAGCAGCCGCCCGCGTATTTCTTCTTCTATATTATTATCGGCTGTTACTATTGACCCAAGGTACTTAAAGGATTGCACCACTTCAAATTCGTGCTCCGCTACCTTGATTGTTTGACCAACTGTTCTTCTCGCATTCGACGCCACCATGTACTTTGTTTTACCTTCACTAATGTGCAGCCCCAGATTTTGTGTCGTCTGCTCGATCTGGATGAAGGAATCGTGTACAGCTTGTTCGGTTCTTCCGAAGCCAGTATCTGGCTGGACCTGTTGACGATGGTCCCTCTTGTTGCCGTGCCAGAGTCACGGATTGCTTTCTCCAATGCCAGGTTGAAGAGGAGGCAGGCCAAACCATCCCCTTGTCGGAGTCCATTAAAGATGTTGATTGGTCTGGATAGCAATCCGGCTATTTTTACTTGGCTTGTTACGTTGGTCATGGTCAACCTACAAGGTCGTGTCAATTTATTTGGGATGCCGAATTCTCTCATGGCTTTGTAAAGTCCTACCCTGGCTATGCTAAAGAGTATACTCGTAATTTTATTTACCTTTTTGAAGTCGGCAAGGAGGTGCGCAGGATCCAAGTCTACATCAAAGAAACAGTTAAAAATGTATATTTTCTAGTTTTGTCTGGATCATTCTTCGATCCTTTCAATTGTTGTAACTTATTTTATTTGTTTACTGAAAGGTTAACATAATATTCTTGGTAAATAGGTTGCCTTGTCTGAACATTTCTTATAAAAGTCAAAGCTCTATGAACCAGTTAAACTCTTAACGGGTCATAACCCTAAATTTATGTCCAACACCTTTCACATAACAAAATAATGAAAAAATCAATTAACTATGTGGTATTTTGAAGAGGCAGTGTCATGTTACCATCATCGTCATCACAATCTGTATCATGAACTTTTACAGAGTAGACATACCTACCATCTTGCAAAACACACAAAAAAAAATTCCCCACTCAATTCCACTACAGACATGTCCATCAAAACAAATAAAACATATAAAACCACTTTTTGCTAAAGTGAACATCATCACCCTTTCATCATCACAACAAAAATACCTAGACAAAAAAAAATATATCAATTTCCATTTAAGCACCTATCCTGCATTCAGGATCAACACAAACAAACAGAGATATTATCATCATCAGCATCATCCAGCAGCATCCCTTTTATGTTTTCGTATGCTGTACATCGCATGATGCGTTAAGTGCTTGTAATTGCATACCAAAATATCTCTACCAGAGAAAGAATGAACAAAAAAAAAAAAAAGGGCGAAGCTATAGAATGGGATACCAGTGGGTGCTATTTTTAGTCCGATACTATTCACATTCAAGTAGTATATGCAGCACTTTGCTAATAGATTCTTCACAAACATGAGTCTCTCCCAATACTACACACATCGACTCTCAGGCGGGACTCGATAGTCGACTCATTTTCATATACAACACTCAAAAATCAGAATAACGTTTTAATGCAATTAGGGGCGTGTGCGGTCCTTAGTATGTCCATTAAGGCAAATTGTATGAAAATCCCCTCGTTATTATATAGAGAGAGGGATGGATTTGCATTTTTTTTTCATTTTCTGTATGGCACTGATGGTTTGAGGGTATTAATAATACGACTGCCATGTGTCGGATTTAAGGCTCAGATATGCGGTGATTTTTAAACATTTTTAGCGCGTACTTTAGGCCCGCAGGTATTTTTAACGATGGCATTGCCACCCCTTAAATGAACCACCCATCATCAACAATTGAGAGAGAGAGGGAGAGAGGAGGACGAAAATAAAAAAAAATAAAAAATATGCCACCATTTGCGGGCTGTTAAAATGAAGTTCTTTGTTTTGTCGTTCTATAGCACGAGGAGGCGCTGATTCAGAGCCGGGTGCCGGAGGAAGGAAATACGTTATAATGTTGCGTTCAATTAAGCGATAAAATCTTTTAGTGTTGTACGTCTATTTTATGTTGTTGCTTTTTTTTGAGGAATTCATTTTTTTTTTTCATGTCCACGTCACCCATAGGCATAGGTAGGTAACTCTGCACTGCGTCCTCCTGCTGGGAGCCAAAGGAATACATTTTTGTTGTTTCCGTGAATGGGAATCGCATTAGCATAATAATTCACGATGCCCATTATTATGGCCAAGAGGAAAGGCGGTGATGGTTACACACGCAGCGCAGCTCAAAAAGTTATCGTTTCAAGTCGTTATCGAAGGACTTTGTACTTAAAGTCATATAATAACGAGTGTGGTTGTGTATTTTTTTGGATGTGGTGCCCTGTGACACGCAAAGTCAACATTTTAACATTTTCCTTCTTTTTTTTTTGTATTTTTCAAATAAAATTCAAATTTCATCAACCCGAGGATACACGTATACTCACAGTATACCAAAATGCAAATAGAGGCGCGACCTAAAAAGGAAATCTCTTCTGTTCTGACTTTGGGCGAGGGAACATTATGATGCGAGAACAAAACGACCTCCGGCTTGTAAAATGTATAAATTGCGATGGAACTCTACTTGTTTTGGCACAGGTGGTTAAATAGCTCCTTTGGATATGGACTTAAAAATTTTATTGTGGTCGAATCCAATTTGTCAAAAAAAAATTCAGTACCTTACAGTTGTTACATAAAGCATGTTTTTAGTGAAGACCATGGCTTTTAGATATGGCGATTTTAGTTTTATTGGAAATTAATTTTTTGAATTTGTTTGATTTTTTTGAGATTGGGATTAGGTTTGCTTTTGAATGAAGTTCGTTCTTCATGTAATATTTTCATCTCTGACAGACGTTAGATGAAGTTTAGTTCAGATTAATTTTCAAAACTAGAAGCCCTTTCATCCCTGTTATGAAAAAACGTGTTTTCGACTGGGAAACTCGTACTTTGTTTACTCTGACACTGACGTTGTCAATGACACTCCCTTCGTTAGCTCTCTCGAAAAAGCTAACTTATTCGTTAGGCAGTTCGTCACCAACTCTACGCTGTCTGATAGTGTCAGGACTCCCCCAGTTCTTGAGCGGGTAAATGATTCTATGAGAGAAATCTTCTTTCGCACTCGAGCTGTAGCGAGATTCCTAAAAGATCTCAACACTCATAAATCCGCTGGTCCGGATGGTATCCCCGCCATTGATCTGAAGAGGTGTTCTTCCACGCTGGCAAAACCCCTGCGAAGCTTTTCGATCTATCCTATTCTTCGGGGCTTGTTCCAAGCAGTTGGAAAACAGTCTATCCCAAAAAAAGGTGAATCGCTTCTTCACCCTCTAATTACCGACAAATGCACTTACATCCCTTCTTTCCAAGGTCATGGAAACGCTGATAAATTATCAGCTCAAGAAATATCTCGAAGATCGAAAGCTTCTTAACGACCGGCAATACGGCTTTCGCAGCTATAGATCCACTGGTGACTTGATGGTTTATCTCACCGAACAGTGAAACAAATCTTTACATCGTTTTGGAGAAAATAAGATTATTGCACTTGATATTTCTACAACATTTGATAAATTTTGGCATCCTACTCTATTATTGAAAATGCGTGCTTTTCGTATCTATGACACTCTTCTTCGTTGGATTAGTAACTTTCTTTCGAATCGCTCTATACAATAAGAACTAGACGGATTCAAGTCTGAAACCCACAACACAACATAAATACTGGTGTGCCACAGGGTTCCGTTTTGTCTCCGACCCTTTTTCTCAATTTCATTAATGATCTTCTGTCTGCAACAACAAATTCAATAAATTTTTTCGCTGACGGTAGCACCCTTAGCTTCTCATATTCCTTTCCAGATTCACATCCCTTCTCTTCGGACGTGGAACTGAAACGGCTAAATATGATAAGTACCTACATTAAATTTTGACTTAGACAGCATTGTACAATGGAGATTAAGAAACCGCGTAGAATTTAATGCTTCGAAAACTCAATGCTGCCTTCGGTCGTTAAAGCGAGACATTATATGAGGCCGTCAGTGCAATAGTGGCGTAACCCACTTTTTTTCAAAAATGAGTTTTTCATGAAAATGGGTCCCTTAATATATCTATTTTAATACAAAAATAGTTTTAAGCAGCTATCTACACTCAAAACCAGATGGCACTCAAAAATGTGTTATTGCATTTTATAATTTGATCATAATTTGAGTGCAATAGTGGCGTAACCTTCATACTTCTCCTAGAAACTGTTTGCTTCGGTATAGATTGTGACCATTTGCTTTGGTATACATATAATATGGGCAGTTAAAAAGTTCACACGTATGTTTGGGAAGAGTCTACAACGTCAAGGGGGCCTCAAGAAATTTGATATTGTTTTATGCAATATTTTAAGAACGTAGAACAGTTTAAAAAAAATTATTACGTATTCTGATCAATGGGGGGGCCAAAATAGAAATATAAAACTTTCCCTGTTGTGCCAATTAATGTTGTACCATCCCGATTTTATTGTTAAAGAAATGGACCATAAATTTTTAGTTAGTGGCCATTCCAATTTGCCATGTGACAAGATTTTGGTTTAATAGAGAAGAATAAAAAAATTAAAAAGGATATTTCCGACCCAAATGATTGGGTAAATGTCATTTCCTCGGCCAGAAAGAGAAACCCATTTGAAATTGTGAAAATGGCTTCATCTGATTTTTTCCCACAAAATTTCTGGAAGAAAATATCACAAACAGGAAAATATTCATTTCCAATTCCAAGGTTGAATGGCTTAAAATTCAGTAATGACATTTTGAAAAAAATAAAACATTTTCAATTTTTTATAAGTATTCCAATGAAATTGATGTTTTACTCGAAGAGGTAAATGTAAAAAAGAGACAATCCGTGGATTTAAAAAAACCCAACCAGCTTGAGGAACCTAAAATAAATGATAAAAAAAGAGAGACTTAATAGAACTGCTTCAATTTATACCACCAATCCATCACTTTTTTCATAATAATTTAAAAACGTCAACAGGTGTTGCAATTCCAAAATTTGACGTTTTATCAGACAAGGAATAAAATCGTTAAGAAATAAGTAAAAATGTACACATAATTTTTTGTTGTTGAAATATTGAACTATGGAAGAAATAAAAAAAATAATATAATAAATTTGGCGTAACCTTTCTTTTTTCTTTATTTTTAATGAAAACCATGAATGCAATAGTGGCCTAACCCACTTTTTTTTCCAAAATAATGTTGAATTAAAAAAAAGAAGCTTGCCCTACAAAGTATGTCCTTTTTCAACGTCTTCTACGTTTTTAGATTAATCAAAAATGTCATAGGGAATATACAAAAAATGTTTAAAGAAACTCTGTTTCTTAAATCTCTCGTAACTCGAAAGTGAATTTTATGGGTTACGCCACTATTGCTCTCACGGCCTCATATATGAGTGGCACTTGCATCTTAGAAGCTAATCAGCTTGCGATTCTAGGTATGTGTATCACAAACCATCTTTTGTGGAACGATCACATACTTAACGTCGCCAAAAAATGACGCAAGATGTTTAGGTTTCCTTTGAAGTTGCAAGAAATTCTTTTCCCCTTCTGATCTGGCTGTTATCTATAAAAGTTATATACGTCCAAAGCTTGAGTATAACTGCCAATTCTGGGCTGGTGCTCAAGCAACATACTTAAGCCTCTTGGACAGTACACAAAGACGAACCTTCAAAATGATCGGTGACAGGAAGACCATTGATACCGTTACGTCACTCAAACACCGACGTAACGTTTCCGTTCTCTCACTCTTTTATCGTTACTTTTACGGTAAGTGCTCTAACGAAATAGCGAGTTGCATTCCTCCCCTCAAACGATTCAACTGTAATACTCACGCTTCCAGGAATGCTCATCAGTTTTGATTTATTTTTTAGCCGTACTACACGAATGTAAAATACCCTTCCACGCTCTGTCTTTTCCTTTCATCGTGATGTAACGAAATTCAAGACTAATGTTCACCCTCCTACTTACCTTTTGGTAAGCGTTTGGCTTTTTCCTGTTTAAAAAAATATACTTAATGAGCTGTGGACTTTTGTTCAGTAGTTAGATGTTTTAAAAACCAATTAAATATTTTTTATCGACGGCAATCTGATAAACAAATAAAAAAGTCTTATACCATCGATTCAGCGATGCAATCATCAGTCAATGGTCAGATAAGTATTTACTATCTTTTACCACATAACATGGGACAAACAAAATCTCGATGATAATTTAAAGCAATCTTGATCTAATCTATTTTCCGGAACTGTCTAACCATAGTAAAACTTATGTCTGCACTTAAGGTAAATTCGACTCATTTCAAAGCTTATGCTTCGTTATACCGAAAATGGTCCATGTTAAATCTCTTCCGGCGGATCTGTTCACCATAATAATAACCAAATTTTTGGTGTAATTTGAATGTAAATTTACTTCACCGTATAGTTTCTTCCAAAGTACGAGCAGGTAAAGAAATTTCAAAAAAAAAATGAAATTCAAAAATTACATTCCGTCCAGAGGAACCATGCCATAATGTGCCCACAAAACCATATTTCCGCATCTTTTTCGTAGCTACACATATTTTTTTTTTTATTTAAATTTTCTCCATAATTGAGTGGAAAATAAACGAATCTTCCTGTTCTGTCACCTGTCGTGAGGCAAAGAGTCAAACTCGCCTTTCTTCGACCAAAAAAAAAAAAGAAGAGAAAAAAGTCTTACAACCTAATTAGTGTGTTAAAAAATACCAACAGACAAATAGGTCTCCCCATAGGCGCACTCCATAGACCATACCATGAATATTATTTCCCATCATGATGGGATGCGGATGAACCCACCTGCGAAATCCAACTTGAGATTCAAGGACTTAAAAGCCATAGGTATAATTTTCTCATTTAAAATAAAAAAAAAACACCACTGCCTCCCAGAAGATGATGGGGAATAATAAAAAAAAGAGGGAACACCGGTGGAGATACACTTCAATCTCCATGACAAAAATTGTAGATCTGGTCCATGGTATACCTATACAGCCAGATGAAAGATGCCGGAGGTATGATAAAATAAATTCCAGAGCGTAAGAGTGCGTCATTATTTGACCGTGACTGGCATGTGGTCATTGGATAGCAGGCACCAACCAAGCACCCCATGCCCAGTGCCCAGTGCCCAGGACTTCATCATCGCATAGGATGTGTAATTCCCGATGCCACAACTAAGATATGAATGACACATGATGGAGTAGAAGAACTAGATAAATACGTGTTCCTAATATAAAAGAATGCAAGTTATATAGAGTTGTTACTGCCCAGGGCCACCTGGGGAGGTATAGATGGTGCATCAAAGACGTTGCATTACCTTATAGTTAAATGGGAACAGGTTAGATTCACTATCAATCATTTGTCAAATGACATTTTTCTTGGCAAATAGAGAGCTTGAAATGGTGTCATTACCTTGGGTTTATATACCTCGCTCCTACTCTCTCTCAAAAAAAAAAAATGATACGACAATCAAGTCAAAAAGATCCTTTTGGGAGAATCCTTTTTATAGTTAGACAAGAAAGGAGAAAAAAAAACGATTCGTCATACTTAGAGCTGTAATCTCCGGATGTTAATCAACTCTTCTTTTGATATAAAAATCGGAAATTGGGCTAAAGAAAAGAAATTTTCTTACAACAGCAACAAAAAAAAAAAAAAATACGGAACATATCGGAAATTCAACATCCTTCCTGATGGATTAAACTCTGGGAAAAATGATTTTCTTGTTCACAAAATGATTTTTTAATGGCAAAAGGTCGTCATACCTGGACAATTCATCATGGGGAGGATGGGATTTATTTTTATGGTGATTTATGGAAGACGTTAATGAAGGAAGTAAAAAAAAATAAAAGGAAGGAAGGAGGTGAATCGAGGTTAAATTTGGGTTCATAGAGTTTTACTATTTCGCAATGAATTTTTTTTTTTATTTTTTAAAAATGTTATATCAAACAATGACTCGTTTTTGTTTTGATATAGTAGGTTCTGATAATAAATATTTTCGTTTTCAAATTTTTTTAATTTCAAATAATTATCTTTGCATTTAAGTATTTACGAATGTGGTTATGATATTCGGTGGGGTTCAAAATCTATTTGAAGTTTGGGATTAATTTGAGTTTTAAATTTAAACCAAGACTGAAAACCAACTAGATTTGAAATTTTTAGCAGACATTTTTAATTCCAAATTTGAAGTTTCTTGAATGTTGTCCTATTTGCAAAAATTAATTTTTGGCACGTTTATAGAAACGGGCGTTTCCAACAAATAACTACTAGGTGCTTGAAGCTTAAGTAGAGCATTTTCGACCACAAATAAATATTTTAATCATCAGTTTAAAATTCAAATTTAAAAAACGCTTGTTTCTCGCTATTTATGAACCTGGGGGAAAAGTCTTTAAAAAAACGGGGTTTCGAAAAAATGTTTTTCCGAAATGTTTCCCCTTGTTTTTGTAAGATGCAATTTTTACTTGCCACATATCTTGCAATTATCAACTCATAAATGTTAATGTAATTAAAGTAGTTCTCATTCATCTATACTTTTAATTGTAAACTTTGTTTTAAATTAAAGCTTATCACTAGTTAATAAGATAATATGTCTTAATGTGTAAGCATTCAACAATAATAAATAAATAAATAAAAAAATAAATACTGTAGGTACTATAAGGCAAGTTTTGGATTCGAGCAAAAAATCGAACTCGAGATATTATTTAGACCTAACATTACGATGATAGAGAACGCGAAAATGGGTACCGCAGTTCTGTCTGTCGGTCTGTGTACCTCGATCTACTAAGCCTAAGCTGCTAAAGCGATTTTCTTCAAACTTTGGACGTAAGGTTTTGGGCAGACTGCCTAGAGGAGAAATCGATTTTTTTTTTAGCTCCAAAAAATAACGGTACCTGTCATAGTACAGTTTAGACAAAACATTTTTATCTCGAAAACGGCTCTTACGATTTTGATGAAATTTTTTAAAGCGGGTTTGTCAGTAACCTTAATAATTTAGTAAAAAAAATATTTTTGAAAAAACAGTTATTAAAGGTACTTGTCATGGAACCGGATTTTTAGTTTTCGGTTTCTCGTCAATTATTTGACGGATTTCGATGAAAATTTTTCTAAATGAGGTCCTATTTAATCTTAATAATATTGCATACCAAAATTTTCAAAAAAAATCAAATTTTTTTTTGAAAACTCAATATTTTGAAAACTTATAAATATTTTTTTTTAACTTCCCATAGGGAGTTATTGTAATCAGTCCAATTTGTCAAATTGAAATTTTTGACATTTATCGACATTTCAATCATTTTTAGAGAGATGTCTGTGTGGGCGTGTGTACGTACGTTCGTACGGTCGTACGTCCGTACGTTCTGGTAATATTTTTCGTCGTCGATATCTCAAGAACGAGTAGAGATATCGACTTGAAATAAATTTTGTTTTACAAAAAATTAAAAACTACAAAAAATTCTACCAAAAATTGGTATAAATTGTCTTTCGACTCAAATTTCTCAAAAACGGGTAACGATATTGACTTCTTGTTTGTTTTATTTTCTACATAACATAATTGTAAGCAACTGATAAAATTTTGACAAATATTGAATGGTCAGTTTTTTAACAAAAAATCAAAAACTGTTAAAAATTCTAAAGAAAAGTAGTTACAATTGTATTTCAGCTCGAATATCCTGAGAACGAAGAAGGATTGTGCCTTCTAAAATATTTTATTTTATACATAGTACAATTTTGTATGAAAGGTTAAATTTTGAAAAATATCTAATTGACAGTTTTTGACAAAAAATATAAAAAAAAAATAAACTAAAAAGTGGTAAAATTGGGTTTTCGACTCAAATATCTTAATAAATATGATTGAAAATCATGAAAAATTATGAAAAATTAGCTATGAAGTGTTCATATATGCGTTTCGCCCCGATGTAATGGCTGGGCTCATCAGAAGATGACCATTACACCTTGTCTTGACGCATATTTACCCGAATAAATCGAGATTCCATATAATTTGCGTTGCGTAGAGCAACTTCGAATTATATAGTTGCTACAAGTCTTCAAAGAAGATAAATTGTAGCTATTTTTTGCCTGCTAGGGACTTGGTCGAAGTAAATATTTGACTGTTACCAGTCGAATTGTTTTTTCCAATTCCAATATCTTGTTCTCAGAAAATTTGGTTATTTGAAAAAAACTAAATATAAAGTTTTCAAAATCACAAATGGGAAGTTATCAGTATGGGTCGCACACAGCCTCTTTTTTAAATTTGGTTTTAAGTATATGCTATCAAATACAAAAAATGTGCATACCAACTTTTTTTTATAAAAATACTTAAAAAAATATTTTTTGAAAAAAACAGTTCTAACGATTTTTGAAATTTAAACATCTTTTTTGGCTTATTTTATCAATTCAAATAATGAATTTCAAGCTTTTTTATATTTTCACTTGTGACTATAATAGATAGTATAGTAAATTTGTTTTTATACCAACTCAAACTTTAAAACCAAGTACGTGCGATCCAGTCGTGCATTTTATTTTCGTATGCGGCGAGTATTTTACTTGTTTATTTTAAAATTGTACATGTTGATCCGTCTGATGATTTTAATTATAAAATACATGTTGTTAAAATAAATAAATAATTTCAATAGTTAATTATATGTATACTGTAGATTGCAATTAATCGTTTGCTGTCTGGTATTTAAAATTCCAGATACATATTATATCCATCGCTTTGTCGGTTAATGTCAGGTACTTTGTTGTCGTCACCGTCACCGCATCGCTTGAAAAATCAGAGCATACATAAATCCCAGTTCCTGTAACGTTTTTATTTCTCAAAGGACAAACTCACACACTTTCATCCCTATGCCTCTGTGCCCTATCATCTGAAATGGCCCATTCTCATTATTTTGTTAACTTAAATTACTTCGTTATGTCGGTTACATGATGGCATGGCACAGAATTTACTTCTGCCACTCCCCCCTTTAACGTTGAGAAACATCAATTTATACGATGCTGTAGAAAATGTCACATCAAGGATATCACCCAATGCAATGGATGATGGTTGCTTATACAAATATCTATATCTACGTTTTACATAATAATAAAGCATCCAGCTTCAGCATCGTAGTCGTTGTCGTCCTTTGCTTCTCTTTATAATATTGCCGCCGCAGCTTCTGTTTGGCCCGCCTTTTTCCAACAACGCTGCTCCATATTCAGCGGTTGATTTAACTTCATGAAATCGATCAATCAATCAATCATTTATTTTATATTCTGACGAACGCGAACATGAACGTTCGCCTGCCTTTCCTTTCAGGCGCCCATCAAAATAAATTGATTCAAAGAACTGACATTAAAAATATTTTAAATAATATTCACATGCAAGCTATATGGCTTACTTCTTCTTTGCCGACTTAATTTAAGGCAAGACACATGCATTAAAATAATCAGGAAAATCTTATTGTTTTCGTATTATATCCCACAAAAAATATACAGCAACAAAAAATTCAACTTAATCCTCTCTTCTCCAGTCATGTTAAATCTGTGTTTTAATCGTTTATGTAATCCTGTGTGTTAATCCTACCAAAACATTACCGCACAAACGGGAGGTGGAAAAGAAAAATATATAAAATCCGGTCCAAATATTTGTGGCGAAACAGGATTATGGACGCATTATTTGTTATCCTTGCAGACAAGCGGATTCAATCAAACAAAAGGGATTGTTTTATATCTATGTACTTCTGATGCTGCTGTTGCTGTTGCTGCTGCTGATGGATGGATGATGGGTTCTTCGTCTTTAAGTCGTAATATCTACGACAACGGACAGACGAACGTGCTTGCAAAATACTTGGCGGTATAATAAAAGTCTCTGTGAATTACCTTTGCTTTTGTCAGTGAATGTATACGTCACAGGATAATAATGATGTTTTCGTTCTATTATTTTGGAGGTTTCTTTGATGGATTTATTTTTGGGTTCTTTGTTTTTCTAAGGACTATTTAGAGGTTTTCAGAAAAAAATTCGTATTTTTGGTACCTATTTAATGGTTTTTCTGCCTCTTGAGGCCATTCCAAATAAATGCGAAAATTTTTGTTTGATCGCTATTTCATTGTTTTCAAAGAATTTTTTCGATTAGTTTTAGGAAAGCCTTGAAAATAACTTTTCAAATAACAGAAAATCAACGATTTGCTAAAATTTGAAAATCTGAAATTAATCGGAAAATAACTGAGAAGAATATCGTCGGCACCTGAAAACATAACAAAAACGGTTATTTGACAATGAATTGAAATTTGAGCGTATGAGCACGTTCATCATAATCATCGGCTCGGAAACCGGGGTCCGGTCCTTGGCCTCCCTCAACAAGTCTCTCCACCTATCCCGGTCTTGAGCCTACGCCATTCAGTTGCGCACTCCAAGGCTTTGGGCGTCCTGATCAACGCCATCTCTCCAGCGCAAACTTAGTCTACCACGCTATCGTACTATAGTGGGCTCTGTTAGAACTGAGCAGCCGCCCGGATTCTTCTTCTGTAGGTATTGTTATCGGCTGCTGCTATTGACCCAAGGTATTTAAAATTGCACCACTTCAAATTCGTGCTCCGCTACGTTTATTGTTTAACCAACTGTTCCTCTCGCATTCGAAGCCACCATGTTCTTCGTTTTACCTTCACTAATGTGCAGCCCCAGTTTTTGTGCCGGCTGCTCGCTCTGGATGTAGGAATCGTGTATGAACTTGAGTTTTGAAAATCTTTTTGATCTGTACTCTTCTTGATCCACTTTATGGATTTCAGAGTCACCCACAATTCGTCTTTAGTAAAAATTTGATCGAAAACTCCTAATTTGTTTCCACCAAATTTTTCCAAAAAATCTCAACACCAAGCTGTTAGCAGTTGTTTCCAAGGATCTTCCATAGAGGCAGAAATCGGACCAGCTTGAGTGAGAATCGTCTTCAACAATCTCTTGACCGGTTTGAAAATCTATATATCTTAATATTTTGATAGTGAGTGACTATGGATTAAAAGGACAGATACGAACTTAAATAACGGTACTACTAAATTATTAAGTCCATTGAATAAAAGAAATGAAGTGTTTCAAATTTTAAGTGATTCTGATTTTGAATATTTTCTCAAGGTGGATTTGTAAGCGCCATTTTTCATCTACAGAAGAGGCCCAGTATAGTTCTAAAATTGAAATAATGTGAGCAAGTCTCTACGACCCTTCAATTGCTTATACCTATTTCCCAAGATGTCGCTCAGAAATGCGTTATCCCTTGTATTTCATTATTACCCACAGGAAGAATAATAAAACCCAAAACCACTCTCGATGCCAAAATATAGGCACACAGCATGACGATGGAGTTTTGAATGAAGACAGTTTTTGTATATTCGGGATTCGCATTCACCACAAAGGCAGCTATGATGTATTTATTGTACTCAGGATGGAACTCCTTCCGTTTCATTGTTTAAAAATAATTTAGGTCTTTTTTTTTCAATATACCTTAGGTACATGTGTATGCACATACATATACCCTGAAAGGTACTTTATTTTGTTGGTTCCTTAAATCCTTCTTTTATT
Organism: Syrphus vitripennis; assembly: GCA_958431115.1. Taxonomy (NCBI): domain Eukaryota; kingdom Metazoa; phylum Arthropoda; class Insecta; order Diptera; family Syrphidae; genus Syrphus; species Syrphus vitripennis. The sequence goes on from OY288109.1 coordinate 10,682,296, forward strand.
TTATTTTTTTTGTTTTCTAGTTTTGTATAGACGAGTACCAACAACTTAAAGATGTGAACTAGAAAACAATTCATTCATTTCACATGACCGATGGAACAATTAAGATGTTTTTGTGACGTTTTAATAATGCGGAGAATTATTTTTCAACATATCAAAGTAAATGTCTGTGTTTGTTGTTTTTGGTGATAGAATTACGCCTCCTTTGATTTTCAAAATGAAAGAAAATTAATTCAAATACAATAATATTTAAGGACTTGGATTTCGGTATAATAGTTCTTCATCGTACCTTACCTATTTATTATATTGTTTGGGAGTGATAAGTTGGGTATTTGGTTAATATAAGGGGATTTAAAAAAAAAACATGTCGGAAGCTATTTGAAGTTTATTGTTTTCTTACTTAGGGATATAAAATTACTACATCTGGTAATCTCAGTTTTTAAAACTAATAAAGTGTGTTTTTTCTTTTTGAGGTCAGAACTTAAAACTGGCCACACTTTTTTTAAGTGGCGGCCATTTTAACAGCTGTTTGGTTTGACATTTCAACATGAATAGATTGACACCTGAAAAACGCTTCGAAATTTTGGAAATTTTGTTTAGCGATGAAGCTCACTTTTGGTCGAATGGCTACGTCAATAAACGAAACTTTAATATTTGGAGTGAAGATAGTCCTCAAGTGTATGATGAGACACCGCTACAATCAGAAAAACCGACTTCAACAAGCACCCGCAACATGTCACACAACTCGTGCCACAATTAATTTATTGATGGAAACGTTTGGTAACCGCATTATTTTACGTTTCAGAACCTTGAATTAGCCTCCAAGACACTGCGATTTAAAGCCATCGTTAGACTATTTCGCTATAGTCTACGCTGATAAGCCTGAAACGAACGACCACTTGAAAGATAAAAGTTCTACTCGTAGGTATACCTCTGAAAAAAAAACTAGGGCTGATGATATCGGTTATCCGAGTTACGGGTTAACCAAGTAATTCGGGTAGTCCCCGGGTACCCGGGTAAAATAAGTAAGTTTGAACTAATTTACTTTATGTCTCACCATGATGTTGGAGACATTGATCAAACTCTTTTAAATAAAATACATAAGGGTTGATTCGGTTACCCGGGTAATACCCATTATTCCCGGGTAATTTACTACCCGGGTAAAAGCAACCCTGGTTACCGGGTACCCGAGTAGATGATTACCTGGGTAGATATTTACGTGGGTGGAATCATCAGCCCTAAAAAAACACCCCATAAATATTTCATCGTTTTTTTTTTAAGAGAAACCGAAACTTCAGCTATTAACCAATCCAACTGTGTAGTTCATTTATTCAAAGTCCGACTAACAACGAAAATTCAAGATCCACTAATCCCTTCTCGAAAACAATGCTAAAAAAGTGTGTCCTCTTGTCCTTTAACATTTCCACCAAAACTAAAACAAGTTCACAAATCGCAGTCTACCCCATGTTATTCATCCTTTACTCCACGACACTTTTCTAATAAACATGATGCGGTCTATCACTTTAACCTTCGCGTTGTTATTATGCCAAACTTAAAATATACAAAACCAAAATCCCAAAAAAAACAGCTATAGCAAGACATTGACTTTATACCCTACTCCTTTTACAGAAAAACAAATAAATCCTAAAAATATATACATAGATGATGACTCTTTGTGATTATCCTTACGACCTTGGGATATTAAACAATATCCTTTCGCTGTCACACGGGGTTTCCAATTTCATGACTTTCATGACTTTGCATTCGCATCACCAACACAAGAAAAATGTTTATTTAGGATTATGTCGGAAGGGAAATTGTGTTGTTGTTATTCCGTGTAAATCATCTATCATCATCAGATTCGACATCTTTTTTGTGTCTTGTCCCAAAATTAAAAAAAAAGGGTTCATCGCATTAATTATCAGCTGAAAATAGCATTTTTGGTTCAGGTGTGGGATATGACAAACCAAAGAAATACAAAAAAAAAAGAAATTTGATAGAAAACTTTGTTCCCTTAAAAATGATGAATGAAGGACTTAATGTTTCTTCTTTTCCAATTTCTTGGTTATTATTTTCTTAAAAATCTATTTCTTGGCTTTGAGATGCTTTGTCACATTGTCCTAAGGCAATTCCTGTCCAAAAGGATAAACAGAAATCCTTGAAGCCTTGCTTCAATGCAATTGCAACAGAATATCCAAAAGAACAAAAACTTAACTGCACTCAGATTGATTGAAAGTATCAATTTCCATTTTGATTGCTTCAAAGGAAAATTTAATTTTCCCCACCATTATTCACCACAATGACCATCATCATCAAATAATAAATAATATACCCGTTTGTCCTATCTCTGTGAAATAGACATAAACTACAATATTAGAAAAGACCAAAGACATCAGCATCAGTAGCAGTAGCAGTAGCAGAACACAAACAAGAGAATTTTCATCAGGACATTATTCTTTCTTTATATTCCTTGAGAAAAAAAAAATTTTAAATTGAGATTGTTAGGACAATCGATGGACGTCTGCGAATGCAAAGAATATAAGGGATCATCATTGCATTGTCTAGGAAGGTTTTTCTTTTTCTTCTTTCTTTGCTTTCCTTTTTGATTTATTCTTTTATTTATTTAAGTTTCTTTCGCTATGCTCAATATAAGAAGCTTGAACATCAGGACTTTATCGTTGCATTGTATTCGCGAGATAAAGTCATGAGAAGAAGAAAAAAAAAATTTCTAGAACAAACTCGAGTGAAATCGCAGGCGTGCAAGAAAGATCACACTGATTGATGTATTTTAAAATATTTTCATAGAGCTATTGCACACGACCACTGCTTAGAACAGTTCGACAGATTTTTGATTCAGATCATATAGCAAGCCAGACATGACTTGACATGACTTTAAACATTTTAAGGGTAGTCAAAACCCCTTTTGTGCGCGTTCATTATAAAAAAAGGGGGATCAATTGCTTTTAATAATATTACGTTTCCAAAATATTTTTATTTTACTGTGGATTTTTGAAAAATACGACTACTTCCTTCATTTTTTTTACTGCTACTTCTACTATCCTGAGTTTGCCCTCCTTTGGAAAAAATCAAAATCCAATGGCTAGGTAAAAAATGGCGAAATAATCGAATTGCGAAATAATAGAAATACCAAGATCAGAGTGCTTCTTATTTTTCTACTTTGGAAAATTAGCCACGTTAACCCTGCATTCGGTTCCATCATTCGGAGAAAATATACAATGCAATTTTTTTTTTCAGAAATAGAACAATTGCAATCACTGATTTCGAAGCAAAAACAGAAATTTTCAATCAGTTCTCGTTTTTGAGATATTAATTTCCTGCATCCTGAAATAATGCCTTTTTCACGTTTTTCATTTTCATAAATTTTACTTCAAAAATGCTAAAAGAAAATACTAAAGGTTTTTTTATATCTATACGAATCGAATAAAGAAATGTGACGTATAACAAAAGTAAAAAACATTTTCGAAAAAAGGACCATAGATTAGTTTAACAATTTTATGCAAAAGTTCCAATTTTTCAACTTTCTTATAAAGGGTCCGCCAAATAACTTTTTTTTTTGAAAATGCTATAAGAAAACTGCTAAATATTTTCTCAAATTTCTTTTTTTATTTGAAAGTACTATCCTTCCGGTTAATAATGGAAAATAATTTTACTCAAATGGCTGTCTCAGCTGGCCATGCAGTAGCCTACACGATCGGTCCAATTTTTAAGCACATTATCGATTGTGTGCAGCTGTATTTCACCAATGGCTCTACGAATATTGTCCTTTAAAGCGTCAATTGTCTCTAGCTTTTCGGCGTAACACTTATCTTTTACGGCACCCCACAAATAGTAGTTCAACGGTGTCAAATCGCAGCTCCGAAGTGACCAAACGACATCAGCTCTGTTTCTGATAATGCGATCTTTTTCCAAGAAAAATGGCCCAATTATGACTCTGGACCAATATCCGCACCAAACAGTGACTCGTTTTGGGTGTATCGGCTTTTCAATGTATGCGTGTGGGTTTTCTGTGCCATAAATGCGACAATTTTGCTTGTTTACATACCCGCCAAGATCAAAATGAGCTTCATCTGAAAAGGTGATTTTTTTTGCAAAATCTTCATCTTCTCTAAGTTCATCGCAGGCCCACTTAGCGAAGCGAAAACGCATTGGATGGTCAGTTGGCTTCAACTCCTGAACAACTATATTCGTTCAGCGGAAGGATAAAACAAATTATCTGTCAAATCAGACATGAGCTAAGTGTTACCATTCACGAAATAATGAGCCCTAGTTAAAAAAAAAACGTTAGATGGCGGACCCGTTAGTTTTTGAAAAATTTTAAAAGAAACTAAAAATATATAGTTATTTTTTTAATTCTTCTAGGTTTTTCAAAAAAATTAATTTAAAAAAATAAATATTAGTTTTTTTTTAATGTTGAAGAAAAACATAATTTTTAGGTTTTTTTCAAATTTTAATACATACTTAAAATTTTAGGGGCTGTTTTGAAAAAATCTTAAAATTTTCTTAGTAAATACGTAATTTTAGTGTACATATTTTGAAAAAAAAAAATTATTATTCAACAAAAAATTATTTTTTAATCTTGTATACATTTTGTAAAAAAATTATTTTATTTTTGATAATTTTATTAACTTTTCAATACATAATGTAGTTTACTTAAATTATTTTTCATAAAAGTAATAGATTTGAAAAAGAAAATTGTGTTTCTGAGAAACCAGAAGCTTTTCCGATTTTTTTTTTTAATAAACCTCGAAATGATAATTGTCAAAAATATGTTAAGAGTTGTAGACCCTACAACTAACAACAGAAATAAGCTCGCAAATACCAAAACAAATTATTTTGTGTTATGTAAAAAAAAAAAATATTTTTAGTGGAAAAGGTTTAAGAAGAAGCAACGCAAATAATTCAAGAACAAACGTTTACCAAACATTTAATATATCAAAATCAAAATTAAAATTTGTTTTTTTTTATATTTTCAAAAACTATGCACTGAAACAATTGTATTTGAAAAATAAATAAAAGGTAAGAGTATTATCTTTAAAACAGCAACAGCATGTTTTTACTGCTATTGTTTTTTAAAATTTGTTTTTCCATTTTCAGTATTTTTTTTTTGTCTCAGATCAACCTACCCTGAATAAGTTGCATTTTTAACAAAAAAATAGCCATATTATTTTTCTCAACACCGACAAGTAAAGTAACGAGTAACGAGCATTGAGTAAATTTTGAGCACTTGAGAGGCTAAATTTTTTCAAAGGCGCATTTTTGTCCACCCTACTGTCTCAACTCAGCCAACATTTTTATAAGATAAACTCAAATAGAAGGATAATATAATTCGCAAATAGTTTCTTCAATGCGATTCAATTCAATTTTAAATCAAAGAAAAACGATTCACATCTCTTTTTCTCTTTGGTTAGCATCAAGATGAGGGTTTTTGATATCAATTTTTGTTTCCGTATTTTTTCGATTTTTTTTTCTGTCATAGAAATCATTGTGTGTTTAAAATATTTATGGAATAACTATTCTCGAGAATATAGAAAATTTCACTTATATACTCTCTTGATGATGAGAGGGAAGTTTCAATGCAGTGTGCATTCATTTTATATTGAAGCGCTTAGAATATTGAAAAAAAAAATGCAAAACAGAGCACAGAAAATTTGCAATCATCATAATGATCAAAGGATAACATTTCACTTCCTATTTTAGATAGCGGACGGGGATGGAAGACAACAAGACGAGGATTGAACGCAGTTTTAGTTTGGAAGCAAACAAAACAAAAATAGTATCGGAAGAGGAAAAGCAATGTATGCCAATTGCAGAAATAAATTATTAATTCAATGACCGTTGGCTCATGTTCAACCATTGAAACAATAATTCCTGATGACCACTAAAAAATTGAAAAATAAATTCCCGCCTTCTTGGTCAACACAATAATTTCATTGAAACTCCAGCATTATAAAATTCTTGGAATTCAAAATTTATCTCAAGTCCTTAATGTTAAAATGTTTGTTTTTTTTTTTCAAAAACATTTTTTATCAAAACAAGAAGAAAGAAAACTGGAATTAAAATCAAATTGAATTAGCAATTTGACAAAAATGTCTTCTTCCTTTTTTTTTTATAAAACACTCACACGAGCACAGAGATAAGCCTCGATTATTTCTCACTTAAAATGTTAATCAAACTGACATGTGTAAGGATATTTTTTGTCGTTTTCAATAAATTTCATTCGATTGCGTGCATGTGTCAGTGTGCCATGGTGTACCATCGTTGATCCTTGAAAAAGATAATTCCAAGGAAATTGAAATAATTTTTAAATTTAAATTATGCAATCAACGATAAATTCGAGGTGATTTCAATTTTCTTCGAACTAAAAAGGAAAAGAATGAAGAATTTTTTCTTCATTTTTTATTAATTTCAAAAGGATCAAATTGATTGAATTGATTTAAAAAAAAAAAAACGTTGCCGCAAAGATTTTTTTTCGTGGTGAAGTTGGTGATGGTTTGATATGTCAGACAAAATATCGAGACAATGCAATATAATTGAATGTCAATGTCATCTTGTTTTTCTTAAATATTTTCATTCGAATAATGTGATTTCCGAAGAGAAGTAATTGAATTAATGTCGCAGAAATTTAATAGTAATTTTTGAAGGAAAACGGATGAAATGTCGTTGATGCGGTTAGTTTTGATTTTCTTCAAATTTTCTGCTTTGAGGCTTTACCAAAGCAATACTTAACAGATGCGAAATAATCGTGACGATGAAGAAACAATAATTGTGTCATAGAAACGTGCTGTTATTGTTGTTTCATCAGCGCCGTAGCTGAATGTTTCGTATCGGTTTGAGAGACACTTTAATCTGTAGTTCAATAATTGAGGCTAGCAATCGTAAAACATGTAAATGGTGCAAGAAGTAGTAGACCCTAGGTATAATATAATCAAAGTCTCCAGCCCAATGCGAAATAAAAAAGATATAAGATCAATATTTTGAAAACTAAACGTGTTAGAGAAAAAATTAAAGTTACAAAATAAAAGAAAAGAAAATTTAATTTTCCACACAAAGAGTTCTGATCACATTTTTGGAAGGAGCAATATTAAAGAAGTGCCCGTATCTAGAAAAAACCTGTGCAACTATTTACAACAATTTACCAAGAAATTTCAAGAGAGGTTATAATATCGATCACCACTTCCGAATGTCATGTATCCAAAGTGTGGTAACCCAAGGCTGTATACTTTCACCAATATTGTTCCTGTTTATGATTAGTGATGTTTCGCATGTAGCTTTGTCGAATTGAAATAGAAACACTATGACTACGCGGACGAACGTTTGCTTGTTCTCTCATAGGATCATGGGTCTACATCAAATGTCATTAACGGGGGAGGGGGAAGCTGAAATCGTTACGATAAAGACCAAGAAGGCTAAAACAAATATGATCAGTGTTGATACTTGCTCATCTGCTCAAGTATGTATTTCTGGACAGCCAGTAGAGATGGTTGAAGATTTTCAATATGTTGGAAGTTTTGTCTCTACTGACAACGGAACTGAACTCATTAACAGCCGAACTGACACAGCAAAGGCTACGTTCGATTTACTGTCAAAAAATATGGAGAAAGAACTCTATAGGGCAAGTTAAGATTTTTCTATTTCAATGTTGAATTCTTGATGCTTCTTTACGGAGTGTCAGAACTGCTGTCCAACATCTTGAATATTTTCTGGCTAAATCGCATATTTAATGGTGAACTACATGCGGGAACAGGCAGGAACCCATATAGAGTCATACGAAGACGTATGTAAGTGGCAGTGGATTGACATACGCTTTCAAATGATGATGAATGGATGGAGAGTCAAGAGTTGCAATGGATCCCTTTCACTCAGGAAGAATTGGCGTACCTAGGCTGAAATGGATCTCCAAGAACCGTTACTATGGCATGTCGGAGAAGTGGGTCCAATAAAGGGAAACTAACGGACATAAGTAGAACTTTAGGTTTTAGATTTAGGGTGTCACGTCCACTTTTTATATTTTGGGCATTAGCGATATAAATGACATTCTTAGGATTTATTTCAAATAGCAAGGAAAATGTGAAATAAGGTTTAGTAAAACCCACCCTCTACCACGCCCACTTTTTTCATATCTTTATTTCTAGAAAATGTGCCTAACAATTTGGATGAAGTTTTAGGAACACTCCCGACTTGAATGGCAAATTCCACAGTTGTTTCCACATTTTATTGCCGTTTCGTACTAAAAAATTAAAAGGTGAGTGTGGCACCCTCCAATTTTTTTACCCATTTCAGTTTTTAAATTATTTTCAAATTATTTTTTTAAAATTATTCTTAAAAGCTACTTTATTAACAGGTATAGCACATTTTAAAGACAAACTTAAGTAATTCTCAACTTTATTTTGATAATTTTCATGATTTAAAGATATAATTTTCCATTTCTACTATTTTTTTAAAAATATAATTTGTAACCCTGACCTACAATGATAGCTTTGAACTTAAATAAAAATAACTTATGATTAATTCATTCTTTGTTTAAAACCATCATCTGTTTTTATGCAAAGAAACCATTTAAAAATTTCAATTGAAAGTGTCCTTTAAAATTCCAACAAAAAATCAACAAACGAAAAAAAGAAGAAAAATAATAATTAATGAAACTTTTTAAAGACAATTTTTTTTATGTTGAATTGGGTTTTAAAACTAAAATCAATTTCATTTAAACTTTATGAACTGTTTCACAAAAATAAATTTCCATTTCTCTGAATTTCCTTTCATCCAGAACATCACTCATTTTTGTTTAAGTTTTTCATAATCTCCTCCTCAAAGCACAAACCAATTACAAAACGATGTCCTTGATGTCCTGATGGTTTCCTGTTAACTAAAATGAAAGTCATCTTTAATGACAAGAGTATAGAAAGATATTCAAAAGAATATCTTTTTATTTTTTTGGAATTTTTCAAAATGTAAATAATCCTTGACCATGATGGTTGTAAAACATCCTTTTTGCGTATTTAAAATTCCTCTGTCACAGCATTCAACTTAACGATAAAATGATAATATTAACGTTTAATATCCTGCAATTGCTGTTCGGTTTTTTTTTTTAAAGTTGCCACGACAGAGGGAAGGACAAAAAGAAAAAATAGCAGACAAATTTGTCAGCAATTTAGATTCGTAGGTTTTATTTCATTTCTTGTTCGACTCCGGAGCGTATGGAGGACTTTTAGAGAGTGCGGAAGAAGGAGCAAAAACCAAGCACCAACTAAATGCAAAGAGCATCAGCATAAGCAATCCTTTGTCCCTCCCGGTGTGAATATGTTAATGTGGCATCTCTGATTCCAGAATCATTTGCCTTTGGTGTTTTGCCAGGCAAAATGCATTCCACATGCAATTTGCATGCCGACTGCGACTGTGACTCTGCCGATGCTGGCAGCGCCGACAGCGACAACGTCGTCGACGACGACGACAAGGAAATAAAATATCTGCGCTTGGTCGATAGCAAAAGAAGATACTCCTCTGCCAGCTCATATTCATAGATGCTCCGAGGAGGAGTAAATGGTGTACCTTCCTATGATGGCATAGAGGTATCTCCCAATGGCCATAAAGTCGATCTTAAACGATTTGTGTTTTTTGTCTTTTCGGGGGAGCGACATGACGTTTGGGAATAGAATTTGTACGATTCCGTGCAGTGCATCGTTAGAGATGGGCTCTCTCATGCATAAAAATCTGCAAAATCAAGACGCTGGCTGGCTTCTATACTGCCGGGTATTTTTTGATACCTACTGCTGCTGCAACTTCCTAGTAATGATTGGAGCGATGGGGACAGATTCTAACACAATGCAGAATGGCAAAGTAACTATACCAGTAACTACTTGTATATGAAGAACTCGGTGATGGGGATGCTGATGGTTGGGTTCCATTTTGGAATAGCGCAAATAGCTTTAGGGACAAAATGCTGTTCTAACCGCTGTTATCGTTGCACTGTTCCCGGTGAACGCTACTAAATTAACCACGATGTTACATTCGTAGAACAATTCCACCTGCTGACCCCAGAGAATATCTCAGCGGTGTGTGTGTGTGGATGATAAGCACATTGCAAGTTTTTGAGGTATTCCTATATTCACGTTTTGTGCAATAAAATGAATGTTTGGGACTATGGAGATCCCTGAATATGTTGTTGCTTTGGTGGTTTAAATCAGATGCAGAAAAAAGTGTTGCCAGAATTGTGTTGCTTTTGAATAACAGATTGGGTTAGCAAATAGGTATAAATTAATTGTACCTAATGTTGCTTTGAATTTTTTGGTACAAGCTGGTTTAACTTGTCAGAAACAACCGGTGGAGATGGGGTATAAGTCGACGAAGAAGGTCGGCTTGCATTGGAAAGATGATGGTCATCCGAAAATGCTAGGAAAAACCAAAATAGACTTGGAACACTAGGAAGTTGTAGTAAAGCCGTAGGACTGATTATATTGCAAGGTACCTTTCATACCTTTCATAAAGTTTCATTAGCATCAGTTATTGAGAATAGCTGGAAATATTCCTAAAAATCCATAAGGAAAGCCAAAGCCGAAGAAACAAAACAGCTTCGTTTCTAAATTGTTGATTTATTCAAGCAGACTCTATAGTCCGGGTAAATTAGTGACTCAACCAATAAGCATCACCAGCCAGCTATGTTTCAAACTGTAGTTGGTTGATATTCCACCTTGTACTTTTCTGCGCCGTCCCACTGGGTGGGGAAGGTTTCTCAGAGACTTTTCGCAGTAAGAAAAGATCAGAACAAATTTTGATCATTTGAGGTTATTGAGGAGTGGCCACATTACTAAGAAGACGGCTTACATAAATCAGCCCGGACACGATAGTTCTCATTGCTTCTAAAAGAAAGTGTTTTTATAAGCTATAAGATCAGAATTGGGTTTGACCAAGAAATGGCTTGCCACCATGAAGAGTTAGAAGAAGGCTAATATGACTTGTTTGGAAACGTCCTAAACTAACCCATATTAGAAAGTAGCCCTCTTATCGAGCTCTTTGCCGAACTCAAAGAGCTTATCTTCAAAACCTACAAGATGAGGTGATCACCTAGGCGATAGATGTATGAACTGAGCTGAACTTGCTAGCTGGTTACAGATATTGTTAAATGGATCGGAGTCGAATGATCATATCGTGGTACCAGCTCACTCATGATTTTCAGTATACTCGTGTTCCAAGTTCAAAATTAAAACAATTTCTATTTACCAGTGGAACAAATCAGCCACGTAGAAAACTCCATCATCATCATCATCGGCTCGACAACCGTATTCCGGCCCTGGCCTCCTTCAACAAATCTCTCCACCTATCCCGGTCTCGAGCCGACACCATCCAGTTTCGCACCCCAAGGCTTCGGGAGTCCTGGTCTACGCCGCCGTCTCTCCATGGTCTACCGTCTACCATAGAATGTATCACAAAGAACTTTCCGAGCCGGTTCCTTTTCCCTTATGCGAGCTAGGTGCCCTGCTCACCGGAGTCTACCGAGCTTAATTTTTTACACTAAGTCTGCTTCAAGGCAGATTGCGTACAATTCATGATTGTACCGTCTCCGGAATCGTCCTTCCTCACATATGGGGCGAACAATTCTCCTTAAGACTTTTCCCTAGAACTTGGCCAAGTGGTCAGAGTGTCTTTTGCTAAGCACCCAAGTCTCGGATCCATACGTGAGTACTGGCAGGACCATGGTCCTGTCCAGCAGCAGTTTTGAAGTTATGGCGAGATTTCTGGATTTGAAGAGCTTTGACAGACTATAGTAAGCTCTGTTGGAATTGAGCAGCCGCCCGCGTATTTCTTCTTCTATATTGCTATCGGCTGCTACTATTGACCCAAGGTATTTAAAGGATGCCATGATGACCAACTGTTCTTCTCGAATTCGACGCCACCATGTACTTTGGCGTTTTGCAGCCTCACTTGGACTCTTTCATTAGCAGTGAAGAGCTTGATTTTATAAAAAAAAATCTACTGTGAACTATATCCTGAACTGGTGAAGTGTTTTTGTCTCATTTTAAATTCTTTTTATTTATATTCTATTCTCTGGTCACCTATAATAGTAGAACGGTACTACATACTATCACCTGGCAACAACATGTTAGCTTTATACCCTTGTCAACTGTTCGGACACTTTTAATATAATGCAATCCAAGTGTTTTTTTTTCTTCCATTTTTGTGTTTAATCTTTTTAAAACAAAAACTGAATCGAACGAACAAAAAAACAGAGAGATGCACGAGTAACTCTAACACCATAAGAAATCTCGCATTCATTCAGCCGGAATGAAAAGATGGAGTATTTTGCTTTCAGCATTGACTGAAAGCGAAGGAACACGTTGTGATGGTGGGAATCGCATTAGTTGCATATAATATATATATGCTCCATTCAACCATCTGCAATCGAAACACGAACGAAATACGAAACGGAACTACAACAACAACAAATTATTTCCAAACCTATGGATTTGCTTGCTCATGGGTTATAGTGGATTTTTCCAATCTTTCCCTCTCGTTGGCACTTTATTTATTTATGCTTCAAGCTTTTTTTCCCGTCTTCGGTGCTATTCTCTTTATTCCAATTCACTCTGGACCTTTGTCTCATTTTGTAGAAGATGTCCTCTACCGATAGATGTGCACTTGTGCTGCAGAAAAATAAAAACAAAAAAATACCTGACTGCTGGCCCTGGCCACCCTACTGTGAATGCCATGTTCGGTGAGATATTTTAATGTAGATACGTGGCACCCAGCTCTGTGACGGCTAAGGCCAAGCAGCTTCTGGATATAAAAGGTGGGTCCCAAACGCTTCTACCTTCCCTTCGTCATTCTGCATACTTTATATAACGACGTGCAACGACAACAACGGCGGCGACGATGGACGCGATGGCAGCAGCGGGTGCATTAGATTTGTAGCTGCAGCATTTAACATCTTTCATCCTATCAGAGTGTCATCTGGAGAGACATAGCCACCATGAAGAGTCCGGTTCGTTCCTTTTTTTTCTATAAAAACAACACAGATACTGGGTAAAGTATCAAATGGATGGACGGACCAACGAATGGATAGTTTTTGTGGTATTTGGTTTATGCAGAAGTAAGGATTTGCATTTTGGAAGTCTTTGTCTTCTTTGTTAGCAATAGTGGAAGAAGTAGATTATTGTTTTGAGGTTCCTTGAGTATTGGGAAGCTTAAAGGACACTCTAATATTCCACTCATTTACTCATTGATTCTAATTGAAAATAAAGAAAAAAAATGCATTCTCATCTCTCATCAAATGTAAATGACTCCGTGCCTTACATAAACTTGGTGAAAGACCTCTGAACTTGTTCTCATATCATTTAAATTAAGTTATGTTTTTGACTGAGGCCAACTAAATGCAGCTGTCGATCCATTTATTGAGCTTGATTTTCTTCCCCGATAGTGTTCTAACGTCATGTGGCATTGCTTTTTGAACAGAGCTCTCAGGGCTTCTCCGTTTTACTTCACAGAAACAGTTAAGTTGGTAATGTTCTATTTTGTCAAGATGGCATTTTCGACCTGAATCCTTCTTCAATTTTTCTAGCTTCCTATTCGATCACACTTCGTGATCCCTACATTTGATTGCTCTATCGTTGCCAAAAAAAAAAACTGATTGACTTTGGGATCCGTGAACTTATTCTCAAGCAAAAAATCAATAACTTTAAAAAAAGAGTAAAGGCCTAAAGACGCTTCCCTGCTGTACACCTACTTTAATTGTTAACTCTTCGATAATTCCATCTAAGTTTTATAAAAAAAAATATTCCAATGTGTTGTTGCTATTCATTTCCTGGCCATTTTGACAAATTAAACAAACATGAATTTTAAATTTGGCAACTAGACTTAATCAAATTTTCCAATAATTGTATTCTGCACAAACAAATCCCCTACAGCCAAATAACCCTTTAGCAGGAGTTATTAAAAAAAAAGATCAAACACTTGCACAATTCCTTCATCTGAGCTCAGACAAAATTTGCACCACAAGCCTCAAGGCTTTTATCCTTCCATCACCTTCAAAAACCAAAAGTAAGACCCCACCTAGGTATTATAATATTATTCAAAACGTCAACACCTTACAATACACTGGACATTGGGACAGTACAGTAGATTCAGCTACACACGCACTTCATAAGCAGGAGCACACAAAACTCAGTCATTAACAAGTACTTCCATTCAACCATCATCTCCTAATTCAAATCTCACGCTCAGTTGACCCGAAACAATTTCCTACAAAACATCCGTCCGTACATAAAGCATAAACGCAGAGAGAGAGAGAGAGAGAGAGGTACGAGTAAATACAACAACCACAATTCCCAAACAAAAACTGCTGATCCTAGGGTACTCGACTCGCTGCTGCTGTTTGGGATTTCCTATCTCTAAATTACCACCCTTGTTCCATTTTAGTGTTTTTGAGAAAAAACACCTTCGGGCAATCTTTTGGTGATGTCTACCCAACGCAGCAGTATAGAGAAAGAGGTGACCGAGAACAACAACGACGCATCGATGCAGTCAAAAACATACACACACACATTTTGAAAATAGTATAAGAGATGACGATGACGACTCTGAGGTTTTTGAAAGAGCTGGACCAACGATGCATGTCATCCAAACCGGATCCGATTTTCGTGTTGTGTCCTGGAAAAGTGCTAGAAAGCATTTCATCTTAATTATTTTGCCATTTCTGCATGGAGTGAGCATCTGTCCGTTCTCCCTTCTTTGTCACCTTATTTTCGGTCTTTTGCTTCGCTTCGATGGAGTTTACTCAATTTTGAATGCTTTTCTGCTTCCTCAACCCCGACTTTATAGTCATGTTATGTAGCTACCCTAGAGCCCCAACGGACGGACGTACTCGTATATATAGTTTGAAGGACAATGCTTATTAAAAATTCTATTCCATGTCCTTTGGATGTGGTGGCGAACGAGCAGTGTGGTCGTCCATTTGCCTCTTTGCTGCTCTATAACTAATTTCCGAGTTCACATTTTGGAATGGGGGGGGGGGGGCAAACGAACAAACCGGGTCTGGCTGGATGGACAACAAAACGACCGCCTGGGTGGTGATGATCATTACTCCGTTTTTCATTATAGAGCAAAGACTTTATAGACAGGAGCAGAAGTATTGGAGGTAGGATGGATACCTAGAAGCGCATCCCTTTGGTCGCATCATTTTCTCAAGCTTTTAGGGCAAACGAAGCGTTCAACAAGCATTCACCAGCTTACACATGAAATACCAAATCAGACCATGGGTTGGTCCCCCAAGGCTCAAAATGGCCGACAATGGATACATATTCTCACCCTTTCCATTATTTTTTCCTGAGAATTGAAGCTAACGGTAAATTCTGTGGGGGCTATTTTCTAAATTTTCACAGTTTTGTTTAAAATTATTATTTTTTTTTTCTTTTTGTATAAAATATATAATGAAGAATCTACCAGTGTGTGTAGAGAGACGTGTCCTTGATGGTTTGGGGTTGTTTTATTAAACTTTTCTAAAATATTCAAAACTTTATGAAATTTTCTAATTTGCCGTTGCTTGGCTGCGGTTCGGTTCGGTGTGTCGGTGTGGTGCGGTGCGGTAGAATGAGCAGCAGCAAATATGCCACCATTTTTCTGGGAGACCATCAACAGACTGGGGTATATTTTACTAGCCATCTTTTTTTTGGCATCCTTATATCCTACATATTTATATATAGATAGTAGTTATGGCATGGCAACGTTTATTCTGACTGCGGTGACGATGAGGTGAGCCTTAGCTCGTAGGTATATCTATACATAGTTTGCTGCGTAAAGAATGTACAAAATTTTGTTGTTTTGTGAATCTAGTGCGGTGTTTTAGTTTCTCTAAAAATAATCAAAAGAGAGGAGATGGACCAAAAACAAAAAGGCAACACGATACCATCGTTTATTTTAGTATTTCCAGTTCCATATAGGGGGGATATAATTATAACATAAAAATATTTTGGGGAAAGGATATTTTTATATTAAAAAGGATTTTTTGTTTTAAGTTTTCAAATTTGCTGATGCTGATGTGTGTTTTTTCTCTCAAATTGTTACCCAGGCAAAATGTAATTCTAGATTTTTAAGGAAATTAAAAAATTAATTGAGAAGATTTTTTTTTGTAGGAAAGGGTGATTCATCCTGGTTTAGGATTCCGATTACCGAGTTATTACTCGAGATTTGATTCGTTTTGTTTTTCAAATTAAATTTGTTTTTAATCAAAACACGGAGTAATTTTATTAAAAAGACCGATTTTAGCAGACCAGGCCTTTTTTTTGTGTGATTTAGTTCTTCATTGGGAATCAGATACTTGCCTCAATCCATTATTTTGTTCAAATTTTTTATTTGAAATTAAGAGTTCCCCAAAAACCAATTTGATAAAACCGTTTTTTCTGAAAATTATTTAATTAAAATAAAACTACTGTGCAAAACAGGAACAATATTGTGCTTTTTCCCGACAATTTTTTTTCTATTTTTAAGGTTACTCTTTGATGAAAAAAATATTGCTGACAAAAATAATCTTCTTCTTCAAAATTAAGTTCAAATCTTTCCACCTTCTTTTAAGAACCATTCAAAATTTGGCTGTAAAAATATACCCCATTTTGAAATAAAATTATTCTAAAATCCGAGATTGGTCTCGGACTGATTTCGAAAAGTTTTCCAACAAAAATAAAAATTTTTGGAACCCCGAAAAGAATTTCAAAAGATTTTGATTTTATGGTTGAAGAAATGGACAATACATTTTTAGTTAGTGGACATTCCTATTTGCCATGTGACCAAAATTTTGGTTTAATATATAAGATTGGGCAAATGTCATTTCCAGAAAGAGAAACCCATTCGAAATTGTGAAAATGGCTTCATCTGATTTTTTTCCCACAAAATGTCCAATTCAAATTGCAAGGTTGAAAGGCTTAAAATTCAGCGATTACACTTCGAAAAAAGTAAAACATTTTCAATTTTTTTATAAATATTCGAATGAAATTGATGTTTTAAATGTAAAAAAGAGACACTCCGTGGATATTAAAAAAAACTCAACCAGTTTGAACAACCTAAAATAAATGATAAAAAAAGAAAGACTTAATAGAACAACTGTTTCAATGTATTCAACCAATCCATTACTTTTTCACAATAATTCAAAAACGTCAACAAGTACTCCAATCGAAAATAAGTAAAAATGTACCTTCTTTATAATTTTTGGTTGTTTACATATGAACTATGAAAGAAATAAAAAAAATAATAGAATAAATTTGACGTAACCTTTCTTTTTTATTTTTACAAAAAACAATAAATGCAATAGTGGCGTAAGCCACTTTTTTCTCCAAAATAATGTTGAATTTAGAACAAAAGCTTGCCCTCAAAGTATGTCTTTTTTCAAACTCTTCCACGTTTTTAGATTAATCAAAACAAAAAATATTTAAAGACAGCCTGTTTCTTAAATCTCTCGTAGCTCTAAAGTGAATTCTATCAGTTACGCCAATATTGCTCTCATGGCCTCATATAGAAACCGTGATTTTTGAATTTGATTGTCCAAAGTATTTAAGGAAAAGTGTCAAAAACGTTGTTTTCGACGTATTGAATTTTCAAATCAAAATAATTTTAAATTATTTATTTAAAATTAATCCGTTTCGTTTTTTTTTCTCAAAATAAATTTTCTGAAAAAAAATGCCAAAAAATATTTTCCGGAAAAAAAAAATTTACAATTCTAAAAAAAACGTCAAAAAACTGCATGATTAGAACCTCGAGAATAAAAATTGGTCAAAAAATAAATCATAGAAAAATAAAGTTTGTCGAAAAAAATAAAATTGTAAAAAAATAGAAATAGTCAACAAAATAACAAAAAAAAAAAAAATGTCAAAAAATTGTTCAAAAACCTTTCTATCAAAAAACGAGTGGAAACATTTTTGAACCGCGAATAGAAATTACACAAAAATATGTTTATATGCTTTTTGATAAATAAACAAAATGTGAAATCTACGATCTTGTAGTTGGATGATAAATTAAAATAACGTGAGTTGAGTTAAATTCCCGATAAAAACAGCAAATCTACAATTATTTTATTACTCTTAGGTTCTTCGAATACCAAACCTCTCAACTTGATGTACGAACTTATTAAAATTACCCTTCGCTCTAATATATGATTGTACAATGTCGAATGCAATATCACCCTTATAACAAAAATACGTAACAGGAAAAGTACCTAATCTTCGCCGTCATACAAAAATGAATGGAAAGACAAATTCTTGTTACGTGTTTCAACAAATAACACGCAATCGTTGTCGTCGTTTTCGTCGTTTGTGTCGTTTCATTTCGTTGTTGCAAAAGATAACAATCGAATATGCTAACATGCATTATAAGCGCGCTCCTACTTTTCCCTTAAACCTACTCGCGTAGATACGTACATGCGGATGTATTCAAATTCGTATGAATTAAACGAGTTCCTAGCAATTTATACCAAACAGATAGTCTTCTACTTCTTCAATTGCATGATAGAACACTGCTAGTGAAGCAGCAGAAGCAGAAGCAGAAGAAGATAGGTAGGTAGGTATTCCCCTAGCGAGCAATAAAGCAAACAAGGATTCCCGAGAACGTGAATCAAG
The DNA here is from genome assembly GCA_958431115.1 of Syrphus vitripennis. Classification (NCBI taxonomy): domain Eukaryota; kingdom Metazoa; phylum Arthropoda; class Insecta; order Diptera; family Syrphidae; genus Syrphus; species Syrphus vitripennis. The sequence goes on from OY288109.1 coordinate 10,700,904, forward strand.
CGGTTAGACCTTCTTCGTCTCTTTCTCACTTGAAAAGTCATTTCACTTCCAGCCCCAGTCCCAGTCAGCAGCCCCATTCGGATTATTTCAACGCCGCAAACTGCTTCCTGACATTGGCACTGTAATTTATGAACACGTACTCGTTGTTGCCTCCCTCTCTATGTTTCCAGATACACACAACACAGCCTGGGCTTTTGGCAGATAATTGCCTATCGCGAACGTTCTACGTCGAGCCGTGGCGTCGTCGTCGTTCGTCGAAATCATCGTCCTAGGGAAGTTTCCTTCTTCAAATTTCTTGCTTCCTGAAAACCGGGATATGACACGAAATTATAACACGCCTTGTATATTTCTATTTATCTGCCTGAGAGTGAGAGTTGGTATATCCGGCTATTGTCTTTAGACGTGTATCTACGAGATACAAAAGTATCCAACTGATAACAATAAGATGAATCTTTTGTTGTTTTTGGACTTAATGCTGCATCGGGGAAATTATCTACACGCACAATTAAGAGTGCTAGATGAACTAAGAGCGATAGCCTTGCTTGCACGCTGCGTCAGACAGCCACAGCACTGCGAATAATATGGATAGAATTATAATTACAAATTGATCATTATCATACAGAAACGCAGATATGACTTGAAAGGTTTCAGATGGCAATAAGGGCGGCGCGGCGGGTGGTAGAGCGGCAGGCGGAAGACATAAGGTTTATTTACATTATGCAAATGCAGCATAAATTAGCCAGTGTAAATCGAAAATGATTATCTTTGTTGATTGAAATCGGGAGAAAGGGGAGAGAGGGGTTGATTATGATGGTGTATTAATTTCGTATTGCACCCTGCAGGCATAATATGAACGTTTATTCACTCAGCCAGGATCACTCTGTCTTCGACTTCGCTACTTAGATATATTCCTGCCCAATTATATTACAACACGAATATTATGGACGAGCAATGGGAAATCATTTTGTGTATGAAGAAAACGATTATTGTTTGAATAAATTAATGTCCTTGGAATAATAGGCTCAAATTTTAATGAACGAGTGTATATGTAGATAAGTTTTAACAAATTCAAGAAATAATAGCTTAATGGGGAAAATTCATATTTCAGCAGAACTAACTACCAATGCATAATCAATTCGGAAAGGATAATACAAATTTATCGATTTAATTAAAATCCATAGATGATGCATACATGTTAATTTAATTGGAAAAATATTTCAATAAATTTTGCAATTGTGAAATGACTCAAACTTCCTCATCTGCTTAAGTAAATATTTCTGGACAGTCAGTAAAGATGGTGGAAAATTTCAAATACCTCTACTGATGGCTGGACCCAACGGGATATCTAAAGTCAAATCGGGAAAGCACAAGCTGCGTTTAATATGCCGTCTAAAAAATGGAGAGAGATTTTTAAAGGACCCAAGATGAATTCGTTTTTCTTTATGGGTAATGCAGCACTTGGAAAGTCACTTTAAAGCTCCAAAGTGGCAGTGGATAGGCTATACACTACGAAATGGTACGAGAGCTATGCGACTCAAGCGATGCTATGTAACCCTTCCACCCAAGCAGGAGACGACGCAAGCTTCCCGATCTAAAGGTATACTTGGCGAACAACGGTCGAAGATGAATCATGCATGCATGCATCTCCAGAAACTGTTAAAAATGGTTCGAAGGAGCAGTAGAGAAATTATGGTTGAATTTTGATCATTGTGTGCACTACAGTAAAAGTCGGCCTCCAGAAGGGACCGAGATGAGTCTTTTAAATCTCGATTCTTTAAAATTTCAGTCTCGCCTCGGTATAGGGTTCGACTCATAATACCAAGTCTCAACTAGGTTTCATTTCTGAAAATTATCAAAATCATCGGCTCGACAACCTGGGTCCGGTCCTGGCCTCCTTCAACAAGTCTCTCCACCTATTTCGGTCTCTAGCCGACACCATCCAGTTGCGCACTCTAAGGCATCGGGCGTCCTGGTCTACGCCATTTCTCCAGCGCAAGCATGGTCTACCACGGTGTCGTCTACTATAGAATGTACCACAAAGGACTTTCCTTCCTCACATATGGGGCCAACAATTCTCTTTAAGACTTTTCTCTAGAACGCGGCTAAGAGGTCGAAGTGTCTTTTGCCAAAAAAATCTCTGATCCATACGTGAGTACTGGCAGGACCATAGTCCTGTACAGCAGCAGTTTTGAAGTTTTGTTGAGATTTCTGGATTTGAAGAGCTTTGACAGACCGCCCGCGGTTTTCTTCTTCTATATTGTTATCGGCTGCTACTATTGGCCCAAGGTATTTAAAGGATTGCACCACTTCAAATTCGTGCTCCGCTACCTTGATTGTTTGATCAACTGTTCCTCTCGCATTCGGCGCCACCATGCTCTTCATTTTACCTTAAATAATGTGCATTCCCAGATTTTGGGCTGCCTGCTCGATCTGAATGAAGGAATCGTGTACAGCTTGTTCGGTTCTTCCGATGATGTCAATATCGTCTGCGTAAGTCAGTTTCTGGCTGGACCCGTTGACGATGGTCGTAATGCCTGATTCTGAAAATTATAATTCAATAAATTTTATATTACGTATACGCCATGAGAAACCCCTTTAAATTAGTTTAGGAAATTCTAGATATTCTACCGTTTCCAAAAAAAAATCTGACTATTAAAATTATATTTCTAGAAATGTAAACAATTTTAAAAAATAGACACATTATATAAAAAAAATTGATCAAACAAAAAGAATGGAAGTTCCAATTACAAACACCAACAAATCTTTTCCTCCTCAAACTCCCATCGAGTAGCTTTCAAGAAAACTCATTTCCATGTTTTCTTAGAGTAAGCAAAATATGATGATACCTGTTTTCCATCAACCCCATCATCTACCTACAGGAAAACCCTTTTATGATATCTGGTAGTACCAGGTTATGGCTGGGGAGTGGAGTTAATTTAAAAGTTTTGATCATAAATAACTGCTTTCGAATGAGGAGGAACATTAAGTTCCAACTCTCAATACCTATAACTGTCTAAAGAGCGCTGATGTTTTTTTTTCGTTTTGGGGTAGCTATTTTTTCTTACAACCCCAATCTTACTGATGTCGTATAAAATCCTGTCAAAAAACCTTTCTCACCCTTTTGTCTGGGAACGTTTTCTGCCACCTTTCATGTCCTGTTCATAATTTATGGTGTATTCCCTTCTAGATATTTATATGACAATTATTTCCGTGTGTGTGTGTGTAAATATGTTTGTGTTAGATGCCAAAATAATATACGCACTTGCCTCCCCCTAAGGTATCCAACCCCCCATTTGAAATGCAGGTGAATCAATCCCACGAGAAAAAAACCAACACATATACACTTACTCACATTTTATTTTCGAGAATATTATTTGAAGCAAAAATATGTTAACATCTGACAAATAGCATAACTAATTCATTTCCAATTAGTTTCGAGAGCTAAAATATATACAATTTCCATCTGTACACACGCATTGTTTCAGGCTGTTTACACGCTTCATGCTCGCTGACAACCAAATAGAAATTTCCCATATGCGTAATTATTAGACTTTTCCTGCCGCAGGATATAATTAAAATAAATCACCTTTCTTCGCCCCATCACGAACAGAGAACGATGAGACCCAAGACTGCAAGAAAATAAAATTCAATCCAAGTAAACCACATACACAAAAAGCGTGTCAGCATGGAATGTACACAAAGAATATCATATCCTTGACAAATTTTAGGGTCCTGCGGCTTGTTTTCTATTAAGTAACAAGAAAATCAAAAAAAAAAACTAATCCAACAAATGACAAGCAGCACTGGGGACTTGGATCGGATTTCATTCGTCGAAAAAAGAAATTAGTAAAGAAATAGAAGTACAAGGATTATGTAAGCCAGAATCCTTCGGCAATATTTTTCGATAAATCGCATTGAACAACGATACTCTGACCAGCCAATCAATTTCCTTGTGGCTTCTATGTATAATCAGTCATTTTTTTTTTTTTTTGGAAGATGTCCTGTCTCCATATGGAAAGGACGAGTATAAAAAAAAATATAGCAAAAAGCAATAAAATTACATGTCCTTCGTCTTTAGTCACAAGGACTATAACAACGATCCATATGTTCGGCTCATCTAGCTAATGAGGATTTCTTGTTGAAAGGACACATCTATTTTCCCATATGACAACATTGCCTCGCTGAAATGGCTGATGGCATAAGGATTAGCGTGTTCACCTCCATAAATATTATTTCTCAAAATGGGATTTAGTTTTACTGCAATGATGATAGAATATATGCTCAGAGGGTAGCCAGGAACAGGACATATTGTTGCTTTAAAAGGATATTATTATTGTCATCGATATAATATGGATCGATTTCCAGAACATGCAGGAAGTCGTTAGTTATATAGTTTTGGTGCGGTGGACGAAAGTTCTTTTGGGAGCGCGCATTATGGATTTATGTGGCGAAATTGAGATGTTAATCAGCGAGGATTGTGTTTCAAGGTTCCAGGGTGAATTCGATAAATTTTTTTATGGCCAAATATACTATATACTTAAGTTTGATATAAGGAGGTTGTTTAGTAATTTTTCGTTCTATTTTTTTATAGAAATTTTTGTCGATAACAAAAAAATGTTATTGCGTGTTTTGTGTGATTTTATTACATTGCTGACACTGAAATACAGTTGTTATAAAAATCAAGTGCTTATTTTTAATGTTCTCTTTAATTTCTATTAAAACCATTAAGGACTTGAACCTTATAGATGTTATACATTGATATACTCTCACTAAAACGATTTAAGTCTGAAAGGACTTACGAGTGTTATGCTGATGAAATTTGTTTTTTGGTCCATAAAAGATATTAGCCAATACGAATATTAATTTTTTTTTTTACGACGAGGTATCAGATTTATAGGAAAGAAAGAAAATTAAAAATTTATTAAAGGCATTTGGGAGATTTTAATTTAATTTTAAGATTAGTTCAAATGTAAGGGGAAGGGGCTATTATGAGGAATTTTCGGCGACCAGACTATAGTCTGTCAAAGCTCTTCAAATCCAGAAATCTCACCATAACTTCAAAACTGCTGCTGTACAGGACCATGGTCCTGCCAGTACTCACGTATGGATCCGAGACTTCGGTGCTTAGCAAAAGACACTCCGACCTCTTAGCCGCGTTCGGGAGAAAAGTCTTAAGGAGAATTGTTGGCCACATATGTGAGGAAGGACGATTCCGGAGACGATACAATCATGAATTGTACGCAATCTACCTTGAAGCTGACATAGTGACAAAAATTAAGCTCGGTAGACTCCGGTGGGCAGGGCACCTAGCTCGCATGAGTGAAGAGGAACCTGCTCGGAAAGTCTTCTGTGGTACATTCTATGGTAGACGGCAGCGTGGTAGACCATGCTTGCGCTGGAGAGATGGCGTAGACCAGGACGCCCGAAGCCTTGGGGTGCGCAACTGGATGGCGTTGGCTCAAGACCGGGATAGGTGGAGAGACTTGTTGAAGGAGGCCAGGACCGGACCCCGGTTGTCGAGCCGATGATGATGATTAAATGAATGTTTCATCTTCTCACTGTTTCACCCTCAGGCTCAGGCTTCGCCGGTTTGACCTCTGGATACGTCGAAAGGCGGTTTGGATTGTTCCATGTCTGAGGCCAACTAAATGCAGGTGCCGTTTCAATTGTTTTATTAAGTTCTTCCGCCTACCCGTTCTATTGTCCTTTGATCAGGATTTTCAAGGGATGTTCTTTTAACATGACAGTAACAGCTAAGTCGGTCAGGCTGTAATTTGTGTATGAACGCTTTATCATTAATGTTGTCATGCAGATCATCTTAATTTTATCTGCGCTCAATTTACTCTTATCATCATCATTATCGTCTCGACAACCGGAGTCGATCCTGGCCTCCTTCAACAAGTCTCTCCACCTATTCCGGTCTCAAGCCGACGCGATCCAGTTGCGCACCCCAAGGCTTCCGGCGTCGTGGTCTACGCCATATTTCCAGCACAAGCATGGTCTACCACTCTGTCGTCTACTATAGAATGTACCACAAAGGACTTTTCAAACCGGTTCCACTTTCGCTCATGCGAGCTAGGTGCCCTGCCCACCGGAGTCTACCGAGCTTAATTTTTGTCACTATGTCAGCTTCAAGGTAGATTGCGTACAATTCATGATTGTATCGTCTCCGGAATCGTCCTTCTTCACATATGTGGCCAAGAATTCGAGGCTTGTTGATGGTCTCGTAGTTCGTTTATTTTTACCGAACTGGGAATTAACCTATTACCAACCTGTGAAACTGGCCTAATCATATTAGGCAAAGATTTCAAAGGATTGTTTCTAGCGGCCGCCGCAAAGAGGCTATGATCACGCTGCCACCAGTCCCGAATAGTTACGGCACGTGCATGTTTTCATTTGCTACATGTTATTTCCCTTTTCGTTAGAATACTTTCTGTGGGGACATGTGAAGTCACTATAGTCCATGCCGATAAGACCGAAACGATGTACCGCTTGCAGGACAACCTTCGGTTCGCCGCGTTATTGCCGATGTACGGCCACAAATGTTGGAAAAATTTAACCTCCAGATTAAATTTCGTCCGAATCAGCTGTGGTGGTCATATAACAGAAGTCGTATTTAAGTTATAAGACAAATGATTAGCTGGCGAATAAAGTCGATTTCACGTCAACTTTAAAAATTCATCTCTTTTTAATTCATTTCAAAGTGTTTTTTCTTTCATATCGATACCTACAATCAGTTTTAAGAAAGTTACGCAGTTGATGTCTAAACTATCAACTCTTTTAAAACCAAGATAAAGAAAATAACCCAACAAAATTGTTCTAAACCTATTTTATAACATCGCAATAGCTCATTATTTTTTTTTTCAAACAAAAATCTCAAAGAAACTCAAGAGCAACACTTAGAGAAGGAGAAGAACACGAACGAGTGAACTTGTCTTAGAATAATTTTTTTTTTTCTTCAACTACAAGAACTTTTAATGCCACGAAGGCAATTTAATTATCATCAACCTGAACTGCCCTTGAATATTTACGCTTCTCTTCCCAAAGCTAAAGTTGTTCTTCACAGTTCTTCTGTGTAACGCCCAAAGTCACGTTCATTACTTTAGATATTACTAATTATAATGCGAAACAAAACTTGAACATGAAACAACAAAACACACACAGAATACCATAAGAGTGAGAGAAAGAAAGAGAGACGAACACTCTATTCAAGGACCTACAATTAGTTTTGTTCTAAAATTTATAAAGAAGGATTTTTATATCCCCAAGGATACCTATATTGCATTTTGTAGGTATCGCTCGTTGCACTATTCATAAAGTTCATTACCATCCTAGCTGAGTTCCATAATTCTACAAGGCACACTCTCTCGAGTGTGTGTGTGTTTCAAATTTCTAAAGCTAAATAGATAAAAGGCAACTTAACAATTCACACTTCAACGCCCACGCCCACTTTATATCCATCACACCCCCTCCCCCTGCCCCTCGTCTCGTCTCGGCTTCTGCACATTTAAAAGTGTCATTCACATGAAACACATTTTTTCAGTTTTTTTTTTTTTGTATTTTTTGTTTGAGTAAACTAAAACTAAGGATCTTTTGAGCTTCGCGCCTTCGTCTAAGCAACAACTGCTTCTGAAACACTGCTGCTGAAACAACAAGGATAAAATTTGAATGAATGATAAAACGCTTGGTAATTCTAGGACTAGGTACCTTGCAGTGTTGTTAAAATAAAATAAAGAATTTCTCTATGAACAGCACCGAATTAAAGTCCTGCAGACCGTGAAACCCTTATTATTCATACCTGACTGCGAATAATAAAGGATAATAAAGGCAAACACACACACACACAAACACATATGTATATCATTCAACGAACAGGAGCAACTAAGGCATATTATTATTTATAAGAGTCGCGCATATATACAGGAAACAAACAAAACGTCAGAATTTTTCACCAGTGAATTGATGATTATGATGGATATTCAACTCCTTAAGGATTCCACGTCCTCGCATGTTTGTTAAGGTTCGTCACGCTTTGAATCCTTTTATTTTATTTTGTTTTTTTTCTTGTCTTCATCTTGTATTTGCTTGCTCGAATATTTTTTGTTTAAAGAGAATCCTGCGTGAATGTGGTGCTGTGTGTGATGGTAATGAAATTTCACTTCATATTCTCAATTCGCAAAAAAAAAATAAAATTCAAAAAAGGACCTTTCTGGTGGAGGTAAATAAAGTTCTGTTTTGATGCCTTTACCGGCGCGGCGCGGCGTGTTTTTTTTTGTTGTTGTTGTTGTCTTGTTCAATGGAAATGTTTCGTGTTATTAAGTTGATGGATTGTATCTCGTGTGAGCTAGCAAGCGCACGCTAAGAATATTTTTTTTTTTATTTTCAAATAAAAATTGCTAAGTGGTGAGGAACGGATATCGTTCTGTGTCAATGAGTTCATAGGATGGGGTTAAGCGCTGTCATACTGAAAATTCTATAGTTGTTCGGTTTTGTTTTTTTTTTGTCATGAAATAATAATGAACTGACATGGTGTCTCTGGGTATATACATCAATGAGTCTCTGGAGTCCTTTTTTCCTGGCAGTTGTCTTTTGTATTAGGTCTGAATTTTGTATTTGAGCTATGGGAAATAAGAAAAAAAAAATAAACACTTTTGTGATGCAATGTTTTGTACACTTTTTTTTGTTTAATAAATGAAAAAAAAAACATTTTTTTAGTTAGTAATATGAAAATTATTTTAGCTTTGTTTGGCTTTTGGTTTAATTAAATGTCAAATTTCGTGTTGTAAGAGAACGCTATTAAGGGTTTTATTTTCATTAGCTGATGAAGAAATTATTAATATTGCAGAGTTCCCTGTGGCGTATACGTAACGTAAAAACTTAGCAAAAATAGCGTAGAATTCGTATGTTTTAGTTTGATGTTATTGAGTTCAAATTCCTGTCAAATGAAAAAACTGTATTTTTGGAAATTATTTTATTTGAAGTAAATGGTTTTTTTTCTACATGTACAGAACTTTGAAATGGAACAAAAGAAAGATGAATTTTTAAAGTTGACATGAAATTGACTTTATTCGCATGCTAATTTTTAGCATTATAATTTAAAAATGACTTCTTCTGGGATATAATCGCCAAGCTGGCTTGGACGTAATTTAATCTGGAGGTTCAATATTTCCAACATTTGTGGCCGTATATCGGCAATCATGAGCCGATTGTTGTCCTAAATTAGTCGATAATTTCGGGCTTATCGGCGCGCGTAGACTAGTGACTTCACATATTCCCATAGAAAATTGTGCAGGCAGATTCTTCAATTCAAACCCATCAACTGTGGCACGAGCTGTGTTACATGTTGTGCCGTCTTGTTGAAACCACAGCTCCTGCACATCATGGTTGTTCAATTGAGGAACAAAAAAGTCAGTATTCATTGCTCTACAGCCAGCGGTAACCCCATTGACTGTAACGTTCTTGCCAGCATCGTAGTAGTGCTTGGCTGCTACCCTGGATGTGTGGGTTCGATCCAAAGTCAAGACAGTAATTTATTCTATAGTCCCTCAACTGAACGCCACTCCTGGGATTTAATGAGATAATCAAATCTTAATTTCTCAAGCCTTCCCTGTGCCAACAAAAATCTGTCCTATCCTTCTAATTCCAGCATAAATTAGCCCTTTTTTGACTTTTCGTTCCACACTGTCTGGGTTCCGAATTTTGGGGCTTTGAAGTTTGGATCAGCGAAAAACTCAAAAACACTAAACTCCATCCGAACAATGAAAAAAAATTCTTGTCGCAATTTTCCAAAACTTCAATAAAAAGGTTATTCAGCACTAAAAACTTGAATACAGAAATATTTTCATCTAAGAACATATTGTAACAAAAATATGGATGCAATTCAGTATTTATTTAAATTTTTTATTTATATTCCTAAACAAAAACCTCTTACATATATACAATCCCATAAACAAGTTCCTTTAAACAAAGGTAGATTAACTAAGGTTTACCCATATTCTTCTTTTCTAACCAACCCCTAGGTTTGCTTTTTTACTTTGCTCACTAAATTTCCAAGAATATAAAATGAATGTTATTTATTCTACCATTCACCAAAAAAAAAATTCTATTTTCAACCATTGCACATCTGCACCACATCGCACCAAAGCTATAATAAAATTAAAATCGACAAAAACTCAAGTATAATAAAATGAAAAACAAAATTGAAGTTACGTTATACAAACCTTTCTAAAGCTTTAAGCAAGCCCAGCCAACAAAAAATAATAATAATAAAGTTAATAAAATATGCACCCCCTTTAAAGTTTTTTTTTTTTTATATAACTCCCCTTTTCCTTAAGTAACACAAAAAAAAACACTTTCATTATACTCCCCGATAAGGAACTCTGCGAAAGCAAGAAACACGAATAAAAAAAAAATTGCATCGTATATAAATTGGCGCCCTTTTGTCAGCTGAATCAACACCAAACGTTTAACGAAAAAATCTTCCCTTCCCCCTTGCTTCTGATAAGTTTTACCTCAAGAAAATAACAGCAGCAACCACTTGGTACACACAACACCCTGTCCCCAACCCCAATCTTCAAAGAAACAAAAAAAAAAAACAATTTGATGACACACGTTCACGCGCCGCACGTCTCTCTCTTCTTCTCTCTCTCTCTGTCTTTCCACAATAGCATTTTATATTATTCGCTTACGAAAAATCGTGATTGAAATTTTGAACGAATTTGTCGCGATGCGCCCTCTGCCACGATTTCTTATCTCTCCTCCATCTATAGCAATAAAAATCTTCCAAGAACAAAAAAAAAAAAAAAACCAACCGAACTTACCTCCTTTCGGCTTACACTTTTAAGCAATCAAGACGACACGACTGCGGAACGCTGATGGTACTCCTGTTTTTTATTGTTTATTGCAAATCGTACAATTATGGGGGTGGCACCATAGCACCTCATGCTCCCCTATCGCTTTTTAACCCTCACTGGGAGACACCATGTGGTTGCTTCACTTGAAAACTAATCCCACTTCTCAAATAGCAAACGACTATTGTGTATGGGTCTCATAGTTTAAGGGTGGGGTGTGTTTATTTATTTTTTTTTTTTTTGGATTTTGTGTATTTTTCAAAAAATAATAATAATCGCATCAACGATTCACGTAGAGAGAAAGAAGGAGCCTTGCACCTCTCTACCTCTTTTTACAGGCTCACTGGAGTGTCCTTGGAATGTATGTTGGCAATTGCAACGATTTTGTAATTTTCTCCTCTCTCTAGAGTGTCACATTCACACTCCCCACAGTGATTTCAAATGCAATGAGTGTTATCCTGTGATATATGAGTGTCAACTCCCATTGCTCCCCCCAGAGGGCGGTCGTATCGTTTTCCTTTCAGTTCCTGGGTTGCTGTAAACAGATTTATGAAAATTACTCCAAGTGTACGTGACTACTGTATGATGGGTTATCGTTTTCAACAACACACCACACCACCACACAGCACTCCAAGCCCAAGCAGTATAGTCTATAGTGGCATATAATAAGACGAGCAAACACGTTGCAATTGCAAATTGCATCAACTGCGGTTGTAAAATAATTTTCGTAAAGTCTCCTGGCTAAAAGGACATTTATCTAACAATTCGCGTCATTGGTCCGAAAAGATTAGTTCCACTCAATGTGATTTTACTTTCTCTTCACTCTCTTAAAAAAGAAGAAATGGCAATGGGGAGGGGGGGGGGGGGTATTAAAATCACCATCAGCAAATTTATTCATTACTTTATTTCTCTCCATCAGGACTTTTCTATGGCCGACGAAATAGAAATATGTATGTACAATACAAGGAAAGGATTTCATTCGTCAGGATATAGGAGAAAGTGTGCCTTGGTAGTTAATTTAATGGTCCGTAATTTTTCCATAAACAGAACACTTCTTCTTCTTCTTCATCTTCTAACTGAGAAACAACAAAACGAAAAAAAAAAAACAAAAAACTTATGACCAAGCAATAAAGATTTGGCACTGGGGAGGGAAATTGGTGAATAAATGGGGTTTTCATTTATTCCCCTTAATAATATACAAAGTAGTCCATACAGCATATTTTATGGTCGGTATCCGGAATAAATATGTATATTCCCCACACCTAGATTTTTTTTTTCATTTGGGGGGGGGGGAGGTATAATTTTTGGTGGAGCACATAATGATTCCCTCCACACATAATAACTCTGTACAGTCATGATGGTGGAAATTGATGCAGATCCCCTAATGAATTAGGAGTCTATTAAAATGCTAATTTAGTTTTGAGAAACTTGATGAGGATAGGAGGGTTGGAGTGATATGGATGGACCCCAGAAAAACAAAAAAAAAACACAGAAGTAGGAGGTTGTGAATATAATATGGCCTGGCCAGTACACACTGGGGGTTTATTTAATAACATTTTCCTGGAAAAGGAAAATATTCCCAGAGTAAACTTATATGAGACTCCAGCGGCGCGCGGTGTGTGATGAGGGTTTCGGTTCCTTTCTGGTCTCTGCTCTGATTGGAGTTTATTTTTTTGTTCCTGTTCCTTAGATTTTTATTGCTAATGAAGAGAGTTTTTGGTATTTAGGCAAGGTTAATTAAAGATTATGGAATGCATGTTACATAAAGCATAAAAGTTTTTTGTTTTATTATATTGAAAATGTTTTGACCGTTAATGAAAATTTGTTATGGGAATAAATACATAGAAGATCTTTTATTAAATAATTGAGAGGATTTTAGGGAATTTATGCCATTTGGGATTTTCTAGAAAATTATGTACTATGTACCTCTATATATAATATTATTTTTAGAGGCTTTTAGGGATTTTGAAAATGTTTGCAGAACAATAATAATTATTCAAATCTAAAGAGAGAGAGTTCTTAATTGGAGTGATGTTGCATTTTTAGAACATGTGGTCAAAGTTCTGGAGGAAAATAACAATGAATTTAAATCAGAATTTAGATTTCACGTTCTTTTTGCAGGAGGCTAACATGGACTTGATTAAACGTTACTTACTTACTTAATTAGGTCCTTGGATCCGTCAGTTTTTCCTTGTGGGGCAAAGGGCCTGCACTATACCTACTCCTAAGGTTTTCGGAGATTTATTTCAGCCCTTTCCAACTTTTCGCCATATTTTTAGTATAGTTTAAAAAGTCAAGATGTTTTCCACACATGAAAATTTTTGAAAGAAGTTGACAAACAGAAAATGTTGCATAAGAATTAAAATTTAGAAAAGTGAATTTATGAATTTAAGGAAAAAAACTAATTGTATTTTTTTTGGAATAACGAATTCCATTAAATGTTAAAAAAAATAAATCTTTGAAATTTCCACAATTTGACAAAAAAATAGCCAAAATTATTTTTTTTAATTGTCACCTGAAAATATTTTTAACAAAATACTGCTAATTTTGATAAAAAGTACCATTTTCAAGTAAATCTATACGAAAAGTCGTAAGAAAGACAAAAAAAAATATGAATAAATGATTTTGAAATTTTGATTTTTCTAAGAAAAAATCTAAAAAATAAGCTATTATTATTATTGCTTAAACAATTACGATATTAATTATTTATGTACCTACGGTTACCTTACTATAGCATATCAATTCAACTAACATTTTTTTATCATTTTTTGTGTAGAAAATAGATTTTAAATATTTTTGTTCCTAGTTTGTTTTGTGTCCTAGTTTACCCAACTGAAACTCAAAATTAAGTTTGAGGTGGGTCAGAAAATTGAAAATAAAAAAAAATAAGACCTGGCAACCCTATTATTTAAGCGCATTTCTCTGGGCAACCCATGCTTAAATTATTTCTATATAATTATTTGGTAATCACTTCAACAAAAATTTAAAAAAACAACGAAATTTTTAAATTTGGTATTATGAAACATATAAAGTTTTTTTTTTAAAAGACTTTCTAACAACATACAATAAATTTTCATAGAGCACCACATTGATTTATAATAAATACTATCCCAATCATTTTTTCGTTGTCATTTTTGATTTTCAAACGTTCATACCTCGAGTTGTGGATTTTGAACTTTTGTTTGATTTTGAACTTTTATACGAAATAATATTAAATAAAAAAAATCTATCCACTTCAAAAAACAAATCACCTACAACTTAAGAAAATAGGTTATTGTTTCTACGCTCATCCCGTTATAATGTGACCATACACAAATTCAGAATTTTGAAAAATCCCGTATTTCAAAATGTGTATATCATCACATCATATTTTATTTGCTTGAGGCTCACCAATTAAGCTTGGTCAGATAATTTATAACTAACCCAAAAATTGAACTTTAAGACCTGGCAACCCTATATATGTACCTTTAGCACATTTCTCCGGGCAACCCAATTTTTAGGTGGATACAAATTTTTGATTTTGTTTTTTTTTTTCTAAATTATATTGAATAGACAAAAACAATGTAGCTCGTGGCATAATGGTTAGTGCGTACTGCGTAGAACTGTCATGCCAGAGGTCTGAGTTCGAATCCCAGCCTCGTCCATCTTAAGAGCAGAAATCATCTTGCACGGTTTGCAAGATGCCCGAAATTGGCAATTCTCCAAGAGTATCACTTCTTTAGGAAAGAGTGACCTGCCGTTCGGATTCGTTATTAAAATTTAAGTCCTCTCGATTTCTGGAATAACACGCACACAGGAATGGTTGAGAATTGTAAGTCACTTAGGCCCTGGTTCGTCGCGCCACCAAATTTATTTTATTTAATTATTTTGACAGAAAATTTTTCCTTTTCGCGAACAAAATAACAAATTTGTGTTACAAGAAGCACAGAGAGATGGACGGAATTAGACGCCTGTCGCTGTAACAAAAAAAAGGGTTCACATTAGCATACTTTTGTGATATCTACGTGTAGGTCCACCTAAGTAAAAAGTGTCTCTTTCGTATTGTTTATCAATTCTTTAGGTAACTTCAAAGCCGAAATATTATTGAATTTCTAGAATTCTAAAAAATCAACAAAATAATATTTCAAACAGAAATTATTAGTATCTGCATCTGGATTAGGTTCCTCATAATAAATTCATACTGACACTTTTTGTTAAAGGCTAACCTCACAAAAATTAAGTTTATTTGCCTTCTCGTTTGGCTTAAGCACGTGTCCAGCAATATTTATTACGACCTATAAATTTGTAGGTTGATTGGAAGGAATTCGAATTACGTTAATCTACTTCTTATTTTATTCAAATTCGATTAAGGGCAAAAGCGATGTCTCGATAGGACCCTGCACCCTGCCCCTTTATTTTTATCCAATCATCACCAGAGTTGAGTGTATTATGGAACCCTCCAATTATTCCACAATTGTTATTATGACCTTTTTTTGTAAAATATTTACAATAATGTGCACATAATGATGTCACCCACGCCACCGCTGTCACTGCCGCTGCCGCCATGCAACAAAACATTCATTTGAAAAACCCTTCTGGCTATCTAGGGGTTACACAGTTACGTATTCATAGCACCGTTCGTTGCTTTTTCATAGTCCTTGTCGTTGTCGTTGGCCTCATCGTCATCGTCATCGTCATCGTCGTCGGCTGGTCTGTAAACTTAACTGTATTATGGAGAATTCGCCACGGGAGAATTCCATGCGTTCCACCCCGCACTCTGGGATGTATGAGAATATTTCACTATTATGTCACATGTCGCTCTGCTGGATCTACTAGATGTGAATATGGACTGAGTGTAACAACTGTTGTTTGCTCATTATACGGGCGCAACAGTTTTTAAAAAAAAACTTTGGTGTGGTTCCGATTTTAAACGAAAATACAACAGCTGTTCCAGTAAAGTATATGAATGTGCACTCTGGGTATTGTCTTCCGGCATCATGGAGGCGGATTAAATATTTTTTTTTTTTTTTTTTTTTACATTTTACACGCTTCTGGGCCTGAAGGCCAACATCAACATCATACCATCATACAGAGCATGCATGTTGTACATTATATTTGTATAATGCCCCCACATTCTAAATCAAAAGCTGTTCTGTAACAGAGAAGAGTGTTCTTAAAATCATATGTACATGGAGTAGGAGTAGATAGGTACACAGTATACGTGGTGGAGCAAAGATGCAATCACATAAATCTCAAGGGATAAGTGGTGTAAATTTAATGTATATACTTGAACATCAGGAACAGGACCACGATGCAGTATAGAAGGAGTAGATGATATTCCTCTTGATGCTTTGACAGATCCCATTTGTATAAATGGAACGCGCGACATATCGCTTCTCTCTTTCCCTCGCTGAGAATATGATAACAATGATGCTTGAATGAATATGTTAAATGGAGTGAATGTAATGCAGCCCGCTTGCCATGCCGCATTCAACCCCAATTCATCGATGATTATGATGAAGACGATGACAACGATAAAGTAGATGGTGCACAAACATTTACGGTTGCCCTTAAGTCGGTTGCTTTGTAAAATTTACCTCTGCCATAAGAAAAGTACGTACACCTACAACAGCTTGCGTGTTGTTCGTCAATCAATGGAAATGGGAAAACAGAATTTCTGCAGCGGGACACTTTTTGTAATATTTTCAGGAGTTGGTCGGAAGCTACGGGTAAATATACAATTCGGTACTCAAAATGTTAAAGCTCTTAGAAAGGCTGGCCACAAGAAGAATGGACTCCCACAAGGGAATGATTTGGCCTGCCTCCTCTTCAACCTGGCTTTGGAGAAAGCATTTCCACATTTTCCACATTGCCACATCTTCGGAAGAACCGAACAAGCTGTACACGATTCCTTCATCCAGATAGAGCAGGCGGCACAAAATCTGGGACTGCACATTAGTGAAGGTAAAACGAAGAAGAAGTTGGTCAAACAATCAAGATAGCGAAGTGCTTCAATCCTTCAAATACCTTGGGTCATGGTAGCAGCCGATAACAATGCAGAAAAAGAAATACGCGGGCGACTGCTCAGTTCCAACAGAACCTACTACAATCTGTCAAAGCTCTTCAAATCCAGAAATCCCACCATAACTTCAGAGCTGCTGATGGGGTGTTGGGTGTTTAGCAAAAGACACCCCGAGGGCCGCGTTCGAGAGAAAAGTCGTAAGGATAATTGTTGGCCCCATATGTGTTGAAGGACGATTCCGGAGACGGTACAATCCTAAATTGTACGCAATCTACCTTGAAGCAGCACAGTGACAAAAATTGAGCTCGGTAGATTCCACTGGACAGGACACCTAGCTCTCTTTTTTTTTTGTGTAACTAGATGGAATTCGGTGGAAATATTTAGAACACTGCCTTAATATTTAAACTTATAATAAACTCTGAGAAAAATCGGCTTCAATTCAGCTTAACTAAAAAAATTCAACGATTTAACTGTTTCTTTACCAATAAATCTAGTACAATATAAATTACTGGTGAAATCCTCCAACAAAAATAATGCAAAGTGTATAGAATCTGCTGACGCTGCTGTTGCCTGATGCTATTTCATACAGATTATGCTGCGATTCCCATTACATGATATGCGTATTAAATTTTCATAGTGATGCTGATGCTGATGGTTTTCACACCTTCCTTCTGTTACATCACCGATTCGCCGCCACTGCACCGCCGCCGCCGCGCCATAGAAAATCTAGGACAATATGTTTATTATGTAGTCGATGTAATGCAGACATCAATGCCATCAACACAATGCCATCGCATAATCGTCGTCGTCGTCATAGTTGGGTTTTCTTCAAACACCCCCGAGGCAAAAAAGAGACTTGAATGTAAACAACAATGCTTCTAAAACGCTACAAGCTGCATGTCCTTTCTCTTCTCTTCCAGTGGGACCAAAAATATTGTGGTACGACAGTGTGATGATAAAGGGCTCAGAGGTCGCATACTGAGCAGTGAGCACTGCTGAGACAAATCCCATGCATTTTATCTTCTTCTTTTTTTTATTGTTCTTCGCTATTCTGGCTTTAGGAAGGCTCAACTATAACGGTGAGTTGTGCATTATAGCAAAGCTGATGCAGTATAAAGTTTATATAAAACTGTCAACATTTTCGCGGGCAAATAATTCAACAAAATATCCTGCAGCAACACATCATCTATTAAGAGGAAATACGCCTCTCTCCCGTCCCGCCTAAAGTGAGATGAAAAATTATACATAATGGAATGGTTTTGAAGAAGTCTATATATTGGAAAGGATTCAATTGTCAGAAATGACATTGCTCTGATGGTTATATTAAAAAGGATGTTGTTTTGCGAATAAGTATGATCAAGGGATCAAAAATGAAAAACAATCAAGTTGGAGTGGTTTTCTGGATGAACATAAATGGAAATAAAGAAGTTTTTGATATCTTCTTTGGTTGTTAAAAATGTTTTGTTCTTGTAGAGAAGTCATTAACAAGATGCAAGGGATTACATACTTTCAGTTTTCTATACACTTGTGATAATCGGTTATCAAATTATCGAAACACTCTTCCCTTTTTGGCTTCAACTTTAAACAAAAACAAATTGGACCATACTCAGTTCAATAAAAATGAAGATTCTGGGATAGGGCAAGTTTTGGATTTGTGTACAAATTCCAATTTGAGATTTGATATTGAGAGAGAAGTCGAAAAAAGTGGGTCTCCAAATTCTATCTGTCTGTCTGTCCGTTGAGCTACAACCAAAACGGGTAAGTGAATTTTCTTTGAAACTTTGTGTAGAAGGTTTTTTGGGCCATGTGTGCAAACACAGTTTTTAGCCCATTAACCCAAGGATACCAAAAACTGAAAACATCAAATTTGTATGGTTAAGTTAAGACATATACAAAAAAAAGTATTTAACAAAAAATTGAGGTTAGAAGAAGTTATGAAGGTGTACTTTATTCAGTACAATGGGATTTTTTAAAGCAATCTATTATTATTGATGCAAAAGCATAAAAGTTGACTCAGTGGGTGAAGTTTTGCCATTTTGTCATTCAAATTGAGATTGGTGTTATCTGCGAAGTGTAGGTATTTCTTTAATTCTTCAATTCTGTTTCTGGACATATTGGGGCATATTAAGTCAAACTTTAGACTTGAGTCCAACTGGCCTGGAGTCTAAATTTAACACTCAGGTTAGAAACAGCTGCTATTCATAAAGAATTTTCCAGCTCTGTTTAGTAAAAAAACCAGGTTGAAGGTATATTCTACTACAATTTTAGTACTATTGCCTGTCAATCCATTTAAAAATAATTTTTTTCGACAGATAGAAAAAAACATTTTAGTTAAAAAAACCGTTTTTAAGAATTGATCTCTAAACTGTCCATGAATAACATTAACTGCAGGTTAGCTTAGCAGACGTCAGTTGTCAGACGACTACAGCGTATGCGCCATTATTTGCAACAATTGGAACATGTGTATCTGCTTCCTTCTTCCAGTTCATATATTCCCTTGCCTCAGACTCAAGCAGTAGAATTCCAATTAATATTTTCAAATCTTTATCGTTAAAAGAAAAGTTATGTTCACGATATCAGCGTTGACTATCTTCGTATTATAGTGCATTTCTTGTAGGGCGGAATTCCATGCAAATGTTTAGTAAGAATAGTTTTAAAATCCATTCTGAGTACTAAAAAAATAATGTAAATTTATTTTATAGCATGGTTTTATTTTGTCCATAAGGTGAATCTATTTTGCTGGGAGAGAATGGGTTTTAAGACCAAATACAACGCGTACGCTATTCATTTATTTTGGCTATTTTGGAAATCAGATTTATGCACCTCGAAAACGGATCAAACGATTTTTTTGAAAAAAAATGCCATAGAATCATTTTTTTTTTTTTAATGTTCATCTAATTGTAATAAATATTTTTGTGCAAAAGCATCTAAAATTTTAAAAAAGGATTAATTGCTTAAGTTTTCAAATTAAATAAAAAAATTGACTATTGAAAAAAAGTATTATTTTTGAAAATTAAAGATTTCAGAAACGGCTCGATGAATGTTTTTGAAATTTGTTACAAAATACTTTTCTAATACAGGGTTTTCCCATTAGAGGTACTATTTTGATATTCAAAGGAAAATGCCATTTTCGGATCTAATGTTTATTTTAATATACCTAAAGCGGAAAGTATGCCATTCAATATTGTCTGTTGTTCATCAGCGACGTGCACGGGTTTTATTCTTCACATCGGCGTAATGGCGTAGTTTCTACTTGTCAAATGTGAAAAAACTACAGCTTCAAAAGTGACAACTCCCGAAATAGCGGGCTATTCAAAATAACACCTCTTATTGGAAAACCCTTACCTATTATCTTTAATAAAAAATTGCTTAAATTTTCAGAAAAATATTTTTTGAGTTCTTAATAAAAAAATTTTGTTTTCTTAAATTAAATATTTCAAAAACGACTTGGTACCTACACATTTTTGAAATTTGTTAAAAAATGGTATTTTTATATTACCTCTAAAAATTTGAAAAAAAAAATTAAATCTACTTTCGAAAATAATTGTACCTCGCATACAAATGTTAAAAAAGCCCGTGTGCATTGTATATGGAACCTATAGTACTATCATCAATATGGTTTTTGTGTTGTGTGCTGTGGTCGTTTGAGGGCGCACTTGTATATGCACAGAAACAGCAACCAAAAAATTAGTAAGTGATGTGATCGCTAGGTGGCCGACGTGTGGAACGTGTTCATGAGAGTACTATAGATTTCATATGCAAAGCCCGTATGATAAAATAAAAAAGAGTTCTACTCTCAAGTCTAAACTAAACAATAAACATGTTTGGTCCGTGCCATGAAATAAAGGTTCACATACATTATATTTATTTTAAGTCAAATTATTGTTTTAAGCTTCGAGTTAAAAACCATATGTGTTCGCACAAAGGAGTATATACGATTATAAGTATGACCCAGTCACGGGTTTTTTTTATCAGACAAGGTTTTAAAAATTTTAATGAAAAAAAAAACAAAACCGAAAATCATTTTGTGAATAAAAGAAACGCTCCCCACGCATCTAATCAAAACAGTACCATCCCATAAATATCGCCTAAAAAATCAGGATACCTGTGTCACAACTTCCCATCAGCCATTTGCACGTGTGTTTGTTTGCTTTCAAAATTTCCCAACAATTTAAAAGTAACTTCTCGGATTTCCTTCCGTCGCTTTGGATCAGTTGTCAGTCCAAAATCACTATCCGCCAAAACCACCAAGCGGTCTGATAGTGAATGGATATCAATTTTCACCTGAAAGGTTATTTTTACACTCCTCTTTGGTTCTCCATGAGAATATTATATCTCCTGCATTTAACTATACACTGTTCCTTCGGGACAAAGGACTTTTTGTCGTCGCGAAAGTAACCGCACCGTTCAACCACAACATATCCACCTACTTCCGATTTTGAGGATATTGACTGAAAAAACTAAAACAACAAACACACACACAAGACACACAACAGGTTTAAAAAGGAAAAATATGATCCTAGAAACACACCTTATGTGAAATCCAATAGGACACAAAATAATCCTTATGGAATAAACGGTCGGTGCCGATGCCGGTGCAAAAAAAAATGTAAACAAAAAAAAAAAAAAATACTGCAAAAATTCGAATCCATAAAGGAACTTCAAACCTTAGCAGATTCGTTTACCGATATCGGATAACCTTTGAAGATGGATGTACCAGTTCACCTACCTATATCGTGGAAGAGGAATTTTTATTCCTTTCTACCTCTATCTCTTAGCTGCTGTTTTAGTATCCTATTTTCTATTGATATCGTCTAAAGAACTTTAACCTGCAAATAGTTCAATTTATGTTTTATTTCTTTATTTTTTTTTTTTTTTTTGAAGAAAGACAAATCAACAGCAATTTGATATTGGAGAAATAAATTGTTGGATCTTTGAGAATTATTTATCTAAGTTTGATAAAGAGAAAGAATTTAATGTCCTATTTGTGATGTACTATAGTAGGTTCTTTCAGGTGAATAAAACTTTTTTTTTGAAAAACGAACAAAAAAATATTTTAGATTTAATATTTCAAAAGATTTCAGTGACTTTACAAACACGTGGCGTAAATTTTTCTAAGGATAAAGGTTTTTGATCATTTGATAAATGTTCTTTATTTAGTTTAACAATGATTGTCTTGGAAATTTCTGTAGCGAATCCCTGACAATTTATAATGCACCCAGAGTATGGGCTGAATAAATTCCAAATCTCCTTTACTATAGGAAGAGAATCAAAACTCGAAATTTTTTTTATCAGCTAAATAAGTTAAAAACTTATAATCCTATCACTGATATGTATACATGAATTTTCAAAATTCACTTTTCATTCGAAAATTCTGTATTCCAAAATTCTGAAAATATGAGAATCTGTATTTTAAAATGCTGTTTACTGAAATTGTGCATTTCAATATTCTGTGAAAGTATCTTTTCGAAAACTTTGAAAACACAAATTTCTGTTATATTCCAAAATTCTGTAAATCGAAAACTATGTATTTCTGGTATACACAGTGATTTGCATAATTGATTTAAAAACTAACTAAACAGTATAAGGTTTTGAAGGAGTTTTCATGTCTTATGCGATTCACTCTTTGTATCCTTTTTTTTTTTTAAATAATCCAAAATACATTCTTTTGCAAAATTTGTATAAATGCTTATTGCCTTCACTAGCTCCTAAATAAAATAAAGTTGTTTTGAAAATTTTGTAAGTATTTCAATATTTTCTTAATCTCTGTAAATCTTCTAAAATTTTTAAATTTTTTTAAAAATTCAATTTCCCAAAAATCAAAAATACTCTAGATCCCAAATTTTGTATTCTGAAAATACAAAATATTTTCTGTTCCAAAATTCTGTGGATTCATATTTTTACTTGCGAAGACTATAGGTTCCTGTAACGTTTAGACAAAACATTTTTATCTCGCAAACAGCTCTAACAATTTTGATAAAATTTTTTAAATCGGGTATGTCAAGTAACCTTAACAATTTGTTCAAAAAATATTTTTGAAAAAACCGTTACTAACGGTACTTGCCATAGAACCGCATTTTTGATTTTCGGTTTTTTCGTAAGCTATTGTACGGATTTCGATGAAAATCTTTCTAAAGGATATTGATATTGCATATCAAAATTAAAAAAAAGAAATACTTTTTATATTTAAAAAAAAATCAATTTTTTTTTTTAAACTCAATACATATTTTGAAAACTAATAAATATTTTTTTTTAATTTGGTCTTAAGTGTATATTATCAAAAACTAAAAAGTATACCAACTATTTATTATAAAAATAATTAAAAAATTATATACGTACAGTCAACTCCCTCTAAGTCGAATTTTCACTGGATATCAAAACTAGTTCGAGTTAGAGGGAGTTTTAGAAAAATTCGAGTTAGCGAGTTTTTTTTACTGATTTATTGAATTAAACATAGATAAATAAATAAATAAAATAAAGCTAAGCTTCTTGCTTTTTTTCGCTCATTAATTCATAATACTAGAAAAATATTTG
Source organism: Syrphus vitripennis (assembly GCA_958431115.1). NCBI lineage: Eukaryota > Metazoa > Arthropoda > Insecta > Diptera > Syrphidae > Syrphus > Syrphus vitripennis. The sequence goes on from OY288109.1 coordinate 10,724,289, forward strand.
TTCAACTAAATTATTAAATCAAAGTGTTAGAGTGTGTGCTTGCATTGATGTTTTAATAAAAATTAAAAACAATAAAGAGTTGCGATTTGAGAGAGAATGATTTTTTTAAATTTTTTTTTCGGCAAAAGAAAAAAATTCGACTTAGACGGAAAGAAAATAGGCCAAAAATCGAGAGAATGTGTTCGACTAAGTGGGAGTCGACTATTAATAAAAATAATTTTTTAAAAAATATGTACATAGTTCTTACGATTTTTGAAATTTTTTTTTTCACAAATTTGTATTTTATGATACAAATGATGGCATCTTCAGTTTTAAGATTAAACGACTTTTTTAGGTTATTTTATCAATTCAAATAATGAATTTCAGGTATTGTATTTTTCTGATTATATAGGAGCAAGTACGTGCGACCCATTCGTGCATTTTATTTTTTTTGCAAAACACCTATTTTTTTGTATTTTCATAATTTTGTACCTAATTTAAAATTCTGAATTTCAAAATTTTGTTTTCTAAAAGCACAAATGAATATTGATACAGAGTCATTTTTAATTGACTTTTTGAAATCAGCCATTAAATAACAAAAGTGTGCCTTGGTCCTTTGAAAAAAAAAAAACAAAATTAAAAGTTCAATATTTTGGTATTATGAAATCAGCAATTAAAATGCAAAATCAGAAAATTTTTAATACCTCTTAATTAATATTGATAATCTTTTTGAAACTTATTAAAAGCTCAGAACCCTAAAAAATTATTCCCACCGCATGCGTTTCGTATTTTCTTCAAAAAACTTATCAATATTAATATTTCAATTTGCAAACCTAACTTTCAAATATCCCTTTTTTGAGACAAAAAACCACACATTGCCCAAGAGTAAGCATTCCATTATGGCTTATAAATGTTACAAATACCTCACAAATAAAAGGCCCTCAGCTTAACCAATCCTATTACCGAATTTTACCTCACAGGGCAAAAATACCAATTCCTACAACTGATGAATCATCATAAAAACTCCCATCTATAACCCACCAAAAATAATAAAACCCTCGAAACAGACTTTCATAGGAAAATATAAATTTCTAACTCCAATCAACCTTTAAGCTACAATACCGAAAATCTACGTTTTCATGATGTTTTGAAAGATATTTTGCCCTCGAGCAACATGTGGGGGAATTCGAATTGCGTACAGTATTCTACAAATAAAAGCGAGAGCTCTACAAGTTCTTACATCAGACGAATAGTCTGAATTATTAAAAGGATCTCCGTATATATATACTCCAGAGTGCCACCCTCAATTTGTCAAGTCAACAACAAAACGTTCTATTATGTTATCATATACCAACAAAACAAGTAAAACATAGAAGAGTCTATGTATTTCGGATCATTCCTTACGGCGGCGGCGGCGAATCATACATTTTTTATCACCTCTTTCTTCTACGGGAACACGCGTATAGGAAGGTACAATATCCAATTTGCTAACTCAGTTTTCATAGAGAATAAGAAAACAGTGTTTCTAGTCTTAGGTATATCCTGAAACACTCTCTCAGGGCTTTGATGATGATGATGATGACGACGACGATGGTATAATACAAATATTGCACGCCTTTCTTAAACTCACACAACACAGCTCTCTATTGTATAGAGTTGAATAAACAAAATTCCATATTTGCATAAATATTAGGATTCGAAATTCTTGACTCTCATGATGGTTGGAGTAGGTACAGGTACACCCCCCCATCACTAGATCTAAACCCATCCCTCGACAATATAATATACGATCACAATAAATTACCTCCGGTAATATTACCTAAGTATATATCGAGTTTACTTTGTCTAACGGTCTTAAAGCATGGCTAGCACCAGTCAAGGATATATTTTGTACCTTCATATAACCACCCTCTATTTGCGCCATCCAGTCAAATTCCTATAATTGAAATCGAGAGGAAATCTTGAATAATTTACTACATCAACCACTCTATACCATCGCCATGACGCTATCGACAATAAGGACGAGGACGCCCAGAATACTGTATGTATGGAAATAGAAATGGGTGCCACTATAGTTGGGTTTGGGCATGCATAGAATTCTGATGGGAAAATTCCTTGGAGCAATATCGAAGGGGTGGATAAATTAGAGTAAGTACCCTTGCAAAAGAAAAAAAGGGTTGCGAATAGTCCGAATTTTATATTTTCCTAAGAAGCTATATATTTCATGGACATGCGATATTTTTTTTTTTTTTTTTTGCATAAGGACCTTTGGTTTGGTGTCCTGTGAAAAGATTCAATTTATTTATTATTTTTTTCTTGAGGTGTGGGCGTGTGGAATATAATCATAAAGATCGAATGGAGTCATGAAAAATAAAGTTTGAAAAAAAATATATTTTTGACTGATGTAGGGTAAACCACCCTTGGTGCCTTAAGAAGGACTTTCCAAATTAATGAATCCCATGACTTCAGACTAAGGCAATCATTTAGCGAATTAAAGAGTCAGTCATGTGCTTCAGTCATGCTGGTTCCATCAAGTTCAGCATATTTGTTGCCATGTTCGATGATAAGAACATCGAACATGAAAGGAACCATAAAGGAAATAGAAATTATTCAACTATTTGATCACAACTCCAAACTTCAACATGTTTTGTCACGACTTTGAGTTTTGGTTCAGACCCGAACTTTAGCTGTGAAACATTTTTTTATTTTGAACTATTGAATCTCGGTTCTGAATGGAATTTTTGTATAGTTGCGTCAAACGTTTTCAAAAATAAGCTGTTCGAACTCATGCTTTTGGAGGATCAAATTCATAAAGGATTATTTCACTTACAAAAATAGAAAATAGTATCTACAATACCTCTTGTAAGGAAGTGATGGCCGCCTATGATAGCATAGCCAGGGTAGAACTTTGCAAAGCCATGAGAGAATTCAGCATCCCAAATAAATTGACACGGCTTTGTAAGTTGACCATGACCAACCTCTTCAACCTGGCGTTGGAGAAAGCAATCCGTGACTCTGGCACGGCAACAAGAGGGACCATCGTCAACAGGTCCAGTCAGATACTAGCTTACGCAGACGACATTGACATCATCGGAAGAACCGAACAACACGATTCCTTCATCCAGATCGAGCAGGCGGCACAAAATCTGGAGCTGCACATTAGTGAAGGTAAAACAAAGTACATGATGGCGTCGAATGCGAGAGAAACATTTGGTCAAACAATCAAGGAGCACGAATTTGAAGTGGTGCAATCCTTTAAATGCATTGGTTGACCTACGTAGCAGTCGATAACAATATAGAAGAAGAAATACGGGGGCGACTGCTCAAGTCCAACAGAGCCTACTATAATCTGTCAAAGCTCTTCAAATCCAGAAATCTCACCATAACTTCAAAACTGCTGCTGTACAGGACCATGGTCCTGCCAGTACTCACTTATGGATCCGAGACTTGGGTGCTTAGCAAACGAAACTCCGACCTCTTAGCCGCGTTCGAGAGAAAAGTCTTAAGGAGAATTGTTGGCCCCATATGTGAGGAAGGACGATTCCGGAGACGGTTCCATCATGAATTGAAGAACCGGCTCGAAAAAACCTTTGTGGTACATTCTATGGTAGATGGCAGCATGGTAGACCATGCTTGCGCTGGAGAGATGGCATAGACCAGGACACCCGAAGCCTTAGGTCGCTCAACTGGATGGCGTCGGCTCGAGACCGGGATAGGTGGTGAGACTTGTTAAAGGAGGCCCCGGTTGTCGAGCCGATGATGATGATGAAAGAAGTGACAAATTTTAAAAGAGTGTAGGTATGTTGCCCTGACTAAGGCTTTGGGCCTTTCGAACTCTTCGGGAAATTGTAGGTCTGCTCAATTCCTGTCAAAATACTCACACAGGAATGGTTGAGAGTTGTAAGTCACTAGGCCTTGGTTCTCCATGAGCTGTCGCCCCAGCAAATATAAAATCTCATCTCCTAATTTTTTTCGGATTTTAATGTTGACGCTAGGTGGCGCCAATTGATGTCGGTTGAAAATTCTTGTGCAAAATAAATAAGATATTTTGCAACTGTCACTTATGGCACCTCTTAACCACGCAATCATTGACTTTATAAAACAAAATCTAGTTTTCCATTACAGATCATCGAACACCGAACTTTAAGCAAGTGCACTTCGATCAACATCATACATGTTCCATTGGTTTGGGTTAAAATGTATTCCCCTACAGAAAACTAGCATATCCCTTAAAACATTTTTCTTTTTTTTTTTGCACTCGCAGCCAAAACATCTTCCAAAGATCATTTTATTATAAATTGCCATTTAATCACTAAAAAATGTCTCCACAAGTCGGTAACATGTTATTTTATATCATCGGGTACACCTTGTCCAACAGTTAAACAATTACGCAGTTGTAAGATTATAATTGCTGCTTCTTTCTATATACAAAACGGCAATTTATACCAAAAAAGAAAAAATTGAAAAAAAAATACAATTTCGCGGTTGCCGGCGCCGCCGTTGTGTGTGGCACGATGGAGCACGTCCAACATCCTCCCATATAGCCATAATGGTCTTTGGTCAGCAGAGCATGGCTTCAGATTGTATTTTTTTTTTATAGTTCTCTGGTCCTAGTAGTGTCACACATAGGACGCATTGACTCCATTCAACTGGGGATAATGATGTACCTGCTGCTGCTGCTGGTGGTGCTTGTTCCTAACCACCTGCTCCATTAAGCACACAGCACGATTTGTGATTCTCTCTCTTAACCGAGACTTTTATGTTCGGTAGGAATACTTACCTAAAAAAAAATCAAAATGAAATTCCACATTGGTTATAGTTATACCATGTTGTCTTTAGACTTTATTTTTTTTTTTTGTGAAATTTTGTATCCACTGGACCTTGGATTAATGGCACACAATGAGAAGATACAAACGAAAAAAAAAAAATCTTTTACATCGTTCAACCGACCACGACTTTGTGCTGCCACCTGTTTCTGGGTAAAATCATCCCAATCACGCGCACTAATCCGTCGCCATCGATATTGACCACACGAAATACATTCGTTTCGTCCATCCAACCGTTGCCGGTCGGGCAGTTTGTGTATCTTCTTCATTTTTCCAATTGCAATCTTTTGTACCATCCGCATCCGAAAGAATGGATTTGCATGCTGCGTTTAATTTTTTGAACATGCGTCTGTACCTCCTTCCCATTTTTATATTTTTTTAAAGGTTACATTTCGGTTGATCACCTTTATTTTGTACTCTACCTGAATTATACCTTAAAATGAATACTTTATTTTTAAAATCCCTTTACCGACCCTCATCATGATTGCCAAAAATCCTTTTTGCTTCGCAAATCCTTTCAATTTTGTTTTATGGATTCTTTCTTTTTTTTTTGTACAAGCTAATCCATATGACCAGGTGATATTTTTTGACCAAAGGGATCATCATTTTTATTTGGGAATAAATAAATATCTGGGTATCTTCTTTTTTTTTAACTCAATTTCAATATGCTTTGGATATATTCAACCAGTGTCGGTGTTGTGGATTTATTTTGAAAACATTTTTTTTGTTTTACCCTTTTTCGACATTCGATGGAATATTTATATAAATATTGTTTTTGTGTCGATTTGGCAGGTGGACTTTTATCTTTGAAGTTAAATCCAGGATTGAATTTATATTTTTTTGTTGTGTACTACTTGTTACTTGGGTGGATTGTAGCAGATATAGGTATAAAAGAAGATTCAGTTTAGATATTATATGGATTCGGATGTTTTTTTTTTTTTTGAGGTCAACATCTGTTTTAGTGAGGCTTGTCTTATATTTTTTTGCTTGTGCTTTTATTTTGATAGTGGATAGTGTCTCTTTCCGGTTGGGAATATGGAAGTGGAAGCTGAGCTGCAGATGGACGCACTTCCTGTTATTGTTTTAAGGTTTTTGTAATCAATATTTTTGCATTTCAGAAATGCTGGTAAAATTTTACTTATCAACCAAAATCAGCTTCGATTGGAAATGGAGGAATTCAGTGGACTTTGCAATCTGAGGTATGATTGCAAAGTCCTCTGATTTCCTCCATTTTCAATCGAAGCTGATGACGTGTGCTTGCTCTAGGATAATGAAAGACAGAAGCTAAAATCTTTGGATTAAAGATCGGTACGGCCGGCGAAAACAAAAAATATCAGAATTTGAACTTCCTGATCTGTTCAAATGTTTGTAAATGTTTGCGCAATCTTGAGGATTCTCTGGCCAAATCGTATCTCTAATGATGAACTTCATGCGACAACGGGACAGGACGAGTGAATATTTCTCCACAGAAAATAGTCTAGCGACGTTAAATCGAAGGATCTTGGAGGCCAACTCACGGGTTCGAAACGTGAAACTATGCGGTGACCAAAGGTTTCTTTTAATAAATCAATTCTGGTACGAGCTGCGTCACTTGCAACAAGTCTTGTTGAAACCACAGCTTACGCACGTCATGTTTGATCAATTGAGCAACGAAAAGCCAATAATCATGGCTCTATAGCAGACACCATTGATTCTAACGTTCTGGTCAGCACCGGCCGTTTTTGAAGAAGAACGGACCAATGATTCCATCAGCCCATAAAGCACACTAAATAGTGGATGTAACGGTGGTGCCTCAACCCGCACTTGGGAATTATCTTCACTCCAAATACGGCAGTTTTGTTTATTGAGGAATCCAATTCTTTTATGGGAATTGGGATCGGTACCAATTGGAAGCATTGTTCAGGCACTAGACAGCAGTTCAAATGGCCGCAAATTGAAAAAGTGTTGCTAACTTAAAGTACGAGTAATATACCTCTATAGCAAAAAACGCTTTACAATGACGTAAAGGACAGTGGGTTAGCCAAACGCTTCCAAGAGGTAACGAGTGCAAGGGATGCATTGGAACCCTTTCAGTCGGAGTGACTAGGCCGACCTAGAAGCCCTTTGCGAAGAACGATCGAAGGGGAATCAGCAAAACTGGGGTAGAGTTGGAGAAAGCTGAAATGCATCTCCAAGAACCGTACACGATGGTGCTTAGGAGTAGTTAAGGCCCTGCGTTCCGTAAGGGGAAACTAACTGATATTAACAAGTCCGAGGATCAAAGTAATTTTGTTCTTTTGAAAAGCGGCTGATTTTTTGAAAAAGTCATAATGCATATTAACACCTTTTTTGGACTTTCTTAACTTTTTCCATCACAACACCAACACTGGGATTTAGGTTTGGATTTCCAAATAAAACACGACTCCTTTATGTACATATACCGACTGACGCCATTATTAAAATTAAAATCTCCCCTCAGCAGTTTCAAGTTGTTAATTTTATATCGACAACCAAAAATCAATTTTCATCGAGTGCACAATAAATTCTTGAGAAAAAAGAAATTTAAATTTTCTAAAATTCTCTTTATTTATCTCTATATACGAATAATCGTTATGGTGTAAATATGAAAGATTATCCCTGTTCACACCTATATGGATATAGCTCAGAATCCATCCAGATCTATGTCAAAACAAAAAAAAATAACGTTCCAGGATTTCTTTTTGCTGATTTGCATTTATAGAACGAACGAAGACAACGAAGCATAAAAACACGGGATGCCCCAAATACCGTTATCGGGTGACATATATATTTTTATGGTTCATCCTCTCTCTAGTTTCCATTTTCCTCCATTTTTTTTTTCTCTTCAAAGGATACAAAAATCATTTCGTAATTTTTCCTATCGCGATTTCTATTTAAATTGTCACCACATTGCTCGTTGAATTCAATTGGATTATGAAAACGCTTTAGAAAACTCTTATAGAATAGTGAGGGTGAACAGATGTGGGGGGAGGGGGGAGGGGGAAGCAATCACATCAGAAAAAGAGATGAAAGTGTGAGTGTGATGTGTGTTTGTGGAGTTTGGAAGTTTAAGTGGAAAACAGCACGCTAAAGACTTTTGAGAGGAGAAAGTCTATAAATTTTACCTAGTTGGGACACATTGACATCTTATAAGGGTGCGACTACATACAGTGCACAATTGCACAATGCACACTGCACATAAATTTCACGGTGCAATTATTAAATAGCTTTTTGTGGAATGCAAGGATAGATGTCAAGATAAATAGGTTCAATGAGAAAGTTTGATCTTAAAATTTATTGAATTAAATTCAAGTCTTTAATTAAATTATATTATCTATATATAAACATTTTTGAGAAATTACATTAAAAAAAAAATAAATCTCAAATATCAAAATTGAAAGAAAAATCCCAAAAGCTTTTATTATATCCTCTGATTCCCATCATAAGCCATAATATTCCATCTACCATGTTTTAAGCTCCATGCCAAAATCAAACCGCACAACCATTCACATGCGATTAATGAAAATTATTTTGAAAAGAATTTCAATTTGGCAAAATCCCTCTTGCTCTATTCACACTCTTAAGCAAAAAAAAAACCCAAAAGCACCAATGTTGGTTCACTATACAATACGACGTGCAAGGATGCTGGACTGAAGAGAAAAGAAAACAAAACCGTTGCATTAGTCCATATATAATAGTGTTCTCGGAATATAGTGGTCATAACAGCTCTACAACCATTTTACACAACAAAATCGCAATTTTTTATGAAAAGAAATACAGGTGTATATGAATGCGAAAGGAGAGAGATAGAATTTCAAAAATAATAAAATATCCTTTTATCCTTTGCCTTAACTTTTTTTTTTGTTTTTGTTGACCATGTCGTTTTGGCAAAAGTTCAAGTGCAGTAAATCCTTTTATGTTTTTGTTTCAAATATTGAGTGTGTATACATTTTTATAAATTCAGACTTTTAGTTGTTGCATTCAAGGATATACCTATGAAAGGACTTACAAGCTGAAGATTAGGGGGAAAATCCAGACTGGCGTAAAACTAGAATACTTATACTCTGGGATCTGCAAAAATAGGAGATTTATTTTTATTTTGTGTTTGATATCATTTAACGGGTTTTTTGTGAAAAAGCCGCTGACGAACTTTTCTAAAAAAAATCAAACAGCCTCTATACATGTTGGGGAGGGGGATACCATGCAACCGAATTAGTTTCGTGCCACTGCCAAAATTTTCAGGTTCCGTTATTTTTTTTGTATTTCATCGACTTTACTACAAGCACTTACCAGTGTCTTTACATTAGAGATGCATTCCTGAATTGCTGCACCCATCAAACAGACTATGTTCTTGTACAACAACAAAAAAAATGTATGACCATGTCCTTGGATAGTTCAAGTTAGATGGGGCAGAGGCGGATTTAAATTTTTTCTGATTTTGGATTAGAAATTACCTTTACCTCAATAGAAGTTGTACTGTCTGATTCTCGCAAAATAAAAGCTGTTGTGCCTCAGGGTTCCGTATTGTCTCCGACTCTCTTTCTTATTTTCTCATCAAAGATCTCTTGTTTTGATGACTGGAACTCGACAGCATTGTAAAATGGGGATTAAGAAACCGTATAGAATTTAATAATTTCAAAACTCAATGCTGTCTTCTATCATTAAAGCAAAGCTATCCCTCATGTCGCTAGCTTTGAAACCAAAAGCCTCTCAGTTCTCGGTGTATGCATCATAAATTTTTTTTGGAATGCTTATGTATTTGATATCACCAAAAAAGCTGCTAAAAGCTTAGATTTGCTTCGTCAATGCCCAAAAGTTGAGTATAATAGGTATTTTTTGTAGAGGTATAGAACTTTAAGTTAGCAACACTTCGTTTTAACTGGCGGCCATTTTAACAGCTGTAAAGCAATTTTTGTTTAGTTCAGTTTGTCATTTTATCATGAATAAAATTGATTTATTGAATTAGCCTCCAAGATTGTGCGATTTAAAGCCGCTAGACTATTTTCTGTAAGGATATGAGAAGTCGCTTGTATATGCCGATAAACCCGAAACAATCGAACACTGCGGAACCGCTACCCGCTGCAAATGCATAATTTTCAGAACTTCACATTTACCTTCAATTCGACTAAATCCCTTCCTGAAAAGGAAGCTTCCGTAAAGGAACTTCCGTAAGCTGAGACCCTGCGAGGAGTATAAAACCCTTCTACACCAAGTCTATGTTCCTTCATACAACAAAACCCAAGAACACAGATCAAATCTTCTTCCGAAACCACTATTACTTCAACAGTCTATATAAACCAACGTCGCGCCATTGCCACCGTGGTTGCAACAATTCGTATTGCAATTTCCTGTTGTGTTAGGCTTTGTTAACGGAACCATAAAAACAAGGACACTCCTTTTCTGCGTCTAGCCTTCCTTCTATACAGCACAAAAAAAAACTTTAAACCCGGCACGGTTCCAAAAGCTAAAAACCTACACCAACTTCAAAGCCCGCGAGGTTTTCTCGGTGGCCAGAGAACTGTGGCAACGGCGGGTAGGCAGGCGGTACGATGGTGATTCATTTTTGTGCCAGCAATTTCCAAAGAGGCTTTCTCAATTTGGATTTGGGTATAGGTTTAGTTTTGTTTTTGGCTTTTTCAATCGTTGATAAGATTCCTGGCGGGCATATAAAATGTATACAAAACAGTTTGGACACAAAGAACAAAAAAAAAACACATTTATTAAGTTTGATTGTTGTTTTGGCAGACTGCCTGAAGGTCTATACGAAGTTTTTTGGTTCCGGGATTTTTTTTTTGTTTTCAAAATTTTCCTCCGAAGAGTTTTTGACATTTTGTATGATGGTTCGAGAGGATTATAAAAGTGGTAGGCCATATAAGTGTTATGGTATTCAGTAGGTCATGAACAGGAAACATTTTTATATAATCAGTGACAGTGACAAATTGCAGTTTGTGCTGCTATTTTGACCGTGAAAAGTTGCTTTGGATCAGTTTTTTTTTCGTGTTGTTGCGGGTTGTAAATTATCTTTTAGGAGATTTTTGAAGGTCCTGCTTGTGGGTTTTTGAGTTATGACAGCAAAGGTTAAGGGTTGAACTTTTGGTTTTATTCCCCAACTAAGGAATATTTGTTAGTTGGGAAAACCTTACCCCAGTTATACAAGCTTAACGTTTTTACCAATTGGTGATATTGAATCTTCAGTTTTTAAAGAATTTTAAAAGTTCTGACTGTTTTTTTAAAGCCTTGTTATGGATTTTTACTCAAGACAGGTCAAAATTCATGAATTTTTGATTCCGGAAAAAAAAATACTTTTGCTTCATTTTCGAAAATGTAGCGTAAATTATTAACGAATCTACGGTTAAAAAGTTTGCTCATCTTAAAATTTTTGAAAATTCACATTATCTTTACCATCACTCAGCTTCACACAAAAACCAACCTATTTCATCGAAAAGGTTTAACTCTGACAGTTGACTTAAGTAAAACCACAAAATGTTTATAACCAGTTCCATATTTTTCGATCCCTTAACAAAATTGTCAACGCGCAAAAAAAAAACGTCCGCATGCAAATAATGTTTTTTAATGTGGCTTCTTCAATAGCTTGAATAATATTGTGTGTGTGTCCCATTTCTATTGGGATAACAGATAACCCCATCTCAGGGCTTTTGGCATCAACAGCAGGATAACGTCACAGGAATAATTAAATATTTATCAGTTTTTGTCAGCCACCCCTTCTTGAAACACGACGCAAAATTAAAGGTGTGAAAAGATATATGGAGAAGGAGAGAGAGACAGAGAGAGGTTAATACTCCGGTTTAACATCGAGGGCATGTTAACCCGATAAGCGCCACACGACAGCTCTCTCTCTGGTAGACGTGGAAACGGGACTCCAAGTAAAGTTAAGCAAAAGGTTGTTTACCAAAGGCTAGAGAGACACCATCACAGTCGTTGATTAAACAAAACGAAAGGACGTAATAGAAATACAAAACACCGCCCAAAATATTAAGCTAATCTCGGTTTTATTTTTCTTCCATTTTGGATTTTCCTTTTTTTGCGGTTTCCCTAGTTCATTTTTTTTTTTTGCTTTTGTCATTCAGATACACGCACAAGAGAGTTTTGGCGGGATTTTATGTTGACATGGGGGACCTGGATGTGTTGTTGTATACCAACCTAAGTTGCACAGGACAAAAATGTTATAAGGATGGGCATGTTTGCTCCATTTCAATTCGAGGATTGCGTGAAACGAAGTGATAAATTGGCAGATTGTAATCTTTGTCGTTGAAGATAATTAGTACATTACGGCTGCCGAAATATTATATAGGCGACTCCATATATACCTTTCTCATCATATGCCACCCACTTGGGGATATAATTCGAGATCATTGTATAGATTTAATATTGTGTTATGTTTGCTATGTCTAGTGAAGATGATTTATAGTGACATCAATTTGGCTGTAAAAATATATATAACAATATATTTTATGTCTTAATGAGTTAGGTGAAAACGGGGGTGGTGAAAAAAAGAACCAGTGAACCAGATGAATTTTAGTGGCCAGGCATATCAGGGCGGGGATGGTGAAAGAACTCACCGGGAGGAATGTGATAATGGAAATCAAAGACGAAAAAAACAGAAAATATTTAATAAAGGTATTATAATTAATTTATTCACAGTGTAGATTAATGGAGCCTACGAAAATAAATATAATCTACCTTTTGAGAGCTATGAGAGAGTGTAATAGAAAAAAAAATTGGGGCTGGATTTATGAAATAGCTACGTCTATTGAGTAGAATAAGAAGTTAGATTAGATAGGCCTAATGTAAATTGATGACATTCTTCTTGACAAAATCTAATTATTAGGGCTTTGCCATTTTGAAAGGCGCACTTTTTGGGAATATTATTAATTACATTTTTTTTTTGTTGTTTTGTTCTCAGGATATCGAGTGATGGGCGTTTGATGAAAGTCGATATTCTTGAGAGAAAAAAAAATGATTAATTTTGTTCTTTTTAATAAAATAATAAAGAACATTTATTGGGAATGTTTTTGAAGTTCACTTTATTGTTTCGGAGATATGAATGTAAAGGTATGTTAGATTTTCATGAAAAGTTAAAAATAATTGATTTGTATGGGTGTTTTGATCTTTCTGTCAAAGCTCTTCGAATCCATAAATCTCACAATAAAAAGGTCGTGCCATGTCGAGTTTTGATATCCCTGCCAAACTGATACGGCTTATCAGGATGACGTTGGAGAATGCTTGTTACTGCGTCAAAAGCGGAAGAGACTCAACCGAAACTTTCGAAACCACTAGAGGACTTCGTCGAGGAGATGCGATGTCATGTAGCTGCTTCAGAAATGTTCTTGAAAGAGTGGTGCGCAACACCATACGCCAATATAAATGGCACTATCTTTCAAAAATCCACACAATATCTAGGATATGCAGCAGACTTCGAAATTATGGGAAGAACCAAACAAGCAGTTTGAGGCGAACAAAATGGGTCTTGTCATTAACTAGGACAACTACTGTTATCAAATAGAGTCGATTCACACCGCAGACTTAGTCAAAACCTCACAATTGATAGGTAAAACTTCGAGGTGGTAAACGCACCTTTGCTAATCGCTGTTTTTTTTTTTTTGCCTAAACAAGCAGTTGAGGAATAAAGCCCTATCGCGAAGCACCAAAGAGACACTGTACAAAATCAGACTTGCTGTATGGTACTGAAGCATGGACCCTCTCCGAGATGGATGAAGGATCTCTTGGTATCTTCGTGAGGAAGGTTCTACGTACAATTTACATATGGACCAGTTTGTGTCGACAGGCAAAACAACATCTGGCGGAGGCGATATAACCATGAGCTGTACAGCGCCTTGCCAATGGTCATAAAAATGCGTGTTCAACGGTTCAGATGGCTAGGGCATGTTGAGCGAATGAACATTGAAGATCCAGCCCGTAAGGTACTCAACGTCAAGCCTGAGGGAGCAAGCAGCAGAGGCAGGCCTCAACTCCTGTAGAGTGATCAAGTTGAGGCCGACGCACGTCAAATTGTTAGTAGAAACTGGAGGCAGCAAGCTAGAGATCGAGTATAAGCTGGCGAAAGTTATTACTTGAGGCCCATAGGAGCACAATGCGCTGGCTGTAGCGCCAATCAAATAAAGTAAAAGTAAGTAAATAGGCCTCCCAAATTCAAAAGGAGTTTTTATTTAAATATCTAAAAATCATTTAGGCCCTGAACACAAAAAGCCTTTAGAAAAGTATTAAATATTTAAAAAGTAAAATTTACTGACTTCCGAAGATGAAAGAAATAGTGTCAGAATATTATGGAGACCTTAGAAGCAGAATTACAAATTTTAAGCTGCGAATCCATTCTAACAATAAAAATTGGATTAGTAATTTTTTCCTAGATGCTTGTTTCAACCGTCATTTATTCATCTCAAACAACTTCTTTGAAAACGCCAGAACATAATCCCACATCTATGGAGAAAAAAATTACGTATACGCCCAAGTGCACCTATTGTTTTGTTTAAGATTAACAGTCACTTGGTTTTTTAAAATTTATTTCTTAAATTGCACAGCTCAAACCAGTAACTGGATGTTATAAGAAGCTATCTGGTGGTTCTAAATATGGTATTTAATTGCAAAGCATAATTTCTTTTAGTTTTTTTTTCGTGCGGTACGAAATTCTTAAGCATCGTAGATTAAAGCTTAAAAACAAAATTTAACAAGGAATCTTTCAATGACTTCGTTTTTCGCTCGAGGTCGAAAAACTGGATTGCTCATTGGTTAGGTATTTGTATACTGAATTTATTTTGGCGTGTTTGTAAAATATTATAGAGAAATATAGATAATGCAGTACTCGTTAAAAATATTTTAAGAGTTCTTCGGTTCAGATGAAAGTTAGAACATTCTGCGGCCCTACAAATTGTTTTTTTTTTTTTCATGCAAAAGTTAAAATGTTGAGGAACAGATTTCTTAAATTTGCAGTATAATTGGGGAAATGCAGTGTATTTTTATAGTAACCCTATAGAAATGTTTATTGTTGCAAAATATGTACCTGCTATCTCACAAGTATAAAAGCTTTTCTTAAAAAAATATAACAGCATTAAATCACCTCACAAAAAAGTGTCCCCAATCAAATGACGTGCAGTGTGTCTACTGCTCAAAATAAACTATAAATTCTTTAACGTATATTGAAAGTGACGTAACAGTAGGTATGATCAGTAAGAACTTTTTGAAAAAAAAAATTCTGAGCTTTTAAGTTACTTTTCAAAAATTTCTTTTTTCAAAAAAACGTTATTTCTAAATTCCATGAAACTAACCCAACATAAGTTTTAAAAGTTACAAAAATTTTATTTATTTGTAAGCGAGAGTCAATTACAGAGAAAGTCCAGTAGAGGCTTGGCCACTAAACGATACCATTAAAATTTGAAAATTTCAGCCTCGTCCTGGTACCAGTTCAGAATCATTTCGTAATATATGTTTTAATAATAAAAAGGTTTAGGTCACATTGCAATTCAGAATGATATCATTTTTGTGGAATTTGATCCACGGGTTATGTGCACCATTTTTTGCATTCACGCCGCCGTCAAATAAGTACCATGGATTAAATTAAACACTATCGCTTTAACCGCCAATGTATTTAGGGTGTCGGTGAAAGAAAAACACTAGATGTAACGATTTCACATTTCACAAATATTCATTTGCTATATTGGACTACCACTGTCCTTCGCCTTATTAGAACTGCGAATAATTAGAAGCAGTTCATCCATAAGCCAAAATTGAGCAGTAACTTCATGTTGTTTTTTGAATGCTTTCAAGGCTCAAAATGATTTTATTTGTCTAGCCTAAGTAAAAAAAAACGAAAAAGCTGAGTTGGTAAACAAAAAGTAAAGTCTCAAAAAGAATGCTCTTCACATCCCTACTCATATATTTAGCTTCATTATTATTCCAAAACGTTCTGCTTTTCTATGCTATATCATAAAATATTTAGCTGCCTATTAACTTCAGAAAAGGTACAAATCAAAAAGACTCCAAGTCAAAAAAAAAAAAATCATGAAAATGGCTTTATAGTCTTCACACTATCATACCAAAAGAATATATTCTTATTCCAAAATATTACCCTCAATACGCATCAGCCTTTTTTTTCCTCACATAAATTTGACAAGAATAAAAACCAACAACAACAACTTCATGAATCAGGGGTTAGATGAACCAAACATAAACTTTATCCATGCGACACTAAATGGATGTGTTCACAGAGCCATACAAAGGTGGATGTCGTAGAAAGCGATAAAGATAGAGAGATAGACGTAAGCCCCCCATCTCCATCAAAAAAGATAAATATTATATTCTGAGGATGTAGTAGAAGAAGACTTTAAATGCACAAACACACACCACTACACCCATCATAATAATATCCTGAAATACCGAAGTTGTAAACTTTACTTCAAGTGCTCCTTTGCTGTAGATATACATAGAAACGAGTACGTATATCCGTTTTAAAGGTTGTTTCTCTTCGGTTTTTATATATCTCTCTGTCGTTCGTTCGTTCGTTCTTCCCTGCTAGAACTATAGTTTTGGTTTGGTTCAATATTATATGTCCTGTCACTCCTCCAAGATATAAAATACGTGACATGCATTTCTGGATCAATTTTCATCGTTTTCGATTCCTTTTCCAAACACACTCAAAGTAAAAAAAAAAAAGGGAAACGACTTTTTGGCAAAGTAGGAGACCTCTCTCGCGCGATACAAGTCTTCTTCAGATGTTCCCCAGGGAATATGATTCCAGAACTCATAAAAGCTATTTTGTTATCTTTCAAATGCATGTCTCGATCAAAAATATTTGCAAGCACAAAACACAAAAAAAAGAGGGTGGCTGAGAGTTTATGATCTCGAATTTGAAGTGGATAAACAAAATGGAGTGGTTTGGTACTTTGGGGATTATCCCAGAAAGGACATTCTTAATTGAAAGGATATGTATTCGAAAAGCAACAACGTCGTCGTCGTCGTCGTCGTCAACATCAGGTTTTGAGTGGAGGTAAAATCGAATTAAAATAAAATTAAATAATGACCCATCGACAGTATAGAGTCGTGTCCTTGTCATTGATTTTATTTCCTTCCAAATCTGACAAGGACCAATGTAGATAAGACTGACTGACAAAATTACGACAACGACGACGATGATGTGATTCGAGGTATGAGATTGATTGCCATAAGTTGTTGTTGTTGTTGTTGTTACTGTCGTCAATATATATGTTTCTCTTTAAACTAAATGAGAGAAGTCCTTGGTGAAATTTCAATTAAAAATTCAGACAGGATGCCAGCAGCTGATGTGATTGCAGCATCAACAGCATTTCAACTCAACTCTATACTCGTATGAACGACGACAACATTTGTAACGCACGTTTGCATTTCGTTAGCAAAAGGATTCGAATTCGAATATTTTATTAAATTCGATTTACTCGCTCGCATCCTTGTTTGTACTCTCTTCTTCTACTCGTACTACATGAATATGTTTGTGTGTGTCTCTCTGTTTGTTATTGTGATTTGGCTTTAATGCATTCAGCTGATGATGCTGTGATTACATTTACGCAAGGGATTCTAGAGATTGTTATCCAGAATGCGAGGATGGGAGAGTCGCTCGATTCGGATTTGGAGGAAAGGTATCAATTGTTTCACCTGCAAATATATGCAGATGATAATAAACAGGATTCGCAGCACATACTCAGCTCCTGAAATGAGAATCCTCTTATAGCTGAGGTAGGTATAGATGGATAGATGATGACGATATACCGCTGCTGCTCCCATATTCCTACTCCTCTTCTATATGGATGTACTGTACATATGGTGATGACGATGATGGTGATATACAAGAGCCTCATGATAATTGTATTAAAATAACGGATTATTGAAATAGTAGATATTTGTATTCTATTGGGGGAGACAGAGAGAGAGATAGAGCAGACCTTAGTTGTTATAAAATGAAATTATCTCGTAATTAAATTTAAGTGATTTAATTGAAAGGGATTTGCATTTGTGGCAATGTTTTCGTTTGAACGCTTTTCCATTTTCCATTGTGAATGAAAGAGGTAACAGAGTGTTATACGAACTTCATTTATATATACCTTCAAATGTTAAAATTGTGCAATTGCAGATGCCACGGTAAATTAAGATTTGTTTAAAATTACATTCATATATTCCATTCATACCAAAATAATATTAGAGCTTATTTGAATATTATTTTTTGATTAAACACACTTTAAACAGAGAGAGAGAGAGAGGGAATTTAATTATTGAAGAAATATTTTATGATGTCAGTTTAAAGTGATAAAGGGATTAATAAACAATTAATTAAAAGAACATATTTCACTCATACATTTACATATATTTAGGATAATTGAAATTGACAAAGAATCTTATCTAATGAATAATTAAACGAAATAATTTTAATTACCGAAGTCATATTGATTAACACAGTAAACTAGTTGATTAAGGGTATTAACCTTATGAGCTTTTGGAAGTTAAATCAAATGCTTTGAATGGACATAGAACTCCAAAGATCAGACATTAAAAATGTTCATAGGGAAAAATTAAGTTGTAGTTCAGTAATTAAGGATAGTATAGCGGGTAGGTACTTATAGCTTGGTGTTACCAAGAACAGGGAAAGTACAAATTGAGAACTAAGCATCAAAAGTAATACTTTCGTTGATATTAGATATTTTCAGTATTAGACAGCCTCATGATTCAAATAACTGTTGCATCTTCCTACTATTTCCAACAAATAATGGACATGGCCGAAAATCTCTAAATAGAAACGAGACTTAGTTATGCCAGACCGATAAGTCTTTTCGAAAGTCCAAATTTTGAGCGAAAAAAATTTGGGGTGGAAAACTCTATGTATAAACTTGCTTGCTTAAGGTGGCGCTACAGTCCGGTGTGGACTTGGGCCTCAATCAACAGTCTCCGCCAGCCAGCTCGGTCCTTAGCTAGCTGTCTCCAGTTTTGCACTCCAAGTTGATTGAGGTCCTCTTCCACTTGTGTGCGCCACCTGAGTCGCGGTCTTCCTCTTCTTCTGCGTCCCTCGGGAATAGTGTCGAAGGCTTTCCGGGCCGGAGCATTGGTGTCCATGCGCTCTAAATGACCGAGCCATCTGAGTCTCTGGACCTTGACCCTTCTGGCTATGTATGAACACTAATCCGAAAAAAAGATCTTTTTTTTTTTTAATTGTTTTGAATATGTTCGATGGTCTTCAATTTAAAATGCGCCAATCAAATGCATCTTCACGTAAATTTTTTGTCTGCAGCCTAATTTATCGATCTAACATTTTAATGAAAAAAAATATCTCCAAGTCTAATTTTTACACAACAAATAAAAAAAGGACACTTTTGAATACCTAAGTACTCATACCATTTTAAGATTTGCTCAATAGAGTTAAAAATCGAATGAAAAATCAAGAAGAATCGATTAAAAATATCGATAACTTTTAAAAGAATTATGTCGATTAGTTTCGATTAAATTTGTTTAAAAAAAATCAATGATAATATTCTCAAAGCTTCAGAATTTTGCTAAATTATCCGAAAAATTTAATTGTTTGGTACTTTTTCAAACCAATACATTAATTATTGAAATTTTTGTTTAATTTTTCTTTCCTGGTTTTCAAAAATGGTTTCAAAAAACGCTAATTTTCATAAAATATTAAAAAAAAAACTCTTGATCCTGTAATTTTTTGACTGAATATAAGTTTTTAGATGCTAAATTAGAAGTTAATTCTTCAAAGACTAAATTTTCAGTTTTCCTCCTAAAATTTCGAACATCAGAGAATTTTGAAATACAAAACTTTTCACATATAGAATTTTGAATAAAGAATTTTGCATAATATAGTTTCACCTTCTAAAAAAACTTAATTGATATTTTGCGAACTACAGCCTGAACTACTTTTTGGTTTGCTTCGAATTTGGAACTTAAGAATTTCAGTAAGGCATTTGACAAAATCTCCAATAGACTTACATATACTTTTTAAATTATCGTTTCTTGGCTTTGAACCCTCTTTGATAAAACGGATTTCCTCTTACCTTGAAAACCGACATTACAGCGTTCGTTTCAGATCTGTCACGTCATACGCTTTCTTAGCTGACTCAGGTATTCCCCAAGGCAGGCACCTTGGCCCTCTTTTGTTCATTCTCACAATCAACGATATCGATAGGGTCATCAAACATTCCTATATCTCACTTTACACTGATGATGCCAACATTTTTCAAGACCATGACTCTTCCCTTATTCAACATGATCTTGACTGTTTTTCATGGTTTCTAAAAAAACTGCTTACAACTTAACGTTTCCAAGTGCCAATCAATCAATTTTTCCAAAAAAAATTAAAAACAAATTTATTTAGAATTATCAAACCGTTTTTCAAATTTTTTCTCCAAAAATTCGTATTTTTACGCAACAATAATTTTACTCAAAATTTATTCTAAAAATCATTTATTTAAGTTAAATGCAAAGCATTTTTTTTTCTCATTCACCGGCTATAGCTAAGATTTAAATAATATTCAGTTTTCATGTTAAGGCATTCATCCATGGATCGTTAAAAACGTTATCGCTCAGTTTTTAAATTCAAGCATGAACTTTCTCTTTCAGATAAAGAAATTAATATTAAAAAAAAAGAAGAGAATCCTTTTTATAAAATGATCTATAGCTTATAGTACTTTTTTCGACAAGGCAGGTGAATCTGAATTTTTTCCCAGGATCAACGAAAAAAAATATATTCCCATCGAAATTCCTTTAAATTAACCATGGAATATTTAAAAATTTAAAAAAAAAAACTATGCACGCTTACCAATAAAATTACGAAATTGTATCATTTTTGTGTCAGACAAAGGTCATTTACGATTTCTTTTTTTTTCTGCACCTAGACTCGCCGGACATTATATCAGGTAGTGAGTGTGACCTTTCTGTTGAAGGACCTTTATCAAAATCTTAACATCGTCGGTGTTTTGATGCGTACAGGTGTAAATTTGGAATTTAGAATGTTTATTCGATAAGGTTACACTCAAAAACAAAGAAGACCGAAAAAAACTCGCTTGGCAGGTGAAACAAACGATTTCGAATAAATTTTTAGATTTAGAAAATTACATGGTTTCACTTTGATGATGGTTGGCAGGTGAGTTAGAGTTTAGAAGAATATATCTCTTCATCTATAACTGCAGTGGTTTTTACACCTTTATATGCTCGACCAATAAAAACAAATAGGGAATTAACTTTGGAAGATATAAAAATTCTCTAAAAAAAGAGGATTCCCATCTGCAACTTTTTAACTGTCAATTGAGAACAAATCAAACTAAACAAAAAAGGATTTTTGTTAAAATTTTCCACCTGAACAAACAAACCAACTCATACCTAATACGAACATAGCTGGATTTTTATATAGTATATAAATTCTGTGCGCCACCTTTTGCGTGTACACTAACCGAACCGACGACACCGGTGTTTGCTGTCAGGATAAAAGAGCCAAATCATTTGTAACAAATGTCCATCGAATATCGATTCAAAAGCAAAAAAAAGTCCTAGTACCTACCGTGTGCCAAATAATGTCAGGATTCTGTGCCAGTCATTTGTATCACTTTAAGGGAAACATCACACATTTAGGGCCAATAAAAATTGCATCTTAAGACCCAAGTCGATGGGATACCTAGACGAAAGGATACCGCAAGATAAATGGGTAGCAATAAGGAGCCCGACAAAACACAAACCAGCAACTGTATAGAGAGAGAGATAGGTAGCCAGCAGAAATTCTTGTTGGAGATGAAAAATCACCACAGGACATTAATCAAACGCAATGTGTACGATGTCATGGTGATTGCAGAGGACACTCAACGACCAATTCGAGGTTAAGAGATGCATTTTTGTTCACGAGAGGGTCACCAAAATAATCATGATTCCATCAAAAATAATGAAAAATGCATTTATTTGTAACTCGATTTAAATTTGATTTTTATACCATTCCCTTTATCTTCTTTTAGTCCTTTTGTAGGAAAAACCAAAAAATTACAAAGGAATAAATGATGACTCTTCTTATTTTTCTTGAGGTGTGTTTTTTTTTTTGTTTAACCTCTTTTGTTGAATATTCCTTTTATTTTTGCAAAGACACAAAATACAAAAAAAAAAAATTAAGGACAAAAGGACACAATGGACGAAAGCAAAAATAAAGAACGACAATAAACCCAAAAAAAAAAAGAAGAAAGAAAAGAATTGAAGAAAATGATCCGACGAAGAGTACGTCTGATAACAAAAGACTGACCCAGCATTGTCCATTATTTATTTATACTGTTGACTGTCCATAGTGTGAAAGAAAGGACATTTTTCATGGTCAATAGAATTACAATAGAATTACAAGACTTTTGTGGAGCAATTACCAGGTGTTAAAGAAACCGAAAGGCGTGCACTAATTGCGAGTGCGACGACTTTTCTTGTGAAAATGGGCGGCAAACAAGATGCTGCTGCTGCTGCTGCTGCTGCCAAAAAAGGCGGTAACGGTCTGTAAAACATAAAACTGTAATTAGGTATTGTACCTTTTGGTAGTTCAAATTAATTTGTGTTGAATAAATGTACATCGGTATCGGCGAGTCTCTCTTTTGATTTCTGCTGATATTAATCAAATCAAATGACTATGGACGTTTTTATATGGAATTGTAATTTTTTTATGATGCTGTTTTGTTTTGTATTTTTTTTTTTTGTAGGGTTCCAGTCATCTTTGAAGAGTAATTTCTTCGTTAGAAAAAAGACTGTTGAAGTTGATGGCGCCTTTGATTTTGCCGGGGAAACATAACTTTTTCTTGGTCGGCAGTGCTTTAAGTGGGCAATACTTTTTTACTGGCGGCCATTTTAACAGCTGTTAAGTGATTTGTGTTGAGTTTGGTTTGCCATTTCAAGAATTAAAGCCACACGATCACCTAGCGAGACGTAGATTCGGAGAATGGACATAAAACAATATTGCTCATCCCGATTTTTATAGAGACTTTCGCGAGCTTTACTTTTGGTTGAATAGGTACGTCAGTAAACAAAACTGCCGTATTTTGAGTGAAGATAATCCTCAAGTGCATGTTGAGACATCGTTTGAAAAAGGTGACTTTTAAACTGCCTACTAGAGTCAAAGCTCTTCAACTCCAGAAATCTCACCATAACATCAAAACTGCTGCTGTACAGGACCATGGTCGTGCCAGTACTCACGTTTGGATCCGAGACTTGGGTGCTTGGCAGAAGACACTCCAACCTCTTAGTCGCGTTCGAGAGAAAAGTCTTAAGGAGAATTGTTGGCCCCATATGTGAGGAAGGACGATACCGGAGACGGTGCAATCTACCTTGAAGCAGACATAGTGACATTATTTAAGCTCGGTAGACTCCGGTGGGCAAGGCACCTAGCTCGCATGAGCGAAGAGGAACCATCTAGGAAAGTCTTTTATGGTACATTCTATGGTAGACCATGCTTGCGCTGGAGAGATGGCGTAGACCAGGACGCCCGAAGCCTTGGGGTGCACAACTGGATGGCGTCGGCTCGAGACCGGGATAGGTGGAGAGATTTGTTGAAAGAGGCCGGGACCTCACGGCGGTTGCCGATCTGATGATGATGATGACAGTTTGGTGCGCTTTATGGGCTAATGAAATCACGATGCTGGCGGGAAGGCTACAGTAAATGGTGACCGCTATAGAGCCATCATTACCTACTCTTTCGTTCCACATTTGAACAAACGTGATGTGCAGGAGTTTTGGCTTCAACAAGACGGCGGCGGCGCCACATGTCACACAGTTCGTTTCGCAATTGATTTATTGAAGGACACATTTTGTATTTCATATCCTATTTCACATAATTTCCAATCTACACTTCAAACTCTATACTTCGCAATTTAATTTTCTCAAAACCTCAGGTGAGCCGATCTTACACCATCAATTTGCATGTCCCCTCCATTCTACTGATCCAACAAAGATATCTCTTCCTTCTTAATTGAATGATAATAATCCATGCTCCTAACCAAAACACACATTCCAGAGGAAGATCAAATTATTCTCTTGGTATTAATCAAACTTAGAGTATGACCATTCAAATTAAGTATCCCCACGGTGATAATATTATGGTCGGTTGCTCCAGTAGCTGCGTTCCGATTATACATAACTCTTAATGCCACTAGGTATATATCCATCAATTCCAATCTATTTTCATCGTCATCACCATCACCATCATCATCGAGCTCCCAAAAACATATTATACATAAAACTTTGTCCAGAGTGGTAAGTAATCAACAAACTAATGACATTTTGTCGAGGACTCGTGTCGTCTCGTCGACAACCAACGAAACGACAACCAGCTAAAGTGTGACCTCAATATACACAATATTATGGGAACCAAAACACACAATCAATTTGTGGCCATCTCATTAATCCCACCTGAGCAATCAAATTAAGTCAAAGCAATTGTTTCTCTTGTTATGGGCTTATATTAGAGTTGATGTAGAAGGGAAGTGTTGGGAGTATTATCTGGAGAAAATTGCTTCTTGAGAAGCTATACATCCTGAAGTTGTAGAAGCTATATCAGAGAAATTTATAGTTTAAAAAATTGTTGAAAACTTTTTGATTACAATATTTTAAAAGTTTCTCATTTTCAAAATGAATAGATAACCTGAAGGCAAAGTCAAAATCTTCATCCTCTTCCAGCTTTGAATCGGGTTTATAGGAAGCTCTTCTTTAAATTGTTCTTTTATAAATCGATTTGTTTCTTAATTAGGCCCAAGGCCAAAACTACAAAACACAAAAAGAAAGTGTCGAGAAATTTTAAAATTTCCTTCGTCATCATTTTGTCAGTATAGTTCAGCTGAATTTCTTCCAGAAATGTTTGTGACCGACCGAGAGTTGGAACTGAAGAACTTTCCTCAAACTCCTGATGAGACTTGTGGATTTAACTTAAATTTATAAAGTTGTTAAGCCGGAAGAGGTGTGGTCATCAGGCATTTGCTAGTTTTAACCCGAACAACACAAAAAGGACTCAAAAATGTCTGACTTATCCAAATACCCAATTTAAACCACAAGATTGATGATTTCTTCTTCTCCGGTGTCACTCGAGGCAAAATACCAACAAGAAAGGAATTCCTATCTTTATGCTCCTTACAACATACACATGATCCTTGTGCTGGTCCTTTGTATATCTATATAGATTTAAGGAATTTCCTCTTATCATACTCAACTTTCTGTCAAGTCAGTCAGTTTTCAGCTAGAGCTTCCCACCATTCATACCCTCTATCGGTCCATATGGATTTCTATACAGACACAAACAAAGGAGAAGAGTAAAATTAAGGTAAAGGGTATAAATCCGGTGTGTCCCTAAAATGGAATTACTCTTCTTACGGTTGAGTAAAGTCCTTTATGGTAATCATTTGAGGTGGAGAGAGATTGCTTGCCTACGATATGACATTTCATTTTATACTTTTTTTTTGTTGTTGTTGGTCTTCTTCTGTGCGATGGAAAACTATATTGGATCCTCCTGAAGGATACACTATTCACATATTCGTATATACGTAGAAGGTAGAATATGAAATCAAAATATTAAATCTATTTCTACTACAAGAATATGGCTAAAAAGGGGGACAAAACAAAAAACAAAAATCTGAAAGGATTATTATGATAACTGGTTGATCGTCGGTCGTCCTTAGCAGCGGCGGCGGACGGCGGCAGTAGTGGTGGTTCGGTTAGTATTCTTCTATGTTTTTATGTCCTTTTTGTCTCTTTTGTTGCAGATAAATGGTATATTGTGCATGTGTGTCCTGTCGTCTTTTGTGTATTTTTTTTTTTTTTGTTAGGTTAACTTTGGTTTGTCATATGGATTAGACGAATAAGATAAATGTGTGACAGCGGCACACCTGTGATTTTTCTTTTTGATTTAAAATTCATTTATAAAATTGTTTTGATTTTGAATATAATCTACATTGTATGTTCGTATATAAAAAGGGAAGATTTCCATTGATTGTAGCCTTCCGGCCAGCATCGTGATTACATAAGCCCATAAAGCACACCAAACAACCCTCATCATCTTCGGATCAACCACCGGGGTCTGGTCCTGGCCTCTTTCAACAAGTCTCTCCACCTGTCCCGATCTTGAGCCGACGCCATCCAGTTGCGCACCCCAAAGCTTCGGGAGTCCTGGTCTGCGCCATCTCTCGCAAGCATGGTCTACCACGTTGCCGTCTACCATAGAGTGTACCACAGAGTACTTTCCGAGCCGGTTCCTCTTAACTCATGCGAGCTAGGTGTCCTGCCCACCGGAGTCTAACGAGCTTAATTTTTGTCTCTATGTCTGCTTCAAGGTAGATTGGGTACCGTCTTTGGAATCGTCCTTCCTCACATATGGGGCCAGCAATTCTCCTTAAGACTTTTCTCTCGAACGCGGCTAAGAAGTCGGAGTTTCTTTTGCTAAGCACCCAAGTCTCGGATCCAGACGTGAGTACTCGCAGGATCATGGACCTGTACAGCAGCAGTTTTGAAGTTGTGGTGAGATTTCTGGACTTGAAGCTTTGACTCTAGTAGGCAGTTTAAAAGTCACCTTTTTCAAATTTAACGGTGTCTCAACATACACTTGAGGATGGTCTTCACTCCAAATACGGCAGTTTTATTTACTACATTCAACCAAAAGTAAAGCTTGCGAAAGTCTCTTATGAAAATCGGGATGGGCAATATTGTTTTGGGTCCATTCGCAGAATCTACGTCTCGCTAGGTGATCGTGTGGCTTTAATTCTGGAAATGCCAAACCAAACTAAACACAAATCACTTAAAAGCTGTTAAAATGGCTGCCAGTTAAAAAAAAGTGTTGCCAACTTAAATTTCTATTTATCTGGAAAAAAAATCAAAATTTTTAATTTCTCCCCTTTAGTGCACTCATAATACATTTATTTAATGTCAGTTTTAAGCCACTTAAAATCGGAGTTGGTCAAATCTTCCATTTTGACACTCGTTAATGAACTTAAGTTTGAAAAATTGTCTCATTTATCAATTTTTTCCTGACCATTATTTTGTAATTAAGAATTCCAAAAGTCTAAATACTTTTTGTTGTTCAAAACTAAATTTAAAATCGTCCTTATTTAAATACCAAAAGTCTTCTGGGAGTGAAGATTGAGTCCTGGTATTTGTGATTCAAGAATTCAAGATTTCAATCTTTCTCGAGAATTTGGCATTCGGAAGTTTGTAATTCTTTATTTTGAAATCTGGGATTTCGTTTCCAGCCCCCTAGGAGATTATTGCTAAACACATAGACTTTTATAAGAATTTAATTTCAAAACTACTTCGCTTTAAGATGAAAATTCAACAAAAAAAATATATACCATTATCCTTTGACTGGCACTGCAACTATGAATAAAATATTTTTCTCCCAGTACAATGAACCCAAACTTACATTTTTGGACTTACCTGTCTATAAGCTATCATGACATTATGTAAACTTGGTATAGGTATTTCAAAACCCAAGTTTTCATTCTTCATCGTTATAACATTCTTGTAAATGTTTAGTTTTCAAAAAAAAAAAAAATTCCTTCTCCACATGCTTTATGTATCCAATATTTTCTAGTTGAGTCTCTTGTCCGTTCATTTGTGTTATCCCAAAACCCCCTAAGCTGCATGGACTCTTACGGAACTCTTAAAACCATATCTACTCCTTGGAAACAAACTTTTTCTTTATATCCTGTATCTCTAACTTAATACTATGCACCATGCGAAAGAAACTATATAAATTCCTTCGTCAGAAAAGGAATTTCTCTTACTACTCGTATATCCTTGCAGGCGCAATAGTATATCTGGAAAAAAGAAACATAGGTAAGGAAGGTAGATACATAGTTTGCAAAAGTTATGATACATCTTACTTAACTTATATGTAGTTACAACTAAACCACAAGACTGCGGATGGATACTTACTTACTCACCTTCTCCTTGGAAGAGAAAAGGAACAGATTTACAATCCGTTTTAGTATCTTTAACTATTGTTTCGTTATGTGATTTCGAACGTTTTATTATGGCCCCGAAGGTAATTAAAGTTTTCCATGTTTTGCATGCATAATAATGTCAGGTAATTTTTGGCACTAGCATATACTATACCGAGACCGAGATGAAGAAGAAAAAGTATCTACGCTCGCCCGCACTGTAAGGTAAGGATGAATGTTCAAGACCATCACTATCGCACCATTTTGTCGTTTTCATCTTCATCGTCATCCTTGTAAATGGTAGTTATTTTATATCCTTAACATAGCAAAAGTATTTTATACAAGAAGTACTTAGTTATACCTGAAGAAAATTTATCTCCTTGATGAATTTTATGAAATGAAAAAGTTATCTTTTCGTCCTTAAGGTAACTGAAGTTAGATGGATGCATATGCAAATATTTTAGGTGATTGGTTAGGTGATAGTGTTATATAGCGCGGGTATACTCAACCCACATTTAAAGTTGGTTTATACCTTCATTACTTCAATTTAATTCATAATGAATAGAATCCTTGTTATACAAGTTTATCACGGTATACTTGAGGTAGAGGTTTTTTGAAAGAAACTTAATTCTTGTCAACTACTAGCTTCTATAAGGATTTTACAAATTAAGTTTAAATATCTATGGGTGATTCTTCGAAAGTATTTAGTTCCTTATTTCAAAAAGAAATATAAACAGAGCTTCAGAACGGCAAATAAAATTATTTCTCGGTAAACGGTTTGCTTTATAAAACTTTTCTTAAGTTGAAAAAAAAAAAAACGAACTTCTTTATTTCCTTTTTCAGAATTTGTATATTTCATGAAAAATCTTACTTTTTATCAAAATATTCTGGTTGTTATTAGTGGTACTCCAGTAGAGTTCTAACTAGCAACGCCAATACCTCGAGCAAGGTACTGTATGCAATTATTGCGAAACCTTGGGAAACAGAAAGCCGGGAAGAAAAAGGGAATGATTGTCCAGTTTTTAAAGAAACTAGACTGGCAGTGGAAAAAGTGGAGAGGAATTTGCATACCAACGCAGTAGCCTAGATGAAAGTAAGAATCGTCCTGGAGTTAATAATAGACCACCTCAAACAAACACTCGACGCCGAAGAAGCAGGATTCTTCACTTTAACACTTCCTGTCTGGTAGAACTTAAAACCTTGCGAACCATCATCGAACAGTTCATTGAATACCGATCACTGCTTCACCTGCAGTTCATCGACTTTGATATTGCTGATGAATACTTTACTTACCAACTACTTCTTGTATCTTCCTTTGTTTCTGAAACTATGCTTTCCAATAGTTGCACCTAACAACTAAGAAGTCGCTGACACGAAGAAGTTGGTGATTCAGTGAATAATTCTGAAAAGAGAAAAGTCATTGGGCCCTACAAAATAACATCTGAACTCTGGAAAATGATGATGACATCTGTTCTAGCTTGGCTCATGGTTCTCACCTTCAAACATAACTGCGGTGACCAAATGCACAATCAATGAAGATGCACTTATTCTTCCAATGCAACCGGGAAGGGTTGTACACGAAATTGTAACATCTACCATTCAATCAAGCTAATGCCACAAACCATGAAGATCGTTGGTCGGGTATTGGCAGCTTACGAAAAAATAATACGGCTATCTGAATAAAAAAGTATGTTTGTTTCGGGTGACCCCGGCGCAGTCTATGCTTGACTGATACCCTGGCTGTGTGGGTTTGATCCCCATAGTATATTCCTTCAACTAAACCCACTCCTGGGATTTAAGGAGATAATCAAAATCTAATTTCTCGATCCACTTTGCCACTGTTTATCCGTCTATTCCTTCTAACAATGTCTATTTTGTAAGACCCAAGGTCTTACCACAGACGTAATCCAAAGTTTAAGAATCAGAGTGGAAAAAATCGGCATTCCACGAGATCAAGAAGTTTCCAATTAGTGTCTTGACTTCTTGGCTCTTTATTTCAGTTGTTGAATTTCTTCTTAAGGATAAGGTTGCAAAGTGAATCGGTAGTTCTTTGCAGATGGAGCAATCATATAGGGAAAACTTTACGTCAAAAATACCACCTTGGATGAAATAAAGCTGGTACCGCAATGTAAAAAGAAGATCCCCGAGAAATCAATTCAAAATATTACTGCACACGATGTCGACGTTCAAAAAATATTTTGCGGAAGAAAATCAGACGTAAAAACTCCTGGAACAAACAAATCCCACGACGCGACGCTTTTGATGTGACTTTTGATGTCTCTTCAGGTCAACCTGATCTTAAACCCAAAAATCCAGCAGCGTAGTGGGAAGAGTTGTGGTTCCTTTCAGTTAGAAGACTATTTATTTTGACAAACGTCGATAAAAGAATAAAATGGATCCGATAACTGATGGCTCCAACAAAACTCGAACTTCTGTTATAGCTGCTTCCCTTCTTTTTACTGTCTCTCTCTCTCTCTCTCTCTGTTTCCAAAAAGAAATTTGCAATCCAATTTAAATGCTGCAATGCAAATCTTTACCAAAATTGATTCTTTTCGTCCGATCCTACATAATCCGATTCTGCATGCATATTAACCCAAATCCAATTGAAGCGCATGTACACATAAAACCAAAAACCTACCAATTATTATCCCGTCCACCAGGTGAAATTCAGTCCCGGATTATATCTCTTCAGTACATTTTTATAGCGGTTTACCTGATGGAGCGATATACCATCACAATCACTACATGGATATACATTCATTCATCCAAGCAGCAAACACAATTTATTGGGTTGACTTCATCCCGAGATTACATAATTAAATGTTTCCTCTTTTGGATAACGTATGTAGATAGAGATGCCTCACTGCTCACTTACTATAGGTATATATATGTGATCCAGAAAACCCAAGCAAGTAAAAGGAAAAAACCATAAAAATTACTGATGATGATCTTCCCTTCTATTTGCTTCATATAGCTACGTCGTCGAGCAGAAAACAGCGAGAATAAGAGATTTTCAACCAAAGATATACTTTAACAACCATCTTCTTCCAAGCAACAGGTTGATGTTCTATAGTACAGTTCTGATGCTTCATATCCATCAGAAAATACACCTGCTCCGATAAAAAAAAAAAAACTCATAAAAGGAAGATTTAAAATTTCATGTATCACGTAATTGAGAGGTCGCAAGCATTAAAAATTCCAGTACCCTCTTTACATAACCCCATGTGCATGCATTTAATCTGCACAGTTTTCTTGGACAAAAACCCAATGGAGGTTTCTTTACGACAAACAACGACGATGACGTCGTCGTCGTCAACGAAATCATCCAGAAAATCCATTCGAGCAAGTGAAATCCATCATAAAACAGTTTTTGGATGTATATTTTAGGAACTTTAAATGCCACCGCTCTTCAATTAAGGACGTGTTTATGGGCCATTTCGAGTTGGCCTTTGGGGTTATTAAAAACCAGTACGAGTGTCAAGATAGCCTTGCCCTGCTTTTTAACTAATTAAAAAATGAAGTAACAACCTTCGTTGGTGACCCGACTGGTGACGTGTGAATGTGCGTATGACGGTTTATTGCAATACGAATTCCCTTCGGGTCAATAGTCCCCTCTGTATATTCTACTGTCGTATATGAATGCCGGAGGAGATGGAAAGAAAGCCATTTCCAAATATACCGTCATCATAAGATGATACAAGAACATTTTAATTTGTTCTGATGATTTTCTTTTGCATTTTTACGATGGGAACAAACATTCTCCCCGGCTGACTGGAGCGAGGCGCATCAGAATTCCAGAGACGATCATCATGGGAGTTAGGGGAGCCAATTGTTCCCTATGTTTTGTGATCCGTTTTAACGACTTGTAATGAAGTGTTATTATTGTTTCGGTGTAATAGGTTTCAGCTTATCTGATTCCGTTTTTGGTATATTAATATGAGAGCCAAACGAACCGTAGTTGAAATTGAATTGTTTTTTAAGGTTATCTTTATTTATAAATATGTACTAACTTAAAGTGAACTCACATAATTTGAGATCATAAAATATTTTTTTTTTCTATTTAAAGGAATATTTAAACTAAAAAAAAATAGTGATGTAGGGAAGGTATTTACAAGAAATAATTATTGACTTGTTTTTATGAGCTAATTAGCTTGGTTAAGTGCAGTTTAATGCGAAAGAAGTTGATTTACAAGGAAAATTGTTACTTTAAAATTGTAGCATTGAAATAATAGCTTTGGGTTAAAGTTTATTACTTCCATGACACTGAAGAGCAACAAAGCAGTTTCACTTGACAGAATTCCTGCAAAGCTTTTAAGAGTATCGTCAACAATAGCGATTGAACTACTACTACTACAGAAGAGTCGTAAAAGGGAACATTGTCAAGCTCCCAAAGAAAGGAGATCTTACGCAAAAATCTTCTCGGAGCGAATAAAAGGCCATCGAAGACATCAACGCTGAAAAAAAAACAAAATTCAGCAGTGGAGCTTTCTGTGTGGACCATGTTAACAGCTTGAGAATCATCATCGAACAGTGCATTCAATATTGACCACTGCTTTACCTGCTATTGAACGACTTTGAAAAGAGGTTTGACATTTTCCATTGGGCTAGATTTGCGCAGGAAGGGCATCAGAGTTAAGTAAATTGCTATTATCAATCCTGTATAAGATGGGCTTATAGAAAGTGGTATACTATTCTCAATACTGTTTCTGTTGGTGATGAGTGATGTACAGCACGCAGCTTTGTCGATTGGAAACGGAGGAATTCAGTGGACTCTGCAACAGTGTAACGGTCGAAGAGTTTTACAAAGCTGAAATACATCTCGAAGAACTTGGTTTGATCTGAAGAAAAACTTCGACAAGCTTCCCGGTTTTGGAATATTTTATGCCTGAGGCTAACAAAGTGCAGGTGACGTTGCATTTTTTTGATCCAGAAGCTTTTAAGCCTGCCCTTTTTTAGCGAATATTGATGGATGGTAATGTGCAAATGTCTTTTGAACTGGATTATCAGGACATCTTCTTTTTACATGTAAGTACTAGATAGGGTATTCATATTGTGAACCGTATGTAAGCAGTAGGCCAAAGGTATTCAACCCAAGACCTGCGGGCCTTACTGTGGCCCACGAAAGAATTTGAAGTGACCTGCTACGTCATCAACCTAAGGCGTCTTCAAACTGGCAAGTGACTCTTCACGACTGATCACATATCCAATTTATTTAAACTTTTCGCAGCTCAAATAGATACCCGAAATAGGGCTGTGTGGATTTACAAGGAAAATTGTTACCTTAAAATTGTAGCATTGAAATAATAGATTTCGGTTAAAGTTTATTACTTCCATGACACTGAAGAGCAACAAAGCAGTTTGACTTGACTGACAGAATTGCTGCAAAGCTTTTATGAGTATCGTCAACAATAGCGCTTAAACTACTGCACCCACTCAATGAGAGAGCTTGAGAAAACGGAGAGCGTTCCTGAAGAGTGGAAAAGGCAAAAATCATCTTGGAGCGAATAAAAGACCATCGAAGACATCGATGGGGAAAAAACAGGATTCCGTACTGGATCTTCCTGTGTGGACCATGTTAACAGCTTGAAGATCATCATCGAACAGTGCATTGAATATTGATCAATGATCACTGCTTTACCTGCTGGAGCATCAGAGTTGCATAAATTGCTGTTAACAATGCTACATAAGAAGCGCTTGGAGAAAACGGCATACTGTCATCAATACTTCTCCTGTTGGTGATGAGTGATGTATAGCATGCAGCTTTGTCAACTGGAAACGGAGGAATTCAGTGGGTCTGCAACGAAGTAACGGTCGAAGAGGACTCAGCAAAGTTGTTGAAGAGTTTGACAAAGCTGAAATACAACTCCAGGAACTGTGCACGATGGCGCGTAGGAGTACTGGAAGCCCTTTGGCTCTGCTTCCGGATTTCGTCGGTTTTGGAATGTTCAATGCCTTAGGCTAACTAAGTGCAGGTAACGTTGCATAATTTTTGATCCAGAAGCTTTTAGGCCTGCCTTTCTTCAGCAAAAATTTTTGGAAGGTAATGTGCTAGTGTCTTTTAAGCTCCGTTATCAGGACATTTTCTTTTTACAAGTAAGTACTAGATAGGTTATTCATGTTGGTATTCAACCCAAGACTTGCGGGCTTTACTGAAAGAATTTGAAGTGACTAGCCACGTCATCAACATAAGGCGTCTTAACAATGACATGTGACTCTTCACTATTGATCACAGATCTAATTTATTTAAACTTTTCGCAGTTCAAATAGATTTCCGAAAAAAAGATATGCCGTTCAGGACATCCACCTACGCACCAAGTGCTCGTTGCAAGAATATAGGATCTTCACTTATGATAGCTCCGTCAGCACCAAAGAGTAAATAATTGATATTAGCGTCCATCAGCTTATCCAAAAGCCAAAAGTCTAAGAGCCAAGGGATCAAGACGCTTTTCTGGTGCACACTTACTTTGATAGGCAACTGCTCGGTGAATCCTTCGGGCATCTTTCCTTCGTTTTTTTTTTTTGTATTTCTCATTCTTTTTCCAAGCCTTTACATTCATTAAAATTTCATATACAGACAACGACACCGACACCGACACCCATATACCAAGTTGCTCTCCTGATAATAATTCTAACACCATTACACCAACATGCCCATAATTAATTCAAGCTTTTGTGTCCAGATGTGCAAGCAATTATTACTTCATTAAAATAGAATCACCCACCATGATGGGCCAACCCGTCACACCCCCAAACCAAATTGTTAATGAAAATGTTTATTTAATTTCCGTTCGACTGGAAATGCAGTCAATATTACAAATGGGTTGTACAGCAAACCTATACAATAATGTCAACCCCTTTCTTTGGGGAGTGATTCCAACTCGAACACCCTTTATTTTCATTTGTAAGATTGCCATCTGATTTTGACCTTCCCATTGTCTCATTATTAAGTAATGAATACCATTACAAGCTAAAGCCCAGAGAAACAGGAAAGCCCCACAAAGGCAAAAACAACCCATCCGCCAAACGCACTAAATTTTATCTATCTTCCTATGGTAAGGTTTTGAAATGCACCTCATACTTCATTGAAAAACTTGGTTAAATTGAGATATCCCAAAAAAACTTTCTAGCCTGGCAATTGCTGGTCTTCGACTAATGGACAAGGTTTTCCATGGAAGGTGACAAAAAGAGCTTGTGTTTTAAATCCCTCTTCCTGATGTTGTGGTGTTCTCTTTGAAGGTTTTTTGATTCGAAAACATAAAGAACAAAAAAGTGAGTAAAGCACGTGTCGCAAATGGCCACCCATATTTCACCCTCTTAGGTACTCGAGCTTACGCTTTGGGGTATTTCAATTTTTTCCAAAAAACTTTGTGCGGTGATGTTAATGGGGTTTGGGCCAACACCCAAAGGCCCCATGGTTTGTTATCTGCAAATGGATTTTTAACGGAAAGCTGCTACCCCAATCCCTTGAAACTTGAAACTATGACAAGTCGTATATATGCATCAGCAAGACATCATCCAAAAGAGGGTAGAGTGTTTTTTTTTTTTTGTTGGGCGATGGAGTGGTTTTGGAAAATGTGTGTTTGCAGATGATGATCCAAGTGGGGCGTTAACTTTCTATGGTCTATTGCAAATTACTTTTCGGACAATAACCAAAAGATTCTATCTATAGCTACAGCATATACAAGTTTATGTGATTTCTCTTCCTTAGAAGAATAGAGGAAGTAATAAACATACGTTCTATAGTTTGCAGAGGGGGGTTAGCAATTTCTATGGACGGAGAACGGACGATAGTGAAGCAGTTTCAAAAGCACATAAGATCAAAACTATATACAAAAGGCAATTGTTCTTGGGGATGACGATGGGCGGATTGGAGCGATTTATGGAGGTAAATCAATTGGTAATTTTGGGAAAATATAGTGTGGTTAAGTGTCTGGGGTGGATCGGATACTGATACAGTGTGCTAGTGAATAGAAGATATTTTTGAAGTGTTTTTGTACCTATTCGCATTAGTGATAGGGGGCATGTTATGTTTATTGAAGAAATTTAATGCATACCTATGTAGAAGTTAAGTGTTATTAAAGATTGAGTATAGAAACAAATCGCTTATACTAAAAAAATATTGGCCTCCGCAGGATATCATAACAATAGTCGATAAAATTTAGTTGACTGAAAATTGAATACAGAATACGGAATACAGAATACAGAATAACGTATACAGAATGCAGAATAACAAATACAGAATACAGAATATCGAATACAGAATACAGAGTACAGAATATGGAATACAGAATACCGAATACAGAATACAGCGCACAGAATACAGAATCCAGAATACAGAACAAAATACAGAACAGAATACAGAATACAGAACAGAATACAGAACAGAATACAGAATACAGAATACAGAATACAGAATACAGAATACCGAATACAGAAAACGAAATACAGAATGCAGAATACAGAATACAGAAAACAGAACACAGAATAGAGAATACAGAATACAGAATACAGAATACAGAATACAGAATACAGAACAGAATACAGAACAGAATACAGAATACAGAACAGAATACAGAACAGAATACAGAATACAGAGTACAGAATCTGGAATACAGAATACCGAATACGGAATTCAGCGCACAGAATACAGAATCCAGAATACAGAACAAAATACAGAACAGAATACAGAATACAGAGTACAGAATACGGAATACAGAATAACGTATACAGAATGCAGAATAACGAATACAGAATACAGAATACAGAATACAGAATACAGAATACAGAATACAGAATACAGAATACAGAATACAGAATGCAGAATAGAGAATACAGAATACAGAATACAGAATACAGAATACAGAATACAGAATACAGAATACAGAATACAGAACAGAATACAGAACAGAATACAGAATACAGAATACAGAATACAGAATACAGAATACAGAATACAGAATAGAGAATACAGAATACAGAATACAGAATACGGAATACAGAATACAGAATACAGAATACAGAATACAGAATACAGAATATAGAATACAGAATACAGAATACAGAATACAGAATACAGAATACAGAATACAGAATACAGAATACAGAATACAGAATACAGAATAGAGAATACAGAATACAGAATACAGAATACGGAATACAGAATACAGAATACAGAATACAGAATACAGAATACAGAATACAGAATACAGAATACAGAATACAGAATACGGAATACGGAATAAATAATAATGCACAACAACAATTGGGATGCTGCATATCGTGGAATGCTAGTATTAAATAAATTAGCATAATATACAAAGCCTTTCAAGATTAAAAGAAATAATTTCGACAACATCAAAAAGATATTAAAAATTATTATCCACTTGAAGTAAGTACTTAAATTAAATGCCCTAGGCCACCCTCTTTGATATTACACATCATTGATTTACCAAAAAATATCATCAACTAAGCATCAAGATTGACTTACACTCCCAGTTAGCTGCATCAAACCGACATCTGTCGTTGAAAGAACTCCAATACTCTTATTCTCATCATCCTCAGGATTTTCCCCACAATAACACTCTCTCAGACTATCACAGATGGCTAAAGTCTATATCATGCTGTTCGGTTTTTAAATCCAAGCTGTCATCCATCAATACAGACCTCTATATAGACTATAAGTCACCAAACTAAAAGACCGAACTCAATCAAAGTAATTTTACGGTAATTAAAAAAAAAAAAATCCCCATATAGTCATGCAATGGTATGTCGTCCTTGTTAACAGTCCATCATTCAATACACTGACTCAGGCCGGCTCCGTCAACAAATCCCTTCCGCATGATGGAATCCAGTTAGTTTGGTCAACGAACACTGTTTGCTTTTGACAAAGGCCAATTGGCCAGAGAATTTGAAGCGCTTTACAGTCGCACATCATAAAACCTTACCCATAACATCATATACAAAGCACACTCTATACTGAAGAACTGAAGACCAGAAGCGTAGCTATATATCGAGTTTTGAATTACATTCTATACTAAAACGAACGGTAAACGATAATATATAATAACAGCACAATACCAAAAGACCTCTGAAGAGTCCACTGGTGCTGTTGATGATGTAAAACAGTACTTTTCATGTGTGAAATTGTTATAATGCAGATTTTCTTTTTCTGAAGTTCTTTCAACGCTCTTTTAGGTTGGTATGGTGTTTTGAAATCTGATCCCATTTTAGGGTGCACCTCTTTTGCTTTCTATTTATAGCTTTAGTAATTAAAAACAACACAAACACACTAATCTTTGGATATGTATGTTACACATCGTTTGGCTTGGAGAGTCCTTCGGTACATTTAAGCGCACTTGCCAATTAACATTTGAAGGACCATTTAGAGAAATAAAAGCAATACGACAAACACATCATATTATGTACATACACTCAACAAAAAAATAAAACGCGGCATGGTAGTGCCAAGGACTCCACTTGTCGTTGCTAGTGACATAGAAGTTACCGTCATCGTTGTGCACTTCTAGGCCGTCATGTCACAGAGCACAGTGAGAGTATTAGTCGTCCTTCCTTACTGCATACCTACTTGGCGCTGCGCAGCGCTGCCAACTTAATTCATCAAGAGTCGTTGAGTGAAAATAGTTTTATGTTACACACACCAAAATCAAGTGGAGTGTTAATATCGTACTTAAAAGTTGTAGGATATCAATTTTCTCCATCATTAGGCTAAGAACTCACTTTGGGAAGGTGTTAATATGAATACAGGTTGAAGCCAGAAGATATAGGATATTAACTACTCAAGTGAAGTTTTGTTGGTTAAAATTTATTGCGTTGCATACGAATGTTGGAGGTTCTTTTATTTTTTAAGTAGGCTAGAGATGGATGAAGATCTTCATGTTTGTAACTAATTTAAAGAGGGGAGTGCTTCTGAAAGTAAGAAAGCTGATTGAATGTGTTGTTCAGAACACTTATTTGAGTTAGTAGAAAGGCATGCCTTTATTCTTATCGTTAGCTCCTTTTTGGAGACAATTTCTCACTCACGCTTCTCTTTGATAAAATGGATTTCCTCTTGCCTTGAAAACGACATTACAGCGTTTGTTTCAAATCTGCCAAGTCGTACGCTTTCTTAGCTACCACAGGTGTTCCCCAAGGCAGCCACCTTGGCCCTCTTTTGTTCATTCTCACAGTGAACGATATCGATAGGGTCATTAAACATTCCTATATCTCACTTTACGCTGATGATGCCAAATTTTTCAAGACTATTTCATCGACGCATGATTCTTTATTCCCATAGTACAGCTTCCTTAAAACTCCGTCTTCTCAGTCACTCTCCCCTCCCCTCCTCCCCCACTATAATGGGTTAAGTTCTTAGTTTGTTTAAGATTTATTAAGAATTAAGCTTGTATTAAGACGAATAAATGGGGGTTTTGCCTTTAAAAAATTAAAAAAAAATTATTAAATGTTTTTTTTTTACGAAAAATATAAAAATGGGGCACAAAACAAAGGTGGGAAAGTTAAAGAAAAATTTTTTTGGATGAATGACTAGTTAAAAAATGAAACGACAATCCTGGAAACAAATGGAATTTTTTATTCAAAAAATTATTTAAAAACTTATTTTATATTTACAATTTTACATCAAAATAGTATCAACGTAGGTAAGAGAGGGGTAATTGTGAACAAAGGTAATTGTAAACACAATTTATTCTCTAAAAATTGGTCATAATTTGAAGCATGCCATGATATTATTTGAAAAGACATTATATTTCCATTATGTTGACGCATGAAAGGCGTTATCTATCAAAGGGTTATTTGTGTTTTGTTCGTTAACTTGAGTCATTCATTTCTCTGCGTTTTTAAGATTTTCAAATAAAGGCGATCAAAGTAAATAAAATTTTATATATGTACAAGTACATATAAGGAAGTGAAATATAAGTTTTAATTCAGACACATGTTTTTATTCTTTTTTATAACAACATTTTAAAGTTATTGGCTATTTACAACAACCCCATTATTTACCTCGCATGGATAAATGTAAACACCTTTTGGGGTAATTGTAAACATCAATTTTCAAGCTCAATGGACCTCAATTGAATCCCACATATTTACGTCAATACAAAAATTAAATATAAATCCACGCCTTAGCTTCCTTACTTCCTACCCTAGAGTATGGATAAACTAATTGTAACCTTTCAAGCTGTTATAAACATTTATTTCAAAAATCTTTAAGCTCACCTATATTTAGAGAAATAATAATGCAAATCCTAATTTGATATCCATCTATTTACATAATATTAGAGATAAACAATTCCATCATTACCATAATATTAATTAAATCCACTAAGAATATAATTATAATCTACCCTAAGATGCCCTCTAAGTGCAACGCATTATTCGCAATAGCATTTGCATTTGAGCCTTTATCAGCCCTTTGCTTCGTAAATAGCTCCATCCATTAATAGTATAACTAAAGGGAAATCCCGCTATCCTATAAACAAACAATAATCCACAATTTTGAAGTGTCCAAAATATTCTCCGGGTTAATGCTTTGATTTTGCATTGCACTTCAAAATACATTTGATGCGCATACCCGAATTCCATTCCATTAATTCTAAATAAAGCTACCCCAGCCAAATACTCCGCAGCAAACACGTTCAAGAATTTCAGCTCTTCAAAGTATTCTGAATATCGATTGACAAACGTTTTCCATCAATTTGTTCAGTTTTGGGGATTTCTGGGTTCAGTTAAGTTCAGGGTCTTAACTATGCAAGGAGTTGTTGTTTTTGGTGCATGTACAAAGTTTTATAATTATCCATAAGGACATTTATTCTGAATTCTGTCATATCGGTATTTAAGCTGGACTATCTAGAGTTTGTGACTGATGATAGAGGATAAGCAATATGTACTCTTATTCGAATAATATTGTGACACACTAAAACAACAACAAACACACAAAAAAAACCCACAGGATGAATCTTTGGTTTTTATATAAGTGCAAACAACACTCGACCAGAGCTAGAGCATCAGCATTCCAACATCATCCAGAGGAATTGCATAATATCAAACAAGGACGACACTTTTGATGATTCATCATCGTCATCCTGATTTCATATTGAACGGCCGCCGCACTCAAGCGGAATTTGCGATTGGATTTTAAGCAATTTACAAATCCTTTTTTGCAGCAGCCATCAGAGTGTCCCCAGTCACCTCTTTCATCTCATACCAGATGTTACCACATCATTCCGATAGACCAACCATCTCCACTAAGCCGTTTTGATTTGGTGCGGCATCATTTCCAGAATTTATTTGTAGGCTCTCCCGTTGTATAAAACAGCATGTACCATACATATGTACATACATAGGTGTAAAAAGGATATCCGTTTCCGCATGAGTAAACAAGTAGCTTGGGATTTGTTTGTTTGGTTCAATGTGTATGTGTGAACGAGTGTGAATTTTCCAAATCACAGAATAGAAATCAGAAAAGGATTCAAATGTGACGCATTGTGAATATTTGGTAAATCCTTTATTATCCTTTCCCATCCTCAAAAACTGATATATGTATATAGGATAGGCGAAAGGATCGAGGATACAATTCTAATAAGCGTTTGTGTTTTTCGGTTAGTTGATTTGGTTGGTCCTACTGATGTCCTGGTGAATTCCTAAATCCTCAGAGAATAATCCAAACTTTTGCTGACCACCTGCATATTTCATACTGTGACAATTGAATGTGTGTGATTTTCTTTCTTTTTTTTTTTGTTCCCTCAAATTTTTGTGTAGTTGCTTGGGAAATCCTTTCATCTTTCATCATTGTTCACAGGATAACAATGCGAATTGGTATTTGTGCTGGGGTTAACCGTGTTGTTATGATGATGATGATGATGATGTTGCAGGTGGACATATCACATTGCTGGCAATAATAATATGATGATGCACTAGAAAAGGGATTGAATATTGCTGTAGGTGGACTTTAATTCTTTGACATTTAACATCTGCATACGCACGCAGTTCGGCAGGTAGGTTTGTTTGTTTGTTTTACCTGCCTATGATTGATTAAATTGGAATTTGGAAATTTTTGAAAATCGGGAGGATTAAAACGAGATTAATATGTGTCGCGGATGTATTTCTGTGGGGGGTGCAGTATGATGAATGTTTTTCATCTGGTGATTGTTAATCCCTTCGCAAACGTGGAGCTTAAGTGGATCGATTAATTAAGAGATAATCTACGATTTTTGAACGAATAACTGACACTTCAGGTTTGGTTTGGTATGATTGACTTTGTAGGTTGACCATGACCAACGTAACAAGCCAAGTAAAAATAGCCCAATTGCTATCCAGACCAATCAACATCTTTAATGGACTCCGAGAAGGGGAAGAGAGAGGGAAGAGAAACCGGCTCGGATAGTCCTTTGTGGTACATTCTATGGTACAACGTGGTAGATTTTTGATCAAAGACAAAATGATTTTTGAGAAATTCAAGTTCAAAAATCTCGGATAACAAAAAATGTGTAGAACAACCAAAAGTTGACAAATTAATGGTGACTCGAAGAAAACGCAATTCTTCAATTTTTAATTTTTATTTTCAATTTGTTGTATTATGCTATTTCTTGTAAGCGAGCAATATCGATTTACGTAGGAAAATAATTTAAAAACAACTATAAGAAACAAAATCTTGTTTAAATACATTGCAACGTGGGCCACCCTCTGTTAAACATTTAGATATTCTAGTATACCGAATGACGTCAGAACATCTCCCACATGAGCCTTTTCTTAATCTCAAGCTAGTCATTTCCACTCTAATAATTTTTCGTTCTAATTAGCACTACACACACTATACAAATACCTACACATTTTCTGTCATGTGGATACAGGGTGATTAGCGCACTGTGTGACAAATTACTAAACTATAATAGTTTAATCAAGAAAAAAAACAAAATCTAATGGGGCGGGGTGTATTTCACCTCATTTGGCAGTAGTGGCTATTTTCTAAAAATAAAATTCTAAAACAGACAAAATTAAAAAAAAACAACGGCAACACTAAGGTACAATTTATTTCCTTCCCACTTAAGGTACTATAGGAAAAGTTTTGGAATCGTGAAAAAAATTCAACCTCGAGATTTTGATCAAACTTACTGACATTACTATGATATGGAAGTCAAAAAAAGCGGGTGTCGCAATATGTTTTTTTGAGTTTTGAAATTTTTTTGAAAATTAAATACATATTTCGAAAACGGCTAACTACATACATTTTTTTTTTAATTTGGTAAAAATCTGTTTTTTTATTACTATATTTAATAATTTGAACAAAAATTAATTTTATCTACGAAACTAACTGTACCTCCCTTCCATTCAATTGTTCAAAAATCTTTTTGCAAAAATTTTGAATTTCTCGAAAACGGCAACGGTAATCATTTTAAACAAAAAATGGATTTTTGGCTTTTTTGGATTTTTGTATTGTTTTTATTTTTAATTCTCTTTACGCACATTTCTTTTAAAAAATCGCCCATCTCGCCCATTTTCGAATAAACTTACACGACGTAGCTTTCTACACACCGTATAAAAATCACCCTGTGTTGTAGAAATTCCAAGTTTTCCACCATCATATACCTTTAGGAAAAAGACTATAGTGAAGCGTTAAGTAGCTGTATGTAGATATTTAGTTTCCTCATAAGCCAGGCAATCCAAATACTGCTATAGGTTGCTCTCCCTTAATCACCCACGAATTCACGTAATTGTCGACTAGCTCTATACTTGATGAGTGTTACCGTCTGTATGTTATGTACGATAAATACGT
This sequence comes from Syrphus vitripennis, assembly GCA_958431115.1. Lineage (NCBI taxonomy): Eukaryota > Metazoa > Arthropoda > Insecta > Diptera > Syrphidae > Syrphus > Syrphus vitripennis. Next base: position 10,767,812 of record OY288109.1, read on the forward strand.
TTTCCCTATAGAGATTGACTGACATCCCGCTTGGGCTTATTGTTGTAATCCATGCAACGATGTCACGCATCTAATTTTCAAATTGCTCACACATGCACGCATTGACGTTAGATTGTTGTTTAAAGGATGCAACATGCAACTACTGGCATCAGCATGACGTGCAACAAAGCTCCAAGCTGCTTAGACGTTAGACCTCTCTGCCTGACTGATGCAAGAGTCAGGTTGTAAAATGGGACTTTACTTTCTTGAAATATGTAGAATGTGGATAGATCCCTCGATAGTTGTTTAAAGTGACATGGTGAATTTTTGATGTGAACGAGTTATGGGATTTGCGAATATTAGCGCTGTTGTGTAATTAAATTAGGCTAAAATTCAAAAATGGCTGAGTATTTAAATTGATAATAATTTATATCTACTGATTTGAAGTTCTTGAAAATATTTTCAAGCTTAGTTAGAGTTTTCATGAAATTTGTTCAAATATTTTTGTATTGGAAGCATTCTGGAAATTAATTTAAAGTTTTTAAACTACAGTTTTTTAAAATAATGTTGTTTACGGATAAATATAAGTTTCAAATTATTTTCTAAATCAAAATTAAGTTATTTACATGAGCTCCGATGATTTTTCATTTTTTTTTTGTGAAATTTCAAATTTACACGTTTTTATTTAAAAAATATTAATTTGAATAAAATATATGTATGTATTTTGATTTTTCGAAAAAATAATTTTTTGCAGTTTTTATTTCTTTCTTTTTAACAATTATTTTTCAGATCTTCATATTTATACAAAAAATGGTTAATTTTTAACTTAAATTTTGGAAAAAATTAATTTTTGAAAATCAAATATTTTTAAAAAAAAGAATAAGATTTTTCATAACAATTTTTTTAGATTTTTGCTTTTTATCTTGATAAGGGTTGATTTCTGAAAATCGATCGATTTTGATACAGAATAGTCGATGAATTAATTTTAATGTAAATTTTAAAAAATGAAATAATTTTGAAAAAAAAATCCTAACTTTTATTTTAAATTTGTTATTATTTTATTTATATTCAATTATATTTTAACTTCTCAGTGCATCTAAATGGGAATATAAAATTATTAAAAAAAAAACAAAAGTAACATTAGCAATATCATTTTTTGACTTTTTTTGACCCGAGACTCTATCTTTCAAAATATTTTTTTTTACAATCAACATTTTCAGAACATTGTTTTTGGAAAATTTATTTTCGGACTTAAAATTAAAAAAAAAAACCTCAAACAAAAAAACTCTTCTACTTTTTTTTCAAAACGTAACGCTAGTAAGTAAAATTTTTGTTTTCAATATTGAATAACTCTTGGTTCTACAAATTAGACTTTTAAAGACATAAGAAATTTTTTTAAAGTTACAAAAAGTATATAGAAAAACCTTAACTGACACCCTCTAATGTCAGCTATATTAAACAACTTTATTCAAAAGTAGAAGTAGATCCTCTCTCCTTCACTGCAATGTAAATAAATTTACAGACATTAAGAGTAAAATACAATTTCTGTTTTCAAAATTAAAAAATTACGTATTAACGTATTAGAGCAATCCTTACATAATAAAACACTAAGTTTTCCTTTCCTCTTGCAAACGCTAACTAGAACAAACTATCATCAACTCTCAGCTTGGAAACGAACAAAAAAAAAACTTCCCATTCGAAAAATCTTCCCCAGACAATTATAATAATTTGGAAGTAAAAAAAAAAAATAATGTCCCTTTCTATACTTACCCATATCGGTCAATTTACGGTTCATTTCACAATGTGAAAATAGGACAGAACACACACTTTCTCCACAAGCTTTAACTATGTATTATAATCGAGCACACACACAAAAAAAAGCGAGGCATAATAGGAATAAAAACCTATGCCTGCTTCTAATGGAATCCTGCAGATGGACACATAAATTTTCTAGTATCCTCTCCGTAGCCGTTGTCGTTCTTACTTTTTATTTTTCACTTTTATCCTAAAAACACCACATGCTGAATGGATGCTCGGACAACAAAAAAAACCGGTCCACTTCTGTGCAAACTTTTGTCATTTTTTATAGCTTTTTACGTACATTACTCTTTATATATATTCCTATATGTATCTTCACAATCAAAAGACTCCAACTGGTTAGTGGTTTATAGCTGTGATATATCTACAAATAGTTTTTTTTGTATATAGGCATAATCGTATATGAATGGAAAACCTACAAAAAAAAAAGGAATAACGTATCCTTATGATGTTGGCACGTCCTACATCATTTGGTTGCTGCAAACAAAAAAAAAATAAACCTGTGCTTTATAAACACAGAGCTCTGGGCTAATGATGGAAGTGCTTTTATGGTTTCACTTTTTATTAAGTTCCACGCACCAAATATCCTGGACGAAAAAAAAATTAAATTTTTAAGGAATCTCCACCTCAGGAAATGCCATCTTGTCTTGACAGTTGTGCAACATTTACATGAAGATCCATCGTAATCAATAATGACCAAAGGATTAAAAAGAGATTCGTCTTTTTCGAAAATTATACTTAACCATGACACATCCTTTTTTTCGTCCTTGTGATGTTTGCATTTTATTTTTATTTTATCATCAATTAAAAGAAAATGTTTGGTGTCATAACACCACTTTTCACATACTGCCATTTATTTTGCATTCGAGATTAAGGGGTCTTACCATCATATGTAGGACTTGCACAAGGATTGATTGATGCATATTTATCTATACACACAAATCCTCCACCACCACCACCACCCTTAGCCTATGCGACACATGTTCCCAGTCCCATCAGCATCATGCAAGAAACTTTTACGGTACTTTAAACATTGCATCGATAAACCCATGGTCCTTGGTTATCCTTGATTTGATGTCCCCCAGCATCAGCAGCCATTGCCTGCATCATAATTACCCTCTCCATATACACAACATCATATCGCATCCTCACTCTGTCACATAGCAGTGTAACTGACAGATGCTGTAATTTGTTGTTTGCTGCAAAACTTATAGAAACCCGTTCGTCCATCATATAAATCAGTCAACAACAAGGCTAAGATGTTTATTGAAGGATATTCGCCCTTAACCCCATCACCCATCGCCACCATATCGTCGTCGTCATTATAAAATAAACCTCGAAATCCAGTATCTTCATAATAATGTATTCGACCATTTATTCATTTTCCAGGCCGGTAAGTAGGATTCCGCTTCAATTCATGGCCAAGATCAAAGGGATAACAATTTGTATATTTGCACAATCACATTGCCTCAATGATGATGATGATAATATGACTATGCTATGATGAGATGATGGGGTGCTAATGAACATGGCCACTGTGTATAAGATTTGCTTAAGTCTCGACATCCGGTATTTATCTGGATGTTTGCCAAATTGAAGACAGTAGCAGCAAAAAAAAAAAAAAGTTCAAGAAAAAAGCATCTTAAGATGAAGAATGAAAAAAAAACGATGCAGCAAAAAAAGAAAAGCAACAAACAACTCTAACAACCCCATCAAATTGGGTTGGATTGTATCCAAAACACGTAAGGGAATTTCGCCAGAGGGGAAATTGTTGTTTTTCACTGGATTTAAAATGTTGGATTTTATTCACCTCAAGTTGGCTTGAGATTTATTCATATCTTGTAATAATTGTTAAAAACCTTCTTCAGACTTATTTAGAAATAAAATTGACTAAAAATATATGTAGCATCCCGTGGCGTAACGTGTAATTTGTAGAACAGTCACGCCAGAGGTCTGAGTTCGATTCTCAGCCTCGTCCATTTGAAACAGAAATGTTTTTTTCTCAGCGGACTTCTGCCTTTTCCGAGAAATCTAAGAACCTTAAATTTTTAAAATTGAATTCATTCATTCGTAGACCAGGACGCCCAAAGCCTTGTGCTGCGCAACTGGATGGCGTCGGCTCAGGACCGGGATAGGTGGAGAGACTTCTTGAAGGAGGTCAGGAACGGACCCCAGTTGTCGAGCCGATTATTATGTTGATGATGATGATGATGATGATGATGATAATGATGGGCCATAAAGTGGCGAACGCTTTCCTCCAAGTGGTCGATAGTTTCGGGCTTATCGGCGAAGTTATATCCCCCCAGAAAAAAATCCTGCGGCGTTAAATCGCACGATCTTTTAGATGCCAATTCAAAGGTCCCAAACCTGAAACTATATGGTTACCAAACATTTCCTTCAATAAATCAATTGTGGCATGAGCTGTGTGACACATTGCGCCATCTTGTTGCAACCACAGCTTCTGCACATCATGGTTTTTCGATTGAGGAACAAATAAGTCGGTAATCATGGCTCTAGAGCGGTCAGGATTGACTGTAACGTTCTTGCCAGCATCGTTTTTGAAGAAGTGGGAACCAATGATTCTAACAGCTCAACACTTAACAAGTGTTATAATGGTAGCCAGTTAAAAAAGTGTTGCCAACTTCCTCTAAAAAATAACATCCATTAATTTTTCCAAATATAATATTTAAGCACAGCGGATTGATTCAATGAAGAAAAACTTATTGAAATTTCTTAAAGAATACCACTTGTTGTAAACAGTCTTAAAAACTTTGTTAATGGTGAAATTCTTCTATTTTTTTTTTTTCAAAACAAAATGCAAAATTAAAAGTTATTTCTTAGAGTTTGGGCAACTAAACTGGACCGTATATTGTATTTGTATATATACTGATGGACTGGGCTTCCTTCAGATTACACGACCGGATGTACCATCTTAGGAGTTTTCTGTTAAATACTTAATGCCACCCCATTACTATGTACATTCTAAAGTTGTAAGTATATTTTTCGAAAGAAAAAAAACTTAAGATCCAAGGGAATTAAAAGAAACGGCCTTCTATCCTTATACACATACCCTCACCATTACTTTACCTTCACCATCACATCACAGCTTACTATACCACATTGAACAAGTATAAAACAAGACGGCTTGTTCAATGTTGTTCATGTCTAAAATGGTGGTAATTAGGAAAGTTTTTCCACTCCATTTCTGACAACATTAGCATTAATTGCATTTCATCCCATTCAACCAACAAGCCCTATGGATATAGCCTGTAGTCTTAGCCAGCAAGCGCCCGCCATCGCCATGCCAGCACATGGGATGCTACGACTACTGATTATTTATTTATTAGCTTATTTTTGGCACTCTAGGATTATTGTTATATTCTTCGGGAACAACATTTTTAGTGTTGTTGTTGTGCTGATGACGGTTGGGCAGTTGAATATATAAATATGGGAGAAAGTGGGAGGATCGGGCTGGAGGGGAAAGATTCAAAACTTCCTCTCGATTAAATTTGAAAGTTATTGTAAGGATTTAATGGACTTCCTTATGATGTTTAGGTATATTTAGTATCATGGAAGATTCTTCGGACAAATATCTTTATAGCAAGAAAATGTTTGAATTGATGCGGTTTTAGTTTTATGTAATATACTCTCTTTTCATAGTCATAGTCATCAGCTAACTGAAGTGAAAGGGTCATTTCATTCAATTAAAGGATAAAATTGCGTATATAGGATGTAAGGATGTATATTGATAAAATGATAAACTTTGTGTGTGTAGTATGGTTGATAGTTGTTTTGTGGAAGTTTTTGAGTTGAAGAAATTGCTTTTGAGATGATGACAAACTTTTTGAAAGTATTTTAGAAGTAGGTGTTAAAAAATTAGTAAGAGGGAAGTGTTATGGACTTGAATTTCCGGACATGTTTATATAGGATGGTCAATGAAATTTGAAAATTAAAGGAGTGGCATGTTTTTCTTTTTTATCGAAATTAAGTTCAAGAGTTGATATCTATTTAAGGAATGCTTTTATAGAAAAAAAAACATTTAAAGGGAAAATTGAAGCCCCGAAAATTTAGTTTTTGGAGTTGATTGATATAAAACAGTGAAATGAATAGCAAATCAAACACTTTGTTTCTCATTTACAATTGAAAGAGTTTCTTTAAGCTTCTATTGTCCTTCTAAGCGGAAGTAAAATCGCTACTGGAGTAACTGCTGATATAATTGGTTCCTCAGATATTTTGTGTAAGCATATTGTATCAACTGATGTAAATCATTCATATTATATCTTTATCGCTGTAGAACCTCATAATAACTATTGCTTTTGATGAGTCTTGATTAATGTTAACGCTACACTAACACAATCTTCAGACTTCATTATTGGAGTAAACGCTGATTTAATCATTTCTAAGGTATCTTTAATGGAGTAAACGCTGATATAACACATTACTCAGATATAGTTATTGGAGTAAAATCTTACATAAAATATTACTAAAATATCTTCATTGGAGTAAATGCTGATAAAAAACATTTCTTAGGCATTGTTATTGGAGTAAACGCTAGTGAAATCATTCCTCAGATATCTTTATTGGAGTAAAACTTCATATAGCTATTCCCTGATATAACTTTATTGGAGTTAAAGCTAATCTAGGACTTCATTTTTTAATTAAAAGCTGACATGATAATTGCTGTTATGTCCTTATTGGAGTTAACAAAGATAAAACATTTTTCTCAGATACAGTTATTGTAGTAAATTCTGATATATTGAGAAATCTTCATTGGAATAAAAACTGATATAAGACATTCCTCATGGATTGTTATAGGAGTAAACGCTGATATAGAACATTACTCAGATATAGTTATTGGAGTAAAATCTTACATAAAATATTACTTATATATCTTCATAGGAGTAAATGCTGATATAAAATACTACTTAGGAATCGTTATTGGAGTAAACACTAGTAAAATCATTCCTCAGATATCTTTATTGCAGTAAAAGTTGATATAACTATTCTCTGATATAACTTAATTAGAGCTAACGCTAATATAACACATTCCTCAGACCTCATTATTGGATTCAAAGTTGACATAATCATTCCTTTTTTATCCTTATTGGAGTTAACACAGATATAACATTTTTCTCATATACCGTTATAGAAGCAAAATCTGATATAAGCATTTAGAAATCTTCATTGGAAAAACTGATATGAGACATTTATTATTGTTATTGGTGTAAACGCTGATATAATCATTGCTAAGGTATATTTATTGGAGTAAACGCTAATATAAAACATTCCTTAGAAATCCTTATTGGAGTAAACGTTCCTGAAATGAATGAAGGAGATTATGTAATTGGAAGTTGGTTATCTTATTCACTTTTGTTAAGAAACTCTTTAACTTGTCTTTCTCCCTTTACTTTACATTCAAAACAAAAGAAAATACATTTAAATATAAAAAAAAAGTATAGTCAAGCTCAGTATAATCCCCTAGAAATTAAAATTTCAACCCCAATTTTTCGAGTGTAAAAATAAGAAGCAACAAAAAAATATTCCATCTAAATTATGTCACATAATAGCCAATAATTGCTAACTGTTGTAATCCATACGCAAAACTGTTCAATTTTAGCAAGAAGTAACTTCGATGAACTAATTTATCCACCCTTATTCGCGTGAACACCCTCAATACGTACATATAATACTCAAAACAAAGCCCCCATAATACGTTCTCTTTTAAAAGTAGCTTTGTGTTCTTCCACCCACCCCACAATATAGGTAACGTCCATTGTCGACAATACTGTGTCACAAAATGCTGTCAAGTTACCATCAAACATAATTCTATTTGTCATTTTGATTATGACATTGTTATGCCTTAATTGATGCCAATGGGTAAAAAATCCATCAAACGTTTGTCAATATAAGGCTCTGACTTCGCTTGGCTTGGCTTGGCTTGGCTACTTCGGTCTTATAATTCCCACACCACAGTTACATTTTTTTTCCTCCCTCGTCGAAGGGATGAAGGAAGGCAATAGTCCCAAAGCTGAATTGTAAAACAGTTGACAAATAAATTGCTTCTTTTTTTTCTTTGCCCAAGTCATGTAATGCCAGTGCGGATTACAAGAATCAGAATATTTATTTTATTTTTTTTTTTTTTCATTTTATTTATATTCTTTTGGATCAGCAAGCATCCCCTGTATATGAGTTTGATAATGGTTGTGTGTCTTTGCATTAACAGTGTTTCGATTAAAATTTTGTTTGATTTGCTTTCATGTTTAATTTATGTTCGAGGGTTGAATTGCTTCGATTTAAGAAAATTGCTATAAATACGTCAGTTTATGGGTTGTGAATACATTTGGCCATATGGCATTTGGGTCAGTTGACATTGCATGTAAGTGAATTTAAGATCCTAGAAGAAGTTTGACGTGAGTACGAAATTTTACTAAACTTAATGGTTTTGTATTTTTAATGAACAGAGAGAAGAATTGAGCGCTAAGGTGTGTTTTGAGAAGTATCAAGACTGTTTCAGTAAATAATTTCATCTTCATTAGCTAGACTCACTTCTAAGGGTGATCTACTGATTCGTTTAAAGTCGAACCACAAAACAAAGAAAAGTTAAAACAAAAGTACAATGGGTCGTATACTCACGTTTTATTTTATTTATTTCTTAATCAAATGCTGAGCTATATTAATTTGGTTACCTAACTTATATGTTTTGATAAACTGCAAGCAAAATATAAAACAAGGAAAAATCTTAAAACCAAAAAACTGCCCAGATTTCAGTTAAGATATTATATTATGAGGTACCGACAAAAACCATTCAAAATCATCAAAATTAGCGCAGAAAAAAAATTAAATTTATGTAAAAAAAAAAAATACATGTATAAAACAAAACTAAGTAATATGCCTGCATAATGTACATAGGTACCATCAGGTAGTATACACACACAGAGAATATAAGCAGAATAATAACAAGATACACTAATTAACGCCTTGTTTACCTGTCTAGATTGAAGCACGTCGTCGTCGTCGACGTCGTCATCATCGTCATCGTTCGTCGTTGTCATATCCTGGCATATCCTTAATGAATACATAAAGCACATGACAATGAGGCTATAGGCACCCTGACAGAGAGAGCGAACAAGAGTACAGTAACCTAACCCTTAGCGATCATTAAAAATGAAGTACAAATCTTCTTACACAACAGGCAGGTTCAACTAAAAGATGTGGGACATGGTTTGGTATTTATAAGATGGGTGGGAATGAAGGATTCTTTATTTTTCTTCGTCCTACCTATATTTTCTTTCTTATGCCTTTACTTAGTTCGCTTACTTTGTTATATGCGGTGACTAAAAATGGGCGAAGATAGGGAAATCTCCATCAAAGTGAGACAAGGCAAATATGGGGCCAATGTACATAATATTGAAACGGGTTGTGTGTTCGTGAGAGTCCTGTGTAGGTTCCATGTAGTTTTTTTTTTTTAAAACTTTTTTTTTCGAGAATATGTTTAACATGCAAGTAATTTTATAATTTTACCTCTTGCGCCTTAAGACATCAGGATATTTTTTTTTTCTCCTTAGACAGATACACCATACTACACCACAGAGAGATACATAGATAGAAAAGAGGGAGGTTTTAAAATGTTTCATTAGACATTTTGTCGAGAACAATTAAATTAATGTTCTTTCTCTTTAAAATACCTGTATACGTATAGAACGTTGGATTTTGTGCTACAAGCTTTATATTGCACTTTATAAAAAAAAAAGCCTTTTTCTCTCTTTCTATCGTCTCTCTATAATTCTTGACACAAAGGACATGTTCACTTAAAATTTATGTGAAAGGTAAAATGGCCTTTGCGTTGCATGAAACGCAGTCCAAATTCAATTTGTTTCACTTCAATGGAATTTCTAATTCATAAATGGTAAAGTGTATACCTACCTCCTGTGGAGCAATCAGCTTGAAGTACCGCACCGCAGCGCAAAGGAGAAACGATAGAGCGGGTCCTCGCGTTTATAGTTTGACTTTACTACTATATGTAGTTAGTAGAGAAACATGTCTAACCTATAATGTCACAGAATACAGAAATGGTGAAGTGGGTGTCCTGTTGCGTGAAACTTTAATAAATGGACATGTAACATAAAAGATCCATATTGCATACATGTACCTACCACCTGCATATATGAGATAGAAAAGTTTTTGTACAGGTTGTACAAAATTTGTGAAATCCCTGAAACAATTGTAGAACAAGAATTAACGCTGATTGGTGTAGGAAATTGAATTTTAATGTTAAGATGGAATTTGTAAGGAAATTTACACGGAGGAAAAATTTTACTTTGAAATGTTCAATTAATGGAAGAGCTTTTTTGTGTCAAGAAAACGCAGCAAATCTTTTGAAAAATAATCAGTACAACTGAGGTTTTTCTAAATGACGGGTACTTTCACTCATTTGAAGTCTTTATCTTCCTTTAATTAAAAAATTTGGTAGCTTGAAAGCTTTAGGAGAACAAGGACCCTGCACTAAATAGAAGATTCTTCTTCGAATTTTGGACATCTATTTAACAGTCGCAGCGTCTTTCCAGTAAATAGTGAAAACACAGTTAGCTTGAGAATTCAACTACTGAAACTATGAAATAATAAAGCAGTTGAAAAGTTACTCACTTTTTTGAAGTGAGCTAGTTAGAAACATCTCCAATCATTAATGAGAAGGCAGAAGAACGATGACAGCATTTCGGACAAGGATATCATTTCGTATATCACTGATTAGACAGTAACTTCCCTTTTCCACTGACTAGAATACAAAGTACAAACAGTTAAAAAAAAAACTATCTTGTAACCGTTTTTGAATCGAATAAAACGAATTTCTTCTCAAAAACTACAAAAATAAATTTTTTCAAGTGTTGGAAGCACCAAACCAACACCATAATACGACTGCCCGAAACAGAGATCCTTTTAACCGAATTACAATGTTAATATCTATATATGCACATATCTACTCCCTGGCCGTAACCCATTTTGTAAGCATCAACTGCAATGTACAGCGACCACATTCAAAACTTTCATTGATATCCGAGAGACCTATATATGTACACAATAGTTGTTATAGAACGAATATCTATCTGTCTAAGTCATTTGTAAAGTACGACCTAGACCGCACATTGTGGTAGGACTACAGTTAACTACCGCTACAGTACAGCACCCTCCCGCATCGCCATCAAAAAGAGAAAAACCATCTGTACATTTGGTCTGAAATAACTACTTTGGCCCACATTTTGTGCACGTAAAACGGATTAAATGTGTATCCACTTCATAACTAATATCAAGAGAGATAGATACAAATGCATTTACAGAAACTTCTCATTTCAAACATCCCCCCCTTAGTCCTTCGCATCAAACTCCGAGTGCTTTTACTCTGTTTCATTTCATAGCCAAATTCAAAGTGTGTCTGCACTGAGGAAGATAGGATCCGCATTTAAAGGACTCTTCATTGAACCACAAACGTACAGACATATACACCGAAGGAATTCATATGGCATATAATTATACAACATACATGAATATCTCTACAGACAAGAGATAAGTTTAAACACGCATAGTTTCAGAATCAGCATCAGAGAGAAAGAGAGAGAAAGAGAGAGATAGAGTGAGTTTCGCCAATGATAACAAGTGGTACATGAGTGCGGTACATGTCCTGGAAATGCGGTGGACGTGTTACGCTCTCATGCACCAGCAGCAGTCCCCAGCACGACATCATCATATCTCTGAAACTTTAGCACAAATTCGTGCTTCCGATAATAGAATGAGATGAGACGAATAGAATGGACGAGAATTTGTTTCTGTTTCTGGCCGTTTCTGTTACCATTCAGGGATCAGGACCAAGTTTTCTTTAACTAACTAAAAAAAAAAAAATCCAAGCTTATCGCTTTCCAACGAGTAAATTCGTTTTATTTAAAATGTATGTACGGCAGATGTTAAAAATGGACGTTGTACACGTATGCTTTTGTACGACTAAGTACATTTCATAGGAATTTTATATAAAGTTTAAAAAAATAAACCAAATGCAATTAGATATTATTAATAAGCTGCTAAAAAGATTAAATGCATAGTCAAGTCATATTATGCAGGTAAAAATTTCAATGGAAACAAAAATGGAGATTTGTATTAGATTTGATGAGAAGGTTTTACGATATTAAGGACCAGATTTTAGTGGTTAATTGAACCAGGGTTAGCTAATCTTACAAATCAAATGACCAACAAATGACTACAGAAGCTATTTTTTACTGAGGGTGCACTGCACAGTTGTTATTATTTTCAATTTCGTCAACAAATATCATTTCTCAAGCCATTTCTAGATGCAAATATAAACATTTAGTACATTTAATCATTTTTTGAAAATTCACTAGTATTGCCTACTTTTTGTTGTTCGAAATTTATGAGCTTCACAATTTAGGTCCTAAAATTGGGTCCTAAAAGTTAAAATTCAAAAAAAATCTAGGACAGTAGCATTCATGTCCTAACTGAGATAAAATTCAAAGTAAATAATACAGCTTCTAATTGAATACAAAAATTCCAAAATTTGGAAAGGTCTGTTTTTTTAAAAATTATTTTGTAAAATATTGATCTATTTTTTTTTTTTTTTGCCACTTTAGCTAAATCATTTAGCAGTGCACATATTCTGACATTTGAAAGTGAAATCCTCTAAAATGTTTAAATATTTTAACACTTAAAATTGGCTGTCAAATTTTACTTAGTGTCTGCTAAAATATTTGAATTTAAAAATACAAAAAAAAATTAGTTTTGGTACAGTAAAGAATAAATTTTAAAATATATTAAAAAACCGAAATGTCATAATATGAAAAATTATAAAATTCATTATTTGAATTGCTGAAATAATCCAAAAAACAAGTTTGTCCTCAAAAATAAAAATGAATTTTTGAAATTGTTTAAATTTGTATACCTGTACATGAAGTCTTTAGAATTTTTAGAAAAATGAATTGAATACAAGTTTTTAGTAAGAATTAATTCATAGTTAAAAACAAAATTAAAAAAAAATACGTTTTTAAAACATTGAATTTCCAAAAAAAATAAAACCTAATAAATATTTTTTGTTTTTTAAAATTTCATATCAAATATAATTAAGATCACTTATCGCCTCTACCATAATATTTTTTTCGCAATCCGTTCAACCGTTTATACAAAAATATAGATAGATAGATTTTTATTTTCGGTATTTAGATATACATTTGGTAAGCTACCGCACAGTTTACACACAGAGATTTGATATGCTATAATAATATCTTTCTACTGAATAAGTATTTTAATATAAATAAAGTTTACAAAAAAAATAAAGAATTTACTTTGAAGGAAAGTACAAATAAAACCTTCAATACAAAATAAGAACAGAAAAAAAAAAAATCAGGTACATTTGGACTCGAATTAGAAATTCAACTTCACAACTATAGTAATGAAGAAGGTTAGTATGAATTGGGTTAGTGAATAATAATAATAAATTAATTTATAAATGTATATTAGTACTTTGTTAGTAGATAGATGAATACATATTTGTATGAAATATATAATTAAATAAATACAATAGTTAATTAATAAGAAAAACAAATGAGTAAATGACTAAATAAATAAACAGTATGTAAATAAATAAATAAATAAATAAATAAATAAATAAATAAATAAATAAATAAATAAGTACACGTAAACATGTAAACATATAAGGATCTTATAATAACAAGTAGATAACATCAAAAATATGGTTAAGAAAACAATAGATTAATTAATGGATTGTCAGGAATTTCACAATTTCGCAAAAATGAATTGTTAAGTTTAACTATTCTTTCAGAGATCATTTCAACATTTGCTCTTGCATGTAAGTCCAGTGTAGAATGGTATCGAGAAAGATTAAGCATCATTTTAAGTAACTTGTTCTGTGAAACTTGAAGTTTTTTAAGATGACATTTGGAACAATTTCCCCACACTTGGCATCCATAGAGAAGGATTGCTTGGAATATTACCTTGTGAATTATTATTTTGTTAGTGTTGTTTAGACCGGACTTTCTATTTATGAATGGATATAGCATATTGATTGCTATGTTTACTTTGCGCAGCGTTTGAGCAATATGTTCCTTAAATGTAAGTTTTTGGTCTAGATAAACCCCTAAATATTTCACACTCGAGTCCCATTTGACATTAACACCATTAACAATAATCTGATTGCTGGGGAGATAGCAAGACCTCTTTTTCGGCTGAAAAAGATAGCTTGTAATTTCTCAGCATTCAGCTTAATTTTCCACTTTTGATAATAATACAAAAATATAAAACCAAAAAAAAATAATTAAAATTCGCACCGAAATCGTTACATCCGAAACATGTAAAATTTAGAAAACTTTGGTGACCTCTTAGTTATAAATCTACATGTTACCTAATTTTACTGTTATTGAAAGTAAAATTTTTAAAAAATATGGAAAATTTTATAAAAATCTTGCTGAAATAAGCAAAACTAATAATTCAAATTTTTGTTTATGTAAAAAACGTATTTCCTTACTTGATTTGCATAGAAATAGAAACACAACTCGAATTCCCTATCGGAAGATATGCAATCAATATAAGCTTCCATTGTATGTATGTACCTAAGTTTAAAGTACGCATTTTTCAAAAACATAACCAATTTCACGCAAACTTAATTTTTCGACATTTCCTTTTCGACACTGGGGCGTATACGTAATATTTTTTTAATAAAATTTATTTCTACGTGTTATAACAAAAATTTCTTCTAATATGGAATAAAGTAAGTTAACGAGTTATGGAGAAATATTCGAGGATATACAAACTATCCTAACCTATTACATTCTTTCAATTCGACAAAAAATATTTTTTTATTTTTTTAAAAAGTCAAACCAAACTCATCTAGTAAATTAATTTTTTTTTTCTTAATTCTTAGTAAATCCTCATTTGCTCGGTATGCGACATAATTAAAATATTTCAAACGGAAATGAAAGTAGTTGTTGAAAGCATAATCCCTCATCCCACTTTATATTCAACTCTATACTTTTACGTTCTTTTTGTAGTACACCAGCATTCAGTCAATCAGTTTGTTTCTCTTAGAAAATAGAATGAAACTCAATGTCGTCAGAAAAAAGTGAATTTCGCTTCCAAATAGTCCAGTCATTATTCGACTCCGTATTTTGGTATTTTGCATTCTCATTGCGCTCCGAAGATCGATAAATAATTCGAGGACCGACCTCATCTTCAGGGTCAAAATTGTACACTGAGTTACAAAAAAAGTGGCTCACCTTAAAATTTCGCAATAATTTCTAATACATTAAAAAAAAAAAGTTTTTTGCATACAATTTTGTTTATTAACATTTAACATAAGTAATACATATAAAAAATAAAAATAAATGAGAAGAACTTTGAAATAAAACATAATATAACGAAAATGGGCAAAAACTTCATAACTTAACATTTTCATCTTTTATTATTATTTTTTTTTTTTTCTAAACGAGTTTTCTTTCCCTTAGTAGTTGGTATATTGCCTCCTCTAACATCTATCAAAGCTACAATTCACCTTGGCATACCTTGAATAAGGTTTTTTTAGGTTGCATCATCCAAATTATCCCATTCCTCGATCAGAGCAGATCTCAGCCCACTTAGTGCCTTGGGAAGGCCAAGCCGCTGTCTTATCATTTTTCCCGGCAGGTCCTAAACGTGTTCGATGGGATTCATGTCCGGACTCATGGCAGGCCAAGCCATCACATCGATTTCCACTTCTTGCAAATAGTCTGTAACGCGCCTGGCAACGTGAGGTCTAGCATTGTCGTGCATCAGCAAGAATTCTTCACCAATAAATGGTGCGAACGGAACCACATTTTCCTCCAGAATGTTGCTGATATAATAATTGGAGTTTACCGATCCTTCCACGATGCACAGCTCAGTTTTTCCGTGCATAGAAATTTCTGCCCATACCATGACGGAACCTCCCATAAATGTTACGGCTGAGAAGAGTATCTGTCACCTGCACCAAAAGCCGCAGACAAAAGCTGCTCTCATTAGTGAAGAGAAATCTAGCCGAGTCGGGCGTCCGTCGTCGGTCCAACCTTGGTGAAGGTGAGCAAATTCCATCCGACGTCGCTTGTTCTGTACCGTGAGTCTTGGTACACGATCAGTTCTTCTCGATCTCAGGAACTCTCCGCTCCAGAAACTTTTCGAGACCGAAATTGCATCTACTCGCATCGAGATGCAAGTTACTGCAACAGAAAATAGATCCAGGGACTAGCCAGAGACGACAAATTCGCCTGCACTGTACAGAGGAAGGCTGTGGTACATTATACGCTGACTGCATGATCAGAGATATGATCGTCTACTACACGCTGCATGAATCCGTCCGCATAGTCGACACCTAGAAGAAGAAATACCCGACCCTAGTAGAGAATGAAGAGTTGGTTACAGCATTTGATTCAACCCAAACAGCCGCCGAAGTTTTAAAGGGAAAGGCTTCAACAACAGTAACATTAGCAATCGAATATCAATTGTCGGGAACTGTAGGTAATATTGTCAAAACAGAGTTTCGGAAATGGTAACAGAAATGTTCCGGGAATATATCACAGGTCAATTAATTAATCAAAACAAACTCTCAAATTTATTATCAGTTAAGTCCCTGATGTCAACTGGCATGACCTTGTGTTTTCACAAAGCTATCCCCCCCCCCTTAAATTCTTAGCAGCGATCATTACATTTTTTAGAACACCTAGAATTAACTGCAATTCCAAAATCTAGCTTCCTAGCCGTTTTCCTAGTTTGGTCTATTTTGTATGTCTCATACTATGACTGGACTAAAAAATCACTTTCTGCATCACTATTCAGGATCTCCCACAGCATACACTATCACATTCGTTCTCATATGAAGAAACACAAAGTGCAGTTGTAGTCACCACTCAAGTTATACCCCGTCATGTCATACCCATCCTCAATCTCAAGACATTCAAGTATTTTCCATTGCATTGTTAGGCGGTTCGCCGAAAGAGTCTCTTACTACGTTTTTATTTTCTGCTTTTACTTTTTTTTTTTTTTGAATGCACTTAGCAATTGCATATATCCTAGGCACCATAAAAGGATACCTATATGTATATATTTTTGTTCTCTTTCCCTTTTAGCATGTGTACATAGGTATATGTCATTCTCACACTATTGACACATCCTCTTGCATGTGCCTCCTAGCAATAGTACTTGAAACATGATGCTAGCTTTATTATATTTCACCAACAGATAGAAAGGCGACGTCTCTGTTGTATCCCATCCAAAACAAAAAATATATAAAACAACAACAACAAAAGTAGGTACCGTCAGAAAATGTATATCCTGTCGGAGTCGTCGTCGGTGGCGGTCGTCACGTCGTCGGTCGTTCCAAGAGGAGTATGTGTGAATGTTGAAAAATATAAAGAATGCCCTTACACCCATCCATCGTCATCACATTCCAAAGCTCAACTTTAGAGAGAGCAGTATTTTTGTATCTCCTAGCTCTGGATCCTATTCTAAAGGTTCTATTTGCCATTTGTGATATATAAGTATATATGCAATGCAATTTATCGCTTCAAGGATAATACCATGCATTACACACACCATCCTCTTGTCACGAACACAACACATAAAAACAAAGGAAATCAAAGTATAATAGCACCCTTCGTGTTGTAGAACAAAAAACAAAAAAAAAACACATATCACACGAAAAAGGATTCAATCTGAAGTGCTGCACCAAACACATCAAGTCCGTGGGAAGCGATTAAAGGTATTAACGAAGAACCAACAGATATCTTCAACCGGATGAAAGAAGATAATTCCAAAAGTCCTTTTTACCACTAAAAACAACCTTCATATGAGACAGCATACAAACAAAAAAGTCCTGCAAAGACGACATGGTTTGCTCATCTCAGTCAGAGACGATCAGACGAAGTAGTCTTTTCATTGTTTGGATTCCTTTTTTCGAAAAGGATTACAAAATTCATTCTTTGAGCAAATTGAAGAAGGAAGTGGTTGCGCTCTATATGCAATAAAGGAAATGACTAAAGTGATTTTGGGTGAGTTATTGCTGCGGTTTGTGTCTTGGGTTTGCTTGATGATGGATCTCCATCCATCAATTTTATCACCATCATCATCATCATCATCGAATGAGCATTTGAGCTTCGTTACGTGTATATGTCCTTTTGCAGCTGTTTCGATAAAAAAAAAATACAATAAAGTGTTCTACTTTGCCTAAAGGATGATGGCAGCAACGCCTTTTTTTATTCATATTGCGTGAATGTTATCATACAATAAAGGCAAATTCTGCTCACAAAAGGATCTAAGGATTTTAACGTTGGAACTCATTTTGACCTATGAATATTTTATGAATACTAGCTTTATCGTTAATTTTTTTTTCTCTGTAAGTATAGTTAACCCACGCTCGTTATGATGTAGTTAAGTTAAAATAGGTTGCAAGGATAAGTGTGTGGTATACTCTGGATATATTATTTGCATATGAAATACGCTCCCCTTTCATTTTGGCTACATAATCTTCTATAGGGTGTGTTGTGTATATTGTTTAAGCTTCATCACAAGGTTTTATTTTTATTGCTCGATAGTTTTTTTTGTTGTTGGAGTTTAATTTTTGCAGTTTTTGAAGGCTTGAGATGTGATGTGTGTTGGGTTATGAGTTAGAAATTTTATTTATATTTTTGTTTCAATTAAAATTTTAATACCTTTACATGGGTGAAGCTTATGTGTGATGAATAGAGTCGGTAAAGTATTTTTTTTTTTTTTTTAAATTTTGAATGGAAAATCATTTTTTATTTTAAAAAATTGTTCATTCCAACGAAGTTCCTCCTTTCAAATAAATGAAGCCTTGAATTTACCCTTGCATGTATTCTTAAGCAATCCCGAAATTTTTGTTGCATCAATAATGCAATGAAGCTTTGAATAAGACAATATTTTAAAAGCTCAAAACAGCATTGGACAAATCAGAACGAATGCTGAAACCCATTACAAATTGAATTATATAAGTATAATGCTTTTTATTGACTCTCAAGCTGATGGACGTAACATAAATAAACACAAACTTAAAATAGGTAAATTAAAAAAAAACTTTTAAAAAAGTGCGTATACGCCCTGGTGCACATCAGTGATTTCGTTTGTTAGTAGAGGGCGTCACGATTCAATAAAATAAAATAAATTAAAGAAATGTTTAATCTCGTTTTTTCATAGTCAGAACAATTTTTAAAATGCTTATAGCATGTATTGCATATAATGCTCAAATAACAAACGCCGAAAAAAATTTTAAAGGAATTGTTATTTTGGCTCTTTTTTTTCGTTATAAATTAATTTTTTTTTTACTTGCGACTATAGGTACTATAGGGCAAGTTTTGGATTTGTTCAAAAAATCGAACTCGAGATATTAATCAGACCTAACATTACGATGATAGAGAACCCGAAAAAGTGGGTCCCGCAGTTCTGTCTGTCTGTCAGTCTGTCTATACTTCGATCTACAGCCTAAACTACTGAAGCGATTTTCTTCAAACTTTGGACAAAAGGGTTTGGGGAGATTGCCTGGAAGGGAAATTTAAATTTTTTTTAACTCCAAAAATAACGCTACCTGTCATAGTACCGTTTAGACAAAACATTTTTATCTCGGAAATGACTTTAACAATTTTGATGAAATTTTTTAAATCGGGTTTTTCAAGTAACCTTAATAGTTTAGTCAAAAAATATTTTTGAAAAAACCGTTATTAACGGTACTTGCCATAGAATCGTTATTGGTTTTCGGTTTTCTCGTAACCTATTGGACGGATTTCGATGAAAATTTTACTAAAGGAGGTCCTTAATAATCTTAATAATATTGCATATCTAAATTTACAAAAAAAATATTTTTTGTATTTAAAAAAAAAATCAAATTTTTTTTTTAAACTAATTAATATTTTGAAAACTAATTAATATTTTTTTTTAATTTGGTTTTATGTGCATGTTATCTAATACTAAAAATTTGCTTATCAATTTTTTTTGTATAAAAATGCTTAAAAAAACAATATACATAAGAAAATATTTTTTGGAAAAAACCGGCTCTAGCGATTTTTGAATTTTTTTTTTCAAAAATTTGCATTTTTATGATACATAAGTTTTAGGAATAAACTTCTTTTTTGTCGTATTTTATCAATTCAAATAATGAATTTCAGGCTTTAGTATGATAAATTTGTTTTTATACTCAGTCTTTAAAACCAATATGTTATCGCACGTAGAAGCAAGTACGTGCACCTTAGTCATGCGTTTTATTTAAATATAAAATGAAACTAGGAAATTGTGTCAAAGATTTCCCAGAAATTATTAGATTTTTGACAATTTGGAAATTAAAAAAAAAACTGATAACTCGATTTTTCAATAATTATCCTATCAGATTTTAAAAAGTTAAAAAAACTACATAGGTCCGATCACGAGAGCTACCCCTGTCTTGAGAAACGAGATTGCACTTCAGTTTTTGGACCGAGACTTACTGATTTCTCATTTTGTATCAGGACGAGACTTATGCAATACTGAAGGCCTATCCTTTCAAAAGCCATACATTTTTTTAAATTTTTATATTTAAGTTGAATTTTGACGATTGGATTTTTAGTGTTTAAAATGTAAACAAAAATATTAAAATTTTGAAAAAAATTCTTCTTAAAAATAAAAATTCGTGAAAAAAATTTCGCAAACAATTGTTTTAATGTCAAGCAAAAATTAAAAAATAGATACGGTAAAAAAAGTTTTGACATAATGTTAATAAGAAGAACCAAGTTCGAATTTTCTTAAAAAATCATCAGATTCACTCAATGGACCAAGGATTAATGATTAAATGATTTAATAAGTTTCCAAAATTTTATGTGAACCTAGACCAATACCATTGTGAATGCCTCTACAAGATCAACGATAAACCTTATCTTAGCTTTGCATTTTTAAGAGTTAATTTATTCTCCTTGAAAATTTCAATATGCTCTATTTTCATGAAAATGAAAACAAACCATTAATCAACAAAAAAAAAAACACTGTAAACACAATTTTCCCATCATTCCATCAATAGCTGATTATATCGTCATTTTTGTTTGAATAAAAACATTATCGTCCTTGAACAACAAAAAAAAAATAATATTAAACAATCTATCAAAGAGTTAAACACACATAATAAACATTTTCCAACTTAAATAAAAAAAAAAAACACCACCAACCTTAACCCACATTTTCCTATATATCGTTTAATATTAAATTCTAAAAGAGAGACACACAGGTAAAGATAGGTATTTCATTCTGTATATCAATTAACAATACATATATTTAAACAACAACCATAGCCACAACAGCTATACATATATCCAGCTACAACAGCAACTACAAAATAAAAAAAAAAAAGGATTCACTGAAGGACATGATTATGTGCTGGCTGGTTTATAAATGAAATATCGATTTACATTTCAAATAAAATTCCTCCCCAGCGCCATCACTCGTCCGTCGTCGTCATCATACACATACACACTTTCTTCTCTGCTTATAGGCAAGGCATTAACGATAATATTTTTTTTTTGTTGTAATTTGGAATAAAAAAAAAAATAAAAATAATTATCCTATAAAGGAATGTTAAATTACCGGAAAAAGGACACTCAGAGAAAAGCAGCATTCGATACCTGCATCCCAGACGCCCCATCTCACCAAAGAGCGTCTCACTACTTGCTATTCATCCCCAATCTATATCTATGAGCAATCTATACTGGCTGATGCACACAGGAAGGCAGTCAACGAATATAATGAGGATTCTCTACCCTCCCCCATTCAATACCAACTAGGTAGGTATAACAAGGATATGCAGTATCTCAAAATCACTGCGGTGTAGATGCACCGATTTCATCGACTTCGTTGACAGAGAAGTACACAATCATAGGCTTATATAGGACTCTGAGGTATACCGTATTTATTCTACCTATACAATCCGACATAATATACTGAAGGGGCAAAAGGGAGGGGGGGGGCAATGATCCTTATTATGTCATTGAACTCGTTCACCCAGTTTTTCTCAGCAACTGAATTCCAATATTCCATCGTATAAACACAAATAAAAGTACAGATATATAGGACCTACTGAATTTTCCTTTACTTTTTCATCCTTTGTATATAGGACCTTTTTTTTGTTGTTGTTGGATATTCTGTTTTGTTGGATTCTCTTTATTGGTGGGGAAGAATCCTTGCCTTAGTGATGGATATGGAAAGAAGGTGCAGAGAGGGGGTGTTGGTTATAATGGCGAGAACATTTCCATGCCACCACATGACATGCAGATGGCCGACAAAGCAAGGCAAAGCAAAGCAAAACAAAGTGGAGATCATCGAGTGATTGATGACTTTGCTTAGTCGTAAATAATACACGAGAATTATCCTTTCACAAAAAAAAAAAGGATACTCTTGTTGGCTTTAATATTTTGCTTGTAAATTGTGTGAAAATGAAGAGTATGAAAAGTAGGTTGAAAAATTTGTTTTTTTTTGTTGTTGGTTTCACTTTCTTTCAAAATTATTTTTTTGGTGGCAGGGGTCAATTGATGTAGGACTTGACTGCTGCGACTTTGAGCTGTGGGATCCATAGAGCTTCTTTTTTCTGTATACTGTTTGAGTTCCATGAGAGCCACTTTTTTCTACAAACTTCTGTCTTCTTTCAAAATTATTTAAGCAATCTGACCAAGGTCTGCTATATTTAAGTATATTCCTATATTCTTAATCATCGGTTGAACTTTGACCTAATTATAAAATTCCAACTGCATTATAAACCAAATCCTCTTTCCTTGCTTCTGCCTCTGTTCTCAGTATACTTATATGTCCATGTCAACAGTATAGTGCTGTTTCATTGAAGAGAAGATATTGATATGGGGCTTAGTTTTTTTTCCAATCCATAGGACATTCTACTGACCAACGACGATAAACTTTTTTTTTTTCTTGTTTGGTTTTTCATGTTTCATCATTTCTGATGATGGACAAATTGAAATTCAGGCCAAATGTACATATACCGAGAAAGAGAGAGAGAAGCAGCAATTCAATATGGTTTGAGATACTAATTGCTGAAATTGAAAGTTTTGTTGTAGGCTTTATAGATTTTGATGATACTCTTAAAATTAGTTCAAAACCAAGCATAGACAGTTTTTTGGTTTCAAGGACATGACATGGAAAAATTGTTTGCTAAACTAGGTGACCGTATGTTGATGTTGATGAGAGCAGTTATGAGAAGAGTGTCATTTAGCTTTGACATAGAAAACTTTTTTTTCGAAGTATTTGTGTGGGCTTAGCGATTCTTAAATAATGAAAGTAAATAAGGAAAAAAATAAAGTAGTTATTGTTGGTTCAACTTGAAAGATGATGAACTGATTTCTTGAAATAGAAATGGGCTCAGGAAAAAAAAACTTGTAAACATTCTTGACAAATAAAATTGTAGTATCACCAAAGTCAATAGGTTTGTTCTATGTAAGCACTGGGTCGCCCTAGGTCGCCCTGAATTCGCTCTAAAGCGTTTTATATAGCTCTTTTTTCGCCCTAGTTTATTTGTTCTGTGTTCGATGTGAACTCTGAGCGAGCTCTGGACGCACTCCAACCAACCCCAGGTTTTTCTTAGAGCGAAAAATTAGAGCTGTCAAAATTCGTATCCGCTGTTATCATTTGATATCATTTGATCAGCTGATAACATTTCTAGCTCTGAGGTGTTCGATGTAAAATTAAAACCCGAGCTGACCTGGATTTTTTGACAATTGAATGACATTCTCCAGGGCGCCCTGGAGCGAGTTACGTCGAACAAACCTAATATCAACGCATCCAACACAGGACTGAAAAATTACATAAATCAGGAAGATGATTTTTAAAAATACATAGAAGAGGTCCAAAAACGTTCTCTTGAGGGATACCATTAGGTCTACAAAATACGGATTGGAGGTAAGGTTGTCTAATTCACTGATCCACAAATTTGTTCGTTTAGAGTTATTTTTGAAAATTCCAATCGAGAAATATGCATTTTTTTAATACTGACTTCAAGTCTGACAACAACCGTTATATTGATGAATAAACATACAGAACTAGATACTCAACCTTAGATTGGAATATTTCAATGATTTCTCGAGATAACTGTAAATAATCTTGGGATGTAAATTAGGTAGAAAAATAATATATATGATAGAAAAAAACAAATACAGTCTTCGTTTCTAACTGATGTTTAGCTTATTGAACCATAAAAAAAGGTTAATCTCAAAATTTAAGATGTCTTATGATGCATCAACAACATAAAATTTTTTGAATTTATTTAGTTCCTGTAAGTTCCTCTTCATGCTAAACTAAAACTTAAGAATATCAATTTCCTGGAATAAATTTTAATTAAAACATAGATTGAAAATTTATCCCAAAACAACTTCAATGGATGTCATCTATGTTACTTTTGTAGACCAACCAAGCCCACAACTCTTAGAAGTTCCTAGAATGGCAACAAAAAAAAAATATCAACACAAACACAGAACAATATTAATTATAACAAAAAAAAATATAGGATGTTATAATTAATGAACCACTTTCTATAGATGGATGTGTAGGTATCTGTTACTAGTTTTTAACGAAGCAAAAATATCCTTTCCAGTAAAAGTGTCGTTTTATACTTTTTGCATCAAAAACGGTGTACCGCACACAAAGGCGCACCAGCAACAACAACAACAACAACAGATACACGAAAACAATTAAAAACTAAGCTCGTTGCTCTTGGAGAAATTATATAGGCCAACGTTGAAGGTGTACCTACCTGTGGTGTACCTATGTAGGTATCTACTTTGTTTACTCCTTTAGAAACCGACTAAGGAATCCCTGGGGTAAGAGTATGAAAAAATTACATTATTAATTCCCGAGATAAGATGCACTTTATGTGCTGAAGGAAATTTTTCACAGAAAAAAAAAATAGAATTATTAAAATTTTACTTTGAGTTAAAAAAAAAATGTATTCCTAACAACTTTTTATTTCCACTACTACAACAACTATGTTGTTGAATCTTTTTTCTATACATTTGTAATAAACTCATAATGAGGTCGTAAAAAAGTTTTTTTTTTTTTTTGTAAATTTAGCTTCATTGTAAAGAGGAGGGAAGGTAGACAGCAAATAGCAGAGAGTTAGTTTCATTTTAGTTGTTAGTTTGTGCACTTTAAGTCCGAACTGGAACAGATGTTACAAAGAGTTAGATCTGAGTTAAGGGACATTAAGGCCAAGTTTTGGAAGAAATTTTCAAACTAATCAAGGTTTTGAGTTGAAACATTTTTGCTGTCTATTCGGTGGAAAAATATTTGTTTCTTTTTGAGTTGAAAAACGAAGATTTTTGAGTGGTGAAACTTTTGTAAATGTACTCGTATGTAGTTATATATTATATAATAACAAAACTCACAATATTATAATTTTCGTAATATGTGATTCAATAATTTTTAATACCAAATACGGCCATGAAAGCATAAGTTCATATTCCCATCAACACCCATCATAACAAAATTTACAAATATATATTTTTTTTTTTTTAATAAAGTAATGAGAAAATGAAAAAAATGTTAATTTTTGTTTAAGAATTTTCAAAAAAAATGGATCCCAACCGCTTTGTCCAAAGAAGACTTATTATCATCGAAAAATATTGAAAATCATTTTCAGTGTTGCCACTTTTTAGAAAACGTTTTTTTTAATAATAAAATTGGAAAAAAATTCCTCTTGAAATTATTTTCAGTGTCCGCAGAAAGAAAACATTATAGGAAGAAAAAAGGTGAAATTTTTTTTTTTTAATTGGTTTTACTGTACTCTTATTTAAATAAACCTAACAAAAATTATAAAAGACATTATAAATAAGTTTTTGGAGAATTATATATTTGTATAAAATTATTATCAAAATAAAATTTAAAAAAAAGTAAGTATTGTTCTCAATTTTAAAATTTTCAATTTTTGTATCGTAAACTATAAAAAGAAAGCATCAATTGGAGCAGTTATCCCTGGTTCTTTATTAAATACCATTGTTCCTCCACTATATGTTTTAACGATGAAAACAAAGTTTTTAACTCTTTTTTTTTTAGTTATTTACATTTTAAATGAGTTGCAATTCTTGGCGCGTTGAGAAAAGCAGCATTTTTTTGTGGTTGATAGAAAAAAGGAAATGTAAAAAATCATAGTTTGTAATTCATTCGTTTCATTTTATTCATAGAAAATTATTTTAAAGCTTATTGTAAGTAGTGAGGGATTTGTACAAAATTAACATGGAGTACATTAATGTATTTTTATATGGAAACTTTAAATTAAATATGAAATGATGAGTTTGAAAATTTTTTACTAAATTCTGTCTTTATTCGGATTTTGTTCATTATGGTCAAAAGTTGATAGAAAAAAGTTCTTGGCTGTCAGGTTATTTATAACTAAATCGTCAGTTTAAGTTTTATAATAAGAAACTTAAAGATATTAACAGTTTAATAGCTTCACAAGACCCCAACAAAAAAAAAATAGTTTGTTTAAAAATTTTAACATGTTTTGAAAAGAGTTCCAGTGGTTATAAAATAAAATGTTTAATGCTCAACTGCTTCGCACTTAATTGTTAAGTGGTTAACCATTAAAGAAGATGAAATGTATTTATTTATTATTATTACATTGACAAAGGCGTCAAAGAGAAAGTGTTAAAAAGACTGAATAAAAAAAACTACAATACGTTGTTACTCAAGCCACTTAAAACAAACATACCTTTAACAATTTGTGAATGAACATGAGATATGGTTTGTTTTACTTACTAGTTTATTGAAACAATTTGAAGCACTAAACTTTTTGGTGGTATTACTTTTTACTTTGCGCGTAATCATTCTTGTTGTACCCATCTGTCAATTGCGATAAATGGCTAAGCTTAGACCATAAGACGAGAAGCTTTAATATGATAGACCTTGGGTTTTCAAAAAGAAATACCCTATCTAGTTTCTGAAAAAAAAGTAGAAAATATGGGGTCTAGACGACTCATGACTCTCATCTCTAAACTCATCTGTGGTGAACTAGTGCCTAGTCAAGGGAAGAAATGTTATCTTCTTCCAATATAAGGAGTTCAGAAAGTCTACGTGCGGGAGATCATGGGAAAGTCAAAACAAACGTAAGATACCCCAAAGTAACCACCGTTCCAAATTAAAATAGGTATGCACCAAGGTAGCGTTTTATGTCCTTTACTATTTCTCCTTCATTTACTGGCGCTTACCATGACTTCCAGTGGGAACCCAACTCTTCCACTCCACTGCTTCACCCTAAGGCTCTACTTGTGCAGTTCGCTGTGTTAACCTCAGAAAACTTTGACAGGCCCTTTGCTTTTGTGTATATCAACTCGTATCATTTTCTTAAAGCCTTTTGATAACAATATAAAATGTGAGAACTGCAGATGTCCACTTTATTTTTGTTATCCTAAATTCTCTCAAGATAATGTCCTTTTTAATACATAAAAAACATATAAAAATGACAAAGGTATATTATAGAAATGAAATGGTGATGATTTGGAAAATTTAACAGATCGTAATAATAACTACTAAAAGAGTCGGTTTTAGATGTATTACCTGAATAAAGTAGCAAAGGAATTCGTGCGACTTCGCTTTTTGTAGTAAAGTTAATTATTATTATTTAAGGAAAGAAGAAGTAATGTTGGAAGAGAAATAAAAAAGCTTTTTTTTGTCTCCTAAATTACTTTATTGTCATAAAATCTAAGTGCTTATATTTTAAGGTACTTAAGCAAATTGAGGAGCTAAACAATGAAAGACAGATGGCGTTTCTTTAATGGAAGTTGACTTACTTTGGTGATGTCAAAGTTTAATCCACTATCTGAATCAAGTAAAGCGGAGCAGGAATTTTATATATAGTGCAAAAAGTAAAAAAAAATGTAGTTATGAATTTAAAAACCTTTTAAAGAGTTAATTTAAATATCCAGGTTAAAGGATTATATTTTTAAAAGGAAAGGAGATGGTGAAATTTAATTTAAAAAATATATCAGAAAAAGTTCCTCGATTAATCTTGGTGTAGGGTTGAATGTTCTGGATCGAAAATTACGGAGAATCTCGGTGTTATTTCCAGTAAAAGAAATCATTTGAAAATTATTTTGTATCTGAAAATATTAGGTAGCTTCTAGTTTAAAAAAAAAAGAAAAAGAAGTAAATCGAAAAAGAATAAGAAGCTGAAAACGACTGAAACAAGATTTGATTTTCCGAATTTGACACAAAACCGAGACCAAAACTATGCTGAGACGAGACTGAAATTTTTCACTTTTGACGAGACTATGACGAGGCTTGAAAAATTACAATAAATATAAGAGAATAGAAGCCCACATCCAGACGGTTATACAAAATTTCAAACTTTTCTTTTCTCCCAAAATCAGAAAAATTATGAATTGGTAAGCGAACGATACGAGACCGAAAATTTACTGGTCTTATTATGATGGCTAATGGCTTAAACCCTACTTATTAACCGAAGGCCTTTGGCAAGCTGCAAAAAATGTTTTCGATTTTTTAATCCAGTTCCTTATTTCTCGGTAATTTTTCGGATTTATTGTTTTCTTCTTAATTTCTCTAAAATCGTTTTCAGTGATTTTGACGGAACTTTGTTAATCATTACCTGGTCAAAATTATTGTTAGTTAATTTATAAACACATTCTAGTATCGTAAACTCTGACCCGATGCAACACCTACAACTTCCTTTGTATTGAGATAATTCATACAAAAATCCTATTAGTGCATGTTATTCTTCTTTATGTAAAAGGGACACACCTATGTTTTCTTATGAAAAGATTTTTATCAAGAAACCATAATTAGAGCTAGAACTTCAGAAATGTGTTTTACCTTTTAAGGAATTAACCTTCCCAACCTACGCTTAATCCATCAAACAACATTTATCCTGAAACTGAATGATATACCTACGTTACGTATACATATTCCTATTATTTAAGGATCGCAATAACTTGGAATGAATTATTTCAAAAAAAAAGATAACGCCCATCAACGCCTTTTTTCACTTCAAATCACTTTGGAAAATAAAAAATGATCCAAAACAAATTGCTCACAAAGCAATATCCTTAAACATTAGATTCAGTTAGTTTGGTTCAATTTACCACACTATTTTAGTTGGACGAAGAAAAATTACATCCTTTTCAAGAGTATTGTGTGCTATAGTGCTATAGATTGATGAAGTTGTTAAATTGATACTACCCATATTTTTTCCAAGCCATTTTGAGTGCAAACGTACCCTAGGATTCTAAGTGCATCAGCTAACAAAAAAGTTATACAGAAAAAAATAACTGTTATAGTGATTTGCCAACAACGGGCAACATTGAGAGCAAAAAAGTGGAAACTACTTGGTCCTCGCTCTGCTGTCATTCATTACTATAGTTTCCCTGGGGAATCCAGTTTCCAGGAAAAAGGTTCTTGGATCTTAGGGTGAATGGGACATGAGAGTTGAGATTGAGAGTGGTGTACCTTCTAAGTTCCAACCCTTATAGGAATTTAAATTTATAAATCCTAGCTGGTTCTGTTGCTGCAGCTTCCAAGGACCTGGACCAAGGCAAGACACAACAGAGACAGCCAAGACAGAAATGAAAAACGTCAACAAAAGTCAGATGAAAAATTATGTTGTTTTCGTTTATTTATTTTTTTTTTTTGTTTCTCTTGTTTTTGCGCATTCGTTTTCTTTTTAAAAAATTTAACAGAGATGAAAAATGAAACGCTCAGAGAGGTAGAGAGAGAGAGAAATGAAAACAGAGAACAAATAACTACCACTCTTATACTACAAGATTGAAAAACAAGTTTTGTGCAGTAGATTTCTCATTCTTTTAAGCGATTTTAATGCCCTCAAGTAGTGAGAAGATTTACTAGCTGTTGAACAACACCCTATGTTTAAGAGATGTTCAACTCTTACTAGGAAATTTAAAGAGCATCTTTTATGCTTCTTCGGAATAAAAAGGAAATGAAACGAAATAATGTGGATAAACAAAACAAAAACGATAAATTCATCCCGAATCCCGAAAAGGTATAGAAACTCTTAGCTTCAGCAGAGAATTTCTTCTCAGTACAGTACCAGTACCACAGTACACAAGGTAGAGGCAGCATCATCAACTTACCTGCTTGACACCGCATCTTTCATCTTACCTCTTAATTTATCTTCTTTTTTTATTCATTTAAAAATGTTGCAGGTGTTTTTAAGAAATAGTTGAGACTGAAAGAATGAATGTGGATTTTTCCTTCGCATTGTATTTTAGCTTTTAATTTTTAATGGGCCAATTTTAATTGTAAAAATTAGAAATTTTGAATATTCCGATTTCTGGAGGAAAAAAAAAACATTAAAGTCTTGGTTTCTTGCATTAATAGATATCCATAGCGCTTAAGTCCTTTTGAATGAAAATGAAAATGTTATTGGAGCTATAGTTTTTTTCCAAGATATTTTCTGTAGCATATATCAGCGTTACAGAAGTGTTGAATCAATTTTTCTTAAAGCAATAAGCGTATTTTACGTGTAGGTACTTCAACAGCAATAGGAAATATATTCTCCAATATTAAAGAAGCACGTAGTGTTTCCTCCAATAAGAAAATCGTTATTGGAGCAAACACTGATAAAACGCTTTCTCCAGGTATTTGTTGGATAATAAAGATTTTCTTTATTGGGGCAAACACTGTTTCCAATTTCATATTTCCTTTATGATAATTTTGCCTCTTTGAATATTTCAAATAATTTGTCTAAAATCAATGAAATGTATTTAAAATCTTCCTGGCAAAATTTTAATTAGAAAACTCAGGCATATACACATTATAATCTTAAGAGCTGTCATTTGCAATTAACTCGGTATACAAAAAAAAAAAACAATGATTTTCATAATTTCCTTCTTCTTCCACATTAATTTAATTAAACTCAATTTCAATAACAAACACTTAATTTGTGGCCTTAACACTATTTCAAAAGTGTGCGGTTACCAAAGAAACATATTATATAGGTTTTATGTACATATAACTAACGATGGTATCTTTAACTCCCACACTTAAAATTAAAAAAAAAAAGAAGAACACAGCACACACCATCATCTCGACACGGTTCTTTAAATCGACCATAAAATTATCTGGTAGACAAATCTATGGCATTTAATTTTCTAAAATAAAAGTATTTTAATATTCCGTATTTTTCTTTTTTTTTTTTTTGTATATATTTTTTAAGGAATTTTGAATAGCTAACAAAAAAAAAATGTATAACATTCTCAACTCATTTAGATAAGACATTCATCTTTTTTAGCTGCAAAGTCTTTTTTTTGTATTCTTTTGAATGTGCTTCGCTTTTAATAAATGTCATTTCCATTCCACGCCACGAGTCTTTTGACAATCAAAGCGAGAACGCGAGCGGTAGAGAAAAAAAAACATTAATAAGGAATAAAAAACAAAGAAGAAAGAAAAACAAAAGGTTATTTATCTTATGTTTGTATCTTTGGCCCCACCTGCCTGCGAGGAACGTACAAGCCACTGTCACCGTCGTCGTCGGTTTGTCCGAACTAATTTGTCAGGTGAACCTAAATTGGTATATTCTCCCAGTCGCTTCTATTGTCTGAAATTGCACAGCAGTCTATCGCTTATCAGATGATCCGACCTACACACAACAATTTGCATAGGTTATACCAATGCAAAACATGTTCAAAAATAAAACAAAAAGTAAACGACCTATGTGGCTTCCCTGAGGTGTCCCATTTCGGGGTGATAAATCAAACGAAAATTCTGTTGCAGACATATGATTTTTGTGTCTCTCGGAAGTTTTATTCTTTCTTTGCCAATGCTGCAAGCTGCTAGACAACCTTACGTCAACTGTATCAAAGTCTTGTAATAAATTATTGAAGTGTTTATTTTTTCGAATAAGAATTTATGTTGCAACAAGAATCTAATCGCCCATTCGTTTTTCTTCTTCTTTTTTTTTCAAAACGCGTGGGTAAATCGGTTTGGACTCTTCGAGGCTTCACTTGGGCCAGCAGCAGCAGCAGGCGTCTAAAGTTCTACCGAGTGTGGGCGCAAATCAATCGAAAAACATTTTTCAGATTATTATGCGGTGCAGTTTTATGGGAAATTAATGCCACCTTATGTTTATGGGTCAAAACATCGGATGCCATTGGACATGGCACAGAGCATCTCGTATACAGGCACAAAACTTAAATGAACGAGTTAATTAATTTAGAAGCTTTATGTGTGCTTAGACGCATGTATTTGATTGTAAATCGATTAATGCCTATTAGAGTTGGTGGATAATTATTGTTCGCTGTGCAGCTCTGCTGCTGTGAGATATTATATTTCCTGGGTGGTTTTTGTATTTTTGATTTTTTATGACATCAATTTATTGATGAGGCTTTATTGGATAGATATTATAGGAAATTTATTTCATCAAATTTGACCACATTTAAAAAAATTATCAAAAGTTATTGGTATTAAATAAAGATTAGAATTAAATTTGTTTGTTGGAAAATAAAAAAAAAAGTTAATATTAATATCGTTTTAATTAATTTTCAGTTTAGAAAATAAAATTGTGAAAAAGTCGATACAACGATAAGAATAGGATTGTTTATGTATTTTATTAAAGATTATGGTTAATTGAAGATATGAAGAACTGGAAAATTTCGAAGTTCAAGAATTTTGAGCAACATTTGTAAAGCGTGTTTGCCCAGAGATAGAACTTTGAGTTGGCAACACATTTTTAACTGGTAGTCATTTTAAAAGCTGTTAAGTGATTAGTGTTAAGTTTGGCATTTCAATATGACTGACACTGACCCTGACTGCGCTTCCAAATTGTGTATATTTAACCCGATTATCATAAGAGAATTTTTTTAGCGGCTAAGTTGTTTACACCAGTAAACAAAACTGCAGTATTTCGAATGAAGATAATCCTCAAGTGTATGTTGAGACACTGTTATCATCATCATCGGCTCGACAACCGGGATCCGGTCCTGGCCTTCTTCAACAAATCTCTCTACCTATCCCGGTCTCGAGCCGACGTCATCCAGTTGCGCACCCCAAGGTTTCGGGCGTCCTGGTCTACGCCATCTCTCCAGCCCAAGCATGGTCTACCACGCTGCCGTCTACCATAGAATGTACCACAAAGGAGCCGGTTCCTCTTCGCTCATGCAAGCTAGGTGCCCTGCCCACCGGAGTCTACCGAGCTTAATTTTTGTCACTATGTCTGCTTCAAAGTAGATTGCGTACAATTCGTGATTGAACCGTCTCCGGAATCGTCCTTCCGTTTTCTCTAGAACGTGGCTAAGAGGTCGGAGTGTCTTTTGCTAAGCACCCAAGTCTCAGATCCATACGTGAGTACTGGCAGTAACATGGTCCTGTAGCACAGCAACAGTTTTGAAGTTATGGTGAGATTTCTGGATTTGAAGAGCTATGACAGACTGTGAAACACTGTTACATCCAGAATAACTGACTGTTTGGTGTGCTTTATGGCCTATAGTGGAATCACGATTCTTCCCAGAACGTTACAGTCAATGGTGACCACTATAAAGCCATGATTACTGACTTTTTTACAGATCTTCAAAAAGCATTAAGAATATAGTACCCTTAATGTATTCAGCAGGTTGTATTAAGTCCTGGTAGTGTAGCAATCGAATGATTCAGTTCCTTTAAAAAGCATTCTCATGACCCATCCATCCAAGTCTGTGCACAAAAAAAAAAACTAGTTGCCCAAACAGAAATGCGTCTTACAGTCCGAATCTTCAGTCATAATAAATATGCACAATAACATCACTTTCTATCACTTAACACATAAGTGGAGAAGTTCACTTAACCGTGACTTCTGACCCAAGGAGTGTCTTATCCACACAAAAACACAGCCTCTGGTCTTCAAAACTATCAGAGCCATGATATTTTGTTTATCATCAATGGCCGTTGGTCAGTTTCGAAACAAAACACATTTATCCCAACACACTCGCTATAGATGAACCAACATCAAGAGTGCACACATTGTGCGGACCACTTGAATCCAAATCAGGCGCTAATTTGTAAAAGCAAAGCGCGCGTCTTAATGGCAGATTCCGCGTCCGAGTCACGTACGGGGTTTTGAAACGCCAAAGGCGTCTGGGTTCCACAGTCGAAGTTTTTTTTTTTTATTTTTAACTTTAGTTTATTTTTGTCTTCATGAATAAATTGTTGATGAGGAGAAGAAGAGGGTGGGGTGATTTCTCTCCTGAGCATTTGCTGGAAATTGTGGGTGGCTGTTGATGGGGATTGAGTATGAAATTTATCTTTTTTGCATTAAAAATTAAAAACTTTCCCAAATGAGATGGTCGTCGCGGCTCGTCCGGCCCAATTTGAGTATAGGAATGGGACATCGGGAAAGTTATGAAATTACATTTTCTGAAAATTACATGAACAGAAAATATTATTTTCATTTTCATTTATAATTCTTTTTTCTTTTTTTGTGGATATCTTTTGGGGCTATGTTTTTGTCTGGTTAAAACTAAAGGACAGAGTCCAGCGGCGGCGGCGGCGGAGCGACGATGGTGGCGCCACTTCTCTATGATGCTGGATTCATTTTAATTGTTCTTAATTGCAGCACGTATATACTACATTGAAGGGAATATTCTTACTTATGTACATTACATACGTAGGCACTAGGCAGGCTGGACAGAAAGAGAGAGAGAGAGAGACAGGATTTGAAGCTGTTTATTGTGTTCATATACATAATAAAATAGTTTTTTTTTGTCTGGGAATTTATTATAATGCGGAATTCGGAGACTGGATAAAAAGTTTTTTTTTTTAGAGTGGTTTTAGTGGAAGTATAATTGACAATTCCATTTGGGTATTCTCTTTTTTTTGTAATTAATTTCATCCCTCTTGAGAAGGGGTAGAGGCTTTTGTCATATTCAATTCGTAATTTGGCTATATTAAAGGGAAGTAGGTATACTTTGCATCAAAGTCATGTTAAGCAATAATTGAAGAACTTTTGACCTACGAATACAATTATATCAATCAAAAATTTTATTACTAATTTATTTTGTTTCTCCTAATAACCCACTAAGACAAAAAAGTTAAAAAAATGTTTTCTGATTTTTTGTTGGTTTTTGGAAAAATTCTTTCAACTTAGGGATTTATGGTAAAACTCAAAAATAGCCCAAATGTACATTCTGCCAAGAAATTAAACGAACTAAAACTTTTTAGTTTTTTTTGTGATTTTTTGAAACATTGAAACCAACAAATTTCACGAAGATCGCACTCGATGCAGTTAAAAAAAATGTTGAAAGCGAAAAATTAAAAAATGCTTAAGTATTTTAAATAACAACTTGGGGTCAAAAAATGTTTCCGACTTAACAGGGATTTGAATTTGAATTTTTCGTTTCAGTGCGATCATTTTTCAAGTAAATAACAGTTTTGATGAAAGTAGAGTGAGTGAGGAATATTTTCGAACGGAATATGGAAAGATGATTTTTATGTGACGGTTATTTCATTTACAGCCACAAATCAGTGATAAATGGAACACTTGGGCGTATACGCATTTTTTCAAAATTCAATTTTTCAGGAAATTTTCAACAGGTCGTTCAATAAAAATGGTCGCACAAAATATTATAAACTGAAAATTGTTGCTCTAAGTGTTTTGTTTTTATATCTTAACTCGTCTGCGATTTTCGAGTAATCTTAGGAAAACCAATGACAAACATTTTTGGAAATTTCTTTGGTTCTTTTTTGGTTAATGAACTTGAAATTTTTTTGATAAGTTATTTATGCAGCTTCAAACGACTGCTTCAAATTTTTTTTTTCAAAAAAAAGCTATTAGAGCTGGAAAAACAAGTAATCTGATCCATACGGTGGTTAAGACAAAAAAAATGTGTAGACCTAAAAAGCACTGAAAAATTTTATCGATGGTTTTCCAGCTTAATTTTTTGATCCAAAAACTTCACTGAGTGCTTTTAACTTTAAGATCCTCTTAACTCAAAAAATCCTAACTCAGTTTATTTTTTACAGATTTCCTTTTCGCTCTCAGCATTACATAAAAATATTTAATACAATACGAAATTCAATATCAATGTTATTTTAAAAAATTGGTAATAAAAATTTTGCAGTAAAAATTAAATTGTAAAATTTCAAATATTTCAGAAAAATGTATTTTTGGCATCTTCAGTTTTGATCTTAAACTAATTTTTTGGCTTATTTATACTTTTTCAGGATTTTCAAATCTTAAAATTCCCTTTATCTCTTCTTCTGGCCACATAATTCCCCCACTTACTTTCACTTCATTAAAGGACCTTCAAACTATGTCTAAATTTTTTTTTTTTCCTTTTAGGTATACAAATTTATTTTTTATAATCTTCTCTTGGTCTCTCTCCCATGCGAACACTTGTTCGAACCACACGACAGAAGTTACAAAACAGCCAGCAGCGCACACCAAATGCCATTCAGTCTCCTTCAGTTCCCTATTCAATTTCCTTTCAAATTGGATAATTTTTTATCCTTGAAATCTTCATCGCCCTAGGAATAGGAATCGATCCCGTAGGTACTCGTATATGTAAGTATTCATCTTCCTTCGGTTTTGTATGTTATTTCTGTGTGTTTTTTTTTTCGCGCCAGTTCTCTATTCCTCTTGACATTCATCGCGTGGTTGAACATCGTTTGCTTCAGTGAGCACAGTAAAAGTGAAGATTTGCATAAAAGTGGCATCAATTCTGATGAAATGGGCGCGCGAGTGGTACTGCATGATTTAGCGACGACCGACGACGACGACGCCACGAGGTGGAATTTCTTTTTTTTTTGTCTTTCGTCCCATGGTGATGTTTCCTGTGTGTGATGTCTCTTGGGCCACCAACCAATGTTTCAAATGAGTTTCCTGCTTCAAGTGTAGTGAGCGATAGTAGCATAAGCAATACCGGGTCTAGTGGATATTTGGTGTTGGTTGTAACTCCTTTTTTTATTATTTTTTTTTGTTCACTTTTAGGGGAAAGAACTGTATAGCTAAGGTATTTCTTCGCCAGATGGCGTCGCGTCCCGAAAATCCAAAACCACACAGATGATACTCTCCTCCCCCAGACAGAAAGGAGTCCTAGATGTTAAATTAGGAACTGCCTTCAGGTCTACGGACAATTTTGATGAGGCTCCGTTTTATTTTTTTTATGTCCTTAGCACTTTGACGTCTGACGTTCTATGGCAGGCGGTGTGGTTTGTGAGTTGAAATTTTATTCACTGTTGTTGTTTTTGTGGTAAAGGTAGAACGGTTCTAGTTCGAACGTATAGTATCCCTATATGTGACATCGAAATGGCTATTCGTCATTTTGAGAGAGCTCACATGAGGCACACTCACGCGTGGTAATTCTGACGTGTGCGCGAATGATTTAGTGGCAAACATTTGAAAGTAAAATTAGATTTTTTCAGATTACAAACAACAGCAGCAGTATAGGAAGTTTATATATATGTGACAGGGAACGGGACTGATGGTTCGTAGGGAAGGTTGCTTATATGGAAAACGAATTTATAGGGGTATAGGTAAATTGAGTTCGATAAAATACCGTGGAGTTTTATTGCCGTGAAATATGATACTTCGGTAGGTAGAATAATGGTAAATGAAAAATGTGTTGCGAATTTTTTGTTTTTTTCTTAAAAGTTTGACTTTAAAATCGTTATAGGTAGGTAGCTGTTTTTTGGCACGTGTGCAAATGAGGCATGATAATTCGTAGGGGTTTTTTCATTTTTTTTTTTGCAAATTTGTTTACTAAGTCATTTTGATGAAATGATTTCTGCTGGTACTTTATATAGAACCGGAAACTGCATGGAAGAGAAATTAAAATTTAAAAGTTATTCTCTAAGATTTAATCGCAGGAAGGAAATGTGAAAAACAAAAAAATGTTTTGGGTTGGAGCTATAGTTTCACATGAAATCCAATCTGGAAAATAATGTTTACTGGAATCAAACTATTAAAAGTTGGATCTTACAATTAGTGAATAACTAATGGGACATACAAATTTGTATCTATCTCATGTACGTCATATATAATTTTTCGTTTCAAATCCTTTTAAAAAAGACCCTTATAATAACATTCTGAAACTTATTTTAAGTAGATGTTCATTGTCTGTGAAACAAAAATATATTTCAGAATTTTTTCTGAAAACCAATAAAAATTTTAACACCAGTTAAATAATGAAAAATAATTTAAATGTTTTTGTTTAAAAATCCATTACCTTAGTCAAAGTAAAGACGGTCCTATGTTCTAAAACAATTCTATAATTTTTTTTAAATTTTTTTTTAATTTTATTTAGATACATATGTATATAGTATAAGGACCGATAAAATGTTTACGGAAAAGGTATTGTAAAAATATCTTCACTCACTTTATACAGTTATAAGAAGAAACATAACAACTAGAGTTTGCAGCTCAGCTCTTTTGTTTAAAATACTCGAAAATCATAAGTTCATAAAAAAAAGTTTTAAATTTAAATCGATTACGTGCAGTATCTATTAGTAATATTTAATAAAACCTTAAAAACGAACTTTGAAATTTATTTGCATTACAGTTTTCAAACGTCTATTTATTTTTGTTTAAAAAAATATAAATTACTATAGTTAAATTCCCATCAATAAAAACAACACAACAATATTCAAAGAATATCTCAATTTTATATTTACTTATGATCTTTATTAAAACACTTACAGTCAATTACATTCAAGTGCATCTCTCGTTATATTTTAATTTCTTAACAAAACCAAAACCGAACGAGATAAAGAGAAGAAGAAAAATGTACTACTTGCAAAGCTTTTTGAAAAACAAAAAAAAATCCACACACGTAAGCTTGTTAAGTCTTTTAAAAGACACAACCCAGAGTTACATCGGCATCACCATCATTATCATCATCGTCATTTTTACTATCATCATCCTAACGATGATATAGTCCTGATGTGCATATATACTGTACTTACGCAAAGCTCTCTCTTTCTCTCTCTATTATAGAACACATGCATCATTCTTTGTGTATTATGTAAGTTCCTTATTGTAATGCATGCATTGCATTAAAATGTAAAGAATCACTTTAACAACATTTCCGCTCGCCCACCCATGCTTGATGTCACACAAAACCCCATTTTTTTTTTCGTCTTGTGTATCCTTTTGCTTCATCATAATAGTCTCTCTCTCTTTGTGTATAGAAATGCATGTAAGGACTTGCTTGGTGTGTTTTAGATGATGTTGCATGCGTATATGAGCAAGTAAATAATTCCGTATGTGAACGGATATCCTTTATTTCTTGAGGCTGCCTTTGGAAAAACAATGAATCATCACAATTGTAATAGAGAATTTATACATACACATGTACATGCATATATAAATATGTGTTCATTTATGTGTGAGTAGTGAGTACCTACCTAAATATTTAAGTGAAAACAATACAAACTGATGTCAACGGTATCCTGTTAAAGCTGCAAATCTGCTATATCTCTAATCTTCTTCTTATCCTGTTTGAAAGTCAATCCTTATAGAGTTCTCTCTCGTTAGTTCTGACGTCTGTCTCTTTCTCTCTCTTCTTACATTATCCTGAATTGAATCCTCTTTACTTCCGTACATTAAAATAGTGAAGAAAATTCATTTTTTTTTTTCTATTTAGAAAATGTATGTTTATGATTTTTGTTTGTTACGCCTGATGATAGACTGGTAAGTAGTTATTCTTATTGTCTCCCTGCCATTTTATTCTGACGTTAGTATACCTAAATTATGAAACAATTTGTTTTCTGTGACAAAATTGTCTATCTCTATCTTTCCTTCGCTCTCTCTCTCTCTCTTTGCACTCTCCTAGCCTATATTAAGAAACTTACAATTCCAAGCCTAATTGCTTAGATTGCATTTTGTATTGTTTGTTATTTACTTTTGAAAAATAATTCACCAGTGATATAGTTCAAATGGAATGAAATAAAATTTAAACATACTTTCTGGCTGGATCAGACGTAATTTAATCTGGAGTTCCAATTCTCTATCTCTTTTTCCAGCATTTATGGCTGCATATTTTCAGAAACGCCGCGAATGTTGTCCTCCAAGTGGTCGATCGTTTCGGGCTTATCGGCGCGGCGTAGGCTAGCGATGTCATATCGATCCCAAAGAAAATAATCTAGCGACATGAAATAGATCTTGGACGCCAATCCACGGTCCTGAAACTATGGGGTTACCAAACGTTTTCTTCAATTAATCAATTGTGGCACAAGCATGTAACACCATCTTGTTAAAACCACATCATGGTTGTTCAATTGAGGATCGAAAAATTCCATAATCATGGCTGATGGTGGTTACAAATCATTCAACAGCTGTTAAAATGGCCGCTTGTTAAAAAAGTGTTGCCAACTTAAATTCTATACCTGTAAAAAAAAACTTTATAAGAAAATTGTCAAAAACGGTTTAAAATTATTTTGGAATAAGTCCGGATGAAATTGAATGTTAATAATTTTTTTTTATTTTGGAAAGATAATAAATAATTTCGAGCTTGAGTTTAAGGAATTTTCGACGTATTAATTTTTATTTGTGAAATATATCAAAATTTATAGAAACATTATTTTTATACAATTTTTTGTGAGTTTTTGGTTTTTTTCGATTTTTTTTAAATCGAAAATATTCTGGTATATATGTACGAAATGTTAATATTTACAAGAAAAAAAAGTTATCTGACTTATACTGATTTAAAAACACCGAAACCCGGGTTGCTTCTTCAAAACAGATTGGTGGTAACCCTGCAACGAATTCATTGCTGGAAAAATAAATTCTCCACCATTTCTATCATTTTTTTATTCTGCACAACATTTTGGAAGATATTCGATGTACATTTATAAAAAAAAAAACATGCTTGTGAAATTTCGAAATCAAAATTTTAAAGCTCTTCATCTACATTTTGCCAACTGAATCAACCACACTCAACCCAGAAATTAACCCTTTTTGTTTACTATTTTTATTTTTATTTCTTGTTGGTATTTTGGTTTGAAGAGATAAAGTGTGTTCTGGGTTCTTGTGTTCAGATTACGAATATTGTGTATACTACTCCTGCCTAATCCAGTGATGCCAAAAATTTATCCTTCTACGACAAATGCATTTTAGCATCTATATAATATTTTTGTAGGTGTTTTTGTTCAGCACATATACATTTACATATAATTTGTTGCCCGACGACGACGTTTACAGTGCGACAAAATAATTTATATTTATCCTTACATTATGGGCTTAACCCAGAACATGACTATCATGCATAATCAGACAGTACAGGACGACACAATGCATACACACATTTTCAAATATAAATAAATATCATATAACTGTACATAAATGATATATGAAATAAAATGAAGGTATAAAACAAATAAAATGTGAGAGTACTATAATAATATAGCACTTTGGAGTGACACAAATATTGTGGCAGAGAGAAGTACTGTAGTTAGTTAGTTCAGTGTGTCATGTTTAATATTTGAATTTTCAGAATTTAGGGCGAAAGTGAGTCAGAGAGTTCATGGGAGTAACTTGTGGATGGTTTGCCCACAAATAATATTTATGCAGAAGCACCTTTTATCAAATCATGATTAATAAACAAAAACCATTATACTTTTAATTTGGATCAAGCTTTAACAATAGAAATTTTTGATATTCATTGAAAACTTCAATATTTTATAAGTTGTTGAGTATTGAAAAACTATATTCCTTTATTCAATAAAATGTTTTAATACAGAACTAAATATCCCTAGTTTGGAAACACCGATTCGAGGACCATCAAAATAATTTTTTTCTCATTCAGCAAATTTTTACTTGCATTTCAAAAATCACTAAATACGAAACATAAAAAATTCTGATCGTTCATTTATTTTTGATTGAATATAATCAAATCGCATTAATTTTGAATACGAATTGATTTCAAAACTTTATTTTTTTCAACTTACCTTTATATTAGAAAAGTACAAATGATTTCCCTCCTATACGAGTAATTAAATGATTTCGCCTACTACGCAAATTGTAAGAAAAAATTGAGGTCATGCAAATAAAAACACATAACTCAAAAATTATTTTATAATATTTCTTAAAGCTAAGCACCAAGGTAAAGTTTTACCTCAGAAAAATTCGAAAGTAATCAAAAATTGAGCTTCTGGAAAATATTAACGCATGAGTAGTTGAAGTTATCTTCTTTCGTACATTCAATTCAAAGCGAATCAAAATTTAATAGTTTGTGAGTTAGAGTTACCTACATTTCAGAATAATAACACAAAAATAAGATGACACATTCGCCTACAAAAAAGTACCGAAAGAAAATTTAACAAAAAAGAAAATTTTAACAAAAATAAAAATTTGGAAAATAAATTTGGTAAGAAAATAAAATTTTGTCAAAAAGAAATTGTAAAAAAAATGGCTTAAAATAATTGCAAAATAAATGTTAATGTTTGTTCGTAAGTTTTTTTTTAATCCTCTAATCTACATCCACCTCTTCACTCTTCTATTATTTAGGGTTTTCTCGAACTTTAAAAAATTTGAAAATTTCAAAAAGGAGCGATGAAGCCTAAAAATATTTATTT
Source organism: Syrphus vitripennis (assembly GCA_958431115.1). Classification (NCBI taxonomy): domain Eukaryota; kingdom Metazoa; phylum Arthropoda; class Insecta; order Diptera; family Syrphidae; genus Syrphus; species Syrphus vitripennis. The sequence goes on from OY288109.1 coordinate 10,810,163, forward strand.
CAGAAAATTAACAATTCGCAACATGATTACGGTGCTATTTGAATCGAAACAAAATTTAATGTGAATTACGTCATTATTATTTAATCAATTGCAACTCTAACTCTCAAACTATATAATGAGTAAAGAATACCTATAGCTATATACTGAAAGAATCCCATTTTGTGTAAGATACAATCAAAATTGTAAATTCACAATTCAACTGGCAGAGATAACGAACATAACGATTCCGCATTGTTCCCGAATCCTGATGTTTAAATACCAATTCCCAATGTATTCACTCTTCAAAAGCATCACATCATCATGGGGTTCTGAATGGCAAAAGAAATCCAAGATGCATTCATTTTATAGATAGCTATAGATATCTTCTCCTATATATATAAAACTGCATACATCCATTTGAATTGACTATACGTATAGGACAATTTCTTTTCCGATGATAAGATCAACTGAAATCGATTGATTACACGTTAAGGCAAGGAACACAGTGCGGAGACGACTTTGGTTTCCTTTTCTTATTCATCTGCTTTGGTTGCATCCAAAAGAGTAGGAGTCAAGTCTCTGTCATTGTCTATACTGACTTAAAACACTGCGAAGTTGTTGTAGGTACTCCTCCTGAGGCCACTGTATTCGCATAGCCATCCTTCTGGTTGCAGTTCATTGTGATATGGTCGTTCGTTATACTATGATGAGATATCGATAACGAACTTTTGAAACTGGCTGGCAAGTGAAATCGATGTTTGGATGAAAAAAAAAAAGTAATTCCCCCCTCCAACCACTGCACCGGGACGCAAGCCAAGCGAAATAAATCAGAACGAAGTTCAGGAGAGTTCGGTATCTCTTCATGGAGTAGGGAGTGAGATAGTTTTCCGAAACTACCATCTATAGAAATCCGAATTTCGCAGGATACCTAAATCATGACCTCGATAAGATCTGTTGTTACATTAGGAAGAGTAGTATGTACGAGTGTCGAGTGTATGTGGGTTCTGCTGCTTCATTTTTTTTTTCTTATGTTGGTTTCCTTATTGTATTGTGTTTAATTTTTTTTTTTTTACTCACAGACCTCCCTTTTTTTTGTGTTCATTCTATTAGGGGGGGGCATAGTCTTCATATGTCAAAGGCAGTTACACTTCGAGAGCAGAATGTTTGTTGGCTGACGGTCGGAACGTGGTTTTGGGTTAGATACTCTTGTCTGCAATCTTCTTGTGGTTGTTCGTCGTAGTACAAACCACAGTGGCGTTTTGGGAATTTTAAAACAGTTTGTAATGAAAGAAAGCCGTGTAGTTTTATAATTTTGTTGGTGTGGTTAAGAGTGAAGATTACTTTTGGTGGTACAAATAATTGCAGAAAAAAAGTTTTATTTTGTTCTTTGAGTGAAAGAAAAATTCGTCAAACTTTTAACTATCACAGACGTTTGTGTATTTAAGAACACTTTTGTTTGTTCTCTTCACGGGTTTACTTTTAAAGCATAGGTTTTTAGAAGTAATGGAGTAACATTTAATTTTTATAGCAACAACTTTTCCGTAGTAGTATACGTCACGTCTCACGGTTCTATTAAACGAAGCACAATTTTGGTATATCCGAATTTTCGTAGCTAAGTTGCCAGACGTCCTTGTTTACATTGGCAACTGGATTGTTTTAAACATGTAGGAAAAGGATAGACACTTTTTTAAGCAGGACCATTATTTAGCTTTTCATTATTTTATTTTAAAGTATCAGTCCTACGATCATCGGGATTTTAGAGTTTAGTGCTTGACTTAAAATTGGTACGGGTGCAGCCCTTGGAAAGTCACAACTGATGTCACTCGAGAGCAGCAAACGTTCGTAACTAGATGTCTACGCAACATCTTTCGGGTTGTTTGTCAAACCAAATCTCAAATGATGGACTCCATGCAAGAACAGGACAGGAACCCATTGACTCTATCGTACGAAGACGGAAGTGCCAATATGCTTCAAAAGAGTGACGAATGCATTGCAAGTCAAGCGATGGAATGGATGGAACCCCCTACTTGGACAGTCAGACTACCAGACCGACCGACCTAGGAGCGCGTATGGCGAAGAACGGTCGAGAAGCAGAACTGGGCAAAAGTTGGAGCGAGCTGAAATGCATCTCCCTGCAGGAACCGTACACAAGGGAAAACTAAGGGACGTAATAAGTCTGAGGATCTAAGTAAGTCAGTAAGTATTTTTTTTAGTTTAAAAAAATAATCTTTAAAAGAAAATTTGAGTATTTAAAAGTTGAACATTCAAAAACTGAATTTTAGAAAATAATTCCCCTAAAAAGCAATGTTACAGTGAGCTTCGATTTAATATTTCTAGAAAGATAAAATTTCAATACAATTTCTATTCCATTTTTTATTGATGTCTTCAATCTTTTTTCATTTTCTCTCATTTATCTAATTGTTACGTTTCTTGTTCACTGCACTGTTATACCACAATATCTTTACAATTTCAATGAATCCATTGATAAGGAACGAACCAAAAGAAATACAATATCCTCTTTTTTTCCGATTCCACCCCATCAGTCCCCGTTGCCAATCCTCCTGGTGGTTTGTTGGCCCGCCACATTGATGGGGATAGTTTCAATGCGTTCTTTGATTGCCGTTTTGCATACTAATAACACACTGGCAGTGGCATTGAAGAAGAGTTGTTACAGTAGCTATACTCGGTAGTGGGTACACTCTCTGTGTTTTTTTTTTGGTTTCGAAATTGATGTTGATAACATCTAAAGGGTTATGTTGAATGTATTACAGTCTTCCATTAGGTTTTTATATTTTGTATTTTTTTTTTTTTTTTTGTTGGTTGTACTGACTAAAGACTGCAATTGGAATTTGAATAAAACTCATTTCAGAAAAATTTGCTATCCATTTAGTGCTGGAAATAAAGTGATGGTAAAGGGGGGTTGTAAGTAGCTTGAGGCATGGAAGAAGAAGGGCATTGGTTTAGTCCCGGTGCTTGTATTTTTCCCATATACCCTCCCCCAATTGCGGGTGACTATCAAACAGCGATTAATTAAATGTAAATCCATATTAGTATCGAATTTCCTTTTTAGTTATTTTTTTTTTGTTCCCCCCAATAGCACAACCAGGACTGAATTTTGTTTTATAACTTTTTCTTTTATGTTTTTTTTTTTTTGTTGTTTCATTTTGTTGCTCCCAAATTGGAATTGCAATCAAAATTGGTATTGGATATCAGAAATCAGGAATGTATTGCAGTGTTTTTTCAATGTGTAACTGTGGCCAAATGAGGTAGAGAGGAAAGGGGAGTGGAGGGGGAGGATGAAATGATATTGAAATGAGTCTACAAATGGATTTGAACTTTGGGTAAATGATATCTAGATTAGCATCTGTATGGTGAAATAAGTGGAAGGCTGGTAGAGTATGATATGAACGAGTTCAATATCTATATAGATGATTTGGTTGACTTTTTTTTTCTTTTGTTTGGTTATATGATTTGTAACCATCTGAAGGATGGGAAAGAAGAGGGAGCTATATTTTATTATGGATTTCTATTTTGGTAATTGTGATTGTTTTTTTGTAAATTATATGTAGATGATTGATCTGGAATGGGGAAAGTATATAATGTGGAACTATAATGCTCGTTTGGTAATGGGAACGTTAATTTGATCATTTCAAAACATTTAAAATTTCACAGTGAGTGGTTTTCAACAAAAAAATCACGAAATTAACTTTCTATGAGTTTTTTTTTAATTTTAATCTTAATATATAAAAAATCCGTGTCACTGTGTATGTTCCGAATAAACTCAAAAACGACTCAACCGATATTCATGAAAATTGGCATATATACGTAATTTGGTCCAACTTAGATGATAGGATAGTTTATATTTCGATTAATGGTCTTAATAATTTATAATTAACAATAAACTGATTGTCAATGTTGATGTTTGTTATTAATCGTAAGTTTCATAAGTCTCAAACAGATGGCGCCTTAAATCAGATTTTTTACAGAAAACTGTCGGACCATCTATTGTGAACTTCTCATAGATGGCGCCACGTTGGAATTTCTTTTTCAACAACATTTTTCAACAACACGTGGTGCAATGCTTTGTATAGTTTTTTTTTACAAGATTTCAGGAAAGCTATTTATATTGAAATTTGTATTTTATTATTTTCATTGTATCTAAGATAATGGGGTTCTCACTTACAGACAATATACCTAACAACCTCTAAGCTCTAATAATAAGTTACAAAAATCAATTTAATTGTCAATAGTGAAATTGAAAAATCTACTATATAAAAATAAGTCGGGTTTACCTTCCTGACGCTATAACTCCAGAACGCACGAACCGATTCCCACGGTTTTGCATTCGTTGGAAAGGTCTTAAGGTCCGTGAGGTTCATAGCAAAGGTTTATAGCAAAGAAAAATTCGGGAAACATTTCAAGAGAAAAGCCATCTGGGGGCGAAACGGAGTTCGCCAGGTTTTCTAGTACTTTTATAAGAAATCCAAAAGTAAAATTTCAGCTTCGAATAAGCCTTGTGAAATATGCTTTGTTAGCTCGTTAATTTTACTAACGGCAAAAAGGCATAGATAAATAATTATAGAGGCTTTTATAGCCGTTTAAGGTTAGCGAACTTACATGAAGATGTAATTTATATTTAAGTTTTGTCCGATAGTTTCGGTAAATTGGTAAACAGCTCTTACCGAAGTTGAAAAATTAACAAACAAAAAATATTTTATTTTACATAATTCCTGAGCATTGATTTTCAATGCATTTAATCCCAATTTAATTTGAACTTTAGTATGACATTCGATTTATAATTTCATAATTTAAAAACAAACACATTTTTCTTACCTATCTAGTGATTGAACTTGGTATCCTCTGAGTGATAGTTCATCGAGCAAACCTATTAAAGATATGTTTTGAAAGGTGCAAGAACTTAATCATTCTTTAACTTTTTTCTTAAGCATTTAAAAATATCAATACTGCCAGGAAACGAAAACTGCTGAATTACCTTTTAATCAAGTTGTCAATTTTTTTTTCAAAACGGCTTACTTCCTATTCCTACAGCTCACTTCCACTATTTTTTTTTTCCCACAACTGAGCTCATGGAGTAAGAGTTTAAAACAAAAAATACTCGAAAATATTCGAAATTTTTTTTGCACTTTCCAACAAATGAAATTATTTTTATGAACGCCTTTTGATGTGGTGATTCAAATTCTGAAGTTTAAAAAAAGCTATCTTGGCAAAACTAAAATTGTTTCTATCGCAATTGTTTTTTAAATTTTCAATCGGTTTGTATTCCTCAAAAACCTGACTTAATGGAATTTTTCCGAATTTATATTCAAAAGACGGAAACCCAGAATTTCAGAACCTTTGATTAAAAAATATAAGTTTTTGTAGTTTTTTTTTTGGATTTCAGATAAATTTTCACTAATAATGTATTGCAACCGCTACTTTTTTTAAAAGAATTATTTTCAAAAAACTGCTCTAAATAAAGTTTAACAGTGTCTGTATACCTCCACACCACTATTCCTTTGCCTTTATTTCTTATGTATTTAAAAACCAAAGTACAAAACTATCCAAAGCAAACCTTTAATTTAATATGCTTAAATTATTTATTTGAAAACTCCCAATAGTCTCTTTAAACATTCCAAAAAACTACATTATACCATTTGTATATTTTTGCTTTTCCAACCATCAAATTGAATTACACAAAAACCCCCAAGTAAGGTAAACAAAACCCTGACAGTGGCAACTAATTAGTTTGACTGTCATCGTCGTTAGCTTAATCCCAAAATAATCCAATAAAACGTTTCACTATCAACTCCATTAAGAGTTCTAAATTTTTAAACTTCTCGTTGATTTTTCAAATCAGAAATTTTTTTTACCCAACTCTTCTCATTATAACCCTATATTACCCCCAACAACGAGGATGACCACATTTGTCAAAAAAACTCAACCACACACCTGAAAGCCAATTTTAGCATCCGCTTAACTGCACTCGAATCAAACGTAAACACACACACACTCATTCGGGATTTTAACTGAAATTCAGTTCCAATTAACGCATCGATTACTAAGCCAATTGGTGATAGCCAATGCTCGGTGCTCGGCGCTCTCTCAATGATGGCAATGGCATCCCAAACGAGCACTCAAATCCAATTTTAATCCTCGGCTTCAGACGTTTTAACAAACCCAAAAAAAAAAAAAAAAAAAAACAACAAAGCAATGAATCCATTCCGATTAGCGAATGCCATTCATGTACACCGCTGATCCTTGCTGCACATAATCATTTGGGATATATTGTATATATTCCGGCATGTCCCGATGTGTAGCTATATAGTTTTTGCCGAAATTGACCAAATATAAAAAAAGGAACACACATATTATCCCTAAAACATGACAGGATTACCAAAATGTCTAGCCAAATGCGGATGAAGAGACAGAGGGACAGATTTTGTTAGCTGTCTTTTCGAATTTAGTTTTAGGTGGAAGAGCTTTACAGACAGGAAGTTGCTAACAAAAAAAAATAAAAAAATTGAACTCAATCGATTGGTTTTACGAATATCTACACTTCGCGGTTGTCTGGTGGTTGTCTAGTTTATTTTTTTTTTCTAAGGACAGAAATAGGGAGTAACCACCAAAGCAGACACCACTTACATAAGTGGATGGCTCAATAGTTTTTTGTGGACCACTTCCGAACGCTGACAGCAGTTTGTTTTTTTTTTTGGTAAAAAGAATAAACGAAAACGGTTTCCCTTGCTAGAAATCGAAAAGCAAACCAGGAGACTAAATGTCTATGTTTTATGGTTTTTTTTAACTATTTTTGAATTTAAAGAGAAAGTTTTTTATCGGTAGTTGATTTTGGTGGCAGAAGATGATGTTGACAGTGAAAGCTTAATGTAACTACTTTTTTCATTAAATTTTTAACAACTCTTGGACTCCTCTTATCTGATTGAATTTAAGCAGATAAAATAAATTCCTTTAGCATTAAGATTTTTCAGTGACGGAATATTGTCGTAAGCTCGAAAAAATAGAAAATGCTAGAAAATGACTCTTTTGACATTTAAGGCATCGTTTTTATACAAAAAGATGAAAGTTCTTGATCTTATAATTTTAACTTCTTATAAACCTACCATATTTAGCATGTATGTATATTTTATATTCAAAAGTGATGGTATATTTATTTTTTGAAAAACGGCGAAGGCACTCAAAATTGTTAAAAAAATTAATGAGTTTAATTTTGTCCAAATATAAAATAATTTTCTTAATTGTTTCAAAATTAGTAATAAAATAATATAATTTAAAAAGAGAAAAATTTTTATTTTTAATATTAGCACCAGAAAATTACATTCCCTTGAAATGAAGACTCACCAAAGATAGGTTCTTCTTTAGAAATCTTTTAAAACCCAAAAAATGTTTGGTTTTTTTTCTTAGTATTCAGGATGATTTGCATAAGTTGATAAAAAAAAATTATAAGGACTTGGATCAAGCCCATCCCTCGTTGAGTGCCCCTACTCCGGTTATATTATAAAATGAAATGATAATTTCTTTTATCACGAGATTTTTCAATTCTTTATTTTTTCAAAATTTTGATATACAAATATTCCACAAAAAGTACTAGTATTCCATCTTATACCATATATAAGTGGTTAATTGAAGCTAGAACGTTTACGAAGAATTGGAATCGCAAAACTTAGACTTTAGGGCTGAAATAAAAAAAATTTGCATCATCACAGAAGCAGATAAAATTATAATAAAAAACATCTAAAACGTTAGCCCATAGTTTTTTTTGTCAATTAATTTTCAAATTTACAATTTTGAAAAAAAAATTATTTTTTTGTCCAAACAAATTTTTTTTAAAGATTTGTGCATACAGCTTTTGTTTTCAATATCCCATTTCTACTTAAGCGTTAAAAAATAATTTTTTTATAAAACTTTTATATTTAAAGAATTATCAAATATATGTACGTAGTTAAAAAAAAAACTTTTTAAAAAATAGAAAATAATCCAAATTGTTATGACCATTTCAGCTACCAGAGTGGTGTCTTTGTTCGACTTTTTAGGTTTTTGTTATAATATCCTTAAGTCCTTAAATTAACTGATTTTCAGTTCTTAATTTTATTGGAAACAAAAATTGTACTTAACAATGTTACCTTTGTATTTCTGAGTTTGAAAATTAATTCTTCAAAATGTATGTTTTGAAAAAACTCGATTTAAAATTTGAAATTTAAATGAATTTTGGTTTCAAAACTTTTTTTTCTGTTTAACTCAATGGTCGAAAAATTGTCCCCCATCTGTTCGAATTTTTTCTTGTTTTTATCCAACCTACTTTCTAACATTTTGTCGAAGCTAATGCGAATCACCCTGTTTAAAAGGTGAAAATCAATTGGATCACAACAAAACCGGAGTCTAAAACGGATTTTTTTTAACGATTTATAGAAAAACTAAACCATCATTTTTTAAGATTTAAGAAGAGCACTAGTATACTACTCACCGCCGACAGATTTGCTAATCGGAATGTCCTAATTATACATTGGCCCCTGCAATTTTCTCTTAGTAATGATATTTCAATGTCAACAATGTCAAAATAAAAATTTTAAAAATACTTAAAACTTAATTAAATAAAAAAGTGAGTATTCGCCCCATTGTACCAATTGCGCTTTTCGTCGACATTTTAGGTTTGACTTTTCATGAAGTTCACATCATATGAACAAAGAGCAATGTTGCGTGGGCTTACACAATAGTGAACATTATGTGTGAACACAACCATCAACTGTTTTCTGAGCTCGCCGCCAACGCCAACGGTGGCGCTCACGCTCGTACTGAGTTTCTTATTTCCCGCATCTCCAATTTGTATTCTCTGTTTTCTCGGTCTTGGCTTCCGAATTCCACTTGTATCTCAAAATTTATAAAATAAAACTTTTAAATTATAAATATAAACTTATATTGTTAAAAATATAATTTGGTTTGATTTTGAAAACAATTCAGACAATTGCACAAGCAGTTTTCGAGAAAATTTGAAAAAAAAAAACAAATACCGTCGTATGAAACCTATGTTATAATGTATTTTTGCAAACGATGGAATTTTCGGAAGCATTAAAGCAAAATGTTTTTATAATTTGTTAAAAGAAATACAAGACCCATTAAATTGCTGGAGAATTGAGACAAGACTAGTTTTTCTTACAATATAGCATTACGATGATCGAAAATTACTCAAGCGAAAAAAGCTCAATTGAATTATTTTAAAACAAGCAACTAATCTATGTAATGTATTTTTAAGGAATATCAAAAATCCACAGGTAAAGAAAAATCCAAAAATGTTTATTCCATAAAAAAAAGTTAACCAACGATTTATTTACAGCTCACGAAAAAAAAAAACTGACAGATAGCTACCCGTTGAGCAGAAATCAGCATGTTGCTCTTTTTTGTGTGTACTCAATATAAACATATCCAATCCAAATGGATGCCCCGAAAAAAAATAATATTCCAAAAGACAGAATAGAACTTGAAGTTCGTGTCTCCTAAATCACGTGTACAAGCTAAGGACCAGGCGCACACACCAAACCGATGACAAATGGCAGCCGTTTTGTGTTGTGGTCGGTGGCGGGCGGCGAGCAGTGCGGAGTCATGGAATTTACAAATTTTCATCGTGTTACCTTTAATTGGCGATTAACCACCTATGGGGCTGAATGGGGCCATGCCATGCAGGTACTTCTTAAGACACTACCACGATTCCACGAGTCCCATAATGGAGGATCAGAAAAACACAAACTTGATGGTCGTCGATGAAGAGCGTTCTCTGAGTTTATTCACACAATGGAATTTCAGTCAATCATGCGCACTCTGTGTGCCTGCCCTGCATACAGTGATCCTACACACAATGAAGATGATGAGAAGGAAGATCTAGAACTGGAACTAAGGCACATATAGAACAAATGGACACTCCAGATTCCTTCCATATCGTTTTCTAATTTTTACTTCAAAAAGAGTTGTTCTTGTGTATAGTGATTTATTGAAAACACGCAAAAGGGTAAAAAATGTTTGTTGAACAAGGGTTTCAACAGCGACTGGAATTTGTCACGAAAAAGGTTTTGGTTTTAAATTGTGTTTTGAATACACAATGGGTATTCTAATGAAAATTAATTTTGAATATTTGTTTTTGTGGGACGAGCAATTAATAACGATTTGGGGGAATGTCGTCAAATGCGGCACACGAAATATTGACTTCCAATAAACATAGTTTTGTCCTGCTGAGCAAATTAATTACTGGATGAAATTGATTTGTTTAAAGTTTTTAAAAAAAAGTGCTTGCCATTTTGTCTAGAACTTGTTCACAGTATAAAAAAAACACGACTCCATTTTAAGAAATATTCAAAGAAATAAATTTGAGTTCGAATCTGGAAGATAACATTTGACATGCTCTGCAATTTCTCAAGGTTTAATAATACAAAATTTCCAAAAAAAAATATTCACCAGTTTTTAAAATATTGAGTTATCAAAAAATATTTTTTAAATTATTGAAAATTATATAAAACCTCTTCCAAAAAAATTTGGTTCTGTCAAACCGTTTATGACAGAATTGATAACCAAAAATCTAGTTCTATAGTAGGTACTGTTGGCAAATATTTTTTGAAAAATATTTACGACAAAACTTATAAACACTAACATTAAATTTTTGATCAAAATCGTTTTTGAGTTAAATAATACATAGTTGTTGTAATCGTTCTATGACAGGTACCGTTTTTTTTGGAGCCTTAGGATTTGAGGGACCCACTTTTGTTCGCATTTTTTTGGATTGGCAGAATTTTGAAATATAGAATTTTAAAATACAGAATTTCCTAACCCGAATTTCGGCATATACAGAATTTGTTTAGAGCTTTGTAGTTGCATTTCCTATACTTGCATAGATACAAACATATACATATGTTCCTGTAAGTTCCCAAAATGCTTAAATTCTAGATTTTTATAGAATTTTTCAACACCACTGGCCTGGTCCCGCTTCACAAGTTCCAAGGATTTAAACTCCCTTTTCAAAGACACATACATTTTAAACTTTGCGGTTTCCAACAAATTTTCGTCGGATTTGTTTTTTAAACTGAAACTTACAAATTGCATGGTCTTCAAAGTGCGGAGTAAAATATCAAAACATTACCATTTCTAACTCTAAACCCTGCCACCAACGCCTGAATTTTTCGGAATATTTTTTAAGGCCCGATTTCGTCAAAAGGCCAAGTGATGATACTTGCTAGCTTCTCAAAACCAAATAAACTCATTATGCCAAAGACATATTTATTTATCCAAAAATACGCGCTCCTTAGAATTTCAGAAAGTAAAAAACCTACAAAATCTTAATTTCCATAAAATCACCAAAAGTAATTTTACTTCAAAGCTTCCTCAGCTCCATCTACTTGAATATTTAATATATTTAATCTTCTTTCATTTTTTCCACATTTTAAATAAACAAACCACCTCACGTTTTCATTTACTCATTTTCAACTAATCACACCATGGCGAAAAGTGACAAACTCATTTCCTGTGCCAACACACGATTCATCATCGCATCGACATCCGCGTCTAATTTGAAAACTTTTCGCCCATGATTATGGAAAAGTGTTTGAGTTTGGGTTTGGGTTTTCCTCTCTGATACTAGAGATATTTTGATATACCTACTTCTAACTGTACATACCTAATATAAAGTCATTGAGGAAGCAAAATCACAGGTGTCACCTGCCATGAAATTCCGATCTGCTGAAACATTAAATTTCTGTTGACACTCCCGTTTCCGCACAGGAAAAGGTGCTATACAAGAAACAGGACACCTTCCACCCAACCCCATGATCCTTGCATATATTTCAAACCAATATATAATGTTATATATGCAGTGACTGTTGCTGATTTGACTCTTCTTTAACAGGAAGTGCATTCAAAATGGTTGATACATCAGTATATTTTCATGCACAGTATATCCTTGATGGGAAATCCTTCAAGCAAACACGAAGATCAACCATCAGAGGAATTTTTTTTTTTTTATTTTTGTGTGGGTATGTTTGAGTGAGTGAACACACCCAATTTTTACATTTCTATCGAAATTGGGGCATTTGCTCCCTGTATACTCTTCCAGCAAGAGATATCCTTCCGCCTTGAGAATCTGATATTTCAAATCACACGTTGGCGGGATTCGGGATGGAAAGCGAACGAAAAATAAAAAAATATTCATGCATGCTTATATTATAAGCTAGAAGACTCGTTAAGTGCGGATAAGCTTTCTGGAATTTGTCATTCATGCTGCATTCAACAGAATCAGCAGGAGCCAGGAAAAAGGAGGAAAATGAGAAAGTATAACTTAAGATTTATGCATTCAACAGATGTTGTGTTCGTTTTCGTTGATGATGATATGGATAAAAGAGCAACATTCTTTACCTCTATACATAATATATGCGGATGCTAGAACACAAATTAGACGACAAAATTCGCTTCATACCACAAACACTTTTGCAGTACTAAACTGTACTTGAAATTTAGAAAATCAGAGTACCACCAGAGCCCAGACGAAAACAAGCAAAAGGCAATGAACGAAAAGAATTGCAAAATAGAATTCCCACACACCCAAACAAAAATCCAATCCTGCCCTCACAACTTATACAAAAGGGTGCATTAGGGGAGTTGGTTTTTGCTTTTGTAGAAAACTAAATGGCTTTTGAGTTAAATTGCAACAGAGCAAAGTTGTTGTGGTCTTTGGTCTATAATAAGTGCCGCCATCACTTATTCCTACCTTAGTGGTTATTGGAAGGAAGGATATTTCACTATGTTTTTCATTCTTTAGATTGGATGGGAACCAGGTCGACCATGTGTGTATGGCGACACTTCTTCCATTTGTTGCTGTCATAAAGTTCATCCGGTTTTTAATATTCACCTTCACAGGTGCGGTTCATGTTCTTTGTTTTTTCACCATAAGATGAGTTACAAAATGGAAAGTTATTAAAAAAAAATCAATATTACCGAGTCAACCAATATTTATATATTTTTTTAAATTTATAACATTGGGTGGGTAGGTAATTCAATTTTCAAGTTGTTTTGAAAAAATGTCGGGAAATCATCCAATATCCTAGAATAAATTCTGAAATTGAATGTGAGTTGAAGACAAAATTATGTAAGGTACCTGCATTGTAGAAGTCCTAGTCTTGTGTTTTCGTAGGAGAGACTCCTTAGTTCAAGTAGTTTTGATTAGGGCTGATGATTACACCCCAGTAATCATCTACCCGGATACACGGTTACCCGGGTTGCTTGTACTCGGGTAGTCAATTACCCAGGTATTCGGGTATCCGGGTATCATCAGCCCCAATATTTTTTTTTGCTGTACCCGGGTAATCTGTTAATCGGGTAATGGGGTAGTCGGGTACCCGATTACCCGGGGACTACCCGAATTACTTGGGTACCCAGCGTTTACCCGAATTACTTGGGCACCCGATATTACACGGGTACTCGGATACCCGGTTATTATCAGCCCCAATTTGTGATGCTGTGCTGAAAATTTTTTTTTTAAACTTTACAAAAAAAAAAAAAAAAAGAGCTTTTGGTGATTTTCAGGATATCATTCAAAATAACGAAGAAATTCAATTCAACTAGCAAGACGTTTTTTGTTCTAATTGATAGTGTTTTTGAAATATTAGAGTATCACGTTTTTTACTCAAAATTTCTGATTTTTATAGAAAAATGTTTTTGTATTTTTAAATTTAATTTGTTTTAAAAGAGCCAGGGTCTAAGTGACTTACAACTCTGAACCATTCCAGTGTGCGTGTTTTTGCAGAAATGAATCTATTTAAAAGCACTACATCTAGCGCGATATTTTTGAAGAATTTGATACTGGGAATCGAACCGTAAACTCCAGCACGACAGTCCTCCTGGGCATTGGGCTATCATACACCAGAGCAATTTGGAAAGTTGAAAACGAAGTTTGTAGCTGAGGGAGCTGTGAAGGCAGGAAGAAAATGAGCAAAATGTTAAAAATACATTTTTTTCAGTCCGAGCAACGATGGTAGCACGCCAGAAAGTTTCAATAAAATCCGAAATTGAATAATTCTTGGAAGAATTTGTTTATATGTCATTTAATAGTATATGGATCGTCCACACTTAAGGCGTAGAAGTTAATTGTTCTTTTTGAACAAACAACATTGATTTAATTAAAGCAAACAACTGTATTGTATAGGTATGGATAAACGTTGAAAGTGTGTTCCACCTTAGGTATATCTCCCAGGCTAGCAGCATTTTGTGCGTTTTGCCAACATCAAAAGATTGTGTTTATGCAGTTTTCTGGATAAATTGCAAAGTGAAACATTTCAACATAGTTTGGTTCAATACGTTTGGTCTACTATGTAGATACCTGAAGAAAATTTCCAGTATACACTTCATCGTCCATGCACTGCTGCATACACAACATATCCATGTTTCATTGCAAATCCTTCCATAGTGGGTATGTAGGTATACCTAGCTATTCAACAAGGATATTCGACGATAGTCGTGGTGCAACAATGCAAGCGACACGGACACGGACACGCCATCATCGATATGTATTCCGCCGTCCGATTTTTTTTCTTTCTTCCCCCCACTCCCATGTATTTTGTTTTCGCCCCTAGAAGTCAGAGTTGAAAACTGTATACTGGAAATTGAGGTTAGGATGTTGCTATGTCGACTTTATTGCTCGTTTATTGCTCGATTTTGTCGGTTAGATTTTTGTTAGATTGTGTGTGTTATTTAAATTGTATAATGTTCAACTATATCTTCCGTTATATCGTACGTTAGCTAGATAGATATGTGTTTTGCGTTTGTAACAGTTTGTTATTGTTGTTTAAATTTTTCTGTTTCTATACAATTTTCGGTGCAAGTCAAACGTTTGGCTTCAAAATAAAAAAAAAAAACCTGAAGGTGGTTTATAACATCGACGCTGCTGCGTGGCGAAATATCCCTACACTTACTATACACCTCCTGCCCTCAAACCCATCAACAACATTAGAAAAATAGTGAGAGATGGTGAAAAATAGCTCACTTTTGTTTTTGAGGTTAAATTGTTGGAACTTTTTAGTATAGATGATTTGTATTCAATGGATCATGAACACTTTGTGTTTTATGGGTTTTTGGAAAATGTTTTTTTGCATTGAAAACTTTTTGGCATGGAATCAAAGAATTTTTTGTTTACTTTTATCTTTTTTTGTTTTACATTTTTTTAAGCTGGAATTGAAGGTAGCTACTAAATGTGTCCGACAATTTACATACATATGGAAATTTAAATTCTTTAGAAAATGCTTTAAAAAAAAACGCTTTGACTAATCGGCTTTATGGTTTTCTTTTGAATGCATAGTAACATGAGTACTAGGAACCTTTTTGAATGTGAGTGATAATTTTATTCTTTATTTAGGACTATCACAATTATGTAACAATTTTGTTGTCCCATAGGCTGCCAAGAGATCATGCTCTAGATAGCTGTTTACGAGAGTGCCATATTCCCAAAGTGCCTTACCAGAATAGAGTAGTTCCGTCCGGTAGGTTGAAGATCTTAATTTTCGGAGCCAAACCATTTCATTTCACTTACTCATAAGATGTTTACCATATACCGCTTGAACCCTTCATTTGGTTGGAGAAATGTGGCATTTTAGGGACCTCGACTCCCGTCGTTTAGAAGTGTCTTCACATTCCAGAAACTAAACTTTGTCCTGTTACGGTTGCCATAAGTTCCCAACGTGTAGTCATTACTATTATTCGAGGCGTAGTGCTGGTATTTGTGGCGGTAAATATTTCAGTTAAGAAGGTTACTAAACTACGTAACCTAACCTAGAAAGCCACGCCTTTTGCACTTGTAATTTAAGCCTATCTATTTACAAGGTTGCGAGTTTAGGGCAGTCAGTTTTCAACGAATTTTCTGAAACAGAGATCAAAGACTTAATCACTTTACTCCAAGCAACAAAATCGCTCTAGCGATGTTCGGCTATTAAGTTTTTCTATCAATCTCCTCCAACCGTCATTTTTTTTGTTCCTTTATTACGTATCAAAACGGAGTACAAAGCATTTGATAAAGTTTGGCATCCTGCTCTTTTATCGAAAATGTATGCATTTGGTATCGATGAAACCCTTCTTCGTTGGATTAGTAACTTTCTTTCGAATCGATCTATGCAAGTAGTATTAGACAGATTCATGTCTGAAACCCACAACACAAAATAAATTCTGGTGTGCCACAGGGTTCCGTTTTGTCTCCGACCCTGTTTCTCATTTTCATTAATGATCTCCTGTCTGCAACTACTAATCCATTAAATTGTTTCGCTGACGATAGTATCCTTAGCTTTTATATTAATTTCCAGATTCACATCCCTACTCTTCGGACGTGGAACTGAAACGGCTAAATTTGATAAGTACATTAAATTCTGACTCAGACAGCATTGTACAATGGGGATTTAGAAATCGCGTAGAATTTAATGCTTCGAAAACTCAACGCTGCCTTCTGTCGTTAAAGCGAGAGTTACCCCCCTTGCCATTATCTATGAGTGGCACTTGCATCAAAGAAGCTAATCAGTTTGCGATTTTAGGTATGTGTATCACAAACCATCTCTTGTGGAATGATCACATACTTAACGTCGGCAAAAATGTCGCAAGGATTTCGTAAGACTAAGTCTCGTATTGGTACCTACTTGCTCAAATTCAATCAATTTATGCAGTTCCTAATCTTCTTTACTAAAATAATTTAATTTAAAAATGAAAATACATTTCCATCCATTGTTCAAACAATCGATAATTTAGTCAGTAGCCATCATTGATTACATTATCCAAACTTTTCATACATCCAACAGATAACAAAGTTACAAAAAAAAAAAAACTTCCAATATTGAAAACTTTCTCACTCAGTCAGCTGGAATTGAAACAAAATTTTAGTTTTTCAATGGCAAAGTTATCGACAAACATTTTTACTCCTCCTTAGATAAAAAAGTACCTACATTATAAGAGGATCAAAAAAACAATGAAAAATGTATCTGCTTAAATCCATGTATCCGAAACGATGATATACGCGTTCCAATCTGAAGGAGACCACAAATATTCTAAAAACAAAAAAAAAAACATCATCTCAGACTCAATTAAACTTTTTTCGTCGGGTGAAAACTGATAATTTTCAAGTGCAAGGCAAACGAAAGAATCAAAATTTGATGTGATGGCTCTTTGCAATAAAAGTGAATTTTGCGTTAGCAATTTTTTGCATGCACATAAAGTTATCATCTCTATAAAAAGCTATATTCAGTGAAAGTAAAAATAAAGCATACTGTTATAAAAATAATATAAAATGGACGACTGGGTTGCACGAAATAGCTCCTATGTACCTATCAAGTATTGTTTTAAAAGTGTGAGTACAAAAAATGATTTAATTTGAATTTTCAAATTAAAATTTTGGCAACAAAAAAAAAATGACAAAAAAAATTTGGGTCGAAAGTACCAAAGTTAAAAATTTATCAAGAAAATTTTCAAAAATGAAAGTTGGCCAAGTTGGCTGCGCCGGCCGCTGGCTGCCGAGACGGATAGGCGGAAAGACTGACAGAATTGTGAGAACCACAGTTTTTGTCTTCCCCATAATAATAATGATCAAATTCAAGATTAAAATTTTTTTTTACGAATACAATACTCACCCTATTTGAAATACTTATATATAGTCACAAGTTAGGCACTTTGAAATCCACTGGAGGGCTTGAGTTTTGGTTTTCCATTTGTTGGGATAGAGCGTCTACAGATATCTATAGCTTAGATATCATGGGAAAAATAGAAAGCAAACTTTCAATGGAATAAAGTTGAAAAACTTTTCAATTTCACAAATAAAACTGAATGTGAAAATATTATGATTATTGTTTACACAAAATATAAGGCTTATTTTTGAAGAAGCAGGTAATCTAAGGGTGAAGAAGAAGAAAGTAAAATTTTTTGAGAAACCATTTTTATTAAGAAGTAAATACATAATAGAGATTATTTGTTTTTTTTTTTTAATAAATGCAGAAATAGGTTTTTGAAACTTTATTTACATTTCAAGTAAAACAGAAACCGAGAGGAAGATAGTTTCCATTTAGTCAGTTCCCTCCAATTGTTATTTGTTTTGGAATAATAATTTCAGGGTTCAGTAAACAAATTACTTTGTCCAAGCAATTAGCATAGACCTAGTACCTACATTTGAACAAATATTGCGATCTTAAGGCTTTCCCAAACCAATGCGAAAACCCATGGGAACGTTCAGTAACAACGAAATAACAATAAAAACAACGTGTTGTTGTCAACAATAGCAACACCTTGTTATTGTTGTTTCTCGTCAACAAAAAATCCCATATTATAGGGCCCCAATAGGTGGCGCTGTGGTGTCGTTCGTCTCGGTCTGGCATCGAAAAGACGAGACCGAGACTAGACTAACTCCTTTAGTTGAATAGACGATACTCGGTAGTCCTTTCAGTACAAAAAAAATGTCTTTCGGAAATTGAGTTTGACAAACGTCATTTTAGTACTTAAAAGTCTGTTAAGTTTTTAAAAGCGTTTGGTGCAATCAGCCATTAATCATTTGTTACGGAACAACTCTGCCATGGAGATGAACTTGAAAATTGGTTCTGAAAAACTACCTGTGAATGTTCAAAGACTCATCTTCACAGATTTTCTTGCTGTATGCCCGATTTATTACCAAAAAAAACTCTCAATTGTAAATGAATTTATAAGCCACAAGGTCATAAATACAGACGATCTTGATAACTAATTAAGGGTATTCATGCAACGAAATAATTTTCTGCTTTGCAATAAGATATACATAATTTTCCGCTTTACGTTTGCATGAGCACCCCATAAAAATTGTTGCATAAATGTGAGAAATAATCAGCTGTCACAACTAAATGTCACAAATTACTTCTCGAAACTTTATGAGGTTTATTTCTTCGCTTTCTGCATCAATTCCGTCAAAATTTATCTGGTTTGCAGAATATTTTTCCCATACAAATTTTGACAGCTCGTTTATCTGGTTTCCGAGGTTTATCCGAGTTTTCCACCTTTGCATGAATACCCCTATTAAATGAATCTACGATCTTCGATTTGTGTTCGGAAAAAGCAAAGACACCAACCCATACAGAAATTAGGAATATCAACATTCCTAATATTGTTAAAAGTCTCCAAAAACTATCTTTTCAAACCAAATCATCATCTGTGTATAGCCTACTTTTAGGCGTTTATGATTTCAAATCTACCATAGCAAACTCTATTGTAATTTACAACTGTCATTGGGAAAAGCCATTTAATTGTATGCAATCAAACTGACAAATATTGCATTTTCAACATCCTGCCATGCATCGCTTAAGTAGGTCAACCATATCGTTACCTCAAATATATAGTGCAACGTGCATATCAATTTACAATTACAAACACGCTCTGTGTAAACACAATTATTTCGATAGCTTAGATATTCGATTTGATTCAACAGTTTTGTCAATTTCAATGCAAACGATTAACTATGTGTGGCTATCGTTACCACAATTTCGATTTCAAATCAGATAAATGCAATATTTGTGTGGAAAAATTTGTTTAGCAAGTTTGTTCATACAAAGTCGAATTCATAATAAATATTGTTAACTTTTTGATTTTTGTTTTTTTTTTCTCCCATTCTAGCAAAAAAAAAACCATCATCGTCATCATCCTAACAACATATATTGTCAACCGCAACCTAACCTGTCAGTTGCAATATTATAGAGAGACAACAACAACAACAACAAAAAAAAGGAACCGGATGAAGACTGAAATTTTGCGCAAACAATTTCATTGGAGAGTCCTTGACAGTGTGTTAATTTCATGTTAAATGGATGAAATAGTTTCCTACAAACTCAACTGTCACACTGTGTTACCGTATATGACCCCAAAAACCAATAGAAACTGTTAAGCTGACATAGTTTTAGATGCAAACGGTATACATATTCTCTACAAATTTCCAACAAAAACAAAAAAAAAATGGAAACTATACAAACAAAATAGTGACAGCCGTGTTTCATTATTTTGAACAAATTTACATGTGAATGTTTTACCTTGATTTACACGTGTATGTTTGTTTTTGCAGCACTTTATTCAAAATAATGTTTGGATTTTTGAAACAGCAGCAGGTGTGAGGTGTTATACGAATACAGTAGGAGTATGTTTTAGCCTTCATTCCACATCCTCATTTTCCAACCATGCCTCTGCCCTATCACTTATATTATGTACAAAGTAGAATGTGTCAAGCCATGAGTGAGAAAACAAATTGTTGAACAATTTATTGTTTCAGTTGTAGTTGTTGTTGTTCTCATGATGTTTTGCTTATTTTTTGGTGTTTTCTGTCATGTTTTGTTGACAATTCAGCATGCATATTTTTTGCAGGCTCCTCAGGGTCTTATTTTGCATTTTGTGGTGTGACGAGCGGTTAAAACTGATGTGTGGGATGATGATGGTTAGAGGTGAGGTGCAAAAGTTTGTTTTTTCAAAAACACCAAGTCATTTAAAATAAACACACCTGTGGCATTGTATGCCTAAGGATATTAGGTATAGGACGGGAAGGGAATTATACACAAAAAGATTGTGAAACACAATAATTATTAGCTATACGGGGCGACTTTGTGGCGTGATAATATTGTGAGGTTAAACTGCGGATGATTTAATTTTGGAAGTTTTACATTTAACTCGAGATTTAAACAAAAAAAAATATGTGAATAATAACGATGAACAATGAACTTGTTGGACATTCTTTTCGTGGTTGATCTATTATAAACCTAAATGGTTGAATTAGCCAGAGGCAACTATTTTTCGACCATTTCGCTAAATCCTGTTTTGAGGTAATTTTTAAGCTTTTTTGGGGTGGTATCTCGGAGTTATTGAATAATTTTGATTTTAAATGCGTCTAGAGTTCGCAGATTATTCGCGTAGACACTTTTTTTTCCATAGACCCATTAAAAAACGGTCCCGAATCGCATGGTCTTGGTGATCAATTGACGTCGACAAGACGTGTAATTATGCTACCAAGAAACTATTCACGCATTATAGCCATAATTGGTCGTGTTACCCCGTTTTATCATGATCTTCAATCGCCACCGGCCAGAAAAAAACAGTTATCAGTTATCGGGAATCGATAAATTCGGATCACCAGCAACAGTTGCACTTACAGCAGCTATTTTATTTGACAGGTTGTGAGTGTACATTAAGATGATGTACAGACCTTACTGTCTTCAAATTTCCTTACCGACTGCTTCCGTAATCTGCCGAATATGACGACCATAATCATCTTCTAATGTGCGAAAAGTGATTACGTTTGAGTCTCCACTTTTGTTATAGGTCAGTTTTAATAACTTTAATGACAAGCACTCAAATAATATTATGACACTTCAGATGACAGCTGAGTTTGACGGGTGTCAAATGCCAACTTCAAACCACGAAATAGATGATCCTTTACTATTGGGTAAGTTTTGAACTCGTAAAAATCGAACAGGAGAAATTAATCAGATCTGTGAAAAAAGTGGGTCCCGCAATTCTGTCTGTCTGTACCTCGATCAAGAGCTTAAGCTACTAGAGGGAGTTTTTTTTTCAAATTTTGAACTGGATTGCAATTTTTTCAATGGAATCAATGTCAAATGGTATTCTGGGCCAACGTCAAAATCAACTATAGCTTAAGTGCTTAACCTTAAATGCTATTGAACAAATTAAAATACTCTGAAGAAGCAGTGCTACATCCTTGCTTGTGCTGAATTGTTGTATTTTAAGTGAAGTCAAACCACTTGTTCTGGTTTAAGTCTAACATTTCGAATTTGATTATTTCTGCTGTTGCAGCTCTATGTATGCATCTACTGTTCATGTGCTCAATTTATATTAGTTCCTGCCTTACCTCTTTAAAATTGTATTTAATTAATCCATCAAATTCATTTCTTTCATATTTAATACAAAACGATTTTGGCTTAGTAATCCTGATATGCTGAAATGACTAAAGTGATATCACTCCACATACACAATATATAGCAACCAAATAGTAATTAAGTTCTTGGCAATTTATAAAATACGCCATGCCTCTCATTATATACCAAAAGCGATTCCATTTTCATTTCCACTTGCATTAATTCAATGTCTATGCCATTCGTTCAACTTCCTGCATTCAAACACGGAAATTCTATCTGACAACGACGCGACGCGACGCGACGCCACGTTACCGTGGCCCAAAACCTCGCCTAATCATTGTATTCTGTTTGAATTTACCATTTCATTCTGACACAGAAGCGCGTACGATTGCGATCCTGAACTAGGTACCTAAATATATTTAAAATACAACAACAAACAAAAAAAACAACCTAACCCACCTATTCGTTGTTCGTGCGCTGCAAAAGCATCAAAGTGAAGTTCAATAACGGTTGAGCCCCGTCAAAATGGATTTACCTGACTGCTGCCACAAATTCAATTTTGAAATCCTGAAATTACGCTCTCTTTGTGATGCGTGGCTGTGTGGCAAACGCATCCTTTTATTGCCATTCAGCCAGCCATAGCAAAAGTTCGTGAATGACTCACACACCCGACCTTAATGAGCAACTTCGCAAGACCAAAAGTTGGGAAAATATTTTGGCCAACTTGTATATCTCGTTTATTGCGCGAATACAAATAGACACCCACGCGCGTGTTTTCGGGTAAAAACTATATCTATTATACAAAACGGAATGATAGTGGGTTGGTTTATAGAGTGTGGGCAAGGAAGACCAATGGCGACAGGATGTGGTAGATTGAACGGGAAACTCAATGTGTGGTGATTATTAAATTCAGGTTATGCTGATGATGTGGTCCAATCGTGTTATGGTCATTTGGTCCTGGATTGTGTATCCGCACACTGATGAACCTATAGCCAAAATGAACTTGCATGCTGTTATTCCCCCTCTATATAATGATGACGGTTTTGTGAAAGAGCAAAACAAAATGAGGCTTTGATTGAATGTTCTGACCATTTATTGAGTCCGAAACTGGGTTTATATTGTTGGAATTTAATCCTATTAAGCGGTTACTTCTCGCTTGTGGATTTCATATATTGATTTGTGGCATACATTTTGTGTGTTGAGCGCTAATCTATTTTCGCTGAATTGTTATTGAATCACAATTTTTGAAGAAACGAGACAACATACAGACAGCCAGACAGAAGAGAGGGATTTGTAATTATTATACGAGTTTAAGGGTTACGGGATTATTTTGTAAATTAAATGCAAGCTCATCAGACTATAAGTGAACATGAAACAATAAGTTGTGGTTGGTGGGAAATATCTGCGTGGTGGATAGTGTTTTATACTGATCCACAGGGAATAGCATATTTGTGAGGATTTAATTCAAAAATTAATGAGAACTTTCTCTGTGATATTTATTTTTGGCTAAACGTTGTTAGGATGAAGGATTTAGTTAGTGATTCTTGATTTGTGAGTTGTTTGTTATGAATAAAATAAGGAGTTAAATAATAATTAAACTACCAAGCAATGGCCTTGGCTTTAATCTGACTTTGATAGCCGATTTTATGAAGACTGTTTTTTTTTTTGAAATTTCTGGATTAATGATGCACTTTGGTCCGCTTGTTGAATTTCGGTGGAAAAATTACTTACTGACTGACCCGGCGTAAAATCTTGTCATTTTGGACAACGGTAGGTTCCGCCATGTATACTTACTACTTCGGTTCTCGAACCTTATATCTGTATGTCTACCCTTGTGAGGCATAGAGCATCGACTGCTCCTACGCTCTTTCCACTTTTTCCCCAGTTTTGTTGATTCTTCTTGAAAAGTTCTTCGCCAAGCGCTTCTAGGCCGGCCAGCTTGTTATCCTTTCGAAGCATATGGCCAATTATCTGGAATTTACGTTTTCATATGATAGAGCCAATATGATTCTGCCATATTCTTGTATGAAATTCATCATCAGCGGTACGATTTGGCCTCAAGGTGATGCGTGGAAATCTATTTACGATCGTTTACGAATACTGTGTAGAGAAGAACGGATTCGTCATTTGAGTAGAACAGTCGTAGCTGGTCTTCAAACTTATTTAGTTGCTTCTCCATATTTTGGAAAGCATACCAAACGCAGCGTTACTTTTCCGATTCAGTTGTTAATGTCTAAAGTTCACTTCCGCTATCAGCAGAGACAATACTTTTAAGATATTGAACAATTTCTGGTTGAAGAAATTTCTACTTGAGCAGATGAGGCGTAGTCAAGGTATTTGAGGTTTGATTGCAAAAGTCCACTGAATTTAATATTCAAAACTCTGTTCGATGATGAATCCAGAAGGGAAGATCCAGTGCGGCATCCCGCTTGTTCGACATCGAGTTGTTCTTATAGGTGTTCCTTCCTTCCAACCTGATTCTGTCTTACAATACTCGCAAATATTTCCTGAATGCGTGTTATTGCAAAATGGAGATTTTTGAGAATTGATAGTCTTGGAGAATTTTTAAAATACTCATCCGTGGAAAAAAACATTTTTGATGGACAAGGCTGGGAATCGAACCAAGACCTGCGACATGACAGTCCTATGCATTATGCCACGGGCTACTGCTTGAAATCTTTTAGATTTATGAATTTGGCAACAAGATGAATTTAATTTAGTGCCAACGCTAAACCTTTCTACCAGTTTTTTAGTTTTTATGAAAAACTTTTATCAACTTCTAATTCGTATGATTCCAAAACCAATTTAAGTAAACAAAACGTGGGTTTAAGTTTTGATTAAAATTCTCTGAGTTGTTTTCAGAAACTATCTCCACTTTTAAAAGTTCCTCCTTCTTATCATCAATTCATCAATTTACATAAAAACAGCAAGCTGATCTTTGCAAATCTTAAAATATCGACATCTGCGAAAATTATACATTCTTACATTTTGGACATTTATTTCAAAACTCGTCTCTCTCCACCTCGCAGACACAATGAATATTATTATTTTCAACTGCAACCGCAACTTGTACCACCAAGGCACCAACTATGTTAAACACAAAAGGATAAAATCTCGCTAATTTATGCATGTTATACTATCCCCTTTTGTGTATATCAAAAGTATGTTCCTAGAGAGTACAATATAATATCCCAGGAAGTTCTTGTTGAATGCCCAAAGTCATAACTTGTACCTAAAAGTTCAATATTTTACCACAGTGGAAAAAGGATTCCTTTTCACATACATATATGTACGCCTTTCAACTCGATCTTTGAAAATCTGTCGAAATTGTAATTTATTATTAAAGTTTTGTTCGGGAAGAAGAAATACTGGAAGTTCTGCTTTATGTCGGGTTTTTAGGTCCCACGTCACCATGTCGAATCATGAATGAAACAATTCCCAAATGCATGGTTCGAAATTGAAGATGGTGTATTATATTGGTGCGGTGTATGTCGTCGTCGTGTCGTGTCGTGGCACACAAAAGTGAAGTGTATAGCGCTCCGCTATGAATGATTTCGATATACCTAGGTTGATAGTGATGTGGTGTATCGATTTCGATCGCTTGTTATAAAACCCATAGCTAAAATTTGAAATAAACCAAGGAAAGAGGAAGTGTCTGGAAAGTGTATAGAGCGAAAGTCTTATGCTTTTGTTCTTGAAATAGCTCAAGCTTAACTATATACGTATGGTATAAATTTAATGTCTTCTTCTTCTCCTTAGACTTCATTCAACATGAGGGAGCTATAATTTATGCGGATATGCTATTTTTTTTTTGTGAAAATGAATATTCTTGAATAGAAAGGATCCTGTAGTGAAATTTTGTCGCATTGGTGGTTTAAATTACTTCTAGCAGCCTTACCACGAATGTTGCATATACATATATGGTTGTAGAAGAGAAGATGTAAAGTGCAGCACTTGATATAAGGAGTGCAGTTTTATTGACCATGAACATTTAGATATTTTCTTATTGAAAATGTAAATGTTATGAAGTTTGAATTTAGTATCAACAATGGAATTGGAAGGAAATTTATAATTAAAACGAAATTTCGTTTGAACAAACATCACATCTTAACCATTTCACATAAGGACTTCAAATTTTGTAGAATTATTCCCTAAGGATCTTTGAGTAACCTTGAGATGGTAAATTAAATTGCAGTTGCATTGTAATAATATTTGTGTATTCACAATCATACAAAATTGCAATAAATATTTTTCATGAGAAAGTGACTAAAAGAAGTTTTGGAATTGACCATAACTTTTCTGTAATTCGGTTTTGATTTTGAAATATAATCCTTAATGACTTGATGAAATTTTAAATGTTAGAACCTCATACTAATTTTGAGAAAAAAATGTATTTTTTATAACCGTTTTTTCAAAATATATATTTTTTTTTTAATAATTTGCGCGTGCTCAGGGGGATGGTGTACCCATTATACATGTATGTTGTTCAACACAGCGCGGGCGTGAAGGATATAGGGATGGGAAGGGAAAGGTGTATGGAAAGGTATGTGGCGCGAGGTACTGAGACTGAAGGTGGTGGTTGTCTCAGATTTTATCTCCAGGGTTGGCGGCTGGGCTAAAGCGGAGAAATGCCGTGTCTTATATCTATGTCCCTTTATAATTCACATTTTTTATTCGTTTTCATATTTGTTGGGCACACTAGTATTTACTCAATCACATGTTGTTAGTGTTATGCCTGAACAACATGTGAAGAGTAAACCAGCGGCCCAACAATGATCAATGATAATGGAATAAATACATGACATAGAACTACGGCAGGGATTGAACCTGTGACCATGAGGTTGACAGGCGACCAAGCAAACCATCGCGCCACGACCATCCCCTAAATCAATACTCAATTCCAACAAAGCCTACTATAGTCTGTCAAAGCTCTTCAAATCCAGAAATCCCACCATAACTTCAAAACTGCTGCTGTGCAGAACCATGGTCCTGTCAGTACTCACATATGGATCCTAGACTTGGGAGCTTAGCAAAAGACACTCCGACCTCTTAGTCGCGTTCGAGAGAAAAGTCTTAAGATGAATTGTTGGCCCCATATGTTAGAAAGGACGATTCCAGAGACGGTACAATCATGAATTGCACGCAATCTACCTTGAGAGACCGGGATAGGTGGAGAGACTTGTTGAAGGAGGCCAGGACCGGACCCCGGTTGTCGAACCGATGGTGATGAAGATATTTGGAAAGTAGAAAAGCGTCAAATGTATGCCCATATGTTTAAGAAAATCAAACAGTAGTTGATTTGTTTTAACTGAAGAAGAAGATTTTCAGGTCTAACCTGAACAATCTAATCTAAAATCCGATTGAACTAGCTATAGATGAATTGAATCTAAATTCACAATCTAACAGTGAGTTGAAGAAGTTTTATTTTTTATCAAAGTATTATAATAAAATTGCCAACCAGAATAAGAAAATCAAGTTATGAACTGTGTATTTTTCTGATCGTTTTTTTTTCTGCAGAAAACCATTTAAATATTTATTGAAAATGAAAAATTGAAACATTTCATTTGCATATAATTTTTCAACACAAATTGTTTGCATATCTTTACCTTGAACAAAAAAAAATAAATAAAAAGAATTCCAAGAAATAACACATTCTCGCCTGAAGTCATTGCAGCAGAAGCAGCAGCAACAACAGCAGCAAAATGTCAATTGAATCCTTATTTATTTATTTTTTTTTTTTCAAAAAAAAAAAATATCATTTTTCAAATCAAATTTGCACAAAGCTTTTACTACTGTCATTCAATTTTCTAAGCACGATTCTCACAAAAATTGAAAATATTCTATATTGTATAAGGAAATAAAATTGCAAATTCAAATGTGTTAAGTTAAATGAAATAAGAAAAAAAAATAATATAAGCAGCATCCACAGCAGAGGTAGATATAGGGGTACGATAAAAAAAAAAACGTTAAGGTGCCTCGTAGTTGTCGGATCTTTGGTGTATATATGCTTCACAAGTAGTGCAGACGAAAAGTCAACAATATCACCTCGAGGCAACCAATTTTGTCGTCCTCCATAACAACAAAACACACATAATGTCTTCCGTTCGTTTATACGATGATGTCGATGAACGTTAAAGATAAACAGGAGATGATATTGTTGCATATGTAATATCCTTGCGATACCTACCTCTACGTACCTCCATTTTTTTTTTATGTTTAAGATTTTTATTTTAAAGTGTATGTGCTGAAATGCTTCGATATTTTGAATATTTAAAAAATGTATCCGAAGCTATTTTCAAAATATCTTGGGAAATAGTTTATTTTGAAAATTCGTTAGATTCTGACGTATTTTTTTTCCTTAAAGCAGTAGGAAAATACTGCTTCCAAAAAAAATTTCTAAAAGCCTGATTAGATCCTGTTTTAATATTTTCTTTTATACACAAATTTAAATTTCAATCTTTTCAACGCAAATAAGACAAACAAAAAAATTATTCAAAACTATATGAGTAGTTTCTAACAAATTTAATTCTCATTCAAAATCATCTACCTCTCTCTCTGGTTTCTCATAAATTATTTATGAAAAACAATTTAATTCCAAAACTATTATTTACTCAGAGTTTGAACATAAATTCCCATCAAAATCCACAATGACATATGGCAAAAACCTAATCCTAAATCAACTATCATCATCCCATTCTTCAAAAGCCTTTGGAGTATAATTAAAATCCTTTTTCATTATAACTTGTTTTTTTTTTGTTTCATCTAAAAAAAAGAAATTATAATGTGAGAATATTCAACTCAATGATGACGAAGACTAATAACAAAAAAAATCAAAACTCTCTCTCTCTAATAAAATTCACCCAAAATTGACATTCTCTATCCCATTTACTAAAAATTCGAAGAAGGACCATCAACGTTATAATGTTAAAACAAATTATTCAGGATGTCCCTCTAATCCAATCAACAGCATTAATTATGTAGGAGAACATGCCTCAATAGCTTTTGCCTCACTCATGTCAAAGCATCATCATCATCATCATCCATCCACATGGCTTCATAAAAAATTTAAAATTTTCAATTTTTTTTTTTTTTTAACACAAATCCCGACAGGACAATTGATTAGAGAACCAACTAGTTCAGGTTTGTGTATATTTTTTTTTGTGCTCGTGATATTTGTTTCTTTTATTTGAGTGTTGTTTGAGTTTCTGTTGGTGATTTATTTAGGAGCTTTTTAAACATCAGCTTTCTCTTTGGTGAAAAAATAACATTTAGATTATAGAAAGAAAAAAAACATGGAGAGGGATACCCAGGGGTGAATTTATGTATTTTGAGAGCCTTTAAAAGAATAGCTATAGCTTGGGAAGATGTTTCTTTGGCAATTGAAAGAAGGCTTTTTTGGACGCCATTGCCATGATGAAATTCTTGATTTTGGTTTACTTTTCAGAAACTATTAGTTTTAGTGGGAAAGATGCTAAGACCACAGTTGCATTTTTTTTGAAAAACTGACGACACCAAGACAATTTTTGAAAGTATGAAAAATCAGATCTTTTAAAAGAAAGTGATCAGATTAAAAATTTCAACTTGGGTGCTTTTTGGATGATCCAAGCAATTTTCAGCTAAACAAAAAAATGAACTGCAAAACTTCCTACTTACAAAAATAAATTTTGTCAAAAAATAAATTATTGGAAAAAAATACAAAAACAATGTTTAAAAATATAATTGTAAGAAAATTTATTTAATGAAAATTGCTTAAAAAAGAACCGATAAGAAATTTGCGTTTAAAAAATTGTGTTGAATAAAAAAAGGGTTAAAAAGTTCCTGTCGAAAAATTGTTGTGTGTTGTGAACAAATATTATCTATTGTGGGAAGATACAAAAAAAGAAAAATGTTTTCATCAAAAACAAAATCTATAACGCAAAAGTTCAGAAATGGCGAAAAACAATACTTTAACATCAATTAAACAATTCAATTTTGAAGAAAACAAAAAAAACGGACATCGAATGGTCTTTTACAAAATCTCAATTGACAAAGAATCATTAGATTGGAAGAATTGGACATTAAAAAGTAATTACAGTAAAGTAAAAAACAAAAACTATTTTCTTTTTGAAATATTGAATTTTGAAAAATAAATAAGAATTTTTTTTTGAAATATAAATAGTTTTTGAAAATTTCGATTAGTAAAAGTTTAAAAAGTCTTCTAAACAAAAGAAATTTTCAAAATCTTGTCAATAAATGATTTTTTAGAAAACCAAAAAACGGTGGTAGATACTGATATTTTTGACAAAATCATTTGAAATGCTGACAAACGCCCACCAAAAAGTTAATCAAAATCGTTAGAGTCATTTTCTACTGCAAGGTAAAAACCTTGATGTTTGGGTCAAGCAAAATAATTAACTATTCCATTTGGAATTTCATCTAAAACAACATAACCCAAATTTTTTTAGGCTGTAGCCAAATACAGAAATAGACGGATAAAATTGCGTTTTTTTTAGGAAGATGTAGGTACTATGCCTAACTTTTTCCAACAAAAAATTTATGAACAATAATTAAAAACAAATTTATTATTTTTCGATTTTTTTTAAGGCTGATAATTTTTTTCTGTACATAAATATTTTTAAAAAATTTTAAGCATTTTATTTTGATAGAAAATTTAATTTTCTAGAAAGCCTCTTGAGTAAAACTTTAAAAATACTGAGTCACCATTGTTACCATTTTCTCAGAAACGCATGGTTAAATTCAGAATAATTTTTTTAAGCATCATTTTAGATTCCATGCAAAACAATAATCAATCTTAAAAACCCTTGAACTTATTTGTTCCTCTCTAAAAGGATAAGATTTTAACAAAATAAAAATCTTCGTGAACAAAATACCACCTTAGCAAACTCTACATTCTCAAATCCATCAAGAACACTTAATTTTGTTGTGTTAAAAAAAAAAATATATATATTTTCTAGTCTCAGTCTCAAATAATTGCCAGGTACGTCCCCGTCTGCACATCACTCCATTATATTTCCCCAACGACAACGTTTTATTTTCATCTCAATATTATTTACCATGCGGATTAGTTTTCGTTTCGTATACAATATTTGTTCAATATTGTAGATTCTCGAATGCCTTAATATGATTCCTGAATATGGGGCTCTATGATGTTGATGGGAATGAGATTTTTTGTGGGTTCATATCATATACATTATATCCCCCAAACTAGGAGGACTGTTGCTGCTACTACCTCTGCACACATCATAGCATAACATCACTCTTATCCTCTTGTGCCTGGATGATGCTGTGCTGGCGGTGGTGGTGGCTCGTTAAAAATGCAAATCGAACCAAAAAGCCAGAAGAATATTTGATTTCTGCACTCTCGGTGTGTGACAACATTCACATCATCAGCAAAAATATTTTATTATCAGAGCACAGAGCCTTCTGAAAAGTTTTCGTTATTAGAGAAAGGGAATAAGAGAGACAGTGAAAAAGAGATAGAGAGAGTATGAGTATATGACAATATTTTGAAGTTTATTCATTAAAATTGTGGAAGGTATGTATTTTTGTGTTGTAGTTTAGTCTAGTAGCCATCTGACGTCTGCCATTTTCCCGCTCGAACCCCCATATAAAAAAAAAACGATGCATAGCAATTTTATAGTTTATGGTGTTACAGTGGTGATTTTCGGATACAGTCCACCACTATTCCGTGTGTCATCACAATCATAATATGTGCACTATTGTCGACACTCCATGCTAAAATATTTTGAAGGCCTCCTCATGATTACCCAGGGCCGGTATATTTCTCCCTCTCTTCTCTACCTGCATGCAGTTTTCCACTCGAAGACCACAATAAATAATGTCACAACATGGCAATAATATGAGGCCATATGGTATGGCTTTGTAGACCAAAAAACCAAAGTTGGCCCAGGTTTTAAGTATGCAGTAAAAATCAACCCACCCCCCTCGCGTCCTCCAAAACCACACATTGGTAACGGTGGTGGTGGTGAGCGATGGGTGGCTAAGTATTTGTTGGCGATATAACGATTTTGAGGTTTTACCAAAAATTTTCCAATTGAAAATTACCAATCCAAATTATTTTGTTTTTTTTTTTTCTTTTGCCAATACAGGAAAAAATTTAACAGTGGGTGTGTAGTGTTGTTTTATTTCTACCACCCTCTTTCGGTTTCATTGAGAGGATGCAATCTGATGATTTAAATTTTTTTTTTGTGGATACTTAATCCGGTTTTTTTTTTTAAGTGTAAAGTGCGAATAATACGCTCGTTTTAGCGACAGTTGTGGTTGATGTAATCTCTTTTAAATCTGGTTTACCGTAAGATATGTTTACATATTTTATTTTGCTAAGTAAAAAATGGGGGGTATTGCATTTCATCATGGCTTTGATGATCCAGAAGTTTGAAAATTAAAAAAAAAGAATGTAGGTATAGATTGGTAGGTAATTAATTAGTGAACGATATGCAAGAACGATGAAATGAATTTTTGTTTGAAGTTTCTTAGGTCCAATTTTTCAGTGCTAAGTTAAACCAGGGTTATAGTTGATACTGCAATTAAACGATTGATAGCTAACCCAACAAGCTACTTTTTGGTGGTAGATGAATGCCGAAAGGCGTACTCTTAAGATAACAGTTCTAATAGAAACAACACATCTTTTGAAGTTAATCCATGGTTAAATCAACATATTTGGTGAGTTAACTCGAGGTTAAGTTTAATCGTACGCTGAAGAAATAGGGCCTAGTTGCAAAAACATTTTGATTTAAAAACAACAATTTTTTTAATTCAATCAAGGTTAAATTGACACATTCGGTGAGTCAACTCGGGATTAACTTTAATCTTGCAATGAAAAACTGGGGCTAAGTTACTTGGCTAATTTTGATTTAAAAACAACAAAATTTTTAAATTTAATCTACGGTTAAATCGACATATTTGGTGAGTTAAGTCGGGGTTCACTTTAACCTTGGAATGAAAATAAAATTAATTAAATTCAAATTAATTCCCAACGTGTATGTGGGCTATATTTAATTTGACTTAATTTGTCAGCCACAAATTTCATTTTCTGTCACACTCTGAATAAAAATAAAAATAAAAATAAAAATAATAACAAAAATCCAATATTTTACATTTGATTGCAATTTGTTATTATCACCTTTATTCATATCCATCCATAAATCATATAGCCCATAAATACCTAAAAAAAATACTTTAATTCAATCCAATCAACATTTTATAAATAAAAATCAATTTGTCGACAGCTAACGATAAAAATAAATATAAATGACCAAATAGGCTCATCGAATATCTCTTATAAACTGTGCAGGTAAATCAAATCCATTGGATATGGATACAACGCACAAAATATATACATACATACTTAGCTACTCGTGTGAAATTTGCAAAACAACACAATGATGCATCCCATCCATTGGTTAAACAAACTAAATTAATTCCACTTCATGACTTTGCAAACGCAAAGCATAATAATAATAATAATAATAATAATCCGCACGAATTAATAATAATAAATCAATCAAATTTTAGATGTACGTTCATACAATGTACTCGTATGGTAAATTGATTTTCCTCAATAATTATTGTTTTAAAATAAAATTATCCTCTCTTTGTTCAGATACTATCTACTATCCAATTCAACTATAAATAGACATTATTGTATCACACGGTTTTGTTTGGTTTCAGTCATCAGTGTGGTGTTTCGTCATTATTATTATTATATCTAATGAAATTGTTCAATCAAAACCGCTTGCCATCGTTAGTTATAAAATAATGTACCTTTTAACAGAAACGCTTTGTTGGAGTACATACATACGTTAATGTTACTTTAAATACTCTTGGAAAGGTGGAAATTTGGATCTGAATAGGGGTGGCCACGCGACGAGACTGAGACCGAGACCGAAGCGTCACTTTTCTGCGTCACGTTTAGATCACGTTTGACTAAGTCTCATCTCGGTACCAACTCAAAATTTCTACAATGCTATCTTTTTTTTAAGCCAGTGGCCAGTCCTAGCTCTGGAGAGAAATGGATACCGCATTAGCACGAAAAATACCTACGCTGCCCATTTCCTGATCCACAAAGGCTTAAGAAAGAACTGTAATCGTCGAACGTAAGCTGAAGTGGTCTTAAGAAACTAAGCGTCCTTAATTGCGATTGGGTGCCTTTCGTTTGGCTTCGTTAACTTTCGCTATCGATAGCAAGAGCGCTCATTGACCGCTTCTGCGAAAGTGAATTGACATATAGTAGATACAAAAATCAAAATGGTGGAAGCACATAATATGGCTTCTTCTCTATTTGAGGGTTCGGAAAGCTAATTTTCGTTCGGTTTTGACAATAGCTTCCTACCACGTCCGACTATTATAATTCTACCTTTATTACGGGAATCTATTTGAATGTAACAGTTTTCCCAAGTTCAAAAAGTTTTAATATCTTGGATCTATGATCAAAAGTTAATAATATAGTGATGATGACATCAAACATCGTAAAAGCTCAGTTTAAATGAAGTGGTGGAAAAACTCTGCCATCTTCTTTGATAAAAATACATCTTAAGCTAAAAAAAAGCTCTACATATGGCAGCTTCGCATGACAGCTTCGACTGTCATAGTTTGATTGAATAAGAGAAACACGAAAATCAGAGGCAAGTCAAAAGTAATATCATAGTTAAATTTTAGACCGAGTCCAATATTGACCTGGAGTCTAAAGTTAATACCCATGTAAGAAACAGCTGCTATTCATAAAGAATTTGACAGCTCTGTTTAGTAAAAACAAAAAAAACAGGTTAAAGGTTCTACTACAATTTTTAGTACAATTGCCTGTCACTGCCATGTAAAAAGAGAAACCCTGAGAATATAGTTCAAAGGCAATATCACACGATACGTCACGTCCTTCTTGCAGGCAAACAATTTCAATATTTTTTGTAATAAAATTCAAGCCTTCAATAATATTCATATGAAAGTTGTTGTACGAATTTTCGAAAAAAAATTCTGTCGTTTTTTCAAAAAATATTTTTTCTATATACAAAATTTGTTAAAATTTTTTAAGAAAAAAATTGGTCTACAATCTTTTATAGTACATTAAAATAATAAACAACTAAAGAATTGAAAACTTTTTTCAAAATATTGAGTTTTGAAAAACAAAATTGATTTTTTTTTTCAAAACCTCAAAAAATATATTCTTTGAAAATTTTCATATGCAATGTTTTTAAATTTTATATCGTTTAAAAAAAAAAATTTCTTACAAAAACCCGCAGAAAAAAAAATTAATCGTTTTTGACATAGATAAGTTTTGTGGTTACAGTTATTGATCAGGTATAGGCTAAAATCATTCAATTTCAATATCGCCTCTAAAGGCAATCATCACTTTTTTTGAAGTTATATTTTTTGGGATAATTCTTTTGCAACAATCCCTAACACCTGAAAAGTCGAAAAGTCTTAGAAGCCGTATTATGTCAAAATCTATCCTAGGAAGCAAATATACACAAAGTCACTAATTTACATTTTTCACATTTTTAAAATTGACTTTGAAATTGCTGTTATATATTTCAAATTAATTCTATTCAAATATTAAATGTTTATTAATTGTCAAAAATGTTTTCGAAAAAAGTATGAACTGCTCCAACAACAATAAGAGCAAATTCCGTAGCAAGTTATTGAAAGAACTGGCAACAAACTATCAGTATGTTGATCGTTGTCAATGCGCCCATGAGGATCGCATTCGAAGTGTTCAAAAAAATTTAAAGTAGTAAGTTTGTTAATTCCTTTATTTCTGATATCTCGTACATAAATGTTAAAATATTATTATTTTGATAGTTCGAAACAAATGGCATATTTACAAACAATTCTGATTATTTTGGCAATAATATTTTTGCTGTCAATTGGCATCCTGATGGGACTTGTGCTGGGATTTGGTCTTTCAAATTCTCGTTCAACACGACCTTGTATAAATTTCTTTCCATCTTGGTTTGAAGATGATTGTGAAGTGGGTTTTTGAAATCATACTTATATTTTGTAAAGAATGTTAGTAAACAAAAAAATATATTTTTTTAATTTCTCTTAATTGAAGAAATCGCGTTCTATTTTTTGACAATTTTATACAAAATAATTTCCACTCTCATATTTTATTTGGGTCAAACTCAAAGCTGCATGGATCATGATATTCAGTTTTTTTTTAACACACATGAAAGACGATCGAATAATTTCTTGCATATTAAACTGGTTGTAAAAAATAATTAATGCTTTTTTATGTATCAACCTATCAGCTGTCAATGTTGATCTTGCAAACTTGAATATCAACTTAATCTGGGTGAAATGAAGTTCAATGAACGCAAAGCCAATAATTTGAAACTATTGGCTATAACCGGCTGTCATGTTTTATGTTTATTGGAAAAAAGTTAATTTGCTTCATGTACACCATAATAATCTACTTGCTAATTTTGTACATCTATGCATATGAATATGTGTTTGTTGTCAAAGTGAAGAAAGACATGAAGAAACTCTAGAGGCGCTTAGAAGATTATCTTAAACTTCATATTTTCACACTTCCGTTTAATGGCTGGAATGGATGGAGATGGAGACACTCCTTGTTTATGGCGCACGTCAGAGTGAAAATTTATTTAACAAAGTGAATTGACGTCTGCTTAAGCAATTTAGATTATTAGTGGCTTCACAAGTATATCAATAAAGTAAATAAAAATGTGTGCATGTGAAAAAGTTTACGAATAGGTCGTAAGAACTTACTTTATTTTATTTATTTACGTTTAAAAAAAGGCTACCTACACTTTTCAGTACAAAACTATGTAAATTTTTTAGTGGTCTTTTCCGTGGTACCAACTCGCTTATAAATGTTATTAAGGGCTTTGATTTTTTTTTCTTTTTTTTAGATCTTTTTTTTTGTCGGCACAATTTGTAACTAATTTTGAAATAGTGATCATTCATTTTTCGGTTTCAAAAATAATGTTAAATAAAACACATTATACTTTTTTGATAAACATTTTATTTCATTATAAAGTTTAAACTCTGCCATTGAGTGTAAAAATCAATGTCATATAAATTTCCGCCTCCGAAAAATTCGCAGCATGCGATTCTTTAAAAAAAAAATTAAATATTTTTTCGCAGGAGAGGAGATGCAAATCCAAATGCAAAATACGCCAAAGTGAGGTAAGGCACGTTTAATTGCCAGGGAATCGATAGATTTAGATCATCGTCATTCGGAACAACACTTGCGCATAAATAACCTTGGTGGTGCGACAGTCCATTAAAGAACCAGCGCCTTAGCGACTTACAACTATAAACCTGCAATTAAATGCCAAATCCGAACTCTATTCTTGAAAAGTGATACTCTTTCTCGCAAGAGCCAACAGCCCGCTAATGAATATTTCTGTTCTTTAGATGTACGAGGCTAGGACTCGAACCCAGAACTCCGGCATTGCGCAGTTTCATTGTTGAGTGATCCAATGGCAAATTTTCAATCAATATTACGAAACTTTATATGACAGCTTATGTAACAGAGTTTGACAGGGTCAAATGATAGTGCTTCAAGCTTAAAACACCGAAATAAATTACCCTTTACTAAACATTGAAGCATGCAAATTTTTTTTTTTTTTTATTAAATCGAATCAAGTCTCGAGTACACTGAACCAAAAAGGTACGTAAATACAATTAAAAAGTTTATTGGGCCAATAAAAAAGTTTATCAAAACTCGTCCAACAAACAGGTTTATTGAGCCAATTAAAAGCGGTTTATTGGCTCAATAGAGCGTTTATTGACAGAAGAAAAAGTTGATTGATCCTGTCTACCAATTTATATTACTTTTGTTTCTTGGGCCAATAAACTATTCCTTGAATAAAGAAACTTTGTTTGTTGAGCCAATAAAATGATTTATTGAAATGGCAAAATTTATTTCTTGGGCCAATTAACTATTTCGTTGATTCAAGTAAACTTGTTTGTTGAGCCAATGAAATGATTTATTGAAATGGCGAAATATGTTTCTTAGAATAATAAAGTACTTCATTGATTCAAGCAAACTTGTTTATTGAGCCAATTAAAAGATTTATTGAAATGGCGAAATTTGTTTCTTGGGCCAAAAAATTATTTCATTGATTCAAGCAAACTTGTGTATTGAGCCAATGAATTAGTTTATTGATTTAGCAAAATTTGTTTCTTGGCCAAGTTAACTTATTTATTGATTCAAGAAACTTGTTTGTTGAGCCGATGAAATGATTTATTGAAATGACGAAATTTGTTTCTTGGGCCAATAACCTCCTTCGTTGATTCTAGCAAATTTGTTTCTTGAGCCAATGCAATGATTTATTGAAATGGCGAAATTTGTTTCTTGGGAAAGTAGATCCAAGCGAATGTTTTTCTTAAATAAATGAAATATGTAATTTATTAAATTGGCCAAAACTGCTTTCCACTTGCATTCCTTCTTTATACTTACTTTTTCTTCTACGTCAAAGTAACTTTTCTGAAAATACGAAATTAAAAATAAAAACAAATTTTAAAATATTTATATATCTATTTATTCATTACTGCGCTTAGCAAAATGTGTGTTTTGAAACAATTATTTTTTTATTTTTAAAATACCAAGCTTCAATAAAATTCCATTTCCATTCCAAATTTACGTGGTCCTATGTGCACAAAAACTCGTACATCTTAGATTGAATTTGCTTCCAATTATCCAAAAGCGAGGCAGATTTATTGTGTAGGTATCCAAAGTCCATGTCCACCCTTAAGAAAGTTTTAATATCATTATTAGTAAGTACCTTTATTATTATTAACTATACACACGCCACCTTGTTTTTCTCGCTCGAGTTACTGACTTCAAGTTATTTATCGATCAAGTTTTTTTCGCGAGTTACAATCGCTTAAAATAAATAACTGGAATCCGTATTTCGAGCAAGAAGAAAATTCAAAAGCATGAAATTCATATTTTTATATGACAAAACGTATTTATTCTCAAAATATTTAAATCTAAAAAAAAGGTTTCTACCTAATTCTTGAACAGATAATGCAAACATGATTGTTAGATTCAATTAAAGTTTTAAACTTACGTAACGATATCCCGAAGGTTCCCTATACAGTGGCCATTTCTTGAATACTTCAGATGTAGATTCGGATCTCTGAATGTCCAGGAGACGTAGCTGTTCCTCGTAATTTAAAGCTCGCAGGCATTGTTCAGCGTTTTCTTCGGGGACTGATAATATTAATGTTGTTAGAACAGTATATTTTTATTTTTCAAATACGTGTTTTATAGGATTTTAGAATTATTAAATTTTTCCAAGTAGTACGATGATAAACAATTGAATAATGAGAAAATTAAACTCTATATCGGAATAGCATAAGAAAAAAAATCGGTTTCTTGCTAAAATATTTTATAGGTACTACGAGTATACTAATAACAGTTTATTGAGACAGTTAATATTTTTTTGCGACAGTAAATAGTTTATTGCATTAAACAAATAGGTACATTTTTTTAAAACTAGGTAGGTACCTGACTAAAGGTATTCAAATTGTTGCACGCTGTAAAACCCAACATATATATGTATGTTAACACAGGATAAGTATTTTTTTTTGCACTTTGTCTGACATGCGACTGTTTAGTTATTTTAATTTTTAAAAATGTTTTAATTTTTAAAATTGTTAAATTTTTCCAAGGTCGATAACAAGAAACTCAAAAGGGACTTAACAATTTTTGTGAACAACCACAACAACTTTATTAATTTAGGTTCAAACACGACTAATTAGTTCAAAACTTAGCTTTCGATGACTGCAAAACACTGAATTGTGAGCAAAACAATTCTCTCTAGAGAAATGACGTAGGAAAAAAATTGTTGTTACCCTATTAAAAACTTAATTGAGGCAATAAATAGTTTTTTGGGTAGATAAATATATTATTTGGACTATAAATAGTTTGTTGCGGCAATATATGGTTAATTGGGATAATAAACAGTTTGTTCGGAACCTAAATGGTTCTCACTTGAGTAAAACAATGAACAGTTAATATTGCATTCGGTCAATAAATTATTTATTGCCCCAACAAAGTAAAAATAAACAATGGTGAACTCTTAATATAGGAATTGCATAGGTGAAATAATTTTGGTTTCTTACCAAAAATAGTTTTTTGGAGTATATAATACATCTAATAGTTTAGTGCTACAATAAAAAGTTTACTACTACAAATATATTTTTTTTACTTACCTGACTGTAAGGTGTTCCTAAAGCACGCTGCAAAACCCAACACATGTATATGTAAGTTAAACCACAGGGAACGTATTTTTTTTGCACTTTGTCTCGGAAATGCGAAGTTATTTTAATTTTTTAAAATGTTAAATAATAACATAAAATATTGTTATTTTTTTTTTAATATGTTACTTTTTATTTAATTTGAATCAGGCACCACGAAGCGAACAAGAAACTCACACTATGGTAAACATTCATAAAATGACTCATGATTACCGCGCAAACTAGATCCTTTTCAACAAATAACGGAATGGCACAGAGAAAAAACATTTGGCGAACATTTAAAAGTTCTTGTGTCAATAAACAGTATATTAGTACAATGTATAAGTTTATTGTGACAATCAGAAAGTTTTTAACATTAATGAAAAAGTTTATTCATTTTTAATAAACAGTTTATTGAGCCAATAAACGCATTTACCAAAAGCAAAACATGTAAAAGTTCTTGTGCCAATAAACGGTTTATTGGCACAATGCATGAGTTTATCGTGACAAATAGACATGTTGTTAACATTAATTAAACAGTTTATTGATTTTTAATAAACAGTTTACTGAGCCAATAAACGCATTTATCAAAAGCAAACGTTTTAAAATTCTTGTGCCAATAAACGGTTCATATTCACAATGTATAATTTTATTATGACAATAAATCAAGTTGCTAACATTAATTTAAAAGTTTATTGATTTTCAATGAACTGTTTATTGCGCCAATAAACGCTTTTATCAAAAGAAAAAATGTAAAAACTCTTGTGCCAATAAATGGTTTATTGTCGCAATGTCTATCGTTACTGTGACAGTAACACAAGTTGTTAGCATCAATTAAAAAGTTTATTGACGTTTGATAAACTGTTTACTGAGTCAATAAATGCATTTATCAAAGCCGTTTTATAAAAAGATTGCTTGGCAGAATGTATAAGTTTTTTGGTTGCAACAAAAGGTTTACTAATACAAGCAAGAGTTTATTGATTTTTGAATTTTAATTTTCAATAAACGCAGTTTTCTTGATCCAATAAACTGTTTATGGATTGAAAATTTTTAAAATCAAAATTATTCGTAATATCAATAAAAATTTAATTGGGCCAATAAAAAACAGTCAATAAACGGTGTTTATTGATATTATAAACGATTTTTTTTTCAGTGTATAATTTTCTCCGATAGAAAAATAAACTTGGCATATATCTACATCTACATACATATATTATGCTCATTTATTCAAATACATCTTACACACAATATACATACATACATATTATATTTAAAAAAAAAACACAAAAATTCAAAATTTAATCAAGTCACTTTTAATGGGTCATTTTGTTTTGAATAATTTTCTATGACGTCCAATGCTTAGAAGACGTGTGTAAATAGAAAAAAAACTGTTTGTTTGTTAAAAAGTCAATTAAAAGTTTGTCAATAACAAAATGAGTCATTTTAAAATTATAGGATTTCTTTTTTCAAACCTTTTGTTTATCAATAGTAAGATAACGCAGTCAATAAGGGAATCCCACCAAACAAAATAATAAGCAACTTTCAAAGTAGAATTAATTATGAAATCACGAATTTTGATAACTAAAAAGATATTTTGTTGCTTAAATCAGTAGACAGGTATACCTTACCTACATAATATGTGTACCTGGCTTTAGAGCTAAATATTTACAAGCAAAATACTGAATCTTTGCTACAATCTTCCAAAAATAAATATATCATACTTATCGTATAGCCCTCAAAACCTCTGAACAATTTTTTTTTTTTTTGGTCAGAAAAAAGAACAAGATAAAATTCTTACTTCATCTTTATAGATTAATGTTTCGACGAAAAAGCAGGCGTGGTTCCTCAGAAGGCAGTCAAAGATGATTTTTTTTCCAAATCGCTTCTTCGTTTAATAATGATTCTTTTTTAACAAAAAAAATTAAAAAAATAGTTTGATACCATATTTCAAAATATAACTACTAAACCAAGTTCAAGTTAAAAAAAATTGAATTTAAATCCTTATCTTCTTTAAAAATTTGTTCAAAACAGATGAAAGGGCTTTCGATAAAATATTGTATGAATAAAATATTTAATATATGATCTAAGTAATATTGCACAGAAAAATTTTAATTTTTTTTCATTCAATATTTTGAAAACGTTTAAATACTTGTTTTTAAAAATTTTGTTGAAATTAAAGACTTATTGTTTCTTGTTTTTTTTTTTTGACTAAAGTGAAGTAGGTTGTTTTTGAAAAGTTCAATTCAAATTTGGTAATTGTAGTAGAATATAAAACAATACGAAACTACTAATTTTCGAAATGCGATGGTCTGTTTCTACTTAGGACACAATGACATGACTACATGACTTAAGCTTATATTTGCGTTTTCGAACAATTAATTTTTGCAAAAATGAAATGTGAGGACGTCTGGAATTTCAGACAAGAATTTTTTAGTCGACCTTTCTTGAATTTTTTCTTTAAAAACATGTTCGTGTTCTTTCAACACTTTCAAAGCAAGTAAAATTTTCAGGGATAATTTTGGAAATATTGAAAAATTTTGTGAAAATTATAATTTTTTCAAATAATGTTAACTTTAAGCAAACAAGGGTTTAAATTATATTTTTAAAAAGCGGAAAGCTTATATTGTTCTACATTTTATTAAAGAAATACAATTTCGGAACAATTAGTTTTTTTTTTAAATTGTCAATCTTTTGAATTTTTTAATTTTCTCCTTTTTAATTTTGATTCAGGAAACTTCAAATATGTGCCGCATATAGGTAATTTTAATATTCATAAACAAAATTAATTTTGATAAAAATAATTTTTCTTTGTTTTTTATTAATGTTTGATAAAATAAATTAGTTTTAGGTTTATTTTTACTTTTATAGTTTTATAAATTTTTCACTATTCAGTAAATATGTCATAAGAAAATATTATTTCAATAATTTTAATACGCACTCCTTTCCGCGAGCGCAGTAGATGCAAAGTGAAGTTTTTTGAAATTATTTTTTTGAAAAATTTTCTCTAATCACTAAAAAATAGAAATTTCCAGGTTCTAAGCCAATTAGTACCGGTGGTCGTAAAAATTGGGTTAAGTTTAAGGTAGTTATAAAAGTAGAAAGTATCGTTAGC
Organism: Syrphus vitripennis; assembly: GCA_958431115.1. NCBI lineage: Eukaryota > Metazoa > Arthropoda > Insecta > Diptera > Syrphidae > Syrphus > Syrphus vitripennis. The sequence continues at coordinate 10,853,363 of OY288109.1, forward strand.
TTTAAGCACAAAAGTGCCTTTCAGTCGTATGTATGTATTATATAATGTATATATGATATGTAATTTTTGTTAGCAGGTAAAAAATAATAAAGAAAAAAAAAACTTTTCATTCTTGTATCTTAAATTGAACTATTTTTTACCAAGCAATCCAATTTGAAAAGACTTCAATATCGATTTAACTATAACAATCCATTACCCTTTACCTTCGCGCAATTAAATTCGTTGTCCTATTATTCTATCTCAAGAAAAAGGTGAACCTCAATCGACAAACAAAAAAAAATAATCTTCATCACCTATTAGGTATCTGGTACCTACCTGGAATCGTGAAAGCCATTTCATGCTTTTAATTTCTAACCGAAATATCAACAACAACAAATCCACTGGATTCATAATAGAAAGATCTTTATAAACAAACTTAGAACTCCTCTCTGACCAACTTAAAAAAAAAACTAACTTTTAACAACTCTCATCCAGCCAGTTCGTTGAAAGAAAACAACAAAAAAAAATACTCCACAACCATGCCCTATAATTGATCTCAGGTAGAATTTTTTACTTGTTTCTTCAAAGATCGAACACCAATCAATAGAAGATTCAGATACATATCTACTCGTAACGTACATTCGTTCAATTATGAGATTTGGTTCTAAGACGATCGCCAGATCATATAAAAGCCCCCATCTAGATTTCACCATCATCAGTTACTTTTGGCATCTTCTTCGGTAGAGTTCATCATGTTTAAGATTTTCGTTTGTGTTTTGGTTCTGGCAGCAGCCGTTAGTGCTGACTACGATTTTAAAGATTCGGACTTTAGTAAGAACGTCTTTGAAAGTTTCCTTTTTTTTTGAATACCTTTCTAACGATTATTTTGATTTTAGATGAACTTTTGTTCGAAGATTTCCAATCGGCTGTCTATGATGTGGAAGCAGGAAGATCCAAACGTGGTGTTGATGCAGCTCCAGCTTCGGAACACAAGGAGTGTGCCCGTGAAAAGAGCAAGAAGGAAAAAGATTGCTTCTGTTGCAATGCAAACAAGGCCAATCAAGCCCACTTAGAGGTCATGAAGGAGGTCAAGAAGGAGTGCATTGCTAAAGTCCGTGGTCCAAATCGTAAGTTATCAAAAAATCAGTTTTTTAAGACTAAAGGTTCCTAACTTTTTTTCAATCAGCTGCCAGTTTTGATCCATTCGATTGTGAACAAATGAAAATTATGAAGGAACAAACCGTCTGCACAGCCGAATGCATTGCCAAGCGATTCAACTTGGTTGATGAACATGGCGATTTGAAACGTGAATCTGTTGTGGTTAATCTTCGTGCTAAAATTGGTGACAGCAGCGTATGGAGTAATGCTACTGTTGAAGGATTTGTTGACAAATGTTTGGGTGAATTGAAGGCATCCAAGGAGAAGTCAGCTTTGCTGGAAAAGGAATCAATGGAAAAAGAAACTAGGGAAGAGAAATCCGGATGCAATCCATGTCCATTGGAATTCTCGCACTGTATCTGGAGGGAAGTCGTTCAAGGCTGTCCAGCTGAGTCACAAATCGATAGTGGAAAATGCAAGAAGATCAGAGAGAGTTTGGTTAAGGGTGATAAGGCATTTTTGAATAAGCATTTCCTTCATCATTTCTCATCCCATGGTGACGATAAGAAAAATTGGGATTAGTTTTTAATTAAAATGATTTTGACTTGAATTGATTTTGGAATAATAAAAATATTTTTTTTTTTCTATTCTGAAATTTTGGAGGTTTTTTTGGACTTTTTTGTTTAGTTATAAACATTTACTCTTTTGTCATTCTTTTGAATGCTTTGCTTAAGTCTTAAGGAGAATTGCTTGCCCCATATATGAGGAAGGACGATTCCGGATACGGTACAATCATGAATTGTACGCAATCTACCTCGAAGCAGAGAGCAGACATAGTGACAAAAATTAAGCTCGGTAGACTCCGGTGGGCAGGGCACCTAGCTCGCATGAGCGAAGAGGAACCGGCTCGGAAAGTGCGTTGTGGTACATTCTATGGTAGACGGCAGCGTGGTAGAGAGATGGCATGGTGTGTAGACCAGGACGCCCAAAGCCTTGGGTGCGCACCTGGATGGCGTCGGATAGAGACCGGCATAGGTGGAGGGACTTGTTAAAGAAGGCCGGGACCGGACCCCGGTTGTCGAGCCGTTGATGATGTTGGTGGATGCTGGATCGAACGTTGCAGTCAATGGTGACCGCTATAGAGCCATGACTACTGACTTTTCGTTCCTCAATGGATAAATCAATTTATTGAAGGAAACGTAACCTCATAGTTCCAGGTTTCGGAACCGCGAACTGGCCTCCAAGATCGTGCGATTTATAGTTGCTGGACTATTTTCTGTGGCTAGTCTACGCCGCGGCCGATAAGCCCGAAAAGATCGGCCACTTGGATGACTACATTCGCTAGTATTGCCATCGCTTTATTGCCAATATACGGCTACAAGCGGAAAGAGTGATCGAAAATTGGACTTCCATATTAAATTACATCCAAGTCAGTGGTGGCGGGCATATGCCAAAAATCATATTTAAACTAATGCTAAAAGATTAGAAAACATCCTTTACAATCTCACTATATCTGGACTTTGAAAACATTTCTAGATTGAGATTTAAGTGTGTTAAGTTAAAAATTGTTTTTTTAATAATTTACATTCTGTTTTTATTATTTCATTATAAGAATCAACAAACAAAAAAGGCTACTTTTAAAATATATTTTTTGTAAATCTTAGGTTCTCTTAAAAAGCTTTTTGAAAGTTTTCTCAGCATAAGACGTATCACCCTTTGCCAAACGCTCCCTGATTTTCCTACATTTCTTACTATCTACCTGCGACTCTGCTGGGCAACCTTCAACAAGTTTCTTCCACATGCAATGATGATACTCCAAAGGAACAGGATTACACGACGGCTTTTCATTCTTCACCTTATCACCATTAAGATTTGTCAATGAAGCCAAACATCCATCAATGGTAGTTTCCAACATTGTGGCATTCCATCTACTTTCGCCATTTAAATTGCGTGTATGATTTAACAATGCATCACGCTTAAATGCTCCGCTATCATCTAGCAAATCCAACTTCTTCGCCATGCATTCAGCAGCACACACTGTTTTTTCCCTCATAGCTTGAATGCCTTCACAGCTGAGTGGATCATAAGAGTAGCCAAGTTCATCGTCTGCAAAACAAGTTAATAACAAAAAAAAAAATACATAAACAAACCTAAATTAAAGTTCATTAACTTGTTTGGACTTACCAGATGCATTCTCTGCGCGAATTTCAGCGATACATTTCCTCTTCACCTCTTTTGTTGCTTCTCGTACTTCAGGGCTTCCCATTTCTCCACTGCAGCAGAGGCTATCTTTTTCATCTTTCTTGGGTTTCTTCCGATGGCTTTCGGAGTCATGGTCATCAGAGGAACGTCTCAATCGTAGTGGCTTGTCTTCAATTTCCGTTGTTAAGTCTTCGAAGAGTAATTCATCTACAAAGTGAATTAAGTCTTCATTTTTAGATTCAAAAGTCTTCAACGAAATGCTTACTAAAATCGGGATCATTAAAGTCATAGTTGGCTGCAACGAAGGTGATAATTAAAAATGAAAAACAAACTAAAAGTTTCAACATGATTGAGGTAGTTTTTTAAACAGGTACGTTACGGAGAAAGGTCTTAAGCAAGACTGATATTTGCTAAGATTGGATGGTTGGCTTTTATACAGTAACTGGTCAGTTACTTTCACGTGTACCTGTGTGTTTTTTGTTTGTTCTCATTTGAGATGTAAAAACACGTGATACAAAAGGGGGAATTACAATAATTCAGATGCATTCTTTAATAAGACATGTTTGTCACGCCGGCGTAGAAGTGGATTTGGTTTACTTTAAGCAGTAGACTACAAAAAGCACAACATTATTGTTCAGAAGATCAAAAGCAAGTTTTATGATATTTTTTCTATGCGGCACGAATGCTTGATACATATGTGAGAATATATGAATATTTTGTAATACATTTCTGATGAGGATCAATCTCATAACGATTGTAACGCTTTTTTTTACTGTCAATGGATGCCAATGATTAAAGCAGCTAATTCCAGAGATTTATTGCATCAAAACGATTCAAAGTTCAATCAATGAGTGATTGAAATAGCTATTGAATTGAAAATGCTACAGCTACATATTTGATAATTTCATTGATAAAATACTGTTATTAGTTTCTATTTCCTGTTCCCTTTGATAATTATTGTAGTAAGCCAATCAAGCAATTTGAGGAAACAAACAATTATATTGAAAACAGTGTATAAGTAGGGAAGACGAAAGGTGATCGTAAGCTGTAAAACCCCGAAATATGAAAGTTCTAAGATCTATAGAATTTTTCAAAAACATTAGTAAACGTTATAAATTTTTCGTTTTAAAACCTTATTTCGTACTTTTAGCACCATTTGATAAATTGTATGCATTGAGAACTGTTAAATAAGAAAGCGTTCGGAGTTGCCCCGGTTTAAAGTAGCGTCTTTCTTTAGACTTGGGCCCGGTGGCCCAGACGTATTTTAATCTGGACTGTTGTCCACGTAATAGTTTTGGTGACTTTACATTACCCCACAGAAAATAGTCTAGCGGCGTTAAATCGCACGATCTTGGAGGCCTGTTCACGAGTCCGAAACTTAAAACTATGCGGTCTCCAAACGTTTCTGCTGTGTAACATGTTGCACCGTTTTGTTGAAATCACTGCTCCTGCACATCATGGTTGTTCAATTGAGAAACGGAAAAGTCAGTGATCGACTTAATAGCGGCTCCAATATCAAGTTTTTCAAAAAAAAATCTAACAGACCGTTATTCCAATTATGCGGTTTTTTGGGTGGCCGATCTTGATGACAGTTTTAGACAAAAAAAAATGGACAGCCCACGAACCAATATCTCCAAAACTGGCGCCGAATTACCGCATCAGTGAACGAGTAAGTGAGTGCCATCAGTGATCGAAAAATTCTTATATTTTCCTTCAGTTTTGTTCTAATCAGTGAGCTCTTTAGTTATCGAATGAAATTTTGCTCGATAACTGATGAGGAAATGTCAAATTACTGTACTAGATTGCTCAATAACGTGAGCGATAATGCCAAACTCGCACAATTTAGTCACGTGTTACTCGTGAACTGATGCGGTAATTCAGCCCCTGGCTTCTTTTTAAATATCTCTGTAATTGAAATCTCGTATTTTGCATGATTATTGATTATAACGGTCACTAAAAACGACCACTTAGCTTCTTATTATTACTTTATTGAAAAACTGAAATTCTCGCATTTCAAATTAAATACTTGAATTTTTTGGGGGGTGGCTAAGAAAAACACACTAAACTTTCGAAAGTTAAAATATCACACTTCGAAAAATGAAAAGGTCAGATTTTAGTTTCTGAGATTCAAGTTTTTGAGATTTCGTTTAATATTTTCGGAGTTTTTTTTTTACGCACGAGATAGATATCCATTTCCTAAACAGCTAGACTTTCTTTATCGTGACTAAAAAATTTAAATTTTTGGCAAATCACAAAAATGACACTTTTAGCATCGATGCTTTTTGCCTAGTTTCCTGTTTTTTTATTTGTGTTTTCACATTTGCCTTTAAACTTATTTATTTTTGAAAAACTCCCAGCCACACGACACACATCAAAATCATTTCCGTTGTAGCCTTTGAGTCGTGTGAAAATTTGTTTTTTTTTTTTTTGTTTGCAATCATTAATATTCATTTTAATTGGATTTTCAATTGGCTGCATTAAATTTCAATTTTTTGTTTGTCAAAATAAACGTGTGTATCGCGTGGTAAAAGGAAAATTAAAACAAAAAGGTGTTTTAAATTTTTGATTGATTGATTGGATTGGATTTTTTTTCGTCTGAAAACTATTTATTTATCAACGTCGAGTTGATGATTCATCAGTTTGTCAAATTCAATTTATGGAGGTATTTAATTAATTCATCAGCCTGTCTTTTTCATTGGTTATAGTACAAATTTAATACAGCGGTGGTTTGCTCAAGAACTTGAAACGTCGAGCTAAATCTGAATTTTGACCTGAACTGGTCGCACTACGTAACGTCCTAAACTGAAACTAATATGTTACCAACTTCAACTGAAATTTGATGCAAATGCTTTATTTCTTTAATCCATTTAAAATTGTTAACTAAGTGAATCATTTTCCCAAAAAACCTTGAACGCATTTAACTTGAAATAAAAACAAAAATTCCAAGGTTTTATAAAAATTGTTGATGTTGTTTTAAAGGACATTTGTTCCCCATGAAGATCTTTTCTCTCATTTCAAAGTTTAAAATTTGACTGGGTCTCCTTTCAGAATTGACTTATTTAAAGTTCCCCAAATCCACCATAAAGCATTTCAAAATCCAGCTGGTGCAACCTTCATTTTTTTTTTCTAATCAAAAAACAGTTTCTCTTATGGGGAAGTCTTTCATTGGGTCTTTCAAAGCTTATAATTCAAAGTTTCAACACCATAATACGAATGCCAACATCCAGCATCACGTCCAAGTCATTTGCTATCAGCTTAGTTAACTTAAGTGAAAAACTGCAAAGTCCAACTCCCCCACATGCCGTTTTGTTTTTATAATCACATCATCCATACCAACCATGCCAACACTGCCATTGCTACATACATATGTATATATAGTAGGTCGTGTCGTAAAGTCGTATAGTTGTTGTCGACCGACACGATGGCTAACGGGCGGAAGCCGGCGCGGCCTGCGTCAATAAAGAACTCTCTGGAACCAGGAAGCAACCTAAACATCAAGCAGGGACCAACAGTAGCAGCAGCTGTGTCAAAAGTGTTAAACGGTTTTATAGTTGTCACAACTAGCAAAAAAATTCATTAATCAAAAACTCTGTGTGTAAGTGTGTGTGTGTGTGTGTGTGTAGGGACTCCGAAGGGATATAAAATTTTCTATAATTTCAGAAGTTCCATCACAAATTCTCGAGCTGCATGGTTTCTTAGTTTGTTTTCTGCTTTACTATACCTTAAGGTATAGTCAGTGATATCCTTGTTGGCTCACATTCTTATGAAACTTTTTTTTATCAACAATGAAAATGGAAAAAAAAAAAAAGTTTTTTAATCCAAGAGAAAAATACACACTGAGAAAAAAAATAAATTCCTTAGACAAAAGATGACGACAATTTCCTTTCGCTTACTATTCGACAGTGGTAGCAAACCTATATAGGGCACAAAATGCGGTGAATTAGATTAAAGAAGTACTTTTGTGCCAAACTTCTAATAATTCGTAGAATTTTGGAACTTGTAGCCGAAGAAGTGTTTCGGGAGAAAAGTCATCGTCATGGTTTTAAGAAACCCAAAACTTTTAGCCAAAAACTTTTTTTCAAAAAACTTTTTTTAAAGGATATACTTAGTACATACAAAAGGTTTTTTGGTTTTTGACTTCCTCATAAACGGTTTAATGGAAAGCAATTTCTTATGGCTAATATTTCTACTGTTTCGACAACATTTTTTTTGGATTTTTTGAATTTTTTTTTTTTGAAAACTCAATATTTTGATTTGGGTAGATTTTTTTTTTTAATTCTGTTGTTAAGTTTTTATTATTAAATATTAAGAACTTTCCAAAAACTTTCGAAAAATTTTATATTCAAAAATATATAAAAATATTTTTTTGCAAAAAAAGCTTTACCTTACAATTTTTCAAAAAAAATTTGTAAATTCGTATTTTTTAACTGACGTTTTATCTTCAATTTTGAGCAAAATTTCTTTTCGAATAATGTAACAGACTATTTTATTAGGTACCAACAATTTGGTGTCTCATTTTTTACGGCCCAATATAATGGAAGCGATCAATCCAGGACGCTTTTTTTAGGTTAGTTTTAGATTCCTAAAAAATATCGAACTCGAGATCTTAATAATACCCTAAATTAGGATAATAGAGAAAATGGATGGGTCCCGAAATGCTGTCTGCTTATTTGTTGGTCAGCGGCGCGGCGCGGCGTCTTGAACCACGAACTACAACCATAACTACAGAAAGCTTCTTTAAACTGTTTTTCAAAACTATATTTTCTATTTCAAGAGAACTATTTACCTTCCTCTCAAACGAAGTTTTAAGCTTTGAAAACATTGTACGTATGTATTTATTTTACGAAGGAAATGTTTCGCAACATCAAATAAAATATGTATACAAAATTATTTGTATACTTCGCCAACAAAAAAAAAAAACAAATCTGCTCTGCTCTCAAGATGAAAAAGCTTAAATTAAGCAATTCCTCAAAATTACTCGTATAAACAATGACCGTTATAGAGAATTTTAAACACACTCATAATAATATCAGTTTTCTGAAAAAGAGAAGAATGATTTATATAGCCTACAGTGAAAATTATTTACCTCTTGTGATGGTGGTAAATTCACACAAACTTTTGACCTTCCCTCTACTCTAAACTAACAAAACAAGGACCTCTATAAGACCCATATACTAAATTTTATGCATGTTTTTATGTAGATTTATGTTAGAATAACCATAAATAATATGATATAGGATAGTTGCAAATTTCACATAGCTGGCGGAGCCTCTCTGATGTTAATGATGGGTATCGACCCAGAAAATTAGCAAATTCTGCTCCCCAAAGGACACAAAAAGATCCTTAACTGAGAGGTGTTAGGTGCATACTGAGATATAAAATTATTATAGAGGTACCTGTGGGCTTGGTATATGGAATCCATATATTTCGTCGATATTTGATTCTATAAGGATATGAGTAGAATTTAGGTACTCGACCGGTATAATAAGAAACATACTTTGTTTATTATAAATTCGCTCCTTTGGAATATTGTTATTTATCTATAGAAAACGTCGTATATTTATATTTTATTAGAAGTTATGATGATTCAGCGTTAGGAAACGAAAAAATATATATTTTTGCATTTGCATATTTTTTTTAAGAGGATTGAAAAATAAAATGAGTCCATTCGCCCATAGTACCATCTTCAAACGCTGGCTTATTGTAAAAGTTATTTTTTTTAGAGGTATATAACTTAAAGTTGGTAACACATTTTAACTGGCAGCCATTTTTTTGTTCTCAATTGAACAACCATGGTGTTAAGGAGCTCTGTGGTTTCAAAAAAAAAACGGTGCAACATGTCAGATGTCACACAGCTTGTGCCACAGTTGATTTATTGAAGGAAATGTTTGGCAACCGCATTGTTTCAAGTTTCGGACCCTTGAATTGGCCTCCAAGATCATGCGATTTAACGCCGCTAGATAATTTTTTATATATTTAGCGCGCACTCAAGGGAATTTTATGTAACCTTTATATGTCAGAGACACAGTACGGGCTTTAGGTAAGTAGGAGGGGATTTGAAAGGAGATGTCGTTGAACATTAGTCTTGAATTTCAGTACATCACAATGAGAGGGAAAGGCAGAGCGTGGAAGGGTATTCCACATTCGCGCAGTACGGCTAAAGAACGAATCCATGTACTTAACAGTACGACCGAAATTGGGGTCAAGAGCAAACTGATGAGAATTGCTGGAACGCGAGTATTACGGTTGAATCGTTTAAGGGGAGGTATGCAACTGGCTATTTCCTTAGAGCTCTTACCGCAAAAGTAACGTATTTATGATGTTCGCTTATGTGTACTGTCCAAGAGGTTCAAGTAAGTTGCTGGAGCACTTGCCCAGAGATGGGAGTTATACTCAAGCTTCGGGAGCATATAACTATTATAGATAAAATAGCCAGATTAGAAGGGGAAAAGAATTTCTAGCATCTTCAAAGGAAACCTAAACATCTTGCGGCATTTTTGACGACGTTAAGTATGTGATAATTCCACAAAAGATGGTAGTTTCTTCGATGCAAGTGCCACTCATACATAATGGCAGGGGTGGTATGTCTCGCTTTAACGACAGAAGGCAGCATTGAATTTTCGAAGCATTAAATACGCGGTTTCTTAATCCCCATTGTACAATGTTATCTAAATCAGAATTTAATGTACTTATCATATGAGAAAGAGGGTCGGAGACAAAACGGAACCCTGTGGCACACCAGCATTTATGTTGTGGGTTTCAGACTTGTATCCGTCTAGTACTTATTGTATAGAGTGATTCGAAAGAAAGTAACTGATCCAAAGAAGAAGGGTTATTTCGCTAGCCTACAGCGATAAGCCCAAAACAAACGACACCTTGGAAGATAAAATTCGCCTAATTATTGCTGATAAACGGCCAGAAACCACAAATGTTGGAAGAAGTGATCGAAAAAATGTCAATTTTAAAAATTCGTCTTTATTTTATACCATTTCAAAGTTCTATACTTTTGTCGCAACAAGGAAAAACAACATAAGTCACTTTTTGTAGTTTTTCAGGAAAGCAGTTTGAATTTTTGTGTTGTTTTTCCTTATGCAGTCTTATGCAGTTTTCTAAATGTTCTGATCTTAAGTCGACTTATGTCGTTTTTCCGCATTGCGCATTCCGCAAAAAAAATAAATTATTTTTATTCGGAATAGCTACACAAGTGACGACACAAGTCGACTTATGTTTTCAAAAGGATTTCCCATAGTTTTGTAAAAAGAGCATAAGTCTACTTGTGTTGTTTTTGCTTGTGCAAACTGAGCAAAGAAAAAGACTTATGTTTTTTTTAGGCTATAATTCAGAAACCATCCGATGTTATCAAAAACTTAATTTCGATATAAGTCGACTTATGCTGTTATTCCTTGTTGCCACAGACTTCAAAAAAAAATTATAAATAATTTAATTTTATTTTATTATTTATGGCTAATGACATATATTTACCTATTTAGTCTATTTTTGAACTTTTGGAATAATTTTATGTCATCACCAATTATTATCAATCAAAATGGAAAAAAACTTTATTTCAATATCCATATCCATTTAAAATTGTCCTTTGATTGTTTGTCAAAAAACAAGCATTATCAATGAAAATCTTGGAATGAAAGAATAACAAAAAGAATAATTATAGTTCTTTTGAAACATCAAAAACAAAAAAAAAAAAAACATTTACGTACAACGCATAAAAACTATACACCCGGTAATGGTCAAATGAGCCAGTAGCCAGCCATTGGCTATTGTCGGATGTTTGTGCCATATAGATAAAATAAAAATCGATTTCCGGCTTCTGACACATTCTTAATAAGATGTATCTTTTGGAGTGAGTTAAGAAAGAGAGAGATAAAGCTATTGATGTATAACGTTACTGAACTGGAAACGACAACTATGTGACATATCAAAAAAGAAATAACATACATTACATAAAATGCAAAAAAAAAAAACAAAAGAACAAAATAATAGAAACACATAAAAGACTATTCAAATGTTTAATGAAGAAATTGTTTTATGGAGAATTAATTCTATTTGTTTTCATGGTGTATCTCTTTTGTTTTGTCATTTTTTTTTTTGGGTCACTTGCTTTCAAAGAGAAAAAATAATTAAATGGAATAGGGGAAGGAATTGTATTATACAACTTAGTTGATATATATTATTTTTCCGGACATTTACAAACTACATAAACTTCGAAGTTAATAAAGCTATTACCATTATATTACTTAAGAACGTATTTCTTTTTAAGTTCAATGGTGAAATGCTCTATCGAATATTGAGTAGTAAAAAGCTCGCGGTAAATACAATCGTCTATAGTCCTTCGATCATCCATTTAAACTTCTCCTTCGTATTTATCTTAGTTTTCCTTTGAAATGCAAGTGATGCCCTAAGCTATAGCTATCACCAATGGTGAATTTTTTGTAATTAAAAGCCCATATCAATTTCGAAAAACTCATTTCGATTTTCCTTGATGAATAACATTGCCACATCTTTTTGTATATAAACCAAAAATGAATTCATCCAATTGCTCTGTATATATTAGCATATCAAAGTTGGTTTTTGTTTTCGAGAGAGGAAAATTCTCAAACCGCATCAAAAATCGAAGGTGTGGTGCTTGAAGTCAAAAGTGCATCCGAAATGAGAATTTTTGCACTTTGATTCGTTTCATTAATGTAGAAACGAACAGTTTTTCGATTACTATCCCTACTACTCGTATATTTTCAAAACACTATACTACTATATTATAGAGAGTACCTTTGCTCTTGAGAAGGTGTGTATAACAAAGTTTACCATTATTGCATTTGCAATATTCTCAAAGGCTGAAACTTAATTGAAATCTCGATTAAAATCGTTTAAAATACTCTGGTGAATATGTTTAGGAGCATTGACAGTAAGCGATATAATTTTTAATTCACTTCTTTTTTTTTCTTAAAATAAGTGCTCGTATTCAGAAACTTTTCGTTAAAGTTTTGTGTGATAAATTTAGACGATTATTTTGAATGAACAAAGTTTTGAATATGAATCGAAAATTCAGAATAGAAACGCTTTTTAAAATTATGTTAAAGGCCACTTTCCGAGGCTATCAATCCCAATAGTTGCAACTAAAAAGTTGTCGAAATCACAGCCGAAGAAGTTAAATTAGGTCAGACCAGATACCTTCTGAGTTCTGGAAGACAAATATCTAGACACCAAATTAGCTACTCCCAATTTTAAGGGGAAATGGTGAAACACATTTCAACCAAGCTGATGTCACACATTATGAAGATCGTTGAAAAACTTATGAGATTAGAAAAATATTACGATTCCTTAACCATATTGCGTTCTAGAGATAACCACGAGATCTGATAGTGGGCTATACCTAGGCAACGAGAAATTCCGGAAGCTAAGTGTGATGATCAGTATATGTGCCTATGAGCATGCTGAAAAGTTCCCAATTATTACAATCCTTAACTTTTTGCTTGAAGATATGGTGACGGACCCCAATGACAATGGAGGCATCATAAGTGAAGATCCTACATCCTTGAACGGTTGAATCTTCTAGAGGAATACAGATAATGGATTAGCATTAGCGCGAAAAAAAAGTCTAATAACCTACTGTTCATTTTCTCATTCACACAGGCCTATTCCGGACATCAATTTGAATGGAACAGTGATTTCCAAGTGCGAAAAGTGTAAATATCTTAGATCTGCATTCAATAGCAAAGGATCTTGTGAGTGACAAAGACATCAAATATTGAGATAAAGTGTCAGGAAAACTCTGCCATCTTTTATGATTGAAAAATGTCCCCTGAACAGAAAGGAAAGCTCTACTCAAAAGTTGACAAAGTGTGATCGAATAAGAAGCAAAAAAATCAATAAGTTTTTCTTCAGTAATTCAATCCGATTTAAATTCTTCCATAGAAGAATTTACAAGAACTATAAAGTACTCTTATTTTTTAACAGCTTTTTTTCTCGTTGTTGTCCTGTATTTCATTTAAATTATTTATTAATGGAGGACTATGTGACTAGTATATAATTTTATGTGACATAAAGATGTTTGTCGTCTTTTCATTTTGTCATTATACTGTATTTCATTGTTAAGTTTTTTTTTCAAAATTTAAATTTAAAACTCTATATTTGAAAATTCTGTTCATCTGAGTGTTTTAATTTTATAAAAAAATCACCGAGTTCGGACTATCGGAAGTAATTTTTTTTTTCAAAACGGTGCGCTCTGGTAACTCTCAAACAATTTCTTAAATTTGCTAATATTTGTCACAAAACAAAATTTTTTGCTTCTAATGAAGCATACTTACGGCACTTACAGAACTAATCCAAGAGTCTCGATAGTGTGTAGAAGGTCATATCAGAAAACAAAAAAAATACTTCGGGTGTAAGTATATTTTTGACGTCAACTGTTCATTTGATAACCCTTGGAGTTCAGAATTTTCATCTCCGGGGCTATATGCGTACATAACATTTTTTCGATTGTGATACTCGTATTTGATGGAATAAATGAAACGCACCTCCACTAGTATACTATCCAGTGCAAACATGTTGAACCTCTTTACCTTTTCTGATAGTGGCGATGGCAATGGCAATGGCGGCTACTGCGGTAACAACAGTGCTATTGGTATGTCGGCTCCTTTCCGTCCGTAATAGTAATATGAGTAATATCGGAGAGCTCTTTCAGCTGTATAGTTTATGATTTCCTCTGGCACGTTGATATTGTTGTTACATAAATGCAATTTCAACGGTAAACGAGCATTTCCATCCACAAAATTAATTTCCCTTTTTTGGGGCAACAGCAAAAAGCTCTTCTCTGTTACACTGGTACCTATACACTATACAGTGTATCAGTCTGGGTACTTTTATTTTGTGTGCGTGGTTACTAAAGTATTTCATTGAGAGGAATGAAAATTATGCGTACATGTTAAATTTACAAGGATAACGTTGGAAATAAGAATTTTTATTAATTATATATATGTTGTACGAGAGATAACAGAGTGCGTGGAATTTTGTATAAAATATCGAAATTTAACGATATCACAGGAATATGAGAGAAGAAATTCGTTTAAATTGTAGGAAAGCGGGAATTTGCTTTTAATACTGTTGATGATATAAAACAGAAATGATGTTGCGTTAAATTCAAAGTAACGCTAATTGCAGTATGTTTTATGTTTTCGATGGAATTTATTTAATACGTCAGTATACTGTTAAGACAGCTGTAGGCATGTTTTAAAACTAAGTATTCTATTTTGTAGGTTTGAAATAAAATATTGGAAGTTTTTAGTTTTCAAAAAAAAATTCGATAGCCATCAGCTCTGTTGTTGATAATCCGAACAAAATAACACATTTCAGAAATTCTAAAAAAAAAGTTGTTTTCAAATTTTGTTAATAGTATAATGAAGAAAGTATTGAGCTCCAAAAAAAAGTTTGATTAGATGCGACACTTTTTTGAGTCTAAGACTCGAATTTCGAAAAAAAAATCGTGTCGTGCTGCTATTTTTCAAAAAGTATGAATTTTTTCTCATTTTGGAATTCATGTTTTTTTTTAATTCCCTGGAGGCTCCAAGAATAACGGTACCTGTCACATTACCGTTCCAACAAATCTCAATTCTCTCAAAAGCGGCTTCAACGATTTTACTGAAATTTTGTTAAGTCCAGTGCTGTAAGTAATTAAGATTATTGAGTTAAAAAAATATTTTTTTAAAAACAATTCAAAAATTATAAACTCCATAAATTTTAAAAACCTATTTTTAATGTACCTACTACATACATATATCAAAAACAACAACTGCACCTTAAAACCATATTTTTAAAAACAAAAATACTTAAAAGATTCTCACCGTACCAAATACATGGTCATGGCTATGAATTGTTAAAGGGCAATAATAAATCCTTCTACTGCATGAACTTAACTTATGGGTGGGAAGGAGTTTTCAAAAATATATCTCTGAAAATAATAATCGTGTAATCTTACACATATTTAAGTTCAAGTTCTCTATATTATCTCTCTCTATATTATCTAACACTGTAAAATTAAATCCCAATTAAATGCACCACCTGCAGGTGCTAGTGCTAGATCACCCTAAAAAGGAATTTTGTCTGCGGCTTTTACCCGCATATCCCTATAGTTGGATTATAATCTTTTTAAACTTAGAAAATCCTTGTGTGTGTGTGTGGTCCGGTGTATACATCTGGTTTAGTCAAACAGCAAATTTTAAGCTGGAAATCAATAAGCAGATAATCCAATTTTTCCTTTTTTAGATATGGCAACGGTATGGGTATGTGGTTACAATAACAACTAAACACCCAACACACAACCTGAACGATATTTTCACAGCGCCCCCATATCAGCTATAACAATCTTAAGAAGCTTAGACCAATTCCCATTTCAATTGGCTTGACCTTACTTAAATGGCCAAGAAGCAATAAAATGGAGGTGGCACACAGAAGGAAGGAGATGTAATAGCGATGTAGCTTTTGCACATAGAATAGTTGGTACAACATGTAGGACCGTTTACTTTGACTTCACAGGGGGTTTTAAGAATTAGTGCTCAATGAGAACTCAGGAAGGGGATGGAGTCCAAAATTCCTTAAAAATTAAAAACCCAAAATAACTAAGTCTCAAAATTTATAAAAACCAAAATTCTCAAAAAAAGGATTTTAGGTTTGCGGACTTTTGAGGTTTTAGATTTTTTTTATTAATGGTTCTCGGGATGTTGGGTTTTCGAGTTTTTGGATTCAACAAATTTGGGTTTTCGTATTTCTGATTTTTGGGATGTTAAATTTTCTGCTAATCGGGTTTTTGGATTTTTGATTTTTCGGATTCTTTTCGAGTCTTTTCAATACTTATACACAAACATTTCCGCTAAGAGAGAAGTTGCTACAGTTTTTTTTTTTATTTCCAGGAATACCCTGTTATCTCCATCGGATTAAGCTATTTAGTTTGTTTGACTTCCTTTCAGTAAAAACCATTTTGAAGCACCTCTATAATATTGTCGGAGGGAAATAAAGGAGTAAATTATGTTCAATATACTGGGCTTGGGCTTCGGTTTCGGCTTCGGTGTTATTTTCAAATCCAATTTTTCTTTGGCACTTAAAGAAAAATGGAAATTCTTTTCTTTTTTTTACAAAAAATGTTATTCGACTATAAGTTACGAAGACGATGACGACAATAAGTTGTTCAACTATGTATAACCGATTCTTTTTGTTTTGTTTTTCTTAAAACCCGAATGAGGCCAATGGGGGGAAATAATCGAGTTCTTATAGGTGTTTGATTCCAAATGTGGGTCAATAGAGTGCGAGGACCACACAAAGGCTGGCTGGTTCGATGTATGTAAAAAACTGTGTGAAGGCTTTGGTATTAATGGATTTTGTCTGAGTTTTTGCTTTTGCATAGAAAAAAATTTGTTTGTTTTATTTTTATTTTATCAAAAGAAAACAAAATTTAAAGTTAATAGGAAAAAAAAAGGTTTTTGAAATTAATGACACAAAAAAAGATCCGCCATTGTTGGTGCTACTAATAAAAAATATATTGAAATAACGAAATTTACTCTAAAAAAATATGTCTGGTTAGTTGTGTCTACCCAAGGACAACGATCATGCAATATAAATGAATTTATCCAAGCTCCTAGAAGTTTTGAAGAGTTGTAGCGAAACAAAAGTGAGTTACTTTCTTGTATTTAAATGTCACATAGGTTGGAAAAAGTTAAGCAATGAACTACACATACTCTTTTTTAAGTTGTCGTCAAATTTTTTTCAACATTCGAACAGTATTAAAAAAATTCAATTATGAGTATGGCTATCCACGAGATCAGAATCTTGAAGCCTCGTCTAGATCGAATTAAAAAACTTCAATCAAACTCACTTCTCAATCTCGTCCCGGTTTCATCTTGGTACCTACTGAATTATTTTTCAATCTCATCTTTTTTGTGAGAAAAAATGAGAGCCGACAATTTGAATCAAGAAGTTACTATTGGGAAGCTCATAATATTTAATTTAATGTGGAAAACTCGCCGAGAGTCTCGTCGTTTCAGTCCCGGGTGGCATTAGTCTGGTTTTTCAAATTTTCAAATTTTTGATTAAAGTAGCCTATAGCTTACCACCATTTCGATATTTAAAAAAAATTGTCTTGTAATCTTCTCTTGTGTTGCCATAAATGTTTTTTTTTTAACTTCACAAATTTACAACACATACCTAGTAGATGGCAGCACAAGATGAATATACTACAGGGCATTTTTTTTTTTGGAAAATCGAAACTTCACACTTACCAATGTTCATTTTACCCAGTCCAAATGCATATGGCAACATGTATGTAGGTAGGTACTGAAAACCATTCGGTTTTTAGAAAAACAAAAGTTACAAATATTCTAGTTTTCTATTTTTTCGTTTTTGTTTAAACAAAAAATGACTAGTTTTTAATAAAAAAATTTTATTTTTTATTTTTTCCCATAATCCCATATTCTAGTTTTCTATTTTTTCGTTTTTGTTTAAACAAAAAATGACTAGTTTTTAATAAAAAAATGTTATTTTTTATTTTTTCCCATAAATTAGGCCAAAGCTATCTTTTATTAAAAACTATCATTTTCAAAAAAATTTAACTTTTAAGATTAAAAACTATACCAAAATTGAAAAAAAAAATTGACCTAAATAAATGCATCCTTCTGTTGGAATCGAACTGTTTCAAAATGTAAAAAATTCTACCCCAAGATAATTTCGCATTTTGAGGGTAGAAAAGATTTGATTAATTTCATTCCGAAAGTCATCAAATTTTTCGTAACTCTTGCAAAAAATGGGTTTAAAATTTTAATTCATGAGTTACTGTCGTTCGGTTGAGCTTGCAAGTATGACTAGACTATATCTTCAGATAACATCACAGCATTCATGAAAATTCCTACATGTTCAATAACTTCCGGAAAAATGCCCACTATGCCTTCTATGAAAAATTCAAGAAATATTGGGCTACGTGTGCAACCCTATGGTACACCATCTTTTCAACTTTATTTATTAAGTAAGTGAGCTTATGGATGCTTGTTATGCCAATAAAATAATAACCTGTTGTTTTTTTTTTTTGCTCTTCGAATGTGTGCAAATTTGAGCTTGCAAAGATAAATTAGGTTTCAAAATATCAGGTAGGTTGTTATTTTTTTTACTTTGGTAATGCCATTCTAGTTTTAGGATTACAAAGACTAATTTGTTCCGAGAATCCTTGTAGCCTCAATTGCAGATTGTCATAAATTTTCCTATCAAAAATGTCAATTTACTTTATAAAATAATAGTAACTTAATCCCTTTTTGCCATCAAAGTAAGAAATTCGATGGAAATTTTAAATCTACACCTAAAGCCTCTCATATCATACACATATACCGTTACCTACCTCAATATTTAAATGGTTCCACCTGAGGTTACAAAGATTCATCTGACATCAGTTCATGTGAAATCTATAGGGGAAAAGGATATAAGGGACAATATAAAATATACTAAAGTAACTCTCTTGTTAAAGGACATCAACTTGCCAAAGAATGAACCAACCTAACCTAGCTTAACTGCATAGCATCACCATCACTTGATAATCACTTCCTTAAGCTCCATTGCGTATAAAATGCTTTGGAACTTTTTGCTCTATTTCTAAGATAGAAACTTATACTTTATGCAAATTGAGTTAGCTTGAGGGGCTCAATTGTAATTGATTCATGATGGTGATAGTCTACAAAATGTCCAGGTTTGCTCTTCAGGATAATTTTTGTATCAAAGAATGTTTTCGAACGAACAATGGACTTGAGTTCTCTCATTCGTTAGTGATGTTGTGCATGCAAAAGAGATGTCTGTGCTGATGACTCCATGTATAATAAATTGATTGGAGTAATCGGATCTTGGTTAAGGTTTTTTTTTTTTTCTCGTCAAGGAGAGAAAATTTACCAAAAACCAACTACTCATTCGGTCAATTTCAGGGATAATAATCCATATTTATGGAGATAAGTTTATTGTTTCTCAAGGCATGGAGCATCAGAGTGTGTGGTTTGTTGTGTTATTATTGAAACTATACAAAACAGGAAATACCACCCGATAGAAAATTGTATTATTTCTGATTGAGTAAACTTTGGGTTTTATGGTCTGAAGATTGCAAAGATGTGAAACTTTGGAAAGATGGCTTACCTTGGACTGAAAATTACCCATAGGCATTTTTTTTTTTGATGTTTTGAGTAATTGTTTGGTATTGTTTTGTGTTGTTAATAATTGAACTAATACCCAATCATTCTGGGAAAGAAATATGATATCGATTTGTTTGAATCTAAAAAAAACAAGTGTCAGAGATTTTTAAAACACTACAATCATCCCAGTTAAATCTCAAGTTTAAGAAAAATTGATACTTTATACCATACTACACATATTAAATGTAATATCTTCCGAAATGCTTTCAAAAAGATGCTTCAGAAATTAAGTTTTGGGGAACTAAAATTCGGAATTTGAAAAAGCCAAATACAAGATAGATAATCAAAATGACAAAATTGACCGTAAAAAATACAAGCGTAAGCGTGAAATTTGGGTCTCGGAAACTTTCTAACGGACGATTTTGAAAAAGAAGATACGGCATCAATGGTTCATTAATTAGAAGAAGCCAAAAAAATATCTACATATTGTAAATTGATGTTTTTCAGGGGCTTTTGAAAATGTGGGAAAACATGGGTATATTACTAAAAAACATACTAACATATGAAAATGCGTCATTGCCTATAAAAATTATGAATCAAAAGCATCTTTAAAAATAATATTTCAGCGATGTGTTTTTTCAAGGAGAGTAAAGTGTAAGATAATTATTTATTTAAAAAAAAATTCCATTTCTTTTACTGATGACAAAGCCCACGAACTATATTTAGAATTAACAAATATCGATATTATAAACACGATTTTTGAAATCTCGAAAGAAAAAATGTCATCTGGTCGAAATTACGACCTACATAATATATCGACTTTTTTCAAAATTAAAAAAACAAATTTTTTTTGCTGATTCTCAAAGACTCGAAATATAGACTCTCTAATCATTTAAAAATTCAAATTTTGAAAATGTCAATAGCAATCCAGATCTTAAAAATCAATCGATATTTATTATTTCGCCATGTCGTCCCTAATCCATTTCCACCACTTCCCAAGCCCAACAAAGGAACCACTCTTCTTCCAAAGGTAATTGTATATGTAGGTTCTTTAACTTTCGACTTTATCACAAATGTAGCATTGATGCCAAATTTCTTAAAAAATAAAAAAAAATATAACGCTGGCTTCCTGGGATATTGTTACTTAAAGGATCCCATAAAAGTAGCAATCCGACAGCTCCCAGGTATCTCCAGTGCAGTGTTACGAGGTGGAGACTAAACTTAATCGAGCCCAACCATCCAACTTCACTAACCCCCTAGATGACCAAATTATATCGCATGAATGCATTCTTTAATGAAAGGTTTCTGGCATTTTGACTAAGTTCACTTCCTTTGTCAAAAAGCGTCCTCATATTCCGGAAACCAATTTTTGAAAGATGCACTTTCGAAAAGTCGTCAACGTGCCGTCATTCCTTATACGAGGCTTCGGTAGCGGTGATTAATTTCAGTTACGAAAGTTGCTAACTTTCGTAATCTATCTTAAATTTTTTTTCGCACTTGTAATTTTAGCCGTAATGCCCAGGACAAGGAGGTACATAAAACAAGCACTTCATTATGACTGAATGTTGCGCTACTGCCACAAATCAAGTTCTAGGCAATTAGTAGATTCCCGAACAGGCACTATGCAGGTTTCCAATAAAATGAATTAGCAAAAAATATTTTCCAAAAAATCGTTATTGTTGGTTTTCGATTATGTCTTAAATGTCTAAAGATTAGGGCCATGAGCCGAGACTGGAATTTTTCAATATTGACGAGACCGAGACGAAGTTCAATAAGTCTCGTATTGGTCTTGTTCTGGTGTCCACTTAGAATTTCTCCAATATAGTCTTTTCTTTTAATAGAAAAATAAAAAAGCAACCATTTTATTCTGGTAGCTTTCTAATATTGAAATACATATATTCAATTTTATGTTTTAAAATTATAATTCAAAATTCGGTTCAAAAATATACTCTCTCCTCGGTCTCATCACTGCAGTCTCCGTCTCGTAGCCAGCTGTTTTGAAAACAAAATCAAATTTTATTTTTGAAATTTAATATTTTTTGAAGTTTTGTTCTTAAGTGTAATTTAGTTGCACACCAATTTTTTTTTAAAGATACTTTAAAAATTGAAAAATTATTTATATATGCTCTGGATATAAATCTGGGACAAAATAATTTTTCAAAAACAGAACATTAACAACTCACCTCAAAATGTCTTAAATTACCCACGGACTTACGTACTTTCCTTGAAACACACAACAACAACAAAAAAATCAACGAAATGAATTAAAACCAACATCCTTGCCGTCTTCGTCGTCGTCGTCTTCATCGTTGAAATTTAATTGCATCCAATCGATGGCCCCATTATAGGTTTTCTTATACTATACACCATAATATATATATTTACCTTCCTTCGCCAATGGCCACTTAATCCGTAAATTCAAAAACGTTTTTTGGCTAAAGTCAAGAAACCAAAAAATACGAAAAAAAAAAAGAATAAACTAAAAAGTAACCAAACATAAAATAGGAAATGAACTTCTCTCTGTGTTGCCTTATCTGATTCTGGCCAGTACTGGGACTAGAGTAGCACAATGTCCCAATAATCCTCAAGAGCAAGGACTTCAATTGCCATAATACACAGAGAAGAAGCAGAGTTACTATTATACCCAGAATCAAAATCGAGCATCCAGCATTGGAGCATCGGAACATCGTCGGCATCGTCGTCGTCGTAGTCGTCAGGAGAGGGGATGATGAAAATCTACAATTTAGTTGGCCACAATCGACCTGTTTTGTAATTCTCACTTGGTGTGCTCTGAGGGTATAAAATAAGGGTGCTCCGGCCATTAAACTGTACAGACGGATTTATACCAAGGGGGTGGCGAGAAGATGGTGCGGCCAGAACTCTCATCAAAACCATCTACCAGGACTCTATGGAAAAGTAGCTTTTTGGACAATCAAAAACGATTCTTGGAAACGATTCAATTTTAGATTTTCTGTTTCTTGCTCAATGGACTATAATGTGTATGAGTGTGTGTTTGTATGTTTGCTTTGGTGTATTTCGGGCCGATAACATCAAAAAAGGAAAACAGACATTTTACAAGATTAATGAGAGTCTTGGAAAGTTTTTGACTTTTGTTTCCCCTCCCCCTCTGCTCCCTGCTACTGCTACTACATATATTTTTGGTCTATGGGAACAAAACAGAAGGTCTTGGCAACCTAATAATTGTCTTCTATATTTTGTGTAGCGGGGGGCGGGGGGGAGGTCTGCAAATGCAGTAACTTAAGGGAGTCTGATTCATGTTTGTTATTAAATTGTTGTTGTTCTTTGTGTGAGTGTTTCCATTGGATTAAGTTCTTAATAGGTGTTTATTTGAGGGAACGGACGAATTATCACCAAGCCAAAGAGGCTGCTATATAGCTTCTGTTTAAGTGAAGATAAAAAAGTTTCAGCCAAGATGCTCCAAAAAAACAGTACATTAATTGAAATAATTACTTTAAGATAAGATGCGAAAATAGTCAGGTAGTTAATTTTAATTGTTGATTGCAAAATGAAACTTGGTCCATTAAGTGAAGAGATAACTTTTTTTTTTGTGTGTGTTTTATGGAGCCGTATACAATAATGCTTTAAGGTCAGAGAAAGTTTATTGAGTCTTTTCAATTCAATTTTATGGGGATCTAAAAGTAAACGATTTCAATTCAACTATTAGACCACAAATTTTTGACTTAAGATACTTTTTATTTAAAATCAATAAATTATTCTGGTATTTTCTATTTGAAAAAAAAAGAACTTTTTGAAATTTGATTTTATTCTTCTTTTTTAATAATTTCAATGCACAGCTCCCAAAAAAAAAGAAAGCTTCTTTAAATTCAAATAGCTACATATAGGTAAAACAAAAAAAAATCATTAAAATCACCTCAAATTTATATTGGTCCTGATGGTGCCTTTATATCAAAAGCATTTTGCAATTAAATTATTCCATATCAGCAAACAAAACCACAATAAAAACTCTCCTCTGTTCGTTTGGTGTTCTAGCTGATGGCTAGCGTTGTGGTTCTCTGTTGGATGGAATATATACTCAAAAAAAAAAAAAAAAACATGGTATAACCCTTCTATTTATACCCAAAAGCCACAATAAAACATCAAAAACCAAACGATACTTTTTGATATTTCATGGCCGTTTAACTCGGTCGAGTCTGGAAAATAAATAAAATAAAAAATAAAAAAACAGGCATCCAATTTTTCTCATTCAACACTATCTGTTCCTATACATGCAACACCATCTATTGGCAATTTCCATATAAATTGAAAAATTTTCTCATCGATTTTTTTTTTTTTTTTGTTTTCCTACACTCATCTTTTACAGTGTATATCCATCAGTATACGAGGAGGTACCTATGTACCTAATATTTCAAGGCCGTTCCTATGGAGGTGTAGTTAAATAAAATTTTGATAAACGAGAATGGGCAGAAAAAATTGGGGTTAGCGCATTATGGTTGAAATAGCTCCACATTTGAAACGCAGTTCCGCCGAATCGAAGTAAGGTTCTTCCTTGATCTTAATTTTGCAAAACCAATATTGTCAATATAAGACTAATTTGCCAAAAACTTAAAAAAATCTTAATATGGGTTTTTGAAAATTTTCAAAAACCAAACAAGATTAAAAAATCGAGTGATTTTAGCAGATGTTTAGAAATATTCAAAATTCTATAGCGTCAATATTCGGCTCACTTGCAAATAATTTCAAAATTAACTGATTTTGTTTAAAAAACGGATTTCCTGTCGAAAAGCTTTTGACAATCTTTTCAATAAGTTCAACAGAGAAGAGAAATATTTAAATTATTTAAATCATTATTAAAATTCCAAATATTAAAATTCTTCATTGTATAACGCTTACACTCACAATTTTTTAGCAATATTGAAACATTTTATGGAAAAGCGTTTTTACCAATCCTGGTTCACTTCCCGGGTTCCAATACAGAAACGTACTTTTATTACTCAGCAACTTACGAAATGCATGGTGCTTTAGTTTATTTTCGAAATGAATTATGAAAACAAAACATTTTTTACTTTTAACAATGTTGCTGAAAGATTCTTAGACTTACCAGTGCTTCTCAAACTCGATACCTTTGGAATCCACTCAAACTTGCTTAAATGGATATCTTCATTTTTAGTTGGAAGAGTGCAAAAACTTAAAATTCAAGGATATATATCAAGATCGATTAAATGTACCTCTGGTGTTCCTGAAGGTAGTCACATGGGGCCACTGGTTTTCATCATATTCATAAATGATATCGTTAACCATATCAGATATAGTAATTGTCTTATATATGCTGATGATTTGAAATTATTTTTAAAGATATTTTCTAATGACGATTGCGTTAAACTTCAAAAATATCTTGATTTCAGAATCGTTTCACATACGTACATACTTAATAAATTATTGAATTGGAATTTTTTCCCCCTTCTTCTCAGGCCAGGTAAAGTCAAGGCCAGAAGAACTATTCATAATATCGTTTTTGTGCGAGACATTCTCTGCTACCACATAAAGTGTCCCTTGTTACTATCTCTTGTTCAAGTTTATGCTCCAACACGACCATTAAGGGACCTGCTTTTTGAACCAAGCCATAGAACAAATTATGGTCAGAAAAATTTTTTTTAGTTTTCAAAAATCTGTCACGAAAAATTGGGGAAATTTATAAAAAATTTAAAATAATATTTCGAAAATAGTTTTCGTCCA
Organism: Syrphus vitripennis; assembly: GCA_958431115.1. Classification (NCBI taxonomy): domain Eukaryota; kingdom Metazoa; phylum Arthropoda; class Insecta; order Diptera; family Syrphidae; genus Syrphus; species Syrphus vitripennis. The sequence continues at coordinate 10,878,517 of OY288109.1, forward strand.
AGAAAAAAAATGTTCCAAAATATGATTAAAAATCAATAATATTTTATTGACCTTTTTTTTGGTCCATTTATTTTCGAAAATTTTCCTTTTTGTTTTTTTTTTGGCCGATAGAAAAATATGTATCTGAGCTATTGAGTATATGAGCAGACAGATATTGGCATCAAGTTTAAAGAAAAACCATTTAGCCGTTTAGGCAGCAACAGAACATTGGTAGACAAAAACTTAAGCCTTAAACTGTTAAGTGACATTCTAGAATTCTTTTTCAATTGAGATTTAAGTTTTAAGTTATTTTTACGGTACGGCTCTGACCCGACTTCCTTTCTTTTATACTCATTGTGTTCGTTATTTATACTTTGGCATATATTGTGTGAGTATATAAATTATTGTTGTTGTTTTTTTTTTTTTGTTCTACCTTCACCACCCACAATATATAGGCAGGCAAACAATTTAAATGTTCAAAAAAAATAAACTCATATTTTGTGGCCTCTTTGTATCCTTGTTATCGTTCGGGCATATTCTATATGTATCCTGATGCATACCATAGAACAATATAATTATTGTTATTATTACCCCGTTCCTGATATACCTATGTACATACATACATACATTTTTTTTTGTGTTCATTGTTTTCTCGTGTATTCTTGCGTGTTTTAATAATTTTTCATCTCCATATGCATGAAAATGTCCTTGGGCTCTATTGGAACATTTTACGCAATTATCCCGGTTGAAAGTAATTCCGCGATAGTGATGTGGCGCTGGTGCTGGTTCTGCAGAGTGGTTTGATAAACATGCCAAGAACCAGGATATACCATGCTTGGAGTGGTCGTCCGCCACCGCCATATCCGTATGGCAATAAAAATTATGCAATGAAATATGCTGCTCAACAAGGATGTCGCATTTATTTTGCTAGTAGATATCGTCAACAAACATACTCCATCTATAGCAGCTTCTGCTCTCTTTCTCTCGCCTTTGTTGTTGTTGTCTGTGTCCCTTTTGTTTGTAAAATATCATTTCATTAAATATGATAATGAACCAATTTATGAAATAACTGGGTGCTCGTCAGGTTCAGTCCGTCGCACATCAACAGGATGGGTAATTTTGTTTGTCCAGTTTCGCCATATGTACAGTAGGGTACATTATATTTGTTTTAAATTTTTTTTTTTTTTTTTTTGAAAATTATATCCTGCGTTCATGATGTGTGTGTGTTGTCATATACCTACTCGTATAATCATCATCAAGTGATGTCCTTTCATATGGAAATTTTGTGATGTAAATTATTGTTTTTGTTTTTATTTGGTTTTTGTTTTTTTATTGCTTCATTTTGAACTCCGCACTATGATGATGATGGTGTCATGTTCGCTGTACCTACAGAGTGTCGGAAACACACTGTCTAGAGTGTCAAATTTAATTCAATTTGATGTGCAGTCGTGTCGCCCAAACAGACAGTCGTAGATATTTTTTTTTAAATGGTTGTATTTTGACACGTTACGTTTGATGATTTTTGATATACTGTGAGGATCAAAAGTTTAATAAACTGTCAAAGAACTTGGCTTAAAAGGTTTTCGATTAGAGAATTTTTTTTTCTTTAGACAAAACAAGCAACAGCGGACGTATAATGTACAAAGCTATCAAAGGAAGATGAAAAGGGCGTAGGCCCTAGAAGAAAACAATTTAAAAAAACTGTCAAAAAAAAATTATGTATTATTTTAGGAGTATCTAAATTTTTAAATTTTTACCAAGTTTTGAGAAAAAACCTATAATCTGATTTGAAACGGAATTTGAATTTTAATTTTTTGGAATTATACTAGAATCCACCCCTGAACTAGGGACAAGGTTTTTTTTTTAGTTCATACACATGTGTATTTCGGAAAACTTAAGTTTATGCGGAAACCGATTAACATTTTTTTTTTAGAAAAAAACAATTTCTAGCAAAACTAAAATTATTATGTTGAAAACCGATTTTTTTTTGCATTGGTAAGATAAGACAAAAGAAGATGTTTGAGATTTTATTATTTGAAAAAAAAAATCAACATTCATTAGGAAACGAAGTAAGAAACTACTTTTATAAAGTAAAAAACGAAATAAATATCGCACATTATGTTTCAAAAACAATAAATTTCCAGAAACATAAAACTACTTGCAGTAGTAGTTTTTTGTTCTACGCTTTCATGGAAAATTTATATCAAAAATAATTGCAATTCAAAAAACTACAAATAGAACTCAAGCGAATAAGAACAAAAAAAACAGTTGCTAATATTTAACGCGTGAGTGTGTTCTGCAACAAAAATGTTTGCATCTCACCAAAGGTAAAATTCATATGAAAAAAAAAGATATATACATATGTATATAGTACATTCTACTTTGTCCAACAGAGAAAACCCTGCTGCAGATAAAACAAGCGATAAACTCAAAAATATTTAATCTGCACTTATGGCACCCAACTGTTTTGTTTTATACATCCTGAGTTTTTGGAGTTTAAAAAAAAAAGAAATAACAGGAAGAAAATTGTTCACACAGTGTTGAAAATAAACTTCACTCTGATGCAGTGGAAAATTTTAAAAAATTTTTGCTCCCAGCGTTTTGCTTGTGAACAACTCCGGCGTCATTTCCACACACTATATGAAAAAATTAAACACACACATGACTGCTGTGCTTCTGCTATATTATTGCATGAATAGTTTTTTTTTGAAAAGTTATTTTTTTTTATTTTTTAACAAAAATACTCTCTGACTTTCGCATTTGGTTTTTTTTTATTAATATTGTGAACTTGGTTGGTTAATGAATGGCAACATTTTATTAAATCCTTTCTGACGTTGCTAATAATAAAGTTCAAACTTTCAGTTTGCATATACATATATTATGAACGAATGTAACCCCCTTTAATTAGGTATAATACAAATAAAGAAAAAGGGAGATAGCTTGCTGGTCTCATTAAATTAATTTTGGAAAACGTTATTGTATTTTTTGATTGTATTTCACTTATAAAAATAAAAACAAAGAATTCAAAATCGTAGCTGAGTAAACAGTCTGAGTGAGACTGGTGATGTGGTTCCTTTTTGAAATGCTAAAATAATCCAAAAATGCAATACGATTTTTTTTCAAAAATCATTAGATCCCATTTTCCAAAAACTATTTTTTATATTTATAAAAAATTTGTTAAACATTTTAAGAAAATAAAAATATTTTGCATGTTTTTAGAATATAATAAAACACACTAAAACAACCTAATTTTGAAAAAATAAAACCACCCAAAAATCCTCAAACAATATTTTTTGACAATTTCAGATATGTAATATTATTAAGCTCAATAACAACTTTTGCTAAAAAAATACAACTTAAAATTATATACATACAAATAAATTAATTTTAAAATTCAGTGATTCGCATATTTATTTTTCTATGAAAGATTGTTGTTTTTAATATGACTCTGTGGCAACAAGGAAAAGCAACCTAAGCCAGTTTTTTCTGATCTTAAGTTGACTTATGTCGTTTTTCCGCATTGCGCATTCCACAAAAATAAATTATTTTTGTTCGAAATTACTATACAAGTTACGACACAAGTCGACTTATTTTTTCAAAAGGAATTCCCATAGTTTTGTAAAAAGAGCATAAGTCTACTTGTGTTGTTTTTGCTTGTGCAAAGTGAGCATACAAAACGACTTATGTTTTTTTTTCTGCGCTATAATTCAGAAACAATAAGAGATAAAAATACGAAAACAATATTGGAGGTAAGTCGACTTATGCTGTTATTCCTTGTAGCCAAAGATGTATTTTCAATAAAAAAAACGTCAACACTGAAACAAACTGTTTATTTAATTTAAAGTTTGCTCAATTTAGTTTCCAAGTAAAACGCATTCTTGTTCAAATATGAAAACACTTTTTCGAAATGGCGCCAAATCGTTCAGAAAAATATTATGAATTTCAAAGCATTATTTTTTTGTTAACGTTGTTTCTTTTTTCGTTGTACTAAAACGTTAACCCAAACTATTTTGAAATTAAGTTGCACATTAGAAATAATATCAATGTTTTGTCGTGGAAATAAATAGGAATCAATAATTTCAAAATCAAGTATTATATGTATAATTTTTGGTTGCGGTTCTTTTTTCAGTGTACATGTATGTATATGCATGCATATTTTGTTTTTAAATTTAATGGTTTTTATTTTTAACTATTTTGTGCATCCCATCTATAAATTAATCTTAATTTTAAAAGACTCATTTTAATGTCCTCAATTAAATTTTTGAAAAAGATATACCTTCCCAATAATCTACAACAAATAAAATTAAAAAATGTTTGTAGAACAAAATGCTATATCATTTAACAAGGTATGAAAATAATTCATTTCATAAGAACAAGATTATGATGAAAATGAAAAATTAAACAATTAAAATTTTATAATACTAAAAAAACAAATTAATTTTTGATGCAATGAACATTTAATTCTGTTTTAATTTTCTCATGAAAAAAAACCATCACACAATTCCAAGGCCATTATATACAGATTTGTACAAACTTATTAATTTAAAATGAATTTCATGGATAGCCTATAAAATTATCATAATAAAAAAGTATTCATCATGCAACTGCAAGTTAGTCTACCTGCCAGAAGCCAGGGCTGGATTTAAAACAAACAATCGCCCAGAATTCTATATAAAATATTCAAAATAAAGTCTCTATAAATTACAAATTTCTTAAAAAAAAATTTGATCAAGTTCTAAAGAATTTGATGAATTTCATCATAAAACAAAACATCTGACTTTTCATTAACCCGCCCTTACTTCATATTCTTTATACTAATCCAGCACCACATCCGCCATCACAAAATCCTTTTTCAAACCAATATCGATGCATTGGTTGATTAAAATTCCTTTAATTGGCATCCACATACTTTTTATACATAAATTCCTGATACGCGGGTCCAACGATAACGCACAAAGGACAAAATGGATTTTGCATGTTTGTGTTCTCTGGCAATTATTTACTTTTAATTAAAATAAATATAAGGCTAACCTTTGCACTATAAAATAATTGAGAAGTTGATATTGTTGAAATTTCGGTTAACAAAAGCAATCGATTTGAGGCTTTGATAGGTATACTCGAATACTGTGTGTAGATGATGCAACATTTAATAATATCTATGGCGTTTAGCCAAATCAAATAATGATGATATGCCATAGAATTTGTGGTAAGTTTGGTTACCAATTGACGGGGATCGTTGCTGATGATTAAATTGTTATAATTTATTCTCTATAGTTAGTTATCTATTATCCGAAAATGAGCTATTGGCTATTTGAGGTTTTAATTGATTTTTTTTTACGCATTATCGGTTTGTCGATATTAAAATATATATGCAATAAATGCAAAAGTGGAATAGAATTTGGTTTTACTAAAGTGAAATGGAATGAGAATTTGTTTAATGAAAGAGATTGATTCAACTAGAATATTTAAAATTAAAGAGCTTTATAAAAAAAAAATTTGTAGTTTGACTTCAAAATGTTGATCATGTGGAAAAAACCAATAAAATAGATTGGAATTTTGAAAAAAAAAAAACTTTTAACACAACAACTCGTATTAAATAGCCTAGCTTTCATATGAAGTGAGAGATAGAAAGTGTTAGGTAAGTGCAGGGATAAACACGGTTTGGAAGTAAATGCAGAATTTTTCAAAATTTGATTATAGCGGATAATTGAAATATGCTAACTTTGTCATATTTTAAAAAATCGTAAAGAAAGTTTTGAGGGACATAAGAAACCATTGAAAAATGCACTGCTCTGCACTAGCACACATTGTCTGGTCATCCGAATTCAAGTTTGTTTGTTTATCAAATGCAATTTTTATCAACTCGCACAAGTTTGTCGTTGCAAATTCACTTACTTTCCTAATTTCCGTCGTTCATTCATAAGCCAACATTTCGTTGGAGCTATGGAGAAGGAGGGTGGTCAGACAATGTGTTAGCGCAGTGAGTAGTTCAATAGTTCCGTATCCACTTAGTTTCGGTTCAAATCCTGGTGACAGTAAAAAGAATTTCAAATAATATGAATAGAATAAAGACTCAGTTGTTGTTGTAATATTCAAACCTTTAGCACAGGTATTTTTAATTGTTGACAGTGTTTTTTTGAAAAGTAGGTTGAGTGAATTTGGGATCTAGCTTAGTTCTACAAAACCGTTTTTTTTTCTTAAATGTCAAAATTAAAACTGTAGTTTAGCATATTCTATTTATGTATAAACGTATATATAATAGGCAATGTTTCAAAAATAAAATTGAAGCCAGTCACATTAAAGTCACATAAAAAATAGTGGGCTCGAAGTTAGAAAAAATATATTTTTAACCTTCGGTTCTTCTCTTAAGTAACATTTATGTAAGTTTTTCTGTTAAACTTTTTCAATTTTTTTTCTTAGTTTCGAGGAATAACTTGTTAACATAAGTGTGCGTGACACCCAAAAAAAAAACAATTACAAAGCAACTTAATTAAGTCAACATAATCGCACGGCTTACTTCGACATAAGATTTTATGTTGTAATTTAGAAATTTAGTTTTTTTTAGAATTAACAAAATTACTTGACAAATCTTCTATTGAAAGATTTTATAGTCATTCAAACATAAGTGGTTAGGAAAACAACAATATTTTTGCTCGGGAGAATGATTTAAAAATGGGAGTGAGACAGATTTTTAAGGTTCCGTCTGTAGATGGAAAAGAACATTTATGTCAACTTAAGCTACTCTGTCATACTGCCACAGATATGTTCTTTTTTTTTTAATTTTTATATCTTTTGAAATGCTAGTTTTAGTTTCCAAATTATTTAAATAATTTGCATAGAAAATTTAACGCTTTAAAAAAATGATCCTGAATTTTTTTTAACGCAAACCTTACCTATTCAAATTTACAGCTATATTTACTACTATTTTACTATTTTACACTTTAAACAAACAACTATCTGTCTTTTGAAAAATTACTCATTACACATACTCCTTTTTTTTACTTTTACTGTTAGCTTAATTTTTTTTTATTTTGAGAATTATTCGAATCCAAATGAATATTTTCATTTGATCAACTGCTTAGAGATGAAGCGATTTTAAAAAGTGTGGTTTTTAGTTGAAGAAACACTTCGCAGATTTATGATAATACAATAACTGAATACTAGTGAAATATTGATGCATTTTCGCTACGCTTATAGCACTTATCCACAATTTCTTTAAATTCTTTTATTGGTTATTGATTTGTGATAAGTGATTTTGCAATAAGGAAATGATTATGAACTAGGTCAACCAGCCCTATATTAAAAATAAAAGGTTTCAAGTGACGCTTGACAAAGTCTTATCTCACAAAACAACTACTTCAACAATGCGAATCGTTACATATATGTAAAATTAATAAAAAGTTAATTTCCTGTCAAAAATATTTAACTTTTAAAAATTTTCTTTTATTATTTCTATTTCCTTCCACCACAAGAGTACTTTCCCAAATTTAATAAGATGACTTTCTAAAAGCTTGTGTACTTTGTTCCGTAACAACCAAAATTGCTAAAATATCATTTCCTTTTATTTTCGTTCAGCATTAAATTAACTGTACTTTATATGAATTACAACTGTAAATATCTTTCAACTCACCGCAGATATTGCTGCACTGGTTGTTTCAAATTATTTTTTTTTTTTTTTTGTTATTTTTATCCTTAAACTCTTTATGCCTTATCAGCCAACCAAGAAGGTTAATAGAATCAGGATATTCCTTCTAAAACGTTACAGGTAGGTATAACCATTTTTGTGCATCGGTTGTATCTTTTGGTAAATGTGAAAATCTCAAAAACCAATTTTAAGACCTTCCTCTTCTTTGCTTTTCTTTGTTTTTCGTCTAATCTTTCTTTTTGACTTAATAGTAGGTACGTTAGCTTTTACCTACACACAGGATGTAAGATTGAAAAAAAAACTAGGTCAAGACTATTATTTTCTCCTCTCCCACATACAACGCCAAGCATTTGTATTACCAAAAAAAAAAAAAAAAGAAAAGAGTAAAACAAACTCTGAGTAATCCTGTAAATCCACATTAACCTGAGCATACAAATAGCAAATCCTTACCTCCTTCCATCTACCTCCATTTAAGTCGTTTTAGTCGACGTCGTCGTCGTCCTAGTCTCGGTTGCATTCGACTCTCAAAAACCAACCTAATCTACAGGAGCAATTTTGAACATTGTTTGCCTAGCTTATATAGCCTTGCAGTTTTGTATACGCTTCTAGTTTGTGCTAAGAAAATTCTCAATGTTGTACGAGAGTTGTATGTGTGCTTGTGACTCAATGTTCCATCTATGAAAATCGCTTCATCCCAAAGTGCAGTTTACCTCAATCCCTTGTAAACACAATTGAGCCAGAGCATCAGCTATACGCCTGCTGCACCCATTTTTGTGGATGAACCTGCTTCCACCCGCAAATAATATAGAGGTTGTATATATAAGGTGACGGCAACGCTGTGCGGCATAGAACGGCATATGCTATGGGGGTACCTGTCTTCACTTAAGTCCTTAGCTTCGTTCCGCTTTTTATTACAACGAAAGTCGAACAACTCGAGAATTTTATTTTCTGTAGTTTTTTTCTTTTTTTTTTTTGTTCATTTCAAGCCGCGCATTCCCGCAAACATCCTTTTTCGCCATGGACCGATTTCTTCTCTGGCAAGTTCGACCTTTTTTTTATTCACTATGTGATGATGCTTTCCGCGCAATGGCAAGAGGAGGTGGGTAAATGCAGTTCGTGTTTTTTTTTTGTTTAGTGTTTTTTTTTTATTCTCGATTTCAATGAATTTCGCTCTGGAACTGCCATTCTAAGAAGCTTGGCTAAGACATCCTGTCATGGCATCAAACTCTATAGTGCACAGAAGACGTTAAAAGCTTTTTTTCAACGTTGCCGCCGCCGCCGCTCCAGATGTATAAATAAATGTAGGTGAGCTTGTCGTCCTTGTTGTCGTCAAAGTCGTTGTTATTTTATGTATAAGGGGAATTTCACAAAATATTTTAAACATTTTTTAAGACAAATTCATTAAAAATGGCGCCCAACGTTAAGCCATATTTCATTTTGATTATACTTTCTGATGCGATGCAACCCTAATCATAATGATCTTTGACTGTTTTCATGTTAGTTGGAAATGTTCAGTTGGAAAAACTCGTAAAACAAATTTTTAAAATGGCTAAAAATCAATTTCGAAGAGATAAAAAAAAAAATTAAAGACTCAACTTGATAAAATTCACCCAACTTCTTTTATCTTCATTTTCAAATAGAAGCAATATTGCTCTTGAATATAGGAACATAGGTAGGTACACCGTTATACCGTTCACATCAGCCAGGCCAACAGCAGCGGGACCACTAGGTACATGCCCCACCACACTATACCTACCACTTTTAAAAGTATAGAATTCCTGAAACGGATGAAATTGCTTCCAAGAGTTGAAAATGCATTTCTTTTACATTTAATTTTCCAAACGCCCGCCATCCCTTGCATCTCACCCTCTGGTCGGCCGTTGTTGGCATCGTAGTCGGTAGTCGTCAGTCGTCGTCGTCGTCATCGTCCCAAACCACTTAACTCGTTGTTGGCCCCTTTATGTCGTTTGTTCCGATTAGAGGATGGAATTGCAAAGGAGGTTTGTTTTACCCAGACTTTTGTGGATCGGTTTACCTAAGAAACCGACAGAAAATGGTCTCCATGACAAGAAATGAATTTTGTTTAGATTTGAGTTTAACTTTTTCTTTTATTTTTTATTTTTTTTTTTTTTGAAGCAAAGGGCTACGAAGGTTAAAAGATTCTCTATTATTTTGTAGAGAGAGAAAGAGAGATGTATAGTATATCTGCGATAGAAAGAGATCAGCTTTTCAAGTTGACAAGTAATTCTTTTCCCTTTTGTTTATGAGTCGATAGTAGCGATGGTTTTCGGTGTCAATATAAACTGATTTATTTTCCCTCGAAAACAGAAATTAGGAAGCATTTAAGGACCCAGCTGACAATTTATGTCGAAATACCTAAAAGCTTGTTTTTTGACATATTTGTAAATGATAGCACCAGTTTTTCAAAATATTTAGTACCAATTTGATCATTATTCAAATTCTTAATTTTCGAAGAATTGAGGAATTCGGGAGGGAAATTCGTTTACGATAATCCTGATTATGTACTATAATATATCCTTTTGTGGCAAGGGGCTTCAACACTAGCAATCATCTATAGGTCTTGCAGGTGTATTTTAGCTCTTTCCAAGTCTTATCCGGTAGTACCTGCTGATTTCTTTTCGACCATTCTTCGTCAAGTAAAGGCTGATCAATCAACTAGTTCTAGGCTAACTCATCTGCTACTTGCGTGAGAGCGCTGATGTTTATCATTGGAGATACGCTTAGTTGAGAAAATCCTCAAAATGTTTCGCAAAGATCTATTGACAAAAGTTTGCAGTTTTCTAGTGAAAGTGGATGTGGATGTGTCTCTCCAAGACGTGAAACAGTCGTAGGTTATTTTCTCCTCAATAATTCCATATTTTGAACAGCATTCCGAATGCCTCCTTTGCCGTTTCGATTAAACTATTTCTAAAAATATTTACTTGAACAGATCAGTAAGTTCCAAGGCTGATCCGTTTTGTTTTGATTTGCTTTCTGATCTTTAACCCAATGTTTTCAGCTACTCTCTCCACCCTTGTTGCCATTTCATGGTGATTCATGATTCTTTGAGGGAGCAAGCATGCGTCGTCTCTGTAGTCCATGTGTTTCAGATAGAGTCAGCTGAATTCTTCGTTTAACAATAGATAAAGCTGCGACGTAAAGTTACTTGAGAAGTAAAATAAAGAATCAAAAAATGAGCTGCGTGAGCATTTCACAGAACGTCGTGGTCGCTAAATTACTTAATACGCTGCCTATCCACCTTCCAAATTACTTGTGACATTTCGAATACCCACAAAAATTGTGACGGATAATAGAACACCAATTTGACCTGATTTTCTGTCAAGCCTCACATAATTTCCTAACTTTAACCAGTGATAGCATGCGTAGGAAAAATTTCTTACAAATAGGACATTTTACAATGCACTGAAATTTACAAAATTCACTGCTAACTAAAGAGTCCAAGTGAGATTGCTGGGACGAAACGCCAAATGTTTGTAGACCAAAACCGGTTAAAAAATATTTTACAATTCATTGTGATTAAGTTATCGTATTTTTTATGAAATCCACAAAGCACTCACTGTAGTGTTCACTGTTGCGTATGAGTAACATATTTTTGCTTTTAATTTATTGTTCCCTTTTATTCAAAAACATCTTATAAAACCACTAAATTTCACTTATCCTTTGTTATGATGAGATTCCAATAATAAGTACTCCTCGTTAGCTCTTAAGCACGATTTCACGTCGTAGACTTCGCTATTTTAAGCAAAAGGATTATAAGCATTTACAAAGGAAAAACAAAAAAAAAACTATTTCCTAAAGCGATATTCTAACTTCGTACAAATGTATTTTGTATAACAAAGTCACATGAAAATTTTGAATATTATTATCCACATTCAATTAACGTAAAAAAAAACTGTTAGCATGGCTTCAAGGGCAACTATAAAATTATATATGTACTTGTACACACCCCCTGGAGTCCATAATTAGTTTATGTTTGCCTTTGCATTATCATATTTACCATACTTTGCGTGTTCGTTTATTGTTGTTGTATTTTATAGTTTTCGTTATTGTGCCTTCACACATTGTTTTTCGTTATAAAGGATTCTTCACATCTAGGTATAGAATAAATATTATGCTTTTTCCGCCCAAAATATAGAAAATTTACGTGCAGGTAAGTAAACACGATTTACCTCAAAGGCTTCACCATATGTTTCACATAAAAGGCTTTCACACTAAAAGTAATGCTATTTAATTGGAATTATGTTAAGTACATATTTATAAACGAAAATTTTGAAAATATTTTAAAGAAAATTGAAAAATTTTAAGCCTGGTTCTAATGTAAATGCGCCAAATTTACTTTACTAATTTTATCGTGGTCACAAATGAAAGTAGTTGCTTTTGTAAATTATTCTTGTTGTTTTTACGTTTTTACGTTTAGTAAATAAATGAAACCTTGTTTATGGTTTTCAAAATATGTACATATAAGTAAATTAAAAAAATAATAACTTTTTACAATATTTTTTGAAGCGTTCTTGGCCATTAAAAAAGTTCCAATTTTTGTTTATTTTTTTGCTTGTTAAGATTATTGAGATAAACTCAGGTCACTCAAGTCACTTTGTGTTTAATACTACGTTTTAACCACGCGCTGAATAGCGATTTAAGTAGATTATCCATAAATTTTGTACAAATCTCAAAAATTTACCATACTAATAAATCTTGAGGTTTCAAAGAAATCTTGTATAAATCTTCATTCTTTCGAGACTCGAAATTTTTTTTGCTCTTCTTGACACAGATGGAACCATCTATCTCACTCACTTCATAAAAAAATAAGAGAACGCCATTTGCATTTTCAGGGGAATTCTCAAATTTAATATAATTTAAATATAAATTATAAGATTCAGTTCAAAGATAATTTTGAGAATCTATCATAGGGTAAAATGGGGTAAAAGCAAAAATTGTGTCCGTTTTAATCAAACTTTTTAACTCGAACTTCATGAATTTTTGTCAAACCTCTTCAAATAATTTGCTTGAATTTCTAAAATCCTACAACTTTTTTTTAGCACATGTTTTAATTTTTGTACAGTTTTTATTTGCTGTGAAACTTTAAAAAAAAATTATAAAAATATTTAAAATAGCTAAAGTTAGTAAAGAAAGTTAAATCTTAAATGTTAAATCAATGCTTGCAATATGAAATAAAGTCAGAGACAAAATGTACGATGCAAGTCGTTTTACGTACTTTGTTTCATGTCAAATTATAAAACAGGCCGTAGTACTACTAGAACAAACAAAAATTTTATCAAAATTTTAGGAACCGTTTTTGAGAAATTTGAGGTTTTCGAGGATGGGTTTTTCTTAACATTTTTGTATCCCGTCTTAATTTCAGTTTTATCATGTATGTATGTCGCTCTATATTTTTTGTTTTCCAAATTTAAGATGCTTTTGCTTTAAAATTAAAAAAACGTCTTCCTGCCGTTTATATTACCACAGCCACCGGCCAACCGCATGAGGTATCAAATATATTTCAAAAGTTGACAATGTGACAGTTCATTTTCAGAACTTTAATTTCTAATTTTCCAAATCGTCGTGAAATTTCGCCTTCTCAAAGTTTTTAAATATTATTATTTGAAGCCTACTACGCAGATCGGGAAAAAAAATTCTTTTCATACAAAATTTTTCCAAGGACAAATTTTGTCAACTTTTTTCTAGGCCGTACGCAGTTCACGCGCAAATTGTGACGTTTGGCTTGAAAGGTATGTTTGGGAAAGTTAATTTTTTTCAACTTGCTGTCAAAATCAATACGAAAAAGACCCAATTGGTGCAAATTTTTAGTTACCAAACACGCATAAGAAAGTCTCCACCAATTTTTTCCGGAAAAATAATGTCCGAAGCATTATTTTGCTGGAAAAATTTTGACAGGTTCCACAAAAACAAGATTGTTCTTTTTTTTTTGACTGTGAATTTATAAAAACCAGAATTTGATTTTATAAAAAGATGAAAATTTTGGAGGAAATTACATATTACTTATTTCTCCAACTTCAAACATTTGCGCGGCAGTTGGTTTTGTAGAGATTAGAATTGTAGAGATAAATTTTGTCTTTTCCCGATCTGCGAACTAGGCTTGAGTGACGATTGGCATCTAGTTAATAATCCTGAAAATGCTTGGCATAGTCCAGTGTTCCTTACAGACAGTTTCACCTCAGCAAGAACTGAAAGAACTTTAAGTTTTGGAAGAAACTCAGTATTTTGTTGAGTTTTGGAAAAACGCTAAAATTTCAAAATTTTACTCATTCCGTTTTCTATTTTTTTATTGTACTACCAACTGCACCTGATTAAGCCAACAATAACAAAACGGTCCTTAACTGCAATTCAATTTCCCGAGGAATATTCGGTCCCACTTATTGTAAGTCCTTGGTTGTTCAAACAAGAACGAAACACGTTAATATACGTAAATTAAGTCAAATTCCAGCTAAATTCCTTAGGTAATTAGTGGAAATTAATTTGTCCTTAAAAAGAAATATGGTGAATATGTATGAGACACCAAAAGCGATGCCCAAAGTTTTGTTGTTTCTTATTCTTCTTGTTTTGTATGTGTGCCTATGATGGAAAAAGTTTTTTCTTCTTCTTCAAAAATGTACCCACACGTGTATGAATGTATGTGTGAAAATGAAAAGTTAATGTATACATAATGTGTAAATGTATATGAGAGTATGAAGATAATTTTACTACAAAAATAAATTTGATTACATTAACAAAAGTTCCGGGCATAAATAAACGCTCAGTTGTTGTGCCTACATAATTACAGCAATATAAATATAGTGGGTGGTTATATATGAGGAGTTAAATGTGTGGCATGGTAATTATATTAATTAACCACGAAAATGGAATGAGAAATGAAAGAATCAGGTGGTTGGTTTATTATACGAGATGTGGCGTTTTTGTTTTAATTCTTTTTTGTTCGTTATAAGGGTTTTTTTTTTATTATAACTAATTAAACATGCATATTAATTTTGTAGATGAATTCATTTTGATAAGTTAAACAAATTTGTGTGAGTAATTGGCTGTCAGGTTTGTTTTTTTTTTTTCTTAAATGCTTTTAAAAAGATAAGATAAATATTATGAATGTGGTGGCCGCAGAATAAATTGATGTTTTTATTAAAAAAAGAGAATGCATATCTCTTTTTTTAATAAAAGATAAAAAAGTTGAAAATTAAATAAGAATTTTAAATATTAAGATTCACACAGCTGATGCTTCAGGTTTTTTCACATTTTTACTGTAAACATGACAACTTTTCGACGTTTGAACTCAATTAAAGAAAAAATTTGATAATTTTTTTAAAGATTTTATTCAATTAGCTTTTGCATTACTAAATTGAACAGTTTTAAATTTTTTGAAATTAGGCATTGCACAAGAAAAATATATCTTGAGAAGAACTAAATAAAAATAACCTACGTGAAATAAATAAATAAATTCGCAGCTATAATATTCCTGGAGTGTAGTAGTGACCAAACCAAGTATGTATACCAACCCACAATTCGAATTGTGGGCTGATGATACCCGATTACCCAAGTAATTCGGGAAATCCCCGGGTACCCGACTACAGGATCACCCGAAATTAAGCAAAAATAGGAACTATGTGCGAACCACAGCCATTCGTAAATTAAGTAAATTTGAACTAATTAAATTTATGTATCATCAAGATGTTGGAGACATTGATCAAAACTCTATTAAATAAACCTTATTAGGGCTGATAATACCCGGGTAATTTACTACCCGGGTACAATCAACCTGGGTAACCGGGTACCCGGGTAGATGATTACCTGGGATGATTATGGAATCATCAGTCCTATTGTACACACTTGGTTTGTCTACTACAACAAAGCTAGGAAACTTGTTTTTTTTTAGCCTTAAAAAATACAATTAGTTCGATACCCTTATTTTTTCAAATTCTTGGTCCATATAATTTGTACAATATTTCATCGAAATCGGTATGTAATGTAACATGCGCTTCAACAATTCATAACCACCAACCCAACAATACCCACAAGGTACCCTTAGAACGGGTATTTAATAACCAGCGAACCCCACAATAGCTCGCATGAATGATAAGAAACCGGCTCGGAAAGTCCTTTGTGGTACATTCTATGGTAGACGGCAGCGTGGTAGACCATGCTTGCGCTGGAGAGATGGCGTAGACCAGGACGCTCGAAGCCTTGGGGTGCGCAACTGGATAACGTTGGCTCAAGACCGGGATAGGTGGAGAGACTTGTTGAAGGAGGCCAGGACCGGACCCCGGTTGTCGAGCCGATGATGATGATGAACCCCACAATACCCAACTGGTACCTTTAGAATTGAAAATCTAAAAAAAATTGAAAATCAACCCACCAACAACATACACAGGAAACAGGATATTTTCTTTTACTTGTTTATAATAAACACTAACTGTTTACGGAGCTGAAGCCCATGATGAGCTACTCCGGGAAATAAAAATTATCATCAGCGCTCAAAAGTCAATAGAGTTAAAGTAAACTTGATTCCCTAAATCAGTTTTAGGAGTGAGGCCCATTAGTCTAATTTCCGCAAGAAGCTTAGATACCAGTGTTCTACTAGTTCGTATTCGTAATCTAATTGCCAACAGGGGCCGCTGTACCTATGATCTTCTAGTGGGTAACCCTAGCTCATATTGCTAATATGGGCATACACTTTTAATCTTTCTAGCAGGGGAATATAGTATAAATATTCTTCAAAATAGGCTTTGACAATCCCGCAGCGGGAAAAACTTTGATTGGGAAACAAAATTACCACAACCAATTTTTTGGATTAAAAGAAAAAAAATTAAATCCTTTAATTAAAAATAATTGTTCAAAATATTGAGCAAAAAAAATAATTTAAAGCTCAACTCTTTTTCCCTATAACAAGTCGGCATTGAAAACCGAGAGGATTCTTTATTTAATTTTAAAACATCAAAAAAAAACAAAACAATCCTGCGAGTACAATAAGCTTTTTGTGATGTTTGAAAAATAAAACACCTTTAACTTTTTTCCTTAAAAAATCCAAAAACTTTATTATTATAATTTGTTTTTCTCAGTTAAAATGGATAAAGATATGGGTAAGATTTTCCAAGTAAAACCCAATTTTCCATACAATAACATTCATAATTGAATTTCATACACAAAAAAAAAAATTACAGGTGTGGGTAAGGATATCCTCCTTTATTTTTTTATTTTCTACTTTGCAAAATATAAAACAAAAAACTATGACAATATAAACATCCCCAAACCCTTCTCATCAAAGTCCCATTTATAAAGCAATTTGCAATTTTTATTACCCCAAAAATTGATGTGGGGCTATCAAATCATGTTTGAGTACAAAAAAAAATTCTGAACCCATAAAATTCATCGTCTTATATTAACAACAAAAAAAAAATAATATTAAACAAAGCCAAAAGGTCTTCCTGTACACATAAAGATATTATACAAAAGCCTCCTATATTATAAATATATATTATTATTATAACCCCATTGTATTCTATTTCAGCTAATCGCGCGAAAGCCTTATACCTTTTAATAAATTATCCCTTATCAAAATGTTTTCCTTTTCATTTCGCTTCTTTATTATTATTTTAGAAGACACCCTATCATCTCATTCTCTAAGTCTGGACCTCAACCTATTCAACTCTTTATGCAAGCAACTTATCCACCAGCAACGAGGTTCCATCATTAAAACAGAGTTGGAGCCTTTCGTGCGTTTTCATCTTTTTCTATACACAAAGAAAGAAAGAGAGAGATAGAGAAAAAGCGAGATCCAGACAGACAGAACTAATTAATATTAGTGAATGATGAGCCTGGCGCGAGATGTTTTCTCTATGTCCTTATCGAATGAATGGGCTTAAAATTCAAATATTAATCCTTTTGTTTGGCGAAACACTAACATCATTAGAAAGACGACGACGACGAAGATACGATACGATACGACCATTCAGCTTTTTTTACTAAGGCAAATTTTTTTGATGAAAAAAAAAGAGCCTAAAGCAAGGCGAAAAGATAAACAAGCCGTGGTTTTCGAGGAAAAAATCATAAAAAAAAAATTTTTAATCTTCTGATTTTTTTTAACTTTTAAAGCTAAAAAAAAGATGAAAAAATAAATACCAGCATAAAACACCCACTTACAAAAGAGTCCCTATTTTTTGCAGTTCTGCTATCCGCCAGTACCAGTGGTAAAGGATTATCCCTTGAAATTCTTCATTCTCACACAATATCTTCATTAGAAATTGTAGGTGGGTTGTTTGGGTGGAATGGAGGGACTCAGGCAGGACCAGGGCCTCATTGAGCTTGGTAGGGTTCCTAGATCCTATGTTAACATGAGTCTACAACCAAAAGTGCACGCACAAAATAATGTTCTCAAATCTACAGTAGCAAAAAAAGTTAATTAAGGATTTTTCAGTTTTTATAGAATTTTTTGAAGTCCTGTATACTTTCTGGAAAATGATCGTATTGAAAAATTTTATTTTTAAAAATTTGTTTTCTTACGAATTTTGTGTTAAACTTTTTTGATTTTGTAAAAAAAGGTGAATATTCAAAAACAAAAATTAATTTTCAAAAAATATAATTGAATTTTTTTTTAAATTTTCTTTTTTAAAATTTGACAATGTTTTTCTCAAATCAATGGAATTAATTATTTTTTTTCTTCAGACTTGGATCATTCAATACAAGAAGACGGTTGCACTGACCAATTTAAAAATTTACTGGAATAGTTTTGGTTTAATTTTTAAAAATCAGCAAAATATTTACTTTAAGACTACAAGAACCCGTTGACCATGAGACCGAACAATAAATATTCCAGAAGAAAAAATTTTAGGCGCAGCACAACTTTTTGGTAGTGGCCTCAAATTTTCACTTTTTCCAAATTAATACTTGGAAATTTCACCTAAATATTTTCAAATCATGTTATGTATTGTTAAATTTGGACGCTTGTTCCTAAATTTTGGTGATATTTCCAACCAGTTTCTTTTGCTAATGATAACATGAGGTTTCGAAAATTTTCAGAAATCTGGAAGATAATAGCTTAAATCTCGAGATTAACATAAAAACGTGATAAATTTTTGAAAATACTCGCGAGATTTTAGTTCTAATATTGATTTTTTTTAAATTTTTTAGAACTAAAATCTCGCGACACGATTTGGTTAAAAATGGAGTTGCTTCAGTAAAATTACACTGGTCAACAAAATTAAACCAAAACTTATTTTTCGAAAGGTTTTTGGTATGCTGAGCCGAAAAATTCCAGCACATCATGTTCTTGAGATATTCTCGTTTGAAAAAAAAAACGTTTTTTCGGTGTATTCGGGGTCATGTAACATAGTTAGAGATTTTTTTCAACGACAGTTTTTAAAGATCTACTTTACTTGAATCAAAGCTCGAAACTGCTCTCAGGTTTTTGAAACCTACACATTTAATAATTTAAAAAAAAAAATATAGAATAACACGGGGTCATTGTTTTCATGATTTTCAAATTAATCATATTATTAATCATGAACCACGTGTTTTTACCATAATACACATAACGTTCTATTTAAAAATATGAGGGATCTATTGGACAGAAAAAGTGATTCTGAAAGAATAATTCCAGTACCTACCCAGCATGCATACAAGTTTTCGAAAATAGCAAAAAAGAAACATTTTTTTTTAGTATCCTAACGGTGATATCTTAAGAACCTGACGTGATGGAATAATTTTCAATTCGGATTCAAATTCAGCGAGTACTAAAAACCTTAGAAAAACTATTTTTAGGTTTCTGTACCAAGAACGTTATTGATCAGTGTTATTAACAAGATTTTGATATCTGAGCATTTTTTCCTAAAATGTTGCCGTTATTTCTTTTTTGGATTTTTTGGTTAATATTTCAATTTTTCCCCCATACCTACCTACTTGTAAACTATCAATATTGCAAATATTCGATTTTTATGCATTTTTCGAAAAATACAAACGTTGAATTTTTGAAAAATTTGAAATTAAAAAAAAAGTATTAAATTCCTTCACAATTTCAAACGCTTTAATTTTATCGAAAATAAAAAATATGGTGTGCTAAATTCCAAGCAGATCTTATCCGGCCCTGTATTTGGAAAGTTACTGAATGTAACGTATACTGACTTGGTTTCCCACACTTAACGTCAACGTTATTGTGTAAGGATATCCGGTGTGTTATGATTGCGCGCACACGGTCAATGTTCATAGCTTTTAAGCATCGTCATCGTCGTCGTTGTAGAAATCGTAGAGTCGTCAAAACAAAATGAGTCCTTTCATTGAAGTGTTGATTTAGGAGTCCCAGCATTTGAACTCACAGAAAATCAAAAAGAATTTTTTTGTATACAAAATATAAAAAAAAAGAGCACGCGTTCAAAATTGTATTTATGAGTGTGTTTGTTTTATTCGTGTGGCTGGTGGTTAAAAGTTACAAGAAAATCCCCATATTTTGTGAAAACAGAATTTTTTTTTATTTAGAAAACTTATTAAGGATGCGGATGATGTTTTCATTTCATTTCGTCAAGTTACTTGGAAAATTGCAGGTGTTAGACAATCAGTTAGAGAAACGCGGATCTAGAGCTGGTTAGTCAGCATCCTCCTTCGCCTAATGAGGTTGAGGTTATTTTTGAATTCTAGTGAGGCTTCTTTTATATCCTGGCGTTGGGCATGTGTATATGGTATGTGTGTGTGGTGTGTTTGCCGTAGGGATTTCGCGTTTGGGGTTTTAACCCAGAAGTCCTTTCATTACGGCGATGTGATATTTGTTTGCAATGTTGTGTCTGAGTGGTAAGCTTCCACAAATGAATAAGAGGCAATGTGTAAGACCGGATGAATGAATGGATGGTAAGGATTTCAAGCTACAGTGGTCTCCATTAAGGTGATTAATTTGTAGGATTTCTACGTTTGGGTTTTCTCTGATGCCCTCTGTTTGATGAGCACCTACTGTGTATACAGCAATAACATGTTTACAAAAGTTATGGTTTTTATTTTTATACATTTTTTTTTTTGTTTTATAAATGTTTGAGAGAAAAATTTATGTAAAAAGTAAAAACCTTTTATATGAATTTAGTTTACGAGAAATATTTTTTTAGTATTTTGTTTTATGTTTTGTAATTCTATTTGAAACAAAAAAACAGTTGGTTTTTCGTGCGGAATTGTGGGATTTGCTTTTATGTTAAAAAAAAATTGTATTTACATTTGAAAAAGGTATTCATTGCGTTTTTCTTTATATTTTGCACTTAAGTGAAGTTAAACTTGCTAGTCAAAGAAGTTCTGAAAAGGATTTTTATTTTTATTTATTCTTAATTCAGGTTAGAGAATAAAGTTTAAAGTTATCTTTTTTTTTTGCTTGTAACTTTTGAATTCAAAGGTCAACAATCCTAAATATTCATATTCTGAAAGTGGTTAAGAGAGATAAAATGCATTTGAATAAAACTGTTCTGAATGTTGAAGGGTCATAAGTTCTTTTCTTCAAATACCTTGCTATATGAGTTTCTGAAAAAAAACTGAAAAAGCAAAAGCGTTCTTTAGCTATCACTTTTTCAATCACGAATTAGAGAAAATAATTTTTAGCAACTTATTATTCAGTTTTTTGAGTGCTTAATAACAATTTACAAATTTCTCTGCGTTATTAGTTTTTAAAGTTGGATTTTTTCAATAAAAACTAATAGCAAATGGCATAATTCATAAGAACTCTTTATAAACGGGTCATGGTTATCTCCAAAACAGCTGATTTTGGGTGAAAAACTTAATTGCTATGTCCATCATATTTCCTTGAATGTAACGACAGTTTACTTACTTACTTAAGGTAGCGCCACAGTCCGGGTCGGACCAGGGCCTCAACCAACATGCTTCATGTTGAGGTCCTCTCCTACCTGCGTGCGCCACCTGAATCGCGGTCTTCGTCTACTGCACGGTCCCTCGGGATTGGTTTAGAAGAGTTTCCGGACCGGAGTGTTGGCCCAGCTCAGGTCAGCTCCGCTGTACAGCCCGTACAGTTCATTGTTAAATCTTCTTCTTTACTCTTTATCTATGCAGGCGGGACCAAAAATCACCCAAAGAATTTTTTTCTCGAAGCATCTCAAAGCGTTCTCATCTACCTTTGATAAGTTCCATGCCTCGGCCCCATATATAAGAACTGGGATGATAAGGGTCTTATAAAGGGACACCTTAGTTGCTGGAGAGAGGACTTTGCTACTCAATTGCCTTCTTGGTCCAAAGAAACAGCGATTGGCAAGAGTAGTATAGAAACGAAGAATAGTTTGATTTCAGCGCTCGTTGTTTGAATTAATAGCAGAGCCTATAGGTAGACAAAGTCCTTAACTACCTCAAAGTAACGACAGTTTAGGCTAACAAAAAATATTGAATACAACAAAAAATCAGCGTTGAAGTTGGTTTGTAGTTAAAGCAAGAAATTTTAAGTTTATTTTAAAATTCATGATTTTTTATATCTGAACTTGGGAAGTTTCATCTCGGTCTCGTCAAATTTGAAATATTTAAATTTATGTTTTAAATACACACTATTAAATGATTTTCTTTATTGGAAACACCACTTAGACTCTCGGTAAATCTCGGTTAAAAAGTTACAGTCTCGTCTCGGTCTTTTGTTATTTCTCGAGAAACCGACAAGAGACCGAGACTAAGCTGTTTTTGAGAAATGTTTTTTGCTTTCCTCATGAAAAAACATTTTGAACATTAAATCGTAAAGAAGTCTTTCACGAAGCACACACCCTGGCTTCAAGGTGGTGTGGAAAGCAGTTTACCAAGTATCAATCAAAATTTATCAAAAAAATAAATACCTTCAACATTATGTCTGTTTCCAGTTACAGACACAGTTGAACTTTTTCGTCTAATAAGATGTTTTTTAAATCCTTTCATTAATTATAATTCCGAATACATTCTTGACTGATTTTTCTAACAACCACGTAGAAAATAAAAAAAAATAAAACTTGAAAAAATTTTATTCAACATCTTTGATTCATGTTTTTTTTCTGAAAACTTTTAATCAAAATTCAATAAATAACTAATGTAAAAAAAAAATCTTAGAACAGCGTATTGTCAACATTATCCCAAACTGATCAACAGTAAACCCATTATATTTAAATTTAAATAAGATTTTCCCTGGCGCCTTTGAATTTCTACCTTTTTTTTTTTTGTTTCATCAAACGATGGCAAAATTTACATCATCACACAGCCACAGGTTACCCTACCAACAATTTCAAACTTTTTTTCAAGGCCAACCATCGGAACGGCCAACCAAAAACTTTGGCATTCGAAAACTTTTCAACTCGAAACATTCTCCATTGTCTATGTCGATTATTATCATCATTCGAATGGATTCAAATAGAGTGGGTTTGGTCCTTTATATTTTTTTTGCATATAGATTAAGAAAAACCAAGTATGATGAATACTTTTGTTTTTCTTTCGAAAAACAACACAAATAAAACTTTTCTAACCACCCATTATATTGCTGTCGTCTCTAGTTCTAGTGCAATAATCATCATATCACAAAATGAAGTGAAAATAAGATGAAAGAGCTGTGGAATCAAGGGCAATATTCGAGTGGAAAAAAAAAACTCCTTCACAACACGTCTTTTTGTCTTTCACTCCAACGAAACTTAGATTTCAAAGTTTTTCTTCGTTTACCTTTTTCAAAATAAAAAAACTTAGCTACCTATGTATATGCTGTTGAAATGGTTTCAACATTTTGATTTATTTTAACGACATTATGTTTTTTTTTCTTCCTGCATTCGTTGAAGGAACAACAAAAGTACAATCAACAAACTAACAAAAATGAATGAAAAACTTGCAAAATAAAAATATCTGTGAAGTGCCTTTACTACTTTTTTTTCGCTGGCGCAGAGAATTTTTTCCTTTTTTCATAATTTATTGTTAAATAAACAAACGTTATAAGGAGGTAAAACAGCAAATACCAAGTAAGACAGACAAAAAAAAATATGATAACAAACTTGGCCCTGGGTCTGTCTTGGTATTCCGTGGTAATGGTAACCTCAGTTTAGAGACCATGTTGTCAGTTTCTGTTTTCTATTCAGCATCACAGTGCAGATTGCAGTGTAAATACAAAAAATAAAAGATGGAGGGAAAACAACAACGCACACACAAAAAAATATTATAGTATTAAAAAGTTTACATTACAACTGGAATGCAATTGCAGAACAAGGATAAAGACAAGGATAATATTCCATTCTTTTTTAACATTGAAAAATAAGCACTAAAGATTAGTTTATGCTTTCGTAAAAAAAAATATAGAAATATGTGTATAAAAATTGTAGAGGTGTTGAATAAAATTTCTTAAAAGTCGATTTTGATCAAATTTTTTTCAGTTAATCCAGGACTAACCCTAAGTTTTAAGTTATTTAATTGGAGGTTCTCTAATCTCCTACTGAAAAATGACTCAGGATTTAGAAAAAAGACTGAATTTCAAATTGTCTAGCTATTATTTCTTTAAAAGTTTTTTTTTTTGTTGTTGTTTAATGCGAGCAACTAGATGCGACTTAGTACTTTACTTAATAATTGTTTCTGGTAGTGTTTGTATGAATGTCTATTTTGCGAATAAAGTTTTGACTTTGAATGAAATAAACGCATACCTACTTCAAAAAAATGCATTTATTTGAACAGTATGACTAGAAAGAAAGTGATCATATTTAATGATTGTTTTACAGTAACATTAAATTTTTGAGATATTTTTTAACCTTGAATATTACAGAAATAAAAAAAAAATGCTTGAATAATTTCCTAATCATAAAATAATTATCGGGACACTTTGGCGTATACTTAACCCTTTTTGTATGAAAATTTTACTTTTCCAAATAAAATGTAGTATATTTTTGTGTATGTTATTTGAATATAGAATTTTGAATTTGTCTATACAACACACGGTTCAATTTAATTCACGGACCTTTTAGGTGTCTTTGTTACCGTTACAATGGTAACAGTTTTTTTTTATTAAGAGTACTCTTCCTAACTTTTATCAATATGTTTTCAAAAATTCTTCTTCGTAAATTATTGGATTGCAATATTTCGTAGAAAAAAAGGTTATGGATCCGTCTTGTATGATTTTTTATTAATGAAGGAAAACAAAATAGAATACAAATACAAAAAATATTTCCCCAATTTTTTTGCAAAATATATTATATTAAATTATCATATAAATAAATCTTAAAACCAGAAAAAATTCTAAACGCAAAATTTTGAAAAAAAAATGACTTTCAACAAAATAAAAACAATAAGTGCGTTTTTTTTTAAATCTTGAGATTGAAAATTAATATTTCCAAAAATATTTGCTAAAACGACCTAATAAATTCAAAAATTCAAGGATGCAAATCACTCTCTGAATTCTCGCTAACTGATTAGAATTTTTGTATAAATAAACGGTCAATAGTCTTAAATATTAAAACTAAGGAGGAGAAAATAACTAATCGGTAGAAACGAAAGAGAAAGCAAATTATATTTTGCTCGAATTCTTCATATTAGTTTTCTTAAAATTTTTGTGAAAATTGAAAATTATAGGAAGTAGTTTTTCATAAAAAAATTCATTTCGCTCTCGGAGTTCAAATAATTTTTACCAGATTAAGACATCAGCTCAGGTTTTCGAGAAACTATCATTTCAAAACTGAAAAATTTTGATGTTATTTTAACCGAAGATTAAATTAAAAAATATAATTTTTTAAGATTTGATTCAAAAGCACTAAGATCTACTGAATTCAGTTTTGTTTTCTATAATGCTTATAAAATGTATCGGCCTCATTACTTGTCTAGGCTTTAATAATGTCTTTTAATGTGAACCGATCCATTCTGTATTTCAACACATGTTTTTTGAACTAACCGAAAATTTTCAACTGTGAACGTGGTAGATAAATATATGTTAAACTTCAATGAAAAAAACCCGTCCCACTGAAAATTATCACAATTTCAAAAAATGTAGGCAAATGGTATACCTATGTCTTAATACTCGTCAAAACTAATCTACAAATGTATCTTTACAAAAATAGAATTTCCTTAAAAACAATAATTAAAAAAAAAAATGGGACCTGCTTTGCAAGAGATCACAACCTTGTGAATTTGTTGTTACTTTTGAGTTATCAAAGAGGTTTGTCAGAATCTTTGTCTCTTAGAACTAAAATTAATTTCATTTTAAAAGTTATCGAAGCATAGCGATACATACTACATTCTGAAACCATTCTTATATAAAATTAATTTCATTTAGTTTAAACATCTTCAAAATTTCTTGTGGAAATGTCCTGTTAAAAATATTCAACAATTTGTTTTTATATTGCGTGCATGAATTTTATTAATATCTAACCAATTCTTAAAAAATATTTCTTTCGTTTATGGATATTATGTAGGCAAATATACATAATACAATTTTAAGCTCATTGATAAAAGGATAAAAACATATAAAAATTTTCTTTTTACACCCACTGTTCATTGTTCAAAAGAAAATCCACCTACACATTTTTATTTCTGTTTTATTTCTTGTTAGTCGACGACTGTGAGTGATGCTCTTAGTTGTTCCGCATTTATGAATTTTTAGTAGCTATGTTATGTTTTCCATTGCTGTTCCATTGCTTCCCGCCACTACCGTCGCCGCTACCAACGCCACCACCAATACCGCCGCCACTGCATTGTTTGTATGGGCAAGATGAAAAACTTTGTAAGTATGTATTCCTTACAACAACAAAAAACACACACATTCGCCATATCGCACATGTTTCCCATCACATACATACATATAAAATGTCTGCTTGAAAAATGAAAGAAAAGTTAGTTATGTAATTTTTTTTGTTCCTTTCATTTGATCTTCGGAATAGTTGTTAGTTTTTCATGTGGTGCAGAAGATTTGGAGGGGGGGGAGGCAAAAGTTTTCTTCTGTTATTTTGTAGTTTAAGGGCAATGTTTTTCATCTGAAACTCAATGCTTAAGCTTAGTCTGTGATGTCTTTGGTATTTTAACGTTCAAAATTCCTTTTTAAGGACTTTTGAAGGATATTTTCATTGTTTGATGTGCTTTTTTTTTAAATGCAAACACAACTTGCAATATTTTATTTCACACTCCTCAACACTACTTGTTTAGAAATGTGTTATTTTTTTGCGTCCGGAAGGGTGAGAGGAGTGGAAGAGGAAGGGTGGGGGGGGGGCTATAAGAGATAAAGAGAAATTTGGTGTGGAAACAGCAACGGCTGTTGAAGTATTCTTAAGATTTAAATTTCAAATTGTATCTAAAATGATGGTAGATATCTGAAAAGAGAATGATACGCGTTGTTTTTTTTTTAGCAGTTTTTGAAGTCAAAAACTTTGGAAGGAGTTGCACTGTTCAAACAATAATATAAATTTAAATAGAAAAGATATTAATATTTACCATTTTGAACTGACTTGAAATGAAAATGGTTTATTTATGAAATGAAATAAAAATGGAACTATTCAAATTTGCCGTAAAACTTTAAAAAAAAGTTTAACTAATTCTTTGCTTTACGAATTAAAAAAATTAACTAATACCCGGGAAAGTTAATCTGGGAAAAAATACATCGCAAAAAATATGTAACATGCTGGACATGCATTTTACTATTCCTAGTAGCAGGGTGTTTTTTTTTTTATGTATAGAACTCTAAGTTGGCAACACTTTTTTAACTGGCGGCCATTTTAACAGCTGTTAAGTGATTTGTGTTGAGTTTGTTTTTGAATTTTAACATGAATAGACTGACGCTTGAACAACGCTTCCAAATTGGGCAAATTCATCCCGATCCCGATTTTTATAAGAGAACTTTGCTTAGCTGTGAAGGTCACTTTTCGATGAATGGCTGGGTCACAAAAAAAACTGCCATACTTGAAGTATGATGAGACATCGTTCCGACCAGAAAAACTGACTGATTGGTGTGCTTTATTGGCTGGTGGAATCACAATGTCAATGGCGAACACTAAAGAGCCATGATTATTGACTTTTTCGTTCCTCAATTGAACAACCATGATGTACAGGAGTATTTATTGAAGGAAACGTTTTTCGACCTAATAATTCCACGTTTCAGAACCGCTAGACTATTTTCTGTGGGGATATATGAAGTCACTAATTTACGGTGATGAACCCGAAACCATCAACCTCTTGGTCGTTGGTAGCGTTATTGCCAATATTTGGCAACAAATGTTGGAAAAATTGATCAAAAATTGGACCTCCATATTGAATTACGTCCGAACCAGCCGAAGCGGTCATATGCCAAAAATCATATTTAAATTATAATGTTAAAAGATTTTCTTTCGAAAAAAGTTAATTTCACTTCAATTTTAGCTTAAAATATCATTTGCCTACCATTTTTATAACTTGGGTCGAACATTTCTGAATTCATTTCCAAAAAAAAAAATTAAAAATAAGAAACATTTTATAAAAGCATTCCTTGTCAAGGACAAAAACTCTGAAGCTCATATTTACTTTACCCTATACTCAATCGTTCATACCATGTCATCATATGATCCATTTTGCATCTGAAGTAGCTTCAATTAAACATGCAATTTGAAATCTATGTCAAGCACTCACTCGTATACCTATACCTACGTGTTTAATAGAAGGTAAGTAGGTATCACTTTAAAAACCATATTACTATGCAATATTTCTTGCTTTGACGCTGCTAGTAACCTACTTCATTAGTGCAACAACAATAATTCTTCAAGTGCCTCTCTTCAAAATGATGAAGACACAAAAAATTTAATTTTTTTGTTACAGTAGGGAAACTATGCAAAATTCAACCACAAATGAGCAAGCCATTTGGTCCAAGTGCTTATATATAATTTTTTTTTCATTTATCTCCACAATCTTGGCAAAATATGCATATTCCTTATCAAAAAGAGGAGAGCATCACATTCTTATATGTATGAACCTGCAACAGAAGAAGAAAAAAAAACACACAGCTTTATGACTCCCCGGCCATAATAATAAGGACCAAAAGCAAAGCATGTCAGCCCAAGTCAATGCACTGGAGAGATTGCATACAAATTGCATACGCTTCTCATTGTAATCACATCCACAAGTGGCTTCACAAGCACCATAGTGCTATTAGGAACCTCTTCTTGTCACCAGGTGTGTGAACGGAGTGGTATACTCATCTCATCCACCCGCTTTTGAAGGATCAAAAAAAAAAAATTTAAAACGAACGAACTATTCAAAAAAAAAAAAAGAAATTCTTTTATTATTATGATTCAACGAAGCATACCGTTATGTTTTCTTCCTTTTGAAACTTAATGATGATGATGGCGTCACATTCACCCACACTCTATATATTTTTTTTTTTTTGTTAACAGGGAGTGTGCTCTCCAGAATTTCTCACATCCTCACATAGGTAGCCTAGGTTCGACATTGCATCCAGCTTGTTTCATTTTCAGGATCGGCCAAAATGAAGTTGTGTCTTGCATTTTGCCATCAGTGTGTATACACTCTGAACGCTGTGTGTACATCTCATTAACGATAGCTCAGGGGTACATAGTGCAAACTGGTTGGATACCTACATTAAGTTTATTCTGGCGCATATAGTATAGTGGAGGGTATCCTTAGGGAATACTATGTAGGTACACAAATTATAAAAAATAATAATCCCCCCACCCATTGGCTGGTTGGTGGTGCTGCTGCTGCTGGAACAATCCTTTCACAATTTTGTTATTTTTTCTCTGAAAAAAAACATCAACGGACGACAAGTATCAAGGATTAATTATGTCTCTGTGGTATTTTTAGAGGACGACATTGCGGCGAAGAGCAAGAGGGTGAGAGAGAGAAATAAAAACGGCTGAATGGAAAATGAAGTGGGATCATAAAAATAATATTATATAATAAAACACACAAAATATATTATATACTCGTATATACCTAAACATAACCCCATACTTTATTTTATATGCACTTCAGATGAATGTGACTCTTTAGTGTTGAAATATAAAAGTCAATGTCCTGAATGGCTCTATCCTATAGAGCCATAAAAAAAACCACTGTCACTGATGCGCTATGGCTGTTTATTTTAATTGAAGAGATTTATGTTAGTTTTTGAGTGGGATTCGAGGTTGTGATAATGGTTTGACAGAAATTTCACAACGGTCGTCGAGAACCACATTAGAAGTTTTGTTACATCAATTTGTGAGTTTTAAACTCATAACATTTATATTATAACCCATTGAAATAATTGAAATAAAACTATCCTTAAACTATTCTTTTGTTTCGAAATATCATCCTCTTTTGTAAGTCATGTGGATACCGATTTAAAAGCTCTTTGAGTTTTTTTAAGATTCGTGTCCATAATATTTAAGATAGTTTTAAAAAACCGTTGTAAAAATATTCACAAAGCAGTTTTCGAAATATTGAATTTTCAAACAAAAAGTTTTTAATTGAATTGATTGATGTTTTGGTATACAAATTTTTATCAAAAGCAGATAAATCATTTTTAAAAAAAATCTCACTAATTGCTAATATTTTTAAAAACATCACAGTTTTTTTTTTGAGGAAATTTTGTGAAATATAATCTTTTAAAGTTTGAAAAAAATAGTTTTCTTTAGAAGTTTCTTCAGAGATGTATTTTTCTCAAACTCTCTCCATGATGGACTGCAATAGCTCACTAGGAATATTTTTATCGCTACTTTGCGGGAATACCGTTTAGTCCAGCTGCTTTGTTGTTCCTCGGTGCTTTAATTGCTGGTTTCTGCTAAGGTTTCTTCTCTACTAGGGGTACAGTGAGTATTCGGGAAATTGTTGCTTTGGTCTCACATCAATGGAGAAAAGTATATTTAAACCCACAGCAAAGGACTCCTTCCTACATTTAAGCTTGTCTTCATCCGAAACTAGTAGAGATCTGTTCTTGTCCGAGTGCTCTTTGGTAATTTTCTGTTGACGTTTCGTACTATCACGAAATCCCAGGCGAAATCAAAACAACCATCGTCGTCGGTAAAAGAAGAAGGAAATGGATTTTAGACAGCTACTAAAAGCTAAATTTAAGCCTCTTCTGAAAAACGACTTCTGGAATTAGATCGAACTTAATTTATTTATAACTTTATATTTATATTTTTTTCTATAATGTAACTTGCCAAGCTGCTCGTTGCAGTACATTCTTAACAAGATCAACATAATGAGCCAACCTATAAAATTTTAAACAATAAACCCTTGATATCCTTTCAAATAACAAAATATTCATCTTAATAGACATTTCACATTTAACAAATAATAATTGTGACTTATATATCCACTCAGTAAATTTGTATAGGTACGAATAAGTATCAAATAATTTTGTTTAACCTTTAAATTTCCCCAAAAAAAGCTCTTGCTACCGGCATTTGCCCCATTCCATCATCTATTAAAGGATATTATGTACGTTCAAAAATTTTAATATATCCTTATTATATATACGTTCTTTACGCAATGTATCTTTTTAGCTAAACACCTCATAATTTTGCAATTTCACTGAGCACATCACCTTATCCCCTCCATTATCTTCTAATCGGTCCCTTAATTTTCTTATCCATATTTCTTATTTTTTTTTTCTCGACCTTTTATCTTTTGCGTTACCCTCACTCCCTGATTAAAACGATGCCATCGTAGCCTTATTTATATTCAACCCCCCCAACCCCTTCTTCCACGGTTTTATTTTTCTCCAGTTAAGCGAAATTCACTTCCTTCTTCGAGCAAAACGAAAGACGATTCTAACGGTTCATGAGAATATAAATATATCTACCACTTCCACCACCCCCCCTCGCCCGTATTTTCCACCCTTATCAAAAACTTAAGCAACGACCGACGACGACGATGGCAACGTTGAAGAAAAAGACGAAAGAACGAGCATATAAACCGCCAAAGAAATATCCTTATTAAAGAGATTCATGTAAACCAGCAGCAAAAGAAGATGGATATAAATGGAGAAAAAAAAAGCAGAAAACGAACGATAGTGACAAAACAAACATCACCCACACAATTTTATCATTTATCATAACCGCAACCATAAAAACATCATCAGATACGTTGACGATGGCAATAGCATATGTAGCACCCGAGTAATTTCATGAATTGCCATATCCCATATATACCTACAATATATGTTATAAAGTACATATCCAGTTGAGGGATACAAAGGACATCAAAAAAAAAAAATACCATCACCTCACACCATCGACCACCCACATTAGCTTACAGCAGCGCATTCACAAGACAAATACAAACAAAGAGAGCATCATTGCCTAATGGCATGTAGTAGCTAGCTATGGTTGGTTGGTGGTATGCAAAAAGGATATTAGAAAAAAAAACCACTGAGCGTACAGACAGACAGACAGACACACAGCAAGACAGATTGAATAAAAGAATGCAAACAACAATGCCTGTCAAATTGTAAGTCCTTTTCTTTGCCATTATCAATATATTTTCTTTACGGCAATGTGGTTTTGCGGATGGAGGGTGGGAGTGCATGATGATGGGGGTGCTGAGGATACAATATTCCAACATAATCGCGTAATTCTTTGGAATATAATAATCTCGCGTAGCAAAAGCTACAAGGATTAGGGGTTGCTTCACGCAATTCAGTAAGATTTCCCTTGGCTTTTTTTCCTCTTCTTCTTCTTCTTTTCTTTACTTTTTGAATGTCCTTTCCATCATTTTGAAGGTTTTGTTATATTAATTTCCATAAATCCCATTTATCATTTTAGCCCAAAAGTGCACCAATTCTAGGGGAAAGCAATGCAGGGAGTGGGTGAGTATAACTTCTGACACTAATGTCCTTATCAATATCACTTGAATGCACACTCACTCGCCTTTTGGTGGTCATCTTGGGTTCAGTTTTCTTTATATAGGGTTGCAAAAGCTTTAACGGTTTATGGTTTATTGTAATGCTTACCCTAGACAGAAGTAAATTCAAAAAAAAAAAAACATTATGACTTTCATCTAAAAGTGTCCATAGCTCAACATCCAGGAACGTCCGCTAAATCCATAAAATCCGAAATGTTACAGAAGACAAAACCACTCGATGAAAGGATACCAACAAGGAATATTTGTTATGACAGACGATGTGAACTGTTAAGAGCGAGTATTGTAATCGAGAAAGTATATCGAGATTTAGTGTCAGCGTATTTTGTTCCAAATTGCATCCAAACTGGATCGTGTTTGTTTTCGCAGGAAAAAAATGATAATTTCTGATCTTTTAGATAATTTTTAAGCCATCGATATTCTACCAATCCTTCAATGGAATTTTACAATTCATGGCTTGACAGACAGAATTATGAATTTGGCTTCGATGGAAAAAGCTTATTTTGTTCCAAATATTACCCAATTCAAGGCTTGCCTCATTCCGGAGGAATTTGTAAGCTGTAGGTATAAATATTTATGATTTTTTAGAAATCTTCATATCAGTCGATATTTTAGCCATTCTTCAATGAAATTTGACAACTCATGGCTTGGCAGCTGACAATTTGAACTTTATATTGAAGGAAAAAGTGGATATTGTTCCAAAGATCACACAATTTAGAGCTTGTCGCTTTTCGGAGTAATCGAAGAAAAATGTGGAAATTTCTGATTTTTAGAGGTTATTTCGCCCATCGATATTGGAGCCGTCCTTCAATCAAATTTGACAGCTCTTGGCTTGAATGATAGAAAAATGAATACAATTGTGAAGGTAATAATGTATTTTGTTCAAAAATTTGCCCAGTTGACGTTAAATCACTTCTTCCGGCTCAAAAAAAGAACTAAGCCAATTCGATTGTTTGTAGCACTTTCTAGTTTTTCATTAATAAAATAAAAATGTTGAAGACCTATGCCGTCCCCAATTTTTGGATATTGTTCTTGCGCATATTTTAAACGGCAGCACGTAAAAAATGGGTTTTTCGGTTTAATTATTGGGGGAAATTTTATTTTCGAAGTATTGTCACTTCGGAAACTCAGCTTAGCTAAGATACATATGTATGTCAGGCGAGCATTTTCGTGTGCCAGATCTTCTCGATCAAAAACAAAAACATTCAAGAAATCAAAATCTAGAAATAAATCGAGAATTTACAGATTTCGTCAAAAACTACATTATTTCAGCAAATAAATGCGCTCATACCCAAAACTTCTGCTTATATATTTTTTTTACACGCGGAATTTCACCAAATAGATTCCCTGATGGTCAGTTAGTATAGTAGTTGGTTGGACCATTTGTTAAAACTGTCTGCAGCCTGTCGGGGATTTTGTTTGTTTTGCTTTGGAGGATTTGTAGATTTTTGTGTTTAATGGTAGCTAGAGGGAAGTTTTCTTTGTGCAGTCCTCGTCGTCGTCGCTGTCGTCAGTTATACACCCGGGAGGGTAGATTTGGTTATTTTTTTTTTCTTGATGTTCTTGTTTTTCTATATTCATTTTGGAAGAAGATGAATGGAAAATGTGTTAATATAATACCGTCTGACAGGTGTAATATACAATTTTTCATTTTGCAAACAAAAAAAAAGGCGGGTAAGTTTCTGCGTGTATATCCATATCCTGGGTACCTAACTATCCTATACCCACAGTTCGTTTTTGTCTTTATTTCTGTTGGGAGAATTCTCTTTCATTTTTCAATTTTCTTATTTGTTTTTTTGTTTTGTTTGTTTGAGGTTATTTTTTTTTATTGTCTGTCTGTTTTTCTATCTGTATTTTACTTTTTTTTTCTGAGATGTGCCTTGTTTCCTTGGAAAGCAATTACAGCAAAATATGGATTTTTGCTTGCTTTCCGGTCGATGAAAGGAAGAAAAAAAAAAGAAAAGCATCAGGAAGAAAACAAGCTTCTTCTTAGTTTTTGGAGAATAATAATATGTGACAGCATTTAAAGATTAATGGTTTTGGGGTTGTGGTTTTGTTATATATGTGGGATTGAAAGATGCTTTCAGAGTAAATAACCACAAATCATCACCTTTTTACCTAGGTTTTTCATTTATCAAAATATTTTAAGATTTTGCGATTTGTTTTGACTTTTACCTAAAACAAGCTTTACAGGTATCTAATGTTGAGGTAGGAGGATTAGAAGTGAAAGAGATGGTACATCTTAAAGGAAGAATCAACTGCACATTTGTATCCACACGATAAGCAATATTCTGAAGGATTATGAAAACATAATTCAAAATACAGCAAAATTTAACAAAGTGTGGTACGTATTTAAGATTTTTAAAAAATAGCTATAACATTTTTGAAACTAAAATATTTGATATTTAAAGAGAAGCTATGATTTAAGTTAAAAAAAATTGCTTTATTCGCCATTTTTTTCAATTCCTTTACCAAGCAATTACAGGAATTAATGAATTTTTTGTTTTTATATTTCATTTTTGAATCTACATTCATTATATTGCTAATATAAAAATCTCCTCCTCCCATTGCAGCAATTATTTGATTTAAACTTAAAATACTCTAAATGAATTTAAATCAATACAAATTTTAAGCAAAAATCTTAATTATTAAAGTGAAAAACATATTGTGTATAGTTGAACAAAAATCAAATTGTAGTCTCTTCAAAATTTACAAAACAATTCATAAGTATTATTCTCACCCACCTTAAAGTTTACAAATCCGCAATTTTCCAATACACCTATCTTTGACTGTGACAGGCAAATCCCTAACAGTTAAATATTATTTTCCACCACGAATTGCCTAATTTTCCGATTGGCTTCCGATTGAAAGTAATTGCTAGACGCACTCCGTAAATGTGAGAATATATAAAGACCATCAATTACCTACTACTTCATGAGCACATAATTTATAAATGAGGTGACCGTTTGAAGCTTTTTTTTTTAAATATCCTGATACTATATACGTAAACCACAAAAATAATTTTTATATTAGAAACTATCGGGAATTTTGACAACTTTTTTAAATTTTCAAAATTTTCAAAAACAAAAATTCTCAGTATAGGTAGTACCTATTACCTTAATTTTTCAACAAAAAATATTATAAGAAAAAAAATAAAGACTTTGGTCACCATAATTTACACACAGTTGAGTATAGTAATTTCATTTCGAAATTGATAATCTCCTGCCTCTTATATATTTTACCCACCAAACCAAAGGTGAGGGCCAAACACCCAAATAAAATAAAACCAGATCGTAAGAATACCTTCTTGTCACATCAATCTTTGAGGTTAGAATTGTAAATATAAAAGCAAATACTCTTACACACCCACCCAATACCTACTCCGTCATCTTTCAAAGTGATGGAGTATAAAAAAAATAGAAGAGTGGGAAAAGAATTTACGAAGTGTGTAGTTTATTTAAGGATTTCACTCGTAATGTCTACATTTACAAGCGCATATCCTTTGAAATTTATCTGCATAATAAATAAAGTCTTTCGCTTGTTCCTCTCAGCTGTGTATGGTATAGATATCTATATAAGTATACACTGAAGCTGCTAAGGCTCACGAATAAATGGGGGCTCTCGAAGGATAGCTAGCAACAGAGGCGTGGTACTAAACTCACTGGTTAACTGTCAGACAAACCATCTACCATGGCAGAATGGTTGTTTTCTGTTCCGGATATACTCGTCGTATACTATCTCAGTACCTATATTCAAAGCAGCCAGTTTCTCTATAAAAACCACCAAAAAAAAAACAACACAAAAAGAAAGGTATCACTTTATGGGATGTAAAAGAACCCTTAAAGACACAGGTCCTTATGAAAAGTAAAATAACAAAAAAAAAAATTAAAGAAAAACAAATCGAGCTGATACACACCCACCACCAGAGTGAGTTAGTTATTTTGGCGAAATGGTGTTGCCCTCTCAAATGATATACCCATTCACCTATATAGAAACCATTCCATTTATATCCACCATAGAGCCACAAAGCAGACATTGCCTTCCAGCTTGCAAAACCTCCGAAAATTTATAGTTCGCAAAAGGATTTGCTTATTTATTTGGCAATAATTTCGCACACCGGAAACACTTTCACTGCTACTTTTTTTTTTTTTGACTGTTTGGCTGTTCTGCTGTTTTTCGGCGAAATGGGAGGGGCTCTTATGAACAAAATTATATATGGATTCCGGAAGATACCCGAAAAGAAGGCACTTCTTGAAATCGAAGGGATTTGCAACTTACAAGTTGAAGTTGTGATTAAGTGCGCTACTGTTTCCGTTTCTATATTAAGAATGAAACAGAAGCTGATGATTATGAGGATCATGGTGTAGTGTACAGTTATTTACCTATGTATATGTTGCTTTCATCAATTTGTGGTTGAGTTGACAGACAGTATACTCATATGCGAAAATCATTCTAAGTTAGTTAAGAAACTTTCAAGTTGGCAACACTTTTTTAATTGGCGGCCATTTTAACAGCTGCTAAGTGATTTGACATTTTAACATGAATAGACTGACACTTTAACAACAAGGCTTAGATTCGGTGAATGAACCCAGAACAAGATTGCCGTTTATCGCGATTTTTGTAATTGAATTATATTTAGCGACGAAGCTCACTTTTGGTTGAATGGCTACAAAAACTGCCGTATTTATAGTGAAAAACTGACTGTTTGGTGAGCTTTATGGGTTGGTGGAATCACGATGCTGGCACAACGTTACTGTCAATGGTGATCATACCTATCAACATTGAGCTATGATTACTGACTTTTTCGGTCCTCAATTGTACAATCATGATTGAACCTCCAGATTAAATTACGTCCGAGTCAGCCGCGGTGGTCACATGCCAGAAATCATATTTAAATTAGAGATTATCTTTCGAATAAAGTAAATTTTAAAAATTCAACTTTGTTTTATTCCATTTCAAAGTTCTGTACCTCGAGACAATTTTCTTTGAGAATATGTGTATCGACTCTTGACAAATAACCTCAAATTTTATATTAAGCTCTTAAGTCAACAAAGTTGTGAATTTTAAGTACAATTTTTTTGTATTGATTTGAATAATTCAACAGTAAATTACTATTCAAAACCAATACACCAGTAGGTTCAAATAGTAAGCCAACAACTGCCAACTTCCCATTTTCTTAATTAAATAACTATTTAAATTTATCCACCCTTCATCGTCTTTAACTTCGATACGATATAAGGATAAGGAATAATAAAATCTAACCTTGTTACCTTGTCAATGGCGCGCATTCATAAAATTTCATCAAAATCCGGAACAAAAAAGGAAATCGATAATTCCACTATAGGAGCTTTGCCATTATCCTCTTTTATTCCTTGTTTCATCGTTAAACAACCACAATTTTCACGATTTGAAATTCAAAACCTATATACGAGTATATTTATGTAAACCCAAGAGCCCATCAGAGTAGGTGGAGGACATTGACGACAAACGATGACAACGGTGACTCTGATGCCTCTGATACCGACGTTCATTTTGCATTCATAATCCGTTTCAATCCGTTGTCTGGTTCGGAATAGAAGTATAGTAAGTATATTCTGCACCATCACCCTCCTGGAGTGGTACTTCCTGTTTAAAATAATATCCAATCCCACAAAAGAGTCACAATCACCACCTGCAGTAGTCGAGATAGTTCGCAGATATATAAAGCATCATCGTTGTCTACGTTGTTGGTCTAGCGACGCAGTGGTAGCGGTGGCACGGTGCGGCGGCGGGCGGCAGTGGCATAAGGGAATATTGTATACGAAGGAGAACAACAACGACGACGAATCCTGTTCATGCCTGATGTTGGCACTCTATGTCAATGTTTTCCGTCCTAGCTCACAGCACCATCATCAGAGAGCAAAAGCACCGGATTCACTCGTAATGATTGATAATGCAATTATATTCCCAATAATTGAACTTTCGAAATATAAATGGGGGTGCATCCGGTTTTTGAAGAGACCAAACACAATTTTCGATGATTGATCGTTTGAAGGCTAACTTCGACGCGGCAAGGAAGCGTATACTCGTACATAAGGCAAACACTTTTAGGAGAATTTTTTGAATATTTTTGCGGAGCTTTTGTTTGTATAGCTTAATATTTTATGATGGAAATAGGTTTTGTAAATGAATAATAATAATTTAATGCGGGATATTGGTGATAAATTTTTCTTATTGAAAGCGATGCATTTTAATAGAAATTCTTCCGGAAATTGCATGAGTCGATATAATGACATTAAGGGAGGATATTTTGAGAACCCGTTAAGGGTTGTTGTTTTTTCTTTTATAAACGTAACTAAAATTGAAGTTATAGGGAAACACATAATTTATTTGTATGAAAAAAAAATAGATTTTTTTGCGACCATTATGAAACTTTAAAGCGATGGGATGGGTAATTTTTTTTTTAAGTCTACCAAATTGTGGCAACCCCGTGCTTGGGAATACTATAAGATTTGGGGTAGGGCCAAGGTTGGGCATATACAAAATACATTCAGCCTCCCACCTGCTTGTATTTGCACCCGACCTCACACTTACCCCAAATCCTATAACGTGCCCAAGCAAGGGGTTGAATACATACCCACCTTTTTGCTGTTTTGGATTTGTTGTTCTACATATACAATTTTTAGGCCATATTTGGTTTGAGGCAATTGTATAAATTTTGAGGCCTCACTTTAGAAATGGCGTGAATCTTCGAATTTAATTTAAGATCAAAAGTTTGGGGTAATTTATCGCCCAAACTGAAAAATTTAAAAAAGGCCCAAGAACTATGAAAAATCACCCCACCCTTCTTGCTTTACATACAACTTTTTTGAGACTATTTTCATTTTTGGTTTTTTTCATAATTTTTGAAGTACTTTTTACATTTTTAAAATTGGGCAGTTTTTCAATATTTAAGGGCTTTAAATTTTATAAATTTCTCACTTATTTGTTGTATGTTTTTTATTTGTGGCTTTTGGATTCGTAAAATCCTTGTTTCTATATGAAAAACTCCAGGTACTGGGAACATGTTAACTTTGACCGATTTCAATAAAATTTGACAAATTCAATTCTAATTCACACGCTATTATGTTTATTGTTGAGTTTGACAGTTCTAGGAAATAGTCATCAACTTGAGAAGTACTTAAACGACGACTTCATATCAAATGAATTTCCGGCTACTGACATAAGGTTTTCGATTTCATCTCTCATCCATTTGACCACTAAACCACTCAAACCAAACTTGAATTAAACATCTTTTACCTTATACTTGTTTTAAAATTGATTAATTGAAACAATAAAGTTTATATGAATTTATACTTAAATAAATTCAAGTCTTTAATTACTGAACCCATGGGAATTATATTACATATTTATAGATATTTTCATCCAAAGGAGATTAAGAAAGCACCAAACAATAACTTATAAATCCAATTTTCAAAAAAAATATATAGTCGTAAATTCTTGAAAAAAAAAATGTCATAATGTTAATGGATATGAACTTTCCAACCCACAACCCTCAGTTTTTCATTTAATTTAAAACTGTTTTGACTCTGAATGAAATATATATTATGACATATATACAATTTTTATAACCCCAATGACAATTTAAATGGCGCACAAAATTTAATTCACACTCTTATCCTTGGAATTCTAAAAATGAAAATTGATAAAAAAAAAAATCTTCTGATGACCTCGTTCCCAATTGAGTGTAGGTATCTCCATTAGCTCATCAGACTCATTCGCTCAAAAGAGAAACATGATTACCTAATTAAATTGTCACCCGATGGGTTGTTGGCGCACACCATGCATATACATACATATTTATGAATATACGAGCACCTATATACGGGAAAATAAAAGTGCACTCCCCTCTGTCACCGCCAGGTGTCTCTCCATATCTCTCTCCCCAACTAACCTTAACTCTTGTGTTAATTTAATCGATTTGCGAGCAAAAGGGTTGTGTCTGCAAAATATAAAAAGGATAAAAGCCATTTTAGATTGCCATCATCGTTGTCGTAGTCATCATCATTGTCAGACGACAACGCCACGAAACACACACACACCATATGTTATCATTATATGAGAAAGGGATTTTGTCCTTTTTGGTTTTTGAAGAAGCTTTTAACCTTTTCATAATCGAGATTCTAGAGTCATTACTATATAGGAATTAAGACAATCTCAAAGACTCACTTGATGGGACAGATTTTTATATTTTGTTCCAAGTGCTCATACGAGTACCTAGTACCAGAATGGCTAAGAGGTGCACAGTTAACACTTAGATAAGTATCCTATCATTTTCAGGAAGCTCCCTTAGAATATGGGCTAAAATGATTGTATAACTGATGTCGCACCACTTAGGTGAAATGAGGTAAATTTAGTACGACACATCACTTAGTCGATTTAAGGTGAAACAAGGATATCATCAAGGACCTTTTTACCTGGTGTGTCGGGTTGTGTTACACATATCTGATTATTTAGTCTCCTTCCAATGGTTGAATGCATGTTCGTTTTTTTTTCCTCATTCCCTGCTTTAAACGAGGTGAGATCTGTTGCAGTTGCAATCGGGGGAAAATGTGTTTTCTTCCTCTATATCCATCCTTATCTTTAGGATATACGAAACTTCAGTGAAAAAAATCACCTGTTTCCATGTGTATTTCTTGAGTGTTCGAGTCGAGTATCTCTCTCTGTCTTTCGTGTGATCTGACATTGGTGTGCATTTCAGTACGTGAAGTATTTTTGAATTAAGAATGCCACAGATGTTGGTTCAGACAAGATACACAACTCTGATGATGGCGATATATAGATTGCAATGCGAAGCTCGGAGCAACAAGGAGTTTGACTTAAGTAAAGGAAACCTGCACTTTTCTAAGTGGCTGCTGCTGCTGCTTTTGCTTGAAAAAAAAAAAAAGAAGAAAATAAAAGCACATCAAGTGAATTCTGGATAGAAGATGTTATCTTCATTTTTCTTCTCAGATTATTAGAATTGTTAGCGATAAAGTGCTTCTCATCAACTTAACTTTGCAATTGGATCGTGTTTCTTTAGTTCAAGGGTGTTTTCCGTTTTTAGTGATTTTTTTTTTTTGTTTTAATCAACATAAAAGCTTTTACTAGATAAATTTAATCAAGTAGGAAATTGAGCTATCAAATTATATGATACATTTCCTTACATCCAGGAGTTGTTTAGGTGCGTTATTGGAAAATTAAGGATTTAATTGAAGTTAGTGGGATAGGGATTATTCCAGGTAAAATAAAAAAAAATAAGAACTGGGTTCTTCATCCAATTTAAAAGATTTTTTTTTTTGTACATGTTCATTTTGTTCCATACCATTTATTGTTCATCTTAGTTCATTAATTAAATTTGTTAATAAATTTATTTGTTGGTAAGACTCATAGACGTTTTATTTTTGTGATCTCGGAAGTCAGGCTCATTTTTAATAGACTGGAATCTATCAAAAATCGTCATTTTCTTCCAAATCTATAAATATTTTCAAATGGTAATATCTCCAAAATGAAGAGTTTTCAGGGTCGAAAGAGGTAATTTTTTTTAAATTTTTTTGAAAACTTTAAGAGTTAAAAATAGCAGTTCTGTAATCAGAACCTTTCCATTGATGTTTGATTTTTCGAATCCTGTAATGTACCCAAGTAAGGGGTTGCACACATACCCACCTTTTTGTTGTTTTGGGTTTATTGTTCTACATATACAATTTTGGGGCCTCTTTTCGTTTTATTTGAGATGATATTTCACTGTAGACATGGGGTCATGGGGCCGGCCCTACCATATGTGCAAGATGTGCAAATGCACAGGGCGCACAATAAAACTACATTCATATGTTTTCATTCTTTTAATATTAACCTTCTTTATTTTTTTTTTTTTGTTTAATAACTTTTTTTACTATGTCACTATCAAATAATTTCTAAACATGCGAATTAAACCATTTTATCATTTTGTAAAAGAAAATCATTCGTATAAGTACCAAAATCAACGCCAAGAATAAATTAATTCAAATAAAAAAGATTCAAACTTCCTCCATACGTGCAAGATTTTTATTTGCCCGTTTCACTCGAAAATCCCCATACAAATAAATATACTCATTTTTATTTCCCATACAACCGTTCGAGTAGAAATGTGCAAATTTCAGATTTGCACATATGGGAATTCACTCAACCAAAATTTTTGATAGAAAAATGAACTCAAACGTTGATTTTTGTTTGAAATGAATGTATCCCACAATAAGCAGTGTGACCGACGTAGACTGTGCAGATTCAAATCCTGCACAAAAGCAAATCTCTCAATCTTATGCGCTCGACTCTTTCAAACGAAATGAATGTGGGTGGTTTTTTTTTACTGTCAAACACGATTTTTTCTTTTTTTCTCTCTTGGTAGTTCGTTTACATTTCGAATGAGAAAATATGAGTAGAATAATATAATAAGTGGTGCAAAAGCTAAATTTTGCACAGGGCGCTCGTTTGGGCTGGGCCGGCCCTGCATTGGGGTTAATTTTTGCAATTTTATTTTAGATCAAAAGCTTGGGATAATTCCTCGCCAAAAAATGAAAAATCACCATACCTTTTTTTGATGTATTATTTTTCG
The DNA here is from genome assembly GCA_958431115.1 of Syrphus vitripennis. NCBI lineage: Eukaryota > Metazoa > Arthropoda > Insecta > Diptera > Syrphidae > Syrphus > Syrphus vitripennis. The sequence goes on from OY288109.1 coordinate 10,921,539, forward strand.
AGCAAAATGAAATTTTGTAATTTTCGTCCAAATCTGAAAAATTTTCAATCGCCGTTTTGATCGTGCAAATTGCATCTTTCGCGGTTTTCAGTAATAAAAAAATTTCACTTTTTTTTAAGAAAACTTTAAATGCTCATAACTCGTAAGGAATGAACCTGGAGAGTTGAGAATAGTATTTGTACATGAATCTTTCAAAGATATTTATTCAGTTAATCCAGAGTCAACTGACCAAATCTGGATCTTAATTGACTGAAAAATTCTTTCAATGAATTAATTTTTGGTTTACCCCGAAACAGCGATGTTATTTTCACTAAAAAGTCCTTACCTGTGATATGCTCAACAACTTTTAGGGAAATGCAAAACTATAGAAACTTACAAAACTAGTTTTGAGTACTTAAATTTTTGTGGACTGCTTTTTTAATAATTTTGATCTTAAAACAAGTTTTCAATAAAGTGTTAATCAAACAAGATTTCGACGTTTAGCAATAAAATTATAAATTAATAATAAGAGTATCCATGAAAAAAACTAATGCAAATAACAAATATATCCATTTTTTTCCCACTGATAAATATTATAGGAGTTAAATTTTACTGGGATCACTTAAATTTTAATCATCATTGCACTAATTGCTCTGCTAATAATATACCTATACTCACTACAATTATATCGATTTAAATTGTCATTTTTTTTTTATATTCAGTTAATTTAACATTAAAACTCTGTAGGCTTCTTTTTCTCAATTGGTGTTATTAATTCCGTGCATTTAATTTATGCCACTCATAATATGGTTTTTCCAATCGAAAATGCAATCTCTTTTTCCCGTGATTCTTTCTCTCTTTGATTCTGATTCATATAATATATTTTCCACAATTTTTTTTTTTTTGTTAAATTTTTTCCCAGAACCTGTTTGGTATGCCACATTTTCCCTTGGAAAAATATTCTTTCATTATATTTTTCTTTTCATCTGCATAATAATTACAAAGAGAGGGAATAAAACAAGCATATTCATATACAATAAACCAATACTATGCCTACTTATATTTTATTGTGGTATGAGTCAAAATAAATAAAAAAAAATTTAATTCATTTTTAATTTAAATTCGAAAAATAATGCAAAAATTAAAAAACAAAAAAAGAAATGCTTATAATGAAAATCGAAAAACATCATAAAGGTATAAGGAGGGAATTAAAACCATGTAGGTTTTGTATACATATACATTTTTGTATGTTTGTGGAGGAATGATGTGGCGGTATAATAGTGGCTAGCGAATTATATCAGGTGGATTTATCAAGTGGAATAATTGCGATAGCAATTAAAATGGAAAATGTTAATAGTCCTTTCGAGATAAAAAGTGCTTTTTGCCACCTATTTAAGGTGCTCAAAATAAATTTAAAGAAGAGTCCGTAATGTATGCTTGAGGCAAATGAATTGTGAATTCAACTTTGTGTTTAAATTAAAAAATTATTGGCAATGGAATGATTGATAAGTGAAGATGTATGATCTTTGATGTTTTTTTATTTCTGATCCACATGTAAAGTATTTTATTTTAAGATTGCAATCCGTGTTAAAAGTAAATTAATTGATATTTTAAGGATCTCTTAATTTATTGATTGAGAATGGAATGCAATGGATGATATTTAAGGAGAAAATATTCATTTTGTTAATACATATTTTTTTTCTTTTTTTCAAAAATCCAAAAATGTATTTTTTCAATTTTTATAAGGGATATTATTTAGGTTGTATAGGACCTCTTTCATATAAATGTTTATCGCAATCCTTTAGAAGATTTATGAGAGAATCGAAAATCAAAAGTCCGGTTCGATTGCAAGTAGTAGTAACGGTTTTTGCAAATTTAAGGTTTGACCAAATATGTTCCACTGAAACACCACTGAAAAATTTTATCAAAATCGTTAGAGCTGTTTTCGAGATAAATATGTTTTATCTTAAGATACTTTAATTTTTTAGAGCTAAAAAATCTATTTCTTCTCTATATGGAATCTCCTTAAAACTTAAAGTTCAAAGCTAGAAGAAAATCCCTCCAGCAGTTTGGGCTTTAGATCGAGTTACAGACAGACCAACAGAAATTTTCACGTTTTCTATCATCGAAATGCCAAATCTGATTAATATCTGGTGTTCGATTTTTCCGACTGCCCTATAGTTCCTATATAATCTCAAGTAAGAACGCCTCTCAAAGCATGGTCAATGTGTCCCAATGGGACGTAGTAAGACTTTGAAAGTTCCAGAAATGGTGCCACATTTGAAATGGACTCAAATATAATTAAATTCAAAATAAATTTATAAAAAAAAAAGAAAAAAAAAACAATTTAAATGATGAAAAAAAAAACAACAACTATAATGCAGATCAATTCATGCACAATATCACGAATGCAATTAAAAATCATTGCGAAGAAGAATTCAAAATAATTTCCTTGTTTGGAGCTCGTCAACACGAATTTTCAATTTAGCTCTGTCATACTGAAAATACAAAAATAAATTGAACCCCCATCGATATCCGGTAATGTTTTTTTTTTTTTTTTTCATTTTTGCTTTTGACTTTTTCCCATCAATTGTTGGTCGGAAGTTGTTTTGCACCGGATACTGAAACAACAATCGAAGAATTAAAAAACAAAAAAACTATCTATACTACAAAATAAACAAAAAAAAAACCAAGCAAAAAAAAAATAAATTCTTTGAACATTTCCAATTGACATATTGCGCGATATGAGATCAAACGGTTTGTACGCGCGTGGTGCAGCGCAGCACAGTGCAGCCTGATGTGAACGATGACCAACTGAAGCAGGATGACAAGAAAAAAATTGCATTCCGGAAATACACACCCACCTGTGATATGTATGTTTGACAACTGCAACATTGCTGCTACTCGTATATAAATGTGTTCCTCGACCCCATTGCGGATTGCCCGGAAGTTCCATCATTGGGGAATCAGCAGGACGAGTTGACAATATGTGGTGGCAGCAACCATTGAACAGCGATTGAAATGATATTGTTTTTGGTGGCAGTATCAGTTGCATACAGGCTATACAACAGTAGCATCATCAGCGGTCGTATATCAATTCGAAATCGTATATCGTTTTACCTTTCTATTTTTTATTGGAGGAACGCATTTTATTTTTTGTATTTTTTTTTTTAGTGTTGAATGTTAGTATACATAAATGAAAAAGGATAAAATCAGAATGACATATTAATGTTAACATTCACAAAATGTTTGCATTCAAAAAATCTGCGGTGCAATGAGTACCTTTTGTAGAACAGTACATTGATTTATTAATATATAATGTCAACGAGTTTTGACAATGTCAATATAAAATTCATTAAAAATATATCGATATCCATGTACAACTATCTACTTTGTATACGTAATTTTGTAAAGTTAGACATGACTGCTAGGGGAATGGGAAAGAAATTGTTTTGTTGGTCAACATTGGATAAACTTATAAATACAAAGTGGCGCAGAATTGATCACTCTATGAGAAGATTGTTATAATTTTTACGATTGGCTTCAGCGTAGGGCTGATGATTCCACCCGGGTAATCATCTACCCCGGTACCCGGTTATTCGGGTTGCTTGTTACCCGGGTAATACCGATTATACCCGAATACCCGGGTAAGGATCCTCTTAGCCGCGTTCGAGAGAAAACTCTTAAAGAGAATTGTTGGTCCCATATTTGAGGAAGGACGGTTCCGAAGACGGTACAATCATGAATTGTACGCAATCTACCTCGAGGCAGACATAGTGACAAAAATTAAGCTCGGTAGACTTCGGTGGGCAGGGCACCTAGCATGAACGAAGAGGAACCGGCTCCGAAATTCCTTTGTAGTATATTCAATGGTAGACGGCAGCGTGGTAGACCATGCTTGCGTGGAGAGATGTCGTAGACCAGGACGCCTTAAGCTTGTGGTGCGCAACTGGATGGCGTTGGCTCAAGACCGGCATAGGTGGAGAGACTTGTTGAAGGAGGCCAGGACCGAACCCCGGTTGTCGAGCCGATGATGATGATGAATGGGGCTTTGTTATTTTTACTTGCAATTGTAACTAGGTATTATACGGGGTGATTTACATAATATGACACAAATGGTAAGAGCGTACAGGTTGAACTTAGAGAAGAAAAAAAACATCCTGGAGTCTTGAACATCTTGGGTGACCTGATCAACTTTTTTGTGTCTTTTGTGCGATTTCGGTGTTTTGAGCGTCTTGAGTTTATTGAGCTTCTTGATCGTCTATGCTGAGCGCTTTCTGTGTCCTAAACTTTTTGCATGTGTTAAGCGTCTTCGGCGTACTATATTGAGTGCTTGGAACATCTTGTCCGTCTTGGGTGGCTTGAACGTCATGGTGTGTTAGACGTTTTGAGCTTCGTGGTCATCTTTAAAGACTTGAGCGTCTTGAACATCTTGGACGTATTGGGAGTTTTGAAATCTTGGACGTCTTCGATATATTGAACGTCATCGTGTAGTATTTTATGGATATTCAGCGTCCCCAACGTCATGGGTATATTTAGCGTGGTGCATGTCTTGAGCGTCCACAGCGTCTTGATCCGTCTTCCACATCTCGAACCAAAAAAAACTGCTCAAAAAAGTCAGTTGCATGTCAAAATATTTAGTTTCTACTCAACCGCTGAAACATGACGTTTATCTTGGTCTGAAATTGTAAACAAATTAGTGTCAAAAATATTCTTTATTAAATCACAATTAGAGCTTTCTTTCCATTATTTATTTTGGCACGTTTTACTATTTGCTATCAACAATTCAAGACAAACAACCTACCTGGATATTAAAAAAATGTATTAGATATAAATATCATATCACTTTTATTAGATAATATACAAAACACCTACGTTGTGCTCAACCTTCAGAAACAATCCTCCAGATTATTTCAAACATATTCCTTGATTCAAAATGAATTTCAACATCAAAACAAAAAAGTAGACAAACACGAATAGCAAATGCGGAGTATATTGAACAACCATTTTAATAAGAAAAAAAAAGAACACTTTTCGTGTCAAACGTCCAAAGGAGAGATCAGAGAAAACAATTTTTTTTCCTCAAACCAAGTTTTCATTTAATTTAATCCCTACCCGACCTAACAACAATATAATAAAGAATCATTCAAACTTTCTTCCATCCGATTCGACTTTGTTGAGATTTGCTTCTCGGCATGGCTCATCCGCAAAGATATGACACAAAACAGGCAGCAGACCGACATTTCAATCTTGAATATATTGTATAGATGTCATATTGTAGACCGCAGGACCATTTTCGTGAATCATAATAATAGCGCTCCTTCATTTCAGTGCGTTTGTTGAATATCGCTTCACAATGATATGTGTGATAATATGGAACGCTTAGAAGGATATTCAAATAATATAAAAGCCAAAAGCTTGGTGTGGTGTTATGATGATGATGAAAGAAGCGAGAGTGATGGTCTTTTAACATGAAGGTTGTTTATGTGGAAGATTGTGATGTGATATTGAATCACCACCATTTTGTTATGAGAAAATCCTTTGGGGTTATATAGTGGAAAAGGAATCTACATCCTGTCAAGGGTAGAAAGCAATTTCAATTGCGTGAGACGTTTTGCAGCAGGATATCTGTGTATATTTATTTTCTCAAATTTTCTTTTCATATCTCACGCATGGTTTGAATGACATATTTTTTTTTTTTTTGGGGAGAAAATCTCTGAATGTTTGATTGTGAGTTGTCATGGTTGGTGTTAGAATGAAAATATTGTTGTCATGAATTATTACTATATTTTCTTTTTTTTTTATAATATCAAAAAGGTGAAAAGGTTTGCCATCAAGATCAGATTTCAATTCAAGTTAGCACAAAAATTGTTTAGGTGATACGATTTCTATGAAATTTTGACAGACGTAAGATTATTATTGAAGTGGCTTGTCATTGGCACTCTTAGCGGTATATTCAACAAAATGTAAATTATACAACAAAAAAAAATTATTTTCATGCTTTATGCTTTTTGTCTGTGATTTGAGAATAAAAACAAAATTGACTCAATGGAAATTCCTACGAACAATTCAAGGGAATTTTAAATTATAATCGCTGTTATACAAAAGCAAACTTACGAACCTTACCTTATCCAGAAAGACCTTCCTGTATAGTAACTTTTAACAAGGAAATTAGCGGTAAAAAATTATCTGTGAAACCATCTTTCTTCTTAAAAGAAACCACATCCGGAATTGATAAAACATTTAAATCTAATTTGTAAAGGGTGTTTTTTTTTAGATGTATAGAATTTTAAAATTGACATGAAATTGTCTTTATTCGAAAAATGATCTTATTACATAGATAAAAGTAAGATTTCTGGCATATCACCGCCACGGCTGGCTCTAACGTAATTTAATCTGGATGTCCAATTTTCGATCACTTTTTCCAAATGTTGCCTTCCAAGTGGTCAATCGTTTCGGGCGTAGATTAGTGACTTAACATATCCTCACAGAAAATAGGTTACCAGCTTTAAATCGCACGATCTTGGAGGCCAATTAACGGTTGCGGTTGCCAAACGTTTCCTTCAATAAATCAACTGTGGTACGAGCTGTATGACATGTTGCACCGTCAGGGCTCTATAGCGGTCAGCAATAACTGTAACGTTCTGGCCAGCATCGTTTTTTAATAAGTACGAACCAATGATTCTACGATTCGGTATCCCAAATAAATTGACAAGGCTTTGTAGGTTCATGGTCAACCCAACGTAGCAAGCCAAGTAAAAATAGCCGGATTGCTATCCAGACCAATCAACAATGAACGCCGACAAGGGGATAGTCTTCAACCTGGCGTTGGAGAAAGCAATCCGTGACTCTGGCACGGCAGCAAGAGGGACCATCGTCAACAGGTGCAGCCAGATACTGGCTTACGCAGACGACATTGAATTCATCGAAAGGACCGAACAAATTTTACACGATTCCTTCATCCAGATCGAGCAGGCGGCACAAAATCTGGGGCTGCACATTAGTGAAGGTAAAACAAAGTACATGCTGGCGTCGAATGTGAGAAGAACAGTTGGTTAAACAATCAAGGTAGCAGAGCACGAATGTGAAGTGGTGCAATCCTTTAAATACCCTGGTTCAATAGTAGCAGCCGATAATAATATAGAAGAAGAAATACACGGGTGGCTGGTCAATTCCAACACAGCCTACTATAGTCTGTCAAAGCTCTTCAAATCTTCAAATCTCACCATAACTTCAAAACTGCTGCTGTACAGGACCATGGTCCTGCCAGTACTTACGTATGGATCCGAGACTTGGGGGCTTGGATGGCGTCGGTCAGCTCGAGATCGGGATAGGTGGAGAGACTTGTTCAAGGTGGCCAGGACTGGACTCCGGTCTGCGCCTTGTTGTTCATGCGTCATACCAAACCAAAGTAAACACAAATCACTTAACAGCTGTGAAAATGGCCGCCAGTTTAAAAAGTGTTGCCAACTTAACTGAAAGAACACCCTTTATTAAATATAAAATTATAAACTATTCTATTACTCTAGCAACAGGGCAAATGCTCCCCTATATTTGTATAAGTAATTCCTTAAGATTTTTTTTTTAACTACAAGTAACTGTTATTAAAAAAAACCCCAACTATGTTTGATTAAAAATACTTTTGAAAATAAGTTGAATTCTGATAGCCGGAATTTAATTTGTACCTTCAAATGAAACATCTCCATTAAAATAGCTTTTAAAAACAGAAATAACCTTTTAAGATATTACCTTCAATTTAACTGGAGTAATTCAATTTGGCCAATGCCAAATACAAATTCATTATCTAACACTAGTCCGAATATATGCTTATCATCATAAACAGCATTCATTGGATCTCAAAAAGAGAGTATCCAGTATAGCAGCAAGCTATTCACTTCAATTATTCAATGCGTAACCGTAACCTTTTATAAAATTCCAAAACAGCCCCATTCAACTAACTTCAACTTCAAAAGCAAAAATCATTATTTCCTAACACACTCATCTTCCTCTATATAGATACATTATATAAGAGTACATCAGTTTGTAGTTTTGAAAGGAATCTATTTCAATCTCTTAAAAATATTTTTAGGTTTAACATCATTTCAAATAAACTCACTCTTGCCAAGTTGGAACGTTTCCTAATTGGTATTCACCAGGAATCGCTCTGTATATGGGAATAAGGATTCTCCAACCATAAAAGTTTCAATTCCCGATTAGAGGTTAACCAAAAAATTCTTGTGACTGCAAAAGACATCAATGGTTGATGATTGAATTCAAGGCAGTTGGTAGATGCTATATCGGGGAACTACTTTCAGTGAGTGATGCTCCTGTGATGGTAATTTGAATGCCATTTAAACACATCCTCAAGCGCACCCATATAAAAAACAAGAAACCTGTCCTGCTAAGGGATTTACCCCAAATAGGGTTAACTCCAATGGCCATCTGCATATACGAAGTCCATCAAATTACTCAAAGGACATCTATATCTCAGGGATGTTGGCAGAGCAATGGACAGTTGGGTCATCGCCATCGGGGCCTTCTCGGTGGGTGACAATTAATTCTATTCGCCAAGGACCCCATTTATCAAATCAAAAATCCATATGTCAGTCATTTTCAGCTTACCGACGACACCTAAATAACCAAAAACCAACATGTGGGCCTCCTTCGGGATTGATGGCTTACCCAATACAAACATGTGGCCACAAAGAAATAAAAACAAATTCCTTATTAATTCCTAGGGAGGAAGTAGCACAACAGCAGCAGCCAAAGCCTCCTCCATTTAGTGTGCGGAAAACCTCCTCTAAGGCCCATATGATGTGTATGTTATTCTATGTCGGCCATAAAGCCCGGGTGTTCGATTGATTGATTGGGTTAGATATATGTATGTATGAAAATCAGTAGTCCTTGCGCCTCAACATAGTATGTAGATGTAAATATGTATATGTCTGTCTACTCCAGGCTTTCATCAGGCTAAAGAAACCGCCATTAAATGCCAACATCTCGACTGCGTGTATATACGATGTGGCGGGAGTTATTAGCGAGTGCTAATTAGTGTTAGGGGATGTGAGCCATCCAGGATAATGCTTGCTTATGTCTATGCGGGTTGGAGTTGGAGGTGTTTATTAATCATACACATATAAAAGATACTATATTGGTGGATTTGTTATTAATGATCCTAATAAAGAGAGAGATATTAATTTTTATATCTTCCATCCATTTGGATAAATGATTTCCGATTGATTTTATGCGTGTTGTTCCTTTGAACTTTCAAAAGGATATTATATAGCAGAATGTGTATAGGTACTCCTATTGTGTTTATGGTGATAGCTAAGGTATTAAGTGTTATTAGATGATGATGATGGAAAATTATGTTTATCATAAAAAAAGTTTCGGTTCGTTAGACTATTGAATTGAATTGATTTATGTACATTTAAGGAATCATAAAGAGGAAATGGGAAGCCCTAAACCTTCAATTATAGTAGAATCAGTCGAGTCTTATGCAAATATTGGATATAAAAGAGTTCCATTTAAAGCTGCAAGACTAATTTAAATTAAACATTTTTTTTTTATAAATTAGCGCTAAGTAAAGGAGATTTTATGTACCCTTTATAAAGAAGGAGGGGATTTGAAAGGAGATGCCCGTGAACATTAGTCTTGAATTTCAGTATATTACAATGAGAGGGAATGACAGACATAGCATGGAAGGGTATTCCACATTCGCGTAGTATGGCTAAAGAACGAAATTGAGTTCAAGAGTAAACTGATGAGCATTCCTGGAAGCGCGAGTATTACGGTTGAATCGTTTAAGGGGAGGAATGCAACTGGCTATTTCATTAGCCAGTTGCATTCCTTCAACGATAATTTTCCTTCATCACGATAATAGAGTGAGAGACAGGAAACGTTACGCCGGTGTTCTAGTGACGTAAAAGTATCGATGATGTTCCTGTCTCCGATCATTTTGAAGGATCGTCTTTGTATACTGTCCAAGAGGCGTAAGTAAGTTGCTGGACCAGCAGCCCAGAGATGGCAGCTATACTCAAGCTTTGGACGTATATAACTTTTATAGATAATAGCCAGATCAGAATGGGAAAAGAATTTCTTGCATCTCCAAATGAAACCTAAACATCTTGCGGCATTTTTGGCGACGTTAAGTATGTGATCATTCCACAAAAGATGGTTTGTTATACACATACCTACCTGCCACTTATAGATAATGACAGGGGTACCCCCTCGCTTTAACGACAGAAAGCAGCATTGAGTTTTCGAAGCATTAAATTCTACGCGATTTTTTAATTCCCATTGTACAATGCTGTCTAAGTCAGAATTTAATGTACGAATCATATTTAGCCGTTTCAGTTCCACGTCCGAAGAGCAGGGATGTTAATCTGGAAACGAATATAAAAAGCTAAGGGTGCTATCGTCAGCGAAACAATTTAATGGATTAGTAGTTGCAGACAGGAGATCTTTAATGAAAATGAGAAAGAGGGTCGGAGACAAAACAGAACCCTGTGGCACATCAGTATTTATGTTGTGGGAGGCAGAATATTCTTTGGGGACAAATAGAGTTCTACATTCAAAGAAAGGTTTCAGGACGTAACTTCAAATCATTTCCTTAGAACTCGGTCATAAATAATTTAAGTTCCTAGATCCCTGAATTTCAGGATCTGAATTTCTCAAACTGAGGCATACATCGGAAACTTACAAATTGTAATTTGCTGTTAAGCCAAGGGTTAAGATATAGAACTATGACAAGATTTTCGAATAAGAAGTCTTTGTTTATTTTGACTTTAAAAAAAAGTTGGAGTAGAAATGTGTCGCATCCCTCCTTCCGCGGCTGGGACCCCTCAGACAATTTTTATCGATTTTTTTTGACATTCACAGCCTTATTTATAAACTCGTCTTAGAGGTGAAATAATGTTAAGGCTCTTCCGGATATGTCCCAGAAATGTTTTATTTTTATTTAACGAGTGCTAGTAAGTGACCGACTGTCTTTTCTCTAAGTGTATTAGAGTAATGTGATATTGCATGCAGTTAATTATTGCATTCACAAGAAATTTAAATTAGTGAATTTATTTTTGATCGAAGTTGATTTAATAAATTTGCTAATTACATAAAAGATTATTTAGAGGGGGTTTTGTATCTAATTGTTATATAAACTTATCTAACATATTCCAACTATTTTTTTTTAATCTTCCTTTAATTATGCTTCCTTGACAGAAGTCACATCAAAAAATATCTCATTAAAAGTGAATTTGTTTTGACCCATGTATAAAATATAATTCGCAACACGACACATTAAGACTGACCCATCACAGATATATATTACATCAAACATTTAGATCTACTCCAATTAGTCATTGCACTCTATACACATATACGGCTAGTATTAGTGACAGAGTATTATAATGGCAGCGTGTCGTTTGCCATTAACAATCTAACGCCAATTATATTCGACCACCATTATATGTATACATTACACACGACACGTACCCAGAATACAATGCACATCCATAACATCATGATATATCCTTAATTCTCTTGAAACGCCTGCATTCCCCAAGGAATTACAGAGAAATGTCATTATTTGACAGTTTTAACTGATTATATTGTCATCTGATTTAGGAGGGTTATGTCTGTAGGTATTGTCGGCAATCCATTTTAGTCTCTGGTGTACCTATACGTTTTGACATCAAAAGTAGGTTGGTTTGGTACATATAAAAAATATCCAGACGCACGCGTTGCTTTGTGCCATACTCACAGACAAAACATCAGACCAAACTCGAAACCCATGGGGTCGTTGTTTCTATCATATCGGTTAGAGTGAATCACTCAAAAACACACCATCAAAAATACAACATCAAAGTTCCATGAAGGGTGGCCTCAATGAACAGGGTGTTTTGACTGAGGAATTGTCAAAGTATTTTTGTTTCGATAAGTTAAAGGCAATTGCTTTCTGCAGAAGGGACCCCATGGTCGACTGGTCGAAATGGAGTAGGATGTCGCTATTAATTGATACTCGGGCCTATAGGGAACGGTTTTATCCGGCTTACCACAGTTAGGGCTATTTAAGAATTGGATATGGATTAAATTTAAGTCCAGTAAGTAAGGATAGGTTGCTTTTTTGCAGAGGTATAGATCTTTGGAATCGAATAAAACAGCTACGGCTGGCTCGGAAGTATTTTAATTTGGAGTTCCAATTCTCGATCAATAACGCGGTGAATGTTGTTCTTGGAATGGTCGATCGTTTCGGGCTTATCGGCGTTAACTAGCGACTTCACATATCCTTACAATTATTCACGGGTCCGAAACATGAAACTATTACCAATCTTTTCCTTCAATAAATCAATTGTGGCACGAGCTATGTGACATGTTGCGCCATCTTGTTGAAACCAAAGCTTCTGTACATCATGCTTGTTCAATTGAGGGACGACCAAACAGTCACTTTCTCTTGTTGTAACGGTGTCTCAACTAATTGAGAATTATCTTCACTCCAAATACAGCAGATTTGTTAAGTGACGTAGCCAATCAACCAAAAGTGAGCTTCACTGCAAAACGAAATTCTCCTATAAAAATGGCGATCGGGATAAATTTGCACAACTTGGAAGCGTTGTTAAGGCCAATCATAAAATTATTTCAGATAAAAAAGCTATTTTTACAGCAGGCAGAAAAGAACATTACCTAAATTAAAATTTCATCTTAATACAAAATCATGTATAGGTAAGATTATTTTGAATCATTCTTTAAGCTCAAAACAAGTTTCATTATTTATTCATCTTGATGTAATTTTGTCGCCTTTGCTTTGCCTGATTACAGGCTTCCAATCCGCTTGAATGGTTTTAAGTGTCATCCTCATCAGGCAACATGCACTCTGTAAGCACCTACAACAATCTTATATTTTATATAACAACATTTTTAAGTAAACACAAGTGGCCAACAGGCAAAAACTTATTTTGCTATGTGAGTTAACAATTTTTAGGTCAACTTTTCGGGCCTTACAAAAGTTTCAAGTTTCCACAGCAACTCCAAAAATTATCTCTATTTTTTTTTTTTTATATTGCATGAAGCCCAGCAGGACTTTTCAAAGAATATAAATAAGAATGACATTACCATCACTAGATATATAGAATCTTTTGACAAAGTTGATGATACTGCTAGCAGGCATCATCCGTCGAGTGAACGTCATTACAAGGACGAAACGCCATCGGGAATAGAATATCACCAGCTTGTGTGTCCATGTCCACGCTTATACACCTATTTCTACAACTATGTGCACCAACTTAAGTCCAAGAGTTAATTTCGTTTGAAGAGACTTCTATATAAAACAGGAGTAGGTGCTTCATGTGCAAACTTCCTTAAGTATCCTGTGAAAGTATCAAGGAAAATTCAAGTAGCACTTTTTCTTAGAGATTTTTTTTTTTCCTTCGACATAATTTCGCCTGCTTTGTGTCCTACAATCCTTTGTACCATAAATAATACCACACTATACTACTTTTCAGTTATTTCGCGCGATATGCGTCGTTATTCTGTGCGAAAAAGGTTTCACAAGAGATAGCTACATATATAAAATATTTGGAGTGGTCGTGTAGTGTACACCGTTATAATGCACAGTGTGCAAAAGTTAAACTTTCATCGTCGTCGTTGGAGTCCTGCATCCGACTTTTCACAAAATGAAAGTTTTTTTTTTCTCCTTGAGAATACACTTCAGTAAGCTTCGCCTTAACTTACCAAAACTATGGATACCTATGTGCATTGTTACGATATAGTGTGATAGTGGTTCATTTTGATTATCCTTAGAGGCGTAATAAGCTCGACTAAGTAGATATTCTATGCCATACATAATCGTTTACGGTATATGGACTCTTCTCTCGTTGTATCTGTATCCTGTCGTTGGCATTAATTTTTGGTGCTCGTTGGCTGATGTTTCCTTATCGCTAAAAAAAAAATACTTATTGTGCACCGTTTTATATATCTTCTATGAAACAAGTTAAAATTAGTGAGAGATATGCTTAAAGTTCTTTTGCCATGACTGTAAATTTACAACATTAGTAAGCAGTAAAATTTGAAAGGACGAACAATAAGTTTTTGGACTGAGTTTGAGTATTATGGAATCGTTGGTGCAATTACTTTGAGGTTTTCAGCGATTTTGAATTGAAAATTTATGGGTTAAGTTTTTTTTTTTTTTTACATCAAAAGAATAACGTAAAAAGTTTTATACGCAATTTGGCAATTGCAGTGTAGTGTGAAATTTTACATCAGTGCATCTAATGTAGAGGTAAAAGTTATCGTGAAAAGTGTATAAATCTTTTGAAGTTTCGAAACAAGTTTTGTATGGTTGTGAAAGGTGAAGCATTTTAATTCACATGAAACGCATCAGGCAATAATAATGGTAATGTAATGGTCTTATGTTCCTGTCTTTTTTACTTTTATTGTGGAGATAAGTGGCATTGCCTTTCTACTCTGTAGAGGTCTCAAACTGTTAATAAGATGAGATGGGCCAAAATCGAAAGCCCGAAAAATTAAAAATTGAAAAAAAAATGTAGCAAAAAAAAAATTTGAAAGTTAAATTTTTTATGATTTTCTACAGTTATTTAAAAAAACGGCCCCGAATATAAATGCAAAACCTTATCTGTTTTCAACTACCTTGTGGTAGAAAGCTAATGTCAAAACCGAACGAAAATTAGCTTTCCGAACAATCAAAAAATGAGAAGTCAGCCATATTATGTGCTTCCACCATTTTGATTTTTGTATCTATCTGTCAATTCACTTTTGCAGGAGCGGTCAATGAGCGCCCTTGCTATCGATAGCGAAATTTAACGAAGCCTAACGAAAGGCACAAAATCGCAATTATAGGGGCGTCATATAAATTCCTCGTATTCGCTTCACTTCTTACGACCACTTCAGCTGACGTTCGATGATTATAGTTCTACCTTTAAACTGAATCCAAACTGAGCGAGCATACGATACAAACCCTCGAAAATCGTATAGGAAATAACAAGCACACTTTGTCAATTTCAGATATTTTTTGACCTCCCCACTCCAACTATTTGCTTCCCGATTGTCGATTGTCCTGTCATTCTTCTATCTCTCATCAGATCTTACTGTCCCTTCAAGAACTCTTTTAACGCAGGTTACCTATATGTACCAGTTGTTATTGGTCCAAAGGACATTGATGATTTCCCACCATTGGAAGACCATGTTCATTCATCAATCAATCAATATAGGAAAAAAGCGTGTTAGCTTCTTCTACCATCACACCAAATGTCACAATGACGCCATCGCCATTGTAATCGACACAACGTTGCATTCCAAAAACTTGCTGTCATTAATATTTCTTTTTTTTCTCCCTTTCTTCCCCCTCGCACAGAAGTCAAAGGAAAAGTTTTTACTATTCGCTAGATATATGTATAAAAAAGAAATGAAGAAAATCTGAAAAGGTGCCAAAGTGTAAAAGACGAACGACCAAAGCTATCCAGGCTGACAGTTCTGTGTGCTCTAAAATAGATTGAGTGACACTTGAATGCCTTACAACTGGCTTTTTCGAAAAGACTTTGATTTGATTTTCTCCTAGAAGACTCTTTACTTAAATCAGAGGATTCTCATCATCAGTATCCCCTCTGTCTATCGTGTTTCGTTTTATATATATATTTTTTTTTTTTTGTCTTCTTAAGGTGTCCTTTGTGAAATTCATTTTAATTTCCATGCCATTATTCAAATTGAATGGAGCCAATTGATTGATGGAACAAGAGATTTAAAGTAACAAAAAAAAAAAGGAATATAGAGATTGAAACTAGGGACGGAGGGCTGATGGTTATAATAATTAATCTACCCTCAATTTAATTACAACAAAAAGCCGTCAAGGACACTTAAAACAGCCAAACTTACTTTTGAAAATGAAAGTTTATTGTTATCAGACATCGAAAATTGAAAGAAAAATCCTTCAAATCCGACAAGGATTAAATGGATTATTTCTTATCTCAATATTTGGTTTTTCCAAGTTTTGAAAAATACATACAAGCTACCAAATGTCCCCATACTCTCACTTAAAAAAAAAGTTAAATTCAAATCCTTTATTTTCCTTTACATACATTTATACAGAAAAAAAAAACATAGTGTTTAATTTATTTTCATCCAAGCACATTGCCAATTATTTTAATTTAGTTTTTTTCTTAATGCTTGCTTATCGTTTATTCTGAGAAGGTGGTTGGGAAAGTTTATTGCAGATGAAGTTAATTTATATCTGTTGCCATTTATTATCCTGATACCCCATCCAAATGTGAAAAATGTTTATTATAACCCCACCGACATGAATATTAAAATAAATTGTTTTCGTCTGCACGTGAAAATTTAAATTAAGTTTGTGTGTGTTTTTTTTTTTGTTTTTTGTTTTTACTTTACAAAATAATTGGAAGAAATCTCACAGTAAGGTGAACTCGTGTGTGATATTATGAGAAATAATAATAAATGCCAATGAAAAATCCACTTTATAGGAAAATATGTTTTAAGGCTTCTCGCATACAAAACAGAAATGTACCCACTTATAAGTTATTCTATGAAAATGTTTAAATTGTGTGTGGATACTGGATATACATCACAAAACACACTCACATGTACATTATGTACTTTATCAAATTTGAATAAATAATAAAAATGAAATGAATGAATAAGTAGAAATTATTTGATCTTGTAGTCACTTTGAATTTGTATGGATGAAGATAATTGGAATTTAGATGACCCTTAGTTCCTTTAAAGACATGAGAAAAAGCTGTACCGTGTAGGTTAGGTCAATCATAGTAGATTTTTTTATTTAAATTTGATTTTAAAAATGTTGTTTCAAAAACCATTGGCTAAAACAATTTGATTTTCAAATTCAAATTTATTTCTTCATTAGCGAAGCAAACTTGCTACTATGTTAAAATACTTAATAAACAAAAAGCTTACAAAAAAATGGAATTCATAAATAAAAATATCAAAGAGCACAAAATTCATTATTTGAGTTTGCTTAAAAAAGCCAAGACAGAAATTGGCACCAAGGAAGGTGCCAACTGATGCAGTCAAGAAAGTTTGAGTTTTTAAAGAAAAAATCTAAAATCATTAGTGGTTTTTTGGAAGGAGGTATCATCATCATCATCGGCTAGACAGCCTTCAACAAGTCTCTCCACATATCTTGATCTTGAGCCGACGACGCCATACAGTTGCGCACCCTAAGGTTTCGGGCGTCCTGGTCTACGCCATCTCTCCAGCGTAAGCATGGTCTACGACGCTGCCGTCTACAATGGAATTTACCACGAAGGACTTTCTGTTCCTATTCGCTCATGCAATCTAGGTGTCCTGGCCACCGGAGTCTACCGAGCTTAATTTTTGTCACTGTGTCTGCTTCAAGGTAGATTGCGTACAATTCATGATTGTACCGTCTCTGGAATCAATTGTTCCTCACATATGGAGCCAACAATTCTCCTTAAGACTTTTCTCTCGAACGCGGCTAAGAGGTCGGAGTGTCTTTTGCTAAGCACCCAAGTCTCGGTCCATACGAAGTTTCTGGATTTGAAGAGCTTTGACAGACCATAGTAGGCCTCTAATTGAGCAGCCTACCGCGTATTTCTTCTTCTATATTGTTATCGGCTGCTACTATTGAACCAAGGTATTTAAAGGATTGCATCACTTCAAATTCGTGTTCCGCTACCTTGATTGTTTGACCAACTGTTCCTCTTGCATTCGACGCAAGCATGTACTTTGTTTTACCTTCACTAATGTGCAGCCCCAGATTTTGTGCCGCCTGCTCGATCTGGATGATGGAATCGTGTAAAATTTGTTCGGTCCTTCCGATGATGTCAATGTCGTCTGCGTTAGCCAGTATCCCTAGGATCTTTGAAAATTTGATGAAATAATCCTGTAATTTTTAACAATTATCGGATCTTGAAAAAATTTCAAAATCCCATATTGTCAATATAAGAGTGTTTGATAATATGCATAGCATTTTTGAGTTTTGAGAGTAAAAATCTGATAAGATATTTATAATTTTTTCAAAAAACGAATTGAAAAATGCTAACACTGACAATATTGATTTGTGTTACTTTTAAAAATCTGATAGACAAATCGCATCAAAGTCTGATATTCAAATTGTTTTTGAAAACCTCAATACTAAATTCTGAAGAAAAATAAAGCTAATCTGGTAAGAAACTGCTTTGGTACAACTACGAGTATCAACAAGATTTTCTTTTTGTCTTTTTTTTGCTAGGGTATCGGCGTTTTCCCCTTTTTTGAGCAACAACTTTTTTTTTGGCGTTCTTTTCTTCATTTAAAGTTTCTCTTTGATGGTTAAAAAAATACGAGATGACCAGTTCTTTCTAACGACATTTATAATGTCAGCATTGAAACTTCACAAAAAGTCGGGGGAGTCAAACCCAATTCTATGGAGAGATTGCGTAGACCAGGACGCCCGAATCCTTGGGGCGTGCTACTGGATGGCGTCGCTTCGAGACCAAGATAGGTGGAGAGACTTGTTGAAAGAGGATAGGACCGGACCCCGGTCATCGAGCCGAAGATGATGATTCAATCCCAAAGAAACACCGAGGGGCTTGATCAGTTTCTATTTTAACTTTAAAATAAAAAAAAATGATTAACTATTTAAAAAAAACGACTTTAGTAATTTATCTAAACCTCTAACTAACAATCCTACTTAACTGATGACAGCACATTTATCAGAAACCTATCAAATAAATTTCTGCAACAGAAAATGGCTAATTAGTCTCATTGGAAGTTTCTTTCTTCGCTAAAAACAAAAAAGTTTTTTTTTTTTCTTCTTTAAAGCCATCTACACTACAACTGCACTACCTTTACATTATAGTGAGCAAATTAAAGTTTAAGGTTATAAAACTAAAAACAAGGACATCTGGTTTCTTGTAATTTACTCCCAATAAATAAGTCTTTCTTCTACAACAAAGTATAGTAGAAGTTCATGTCGTGTTGGTTCTTGGCTTGCTTACAGCAAAAAAGAAGTTAGCCAGCAATGTCCTATATTTTTACTTTGCTTGCAAGCAGGCAGCAGGCAGCAGCGGCAGCAAATGAAATCGGATACGTTATGATGTGGCATCCTGCGCAAAGAATCTTCCATTCAACGAGCAAAAGTATCGCAAAAGTAGACGAAGAAGTTTATTGAAAAGTTAATAACTGAATTTTACACTTAAATAAATGTTTGTGTACTTTGGCCGAAATGCACACTGGAGCAATGGCAGAAGTTTCGTTTTTTTTTTTTTTTCATCTGTTTTTGTTGCCAAAGTCCGAGTTTATATAGAACGGATACCAATATTTATTTTCATTCGTTTGGTTTTTATTTTTTTTTTTTTTGTCTATTTTCGATTTTCTGAACTAAAGTTTTGTAACTGCTCATTGCTTTTGGGGGAAAAGTTCATAAATTGTTTTTTTGGTTACTTTTCAAGGTAACCATTGGGGAGGTGTTGGTTTTCATTACAACTCAGCAAAACATACGAAGAAATATAAAGATAAGACGATTCGACAAATTGATATTAGTTAGGGTTTAACTTGAGAAAAAGTTTTTTTTTTCTCGTTCGTTTCTTTGAAAATTGAATGGATTTGCAGAAAAGTTTTTGTACTACTTAAGATTGTCTAAGTTTTTTTTTTTTGTTTGTTTAATGCATGGGTTATTTGAAAATTGAAAGTACTAAACAAAGAGTTTGAGCAGACACGTGAAAGTGCTAAGATATCAGAAATGTCAATATTTTATGTTGGGAACAATTAAATTAGCACTATAGTTGTGGAAACGTGTTTGGGATTGTTACTTATGAGATTTAGATCTATCAAAATAATGTTATTAACAATATTTGCATTTATTTTGTAAATATTGATTTGTTTAGTATAAATTTTAGAATTTTTAAATAAAAATGTCCCTAAATGAATTGTGCAGAAAATTTACATGTGGGTATAATTACAGTGAAAGATCGCGTATCTTTACCTCTCCAACAAACAACCAAAACCAAAAGAGTTATTACATGACATCAAAAAGGACTTTGCTCTCATATAAAGTTTATCTCGAATGTTGTGGTTGTTGGCATGGCACTGGCAATACGCGTATTAAAATTAATGTCACAATTATGTATTGTGAATTAAAACAACGGAAAATGCTTGTAGTTCCCAAACCAACCACAACACTTTGGATGCCATATCCTCATCCGTTTGCTGAGTTAAAGATATGTGTGCGTATATGTACTTCGTGAGTAGCTATCGGCGAAAAGTGTTTTTCTTTTACTTTTTGTTTTAATGCTGAGAGTGGGCAAAGCAGCGAGCGTATTGGTACTCTGGATGGCAAATTGTTGAACGTTATGAATGCAAAGAACAATGATGTTGAGTGTCGGAAGGGAACTAATTGAAAATTATATCTCTTAGGAAACTCAACACAAAATATAGTGAAGTATAAAGTTGTGTCGTGGAGTTTCTTTTTTGAAGACAAATGAAAATATAATCCATTTTTTTTTTGTACGTCACGTCGTATTAGAATTGTGAAGGTGTGAATATTTTTAAAAAGACGACATACACAATAAACATTGCGGAAAGTAATAATTATACAGTAACTGGCTTGAATTTTAAATGTTTTATAATTCAACATAAAATATAACGTATTCTTAGCTTAAACTACTAGCACACC
The DNA here is from genome assembly GCA_958431115.1 of Syrphus vitripennis. NCBI lineage: Eukaryota > Metazoa > Arthropoda > Insecta > Diptera > Syrphidae > Syrphus > Syrphus vitripennis. The sequence goes on from OY288109.1 coordinate 10,942,177, forward strand.
ATTTCGTGTTATGAATCATAGGCGCCCTGAAGGTGGACAAGGGGATCAGTCGCTTTTCCCATGGCTTTGTTTTTGAAAACACCCTTTTATAACCATTTTACAGTTTCAGGGAGTTGGTTTTTTTGCTTACGTTTTTGTTGCTTTAATTTGTATTCTCTGTCTCAGTCATATTTCTTAAGTTTTTGAACAAAAATTTGGATAGACCCATTTACTTACCACCTCTTTAACCTGGCGTTGGAGAAAGCAATCCGAGGCTCTGGCACGGCAACTAGGAGGACCATCGTCAACAAGTCCAGCTTACGCAGACGACATTGACATCATCGGAAGGACCGAACAAGCTGTACACGATTCCTTCATCCAGATCGAGCAGGCGGCACAAAATCTGAGGCTGCACATTAGTGAAGGTAAAACAAAGTATACATGCTGGCGTCCAATGCGAGAAGAACAATTGGTCAAACAATCAAGATAGCGGAGGACGAATTTGAAGTGATGCAATCTTATAAATGCCTTGGGTCAATAGAAGCAGACGATAATAATATAGAAGAAGAAATACGCGGTAGGCTGCTCAATTCGGGGCCTACTAAAGTCTGTCAAAGCTCTTCAAATTCAGAAACCATAACTTCAAAACTGATGTTGTACAGGACCATGGTCTTCGGATCCGTACTCAACTATGGATCTGAGACTTGGGTGCTTGGGAATCACCTTGAAGTTTTCAAGTCCCAAATTTTTTTTACAAAATCGTTGAAATTTTTTAAACCGCTGGTTGAGGTATATACAGTCGGAGAGAATTTAACTGGATTTTGATATTTTTACGAATCACTAATAAACATTTCTCTACTTTTTTTTTTAGAAAAAATATTTTTTTTTTTTTTAAATTTTAGGGTAATTTTTTATGGCTTCTATAACTTTGAATATGTAAGTTAATGAGTCTGATGCTAACATTCCGAATATAGCCATCCGCTAATTATTATCATCCTTAGTCGAGACACTCAAAAAACTTAACCTACATTTATGTTGGGTTAGATTATTACCATAACTCCTTCTTAATGAGCAACTGCCTCTTTTCAAAATCCTTTCTCATATACGAAATTGAAATTAACAAAACAAATTCAACCTTAAAGAAGGCATTCAAACTACATAAAGTTCACAACAAAGACTTAATTCTTCGTCCTTGTGAATGCCTACTGATGCTACCATGGCAAAAAATTAAAGCTTTCATCGCTTTCCCCGGGGATTATCAATTACGCTTGCAAAATTATTGCACAAAATAAAGCAGCACAGACAAGATAGGTATAAGTATATATGTACATATCTGTTTTGTGAATGTTTTTTTGTTCAGTGCTGAACAAACAGAGATAAAACATTGTTCATTCCGAGTACCAAAGTAAGACAACAACGTTCTTTACTCTTATTAGCATTTTGTTTATATCCAAGGTTAGGAATTGAGTGTGCCTATCCCTTTGTACAAGGTCGTCTTAGTCTCATATTTCAAAGGCAAAATTAGTTGGGTTAAACTCGTCTAAGGAAAGGTAGGTATATAGGCAAAGCATTTATTGCTTTACTTTAAGTCCTATTACGAACTAACAAATCTACTCTGCTAAGTTAGATGGTTTTGGATGTGTTAAATAAAGGTTTACGTACTTTTCAGAAAATTGAAGAAATTATCCTGAAATATTTATATTGAAACAAAACTAGTCCTTTAGAGATATATCATTGATATCGATATATGTTGATATCGATATATTATATGAATAAATCGAAATAAGTACAGCTATCACTATCGATTTCATATTACTATCCCCGAAAAAAAAAGAACCAAACACACATCTGGAACAATAACTTACCTCTTAACTCTAAGAACAAATCGGCCCACAAACTATATGACCCCATACATATGTGTGACCTTCTATACAAAATGTTTTTTATCCAAAATTAATTGACCTATAGCTTGTGCCAAATTATTCTTTCGTTTTATCCTTGTTAAAATACATATCACGTTCATAAAACAATAATATACACAGCAATATAACATTGTACGTAGGCAATAACTGTTGGCCACTTTTCGTCCTTAATTGAAAATTAGACCATTCCACACATAATCATGTCATTCCTGAAAAATAAATACACATATAAACGTATAAGCCCTGCTTATAACACATTCTCTTGAAGATTTGCTGCTTCAGCATAATATATACCTACAGGTTAGTGTATCTTCAGTATATACTCGTATATATGTAGGTATTATATCCTTTCGATAGCATTTTGCTTAAGAAAAATCATAAATAAATGAGAAAAAAAAAATGGAGGAAAATCAGATAACAAGGATATATAGAATTTTGTGCCGGTTACCCAATTAGCTATATGAATAGTTATATAGCTATATCAGTGAAGAATTAGGATTTTGTTGTTGTGATGGGGTATACTGGATTTTTCGTATGTTTTCTTCTTCTACACCTCTGCTTCACTCATCCTTGATTACATTCACGTGAATGGTTTCATCTCATCTCATTCAGCTAACTATTTTAGATCCAGGTTGATCCTTAATGAGCGAGAATACTCCAACCATCTATGATGCCTTGTATATGGTGATGGTTTTTTTGCTCTATGGTAATTGTGAAGTGCAACGATGCTGAAAACCAACGAACATTCCTCCAGACACTTCTTGGTCTGATGAAGATATGACAGACAAGTCACGTTCTTTGATAACGATATGTTTCGTTCGTTCGTTGACTTATACTTTATAAATATGTACAGTGTCTCTTTAATAATTTTGCCAAACCTCTCTTCTTTCAGTGCAACGTAAAATATTAAATTTTTAACTTCCCATAGGGAGTTATTGTAATCGGTCCGATTTGTCAAATTGAAATTTTTGATATTTCTCGACGTTTCAAGGTCCCTAGAGCCTATATCAATCATTTTTAGAGAGATGTCTGTGTGTGCGTGTGTACGTACGTTCGTACGTTCGTACGTTCTGGTACCATTTTTCGTCGTCGATATCTCAAGAACAAGCAGAGATATCGACTTGAAATAAATTTTGTTTTACAGATAATAACTTCGAAAGAAGCTGAAAGGGCGTTTATTAATATTCAATGAGACGTTTTTTTACTATAGCAGTTTAAAAAAGAAGTGAAATTTTTGGTTGGGCTCAAATATCTCACGAACAAATAATGCTATTGACTTGAAATAAATTTTATTCGACACATTATGACGTCATACAAATTTGATATGAATTTGGAAAAAAATCAATACACCGTTATTTTTTAAAATCAAAAAAACTAAAAAAAAAAATTTTATAGCTCGAATATCCTTAGATGGAAAAACAATATTAACTTTAAAATAATTTTATTTTACGAAAAATGTTGTTTTTGACTACTGGTGAAAATTTCAAAAAAATTCAATGGACAGTTTTTTTACAAAAAATTAAAAACTACAAAAAATTCTACCTAAAATTGGTATAAATGGTCTTTCGACTCAAATTTCTCAAAAACGGGTAACGATATTGACTTCTTGTTTGTTTTATTTTCTACATAACATAATTGTTCGCAATTGATAAAATTTTGACAAATATTGAATGGGCAGTTTTTTAACAAAAAATCAAAAACTGTTAAAAATTCTAAAGAAAAGTAGTTACAATTGTATTTCAGCTCGAATATCCTGAGAACGAACAACAATTGTGTCTTCTAAAATATTTTAAATTTTGACAAATATCTAATTGACAGTTTTTGACAAAAAATATAAAAAAAAAATAAACTAAAAAGTCGTAAAATTGGTTTTTGACTCGAATATCTTGAGAACGAGCAATGATACTGACTTTGCCAATAGGTATTTAATTTTATACATAATAAAATTTCTTACAGCGGATATATATTTGACATATAGCTAACTGACATTTTAAACAAAAATTTAAACAGAACTAAGAAAATTCCACATTCGTTAAAAAAACGCGTGGAAGTTTACCTCCTGGGTCAAGTGGAAACAACTTATACATCAACAATCTCTATAATATATGTGCATTTCGTAAATCTCTTCAAATAATTAAAATGCTTTTCAATCTTAAAATAATGATTGTTTGAATTTAACAGCTAAAGTTTGTTTCGCAGAAAATTTGGTTATTTGAAAAAAACTAAATATAAAGTTTTCAAGATCCCAAATGGGAAGTTATCAGTGTGGGTCGCGCCCAGCCTCTTTTTTTGTTTTTAATTCATAAGTGTAGATATACAAGAAAGAAAAGTAATTTAAATCTCAAAAAAAGCAATTAAATAAGAAAAAGGACGTTTTCCACCAAGTTTACCAAAGTTTTAGCCTTTTTTTAAGAATGAACAATATTACGACATAAAAAGAGTGGTTTTTAGAGTTATACTCTAGAACTGTAAATTGGGAACACTTTTTTAACTGGCGGCCATTTTAAGTTTGGTTTGGCATTTATTGTAGGTACATTGTTACGTCCAGGAAAATTGACTATTTAGTGTGCTTTATGGGCTACTGGAATCATTGGTCTGTACTTCTTTAAAAACGTTACAGTCATTGGTGACCGCTATAGAGCCGTGCAGATTACTGACTTTTCTTTCCTCAATTGAACAACCATGATGTACAAGAGCTGTGGTTTCAACAAGACGGCGCAACATGTCACACAGCTCGTTCCACAATTGATTTATTGAAGAAAACGTTTGCTAACCTCATACTTTCACGTTTCGGACCCGTAAATTAGCTTTCAAGATTATGCAATTTAAAGCTGCTAGACTATTTTCTGGATATTTGAAGTCGGTAGTCTACGCCGGTTTCGGGCTTATACCCAAAACGATCGACCACTTCGAGGACAACATTCGCAGCGGTTTTGCCGATATACGGCCACAAATGTTGGAAAAAAGTGATCGAAAATTGGACCTCCAGATTAAATTACGTCCAGCGGTGTTGGTCATAATTCCAAAGGGTTAAAAATTATTTTTGTTTTATTCCATTTCAAAGTTCTACATCTATAAAAAAAACACCCTTTGAAGTATTTTTTATTCATTATAAACGAACTTGCAGCCTTCCCTTAAATTTTTTGACAAGCCCCATGCACTCGTATATATTGAAAGCAGATTTATATAATAAAATAGAAATATGTATGTTCCCAAAATCTAAGCACATCAATACTTAATCTAGACGTTGGCCATTTAAAATAGCTTTTTAAAAAGGTCATACAATTATTATTATAGCCATTAGTTGTTATTCAAATTAAGAAATTATAGCCATCTACTTCTTATAAAATTTATTAACCAATTTAAACCACACTCTACCATAACCTACAAAATCGAATTCCAATTCGATTTGCCATTAAGTTTAATGTTCTCTTCCAAAACCTACATATATCTACCATACTTTTTTTTTGTAATGCCATTATTTACCTCCTTGTCCTTTTGTAATCGGAAAATAGAAAGGAGAGCCAATAATATGAGAAAAGCAAAACCCCAGTACGAGTATATATTTTCACTCATCTATCGAAATCAACACTAAAGATTCACACCTAAATGCCTACATCATGCTATTTATAATTTATCCCCCCCCCCCGCCTACCCCCTCCCGCTATCGCCTTTCTAAGTTTTTGGGATTTGAAGATTTTACTGAATGAATGAAATTTAGTATGAAACTTCCCAGACCTAAGTTAAGTATTTATCTCTGAAAACCACAAAATCCTTTTCCATGGTTAACCTCTCCGGTATAATCAATGATTAATGTCGGACAACATTTTCTGGCTATCACATCAGAGAAGAGTCCGAAACAGTTTTGTTATTTATGTCCAACACTACAATTATTCACATCCAGAAAGATGGGTTCGAAATAACTAATCACAGTAAGGGACCTCAACCGCACAACACTAAGAGGAATCATCAACAGGAAAACCCTAATTTCATTATTCATCTCTCCTTCAGACACACTATATATACATACATATACAACCACCATCTAGCCGTCCCGCATCACCTCTATACCTACTTGTATCCCTCTCTAACTCTCTGGCTGGTCTTACACTTTTAGTAAAACTCCAATGAAATCGTGCTAACTTTGGAATAATTTCTCTGGCGAAATGTGATTAATTATGTGTGTCCGTTCGGTTTTGCGTCCTGTGTTAGTTTAAGGATCAACAACTATAATAAATATATATCCACTAAAGGATAAAGTTTTTGTCCTATGCTTACTAACTCTCACGCAGCACAGTCACATATTGGCTAAAGGAATTTAATTAAACGTTTATAAACCATAAGAAGCTCTAACAAAACCCGACGGTGCCGGTGATGGAAATCCTTTTAACTTTTAACTTGCATTGTCCTGTGTATTATGGTTGGTTGTATAGATATAGTAAGGACATTATTGCAACAATTTTCATCCAACTTTGTTATATATTTTTTTTTTTTTTGTAGATACTTCCCATTGATTGTAAATAGACGATGAGTTATCTAAAGAAAATTTTCTGATCCTTTCATGTATGCAAGTTGCATGATGCACAGGATGCTGCACAGATGCTGGTGCACAGCATCTTACATTATACAACCGTTGTGTGTTGGGCGGCAAGGATAATCAGATTTACTTACTCTTGCTTATTATAGTTGGAAAGAAGTTGGCGAATGCACCGCAAGATATTTTATGGACGCGAAGGAAAATAGCAAAGATGATGTTATATGAACCATTGTTGAGGTCCTTTAGTGCATTTATATTTCCAAAGAATATCTTCGGAGTAGAATGTAGACTTTATGGCTCTCTCTCGATGTAAGAGAAGAGGTTCGAAGACACATAAAGGTATGTCTACAGTCGAGGATGATAGTTAGGAATTAATTAAGATTTAATATTTTGTCAAAAAAATGGTTGGGAAGTTGTTGAAAATAAAAAAATCCGTATACGCCCGAGTGGACTACTGTTTTACTTAAATGTTTTCTTTTAATACGACGCCTCAGAGTAAATCTTCTCTGGACACTAATCTTAGAGAAAAATTTATGAGTCGTAAAATGTCATTTATTTATCTCATAACTGTTTTTCACAATAAATAGGAGGAAAGTCGCCATCTTTAAAAAAAATATTGTCTACTGTTAGGCGCTTGTACATCAAGATTAATTATCTACTTAAACTTAGTTAAAAGTGAGTTACTGTCAACAAACTATTTTTGTCTCAAATTTTTTCGATGCCCATTGCACAGTGACTGAGACAAAAGATGGCCAATTGAAAATTCGTAAAAAGAACCCAAAATGTTCAAAACTCCTTCCAAACCTTGGCTGACTTTTGACTACACTTTTAATGTTTGAAAGTTTTTATTTTTTTAGCTCAACTGTACCAAAGTAGATGACAGGCATAAATCTGCCTTTTGCAATGTAAAACTTTACATCACCGTTATTCAATTACCATCCGGCAACCGACAATATGATGTGGCTGGGCTGACTGGCTGGAATTTATTTATTAATTTTCCTCCACAGCTGAATGAACGATTGTGTGCAAAGGAACGACTCAAATTGATTTTGAAAAGATTTATCCTGTCATGCGGTTGGAACACTCTGTTGTGATGCCACAGGGGCATAATTCAATTGAACAAAGGTGTTTACTCAAAAGGAGAGTGCTATATATTCTGCGCGTTCGCTCCCTTTGGATAGACAAAAAAAAAACGCCACACTTAATCATAGAAGTTCTTCCAACAACAACAAAAAAAATATGTAATCAAAAATAATTTCGGATAAAAGTTTATCCTTAAACCTTTAGCAAAGTGATGAGGCTATTAGTGTCCACGGAAGCGATTGAAACTATTTCCACTCAAATATAATGAACCAAAGAGGGCAAAAGACGTTGATCTCAAACAACTAAAAAAAAATATTTGAAAGGAGTGTTTCCCAAAGAAAAGAAGTAGTCAACAAAAAAAAAAAAAAAACTAGAACAAATAATGGAATTCCCATAAAGTTAACAATAACTATGGCTACCTAAATTGTTCACAGGATTATGTTCGAAAAACTTTTACAAACCATGAGAAAGCGATAACAGGCGCTAGCAGCGTCGTCGTATCATCTCATTCACCAGGAAAGCTTTCAGAGTGTTTAACAAAAAAAAAAAACTTAAGTAAAAATAAAAATTGTGAAAGATAAAAAAAAAAAAAGTTTAATTGAGAAAGTTGAGGAATTTCAATTAACCCCGGACAATTTCAATTTTGTTTTTCAGTTATCTTTCTCTTCCTCTCGGTATTTCGTATTTCGTCCGTCGTCGCTCGGTGCGAATCTTCTCAATCTCCTTACTTTTCTCTTCTTCCAGTCATTTGTTAGTTTTCTAAAGAATTGTTTCTTTATAGCCAGACTTTGTATTGTGTATTTTTCGTATAAGGAAGCATTTTTGAGGGTTTGAATTGAAAGGAATAAACTTAGTACGAGCCTTCGTCTTTCTCAGAACTTGAGGTGCACGTTGTTTTTTTATTTTTTAATCCTCTTGTTATTTTTTTGTTTGTTCTTTCTCAAATGGGTTTGATTTTGTTTCAAAACATAATGGAATTGTTAAAATGAGGAAAGAGCTGCAGTTAAAATCATTCTTTTGGGGAAATTCCAATTCAATTATTTACTCATCAAACCAATAAAGCTCATGAAAGTCAATAATTTTTAAGTGGATTTTATTTCAATGTTTTTTTTTTGGTTATGTTGAAAATTTAGGGCAAAACCGAGTTCGATCACTGTTTCCAACATTTGTGGTCGTACATCGACAAGAACGTAACGAATATTGTCCTCCAAGTGGTTGCTTGTTTCCGACTTATCGGCGTAGACTAGCGACTTCACATATCTCCACAGAAAATAATCTAGAGGCGGCGTTAAATCGAACGATCTTCGAGGCCAATTCACGGGTCCGAAACGTAAAACTATGCGGTAATAAAGCGTTTGTCTTTTACGAGTTAATCCCAATTTTCGTATTATCAAAAGTCATATCCTTTTACCGGTACAACTTGTTTTTTTTTTTTAAATATCACCAGATACAAAAAATCCGGAAACAGGTTATGTATATAATTTTCATACCCAGATTCACCAACAATCATCATTCTCGACTGCATCCTTTGTTATATGCACCTCCGTCTGATTGCACTTATCTGCCTTTTCACTAAACTTATTACCATTTCAAGTTGTCTTGTATTCAAAGCCCAGATGCCAAAATGAATTTCAATTACACCTTCCGTATATTATAGTCTTCACTTCTTTAAATCGTCCTTGCATCTCTCGTAAAATTTTTGATTTTTTTTTTGTTGCTATAGGTACTTTACTTTACCATAACCATCAGAAAGCATGAGCAATTCTGATGGATGATTGGAGTCTTAGATTTTATTTCATGGAATCTTGACATCGTCGTTGTTGGCGAATGTTGTTGGGAAAGCAATGTCATCCTCGATGCTATATTTTGGTCGACATCAATGGATCACCCTTTTATCCAAAGAGCATGTCCTTGACAGAGACGAAAGAGCGATGATGGTGTTGAAATGAAGGTACAGTGGGTTTTTGTCTCTTGTTGTTTTTTTTTTTTGTATTTTTCTAAAAAATGGCAATTGCATTCTGTCAAAGTTGTGGGGTTGGTGAGGTTGGGTGTTTGCTCGAGGAATAAATTGAAATTATTCCACCCATAGCTATAGATATCGTCTTAGTAGACGTATTTCCAGACATATCCTTTTTTTTCTCTACGTTTTTATATCGTGTTGTCTTCGTTGTAGATATTCGTCGATGATGCCACCGACAACGAGCGAGCAACCGACGACGACACGACGTAGTCATCGTTGTTGAAGTTCAATCCACTGAAGCAATCAAAAATTGCATAACGTGGTGTAAGGAATTTCAATGCACACGTCAATTGATTTTCTCATCTCAGGGTTTTTAATATCTGACACCGACTGGAATAGGTAATGTCACTCCCTGTCTTTCATTTTTGATTGAGTGTCGAATTATTATGGTTTTCGTTTCTTTTGTATATGTACATATATAGCTTCATAGATTCATTAATTGCTTACTATTAAACTTCACTCTTGTAGGTACTAAACTTTAAATCATGTCCCATTTTTATCTCACTTTAGATTGATTCTTTGAACATCACTTTGATGTTTCAAAGTTCTTCTCTAGATACACTTTAAGTTACCAAAAATTCACAACACATGCCATTACCCATTTGGTCGTCAGAAGGCGATTACTTGCCGCACACTTGACCCACCACTTCGAATTGCATTTGAACTTGGCAGAATCTACACGAGCAGAGTATATCCTGGTTCAGTTTGGTACAGTACGAAAAGAAGAAATCAAATTACATTGAAAATTGAGAATATCCTTCACTTGATACCCGTATGTCCTATTCAATTGTGTTTTTTTTTTTATTTTTACATGAGCATGCCTTAAAGTTCTGCACGTTGTCCATATGTATGAAGGTCCGTTGGGAATTTCAATTTCATTAGGTATGGCCTGGTTGAGAAGACAAAAAAAAAACAGAAGAAAAGCGACATGAAGCTCCATCAGCTCCAAACATCACCCACTTGAATTGAGTGAAAAAAAAAGTTTTTCCTGATCTCTATAGTTGGACGCCAGGACCACGACCCCCCAACGAGATGAACAACAGAAGTATGGATCCGGAAATCGATGAACTCGATATGTGACTGGAATTGTTTTTGGTCATATACTCGTACATAGATAGATGAAAAGGTCCTGAATTATATATTATTCTTTCATACCTCAGAACTGCCCCCTGTAGGATAAAAAAAAACAATGGTAAAAAAAAAATAATCGCCACAAGGATAAGAACATGTTGCCGAAAGCCCTGCAGACAAAGTGGGCATATAGGCTGACGAAGCCCATTCAAACAAAACGTACGACAAATCGCTTTGGAATAAACTTTGGTGGTTGCACCAATTGAAATATGCATTTCGATTCATTTGAATTTGACGAATGGACAGAGGTTAAGCCGTTTAGCAGGCTAAAGCCAGGATGTCACAGCAAAACCGCTTAATGGGTAAAAAACCTAAAGTCTGTATTGGGTTTTAGAAAAATTGACAGAGAAAAGTTAGATACTTCGAATGTACATTTTTTGTCAAGTCCAATAAATTTAAATACGCCATCCATACATTGTAAGCTTCTGCATTTTTTTTTAATTTGAATTTCATGGATATACATACTAATATACCATTTGTGCATTATTAGATAGTTTTTTTTTATGAACCAAAGTGAGGGAGTGAAGAAGTGATCATTTTGAATTTTATGTTGCAGTTTTAACACTTTATTATAAAATTAAATTTTGTAATTTTCGTCCAAATCTGAAAATCGTATTTTTTTGGTACTGAAAACTGCACCAACGGTACAACATCCTTGGTATATGAAGAATATACTATTATCGATTGCCATAACCAAAAAATATCAATAAATATGGATTCAAAAGATCTCCGCAAAAAAAATTGGAGTAAGGGTTGCCCCCATTTTTTAGATGTCGTCCCATTCGACTTCCACCATGACAATACTATGTTTTTCATATACAAACAAAGCGTTGTCCCATTGTATATAAATTTCTAAAAAATCGACCTATGCAAAAAAAATCTATGAATAATTAAATCCACAGCCCAAAGAATTCTTTTTATTTTTCCCCTTTTTGCCCTTACAAAATCAGCTGGTTCACCTATCTTCCTTACTCTTCCTATTTGTTGTCAGCATTCAGCAAGTGTCAAAATGAAAATAATTAATCCTCTCACTTTGACTACTTATTCTATGTTCTTGCTGCCTATCATCATTCGGAACTCTCCAGTCCTATATTTCTCGACTGCCACGCCACCCAGAGTGCCGACCCCGAAAGAAAAAATCGTGTTCCATAAGAGTACTCTTTGTATATGAAAACTATAGTACTATCATGGCGAGTTTTTTTTAGGGTTGCAGAGGTCCTGGTGGTGGCGCTGCAAAATGTGAGGTGTAAAATTCGATTTGTGGAGTCTTTAAGCGTCGAAAATTGGTGGTAGGGGCAAGAGTAGACTATTTTTTGGATAATTGCATCAAAAAAATATCAATAAATATCATTTAAAACCTCCATAAGCTCTCCGCAAAAAAAAAAGAGTAAGGGTTGCATAGGTAAATTAGATGTCGCCCCATTCGACTTCCACCATGATAGTACTATAGTTTTCATATACAAAGTAGTACTATAGTTTTCATATACAAAGGAGTACTATAGAAATTTATAAACAATGGTTGTCCTTCTTCAAAAAAAATGACTCTGAATGATGCCATATAGAATTTTAATTCTATACAAAAACCATGATTTTTTCTGAGCAATGTTACTGTGGTTCAAAGATTCACTTTGAATAATTCTGAACTCATGCGCATTCAAGAGCAATACACTTTCCATACAACATAATTATGTACATAGCAACAGATTGTTTTTTTTTTCGTTGGCCGTTCCTAGAACTTTTGTTTTTTTTTTTCTGGATTATTTTTTGCCATAAGCAATTTTTAGTCAAATTTCAGTGGGCAAAATATTTTATAAATTCTTATTAGGGGCGAGTTATAGCGGACAGGAAAATGGATCAGGAAAATTTTTCTGATGGATTATTTAGTAAGTTCTCGATCGATTTGAAACACGTAAGCTGAAGTAATCGATGACAAATGACAATTTGAATGCACTATGTAAAAAAAAAATTAATTGAACGTAGGATTTTTGATAAAAAAGCATTTGTTTATTTTCCTGATGCAAGTTCATCAGGAAAACAAATAAATGCATTTTTATCAAAAAACCTTTGTTCAATCAGTTTTTTTTTTACATAGTGCATTAAAATTGTCATTTGTCATCGATTACTTCAGCTTATGTGTTTCAAATCGATCGAGAACTTATTAAATAATCCATCGGAAAAATTTTCCTGATCCATTTTCCTGTTCGCTATAACTCGCCCCTTAGATTCCCGACCTGCAGTTCCAACTCATCCCTTCAAACTACATTTAAAGACAGAAAGCAGAAAAATATGTCAGTTAAAATGACATTAGACGTCAAATTATTTTTCACTTATTGCCACAAAGATAGATAGGGCAGCCGCAAATATAAAAGTTTTATATATCCGTATTACTTACATACCTACGTGTGTCAATGTGATAATTTTAGGAACTTTATTGTTTAACTTCGCCTATTTTCATCAGGCCGAATGAGGTTTGGTTTATAATTTCCAAATCAGCTCCCAAACTACTTCCCTTTCTATACAAAGTCACATTTCAAATTTGCAAGAATTTATAGACTCCCCCAAACTGCCGTGGCGACGAAAAAACATTCAAAGCAACGGGTTGTTATTGTTGTTTCAGCGTCGCATCCGAATGCTTCGCATTGGTCTGGGCAAACCTTTAATCCAACTCCACACTTCGTTTTCTAAACACACCCTTCATCATAGAGACTCGAACCATTGCCAACGTCTTTAATTAATCTAACCATCTCCTTCACACTTATTAACTTTCTCCAATTTATTTTCAACACATCTCTTTCACCCTATCGCCATTTTATTTTACCCACTTAGGAATAGAATAAAAAAAAATAATTGATCAAGCCGGCGGTCGACTTTTTCACAGCTTGTCCGCAAAAATTTTCCAAATTGTCATAAAAAAAAACTTGTTTCTAGTGTTTAAAATTAATTAAATAAGAAAAACAAATCAACTCTCAACAAATTTGGATATTCAATTTCAAGGTAATTAAAACAAGAAAAAATCACTTTTATTTTTTTAGTTGCAAATTTGTCTGCATTTTTTCTCCGGCCGCAACGACGCCATCTTTTTTTCCGTAGTGCGTGGTTGAAGAAAAGAAAAATACAATTTTCTACACAAATTAAAATAAATTAACGGTTATAGAATATTGTAAAATATGTGCATTTTCGTTGTTATAATAAATAAATGCTTCGCTTTTCGAATTTTCACTGTAAATAAATCACTTAAAAAAAATCATTGAAAGTTCGAATTTGCTTCTCTGGCAAAAAAAAAAAAAAATAAGTTTCAATATTTTCCTCTGTCGCTTACACGAACATCTTTTATTGATTTTATTTGATTCACTAGAGCTACCGGAACACGTTACGCCGTCCTCGTCGTATATCGGCTATCGGCCCCAGTGTTTAATGTGCGTTTAATTAACTCCTTCGGGCTCTTGAAAAAACTAACTAATCCTAGCACTAGATCCCTACGATTCCGCTGCCGCGCTACGTCCCCGCGTGTATTCACATCATACTCAACGAAAAATTCTTCAAGAAATTGTGATAACGAAAATCAATTAAAATTGCTCCGACCAGCCACACGCCTGAGTCTGATTCAGACGACAAAATGCCGGGCGCTGGCACATTCAAATTATTTATTGGGAATCTCGATGAGAAGACTCAAGCTGGCGAGCTGCGTCCGTTGTTCGAGAAATACGGTACCGTCGTCGAATGCGATGTCGTGAAGAATTATGGGTTCGTACATATGGAATCGGAGCTACAGGGTCGCGACGCAATACAGAAGCTAAACGGTTACGTTTTGCACGACAATCCAATCAAAGTGGAAGCGGCTAAAAGCCGTCGTGCCCCCAACACGCCAACAACCAAGATCTTTGTTGGCAATTTAACTGATAAGACCCGAGCACCAGAGGTGCGAGAATTATTTCAGAAATATGGTACGGTCGTTGAGTGTGACATTGTGCGGAACTATGGGTTTGTGCATTTGGATAGTGTGGGAGACATTCAAGATGTAATAAAAGAATTGAATGGACGTGTGGTCGATGGACAGCCGTTGAAGGTGCAAGTGTCGACGAGTCGCGTGCGGCCAAAGCCGGGCATGGGCGATCCGGAGCAATGTTATCGTTGCGGACGGTCCGGACATTGGTCGAAAGAGTGTCCACGTTTGTTCGGCGGCGGCGGAGGCGGAGACCGCGGCGGTTATCGAGATCGGATGTACGGACGTGACCCCTACCCACCACCGCCACCACCACCGCCATTCCTACGCGACAGGATTATGGATGGCTTTAGGGTAACATTTAATTTCTTTTTGTTTTTTTGTTTCTCTTTGTTTATCAAAATTTCATTTTTTATAAAAAAAAAAATTTAAATTTAATTTTAACTGGTATAAGGTATGTATGCTTAAAATAGGATAGTTTCAAAATGACGTATAGATTGCTTATACAATAGAAGAGATTGGTATGTTGCCTTATGGTGGCTTCGCTGCCAGTTTACGTTTCTGTGACCTCTGATAGCAGGAGTAGAATCCTCAAAAATCGGACAGGCCTTAAGAAAATAGAAAACGCTTTATCTTTTTTTTTTATAGATAAGTACCTATATGAATCCCAAAACACTCATTTTTATATTGTTGACATCAAAATTGAGGAATTAGGTTTACATTTACATTTATCAATATAAAATAAAAACTCTGAAAGTGCAAAGTCTGAACGTAAATACAAAGGAAAACAATTCTTGTCTTTTAAGTGCATATTTCCAACTTTTGTCTTAACTTCAAACTATCAATTTTTCGTAAATGATTTTCCGATATAATATGAGGACCCGAATGTGTACGAGACATATATATTAAGCTGTCTGCAAAATGCTTAGTTTTAAGCGATAATAGGTACTTAAAAATATGTAGAGTAAAGAGGTGGACATAACGCCAATGTTTCAAATACTGTAAAGGACATAGACGTATTTTTAATTATTTTAAGATTTCTAGCAACTGTCCGCTAAGGTCGATATGCACCAAGCGCTAATAAGTTCGTGAGACTCGTAAGTCAAATAATCCTTCCTCATTAGCTCATAAATATTTCCCATTGATGAGCTAAAGATGGACGTCTTGTTGAGTTATACGTAAGTCTCATGAGTGCTAAAACGAGTTTTTAGTGGAGAATCGGAGGTAGCCAGTTTCTACTTTTAATACATACTTGCATCGTCAAAATAAATTGCTTCCATTAAAGACAACTTCAATTGCCAATGAGGGATTCTCGTTTGTGGCTTTGATTTTCTTTAATGAAATCATCGATCGTTTACAACATCTTCGTGAGATGGGATTATTTTGTAGAGCCCTTCATAGCTCACTTGCGGAAATCGATAAAATTCTTCTTGGTGATATGAAGGGGAAAATCTTTTCTATCTGTCAAACTGAATCAAATCGAAGGTGGAGCAATTTAACCAACTGCATTATATCTAGGAAGATAAGGCTCACCTATAATAAAACCCGTACAAACGATCTTCTATAGGAGTTCATGCAGAGAAGTTGGGCATTTCTCACAACACGTTTTGCCGTAGTTGTAGTGACCAACGCGAAAGGGAAACGGTAATCCATTTCCTCTGCAAATGTCCTGCTTTGGCAACCATTAGAATGCAATCCTTTGGAAGGGCATTCTTTTCGAACTCAACGAGCTATCTGAAACGAATATCAGATATCTGATCTTTTTTTCTCAATGCGACAAAATGGCTCTGGCATACTCCGCTGTGAAGCTTCTCTGTAAACCGTTCCCTTTTCAATCATAAGTCAAATGAGTTATGGTATCAAAACGGCGCACTACAGCTCTAATTGGATCACAGGCTAGGTTGCCTTGAGATCGCCATTTCTACCTACCTAGTTTGTACTACATAAATTCAAGCAGTTTTTTTTAAATTTTTGACCCACTGTAACTAATTGTCAAAGAGAAGAAACAATATCAAAGTTTGCTCTAAGATTTGGCAACAAATTGTCAGGAACTCAATTGTTACAACTAGTTAGCTATTAGTACGATAAGTGACCATTAGGTCATTCAAATATAAAATGTCTGAATGTGCATTTACATACATGTAATTTTGCTTAAGATAAAAAGAAACATAGATCGCACTAAACGCAACAAGCACCTATTATTTACGTCAACAACAAAAAATAAAGATGGAATGTATACTAACAAAAAAACACAAAAATCAAAAGAGGAAACATTTTTAATATACACTGACGATTAAGACAATTTATGCCTTTGTTTTTGTTATAATTTTTTTTTTTTTTTTTGTCACACTTAACAACAAAAAAACATTTTAATTACCCTTGTGCAGAGCTCCGATTCATTGAAATCGAAATTGTTGTTTGAACAGGATTATGACTACTATGAAAGACGATTTGATGACAGCCGTGATCTTTTTGAGAGACGTTATCAGAGTTCGCGTATGCGTGATTTCCCTCCTCCACCGCTATCGAGACGCGAACCAATGCCATTGCCGCCAACATTGAGTGGCAGTTTGAGAGGAAGCAGCATATCACGTGGATACGATTCGATGTTTAGCCGCAGATCACCACCACCACCCACCAGAAGCAGCAATGGATTAGGCCGCTATGGGTAAGGCTGCTATTAAAATACTATTTCCTAGGATATCATTATTGTAATTTATTTTTGCAGAAGCTATGAAGACTTTAGTAGGGACTCATTTGACGATCGCATGTTGTCGCGTGGAATAAGAGGTCCGTCACCTCCTGGACGTCGCTATGCACCGTACTGAGACGAATTTTATTCAGAGGTTGACTGTGCAGCAAGTGGGGAATTTCGAAGTAGGCCACTACCGTACAGCATCATTAAGAATACCTACTCGCACTCAAAAACTTCGAAATATCGGACTGGGTATATTTAGGGAGACAACACAAAAACAAAAAGAACACGCATCAGAATTAATCTTAAAAGAAATTAATAGTAATTATATAATATAAAATGAAATACTATTTTTATTAAGTATTAATGGTAAAACAAAACGAAAAACACAAAAAAAAAAATCAGTTTTCAACAAAACAAATCAAAACAATACCACTCATAACAATATATTATTATAAATACATATTATATGTTCAAGTATTCAAAATTTTCATTTAGAAAAATGTATTAGTTTTTTCTTCTTTCTTAAGGGATGTATAAAATGTTAGTTTCCTAACCCTTATTGATCATGTTGTTCTCTGAGATCATCCTGCCATGATTTCTTAAGTTAATTTCTTCACAATTATTATTTTTTTTTTTTTCATTTTAAATAATTTAAAATTTATAATTTCTTCAAGATTACATTGAAATAAAAAGAAAAAAATAAATGTAACTGTACTGTGTTTACACAAATGTACTTATAATATACAACAAAAGTATATAGTACAGAGAAATATTATTAATTATGTGTGTATTTTCAAGATTATTATTGTAAAAGAAACTAAGAAAAACTAAACAAATATTTAGTGTATTTAAATAAAGGAGTAAGGTCATTTAATGATTCGTTTAATATGAGTGTCATTTCTTTGAGGAGGTTTGTGGGAAGGGAATTCGTAGTAGCATTTACTGTTTTTAGTTTTTTGTACGTTTTGAAATAGAGTTCATATTCAATAGAACTACTTGTGAATGGTACCTTTTGATCCAACGGTAATGTCGGCTTTTGTTCCGAATGTGACATGTTTTAAGATTTGACTGCTGTTTTTTAATTATTAGATCTGATATTCTTGCCAATCGATAGAATTCATAGTTAAAAAGTTCAGTTGTGGTCGCATATTCTTTTAAAAAATGTATGGGCATTGAAAACATTCCATGGCAACTGGGGTGTCATTTTGATTGACCGAATTCGAGCCAATAAGGGATCACGATGATGTGAGCATTGCTGAGGTCAGACTTATATTAAGACAAATGTGTTAACACAAAATAGATGGTGCTATTTTCTTATGGAAATCTTGTTTTGGAAATTAATGTCAACAGCAACGTTTCGGATGTGTACACCCTTAAGCCTTAACCAGGCAATTGATTAAAATTGTCTAAAAAGATAATTAAAAGTTTTTTTTTTATAATATTTATAAAGCCATTTTATTCGTTTAAGGGCCATTTGCTGAAACGAATCTTAAATATTTATGTTCAACCTAAGCGCTTATGTTCTACTTTTTCCTCTGCGTAAACTGTCACATAAGAGTTCATGTGGAACATAAGTATTTATGTTCTGTATCAGCAAATGGGCCTAAGTCTTTGGTAAGACGTATAATGAATTAAATAAAGGTCACGAAAATAGAAATAAAGATGGGTTAATATTTACTCCTATTGGCAAATATTAAACGTTAAGAAAAAGGTAACAAAACATTACGGAGGAATACGGTGTAATAAAAATAAATAAATAAAAATACGGTGAAATCGATACCATCTTCCTCTAAAGATTAAAAACAGGATTTAAAAGTCGGAAGCTGTAAGGAAATTCTATGATGGGGCCATAATATCAACTTCGTTAGCTTGTTTTCGTCCGACCACTTCAGTAATCCAGATTAAAACTATTGTATTTAATCCAATTTGTTGATCCTAAGTCAAATTAATATAAATAGATTAATTTAATTTTGTTTTAAAGGTCATAGGCGGTTATAGTTGAGCCTTAAGGTTCAAACGGCGAAAATATTTCAATTAAAAGATAAGATTTGTTCAAAAACACAAAACAGCGAAAATAAACTCATTATGTACAGTCAATTTGGAGAAACCTACAATAGATCGTAAAAACTACTATCTGTAGTAGTACTTATCAATTGATTTTTTATATAGCAATAACTAATACTTAGTTCCTTTCTTTCTTGATATTTAATAACTTTTTAAATAATTGTGTACTATAATGTAGACATGTGTGTACCCAATGCTGTAAGCATTTTGAAGACGATATTTTAACCACCATATCTATATCGCTATTAAAACCGCTTGAATGGTTTTACTGATAGCGGTTTAGATATTTTTCTTTCATACATTATCAAATCGTTCAATGATTAACAGCCACATACGTGTCAATCATTTTATGAACAAAAACAAATTGTTTAAACAACAACACCCATAGGATGTTCCTGTTATCATAAATTAATAATACGTATGATATCAGCAGAAATATCAAAGAAAACATAATTTTATGTAAAATATTTTTGCATTAAAAACTGAACCTTTATTTAATAACACATTTATCTATTCTTAAACATAAACAGAGAACTTTTTACATGTGTGATTATTAAATTAAGTAAATTGTACATAAAGATTTCAACCACCGTTTTGGAGAAGTTTCATTACATTCTTAACTATGCTACAAGTTCCTTCAATTGTCCATTTTCGTACATCTTCTTAACGTCAGTTCCTCCACCAATGAATTTACCATCGACAAAACAACGAGGCACCTAGAATTCACAAGAAAAAAATACATGCATCATAATCAGACAAAAAATCTAAAATTAAAAATGAATCACAACTTTTGAGATTTATCACAAAATGAAAATTGTTTGTTTTAGCTTATCTTTTTGCAATAGAAAAATTTCCATTTCATTGGTGACATTCACTTTGGTAAAAGTCAATAAATTTCACACTAAACTAGAACTTACACTTCGTGCTCCAGTAATTTCGCCAAGGACATCCTGAATTTCATCACAATCATTTCGAGATTCTAATTCTATCACGTGCATTGGGACGTTGAGTTTCTTGAATTGCTGTAAATTACGAATTAAATTGGAAGTTTTATTGGAGAATGATTAAAAAAAAGAATGTTACTAGAAACCTCTTTGGCCATGGTACAGAATGGACAATATGTCTTCGAAAAAATCACAACCTTGTTAGATTGAATTTGATTGCGAACAAATTGTGCTGTGGGGCTTGCCATGTCTACAGTGTTCTTTGAAAGTGAACCAACAACTGAACCCATGTTAAAAATTGACGCCTTGATCGGTTAAAGAAAGGCGACAAAAAAAAATTCCAAAATGAATTAGTTGGCAAGAGGAGAGCTGACGTAAGGTGAGGTGTGACAACTGGCTGAATAGAAAGAGCGGCTGCTGTTGTTTTTGATAAATCTTTTTTTGTGAGATTCAGATTTGCAATCTGGAGAAATTGCGAGTATTTTGTGAGTGAGAAGAATGAAAAAGCACAATGACATGAGAGTTTGCAAAAGAGAGGTTAAAATGAAAAACAGTACCAATTATTGGCATCTGTCATGCTATATATGAGATATGACATTTCAACAAAGTGCAAAGCTCATTTTGAGGTTATAAAAACGTACGGGTGTGTGTTAAGAACCAAACAATGTTATTAATTTATAAAAAAAAAAAATTAGTAAGCAAGTATACGCCCGAGTGAAATTCTACTCGTATATTAAGAAAGAAAAAAAATCAAAAAGCGGTGGCATTCACATTTTGATGATATTCACTAAAAAAATTAATTTTAAACATTACTTACATTAATATTTCCTCAAAAACCGAATCCAAATTTTTTAAGACAAAAAGTAACTGTCAAAATTAAAATTAAAGCAGTTTTTTTTTTGCTTAGAAAAATTAGTGATCTCTGCGAATGAAATGTAAAAAACAAGTTCCCACATCCCAGTGCTGAGTTTATGTTTGCTTTTCAATCATTTTGATCAAAAAAAAAATGCCCAAGCCGTTGGAGTCAAGACCTGATCTGATATTTGAATAAATTTACATTTTACAAAATTTGCATATAAGTACATAAAATTAAATGCATCAAAAATTAAAATTCAAATAAGTTTATCTACCCATTTTCAAGATATTCACAAATTGAATTTTTCAAAATTTTTATATGCAAAATTATTTAAATTGGAAAAGGTTTCGTGGGGCAGGTACTTATTATAATATATGGACTGCTATTCACGACTCATTTTCATACAAAAACCAAAATAAATATGGTTTCTCCGAGCGCTAATTGTACATCATCTTTTATTTGTTGTTTTTTTTATGTAGTTACATTTGTGTAACTTTAAGCCTTACTGCAAATTCATAGCTTGCGCAGCGATCGGACATTCTTCGATGTTTGATAACTTGCTTACTTTTTGAGTACGGGCCATCACTAGAAACCTTTATTATCGAAGGACTCCGTTGTTCAACTGTAAGATCTGTGAGTGTAAATCCACCTTAATTTTTACACAAAATAAAGATTACCTTTTGAGCAAGCAAAATTGAAAATATATATAATTTTGAAATTCTTTGTGTTATGTTCTATCCCTTAATCCTCTATTATTAAGAAAATAGAAAAAATGTTCATAAAAAATAAATACAAAAACAATTGCTATTTTTTTTTTCAAAAATTAGTTTTTCTTTTTTGTTTTATTTCATAACTTTCTTTTTGTGTCTTTTTAAAGACACACATATACACAGGACCTGACTGATTTTCTGATGACATCTAGTATATAATAATGTTTGTCTTATTTGTGAAACAATTTTAATGTTTTTTTTTTTTTCTTGTACACTTAAAAATTTACATTCTAATGGCGGGCAAAAATGGGATAAAAAGAAAAAGAAAAAAAAATATTTTCGTTTCAACTCCAACTGTCTCCAACTTTCAAACTTGAAAAAATAACAATGCCAAAGTTTCATTTAAAATTTTAAACTAAATCCTGGGCCCATTGCCAATTGACGCTGATCAATGCCAGCATTAAGAACAAATCCCGTACTGCTTGATGATGCTTTTTTACTACCCGAAATGATACCCGAAGCTACGCCCGAAGTTTTTGTTGTGATAATATCATCGTGACCCAACTGTTTGAACTGTGAACCACCGGAAGGGGGTTTAGGTGAGGAGGCTAGTGCTTTGCGAGCACCAAGCTCGCTCTTTGCTGGCCATGTGGGAAACATTGACGGGTCAATGGGCAGTGGTAGCTCCTTGAAGTAGGGGTGATTGAGAGCTTGTTCGGCATTCAGTCTTTGCTTGGGGTCATAGGTAAGCAGACCCTGCAGCAAGGATATGCCAGTGTCTGTTGTTCTTTTCATAAACCTTTTGCGCAGATTTGACACGGGATACTCTGTGAATTGTGAATTCTGGCTAAGCAGGTTCTTTACGGCGGGTAGGTCTTTGTATCCGGGCCAGATCTTCTCATTAGGTGTCCCAAGCTCCTGAAAATATAAATAACATCTTATAAGTAAAAATAAATTAAAGATGTTTAAAAGAAAAATTACCTTGAATATCCTATTGAGCTGATCTATTTCTGATTTACCAGGAAACAGTGGCTGCATTTGTAGGAATTCTCCAAAAATACAACCCACCGACCATATGTCAATTGGTGTCGAGTATTCAGGTGAACATAAAAGCAATTCTGGTGCTCTATACCAAAGTGTGACCACAAGAGAGGTGTACTTTTTAAGCGGGCTGCCATATTCACGAGCCAATCCAAAGTCACCCACTTTCAGGATACCTTTATGTGAGAGCAATAAATTCGATGTTTTTAAATCCCGATGGAGAATCCAATTGTCATGCAAGTGGCCAACAGCACAAAGAAGCTGTTGAATCAGACATTTGATTTCACCAGGAAAGAAGGACTGTTCTTTGTGCTTCATTGTCTCCATGAGTGACTTAAGGTCATGCTCTACGTAGTCCATAACAATGAAAATTCTATCCATATTACTGCCAACGACAATTTCCCTTACCGTGACAATATTAGGATGCTGACCCTTCAACAGAGTGTTAATTTCTCGTAGTGAAGTGATTGGAAAACCTTCTTTCTCCTTCTCCATTTTCAGCCGTTTTAGGGCTACAATTTCGTTGGTTCGCTTGTCTTTCGCACGATAAACAACTCCGTACGTGCCTTCCTCAATACGGTTCAAACACTGAAACTCTTCCACTGAGCGACAACCCTGTATACCGGGGAAGTAATTTGGCAGCTTTTCGCCTTTGTCATTGCGCGGGACGTCTTTGTCATCGAGAACCACATCAGGATCGCCCTTACGGGCTTCTTCTTCGGCGCTGGTCTTCATGTTTCTTTCTTCTGAACGTGACTTCGACCTTGATCTCGAACGTGATTTTGATCTAGAAATTGAGCGTGACCTAGATCTTGATCTAGAGCTGCCTGAAATCGATCTTGATCTGGATCGTGAATGTGACCGTGGGGATCTAGATCGTGTGCGTGATCGAGACCTGGATCGCCGGTCATCATCGACGTCCATTTCACTGTCGCTCTTTGAACGACTTGATAAATCGGATCCCGATAGTGATCTGGAGTTATTGGCTTTATGTTTGTGCGGTGATTTAGATAGGTCTCCTATTGACAGGGGACTCTCATCTGGCAGAACACCTTCCTCATCTGACAGAATACGCTTCTTCTTTTTCTTTGATTTTTCGGCAGCACCATTGTAGCTTTTGTGACTTCGTACATCCGAATCGCCTGAGGAGTCTGAATCACTATCATCATCATCGTCTTCATCATCATCGTTCTCATGGTGGCTATAAACGTCAAAGTTATCGGCATCCTCCTTGGATCTGAGATGCCTTTTTCTGTTCTTTTCCGATTTGGTTGATGAAACATCGCTGTCATCTTCTTCGCCTTCTTCATGTTCATCTTCATCGTTATCTCCATTATGGCTGTGTGCATCGGAATTATCTGAAAGAACATCATCTGAAACAATGTCGTTTTCCGTCTTTCGCTTTTTTCTTTTCAAAGCCTTTTCCTCTGCGGTTTGGTATCGTTTGTGACCACTTTTGTGTGCTTTTTCTAAACTTTGTTGTTCCGCCCCTCGTTCTCGTCGGAGCTCACGTCTGGCTTCTAGTTCTTCCCTAGCTGCTTCTTTCCGTTTTGCCATCTCGCGTTCTGCTTCCAAAAGTTTCTCCTTTCTCGCCACTAACTCTGGATCTTCCACCAAGCGTTGTTTCTCCTTCTTTTTGTGTTGTTTTTTCTTCAAAACCTCCTGATTTTGCTCAGGACTATCCATTACCTCAATCACCGGATCTTTCTTCTTTTCATTAGAGTTGCTCTCACCACGTTCGCGGTGATATTCATGACTGCTCCTCTTTTCGTGATGATTGTGTGGCCCTGAGGACTCTTTAACATATTTGTGCCGTTTGGTCAACAGCCTTGTTCGCAAATCCTGTTCTAGCATCTCTGCTTCTGGGCGAGTATCGTATGGAGGCGGTTCCATATAATTTCTCTGCTGTGAATGATAATCGTAACGCTGATGTGGTGGTTGTTGGTATTGTTGATGATGATGGTACATTTCGCGATGCTTGTGACGATTTTGATATTCATACTCATCTCCGAGCGTTCCTCTATCGTAGTGGTGGTCCCGACGTTGTTGTCCATGGGACATAGGTCTACCACGTTCATAGAATTTCATATAACGACGATCGTCGACCATCATTTCGCGTTCACTTCGGTACTTTCCTATGCTTCCGGACATACTCGCAGAGCCATCACTTTTCTCACCTCTTTCTCTCCTCTCCTCCCTATCTCTGTGATCACTCTTGTGCTTGCGTTCTTTGGAATGTTTTTTCTCTTTGCCTGATCGCCGTTTGCCAGATAAGTCACGGTGTACTGTTGCTTGCGGTGGTTTTATATCTAAGGAATCTGTGTCATCTTCATTTAAATCATTGCTAATTTTTGAAGAATTCTTCTGGCCACTACTGCAATCATATAGAAAGAAAGAAAAAAGAAAAACTATGGAAAATCATCTGTAGAAAAAGTTAAAATTTTGTTTGTTCTTGTCCGAGACTCCACATCGTTGAGTTCCCAGTTTTTGGCGATGATAGTTTTGGACGTGACCATGGCTGAATCTCATTGCTTGGTACCCAGGCTCGAAGCGTGTGTAATTGTGCGCAGAGTCCAATCGTGGTCCGACACAACGCAATGGCATTGTTAATATTTTAGTTTTTATCATAAATTTTAAATTTAATAAAATAAAATAAAAAAAAAATAATAATAATAAGAATATGACTTTGTGTGTGATAGATTTTAGAGTTTCCTATGAAATGTCGTCCATTTATATAAAACAACAGCTGGCTGGATATTCCTCCACATAGATATTTTAATCGAGTATCTACAAAGAAATCTTGATCAAAGTGTAAAAAAGTGATAATTTATTTATTTTTAACTTTATTACGAGTAATGTAAAAAAAAATATTAGAATTTTATTAAGATAGTCACCACCACAAGGATTTCAATAAACAAAAGAATAAAGTTATGTATCACGTTTTCATGTAAAAATTACTGAATATATAATTATGTATGTACCATAAAGTGAAACGAATGAAATTGAAATATTTTTTTGGCATCGTTTATTTGATGACCTTTTATGACCTTGCCAATATAAATAGAAGTAATTTTATGTTAAATACTGGGTCAACATTTATTTTGTTTGTGTATAAAAATAATATTTTAATCAGGAGGTTTACAGTGGCATACACATAAGTGTGACTTCGTTGAACATTTTGAATAAACAGCAACGCTTTTTTTACTTTTCTTTTTCAAGCCTACATTCAGTCACTTGAAAAATTCACTAAAACTCGATTGAATTGAATAGCTAAGGAGGGGTATTTTGTTAAAAGATATAACGCTGATCAAGATTTATTCAAATTTTGAATGATTTCTATTAATTTGTCAATGGTTCAAAATAACAAATAAAAATTTTCAACTATGACTTTCAGGGATAGTTGTAATCGTCTTTGTGTGTACCACAGTTTACCTAAAAGTTTGTAGGAGGACCTCGTGATTCGAATTGTAAGAAACTAAACAGTATTGGAAACTTGGAGGTCTTCAAATTACGAAATACATTTTGCTAAGAAAAAATTTGTTTTTTTACCAGCCAGGTAGCGGCAATTGTCACTTTTCCTTCTTCCTAGATTTCTTCAATTCAATCAGCAACAAAATCAATCAGTTATATAGTGAATTGAATCCGACTTGACGTTTAGACCTGGATCTGATTCAAATAGAATTTCTCGATTCGATTCGGTTATTATTTCATTTGTATGAGAGGATTCGACGATCGAATCGAATTGGATTCAAATTTTGTTCTAGGAATACAGATCACTGGATCGAATTGAATCAAAGTGAACTAAAACGGAGAACTAAAAGAACTCAGAATTATGACGTATTTTTTATCAAACTTAAGCAAACTTAAGAATTTGAGGACCGCATAGCCTAGGTACCAATTTATCATTTATAATTAAATTAAAAGGCTCAAAGTTGAACAGAACTTCTTGGAGAATTTTCTTATTTTTGTTTAATTCATCACATTTTCCCCTAATGGCCGAAAATTTCGCTCAGAGTAAGGGGATTTTTCGAACATTAAAAAATTTTCTAGATGGAACTCATAATAGGTGAAAAAAATTCTATAAAACGTTGGCTAGAGCCTTATATTGAGCTTAGCCAGGTCAGCATTCAAATTCAAACCTTCTTTTTTGGCCTATTAAAAGATTCACTGGAAAACGTTCAATTTTAGAGAAAAAAATTTTAATTTCAAGCGAATAAAAATGAAGCTCATAATAAAGTTGCATATGCTTCTGGGAAGTGCTGCACTCAACGTACAACTTAATAAAACCAAATTTCAAGAATTTGTTCTTTTTCTATTTTGAAAATGTAAACGGAGCTAAATGTTTGATTCAGCATTGTTCTCTTATAGTATAAAGGGGATATGACTTCCCTTAAAATGTTTTAACACATTAGAAGCGTTTAGAGAAATAGAATAGGAGTTAAAAGAATATAGCGATGCACATTTTAATTAATTTAATATTTTATTTATAGCGAACCATTTTAATTAATTTAAAAGATTATAGAATTTTTAAAATCATACTATTAGTGCTATAGTTAGTATATGTAAAAATCAATAGTTAAACTTAAAAATTTAAAATAATTTTGTTCAAAGAAAAGGAAACTATTCGCACCAATTTTTTGTGCTTGCGATATAATTTTTCTCTTCTATCAATAAGTTTTATATGATTTGGACATAGAAAAAATGAAATTTTGCTAAATTGTCTATTTTATTGTAGAATGTCACAAATTCAAATTTGTTATTACATTTTCAGCAAACAGAACTGTTTTTTAATATATTTTCAAAGATTTTTCCTCAATATTTAAAATGAATTTAATCAAATAAATGGAGAAATTTCTGTCATTTTCATTTTACGTATTAAAGGGCCCAGTTTATAGTAACATCAAATAATTCATTTAAGTAACATTTCGAATAATTCAGTTAAGTATCTTGTCCTTCATACATTGAAGTAATTATTATATTTTAAAAGAAAAAAAAAACTACACGAAATCAAAGAAAAATCAACTCTTTGAAGAAAGTAGATTTTTTTTTGAAGCTCCTGGGGCGTCAAACTTCAAATACAAAGAACCATGTAGTGAAAAATGTTCCTATGGTCAAATGAACTGTAGCTAGATGAGGAATTACAATTGGGTTGATTAGAGAATGTACCCATTCACGAAGAAAAAGTTCTTATTGTCGAAAAAAATTGATTGGTAAAAAATACAAGTTTAAAAAAAAATTTTAATCTTGATTCCAACACTATAGTCCCAGCACAGATACAGTGAAAACTCCTATTGCGGACAAATTCCCACGACAGTAAAACTTCATCAATTCCATAAATGTTGGTATCTCTTAAGCGCACACTCCTTTCCCAGAACGCGGACAACAATATCAGCTGAAATTTGTGAAATATAATTCACTCAGACTTTTTTGCTTCCTTTCAGCAATATATATTTTTTTTTATAAAATTGGAACATTGCTTCTTGTATACCAGGCTGAAAAAGTTTGCAAAAATAACGTTTTAACTGAAAACATGTTTGAAAAAGCAGAAAAGGAAAAATGCTATGAGGAGCAAAAAAGACAGTGAAAAAAATTAAATGAAAAACAAAACTAGAGCTCACAAGTTAAAGAGCGTTAATTGCCGTAAAGTATTTTCAAAACTATTTTTTTGGCTCCAATAAAATATTCTTTCAAATGAATAGTGAGAGTATTGCTATTGGAGGAAGCGTAACGATGATATTGTGTGAAACATTTTATCATGAAATTTGATGAAAATTTTTAATTTACCAAAAAATTGAATGGTTTCAAAGAAGGTGAAGTTGTGGTGTATAAAGGAATAGAGGAAAACAAGTGAAAAATTAAACAGTTTTAGTGTTGAATCAATTAAATAATTAAAAAAATTAAAAATAATGGGGCATATTCCATATTCCGAATCCAACTGGCCTCGAGTCTAAAGTTAACACACAGGTTAGAAACAGCAGCTATTTATAAAGAAATTCGCAGCTCTGTTTAGTTAAAAAACGGAATTCTACTATAATTTTATTACTATTGCCTGTGAACCCATTGAAACCCAATCCATTTTTTGAAAGATGTGAAAAAAACAACTTAGTCAAAGAGACAGCCGTTTTTAAAGTTTGAGCTCCAGTTTATCTTCTAAACCCGGGTCTAAATTATCTATGAATAACATAAACTCCAGGTTAGCTTAGAAGAGTCAAAGAAACAACTTGTCAGACGTAAATGAATATGCCCCAATGGTGCTTCAATTAAACATGACATCAATGATCAATGGTTCATTTATCATTAAAATCAATATTCAGAAGAGTCCATAAAAACTTTAGTATAAGGTTTTTTTTATGGTTTGATAACGCGTGGAAATATAAAAACCTGTGAATAAAATACTACCTTATTGAAAATGTGTCATGACTTGGAAAAGGATTTTGTTTACTTTGTTTTCTTTGCCCATTTCGTTGTGTTATCGTAAGAAATTATTGATCGATTTATGTCCTCCTTATTCGGAATATGAGTGATTTGATCATTTTTTATCCATAAGTGGTTATTTGCTTGTTCTGAAGACTTTTTACCTTATTTTACTTTTTCCTTTTTTTAACATTTATGTAGTTTGTAGTTATCTTCAAATTAATTAAATTCTTAAAATAAAAACAAACTCAAATCAAAAGAAAAAAATATTTGCTAATTACACATGTAAAAGGAAGAAGTATGGGAGGTTATTTTGTTAATGGACAGGCAAAATTTTGATTAAAATTTTTTTAGATAATCTTGTACTCACGATAGTGCAGATAACAATGGATAAAGTAGATTAAATAAAACTATATATGTACAATAAGGGGAGGATATTTGAATATTTTCTAATACGAATTGCTTGGTTTTTCATGCAAAATACTTCGATTTGTAAAAACAAATCTAAAAGTATAAGTTGTATTTGTTTTTTCTTTTGGTGGATGAATGAAATGGGTTAATTACTTCGTGTCAGTAGCAGACGGTTAACGTCAAACCCACGAAACAAAAAATAAATCGTCCTTAAAAATCAAATGAAAATCGATTGATAAAACAGAAAAAAAAACAAACCTACAAAAACAAAGTATCAACTCAGCCAAAATACTACATGTTGATTCAACAAAGAAAAGCACAAAAACAAATTGGTTATGTTATACCCCCCAAAAAAAAAAAAAAAACCATTAGACTTGTGTGTGTATTTCAAGTCGTCTGACCTGGGTTTAATCAATAAAGAAACATCTTACCCACATCCCCCTTAGTAACCTTAGTAAAAAAAAAAAGACATTTTTATTTGTACTCAACAAAGACTCACCCAAAATGATCCACATGGAGGAGTAGAAGTATCCAGTTGAAAGCAGCTGTTGTTTTATTAATTGCAATTTATGTGGCTTAATTAAAGTAAATGGAAGCATTCCACATGCGCCAGTTAGCTAGCTAGCGATAACTCTCTAAAATCTCATCTCCAGTTTGGTCGGCAGAAGAAACATTAATTTAAGTTTTTTTCAATATAAAACAAATTCAAATTTACCACCATATTATAGAATGTAGTCGCTTTTATGACGAGTTCGACGTCGACGATTTTGATTTTAAGCAGCGGCGGGGCATTGAGGGAGTTGGAAAGTGTTCACCAGCACCACACCAACACTGCCAGCTACCAACCATCCATTTCATCGTGAGTTTTATCGCCTTGTCGGCTTGTCGGGGGATTAACCCGAGTAGCATGATTTTTATTCGTTGCATTACTCTAAAATCGATTTTAGGTACACAAATTTATTTTATTTTTTTTTTTCGAAACAATACTCGTCTCGAGAAAGTATTTGTTTCGCATTAAGAAAGATGTTTTGTTTTTTTTTTTTTTAATTTTTATTTTAGAGAGATCGTGTGGCCATCGCGCGCATCGGTCATTGGACATGTACACACTTTCTGGCCTATTTGCAATGAAAAAACTCAAGTAAATTAAATATGCTTAAGATGAATGTAAATAATTTGTTTTTTTTTTTATTTATATATTTTCTTTAAAAAATAATATAACGTGTTTTGTTTTTTTTTTTCTATATTTGTGGCACAGTATAATATATTTTAGCCAAAAGCCAGGAACAAGAGAGGAGAAAAACAATTTTCATTTTGCTTCCGCGACCATGAAAAGCGATTTTGCACTCGAATTGAGATAAAGAAAAAAATTCAACAACTTTAATGAGATTCTTTTTTAGCAAAAATATTTTATTTTACTTTTCTGTCATTCATGCATTAAAAAATTAATATATTTAGTATTTTTTTTTTAAATATTAAACTTGCATCGCTTTTCATGGATTTCACGAAGCTAAATACCCACCTGAGAAAATGTGTATCGCCAGGGCTTCGAAGTTGGCCATCTTCGCTGCCTGAGTTATCGTAATGAGTCATATTGTATGTAGTTGATTTTTGATCTCTATTTTTAAGAGTGAATTTCTATATTATGTAGTGCAAATTCACTTGATTTAATATTTGAGAAAGTATTATCAACTATTTGTAGGTATAAATTAAGTAAAAACTTAAATTAAAATAAAAGAAAAACCACCTAAAAACGTAGACGAAAAAATTTGGCCTACGGATTAGGTAAACGTTTGACAAGTGATGGAGAAAATATTTTTTTTTTTTTTACAAAATGGTTGACAGAAGACAAAAGCGGAACGGGTGAGAGATGGAGTGCTGTAGATACAGAAGTACCAATATAAAACATCTGTTGCGGAATCGATTAGACAAAGAGGGGTGCTCACATCGTCTGTCGTACAAAAATAAAAAATCGGAAACATTCGGCGACAATACGTCGTACTTTTTTGTAAAAACCCGAAGGAATGGGACAACAAACAGGCCGTGGATAAAAAATTTTTTTTGTTGATGCCAACAACAATTTATGTGCTCTAGAGAATAAACCCAGTGAATTCCTGGGTTTCAGCTTACCAATGGCCTCGTTCACAAAGTTATCCTAAAGCAATCCAGATTGGTTTGTGTTGTTGTAAGTCTTGAGAAAAAACAGCTGATTACAAACAGCGGCTGTTTTTTCTCAAGAGATTACAACAACACAAACCAATCTGGATTGCTTTAGGATAACTTTGTGAACGAGGCCAATGACAGATAGAATATGACAAGCGATTGTTTCATACATAATATCGATAGTTTATAAAAAATATTGTACTCTGATGTGTTGTGCGAATATGTCTGATATTTCCATTTGTTGAATACACTTTTTAGTTTTTAAGGATTTATATAATTTACAGTAATTTCTTATTTTTACGTGGAAGTCGTATAATCTTGTAATCTTTCATTCATGGGTATTTCCAGAGAAATCTCTTTGCAAAACGATTTCCCAATAAACTTTGTTGTCATTGCATTTTATATGATAAATTAATTTTTAGCCAAGCGATGCCTTTTTTAAGATGCACATTGGGGCCTTAAATACACAACAACTATCGAATGGATTTTGACAAATATTATTTTTGATGAAAATATTTTTTTTATTTAGGGTATTCATGCAACGGCGGAAAACTCAGATAAACCTCAGAAACCAGATAGTTTTATCTCCGCAGGAACGAGCAGTCAAAATTTGTATGCAAAATAAGGGTATGCTTTAAAGAAAAAAACACAAATTGAAATGATGTAGACAAGCCCCAACAAACTGTTATTGAGAAATAATAAAACATTTGGCATTACTTAAAAAAAGATGACATTTCAATTCAAGAATTTCGTGATGTTGAATTATTTTTTATATAACAAAAACAACTTAAAAACTTAACAAGTTTAAGGCTACTTATATTTAAAAAAAATGCCTCGCAATGATAATGCTGAAAGAGATAATCCTTGTTTGAAGGTAAATAACTCTGTAAACTGATAAATAACTTCTGTTTCATTTTCATGTTCCATAGGAACAGGAGTTGTCGTACAAATGTCTGCACAAATATAATTTCGACCGGGAGAAATGTGAGCTGTTCTTTGCAAATTATAACAATTGTAAAGATTTTTGGGTAAAATCAAATATTCCATGTTTATGGTTTTAAATTCTAATATATTTCTCTTCTAGAATAAAGTCCGATCAGATCGTCGAGCAAGAGGAATTGCTCCATATATGCCAGAACCGGAGAATCGAGAACAAATCAAAGCCGAGTACATGAAAACAAAACCCAAATAAAGCTTTAAAATTTAATATATTTTTTTTAAGACAATCACTTAAGAGTTATTTTCACTAATTTCGTTTTCACCATGAATATCCTTTGTTTGGAAAATCTTCAAATTCGGAATTGATTCCTCCAGAAGAGCGCAGGATAACTCGAATTCAACCGACACCTTTGGATCGTCTAATATGAGTAGTTTTAAACTAGGTATTCTGTATAGACACTGCAGGCCGTTGGCGGTGACTTGTGTTCCAGAAAGATCCAGGACTTCTAACCGAACGAATTCTGAGCCTGACACTCGATCCAGACACCAATCGTCGAATGTCTTTACATTGTGAAATGAGAGAAACTTTAGGTGTGGCAGACACCGAATGTTCTCTAGTCCCTCATAGTAAAGAACCATGTTGTCACACTTCATAGCTTCAACCTTCCATGCCGGATGGAACTTCGTAGGCAGATTGTATTCACCATCCTTGTCGATCTTCTTCCATTCTTTTTCGTGATGGAATTTCACTGTACCTCCGCGGAAAATAATAAAATGTGCCGCCGCTAGCTCATTGCCAAGTTGTTCATGGCGCTCGGACACGTATTGTTGGAGATATCTCTCAGTTCGTTCTTTCCTTTGTTCCCACCAGCTTTTCAAATTTGATGGACTTAGATCGAATGGTTTCTGCATCATGGTTATGTAGTCAGAAGTTTGTTCCATGTCAGCAAATGTTTTTAATTTGGAGTTCCAATCACCTGGCCGATCTCCGATTGGAGTACGCCATTGAAGGTTTTGCTTTGATTCTGCGATTTCACGTTTTATTCTATCGGGAAGACGAGCCTCGTTGGGGTCGAATTCTCTATAGTTGATGGAAGCAACATGAATGTGTTGTACCATTGGGCGGGAGCGGAGGAGCTGCGTTGTCTTTCGTAACATAACGAAGAATTGTGGTTTGATTATATTTAATTAACTTTTATGAAAAATAAAATACTAAAAATTGAAAGTATTTTGTTATGAAAGAGGAAGAGAAAAAGAAAAAATAATTTTTGAAGTTTGTTTGACGTTTTAACATTTTTAGTCAGAGTGGACGAAAGAGTTTAACAGGGTGATAACACAATGTTTGAAGTTTCTTAAGAGTTGTACATTCGGTAAATATTTTGAAACTGAAGGCTTTCCCAAACCGAAACAACAGTAACAACTTGTTGCTTTCATTGAAATATGTTGATTTTGCCGTGGCGATCCACAATTTAATATTTGTGCAACTAGACCTGAGTTGTGGTTCAACTTTGGTGAAACCATAGAATTCGCTTGTATCATACACAAGAACTTTGAACCACCTTTCAGCAAACTAACCTCCTCATTTTGAAAACAAAAAATAAATATTTTTGCAACTTGAACTAAAGCAAACAATATTATATTACCATTTCAAAATCGAGTGTCAGAAATAAAGTGTCGTATTTATAAATCTGGTCTAACTTTAGACAACAGTTCAACTTTGGTAAATGTGTGTTTATGTTTATTTTTACACTTTTGGCTGAAATTAAGACACAAGAGCCGGTAAGAACCTTTCATTTCGGTGAAGACTTAAGGTAGAACTATAATCGTTGAACGTCAGCTGAAGTGTTCAAAGGAAACGAAATGAATACGAAGAATTTATGAGACGCACCCATAATTGCGATTGGGTGCCTTTCGTTAGTCTTCGTTAACTTTCGCTATCGATAGCAGAGACCGAAATTTCAGAAGTTATGAAAACAAAACTTCTACTTCGTTATAATAAATTTTGTCATTGTGATCAGTAAAACTTTATTTTAAACAATCTGCAATTAATACACAGTACTTTTTTTATGAACGAATAGTGCGCTGTAAATTTCAGTTCTGACGCACTATTTTCAAAAACGTTCGGAACACCTTTAAAAGGAGTGTGTTGTGGGACTGACCTACATAATAAGTCATCACATGAACACATCCCTAGCATATAACGAATGACATGACCAAAACAAACCCCAATAAATTAATTGAAATGTCAACTTAACATAATTCGCCTTACAAAGTGCAATAGTGCATCGAAAATCAATTTTTATTTCCTCCCACAAAAGATAAACTATAAAAATGAGTGCAATACCCTTTGAAATAAAACTAAAGCGCGAAAATAAAATATACTATGAAGGAGTAAGTTCTGTAAAACCAATTAAAAAAAAGACCTCTTCCAATAGAAAGTCGATATTTTCACAGGAAATGCTTACAGGAGTCGTCCAATTCAATTGCCCCACAGAGGCCAAACATGACGGAATCTATTTGTCCATGGAAGGAATTGTCAATCTTCAGCTAAGTACGAAAAATGTTGGCATTTTCGAGGCCTTCTATAACTCAGTTAAGCCCATCCAATTGCTGAATACCAATTTGGAATTGAGTGCTCCAGGAAAACTAGCTCAAGGTCTATCGGAATTTCATTTCGAACTGCCATTGGTATGCACAAAGGAACCACGAATCCTTTACGAAACATATCACGGTGTGTTTGTGAACATCAACTATCAACTGAAGTGCGATGTAAAAAGGAGCTTCCTAGCCAAGAGCCTCCAAAAGACACAACAATTCTGCATTCAATACAAGCCAAACATTGTGGATGCCAAGAAGGCACCACCGACTGAAGTGGCATTTAGTATAAGTCCTGAGTCGTTGCAAAAATCTGCCAAAGAGAGAATATCAATTCCCAGATTCCTGATCACAGGCAAGTTGGACGAAACTGAGTGTTGTGTAACAAAGCCAATTACTGGAAATGTAGGAAAAAAATAACTTAACCCTCTACAAAGAGTTCTTCTCTAACGTTTTGGTTTATTTAGGTATCTGTCCAGCATACTGAAGTAGCAATAAAGTCCATCGAAATGCAACTGGTTCGTGTAGAAACTTGTGGATGTGATGAAGGTTACTCCAGAGATGCCACTGAAATCCAAACCATACAAATAGCTGATGGGAACGTCTGTCCACAACTAGAGATTCCAATCTATATGATTTTACCCAGATTGTTTACTTGTCCGACCCTGATTACGAAGAATTTCAAAATTGGTACTGACTTAAAGTTCTTCTAGTTTTTGTTTTTGTTATAATTGTTTATTCTTCCCCAGAATTTGAAATTAACTTGGTGTTCATATTCAAAGATGACTATGCTGTGACGGAAAATTTCCAAATTGTCCTCAAGCGAGTCGCTCCACCTGGGGAGTCGAAATTCAGTCGCGATGGCTGATAAGTGGTTCCACTCGATTATGATGTGCATGAGTGTAATGTCTATGTGTTTTCAATTTTTTTTTTGTTAATCTTAAATTATATGTATCCTTTTGTATTAGGTGTTAAAATTTATAACCAAGTGATGACTTACATTCGTAGGAATAATTAATAAGTAGATAAAATTAGAAACAATTACTTCCAATTAAACAAGTGATTTTTATTTATTGAAGACTATTTTATTCATCATTGCGGAAAGTTTATAGGTCAAAACTGCAGCTCATGGGTCATGGGTACAATATCTAAGAATTCACAGAAAAATCGCATGACCTGGTTGAGACGTTATAATTTGACTGAACTCGAGTTTTTAACATTTTTGAAACTTTTCTTTTATTATTTCTAGAACATTGTATATCAGGAGTTCAATTTTAAGAAAATCATTCGGTGAACAGTTATAAATTATTATAATTTTTTGACTTTCATTCTTTGAGAATTTGAGAAAATTGCATAATTTGTTTATGCTAAATACATATATTGAAATTTGGATTTCTATCTATCATTTACAGAAAAAAAAAGAAAATTACATTAGCCGTCTCGGCTTCAGATTTTGGAACTGTTATTTGTAAATCATAATTTGCCCTGTTGAAACTAGGAATTTCAAAAAATCCACTTATATGTATTAAACTTTTTAATTAAATTATCTTGTATACAAAATTATCTTGTATACATCGTTTTCTGCACTACACATTTTAAGCCTGGCAACCCAATGTCTTGAGTACATTTCTCTATAGAAGTTATGCACAAATAGTTCATTTAGACACTATAGCTTCTTTAGACACTCGGCCCTATCGAGGTAACCGTCGGAGCGTAATTCCCTCCGAAATTCTATGAGTCGGAGACATTTTGCTTGAAGGAAGTTCTCCGATCAGCTGATGGGAAATTCTCGACGAAATCAAACACATGTCGGAAGCACTTCAAATCTTTAATATTTTCTTTGAAGTCATCCGACAAGTTCTTG
Source organism: Syrphus vitripennis (assembly GCA_958431115.1). Classification (NCBI taxonomy): domain Eukaryota; kingdom Metazoa; phylum Arthropoda; class Insecta; order Diptera; family Syrphidae; genus Syrphus; species Syrphus vitripennis. The sequence goes on from OY288109.1 coordinate 10,979,488, forward strand.
GCACGGAAGTTTCTCTCTTTTTTTTCCGATGACAGTTACTTCGAACCGAAATTGAATCTCCGGCGGCGAAGGATGCGTTAACTGCGACTATCTAAAAAATTGCCTGTTAGAAAAAAGAAAAAGTGAAAAAGAAACTTTTAAGAAAATACCAAATAGGATTCTTGTCCGATTTATTCCGTATGTATAAAAATGGATGTTTTTTTTTGTCATGAACAATAGCACATACCTACATTTATGTAAAGAAGATTCATAAATACCAACTTATCCGATATGTGACGCTGGAGTCGAGTTATTAAGAAAGAAAATGGACCCGATAGGTGGCGTTGTAATCAAGCTATTAACAAATTAGTTATTTATGATGGAATAACTAATGCTGGTTCCGTGCCAAAAAAGTAAGCCCCAAATTATTGGCTGGATAGGGGGTGCTGCTGTCTATTTTTATTAATAGTGTCCACTGATCTATTATAACAATAAAATTCTACAACAAAAAATACAAAACAAAATAAAATAAAATAAATTAAAATAAAAAATTTTCTTCAGAAATCAAATTTAACGGGAAGGAGCTGAATTTTTTTTCTTAAAGTGAAAAAAGAGTTTTTAAAAACAGAATAATTTTGAAAAGAAAAATATTCGAGTGAAAAAATCGCCTTCATTTGACAGAGCAGTCAGTTTAAAGAAAAATGCGTGTATTAAATAGACCACACTTTTCGGTTTGAATTTCTTATTTTTTAATAATTTGACACAATAATTGGATAAATTTCACCCCCCCCCACAAGAACAGAAACACATGTTTTAGTAATTTAGTTCAATATTCAGAAATCATGTTAAATTACATAGCTCTTAGCCAATAGAGGCGCTTAGAGCTGTTTTCTATAAAGCACTGTACTGAGAAATTTAAAACATCGCCAGATACCGGTCTTCTTCGCCAGCTACGCCATTTTCCTTCCTGCTTCCGACTATTATTTTTTGAAATCATGCTCTTTAGCTGAAATCCCTGTCACTGCACTGCGTTTCAAATTAAAATGAAATTGCATCGTATGTCCGATGTTGGTACAGAAAGTTCACCCAAAACTTTTTCATTAAAAAAAAAAAACATAAAAATACTCCTATGTACATATAAATACTTTATTATGAAATGGAGGTACATATGTGGACATGGATTTGACCATAAAACGTGCAGGATTATTAAACAGAACCAGGACACTGGTTTCTTGTCCCATAGTGGCCAATTAATCAGAAAATTTCTAATTAAATTCTCTCCAAAAATACATGGACTATGTGAAGTGAAATTTATGTGGATTAAAGCCACATGGTTTTATACCCCCTTACCACCACCTTCACCTTCCTCACTTTCATCCAAGTTTCTCAATCTAATAATCAATTTTTAGCGTAAATAAAGTTTTTTTTTCTATTTTGCATCATCAGAATTTTATGATAGTGTTTATGTATATAGCACAAAAAGGAGTAACTAACCAAAGTAATTTTTGTGGACTTAAGTCCTTTGTCCTGTTGTATAATATTTGTGTGTGTGTGCTTTTATTTTTTTTAACATTTTGTTCTTGGCCAACTGGGGAGCAGTTGGATTTTATGATTCTACCAGAGCAACCAAAGTATGGCGTTTGAGAAAAGGATACAAAATTATGGTCACCGCATACAGTGTGATGGGCTAAGGAGTCTTATGGGAGAACTTTAGAATTGAGATCCTTATATAAATATATATGTATGCTCTGACAAACACACAAACGCCCACTCCAACCAAACTCATATGAACACGTCAGCCAAAAGTATCACAATGTGCTCCCTTGAGTGTCGCCAAGTGATATACTTGAGAAAGAAATCTAATTTCGTTTCAAAATACCATCTTATAGCTACATACCTACTTAATCCCTTGATTCTGTGTGTTAGAGAAATAGAATTGGTTCATTTCGAAGTGATGACGAACAATTAAGTTGGTAGAATTTGTGTCGAAACGAAAAAAATAATCCTAACTTTATTGCAGATGATTCTTATGGGATTAAGGGACAAAATGTTAGATAGGTACCTTTACAATTGGAATTTGTTCATAATAATAACGAGTAAAAGAGATTTTATTAAGATAAATACCTAACCTTAAATTAAATTAAATTAAAAGTGGATCCTTGAATGAGCAACATGATTATTATTTTCAGTTTGTCACTGCTCCTTGAAATTTAATAAATTTTCAAAATGACTGCGATTTACAATGACTAGTGAATTTTATTTAAAGCAGACTTTTAATTTTCAATATAATATTTATTCTTTTATTCGTCCTTCTTAATTCTTTTCTCTTGAAGGGAAAAATTGTTCATTATTAAATATTAATATGAAAGTAATTCTGGTTGCACTTGCAGACCATTCAACTAGCAGACGCCACATTTTTTTTATTATTATTTTATCATCTCTAGTCCATCATTGTCATCCTTTTTTCCACATCCTTTTATTCCTCAAAGTTCACTCTATATGCATTAAGATCTTACATAATTATGTACATAATGTAAAAAAAAAAACATATTCAACAAATATAATTTTTACTGTAAATTCTCGAAATATTGAAATTCTAGAATTGACCGTTAAGACCTGGATTTTAAAAATTAAAAGTAGTAGAGTAGGATTTCAACTCTTTTTTTTTAGCACTCCCCACTGACCAGGCAAGCGCCAATGAAAATACGTTAGCGTGGGTTTCAATGAATTGTTTAACAAAAATATATTTTTAAAACTAAAATTTAGAAATACTCATGGCTTACATGGCTGTAAAAGTCCTGAATGGAGCACGGAAACAATTCTAAATTTAACCAATGCTGCCGAAAAATTCGTAAAAAATATATTTCTGTTGGTAAATTCTAGAATATCCTCATTTCGGGAATTTCCAGCAAAATAATAATATAATAAAAAAAATGTTTTACTATAAAAGTACCTACGCATTAATATGTACAGACGGAGCAAATTAAAAATATACATATGAGTATATAAAAAAAGGCTGATATCACATTATACCGTACAACGTCGCGTCGTAGGTACCTTGTTCCGTACAAAATGCAATAAGCATTATTTTCCTCTCTACTCGAGGAAGAATGAAAATGTGGAAAATTCAGAATTTTCCACATGTTGAACACATGAATGTTGTTGGTTGGTGCAAATGCTTTTGATTTCCTTCCTCTGAAGAGAGTAAAACAGAAAAAAAAGTCCTTAACAATAATAAAATTATGCTAAAGCTGTTTAAATCAGGTCTGTGCAATGTGCACCTATGTTTTATATAAGGGCTGCATTATGCTCTGTGTCCTGGAGGTGGATGAAGATTATAATAATTTGAAATAAATTAACTTAAAAAAAAAATATTCCAATAGCAGAATTATGATGAAATTTTAAATAGCAGGGCCACTACTCTGGCGTATACTTGTTTTTTTTTAATATTTTTCTATTCGTTTTGCTGGCTCAGTCTCAGTCGCTATTGGTTTCGTGTAAAATTAAATCAAAATTAAATAATGTCTGTAAACTTCGCATAACAATGATTTTAACCTAGACTAACGGGACCTTAGCAGACATTTGCATAGTTGTTTGCATTTCATTACAGATTTTTGAATTCGCCAAAAAAATGCAAATTTTTGTTGAAAAGTAGCAAAATATTTTCTGTCCCACTCACACAACTCCGTTGCGCCAGGTAGCTCACATTATAAACAAGGAATTTTGTTTTTGAACCGCGAGAGTACAAAATCAGGCAAAATTAAATTATGAAAAAAAAATTCGGAAGTAAAATTGTTTCAAAAAATACTAATTTCAGGGATCCCAAAAGGGATATTTTTTGAACAAAGAGAATAAAAATTGCTCAAAAAATAAATTGTGAAAAAAGAGGTTTTCTTTTCGTTCTAAAAAAATAGTTCAACAAAAATGCCAAAATAAGTTTTGTGGAAAAAATTCTTGGTAAAAAAAAAAATCGACGGTCAAAAAACAATTTGTGAAAAAATTCTTTGAAAAAATATTTTTGATTTTGTTTAGCTTCAAAAATAAAGGTACCTGTTATATAACAGTTAACACAAAACATTTTTGATGATCAAAAACAATTTTGATGAAATTTTTTCAACATGGTTTTGCAAGTAATTAAAAAATAAAACTATTTTGGTCAAGAAATATTTTCCAAAACCTGTTATTTACAGTACCTGCCATATAAGCGGATTTTTGATATTGGATTTTATGGGTCCCATATCAAAATTTTCAAAATATGCATATTTAAAGAACTATCCATTTGCATTTCTCTCGTATCCTTATGCCGTTGGGGTATAAGAACACCTTACTTTCTGACTTTACATTTAGAACAAAATTTAAAAAAAATCAAGTATACGCCATAGTGAACCGATCGGAGATATCTATAATCCCATTTATTTACAACTTTGACTATTTTCAAAATTAACTAAATTCAACAAACTCAAACTAAAACAACAGTCTTAAATTCAAATGAAGGATGTAAGCAACAATTTTATCCCTCTACATTAGTTTACGGTTATGGAACGAAAAATAAAAATGATAAGTTCATTTATGAGCAACAGTTTGCCTCTTCCATTATTATAATAACAGGAAACAAATGGACCATGATAAAATTGATAAAATCGATGTGGTAACTAAATGGTCTCAAAGGACTAAATTATACTTTCTCGTTTCGTTTCGTGTATTTTTCTGCTTCTCCAAATGTTGTCTACACATATTTGTATACCTACCCATATTATAGTATATAAATGTTAAATTAGATTTTGTCATCCATCCCTTGTTGAATAATAAGGATATAACCAAGGATGAGAATTTTCTTCTATTTCCGGTCTATTAGCATTTCAATATATTGCTACTTTTCTGCAGAAAAATGCTAAGGATTGTTAGAAATTTTGTTCATCTCTCTTCATGGCCGGATAGGAGGGATGAATGGGGGAGATACTCTAAACACACACAACAAGCCACTCAGAGTTAAAGCAACAGAGTCGTTTATTTTTATGTGTCGTGTAAATGTTTTGTGAATATAGCGCGTTTCCTAACCCAACGATTATTATTATCTGACACACATGCTATACTCTTACGTACATATATATACATTCTTACCTGGTGTATAATACTGTTTATGGTATCATGGGACACATTACGAATTCGTTTGTCATAAAATGTTATTTGAATTTTCGGAAAAATCCAATAAATCGGTGAAGGACCTGCGGCTCTGGTTGGCTTCATCGTCGTCGTCGGTTGGGACAAAGCAAAACGATGCCTAGGAATATATGAATTACCAATTTATACGTAAAAGTAATAAATGCCCTTTGAATTAATGTGATAGACGTGTATGTGTTTCGTATGTATGTACATATATGGTTTGTGGTTTTGAAATTATAGGTATATAGATAAGTGTAATCTAAAGAGGACATTATGGAGTTTAAATTGCAATTTAGATAAACCGATTACACATTTAAATATTTGATCATGGAATTGCATAGAAAGGATTTTGGACAGATTTCCATAGAAATATAATAGATAATACGTATACTTTCATTTGATTCATATTTTATTGGTTTTATGAAAATGTCGTAAAATCAGAGCAGAAATGGGATTTGAAAATGGATTTGCTTACAAGACCAGATGGAACGTTTTTTTTTTTTTTTTAATAAGAAGATTTAATTTTGATTTTACTGTTTTTTTAGGAGGAAGAATTTATTTGATGTGAACACTTAACATATGTTTCAAAATCATTAGAAAAATATTCATAAAATTTACGTAAGATTGTTTTTGAAATTTGGCTTAAAGTTAAGCACATCATTATAAGTAAGCATTAGGAATTTTCATACTTTTTCGTTGAATGGGTTAGCTAGGTATTTGGTCAAAAGCAAGTTCAAATTTTCAGAATGAATTGTTATTATACATACATATTTTTCAAACTACACTACAAATCAATTTAGAAATATTATTGAAAAGACAAATTTTTAAGTCAAAGACTTATCTTCTTCTTCAATTTTATTAAAACTACGATCTTGGAGGCCAATTCAATAAACCAATTGTGCCACGAGCTGTGTAACAAGTTGCGCCATCTTGTTGAAACTACAGCTCTGGCATAACATGGTCGTTAAATTTAGGAACAAAAGTCAATAATTATGGCTCTATAGCCGTCACTATTGACTGAAATGTTCTGGCCAGCATCTTTTTTAAAATTACGGACCAATAATTCCACCAGACAATAAATCACACCAAACAGTCAGTTTTTCTGAATGTAACGGTGTCTTAACATACACTTCAGGATTATCTTCACATCAAATACGGCGGTTTTGTATTGACCTAGCCTTTCAACCATAAGAGAGCTTAATCGTTAAAAAAAATCTGACCAACGGCCATCTTGTTTTGGGTCCATTCACGAATCTACGACTTTCAGTTCAGGCTTTAATGCATTCATATTAAAATGCAAACCAAACAATCAAACAGATCGCAAAATGGCCGCCATTTAAAAAAATTGTTGCCAACTGAAAGTTCCATCATCATCATCATCATCATCATCATCATCATCAACAAGTCTCTTCACCTATCCCGGTCTCGAGCCGACGCCGCCTTCCAGTTGCGCACCCCAAGGCTTCGAACGTCCTGGTCTACGCCATCTCTCCAGCGCAAGCATGGTCTACCACGCTGCCGTCTACCATAGAATGTAATATAAAGGACTTTCCGAGCCAATTCCTCTTCGCTCATGCGAGCTAGGTGCCCTGCCCACCGGAGCCTAGCGAGCTTAATTTTTGTCACTATGTCTGCTTCAAGGTAGATTGCATACAATTCATGATAAAGTTCCATACCACTGAATAAAACAGCATAATAAATATTCCAAACTTTACCGAATTTTATTGTATCTACAATTCTACAAAAAGTATGTCTATAGAAATATGGATTTACAGAATCTTGAAAAACAGATTTTGGGATTTACAGCATTATGTTCATATAGAATTTTTGATGCACAGTAGCGTGCAAGCAATTGGAAACGTTTTCTCAAGGTAGTTGTCATGTCTGTCTCGCTCTCTTTTTCAATACTTTTTGTAATTTTATTTATTTTTTATTTATTTGCTTTACATTTTGTTGCGTCGACTGGCATTGGATTAAATTAGACTGCTAAAACTCAGGTTTGTATTATTTTGTTTTTACTTTCTCTATAAAAGTTATGGATTTCTGCCAATAATGATTTTTTAATTTCTGATCACACCCAAAACTTTTTTTTTTGTCTCAAAAACAAATTTGCGAAACGAACCTTAACAAATCTAATTCCAAAATAAATCTACAGGTACATGTAATTCAATAAACCACTACCAAAGTATGAATCCCTTTACACAATAACGTTAACTTGTACATATATTTATGTATGTCCTCGTCGCTCCTTTAAATAACATCTCAATTTCCATCCGTAGCATAGGTACATTGTCAATGCTACAGAGAGAGAGAGATGACTTCAAGTCTAACCAAACATCCTTCAATCTTAATCCTTGGCTATACTAAATCTACATGTCATATATATTCATATATTCTATTCACCCTTAAAGCTCCAAAGTCAACCTGCATATAAAAGTAAATTCAAAGTCATTTATCAAAATCTAGAATGTATTTGCCTGTTGATGTTGAGTCATCACACAAAACAAACAACAAATATACATTTTCTATGGAAATATCCTTCAATCATCTCATACCTCAGTTGAACAGCTGAAGGTGCGTATATTGTACAACATGTGACATTTTAACACCAAACACGTACTAACACATTTTTTATCACTTCTCTACAGGCTATACATATAATACGAAAATACGAACGAGAATGTATATGTTTGTGCTCTTTATCCTTATAGTTGGTTTGTTTAACATAAACTTTCTCTTAAATGTATACGCATACGTTTACCCTTATTTGCACAACTTGTTCAAGTCAAGAACAATATAATATCCAGCAGCATTAACAACAACAGCACCATCACCCAGAAAACACCAACAGCAGTATGACAAGAGTTCAACATAAAAGGATGACGAAATTCATATCAAAGATTTCCGCCTTTACATTCAAGAGTCTATCATCAACCTTTTCCTTAAAATTGTCTGTTTGTTGTCTTCTTTCCTTTCCTTGACTGCCAGACCAAGGATATACCAAAATAGATAAAAGAGGGCGCCACCACCCAATATTCAAATGACAACGATATATAATAGCTGTAAAAGTTAATCCTGCTTTTATGTTCCTCTTCTAAAGGACGACGACGACGACAACAACCAAGATGACGATACCTTGAAAATATTCTCCTTTTGCCCGGTCAAATTTTCGCATCTGAAGTTGAAATGCTTTCACATTTGAATAGAAGTGAATCGTTTATATAGCTCGTATAGCTTCTGGCTGACTGGTCCTTAACTTCATGATGGTGAAATGTAAACGGATGGGTCCTTTTGGCCAAGTTAGACAGGTGAATGACCAAACATAAAGAATATACGTACTAATATCTGTTCCATTCAAGTGGAGTAATGTAGATAAAATGAAAATTTTAATAGAACCATGGCCAGAAGCTAGACAAGACCTGGCCAGAGACAGAGGGAACATCTTGATTGATTTCAATGATGAAACAAAAGGGATGTATCTTTTATGACATAGAAAATATGAAAACAATGAACACAAGAGAGAGTGCATATCATTCAGTTCTGTCCACACCAATAGCTTCCACTTGACCATATAACCAATAAGGATCCTTTTTTTTATCTTTATTCTTGCATCATATAGTGCGTTTGTTGTAACCACAAAACTGAAATACAATTTATTAATTTCTCATGAAATTCATTTTGAAATTATTCATACTCATCCACGAAATCAATTAATTTTTATTCAAATATGTATCTTCTCGCAGAAGTGGTGTGGTGATGGTGGGACAGTAGTGCTATTGTAGGTTTACCATTGGATTAATTAAATAATAACAACTGAAGCAATCATTTATCACACAAAATCGAGTTTGGTTATAAATTATATTTTATTTTTTTGTTTATTCACTAAATCAACAAGTATTATTGTTCATTGTGTTTGTGCGTGAAGAGTCCTTCGTTGTCTGATGCTCTTAAGCGGGGTCTATGGTGAGGATTGAATTTTACGTGAAAATATTGCGTATACGCACTGTTGGACGTATAAAATAGTGAAATCATCCCCAGATGTGGTTAGTGGTTTGAAAACAGAAAATAATTGAATAAAAACCAAAACGTGTGCTGTGTTCGATTATTTGTGTGGAAAATACAAAAAATGTAATATTTCATTTTAAAATATAGAAACAATATAATAATGTATGGATAGGATTGGTTGCAAAATGTCAATGTCGAACTTAATTCTTAAAGCAATTATACTTTGAAATAACGTTTATTTCAGTCGCAGTCATTCAGTGGCGTAGCTACCTAGGGGCTAGGCGGGGCAGTGCCCCAGGGCCCTCAAGCTCAGGGGGCCCTCGAATCCTTACCAGAAAATCTCAGTTCAACTCAACTTTTGAAAATTTCTCCCATTTTCAAAATAAATATGACAGGTGGCAACTCGAGTTTAATCATGTACTGAAAAAAAAGGTTACTGCAGTCAAACGATTCTCGTTTGGCTCGAATCATCTATACGTTTGGATACGGCAAAATGCGCATGACCGTTAAACCATGTACCACGTGGGTTTGAAAATGTTTCTTGAGCCAAGCGACATATTTTTGAATCAACAACTCAATGACATTAAATTGAGTTCTGTTACTCTATTCAAATTCTCTATGACATTTGTTTTAAGTAATTTAAAAAGTTCATTAAAAATCACACTATTTCTTTCAAACAGAATTATGATTGAATTGAAATAAATATTACATTGTAATAAATATAAAATTCATTTCAGAATCTTGAAAAAAAAACATTACTCAAATAGATATACGCATATTTGAAACTATATTATACTCCTGAAACAACTGAAAAATATTTTTGAACTGAGTATTTATTATACTTCAATCATAACAAATATTTACTCTAAAATTCCCCAACGACGTCTTGACCTTGAATCTTTTTTTATTTCGTTTTAAAATAATTGTAATTAATGTTGTTACTCGTAGTGTTTAATAGTTTCATTGCCTGCCCATGCACGAAAAAGAGCTGATGATAAAGTTGCTTAGCATTTTTAAAGTATTTGTATATTTAATGATTTTACTTCAAAAAACCTTACCAGTTTTGATAGCAGTGGGCCCCATTTTTTTATCTGCCCCAGGGCCCTAGGTTACCTAGCTACGCCACTGCAGTCATTTAAAAATTTTAATTTATATCTAATATTTGACACAATTTTATAGATTTAGATATTTATAGGGAAGCCATCAGCCAAAAGTAAAAGTTGCATAATCGTTAAACTCGTATGGTTTTTGATATTTTTATCTGAACCTGAAAATAGCTGATTCATTTTTTTTGCCAGATATAAACTAACTCCGTATTTTCAAGTTTTGAAATTTTTATCAAAATTTCTTGCTCATTAAAAAGAAGCGTTAAAAAAACTATATTTAAAGTTAAACTATCGAAAACATTATAACATTAAATGTAAAATACTGATGGTTGTTTTCTTTTTCAAAAATTAAAATTTTATGAGAACAAACATTTGATTTATCAACTAAGTGGATACTTAAGTATTTTTACTTGCTAGAGGAGGATTAAAGAGAACGCGAGAAAAGCAGGTCCCTCAATTCTGTGTGAATGCCTGTACTACATCCTACAGCCTTAGCCTTTGCAGCAATTTTTTCCAAAATTCGATCTTAAAGTTAAAAAGTTATTCCCAAGAGACGATATTAAAACAAATTGTAATCCATAAAAAAATGTACCTGCCCTATAACTTATTAATCTCAAAAACATCTCTTATGATTTTAAAGGATTTTTTTTTCTGCAGGTTTTTGTAAGTATGTATTTAAAATTATTTGATAAAAAAAATGTTTTAAAAAACCATTTTATTGAAGGTATATACCAGTTCATAATCGGTTTCATGGATTGTGATCATAATTTTTATAAAAAATGTCCTAAATAATTTCAATAATTTTGAACGCCAAGATTTTCGAAAAATAAAATATTTTTAAATTAATTTTTTAAAATTTAAATAGTCGTAAGTTCATGTGATACAATAAAAATGTGCTGTAGTGGGCATTGAAAATTTCATTAAAATCAATTAGGTGTTTTTTTAAGGATTTTTTCCAATCTCCAACACAAAGTGGACTACTGTGAATGTTAACAGTGGCTGAGTTAAAAAGGGAATCATTTAAACTTAAATTTTCCCTAAAGTGGATGGAACAATTTTCTAAAACTTGTCATAAACTAAAATTGATCTGTTTTATAAAATTCAGACTGAAATAAAATTTACTGTTTTCTTAGTTATTTACCATAAAATTAAGAATAATTGTCAAAGAACCTTAATGAAAACTAAGGTTAATATTTTAAATTACTTGAAGTTCAACACTTAATGAAATTTTAGCAAGAATTCAACCATTAAACGTCAGTTCTTTACGTGGAAAAGCAAGATTCTGGCAGGTAATGAAGTGTTTTTCATTTACGCGAATTTTATAGTCAATTTCAGGCTTCACAACGTGTCCAGTATAAAAAGGGGTCTCTAAAGTATACGATTTTATTTCATTTAAATGACTGTATACACAACCATCCTTCAGTTGATCTTAAAGATAATATTACTTCTTATGTATGTATCCATCCATTCATACTCTCGCTATGTCGAGGTGCAAGGATAACTATAAAAAATAAAATGCACAAATAGGTCGCACGTTTTTGTTCTGTAGAGAGTTATATACATATGTACATATGAGCTATAAAAAACATAAAACATTTTGCTTGGGTATCTTACCTGCTATAAAGCAAACTGGAGCATTAAAGTTGTTTTTAGGTTTTAAGCATTAACAGCTTCTGAAATTCCCTGAGCAAGAAAATAGTGATAAATATGTTTTTTTTCTTCAATATTATGTGAACATTGAAAAAAAAGTTATTTTCTTTTTTTTTTGGTACTTTCTATCGAAGAAGTGCGAGGGAGCTGATTCAATGACATGTAAAGCCTTAGGTTATTTGCATTAGATGGAAAAATTATATCACGAAATTCAATATTATACATACACAATCTGAAAAATCCAAAAAAAGACAAAACCATGATTTTCTTAATTTTTACTTACATTCAACAATTTTCGACACTTTAAACATTTTATTTATTTATCAATAAGTGTTTCCAAAACAAGAATGATCTTTTTTTTCAAATATCTCAAAAAAACAGTGTGTCGGTTGGGTACCCTAGAGTCCCACTAGACCCAAGACCCATATCCCCAAACTAAAATCCTCAAAACCAAAGTCTTTAAAAACAGACACCACACGAACATACTTGCCCTATGGGGGTTCAAAAATATCAAAATAGTGAACTGTCCAAAATTTTTGATCCCCTTGCGTAACATTTTAATTTTTGAGTATTTTTTAAGCGATCAGTTTTTTTTTTATTTTCGGTACATCACCGCTTTCTATATTACATGTTTTGGGGATTTCTTCGAGGAGATACTTTATTTCTGGTATAATTGGTGTTTCCATTTGAAGAATAAATAATCCGGAGTTTTTTTTAGATTTTGGTTTCAAATCCACGAAATTTTTCATTGGGTTATTTAGAATTTGTGGTGAACTGTTTTTATAAAAAAAGGAATATATTTTTTTTGCCTAGAACGATTCAAAGGCGTTTTAATTTTTCAAAATGGTGACCAACGCATTTTTGAGATTAAAAATTTCAAAAACTTTTAAATTTTGGTTCTTTTAAAATAATTTGCAAAGTGAGTTTTTTTTTTAAGATGAGATAATAAAATCAAATTTTAAATAAAACAAATATGTTTCCTTTAGACCAAGTGGTGTAAATTATCTTCTTGCAGCATCAGTATATGATTAAGCCAAGAGAGGGACCAGATATCCAGTCTTGCTCCTTGTAAATAAAAAAATGAAATTAGCTACGGGCGTTGCTCCTTTTATTGCTGATTGAAAGGATAAATTTTGCATTCTTTCTCTGAGATCAAGTGATGGAATACACATTCAAGTCAATTGGGTCTTTGTGAGAAATTTTATAAAAAAAAAATCACCAATTGTTGGGAATATAGAAATACTGGAGCTGAAGGACTCTGTAGCAGATATAAAATTGGTCTTTTGCCAAGAAAGTGTGAAGAAATGCAATTTGACATTTAAGTGTAGATATATTTTTTTAAGTAGGTAAAAAAAAACAGAATCATTTAAAACATCCATTTTTAATTTAATTTAATTTCCCACAGTAAAAAAGGTAATACAAACATCCAGGCAACAAAGAAGAATGCAATAACCAAAAAAGACATCTGTTTTTTTTTTTTCCAACATTATATTATTTTTATACCCACGTACCACGTAAATGTTGTCTCAATTGAAATACGAAAGATCCACATTCAGTGTAGTGTGAGAGAAAACATATAACTCACAGACGAATCAGGATCAAATTTTTATTCTTATTGCTCTGCAATAAATTCCCTCAAGAAAAATAAGTCATAACGACTGCAACGCAGTACCTTTTTTGGTTTTTTGGAAAGTAGAACAAGAAAACACGACTAAGGAATAAACGAACGAACGAACGAAGACGTTTCCAGGAATTATTACTTGCAATAAAACTTTTGCTCTTTATGGTATAGGTATATATGGTTGGAGTTATTCCTTCATTCATCCTTTCCCTTGGCAAAAAAAAGAGGTTGAGGTTTTGATGGTTACCCACAAAACGCAAGGAGTGAGCTTAGATTTTTTTTTCCATCTCCATCATCAGTAGTTCTCAAGTGATGGCTGTGAGGATGGCTTGCTTCGGTTTATTTTGTTATAACGAACGGCTGTGTTTTCTTTGTTTTTATTAAGTTTTTCGATGAAGATGATGGAAATGGCTGCAATTTAGGTTTTTTTTTTTTTTTGAGAAAGATAAAATTTTAAGAAAGCAAAAGTTTTTTGTTTGGTTTTTGTAAGGGAGATAGTTAATTAGTATTATTAATGGAATTTGAAATTTTACTAGTAAAAAGTGAGGCGAGATTGGTGTGGAATATAATAGATTTGTATATTTTTCGTTTAGTTAAATTTCCCATTAAGGAAAATTATTATTTTGGTTAGTTAAATAATAAGTTTCAAGTTTATTAAACAAATTTAAAGAGTGTGGATTATGAGAGGAATTATTTTATGTAAATATAAACAAGAGAGTTTAAAAATACTCGTAGTCTGATGGTTGTTGAATGATTTGTTTTGAGATTTTAAAGTGGTTGTGTACATGAAACAAGAATGCCAGAAAACAACTGTTTATTCATACCCGAAAGAGGGATATTAGAAAAGTTCAAAAATTATCTTTCAAGATTCTTAGGGATTTGGTAAAATCTATCATTTTGGAATTGATCTATATCCACGAAGTAATGTCTGTGCTTCAGCCCCTTTTTTTTCAGTCCGTTTTGACTGTCTGTCATCTGATTTCACTTAAAAATTGAAAAATAGTATTCAATACAAATTACTTTCAAAAGTGTTTTTCAAAAATTTTAGAAATAAAATATTTTTAAATTCAACAATACATTACTCTAGAATATATATAGAAAAACAAGTAGTTGAGAAGAAAATCTGTGGAATTTTTTGACATATTATCTCCCCCAGTATAGAAGAAAATATTAAAAATATCAAAAAAAATATCAAAAGAAAAATTGTTTAACTTATAATTTTTTTTAACATTTTTGATGAAAAATGTTATATGCAAAATTAAAGCATTAATAAATATAAAGTTACAAAGTTAAGCCACACATTTATAAAATATTAAATTTTCAAAATTAGAATAAATTTGAGATTTTTGAAAACGATTTTTTTAAAATTTTTGTCGGAGGTACCGGTTTTTGTGTTTTAAAAGGTGTAATCAAAATTTTCGAAGCCGTTTTCGAGAAATTTAAAATTTTTGAAAACGATTTTTTTAGCTTTTGTTTGGGATATACCGTTATATTTGAAACTAAAATATTTTTTTTCTTAAAGTATCAAGGATAGTATCAAACAACCGGTTTGTAACAAATTTCAAAAATATGTATCGAGCCATTTTTGAAATATTTTATTTTCAAATCTCAATTTTTTTTTTTGATATTTGAGTATTGAATATTTTTCAAAAATAATGGATGCTTTGCATAAACATTTTGATTACAAGTAGATCAAACATTTTTTGACAAAATGTTCGATTGAAGGTAACCGTAGCTGAAACCATGTGTGCCACTTACCGTTATTTTTAGTCTAAAGAAAATTCAAAAGTACATGTGGAGTACACCCTAAAAACATATTTTTAACAAAATCCAGCCACCCGTTTAGGCTGTAGCTCAACACAGACAGACAGAATTATTTAAAATTTCGCCTTTATAAATTTTTCCAATGACTTTGAATACCCAAATCTTACTATTCCCTTAACAATGACTAAAATAACCAAACTTAAACTAGTTTCTAAATAATCTAAAAAAAATTCAAAAACTTTTCAAATCTCCCATTTTTACTTTGTTAACCTTTTAAAAATAGGTATCCTTTTTATTTTATTTTTACTCGTATAATGAAAAAATTTGTATTGTTTGCCTAAATGTCACATCAAATTAAATATCATTCCCTTGAGTCAGAGTATACCCTATTTAAAACTCTATCACAAAACTATTTTAAAATTCGCTCACCTTTCAATATCTCCATTTGAAAATCTAGAACACGTGTTCAAACTATTCACACCTGTCCCTAGGCACTATATATCGATTAGACAGAGAGAGAGGGAAATACCAAAAATTGCTAACTTTGAAACATTTTTTGGCAACAAACCAAACTTTTTTTTCAATCCTTTAAATAAAATGAGGAAACAAACTCTGGATAGACACAAAAAGTAAAAAAAAAAAATATTTACCTTTGGGCAACTAAATGACATCATTACGCCATTTACACGTTAAAAAAAATATACGCTACCATCTTATAACTTGGATGCTTGTTTCAGTTTGAATATACGTGAGTTCAAAAAAGGATCCACCTTGGGGTGGATAAAATTACAGAATGCCGAAAATAATGGTCTTATAGCCTCGATAGTAGAGAGTCAAACAAACTCAAATGTTAGAAACATTTTTAAGGCACGTACATAAGTAATAAGTCCTCACTTATACAAAGTGAAGTATTTTCTAGCCCAAGTCATAAAATTCTTTCTATCTATTTTTTTTTTTGGTTTTGGTTTTGAAATAAATTACAGAGGGTACAATAACATCCTTAGGCACTGTTTTTTTTTTTATATAGGTGCTAAATTTGTGGTTTGTTAAGGATATCCCCTTGAAAGTCATGAAGGCGGAGGAAATAACATGATTTTTCTTATTAAGACTCTTTATACACTAAGTACTAGATATTGCTTAATGTTATTGTATTTTGTATCTTTTTTCTGTATTGTATCAAAGGAAAGCTTATTTCCTATCACACGTACAACTGATTAAACGATTTTTTTGAATACAAATTTGTTTGACATGAATTGAAACCAAGGCCGGACTATTTTCATTATCGTGTGTCTATATTAACCAGGCGCTCACTAGAAAACAGTTTATTAGATGATTCCGAGTGAAAAACCTCAAAACCTGTCAATTCGACTGTAGCCTAAACATGTGGGTCGATTTAAAGAACATAAAAAAATTTGGAATATTTCTCTATTTATAATTATTAATTCTTTTCAAATTTATTTTTTTTTTAAATAATTTTAAAATATTTGACATTTCCAAACGCTCTCAAAATGCTTTTCGAAGAAAAATGTTAGCGATTAAAATTAAGTCCATTTTTGTTTCCCTCTGGGCCTTTTTTTTGGAACAATAAAAATTCAGCTCTGGTTAAATTAGCTTGAATGTAAGTTTATTCTATTTTGGTGTGCTTTTGAAAATACAAATATATGTTAAAGAATTCAGGATGAAAAGATGAGAACATGAGTAGCTACAAATACATGTATTCATACGAAGGTTCTTTTTTTTTTCTTCCTCTTAGGCTAATCGATATCGTTTAGATTTTTTTCTCCGATCAATTCGACTGCAAAAAAAAAAAATTACATTATTTTTCTTTCTTTTTTAAGACTTTAATCTGCTTTCGAAATGTGAAGCAAATTGAGGGATGATAAGACATGTCTTGAAATGTTATATATGTATGTATAGGGATGTGGGATAAGTTCGAGATACCAGTATTGTTAGAACTTAATTTGATTTGAATATTACAGTTGATTGGTAGATATCATTCCATTTCTCTGAAATTTCGTTTAGGATTATACATTTATTTTCTTAGTTTGAACTTAATTTATGGATTATGGACAATATTTCGAGGAGAAAGTATGCAAATTTCAAGTTTTTTTTTAGATAGTTGATTACAGTAAAAAAACTTTCCATGTAATTTTCAAAAGTTATAGTTTATTAAGGAAAGCTAGTCAAAACGAATTTTAAAATAAGTTTGGCATGGGCTTCGGGAACTATAATAAGAAGCTTTCAAATAGAGATTTTGAAATCCAGAAATTTTGAACAAAGTTGATATATTCAGAATTTTATGAAGCAGAATTTTTCAGACACCGAATTTTGAAGTACAGAACTTGGGACTTACATAACTTTAAAAACAAAATTTTGGAAACCAAATTTTGACTTACAGAATTTTGTGTATTCTGGATTGTATTTTATGATAGGTAAAGAATCTTGAAATAGTGAATTTGGGACTGACAGAACTTTGAAACACATAATTTTGGAAACCAAATTTTTCTTTGTACATGCATGATTCTGTATTTTTTCATCCAAAATTTTGAAATAGTTTACTTTGAACTTTTACGCACTATACATGCAGAAAGTATATGCAAAATTTTTGGACACCGAATCCTGACATTTACAAAATTGTAACTCTAAAATTTTAGAATGCCTACAGAATTTTAAAATCCAGAAATTTGGCATATAAAGGATTTCCAGAATTTTTTATTTCTGCAGAGCTTTGAAAAACAGAATTTTTGGAAATTAAATTATGTCCCCTAAAATTTTGGAATACAGAGTCTTGGAGTCACAATATATTGAAATATAAAATTTGGGATCGGCAGAACTTTTAAATATACCTATAATTTTTAAATACAAAATTTTTTGTAGAAAATAATAATTTGCTTCAAGAAAACTAAGAATCTTTTGCAAGCTATTAGGATCTTAAGAATATTTAAAAAAATAACCAAAGTATCATAAAAGAAGTAACAATTTGTTATTTTATAATTTTTTTGTTTTTAAACTTTTTCATCAACAATTATGGAAGTTAAGCCTTTCATTATAGACCATTTTCAAAAGAATTTCCAATGTTTACTGTATAAGCATGGAAGTTTTTGAAATTCGGATGAAATTTTAAGGATTTGATTGCTCCTATTGAAGTTCGTAGTAAACGGTTCCAGCCATTTGGATGGTATATTTAGGATTCTTTCTTAAAGACACAAAAAAATTCAGAATTTTTACTTAAATTAACGTATACTGCAACGCTTTTAAACAATTTTTTATATTTTGATATCACGGAAACATATCGAAATGTTTGAATACAATTTTTCTCAGTAGAAAGCAATTATATTTCTATTCACTCATTATCTACCATATATAGCAATCTGAGATTTAAGTTCTTCCATTAAGCCCAAACAGCCCACAAAATGTCAGCTTATCCATAATTTGCTTAAGAAGGGGAAAAAATGGATGAAGTTGTATGGGAAATAAAACGAGCCAATTTAAAAAAAAAAAAAATAATTTTCCTACAGTTAAAAATGATAAACTAAGATTTGAGTACCTACATTCCCACTTGACTAATATTTTTCTTGGTAAATATCTAAATATCAATTTCTTTTTTTCTGATAAAAACTCTCAAAGGAATAACACAAAACCAGATTCTTCGCATCCACACTCCTGTGTTTTAAACCAATAAATGTCATATCATCATTCAAGCCAAGAGTCAACCCTAACCATTTCTATATGACAAATAGGAATCCTCTTAAATACCAAACAAAATTTCCCGTGGGTTAGGTAAAGGTAGGAACCATTGCCAGTTTGTCTTCCGCTTTGTTTAGCAGGTCCTGCTGACTATGATGCTGCTTCAACATAAACAGAAAATCTCCTGTCAATTTATAAAAAAAAAGAAAGAAATAAAAACACATCAAAGACTTTCACCAAACGAAGTGTGTATCGTGTGCTCTTATCTGTCTGTCTTATTGACAGAAGCTAGCGTACCACCATCATCAGCATGGTGTGACATACAAGCTGACGGATTTTAGCATAGATCGAAAGATTTTAGAAGACTCCCTCGGGAGTGAATGAGGACAGCTGCTGCTGTTGCTACTATACTTCTGCTGTTGCCGCTGCTTCTGGTGTTATTGCGTTTCCATCTGTCAAACTGGTAAGTGTGGGTAAAATTTTATCATTCTCTTTTCTTTCAGACCATTTGTTGTTTGATATGGGAGTGATGGAGATGGTGGTTTGAGGAAAAAAAAAATGTACATGATGGGGATTTTTCTCTTTGACGGATAAGGAGCAGACAACTACTGAACGGAGATTGGATTTTCCAGTATACTTCATTGGGAATTTTCCCTTTTTCCGATTTATATGCAACAGTAAAACTAAAACGAAGAAGGAAGAAGCATTGATTGGAAAATAGCATTAAACCAATCTTAAGTTTGTCAGCTGATGTCGAATACAATAATTGAACAAAATGTGTAAATAATGTTGTTCTATTTGTAAAAAAAGGGATACTAAAAATAATTAATAATGAAATTAAAATGCGATTTGAGAAAAATTCTGGGAATTCTTCTTTGTTATACTATCTCTGTGAATTGAAAAAAAAAATTAACCATTTGACAGCTTTGTGTAGAAATAATAAATTTTATTGTTGTGAACCTTTAAACAGATATTTGAGCGTTTGAAAGAACAAAATGTATTTTTTTTACTCATAGTCAATTTGGAAAATGGTGGCGGGAATTTTTTTATTTAAAAAGAAATGCCAACAGTTCCAAATTTGAAGTTTTTGTTGTTTTTCAATTTTTAATTATGATTACGTTAGTTATAACTTTTTTGTTAATTTTTCCTATTTTTTAAAAAAATATTTTTGTGTTAAAAAAGTATCAGTCTGTCAAGGACGCTCAGGTTTTTTTGCAACAAAGGCTGCTCTCAAGATTCAAAAAAGAATTTTTTCGGTACATTGTTCGACATTGAAGTTAGACAAAAGTTAGGTAATATCCGCTGTTTAAGCAATTAGCGCTGCTGGCGTTATAGGAAAAATTGTTATTCTAACTTTACAAATGTTTTGGAATAAACGACTCATACGCTTTATGATGTTTATTTTAATACCTGTCAATAAAAAAAGAACTTCCCTTTTTTGCCATAATTCAAGAAGAAAAAAAAGTAGATACAACCTCAAAGCCCTTCAATAACCAACAACCCAAATGCTTTTGAACTCAATAGTATTTAAACTAATCATAACTTAACCTTTAGGCTAAACGAACCCCAAAATTCATTCAACCATTTTCTATACGGTTTAGGCCAATAAATGATCACGCTCATGTTTTATGGTCCGTATTAAAGGTCTTCTCGTCCTACATGCAATTATTAGAATTGACCATATAAATGCCCAATTCACAAGCATTTCTCACAGCCAATATAAAAAACATACCCATCCTATAATACACAACACTAACGCAAGGCAATTACTTAAGACAGTTTCACTTAATTATGTATCACATCGTTGAGCAATACCTGCCATATCCACTTGTCTCCACAAAAACACATATTCGTGTTTCCAAGTCATTAAACGTAAAATTCAAACCCCCATCATAGTTACAACCTTTCTCCGCAAACATTCAGAAAAGATACGTTTTTATTAATCTCAAAAGGTAGATATTAAGGTAGGTAGGTAATGAAATCTGTGTTGTCCTTTTTACAGAAAAAGGAAACAAAAGAATTTATCAAACAAAAAGCCAAAATGAAATTGGTCAACATCCTATAAACAACAATAATAATACGTTTTCATTTTGCTAAAGGTCATATCAACCAAAGTAAAATGGGATATCTTAAGTAAACGGCTGATGTACAACTTCCTTTTTCCAAGTCCAAAAATAAATAAGTAAACCACCCAACTCGTTCAACGAACTGAAAAACCCATAAAATGTTGTCTCTATCTTTTCTGATGGAGTTTTGGTTTGAACTACTGCAGATGATTGTTGTGAGTAGAAATAAAGACGACATATCCCAAACAAGAAATCCCCGGTTAAGTTTATTTTGCGGTCGAAAGGACATACAACAAGGATAATAAAAGAAAAACTATTTAAATCGAATGTGAAAGACATAAAATGGAAACTTATGTATGTTATATGAACAAAACCAAAACACAAAACAGTCCAGGACGATAGATTCAAGGACCCTTCTAATTCCCATCAAGAATGGTGTGAGTTTATTTGAATTAAATGTGCAAAATTGCACATCCTTCACATCATTATTAGATTCTAAAAATTCCAAAATGGTCCTGGAAATGAACACACACCCACTCACGCAAGAACATATCCACGGAGTGTGTTGAGTTGAGATGCTGTTGGTTATGCGGTTGACACCCTTTTAGCTCACACGTCACAACTCATCTTAGGTTTCATCTTCATCATCACAAAAAAAAAGGACATTTTGCTTTCAACATATCTGTGCTAGTTGTTGTCGTTATAGAAGCCTCTGTAGGATACCATACACTTAACGAAATTGGATGTCCTTGTATATTGCTTTGGTTTGGTTTTGTTTTGTTCAATTTATTTCTGCCTACTTCATACGAAACCAAACAACCACAAACATTTGATGAAGCAAACAACTTAGATGGACTGGACAATGGACACAAAAAGTGGTAGGTAAGGTAGGTATCTTCATTCACCTGTGCTGCTTTTATGATAACATCCTTTTGTTGGTACATGGTATGTATTTATGTGAATAGTAAACAAGGATTGTGTTACCAATAAAACCAGAAGTTTAAGTCAGCTACAGTTAGAATCACACAATAAAGTTGTTGTTGTTGTTTTTATTTTCTTTTTTCTGAGCTTTTTTTTTTGTTGTTTGTTCTATGAATTTAATATAAAAGGATTTTCATCGCACATAATTCTTCATTGGAAGGAAGTGTAATTCTTTTGAAAATGATATAGATATAGATATTGTTTGTGGTTCTTTTAAGGGAGTTTATTTACTCGCACCACATCAATGCATGGTTGCCAACTCGTTAGAAATTTTACAACGAAATACAAAAAATAAAGGACATTTAAAGTTTATTTTTATAATTTGTATATTTAATTTTATATTTAATAATAAGTTTCAACAGTGGCGTCCAGACGCGTCTACAATATTTTTTGAATTGAATCTTCAACATTTGGGAAGTGAGACAGGCACACTTTTTATCCCCCTTCAAAAATTGAGTTTCAGTCTCTCGCAGGAGAGTTGTACGACACCTATCTATGAAATACTGAAGCTCAATTTATGGTATAATTACACTTTGCATATTACAGACCTAATGTCCTCAAATTACGGGAAAACACAGAACTAAATTATCGGCATAACTAGTAATCACCTCTGAACCAATTATATACTATCACAAAAATAAGTAGGTGATTGGCTAAAAGAATATTAGTTCAAAATTTTTAAACTGAATAATTTTAAAAATACTGTTTTTAAAAATTCTGTATGACAAAATTCTGTACATCAAAATACTAAATGAAATTAAAACCAGCGTTGCCGTTCAGACTTGTGATCGGGTCGAAAAATGACTGTAAGATTACAACAAAATTCACATCGAGAAGTACTCGTAAGTATAACCATAAAAATCTATGAAATCTTTCTCTTAAACTATCAAAGTGGTAACCATTTTGTCGAAGGTCTTATACTTGAGTGTGTTTATTTAGTTTGAATCTTACTCAGAAATATGCTGTCGTTACAATACATTGTTTGTAAAGAAGATTGTCACTATAGAGAATAAATTAAAAAAAAAAAACAGAACTTTTATTTAAAAGAAGTCACTTTGAAGTTTGGAAAGTTTTTGTTTAGAATATTTGAAAGAACACAACACTTCTTACTTATTTCTAAGGCTCAAGACAAACAATTTGAAATAATTTACTTATTTGACAGTTTGAAACAAAATTTGTTATTTCATTTTGTTTTAAATAAAATAAAAAGTAATGGTAATTTGAAAAACAACTTAATTTATTGACTTTATTCGCTATGTGATATATGGGTATGAGACTGTTAATTCTAATAGCGATAATATTATTTGTAAATTGATATTGTTCGGTTCCCAAAGTTCAAAGTTGAAATCGCTAAGAAAAAAAAAATTGGTCCAACAGTAACGTATGTCGGTTTATCTGTCTGTCGATCTATCTCTTTATCACCAACCCGAACAAGTTGTTGGATTTTCTTAAAACTTAATATCTAGCGTTTTTGGATCATATCGCCACTAATTTAAAAAAAAAACAGTAGCAAATGTGAACTTTTTGGAAAATTAGTTTTTTTTTTTTTTAAATCAAAAACGGCTCCATTTTTTAGAAAAATTTAAGTGATCTTAACAGATGTCAAAAAATTGGAAAACGGGTACCGTCACCTCCCATATAATCAGTATTTTAATTTCCACAAATAGTTTTCCACTGATTTTGGTCAAATTTGTTAACAAAATTATTCTTGACTTATTATGAGAAAATACAAGTTTTTTGAAAATTAAGTAGATACTTCAAAAACGGGTTGGCTAACATTTTTCAAACCGACAGCTAAAGCTTTTTTTTTTATCCTAGTTGTTTAAAAATTTTGGACAAACATTATTTTATAATATTTTCTAAAAAAAACATTCTCAAAAAACTTTTTTAAACTTCCCAAAAACGACTCCAAGAATTTTTATAAAATGTCCTGTGTAAATTCTTTTTATTATTAAGATCTATCATTAGATACTAATTATAAACAGTTTATTTAATATTCTCATTATCGGTTGATCTAATTTTGTTGATAATTTTTTTTAGAGTTTCAAAAATTAAAAAAAAATCAATTACCTAAATAATAACAGATCCGAAGGATTATGAAGTCTCAAAACATAAAAATATGTCTTACAAATTTTCATGCTATAAAACAACAAGCTTCAAAATAAATCACAAGATTTTAAAATATTTAAAAAAGAATTTACAAATATTTTCCCAAAGGCTTTAACAGTACTTAGCTTTGCGTCTATACAATTTTACATAATCCAATAATTTACAATCATAAAACAAAAATAATACCACTTCAATCCTAAATAATAGTTTCATGTAATTGTGTATCCTTTATGTAAATAAACATTCATATTATAATAACAATGACGCACTTGTATGAATTCCCATATGCTTTTTCAAAATTCTCACAACTCAACAAATCATTTTCGAAATAAAATTGCCTTATTGTTCTGCAGCGCCACTGCCTGTCTCCTAGTTAGTTAGGGGGAGACCTTTAGGAGAGCACACAAGAGGATTTAAAAATTGTGATTTATGAGTTTCAACCAAACACCAAAAAAAAAAGTAAAATGTTTAATTTACCAAAGCATATAGCTTAAAGGGTTAAAGTGTGACAACCTGTCTGTGGGAAATAATTCCATATTTCATTTTAAAATTTTTTCAACATAAAACAAACAAAAAGGATTGTCCCACTGGATGCACCATTTTGGTTGAAGAGAGGGAGAGAGGAAGTAAAAGTGCACTGATGATGAGGTCTCATTTTTATATTTAATATTGTAAGCTCTCTTATATATCATTATTATTATTATTATATTTTTTGTGAAAAAAAAACTAGGGCAAAACTGAAAACTAAGAGCTTAATTACTTGAATCCATTGTCAGTGTTATGAAAAGATTCATTTACCACACAATACCAAGAAAAAAAAAAAAAAACAGAAACAACGACGACGTCGAAGCGAGTCTATGACATTGACGCTCCACCCTTGACTCAAAAAAAAAAAAAAACAATCCTTTATAAAAATGCTGGATCATCAAGGATACACTGTGTAATTTCACCTTGGGGCGATATAAAAACCCGGAAAGTGGGCAATTAAACTCAACAGTTAATCCGTTTAAGTGTCCTTTTTTTTATCACAATCTCTCTAGAGGCAAAGAGGCTCATGAATGCAGCCACATCTGTAAATAGAAGGATGTTCTTTTTTTTTTTGTTTTCGCAAGGGATTATTTTCAATTTGAGATCCTTTTTAAACAAAGTGTTTTCATTTAAAGGTAGTGGTGGTGATTGTAATTAGCAGCCATATATAGAAGGTATGCTTTGACCTTTTAGTGAGTGCATTTTTCACGCTTAAAATTCAGCATTTTTCGGTCAAAATAATTCATGCATAAAATGGAAATAAGCATTTAGTGCTTTGTGTGTCAGTTGAAAATGAAATTATTCACTCAAAAGCATTCCATCCACGCAAAGATACACTACACTCGCACACCCATCGCTGCTGGCTTCTGGGAAAATGAGAAATGAAATTCCAACATAAAATTGCAGCGAAATCCTTTTGTACACAAAAGAGAATCATGGCTATATACCATCATCATCATCATCATCATCACAAGGCAATGCGGAATGCAAGTTAAATTTATATAATTCTAAGTGGTTAAGGGTAACGAGAACGAGCACAACATTACATACACTTTTGGTTGCACTAATGTTATGTAAACAGAACATGTTACTTGTGAACTCACATCCTTTACTAGTTCACCAAATATGTTAAAATATTTTCGTATTATACATAGAACCTTGCGTGACTGATAGCTATCATTAAAGTTGACATTTTTGAAGATTCAAATTAAGTGGTTATGTTAGGTATATTAAAATGTCAATATGACAGCTGTCAGTGGTATTGACATTGAGTTAAATTGCCTTTAAGTAAATATTTTGATTTGAAAAAGTTTATTTCATCGTACATATGTACATAATATGTCACGATTTTTTAAATAAATCAGAAAAAACTTTTTTATGGTTGAAAAATTTCGGTACATCTTTATGCGTAGCAGGATTCAGTTTTCTTGAGCCTTAGAACAATAAAGTTCCCCAATTTTATGAAATTTTAACTTTTATATCTCTAAATTTGGGCAAATTTGAAATTTTTAAGAAATAATAACAACACCGTGTTCTTGTTACCCAAAACTCAAAATTGACCTGATTTAATTTTTTAATTTATTTTAAAAAATAAGAAAAATTTAAATTTTTAAAATTTACCTGTACTATGTTTAAAGACAAAATTTAGAAACATAATTTAGCTGCCAAATTATTGCTTAGGAATGTTGCCATGGATTTGCTAGGAGTATTGAATTTTTAGGGTGAAAACGACCTGTTATAACTTGTTGGAGAAAATCGTCATAATTTTCGAAAACATCACTTTTTTGAAAAAAAAAATTCGAAACCAAAAACTAAGCTAGATTGCAACATTGTTATTTTGTTAGATAAATATTTTTTAGAATTTTAAGTTTTCTGTGTCTGGGTTTTCGAGTTCTCGAGTTTTGGGATTTTATGTTTTAGGTATTCCAAATACTAGGTTTTCGGAATGTTGGGCTACCAATATTTTCGATTTTAGGAACAGTTTATTTATTATGTTAATTATTTTGTCTAGTACATATTCCCTTTCCCAAATATGAGTATCAAAAAAACTAATGACATCCATAAATTCAAAAGTGACTTTTCATGACATCCTCAAAACCCCTTCAAAAGAATTATTTATATTTTTTTCTTTATCCTTAAAGGATCTTCATCCCCATACACATATGTATGAAAATGTTTAACAAAGAAAAAGTGTCAAGCATATGTTAAGCTCCAGCTTGACCCTTTTATGAGTAGAAAACTTTTTCAAAGGAGAGTCCTTTCATATGTCATAAATGGTGGTGTGGTGCATGGGTCAGAGGGAATGTATATAGAATAAAAGCCATTCATATAAAATGAAAGCTGATGTTGAAAGTGTCCCTTTTGGTATTAATTTTGTGCTGATGGAAGTTTGAATGCTGCAGCATGGATGATATCTTTTTGCAACTAAAAACCAATGACTGTCATCAAGTTGTCCAATTTCTCGTCTGCTTCGGGCTAATATCTCGCAAAAGATATTGCTTAATCATTTCACGTCTTAAAATTTAATTTGATAGAAATGGATTTGGAGAAAATGAACCAGAGAGTATTATTGCAAAAAAAAAAAAATATATAAAACTTCTCAGACAGAAAGCCATAAAAAGGACATTCGATGTAATCTTCTGTCGATTAACGCCTCTCGTTACATTCGCTCCTCATTCTGACACTCTGGCTCTAGGGACTGAGACCAAAAGGAGTGTGGATAATTTTGTGTATATTTGTTTTTGGTTACTACTCCTTGTTTGGTCGTCTTTTCTTGAAATGAAATTCAAAATGCGGATTGAAGAGCATTTAAATCCAGGGTTTAAGTGTTTTTTTTCGCTCGAGCAAATGGCTAAATGACTTTAGCGAAGAAATTTCTTTCTTGCGTAAGTTGATACACAGCATAAAAATGGGGGCATGGCGGGCGGTGCGCGTGGCAAAATAAGGAACCTTTGAATTTATCTATTTATCTTAATTCAGTAAGCATTTTATGAAAATCGCCAGATTATCTGATTAAGCATAGTTAGTTTATGGCGATGCAACTGTGTCGCAGAATATTATTCCTCACCATTTAATTTCTTAAACGGACCATGAATGGGAAATGACGGAGAATTTTCTGATTTATTGGTGAGGCTTTCGAGGCGTTTATTTTTTTTTTTATGTTAGAAGTGGTTTAGGTTTAATGCTTTAGCAGATTAGGACCGTGAAGCTTTGATAATACAGCGATAGAATTTGTTGTTTAAAAAGCGATTTTGGTCGAAATGAGTTTTTGATTTATTTTTTTTTTTGTTATAGGTTTGAGTGAGAGAATTAATGGATTTTGAATTTTCTCTGGCTGTTGGGTTTTATATTATATCTAATTTAAAAGTCAAATATTTTCATTATTGTTCAACGGGTTTCTATAAAAACTAAGAGAAATAAGCAGTTTTTTAGCAGTTTTAGGAACCATTTGGGTAACAGTTATTATAGCTATTTGAAAATACTTTGTCAATTCTTCTGAAGGATCAGTATTCTTGACAAAAAAAGTCTTTAACATTTTTCAATGACATCTTGGAAAATGTAATCCTTGAAATGAGTTCCAGGGTTTAAAAAAAGTGACTTCCAATGGTACGGTTTTATGCCGATAAAAAATTCATTTAGTAGAAAATTGACCCCGGTAATAATAAAAATTTCGAATCTACACAAATAATTTGGATAATGTAATAGTTTAATAATCCATCCAATTTTTACCCAGCGTAGACTATTACATTATCAAAGTTGCTTAGTTACACAAGTTTCCGCTTTAGTTTCAGCCAAAACCTTTTTCATTTTTTTTTCATTTATTCAAAAAATCTGGGTTACATAGACACATTAAGATATAAATCTTGTAGAGTATCAATATTTATAACAATTTCAAATTCAATAAAATCGAGAGCATAACATAGAAACAGACTTGGCAGGATTAAGTTTCATATGGTTATTAGAAGACCAAGTGAGTATGTTGCTGAGGTCTTCATTTAACCTTGTTATACAATCCTCCTGCAAACCAATTCGACTAAAAATGTAAAGTATAACATCATCAGCATGCAGGTAGATACGACAATTACATATGACATCAGGGCGGTCATTTATAAATAATGAAAATAACAAAGGCCCCAATACGGACCCCTGAGGAATTCCTGTATTGGTGATGATAGCATCAATTAATTATACAAAAGCCTTAGTGAATTTTTCGAAAAATTATAAATTCTTTGTAGTTTGTAGAGTAGAATAGAATGATCAATCCAATCTAAGGCTTTTAAAAAGTCTAGAAGCATAATTACACAAAAATTATCAGTGTCAAGAGCAAATCGGATATCTGATGTAACTTCTATTGCTGCAGATTCACAACTGTGTTTATTCCGGAACCCAGATTGCCATTTTAATAGTAAAGTGTGTTCATAAAAAGTATCTTCTGAAAGATGTGAACTTGATAAGGGTAAAATCAAAGTGCTAGACATAATTTCAGGTCTAAACGGACACTTAATATTGTTCTTATCGTTTTTGACCCCAAGTTTTTCATGTTGCTCCAAAGTTCCTTCGAACTGAGTGAAGTGTCAAGTTTCGTCAGTAAGTATGCACGCTTATAAGCTCCGAATGTAAGCATTGACTTTGTTACGTGCAAATATGTATATACCGTCTTTTATTAAATTCAGTAGGATTACGCTTGAATCTGAATCCGAAATAAACGCTCCCTTTCCCTTTCCTTGCAATCAATTTGACTAAAGTTTGTTTGAATATCATTAAAGTAAACTCCACGATACGACCTGTGATTGATAGTGCGAGTGCAACTTGTTCTGGCAACAGCAAACTGAAAAGAGCAAAAAACGAAGTCATGCATAAAATCAGAGTATGGCTGAACCAACGGTATCACTTGTAGCTTATAGAGATACCCATAACCCATACCATGTTTACCAAAAGAACAAAACACCTCAAGACCAAGAGAGAAAGAAAGGCTTTTTGTTGTTCTCAATCTAATTAGTTTGTATAACATAATACTCCCCCTCGTCTAGTAAACACGGAGTGTAAAACTGTAAACTGCTCTGGAATGTTGTCTGTAGAATGGCGCGCAGTTGCATTTGTCAAAATATTAATTTTGTCTTGTGCGTGCCGGGTGCGGTAGTTTTACTGTGATCGCTTTGATGTTTGATTTATTTTTCGGGTTATTGCGAAATATTTGAATCGGTGGCGGTGGTGAATAGTTAATTACAGTGCAATACTTTTGGAAAAAAACATTCAATGTTTTCATTTTCAATAATTGGAATACCATGAAAGAGATATGTATATTATTACGCTCAAGTGCATCAATTTTAATTTTAAGCGTAGTGTTGTCTTTTTCCAACATCTGTGCCCTTACCAGAGTTAGTTCTTCTTCATGTGTGTCTAATCTGCTTCCTTGTTGTTCTAGTGTATCAAATCTAGATCCCAAAGTTAATATAGTGAGTGATTAAAAGAGCTGAGTCTCTCGTTGAAAATATTGTCAAGTTATTTTATTTTTTCTTTATCAAAGTGAAGTTCGGTGTTGTTGATTCGAAGATTTAAGTTTTCCGCTGATCTGAGCTTTCTTTGTTGTTCTTGTGTGTTCGAAGCTGAAATTTTAAGTGAACGTAGGTGTGTCTGTGTACGTATGTTTATAATTTCACTGAATTCGAAACAAAATTAAAATTTTTAAATCTAATTTTCCGGTAAAAATATTGAATTCAGCAGTATGACACGTAAGTAGTTTATTAGAACAATACTTTATTCAAACTATTTTTTAAACTTTATTACTTTATAAGAATTTGTAACGAGTAATTAAGTTTATTAGACAAAGCAAAATTTTTCGCTACCTTCACATTTTCTTTGCGATTTAACGTTTACATGCATTGTCAGGTCAATCGCCTGTAATATGTACCTACTCAATTATACCATCACCCTAACCGGTCATAGTTACTTCTTTTCTGAAATCTTTTACCTATTCGTATTAATTTTGAATAAGTGCTGAAAGTCTAAATAGAGCCCAATGACTTATGAGCACTGTCCCTCGAATACCTTATACGCAATGTAAGCTTATATTCCAGTCGGCAGAGTAAACATGAATAATAAAAATCACCCATTTCAAATTTCATGTTTAGAATTGATAGACGGGCCAATTTTTAGTTTAAAATTAAAAAGGCGCGTTTTTAAGTTTTTTTTTTTTAAATATATGTACTTCAACCCTTATCGCGAGAACGGCTCATTTTACAAGAAATTTTAAAGTTTTAATTTTAATTTTTCGATTGAAAATTTATTTATGTGTATGTTTCTTTCTACACTTTCACTTTGCTTAAATCTGTCTATAGCTGTTAACATCTTGCCATTCTAATCATTAAATTTGGAATTGGTGTTCTTGCAAAAAAAAAAAATCTTCTGCTGACTGGCCTAATTGGTAGCTTCTGAATTCCAAAAGAATACCTTACACTGCCTTTATTTCAACGTCTGAAGAGAACAGGTAAATATTTATAAACACTTTGATAAAAGCAAAGAGTAGGTACGTGCGGGAAGGTATTGTGATGAGGATTAGGTAATTAGACGTGTTGAAAAGATTAATGAGCGAAAGACCGCAAGGCAGGTGTTTTTACTGTGTACACAGTACACAAAAACAAAACTCCACATTTCCATCTCCCACAAAACAAAAAAAAAAAAACATCTTATATTCTACTTAAACTTGGTTTCCTTTTATCTTCCTATATATTATAATATCCATCTATCTAAAGAAAGTGTTGAAATTTCAATTAACTATACTGTGGTAGAGATTTTCTTCTTCTTAACCATCATGTTCGCAAATATGTACAAGATTCTGAAAATCCTTCCGATTGATAATACATATTGGCCAAAATAACCAGCACTTTAGGTTTAGAAGTTTTTGGCTAAAAGGAAGGAAGGAAGAAAGGATATGTTTATACATACTCGTAGTACATGTATGTATGTATCTATATGTACTTGAATGTACATATAAAGCCTCTTCCTTAATGTTACCATGATTTATCACCTCGAAAACCCATGTTTTCAACATCCGAGAATCAATAGTCTTTGATTTTGTTGGATAGAGGAATAATCTTCTGGACTCTTGAGGGCTTTTTCTTTTCTTCTTTTTTTTTGTGGGGAGGTTATAGAAGATATCTAATTGAAAACACTTTTGGAGCACTTTGTGTCTAATGGAATCTTGTGTAAGCAAATATGTATATCCGAAGAAGATTGAATCATTTAAAGGAAAAGCGTATCATGCTGTATAATATTAACCTCAATTTCAATGGTGATGATGTGTTGTTCTTCGTAGTTTTGGGCTAATGGTGGTTATTTGTGTGTAATAAATATTTGATTTGATGTTTATTTAAAGAGATTTTGCATGCTTGATATATATAATTTTGCATGCATTCTCTTTCAATTTATATTTTTGCTTAGGTAAATGTGCTTTTAGAAGACGTAATTTTTTAAATTTTGATTTTTATATTTTGTGGTTGTGCAGTTTGAAACATCAAAATTCGGGCGTAAATTTTTCTAGAGACTCGTTAATTTTTTTTTTATTTGTATACCGTTAGATTTTAGAAGTCAAATGTAACTCGTATGACAACAAATCTTTCATTGACAAAAATCTAGGATCTGGATTTGTAAAGTCTATGGGCAGATGGGAAGATTTGAGCTAAAATCAGTGAAATTTTAGATTTCTTTTCGGAGGGAAATTAGTTTGAAAGTCTAAATTTGCCTATTGATCAGGGACAACGAGGAGAAGTAGACCACAGTTAGTTTTATATCTAGAACAAAACAATGTGTTTCATTGAAAAAATATGTTTGAAGTGATCTAGAAGAAGTTGTAGTTTTGACTGAGTGCATCGTACTTTGGCACTTGAAAACTTTCACAGTCTCTCAAAATTTAAATTTATTGTAATGAAACATTTTTTTGGAAAAGGTTTTCAATGATTTTTTTTCAGTGATTTTCCTAGCAATTTCAGGTTTTTCTTACAGTTTATAAAAATATGAACTTTAATATTCCTGGTAGGTAGTGTAAATTTAAAAATATTGTAAAAAAAAATTAAATTGATCGAAAAATGACCGAGTAAAATAATATTTAATTTTTAAAAATTAAAAAACTTTTTTTTTGACAACAAATTTTAATTTTTAGAGTCGATGCATTTTTTCAAATGGCGTTTAATGATGTCATTTTAAAATTAGTTGAGATTTTTAATTTTGTAAGAACAGTGGAATTGCACTGATGCAATGTTTTAAAAATAAAATTTCATCAAAATTGAATTTGGCATTACCTCAGTTTCTTCTGCATACGGGTCTACTGTTACCAAAGCACCCCACACCACCCCACCCCACTTCCAGTTATCAGTTGCGGTCGAATCGATTTTTCCTTTGCCAATCATTTTTTTTCAAACTTTATTGTCTATAATAAGATTTAGATTTTTGTGATATTACTGGCAATCAGATTAATTTTGAACAATTGTCTTCTTATTTTTATTTCCTGGAACCATCTCCCTCAAGACGAATGCAAATGTGATTAAAACCACAAATCTTTATTTAACATAATTATTTATTTCCCTTCTGTTGAATCAAAAAAAAAAAAATGAAAATAAAAGAAATATTAATTCAAGTCATGTTCTGCACATCAAAGGCCTTGCAATTAAATCATTCCCACCAAAAAAAAAAAAAGAAATAGGTCCATTGCAAAATGAAAACGACCTTTTGTTTAAATTAACAATTGTAAGGATCCACTGAACCATTAAGAGTGGGTTTTTGACTTTCATTATCTTATTCTTTTCAGATTGTCCTTTTCTGTTTTTAATTTTGTTGGATTTTCCAGTTGGCTTATTGCCGTTTTTTTTTTTTTTGCCTAACCGAACCATAACCAATCAATCAACCAAATTGGGTCAATATTGTATCAGCAGATATATATGTATGTACAAAATTTAAATCCTTCTATCCCTTTCCACCCTTTTAAATGGAATTGTTAATGAATTAAGAATTTTCATCCTGAAAGTCGATATCATAATATTAGTTAAATAACGTTTCAAATTCTCGAAAGAATAAAAATCCTTTTTTTTTTTGTTTGTATTGCAAAAAAACAAAAAAAAAATTGTTGAAAACATCCTTTCGCTCGACTGATAGATAACATTTCTCGTGTTCTACAATCGACGATACGTCCTATATTCTAACCTGTATACAAATATACGAGAGAAGAAAAAAAACCTGAAAATCAAATATTGCCTCTCCACAGGATGAATGGCAGCCAGATTTTTAAAACTAACTTTCCATCCTTGTTTCTTTTTCCGTATTGATGTTGTTTGTGTGAGTGTTTTTTTTATTTATTTGTTTTTCGTCTCCTGTCACTACCGGAAGCCGACAAAACGGATGTGTATCTGGGAAGCAGCAACTGAATATATTTCTATATACCCTTGTGGAATTTCCGTCTGGATTTCATACTAGATACCATTGGCAGAGCGCAGATAGGGTATAGGATAAAAAGATAACTCAAACTCAAACACATAGGAGAACATCAAAGTTCGCTAGAGATAGGAATTTTAAGTAAAGTTACCTTCAATGATGGCGGTGATTGCATTCTTGTTGCACAACACAACGGAACGACGACGACGACGGTAAATGTATCCGACAGCAAATCGATTGCTAAGCACGTAGAGATAACATTTTTAAGCCTGGCACCCTGAGTGGAGTGTATTTTTTTTTTAATCTTTCACTATGTTGTGTAAGGCGTGCAGAAGTGGTCTAGATTTGCAGGAATTCTAGAAAATCTGAAGGGAAACAAATTTGTATCTCTTGGATAGACATTTGTTTCATCGTTTATGTTTGAAAAAGCACCTGTTAAACGTGATACGTTGTTGGTAATAATATTCAACTGTTTTTGCACGTTTATGCACAATTTAATATGTACGAGTATATGTACATTCATTGATAGAAAGTTTGTGTGTAGATGAGTGTTTATTTTTTTTCTTTAATTTAGAGAGCACAAATAGAAAAGAAACATTGAAATTTTGAATGAAAAATTAACAACTTTGGGAGAGTTCAACTTGGTTTTAGAAATTTCATTAAACTTTACGTACTTGTTTCTCAGAATAAAAGTTTCACAGAATAAAAGTATAGATAAGAACTCTTATAAGTAGATAAAGCACCATATGTGAGTTGGACTTGCTTATAAAATGTGTATTCATCTGATTGGTTCAAAAATTCTATAGAATTCTAAAGAAAAAAAGTAAAAATTAAGCATAGATTCAATTTTTAAACTTATTTGCCTCCGAAGGGAAATTTCAAAATTCCGTTGAAATCTTCATATCTCTCCATAGAATTGATTTCGAGATTTGAAGTTTTTTTTTAAATAAAAGCTTTATTGTGATTTAACATCAAACTTCTAAAATCACTATTTCTAAGTCACAATTCTTTTAATAAAAAAGTGCTTTTCTATGTTTACTTTAGACACAATTACATTCAAATTCGAAGTTTTTCAAACTAAGTTTTTGCGAAACAACATAAGTTTGCATTATTTTCAGGATTCGAAATATCCATTAGCTTTTACGCGAAGGAGCACCACTTTTGGAAGTCGACATTTCCTTGGAGAAGACAGTTCGAAAAAATAATATACTACAAATTATAGGTTATAACATTACCGATCGAACCTAAACTTCCTAACTCATACCCAGCTGGGTTTATTGATTTTTGGCATGTACCTACTACATTTTGAATTAAATAATAAAAAACTTACTACATCAGCAAAAGCCTTATTCGAAATGTACTCCAAAAGGAATTCGACCTGAAATGTGACAAAACTTTTCGTACGTGACATGGTTAGTTTATGTACAGTACATACAGTATAAATTTCCAAGAACATTCATCTTCCTGTTATAGAACCATATGTCATTTGTATTTAGGGCAAGTGCATCATCCGATATTCTGCCAACATTCCTATCATAATATCTGTGTTGGACACCTGACCCTCATAAAATGTCAAGTTTAACATCCACCTACTGTCATAAAGAATAAAATAAAAATCAACTTTACACAGCTGGTACCTTGAAAAAGTGCTAACACTGACAGCGTTGCATGCGCTGCCTTCAGCTTCAGATCTTCGTCTCTGTCTACATCTGCACCTCCAGCTGCAATTGCTTTATTCTTCGAAGTCATTAATGACATCGTAACAAGTGCCGGTCTCACACCTTTTGACAGTTTGCAGTGTTGTAGTGATCAGAGCCTCTATCACCACTCAAACAATTCACCATATGAGTGTGTAAACATACAAAATGGGGAAGGTTAGTCCGGTTATGACGATGCACCACCAGCACCACTCAGCGGGAGTTCTTAATTTGAGCAAACAGAGTGGCTCACAGTTGACCTACTTTATTCATAAATGAAGCTCAATACAGCAACTTTAAGCTTCAATACCCTCGACTCGACTGATGGTGGCGACTGGTATATGGAGAGGGGGGATAATTTGCGACGCCTTTAGAGCACTCAACGAACGTTTTAATTAAAAGTCCTTCAGGCATTTTATGTAGCTTGGCGAGACTGACTCCTTCACCAACATTATAAAACCAAACCAAACCAAAGGACCAGACGTTAGACGATTCTATTTTATTTTCTGGAAATTTAATTCGGCGTAACAATGCAACTTAATGTCGCCACCAATAAATGTTCTCGTTGAGCAAATTCATTCGTTCATTTACATCTTTGGAATTATTATATAGGTAGAAGTGGAAAATGCTCGTTTTGAGGAAAGAAAAAAAAAATATTTTAAAATAACCAGAAACAAAATATATATAATTGCAACAGAACTGCTGCGACTTGGTGTCCTGGTGCTGAGAGTTTCATTCTCTCTCTCTCTCTCTCTCTTTCTTATTCTTAAGATATTCAGATGATGGAGTCAGTCCAACCGAATTTCTTAAAATCTCGCTTGGGAAATTTATGACCAAAAACTTTATGGTCGGAAATTCGCAAAATGCAAATGAAACTAAGTTCCTTCTCATTTTCTTCCTTTTTACTATAATATTCGTAGAGGTATAATCTATAGAATTTTGATTCATAGAAAACACACTCGCTGTAGAAGCAGGACGACGATGATGATGATGATGAATTGGAACAATAAGTCCTATTGCTTGGAGTCGTTTTTCTAAAGATTGCAGTGAATTTGTGACTTGAAGTTTGCTTCAGCAAAGATGTGTGTTTGCTGCTCTGGGAAACTAGAAAAAAAAAGAAAAATCTTTTCTCTTATTTATGAACTAAAACATTTTTGATTTTCGTAATAAAGCTGTTGAAGGAACGAGATAATAATTTGAATAAGTAGTAGAATAATAGTTTGGGAGAAAACTTTTAATTTCTTTAAGGTTTTTTTTTTGTGGAATTTCCTTGAAACATTGCAGGGATGAAATAACATTTTAATTTTTATTTCTCTTAATAATTTTGTAATCGGTTCACGTTGCGTTTTTTAAATGGGATCATTGAAAGACAAAATGAATGGTATTCGAATTAGATAAATGCATTAAAGCAATTGCGGCAAAGTTTTAATTTTTACTACCTACAAAAATATCTCTCAAGGACACTTTTTGCAAAATATGTAATCATTATATGTACAATATATAGGTATATGTTTTTCAAATTAAAAAAATATGCAAATCTTGAAATTTTTATTTTATGAAAATTTATTCAATTTTAAATTTTATTAAAAAAACTCTAAACTTAGTTTAAAATGATTATTTTGAAAGAAAGTGAAAAAAAAATTTGGGATAAATAGCTTCCTCAAAGCATTTCGAAAAAATTGTAAAAAGTCCCAATCAATATGAGTTCCGTTAAAAATTTTAGAAAGGGGTTGAAAACGATTTTTGAACTGCTAATATCTTGCTTAGGATGGGAAAAAAGTAACAATCTTTTTTCAGATACATAAATACAGAGCGTAAAACCGTTATTTTTATTTTTTTTAAAATTATTTTTGACCAATTTAAAAAAAAAAACAAGATCTAATTATGGCTTCTAGAAAAAAATGTAAAATTAGTTTTGAAGAAAGCTGAGCTATGTATTTCCACTAAATAGAAAAAATTGACACAGCACAGTTTTTGCTAACATTACTGTAATGTTATAATATGATCATAAATATTTGTTTGACAACGTCGCCATTTACGAGTATAAAGTAATAAACCGTACAGGACCTACATAAGTAACTTACAAGTGTCAACCATTCTTGTGTGCGTGTTATTGCAGGAATCAATGTGCGGGGTGAGAACAAGTGATACCAACAACTCTTGGAGAACTTGTCAATTTCTCGTAAGAGCGAATAGCATGTGAAAAAATTCTGTTAGACGATTGCTGGGAATCGAACCCAGACTTCCGGCATGACTGTCCTTGGCACTAAGCTTTATTCCACGGTACACTACAAACAAAGTATGTAATTAATAATTTAAATATGTATAAACTCTAAGCCGGAGTTCGTGAATAAAAATTAAAATTCCACAATGGATTAGAGCATTGAATAATAAAGTTTAAAGTTTTGGATAAAAAATTGACTAGCAAGTTATCAAATTTGTTTTTGAAAATGTTTTTTTGTCCCAATAAAAAATTAAAGAATATTTAATCTTAACCAATTTTTTTTAAATCATTAATATAATTATGATATCGTGGTATATGGTAGTCCAACATATTATTATGAATACAGTGTTGTAGACATGCAAGAAAATTAATTTTTAATTTCTTCCGGACTAGTATAGCTGTTCTCCTTTTTTGAAAATAAAAAAAAAATAAAAATAACATACAAAAATGTCATGTTATAATTTCTAACTTATTGGCTTTTGAATTAACCCAAAGGCATTTCCGTTTTAAAATTCAAAACTCACACTCTGGTTGACATCAGTTAAACTTTATAATCATGCAAGTTTGTTCATCATTGAGATGAGTAAAATTCAATTCATTTGTATGCAAGTCAACTATGAAATTCTCGAATAAATTTTCAAAAAAACAAAAAAAAAAATAACATAAACTTTAAAATGTGATTACAAAACTTTTATGTGATCTTTTTTTTTTTCCAACCATCTCAAAATTATTTAACCATAGTTTTCAGTTTTAGATAGACATATACATATATACAAAGAAAAAGTCGCCCAAAGCCACCAACCATCAACTGACGACAAAGTATACGAATATCGTCTGTGTATATGAAAAAAGATAAAAGTTTTTGGAACCAAAAACCACACAACCACTTGTTATTGCATAAAAGTACACTCAAAATATGTACATGGAATATCCCGCAATCCATTGCAATACAATCGTATTCAAAGGACACTGCATAAACTTGTGTATACAGAGGCAGAAGCAGAGATGAAAAATATCCTGCATGCAAAAACTTGAGTTTCTTTTCTCGTCTTTGACATTCTTTCCTTCCTACGTCACGTCATCCTATATAGTAATCGCTTTCCTCGTTGTCGTCGTCGTCGTCGGCATGGTTGTCATTTTAAAAGTTCTTTTCTTTTTTTTTTGATTAGGAAAACATACTTCCCATTTTATCATGGTCTCACAATGTTAGTCCCCATATATATCCTTGACGGCCATCATACAAAAGAACTCCTATGCAAAGTTTTATCATAAAATCTTCGTCGGACTTTATGCA
The DNA here is from genome assembly GCA_958431115.1 of Syrphus vitripennis. Taxonomy (NCBI): domain Eukaryota; kingdom Metazoa; phylum Arthropoda; class Insecta; order Diptera; family Syrphidae; genus Syrphus; species Syrphus vitripennis. The sequence continues at coordinate 11,018,785 of OY288109.1, forward strand.
AAAGGACAACTTTTTACACTGCCAGATAAAGCCCAAACGCACGTTTGCACAGCAACAACAACACATCACGACAGCATCAATTCAAAGTTCAAAGGATAACAATAAGACGATAGAGCGCAATGTGGTTATAAGCACACAGTAGCGGATTTATACGCAACATTTACCAAAGGCGGTATTTTTTTTTAATATTTAGCGCGCCCTAAATTGGATTTTATCTACCCTTGTCAGAGACACAGAGTGAGCTTTAGGTAAGTAGGAGGGGATTTGAAAGGAGATGTCCGTGAACATTAGTCTTGAATTTCGTCACATAACAATGAAAGGAAAAGACAGAGCGTGGAAGGGTATTCCGCATTCGCGTAGTACGGCTAAAGAACGAATAATTGTACTTAAAATTGGGTTCAAGAGTAAACTGATGAGCACTCCTGGAAGCGCGAGTATTATGGTTGAATCGTTTAAGGGCAACTGGCTATTTCATTAGAGCACTTTCCATGAAAGTAACGAACGAGTGAGAGACAGGAAACGTTTACATCGGTGTTCGAGTGACGTAAAAGTATCGATGATGTTTCTGTCTCCGATCATTTTCAAGGCTCGTCTTTGTATACTGTCCAAGAGGTTCAAGTAAGCACCAGCCCAGAGATGGGAGTTAAACTCATGCTTTGGACGTTTATAACTTTTATAAATAATAGCCAGATCAGAAGGGGAAAAGAATTTCTTGCATCTCTAAGGTTCCTATCGTCAGCGAAACAATTTATTGGATTAGTAGTTGCAGACAGGAGATCATTTATCAAAATGAGAAAGAGGGTTGGAGACAAAACGGAACCCTGTGGCACACCAGCATTTATATTGTGATTTTCAGACTTGAATCCGTCTAATAATCTACTTGTATAGAGCGATTCGAAAGAAAGTTACTAATCCAACGAAGAAAGTGATGAAAAGCATTTATACATTTTAGACCTGCTAAATCGCTAATCTATACCACGTCGAAGAATTGCGATTTTTGACAACTTGACACGAAAACGAGAAACTTAAAAAAAAAATAAAATAAAATTGAAAACTGGGCCTTATAAGCATCAAATAACAAGATCCGCTCGTGTTCTTTTATTTCAGATGGAAAATTCTGATGCAAGGATATGGGCTTCCGCCTAAAACCATCTCTTGCCAGTTTTGTATAGTAGTTGTTGTTCTGCATCATATAGCTGTCACTGAAATTGACTCAAATGACAACAATGATGGCTGTTGTGAGTTCTCCTTTATAGCGGATGGTCAAAACTTTTTTTTAGATTTCCTCTAAACCCAATATTGTTTTGTGTTTTATTTATGTATATGTATATGTATATTCTTTTACCCTCTTCGAAAAACTTGTTCAATTCGGACTATGGATATTTGTCAACAGCAGGATAGGGTTTTGCCTTTTCTGTTAAGTAGAAATCGTTTAAAGTTTTGCTCTGACATCAATAAAGATCTCTTCAATAAGGGAAACCATATCAGAGATGGCACCGATTCATAGTATTATCTTTAGTAAAAAAAAAACATTTTTAAGGATATCTTTCATAATTCAATCGAAGTTAAGAAAGTCTTGATAAAAAAAAACGAAGGAAGTTTTTTTTTAATTGAAAAAAGGGCGTACCTTCCAAGAACCCCTCAAGGACTCTTTGACTTTTTCAAAAGATTCCAATTAACGCAGGTGATGGAGAAGAAACTTAAAAATATGTGTACATTGCGTAGGACACTTTTAATGTGTAGGTGTTACAAAATGTAGGTTAAATCGAGGGTTTCTTTTTTTCACCTACGATATCTTACAAATGGGAAGCAACAAGAAACCTGATGGCAAATATCGATTCCTTTTTTTTGTTTGAAAAAGGAGGGACATAAAAAGAAGTCCTTTAAAAAAAAATAATGAATGAAAAGCACGCAAATGTGTGTGCCCTAGAAACGTACAGGTAAAAATGATAAGTGGCAGAGGGTGAATGCAAAATGTAAAATCCAACTGAAACTAGGCTAGGTAAATATGTAAGGTAGTTTGAAACGAAGGGAAAAGTTGTATTTTTTTTTTAGAAAACAAATATTGGTTAGGTATTATTTCTGGATGATATATGAATGTAAGCACCTGATGATTTTTAAATTACTGTTTTGTTTATGTTTCAAAAAAGAAATATCTAATAAGAAATTCGGTCTTATTTTGTTTTTGAAAAAAAAAATTTGTTTGAATTTTTTTTTAACTCATCATGTCCAAAATTCCTTATTGCTCTTCTGTCACACATTTAAAGAATTTTGAAAGGAATTTTGATTCACGTTTCGAGTTTTGAAAATACAAACTCAATTTTTCTCAGAATTTTTGTAATATTAAAAAAATTGTTTTTTTGAAGTTAAATTCGATATAATTTTTGAAAACCAGAATTATGGATAGCTCCAATTTAACTATTGAGTAAAAAAAATATGATTTTTAATTTTTTTTTGTTGACAGCTTTACCGATTTTGATGCAAATGTTATATAAAAAGTATGAAATATTTTGGGATGGTCCTGCTTTCAAAAATTCGAAATTCTGAGTTTCCAAACTCAGTAAATTCGAAATTTTGTTTTTCAAAAGTATTGCAATATAAGACCATGTTTTTAATTTCGTCCAAGATGCCTCAATAAAGTTAAATAATTATTGTAATAATAATTCATTCATTAATTTGAATAGGTATCATTTTATTAAAACCAAAAAATGTTTTGTTAGAATTGATACGATAAAAAAAAAACTTTTAAACAAACTAAATTACAATCTGCTGAGTATCAATCCATAGATACAACAAAAACCGCATCTATCACAATAAATGGTCGCAATTAAAACAGAAAAAGCACTAATGGCTCTTTTCAAAAGTAATTAGGCAAAAAAACATCTCCATGAAATACCAATCCTTGATCTCCCCACTCTCCAAAAAAAAAACCACAAAGCCTCTTTACTAAACTTTTGTTTTCCCTTAAAAATAAAAATTTATTTTTCCTAAAAAAATAAAATAAATAAACCTTCAAAAATGTAGTAGGTACCTAGCCCAGTTCCTAACTAGGTAAAGATAACTTGCACTGTTTTTTTTTATTCCTTAAAAACAACACAAAAAAAAATACGACCAAGTCAATAAAAAAAAAAAAAAAATTGCAAAAGAAAAGTTATCCTTCCATAGAGCACTGTTGTTGAACTAAGCATATAACAGGATGAAACAAAAAAAAAAAAATAATAATAAGAAATAAACAAAAACCAACAACTAGCGGACTCAACATACTCTTCATCTATCTGTATCTAGGTAGAAGGAGGAAAATAGTTGGTCCACTAACACTGGACGACGACTACGAGTACAACAAAAAATAATGGTTTCACAGTTATTGTTCATTTAAAAGATATTAGAATGGAAAGCCTTGCCTTACCCTAGCTATACAAAAAAAATCAGCAACAAAAAACCAGCAACAACAACAACAACAAAAGCAGAAGGGATTCTTTGTTTGCTTGCAGGACCCTTGCTGCGTTCATATCTCCTGTAACGAACTTTTCAAGATTACATCCTGCACTTATTTGAACAAGGAAGAGCAAACACAAGTGGATGTCAGATAGAAGAGATGTGGGATGGAAAAAGAAAATAAAAGAATCTCTTTCCATATTTTTTGATTAAACTTTGGGGCAAGTTTTTTTAAAGTCCTGATGATGGTAAGGTTCAGGGTTTTGGTAATTTCCCAGCTTTTGTGTGAGTAAGATTTTTTTTTTCTTTTTTGACTTCCACTTTCTCCATGTTGCACTAATGACTTTTTCAATCCTTTTGCCTTTAATCCTCATTTGCGTCACATTTTTGTTTTTGTTGCATTTTACTATTTTTTGTTTTTTCATCTTTAGCTCGTCAGTATCTATGTCAACTTCAACTAGATAAAATAGAGAAAGTTTTTCGTCAATGTCACTGCTATATTGCAGATGACTGATGAAGTATATGTCGTACACGATGGAATTATAAGGAGGAAATATAGATATAATAGAAAGCAACTTTGTTTTGAAGTTCAAACTTCAAAAGTCGTTCATTTTATCAGCATAACAAGACGGTTTAATCTTATGCTACTTTGAAGGAGGTGTGGAATAAACATCATATTATGAGATTTACATTGTTTTATTAGGACGAACTTCCTTTCACAGGATTTTACAATGATGTTCTTAAAAAGTTCTAAGCACAATATAAATTTTAACATCTTCTTTACAAACTATAGAAAATCTCGGGTAATATAACAAAAGAGTCAGTCCTTGAAAACTTTTCCTTTTGAGAAACATTTATATGTTTTGTTATAAATTTAATTAAAATTGATAGTTTAAAAAAAGTATTATTGTGTTATTGTTTTGAATTCTATAAAAAATGGATATAGAAATTTATGTTGGCAACACTTTTTAAACTGGCGGCTATTTTGACAGCTGTCAAGAGATTTGTGTTTAGTTTGGTTTGGCATTCCAACATTAATAGACTGACACCTAAACAAGACTTCCGAACCCTATTTTTATAGGACGGTTTTGTTTAGGGATGAAGCTCTCTTTTGGTTGAATGGCTACTTCATTAAACAAAGTTGCCATTACATCCAGAAAAACTGACTGTTGGTGTGCTTTATTGGCTGATGGACTCACTGGCACGTACTTTTTTAAAAACGAAGATATATCCAAAACGTTACAGTCAATGGTGACCGCTATAGAGACATAATTACTGACTTTTTCGTTCCTCAATTGAACCATCATGATGTGGAGGAGCTGTGGTTTCAACAAGACGGTGCAACATGTCACACAGTTCGTGCCACAATTGATTTATTGAAGGAAACCTTTGGCAACCGCATAGTTTCACGGTTCGGACCTGTGAATTGGCCTCCAAGATTGTATGATTTAATGCCGCTGAAGATATATTTATGTGAAGTCGCTTGTCTTCGCCGATAAGTCCGAAGCTGTCGACCACTTGAAGGAAACCATTCGCCACGTTATTGCCGATATACGGCCACAAATGTTGGAAAAAATGATCGAAAATTTGACTTCAGATTAAATTACAATCATATTTAGATTATGATGCCAAAAGATTATCTTCCCAATAAAGTCAATTTCATCCCAATTAAAAAAAAATCATCTTTGTTTTAAGAGCTATAGAACTTTGGAATGGAAAGTTCTATGGCTCTTAAAAGAACACCCTATAGTTACACGGAGGATACCATTAAACAATTCACTTTAAGTCTTCGTGATGCTTAATACAATACATGTCACAAATAAAAGATTGCAAAATTGTCTTTATCTTCTATTTATCTTTATCTTTCCCAAAATGACAAATGTATGTTTAAAAACTTTTGACCCCAACCTACTCAACCCTTAAGAGTGATTTATCCTCTAAGTACGTTTATTTAACACAAGTTTAATAAACTTCTCGAATATTTCACCAATCAATTGTTATTGAATTAAGTCATCAATCTTTTTCACAATCAAACACAGCATATCTATTTCTATTTACAAAGAATCTAATGGCCTAAAAAGAAAGCGAATTTGCCCATAACTTTCCAACAACAAAAAACTTTACTAATCTAAATACGATTTTTTCGCTTGAAATGGCTTCTAATGGAATGCCTTTGACAAAAGTTCTGATTTTGATTGTGATTCAGTTTTGTTTTGTTTTTTAGTTTTTTTTATTATTTTTCCATTTGCTCCATTGACAACAAAATGAACAAATCCTTTTTGTTCAAAACTTATACAAACACACATAAATATACACTCTCACTCATATCTAATATATTCATACAAAATAAAAAAAATAAAAAACAAAAACGATTGTCACAGGATGAATGATGTAGGGAATTTGCATAAGAATGAATTCTCCCGTATACTCGTACAAACATACAACAGTTAGAGTCCTTCGGGGACATTCAACATAGTTGATAGCAAATTTGTTTGTTTTTCATCGAACAAAACTAAATTGCAAAATGAGATTTCAAGTCATCTGGTCAAGGATGACCATACAAAAGAGTCAAAAAGGACAAAGTCCTGGTGATTTTTTTTTTTTTTTGTTGAATCAAAATTGGAGAATGGGATTTTCTAGAAGAATAATAATAGGTTGATAGAATGAAAATAAAGATGGAATTTGTCATCATGGCCATTTAGAATATATCAAAGGCCTTAACATTTATTTGATGCATTTGAGCCAAATATAATAAATTATATAGGTACCGAGATTATTTTGCTTATATTTTGTTTTCAGATAACATTATTAATCTCATCATTTGTTATTCTAAAATATTCTAAATTTTACAAAATAGTAGATATCCAACAGAATTTTAAAAAAATGCTAATAGAACTAGGATTTTTATTCTAGACAGCTTAATGCATTATTTCATTTTGTAAAATAAATTATTAATAAAGCTTTAGTCCTCAGACAAAAATAAAACTACATCAGGTAGAAAAAAAGTTCGAACTTTTAATAAAACACACCGCATCAAAAAACGAACGTTCATAAATCCTTTGCACTTTAATTTTTTTTTACTCTTCTTCTTTTTAAATCTTCATTTCTCCATCAGCTGGTGACTTAAGAAAAAAAATTTTATATATTTTACACACCGCGCATCTGCATTTCAATTTTCTTTCTTTATACCTATACCCTGCACGCTAAAAGTTTCCCAAGAAAATATTATAAACTTTGTCTTCCTATATCTCTCAGGAGGATTTTTTGGAAAAAACCAAAACAAAATAATATAAAATAAAATATGTAAGTAGATGTCAGGTAAAAATGTAAAAAAAAAAACAAGTCAAAATGAAAACTGAAGAAAACTTCAATTCATTTTCTTCCTTCATAGTATAGTTAGTGTTTTCCTCTTCTTTAAAATACCTCTAAGCATTATCCCTTATTGTCCTTTTCCATCGTGATTTTCCACTTATTATACTTACAACCTAAACGTGCATACAAAATTGTTCATTTTCATAAAATATTCTAAGCCATAATGTAAATGAGGTTGAGACTTCCTCAACGAAAGGAGTTCATTTTTTTTATTCTTCAACAATAGGAAAAAGACTGAGTGGAAAGAGAAGAGAAGAAATATTTAAGTTCTGTTCAGAGTAGTCGCAAGGAGTATTTTAAAAATTATTTTTTTACTTTATTTTGTATTTTGAATTGTACTTCATAAATTATAGACATTTGACTTCGGAAAAATTTGTAAAGCTGGATTTTGGTATTCATGGTAATCTGCAGAAACTGTAAAGCGTCTCTCGAAAGAACGCTCATTAAAAAAGAATTCTAAAAACTTCCAAAATGCAGACGAAATCGATTGGAAGTGTGATGTTGTGGTAAATAGGTTCTTCACATTGTTCCAAGCAAACTGTTAAACCTCGCATTTGAAATTTCGCAGTCTCTTAGTATCGCTATTCATATAACCTTACTTTTTGCGTTGGAGGCGAAATACTGGTATGTGCCAAAATACTGTATTCAAAATATTGATTGAAAAATTCTGTACATCAAAATTTTGTAAAAATGCTGTAAAAGAAATATCGTTTCGATAGTGCGGCAGCCAACCAGGTGTTTTGCACGGAATGCTATGAAATTTGCAAATGCAAATCGCATTGCAAAATCTCACAATTACTTAATCTCCCTTTTCATAATCTCGCAATTGCACGAGAGAAATGTAAATCGGAGATTGTTAAGAGCGTGGTTTTATAATTGGGAGATGTACTAAAAATATTTCCCGCAAAGTACTTTTCGAACCAAACATCGACAGCCCTGAATTTGTCTACCTGTGGGAAATACTTCTTTTTTTCTTTTTTGTTGCTATTTCCACATCAGACGAAGTGAGCTAATAAAATTAAAGGAACACATTTTATAGCACCGGGCTAAAATACACACACTCTATATATATATGTGCAAAACATGTGTATGTGAGTATAAATTGTGTCTTATTTTACATAGATGCAAAAAGTATACAAAAAAAGGCTAAACTAGGTTAATTATAATGACATCCCTAAGGTAACTTATTAAGTTGACAACTTTAGTGTTGTGCAGATTTTTTTGTCTGTCTCCCACTCATCCCCCCTCCCCCACCCGCGCTCCATGGAGTGTTGGTGAAGAATTTTTAATGAGTTTGCAGTGGTTTTTTAATTGACGGAATGGCAATTAATATTTTAAAACAATTCTGTGGTGGCTGAAAATATTTCGAGAAAAAAGCTTCATTTACCAAAATTTCTTTATTATTATGAAAATATTTTTTGGGGAAAATACTTATTTTCTAAGGTATTTGTAAAAAAGGGATTTATGAATTAAAAAAAAAAGAAAAAATACGAAAAATAGAAGTGATTCCTGTGTTAAAAAATGTCGAGGATATGGTATTTCTTGGGAAGTTTGACCACAAAGCTTTCCAAGAACCGAATTCTTGAGAAAAGGTTAAAAGAAAATGCGTGGATGCATCAACAATAAGTTAACCTTACATTTTCAAAATTTACATTAATTGTCACCGTGTATGGACAGTAACACGGCGAATGTTGTCCTTCAAGTGGTCGATTGTTCCGGGCTTATGGACGTTGACTAGCGACTTCACGGGTCCGAACCGTGAAACTATGCGGTTGCCAAACGTTTCCTTCAATAAATCAATTGTGGTATGGCATGATGCGCAATCTTGTTGAAGCCACAGCGCCTGCACATCATGCTTGTTCAATTGGGGAACAAAAAAGTTAGTAATCATGGTTCTAAAGCGGTCACCATTGATTGTAACGTTCTGGCCAGCATAGCTTTTAGGTAAGTACCAAGCAGTCAGTTTTTCTATGACGTAGCCGTTCAACCAAAAGTTAGCTTCATCTTGTTTTAGGTCCATTTACCGAATATACGACTTTTAGTTTAGACGTCAATTCATTCATATTGAAATGCAAAAAAAACGAAACACAAATCACCTTTAAGCTCTTAAAATAGTCGCCAGTAGGGGCTCCGCGAAATTAGGCCCCAGTAAATAAGGCCCCAAAAGAAAAAATGAAATAAGGCCCCAAATTGGGGTATTTTTTCATAATGAAACTATGCCCCAATGAAATAAAGCCCCATTGAAATGAAAAAATGCCCCAAAAAAATGAATTGAGGCCCCAACTTGTTTTGACTTTTTTTTTAGAAAAATGAAATAAAGCCCCAATTTAGTTTTTCATATTTAAGTTTATTTTCGAAAATGAAATTACACCCCAAACCATTAAACAAATACTTGGATTGTATCCTGTACAATTTCCCTGCAAAAACAACACTTGTAATTATCATGTCCTTCAGCAATAGACTCTGCTTGAATTTTAAGGTTGCATTCAATACACGCACGATTTTTTGCAGCTATTCTGTTACTCCCTGACGGTTTTCATCTTTCGTGTTGAAAACCATCAGGCAGTAACAGAATAGCTGAAAAAAATCGCGCGATTTTTTGCAGCTATTCTGTTACTCCGTGATGGTTTTCAACACGATCCCTACATTTAAGCATTAAAAAATTTATATTACCTCGTCTAAATATTCTATGTAAATAACTAAGAGCTGCTTGAAACATCCTTGAGGAACAATTTTAAATGTTCCATCTATAAAAATGGTTCTGTTCGTCGGGGGAATGTTTTCTTTTATAAGTTGAATTGTTTTTTGACAAACATCATATCGGCTTAACATTGAAACATTATTGTTGGCACCACACTAAGCGATACTTAAGCAGCTGTGGGTCCCCGATTAGCGGAATTTCACATAATTTTTTGTAAAAGACAATGTTATTTTAGCATTTTCAAATTATGAAATAAGACCCCAAATTGTTTTCTTAAAATAAAATGAAATTAAGCCCCAAAAACAGTTTGGGATTTTATTTCATTGGGGCCTTATTTCATAATGAAATTATGCCCCAAAAAAAAAATGAAATAAGGCCCCAAAAAATGAAATAAGACCCCAAAATTTGAGAAATTTTGTTGTTGTTGTTTTGTGTACTTTTTTTTGGGGCCTTATTTCATTTTTTTTGTGGGGCCTTATTTCCTGGGGCCTAATTTCGCGGAGCCGTAAAAAGGTGTTGCTAACTTAAAGTTCTGTCTCTGAAAAAAACACTTTTTATAGAAGAGAAATAATAAACTATAGCATTGTTTTAAATCTAAGTCATTTGTGTAAGAATATTGCCCTTCCCATCTGAACGGAGGAAAATATAGGTCCTCCTCCCCCTTTTCACCTCATACGCCGTTTTTCTTCCCTCGGTTGAACCAACTCACTCTAGCCGTTTGTCAGATTTCATGCAACTAATTATGTATGATTAGTCTGCGAATATGAAATGAATATAAATTGAGTATTTCTTTTGGAATTTTATCAAACACACAATTCCATTCAATCAAAGTCCACTCGATCTACAATCTAAACTGCAACCTTGAACCACAAAAAAATAATATTCCACCAATCGAACGCCGCAAATCTTTATAATAAAACATTTTTATTCGCATCCAGATGATGATCATGACCATCATATCATATCGTTTGAATATTCCAATCAAGCGCCAAGCTGCCTCTTTGCCAGACCGCATCATCATCATTATAATTTTCCTTCGATTCACGATCATGCAATCAATAAAACATCCAACCGGGCGAAACAGATCGGTATCGGTTCTATTTTTATTTCAAAGACAATTAGATCAAAGCCGATATGGTGGTTGTGTCCGTCGCACGTCCCAATCATCATCATCATCATCATAGAAGCCGCGAAAGCTGGTCATCCAGCCCCATATAGTCACTTCATTAACATGTTTTCTGGTTAAAGACTTGAACACAATCGATCATCGCATACAAAACTCGCGATCATCTAAACAGCAGCACCTCCGGGTTCCACGAATTATTCAAGCGGTATCGTTTATAATGTAGATCGTATATAAGAGATAGAGAACCCATAATATGTTGAAGCCTGGCGTTCAGGAGCAATCGCAATCAATACGTCGTTTTGTATATTTTTCAAAACTCAGAGAATTAAGAAGGACATGATTAAAAGATATATTTTAATTGGGGCGCCAATAAAAAGTTTATACTTTTTGAGCTTAGAAATATAAAATCTAGAAAGAGTTGAGGGTCACCAGAAAAATGGTGGAATGTGCTTCCTGTTTTCTTTTGATCAATTTGCATTTATACAGAATCTACAAACATTTCGACCTGACACGATCATTTTGACTCCATTGCGCAGGTGTGCCTGTGCTGCAGTTTGCATCATACATAGAGCCAACCGACAGGTCCACACAGTAAGCAGTTTGTTCTCATGGTCCAGCGCTGCTGTTGTGGCAGCTAAATGATTCCAATGTTGTACAACATGGCCAACGTCAGTCGTCATCGTCGTCGTCGTCGGTGGATCGGTGGTGCAGGTCTATCTACAATACACCACACACAACCTGGCTTAAGATCAGGGGATTGAGTCTGGGGCTATCTGTGTATCTACCGCGTGAATTATTGAATTGCAGCCACCTTGGCAGGTGATAGTTAATGGAAATTGCCAGCTGGAGAGTGTGGAACTGATCCATGGTTAGCTTGTCTGCACTTTGCCATGGGCAGTAATCAATTACGAACAGTGTAAAGCTTGTTTTATATCTTTTTGGATGGAACGTATGTTTGTATATGGTCAGAAAGTTGGAGGCAAAAATTCGAAAGGAAGAGACTGTCGGCCATGGTCGTTGTACCGCATACCGTCACCACCGTCGTCCGTCGTTGGTCGTCATCCGTTCCGACCACTTTGTTTGTCTTATATGCACGCCAAGTGTTTTGTTTTGTTTCTTTTTTTGCAGGTATCCCAATTTCGGTTGGAGATCAGGCTCTACTACGCGCTACGACTCGGACTGGACTAAAAATATGCCGAGATGAAGGTCAAGTTCAAAAGGTGATTGCCATGGAACACCATGTATCCATGATTGTGAGGAAGTATTTTTTTTGTTGTTGTTTTATTGTTTTTATCTTACTTTTTTACTACAAGGGCAAAGTTTAACTACATATGCGGCTTTGATTGCGCTTCTGAGGTGGGCTGGCCTAGAGTTGGAACTGGTAAAGTACATTTAGAATTTACACTTTACTTACTTAAGGTGTACACGTTGATGAGTATTATTTGTTTGGTTGATTGTTGAGGCAGATCTCACGCAGATGGTGCTGTGAATTAATCAAGTTAGATTAACACAGTAGAGTCTTGAAATAAGTATTTTTTTTTGTAGCACTTTTTAAGAAACTTTCAATGTTTGGCATTTTTTTATTATAGGACCAGAAAACACAGGTGATGTACAAACATCAAAATCTTGTACCTATAAAAACAAGATGGCGCTCAATTTCTACTAGGCACTCTAATTAAATTGTGGTTTCATTTTGCCGTTTAACTTTTGCAGAATTAACTTTGAAAACCGGTGAAAAATCTCAGGAAGTACAATATCAACTCATTAGTTTCCGCAAATGAAGTAAGCGGAACCTACATATCATTTTCTCATACCATTTTTAAGCAACTGATTGGCTAAGAACTTGTACTAGGGCTTGAAGATTATAGTCTTTATTTTCTTTAAGAATAACTTCAGTCTTCTAAAGTCGTTATTTAAAAAAAAACAGCCATATTACACCGTTAATTTGAAAATGACTGATGCATAAAATTACTTTTTTTTTTTTTTTTTTTTTTTTTCTCAGCGTTCTATTGCTCTAAAATTTTGAAATTAAAAAAAAATCTATTTTAGACCCGAAAAAAAGTGAAGTTACCAGTACATAACTTTACAGTGAAGTCGGGGTTAAAGTTATGATTTTTTTTTATTAACTTAAAAATTTGGATTCAATTTTGGAGCCATATTTCAAGTTTTAAGCTTAATCGGTTTTGAGAAAAAGATGTGCCCTGCATATTTTATAGTAAAAAAAGTGATGAAGTATGAATTTTTTCTTTTAAATACCGACTTCAAAATTTAAATTAACTTTTTTTTAAAAGAAGTTGAAAACTGCAAATTTGGAGTCCCATTTCAAGAATCTATCTCAATAATTGGTTACTGAGAAAAATGTACATATTTACTGCTTCAGATTTTTATTTTCTGGAATTGCAAATTAACTGCAAATTTTTGAGTCTTATTTCAAGTGTAGATCTTCTTTCGGTTTCTTTTCGGTTTCGTAACAACTAAATGCAGATTTCGTCTGCCATCTTCCGTGATAATGTTGGAACATCGTATGATGATATTGCCTTTTATAGTTTTTGTGGTTCATTAATTTACGCAATATTACATAGTTGATCAATGAAATGTTTGTGAAGTTAATGTAAAGTCACAATGTTTATCAATTTTCAAAATATTAGTATATTTAATTTTTGTATATAACTAACTTAAAAAAATATATTTTTGTCGTTCTTAAGTAACTATTGTTGTTAGAATTTAAAAAAAAACAGTAACATATTCCCTGCCATTAACATTCACCTAAAAATACAGTTTTCGGAATAATTTATTCCAAAGCAGACATTTTTAACTTTGCTCTTTTTCCAATAAAAACAAAAGTATATCTCTTCATTTAGGAGTACATCATCATTCAATTTTCCACATTAAATAAAGTAATTTTTCGAAATTAAATTAACTCAAAAAAAAAAACACTCCCATTTATCGCATTAATTATGTTCAACATCCAACTAAGAACCACAAAGCTCTGTTAAACCACAAAAACCACTCAAACACTAACTTCCGCTTACATCATTGCCATTGTCGAAATGCATGCACGAACGTTAAGCTAGTTGGGAAAAATAAACCAGAAGAACCAGCTTCAACTATGTATGTTTAAGTATATAGAACTTTTGTGTGAATCAGGCTAACCTATATGGACGGATACTCATGGTCTTTTGGTCTTTTAGCCTTTTCCCAGTTCAAGCCAATATGGCCAGCAACAAAAAAAAAAAATCAACCTCACCATCAGCTAACCATTAGAGGGTTAAAGTTGTGTCCTATGAGGTGCATGTCAGTCAGTCAGTCACATGTCCGGGACTCATTTTCTCCTCCTGCATGATGTGTTTAATCCTGAATTCATATCCAATCTACAATCTTAACTTATTTTTTTTTTTTGTAATACACTTCCTTCTTTTGCCTAAAGGACGAGAGACAAAAAGTAAAAAAAGTTCTGATGTGCGGTTTGGTTTTCTTCTCCTCCTATCCTCATCCCTCATCCTATGGGAACAATGACTTAACCTAAAACTGGAATCTAGAGTGTTAATATTTTTATGACCATGCATAAGTTTTAGTGAACATATTTTCTCGACTTTTATTTCCCTCGAAGCTCGAAATCCTTAAGGGATTTTCTCCATTTAGCCTGGACGGACGTGCTTTAGATTTCAGTTGCTGGGGCTAGGTCGGTTTATAATTTTGTGGAACTATTTTTTTTTTCCTTTCGTTTCTTTCCTCGTTCTCTGCACCTGTGTCGTTTTTCGTGTATATAGTCCTTTTTGGAAAATTCATGGGAAATTCTTTCACCGCATGTTGAAATAATTTTTTTTTGTTTGCTTAAGTTTCTCAAAAGATTAAGTTACCGTTGTTGTAGAGTATTTTTTTGAAGGAAGAAAAGGAAGACTGAAGGGAATATACGAGTACATAAGTGCTACAAAAGTTTATTTTTTTTTTTTTTTTTGAATTCTTATTGTACATTAACTTAAGGTTAACATAGAAAAGTTTAAGTAGAACTGGCAAAAGTATATTCTTAATAATGGCAATTAAAAGTTTTTGAAAGTGCAATCAGTCATAAACAGGAAAACACAAAGTAGGTGGAAAAAAACAAGGAACACAAAATGAACACTTTAAATAAGGGAATTTCAAAGATAAAGGAGAGTTGTATTGTAAATTCAAGTTTAATAAGAAAAACACAACATCGCGAGGTATACTATAATTTAAGCTTCTATTTCATTCCGAAGGGAAAAGTAATTTAAATCCCCAAGTCATTATTTTTTACTTCAACGTAACGTAAATTATTAAAATTGTTAAACAAGATTGTTCGATTATAAAAAAAAAAATTAAGAAAGTTGGAATAATATTTTTCCTTTTTCTTTGAAGTTTTAAAAATTTAGTTGAATTTTTTTATTTAGTTTAAATTTTGTAGGATTGGGCAATGGGCATGCAGATTAGACCCATAGAAGATAAAATCGTATAGCAGCGGGAGAGTCTTTTTCCCCTTGTTTGGTGATGATTTGAAAGTAAAAAGAGCATTAACTTCATGCTGAACGATATCGGTGGTGACGCTTCCGGTTGTCAAAGACTTAAAGCCAAAAACCTACTTTTTAATTTGTGATAGGTGGCGCTGGGGTCGAGTTATTAACAAATTTCTTTTTTTTTTAGCGAAATAACTCCACAAAACCACAAAATATGGACCCTAGAGAGGGCGCTATTGTCTATTTTTAGCAGATTTGTATAGAATTAAAAATTTATATCCTACATACTGCGTGCAATATGATGAAAACAATCAAATAAATTCAAATAAAGTAAAACAAAAAAATTTAATTACTGTTTTCCAAGTTTCTTTTGAAATCAAACTTAATGGGCGACTTAATTGGAAAAAATGTAAAACGACTGCCGGGTCAGCTAGTTCATTATAAAATTCCGAAGAAAATTAAAAAAAAGTTACCATTATTTATAAAAAAAACACACTCTTAGAATAACTTGAATTTTGACCATTCACTTTTTTTTTTTGTAGTTCTACTCCAACATAAATAAGACCAAGTACCCACGTATGGTCCAGTCGTGTATTTTGTTTTCAATTTAATTATAATTTAAATAATTTCATTTGAAAACAAACTTGAAGTGCTTATTTCCAAGAAATCGAAGCAAAAAAAGAATTAAAAAAACAAAAAAAAAAAAACTTGCTCCTATGTGCGATAACATATTGGTTTTAAAGTCTGAATATAAAAACAAATTTATCCTACTATCTATTGTAATCACAAGTAAAAATATCAAAAAAAACAAAAAAAAAGAAGTTTAATCTTAAAACTGAAGATGCCATCTATGTTTCATAAAAATACAAATTTTTGAAAAAAAATCGTTAGAGCTGTTTTTTCAAAAAATAATTTTTTATATGTGTATATATTTTTTAAAATATTTTTATAAAAAAAAGTTGGTATGAACATTTTTAGTGTTTAATAACATACACATAAGACCAAATTAAAAAAAAATATTTATTAGTTTTCAAAATATTGAGTTTTCAAAAAAAAATTTGATTTTTTTTAAATACAAAAAATATTTTTTAGAAAATTTTGGTATGCAATATTATTAAGATTATAAAGGACCTCCTTCAGAAAAATTTTCATCGAAATCCGTCCAATAGCTTATGACAAAACCGAAAACCATATATCCGGTTCTATGGCAATTACCGTTAGTAATGGTTTTTTCAAAAATATTTGTTGACTAAATTATTAAATTATTATGATTTTAAAAATCAGAACAAAATCGTTAGAGCCGTTTTCGAGATAAAAATGTTTTGTCTAAACGGTACTATGACAGGTAGGTACCGTTATTTTTAGAGTTAAAAAAAATCGATTTCCTCTCTAGGCAATCTCCCCAAAACCTTATGTCCAAAGTTTGAAGAAAATCGCTTCAGTAGTTTAGGCTGTAGGTCGAGGTACAGACAGACCGATAGACAGAATTGCGGGACCCAATTTTTTCGCGTTCTCTATCATCGTAATGTTAGGTCTGATTAATATCTCGAGTTCGATTTTTTGCACGAACCCAAAACTTGCCCTATAGTACCTATAGTCGCAAGTAAAAATCCAGCATGAGGAGAGTACCTATGTTTTATATTTTTTCATATAATCATATAAAATAAAATAAATAAAATACCATACCAAAAAAAAAAAAAATTTTTTTAAAAATTTATTCAGGTGGACTTTATTTCGAAGAATAAAATTGCATACTTTCATCTCCGAGTAAGCTTTTATATTTCATGTGCATTATATTTCCTCTCTTTTCAAAAACACTTTTGCGTAAATTTATTAAGAGCGTATTTTACGATCATACCGATTCTCACCATAAAAATTGAATTTACAACAAATATATGTTTTTGCTTTTTTTTTCATTTTCTGATGAAAAAAAAATTATAAAGAGAAAAATCTCACATTGAAAAAAATAAAATCCTATCACGTCCATCATATTTAAAAATAAAAAAAAAAAATATTTTTTATAAAAAAGCTTATGAAATAAAGCTCTCCTTCCATTATTCGAGATATGAAAGGTATATTTAACGACTTCAGGTTTAAACATTTATGTGAAGACAACTGAGGGCGATATATGGGAACAGAATTAAGAGCAAAAACCTTAAAAACCATCCTACACTATTTACGATGTCGTAAAAAATGAATCTCAAGGGATTGAATATCAAAATTTAAGTGGTCTTTGAAAAAGACGATGAGGTATACCTGCACATTGAAGGTTGACTATAAATCAAAAGCCGTATCTCAGCGAACACGACTCAACGAGTTGTCAAAAAATTGAATGAAACGCTGAAGATTCTCGATTAGACAGAATAACAAATCCCGATTTGAAAAAAAATAAAACACCGGACAAATTCAAAAAAAAAAAAGAATCCCTCCAAAACCTCACCGATGGACGATGATGATTTGAGATTTTGATTTGGGGCATTTATGTAAGGTTGTCTGAAAAACTTACTCCTGTTGTCCGAATGATGCTGAGTTAAGACGACAGAGAAATATTTTTCTTCCCGATGACGATGATGGTTCACAAAATTAATCCTTTCCAACAGCAGTAGTAGCAGCCGCAGCACACATTTTATAATGTTCAACATGGGCTGTCAACAAAAAAAAAAAAAGAAAAAATTCGCCTGTTAATTTCTTTGAAGCGCAACAAATAGGATAATGAAATATTAAAATTCAAAATTTTTCAAAGACCATTGACTTTATAATATAGCAGTGACAGTGCTAAATAGAACTTTTGGACACAAGTCAAATCACGTGCATGACATCATGGTGATAGCAAGCGGTAGAACTAAAAAAAAAGGTTTCATGCTTTTAACAGGACTAATTGAGCGTGAAGGATTTTTTTTCTCTCCTTTTTTTAAATTTATTTTCGCTGTCAGTGTGCTCACAATATTTTTTAATGGAATTAATTTTGGCTTCAAAGGTTTTTCTTTTTGTATTTTGTCATGTCAATTAACAAAAAAAAAAAAAGCCTGTTTGGCTTAGTTTGTTAATTGGAATGCATTTCAATGGCAGATACGAATTCAGTCCTTTTTTTTAAGCTTTGTTTGACATAGTAGAAAAAAAATCTTTTCTGAGTGTTCTATGAAATTATTCCCTAGTCTGTAATTAAAATGCCTAGACTTAAAAGCTCCTTATTTCACGGTTTACCTGTATGTACTTGAAATACAATCTTTTCGTTACCATCCAGTTCTATAAATTTTACAATTCAACATCCTCAAGTTAATTATACCCACTTAAAGTGTCTACATCTTTTTTTTTGTTGTTGTCTTAGCTATTAATAAAAAAAAGTCTTATGCTAATTTAATTTGAAAACCTTCTTTGCCCGGATGCGTATAGCCGTCTACGTCTAGTGTCCTTGAATACCTATGCAAATGCAAATTTGCCTCTTTGGTTATATTAAGTTATTGCTTGTTAGTGACCTATTTAGCGAGAATTATAATGGCCGATGTTGAATATTATACATGGAAGGATTTGGTATTATTGTGTATAGAGCCCTGGAAGATGTCCTTGATAATATAAATAGCCATCATCATCGATTTATGCAAAGTGTTCTTGAAAATCAGAGAGAAACGCTTTATGATTTATAATTATATTTATGTGTAGATATAGTTATAGCATTAGAGCAGTTAGTGTATAATGCATTCATATTTTGCTGCAGGAAAAAAACAAATAATATGTATTCATGAATTCTTAGAAATAGAGTGTTGCAAGTTGTTGATATAATTGTATGGACTAATATAATCCGTCATTATTGATTGAATTAAAAAATTAATAAGAATCTTTTTTTTCAGGTAAACTATAACTTAGAAATTAAAGATTCAGTACTTCCAAAAACTTTGAGGGAAACTTCTTAAAAATACAAAGTTGAATGTTGTATTAGAATATTTTCACTTTTTTAAATTAATAAAAGTGTGTGAAAACTGTAAATGAAATTGTTTTTAGCATTCTGTTCTTATTTATGGAAGTCCTTCATTTGCACAAACGCAACTTTTAACAAAAATTATTTTTTCGTACACAAGTATAATACAAGTTTCTCCTGCGAAGGTAGGTACATACCTTTCTCTAAAAAAAAATTATTTTCTTTTAATAGATTTACGCGACTTGATCGCACGAACTTGCTTCTATGTTAAAGTACTTAAGAATAAAATAAGTAAAAAAATTACAAAAACAAAAATGGCATTAAAAGAAAAAAATAAAAATATAAAAAAACAAAATTTATTAATTGAATTGCTAAAATAAGTAAAAGTTCGAAACGTTTTTTCAAAAAATATTTTTTTATACATATGTACATAAACATATTATATATAATTTTTAAAAGTTTATTTAGTAAAATAAATTTAAAAATTGTCAAAATTCAAAAAAAAAAAACCTTTGAAAATTTTGATATACATATATTATCACCTTTTTCATATTCGTTAACAACGGATTTTTGAAAAAAAAAATATTTGACAAAGTAATAATGTATATTTGCAAAACCTCACTAAAAAAAATTCTTCAAAATAGTGAGAGTCGTTCAACATATTTCGTTCTGATTTTTAAATTCACCTCTAAGGAATCACTTAAAAACCTTAAGTTCCAAGTTTGAAGAAAGTTGCTTTAGTATATTGAGCTCGACAGTACCCATTAGAGCTCTTGATACCCGGGTACCCGGTACATTGACCGGGTACCCGGGTACCCGGACATTCCGGGTATTACCCGGGTACCCGGCTACCCGGGTAATACCCGGAAATTTAGTTACCCGGGTACCCGGGTATCCGGTCAGTGTACCGGGTACCCGGTCGAAATCAAGAGCTCTAGTACCCATAGAAGAGAAGTATAAATGTTGGGTCTATGAAATAACTCCAACGAAATAAGTCCCACTTTTAAAAACGAAATAAGTCCCACCAAAAATTGCTATTTTGAAAGTGGGAGTTATTTCGTTTTAAAAGTGGGACTTATTTCGTCAATTGGTGGGACTTATTTCGTTACACGTTTTTATTTTAAGTGGGACTTATTTCGTTTTGAGTGGGAATAAATTCGTTTTGTAAAGTGGGAGTTATTTCGTGGGAGTTATTTCATAGACCCTTATTCGACGTGTGTTTTTTTCGAAGAGCCAAATACTTCTTATTTGAAATCGCATTAAACAATGAAAAAGTGGGACTTATTTCGTTTATGAAAGTGGCACTTAATTCATTTAATAAATATATTATTCAAGGGGGAGTTATTTCATTTTGAGTGGGAGTTTCATTTCAAGTAAATTTTTAAATCATTTCATTTTGGTCGGACTTATTTCGTTTTCAAAAGTGGGACTTATTTCGTGGGAGTTATTTCATAGACCCATAAATGTTATGTACCTAATCAAGTAATTTTAAAGCTTTAATTTAATATCACTGATGTTTTCGAAATTCTGCTTTTCAGTCTATTCTATAAAGTCAAAACAGAACTTGTATTATTTGATTCCTACAAAAATTTTAAATTTACTTTATAACAACACATTTTAGTTGAACGTCACACTGGTTTGAAATAAATTTTTTTTCTAATATCTATTTTAAATATATTTCATTGAATTTTTGTGAACAACAACAACAACTTAAAGGCACTACCACCAATTGTTTTGTATGAATTAATTTTCTATTAATTCATTTATATTTTATTTTTGGCCGGAGTTATAGCTATTTCATGCTTGCCAGGCAATCATCAGACTCCTTAGTGGTGCTGAGCTTTAATCCAATTTTATTTGAAGAACACTTGTAGGATTCGAACCCACGTATATCAGATCTGCTCAGTCTTTGTAGTCATGTAGTCTCATAACTTTAAAAAAAAAGGTTTTCTACTTTTTTCTACATATGTTCTCCTAATATACCCTACACAAATTAATAATTTAAAAAAAATTGAAAATTTGTATATCAAAAACTTAGGTTGGCCAAATACTTTAACCAAAAATTGACCTTTAAGGCCTGACTTTTCTCTTCTTTAGGCAACCCATGTACTATAAAAGATACCTACGTCCTACATAGGCACATTATATGAGGCCATAATAGCAATAGTGGCGTAACCCATAAAATTCACTTTACGAAAGATTTAAATAACAGGGTTTCTTTAAACATTTTTTGTATTTCCCCTTGGACATTTTTGATTAATCTAAAAACGTGGAAGAGTTTGAAAAAAGACATGTTTTGTAGGGAATTTTTTTTTTAAATTTAACGTTATTTTGGAAAAAAAGTGGGTTACACCACTACTGCACTGATAGCCTCATATATATATGCAATTTTAACTTCCCATAGGGAGTTATTGTAATCGGTCCGATTTGTCAAATTGAAATTTTTGATATTTCTCGACGTTTCAAGGTCCCTAGAGCCTATATCAATCATTTTTAGAGAGATGTCTGTGTGTGCGTGTGTACGTACGTTCGTACGTCCGTACGTTCTGGTACCATTTTTCGTCGTCGATATCTCAAGAACGAGTAGAGGTATCGACTTGAAATAAATTTTGTTTTACAGATAATAACTTCGAAAGAAGCTGAAAGGGCGTTTATTAATATTCAATCAGTTGTTTTTTTACTATAGCAGTTTAAAAAAGAAGTGAAAATTTTGGTTGGGCTCAAATATCTCACGAACAAATAACGCTATTGACTTGAAATAAATTTTATTCGACACATTATGACGTCATACAAATTTGATATGAAATTGGAAAAAAATCAATATACCGTTATTTTTTAAAATCAAAAAAACTAAAAAAAAAAATTTATAACTCGAATATCTATAGATGGAAAAACGATATGAACTTTAAAATAATTTTATTTTACGAATATGTTGTTTTTGACTACTGGTGAAAATTTCAAAAAAATTCAATGGACAGTTTTTTTACAAAAAATTAAAAACTACAAAAAATTCTACCAAAAATTGGTATAAATTGTCTTTCGACAAAAACGGGTAACGATATTGACTTCTTGTTTGTTTTATTTTTTGCATAACATAATTGTTAGCAACTGATAAAATTTTGACAAATATTGAATGGGCAGTTTTTTAACAAAAAATCAAAAACTGTTAAAAATTCTAAAGAAAATTAGTTACAATTGTATTTCAGCTGATTATCCTGACAACAAACAACGATTGTGCCTTCTAAAATATTTTATTTCATACATAATACAATTTTTGTATGAAAGGTTAAATTTTGACAAATATGTTCGTAAATCTCTTTAAATAATTAAAATGCTTTTCAATCTTAAAATAATGATTGTTTGAATTTAACAGCCAAAGTTTGTTTCGCAGAAAATTTGGTTATTTGAAAAAAACTAAATATAAAGTTTTCAAGATCACAAATGGGAAGTTATCAGTGTGGGTCGCACCCAGCCTCTTTTTTAAGTATAAGATGTGACGCTAAATTTCGCCTAAGTCAATAAATTAATTTATGTCCATTTGAATCAATTTCAAAAAATAATTTATTATTATTAACTCCTAATCAAATAATGATAAAATGACATGAATCTTCTATACAATAATTCAATCTGTTATTACCAATAATTCATTATCTTTATCGTTTTAAGAAACAAATTTATTTATTTTTGAAAATTATGATCGAAAATTCCAGCCTTTAAAATAAAATCCATTACAATTAAACAATGTTTCACGTAGCATTATATAAACTCACGTTTGTGAAATGCATTGCCAATAACTTTGCTAAATAAATATTGCTACTTTAATTGGACGTATGCGAAAGAATTTTCGCTCTAACAAAAAAAAAAAAAAAAAGAACTTAGCCAAAAAATTAATTAAACATCGTTTTAAAACCGAGTAACACCTTTTCTGGCATAAATTTATAAGGATAATAAAATTATCTGGCGACAGTGTGATTCACAATAAGCAGTTAATGTTCTACTTGTTGGTATACTCGTATTGTATGTTTAAATTTATGAAAGAAACGAGGAGTGTCAATGGCTTTAGATATTTTTTTTTATCAATTTCAATTCAATAATTGATTTTTACGAAAAAGGTAACACACATCACATATGTATATTGAAATCAAAAAATGATGATGTCCTGAATTTTAATGATTTATATTTTAAAAAAGCTGAACACTGAATATGTAAGAAACGTGTGTATGGTGCAGTTGTAGTTCTAAAATCACACTACAGACCGTTTTATAAAAAAATGATGATTGTTTTAAAAACTTTTAAGAAATATTTCTTAATTTGTTTAATTTTTTTTTTTAGATTTCTAAAAAAATCCCGACTCGTTTTTGAAGGGGAACCAATACAAAAGTATTCTTGACATTACAAAATAAATTTTGATATATAGGCATAATTTTTTTCATAGTACTGACTGACATTTTAAACTATTACCTATTGGTAATTAAAACTTTATTTAAAGTTCTGAAACACAAACAATTTAGTTAGGGTAAAGTTGGGCAACGTGGTAAAAAGAGAAAAATTATCCAAATTTTTAAAATTTTTTGTCGAGGACAACAAAACTTGTAGATACCAGTACTAAAAAAAAATATCAGGAATTCTTAGAAGAACACAATGCCAAGAAAAAATAGACTAGGTTTATGTTTTAAACTGACAAATAAATTTTAAAAAAACTCAAAATTAAGAAAACCCCTTCTTTATACCGTTTTGTATATTTATGATACTACCAAGGAATAAAAATGAATTGCTGAGGGAAAATCAAAGATTCCTGTTTCGTATATCTAATATGCGAGTCAACCTGCATATACTCTTTGTCCCATGTTGCCCTACCCTTACCTACTATTTTTTAATTCCTTATATTAAGACACAGTTTTAAGTGCTAATAATTACTTAAAGGATATTGTGAAAAAAATATATTTTTGTTCATCAGACTCTATATTGTAGTTTTAAGAAAACAAATTATTATTGGTTCCCCCTTCAGGAACATTTCGAAACTTAAATAATATTCCAAAAGAAGTATTTGGAATAAATAAATACATTTTGAATGACATTTTCTGAAAAACAATAATTTCTGAAGAAGTAAAACAGCAACGACCATAATAAACAAAATTCTGAAATAAAAGTCAAAAAACAGATTTTCGAAAACAATTTACAAGTCATGTTGCGAAATCAAAAGATTAATTGGTCATCCCTCCAGAAAAACGCCGACAACCTTATGAAAAAGAACATCGAACAACAACAAAAATAACAATCATCTCATATCTTACACCTTGCCATGCACAGCATCACACATTTAAATATTCATCTCAACATCGAGAATTATATTGTTCCCGATCTGCCATTGATTGACAGAAATGTTATCGGCAACTATAACAGCAGACACCACACAATCAGCACGTCAATCATCATGCCGCCTTGGCCTGCGGTGAATCTTTATACAAAGTTCCTCGATCCCCATCACAGTCTCATAACGAAATTTATCTTGCTTTCACAACGAGGGATGCGGATGCTCCTCCATCCTCCTGCAATTACTGTTACTGAGTACATGGGCCCCAATTTTATGCAGATTCTGTAACGAACCCCCTCCCATTACTCCGCAAGGAATGGAACGTGATCAGAAAGAGCAAGTACAATGGATGACCATTGACTGGCCGACTCGACTGGTCCTCCGTCTGACAAATCATCCGACTTGTGACATGTTCCTTCATCCTTATACTTAAGTGTATGCATACAAAATTTCAGCATTCTTTTTCTTTTTGCCCTTTTTGGCTAAAGTACAACACTTAAGTTCATAAATCAAAGAATCTGACAATTCGGTACGCACTCTTTTGACTCTGGCCACCCGCTCCGAAATCTGCTGCACATCGCTACCCCTTTGGGGTTCGTCCAGTCATGTTGACTTGATGCACAATTTTCGTCCATCACTGCGAGTGTTCTGCTTATTTTTTTTTTCGTTTTTTTGTTAAAACAATAAATAAGTTTAATGGCAATAAATTTGTTTTCCATCAGAGCTTTATTGTGAGCTTCGTTACATTGGCGGATCATGAAGAGAAGTGCTCAGCTCATCCTGCGGGCAAATCTGATGATGAAACATCGAGCCAAGAACGTATTTTGTAGTCTTAGAGCCGATTCACTCAGAGCGATTACTCAGTCATCCAATACGGGTGTTTGGTGAAGCAAACACAATCGAACAACAAAAAAAGCGGAATCGCCAAAAAAATGCAAAGAAATTTGCATAATAATGGCGGCGTACTCGTATTCCAGGATAAAATTCTCTCGTAGTATAATTCTTAATTTAAAATTTATTTGCGGCTGCGAATCCTTAATGTCATCATTAAATTCCGATTTAGCCGTTTTTGGGCTCGCACTCGGACATTAGTCATTTTTATTTTCCATTGGCCATATAAAAAAAAAACAAACAGAGCCCTTTTGTTCGGCCTGGCCGAGTTCGAGTTCGAGTTGTGTGTAATGGTGTTAGGGTGGAGATTAATGGCTTGATGTGAGGGTTGGTTTTAAATTACAAAAACAAAAAGCACAAAAGTTTGTTGTGCGCCTTTCTGCCCAGTTATATGTAAGAACGAATTGGATGAGACAAATTTATTGTTTTGACCATGAAGTTCTTAAGAAGTTGTAATCTAATTTGCTCCGTATTCGTTTAAGGAAAATGTCCCAATTTGGCAAGAGCCTTTTATGCATAAAGCAGCATTAATTGGATTTACTGGCATTTTTTTTTTAAACAAAATTTACTTTAAGTCAGTTTATAAGATTAACGATTTTTTGTTTTCTTTGTGATAAGAAAGAGGTTTAAATGAAGTAAGTTCGCGCATACTGTTGGGGCAACTTTTGACAGAAGAATGAAATAATTTGCATTTATAAGTGAATTTATTACCCCGATTGGCTTTCGAAAAAAAAAAACAAACAGTAGAATGTGGGAAGTCTTTGTTTTTAAAGAGATTGTTGAGTTAAGAAGTTTTTTTACTGTTTGAATAATTTATTAGGAATTTTTTTTGATCTAAGATTTATTTCGGTTTGGTCAAAGGACTTACAATAAAAGATTAGTTATTTGGGTAATTTTCGTTGTATAAGTTTCAAAGTCCTTAGAATATTAATGTTTTGACATTTTTGAAGTCAAAAATTACAGATTTCAGAGAAAATCATATTTTTTTTGTTGTAATTCGAATTAATAAAATTAGTGCAAAATTTTTTTTTGTTTATGTTCTTGAGACAATTATTTAACAATATTTTTCAAGCTACAGTGCAAAATTTTTTTTTGTTTATGTTCTTGAGACAATTATTTAACAATATTTTTCAAGCTACAGTGGGGTTAGATGCCTAGAAAAACTTTCAAAATCATTGTGTTTGGAAAATTTTAGGTGTGTAAATGATGGGAGGCCCCATTGTTTGTGCTTGCAAAATATCCACACTGATTTATTTTCATTTTTTGTTTTAGAAGCTAAGCTAAATATGGGGATTCAACTTAGGACAGGTTTTGTAAGAAATAAGATTTTTATAAAATTAGAAATGGTGGAATTCTGGTATGGTATATTAAAGTGTGCGGTTTTTTTTAATGTCATTAATTTTGAAGTTGTTGTCAGGTAATTTTGAATGGTTGATTTTTTAATTTTGAATGGTATGTTTGTTTGTTTTTATACCGAAAATTAATTCGATGAGAGTGTTTTGGAGTAAAATAGCGCTATAGAAAAAAAAACTTTCTCAAAAAATATATTTGGGACTTTACCTATAACTTTTTCGTACTACAACCTCATATTTCCGACCATTTTTTTCAAAATCAATTAATTGGCACTTTTTTGTGTAGAAATACACGAGGAACCACATTATATAAAAACATTTTTTCAAAAAAGCTTGTAGCTTTCGAAGAGTTGGCAAAAAATAGTATTTTAGGCCAAAATAAAGTCTTACACATAATTTCAGATTTGCCATGGTGTAACCCATAAAATTCACTTTAGAGTTACCTACGAGAGATTTAAGAAACAGGTTTTCTTTAAAAAATTTTTTGTATTGGGTTACGCCACTGTTGCATTCATGGTTTTCTGTAAAAATAAAGAAAAAAGAAAGGTTACGTCAAATTTATTATATTATTTTTTTATTTCTTTCATAGTTCATATTTCAACAACAAAAATTATGTGTACATTTTTAATTATTTTTTAAAGATTTTACACCTCGTCTGATAAAACTTCAAATATTTCGATTGGAACACTTGTTGACGTTTTTGAACTATTGTAAAAAAGTGATGGATTGCTGATATAAGTTGAAGCAATTCAATTAAGTCTTTCTTTTTTTTATAATTTTTATTTTAGGTTGTTCAAGCTCGTTAAGTTTTTTAATATAAACGGATTGTCTCTCTTTTACATTTACCTCTTCGAGTAAAACATGAATTTCATTCGAATAATTATAAGAAATTGAAAATGTTTTCCTTTTTCGAATAGTAACCGCTGAATTTTAAGCCATTCAACCTTGGAATTTGAAATGGACATTTTCCTATTTGTGATATTTTCTTCGAGAAATTTTGTGGAAAAAATCAGATGAAGTCATTTTCACAATTTCGAATGGGTTTCTCTTTCTGGCCGAGGAAATGATGTCCCAATCATCTGGGATGAAGATATCTATGCAATAGTTTGCAAGTTAAAGTCCAAACAAAAAACTGAAAAAAAAATACTTTTTTAAATCATTTTTCGCATTTTTCGTTTCACACCTCGTCAGAAAAATAGATATGTACATAAATAACTCTGGGATAAGCAAGTAATTAATTAATAAAGTTTCATGATTGGTATCGATGCAGGATTTCTACCCCATAAACAGATACAAAAAAACCCATTAAAACGCATCGTTACAAAAAGCCAATAAGTGAATTTTCAGCTCCATTAAATTTTTGTCTCACACCTCCACGACTGGTATTGAGACTGTAACTATGATTGAGTCAAAAAGAACCTTCAAATAGAAAGCGAATGCTCTCATAAATAAAAATAGCAAAACAATAGGTCAGTCAATAAATAGAGACGTGAATTAAATTAGGTCACCTATTCACCCACCTTTGTGTAACGCGGGATTATTGATAGACACATTCAGAGTCTATTTTATCACCATCATACCATTTGATATACGCGTATAGATAGAACAAAAGAAACTCACCTATTGACCAAGTGATCTAAAGCGAAAAATAAAATAAACAACAACGACACACCACCAACTGAATGACGGTCGTTCATTTTCGACAATCAATCAAAAATCCAATCGAACTGGCTCTGAGTCATCATACCCAAAACGAAAAACCTTGGGGTCTTATATTGTCTGTCTTGCTGTCACCCATATTGAATCATCGATGAAATGATGCCTCCAAGCTGACACCATGCAAATTTTATTTGAGATATCAGAGCAGTTGATACCTCGCCGATTATTTTGGCATGCAATGTCAGCCCAAGAGGGAGCAGTAGCGAATTATTTAAGCGACTAAGCGTGCATATAACAATATGCAGATTTGGCGTTCCTGTGGGGACACTTTGGCTGAACGCGAGCATTGTTTGGCATAGCAAACGCACACCTGACAGTTTGGTAATATGTTGCCTTTGGGCTTACAAATGAGATTGAAGCCCCCAAATGTAGATATATTTATCTACCCCAGTATCTGCAACACCTTATTTTTGCTTTTGATAGAAGTCCGCTCCGTGCGTCGGTCATCGTCGTCGTTATGCTGGCGATGATATGCGAGGGACACCATCGCTTGGTTGTCCGAGACATATTGATTTATAGCCAAATGTTTTTTTTATTCTATTCAATACAACGCGAGCTGTAAATTTAAAGTGTGTTATATCATGTCAGCCAAAATTGGATGTCGGTGGGTTATTCTGCTTTTTGCCAAAGGTGGTGCTCCTTTTTTAGATTTTTTTTTTTGGTTAAAGCGAGGAGGTTTTTAATTTAAACATAATTTTTTTTTTCGGGAATTTTTTGTTCATCATAATTTCATTGTCCATTATTATTTTATGTATGGTACATGGTAATTCATTTAAAATTCAGTTCACGTTGATGCATTTAAGGCGAAATGGGCGAGACTCCTTTGATTGTGTTGTGTTTTATATTTTAGCCACTGCATTGATTCCAGGTATAAGAAGTATATAATGTCCCTTTACGTTGAAATATATTTGACACAGGTCCGGAATTTATTCGAATTAATTAAATATAATTGAGAGGAAAATGTATTTGTTTGATTTTTCATTTGAATTTTATTTGCATAACAAAATTTTAATAATGTTTTACAAATTTTGAAAAAAAATGTATTCTTAAACCTTACAAAAATTTTCTGTTAAGATTGTCGACTGTTGGATTGTTAAATTTATTCAAAACCGAGCTGTTTCTTCAGATTCCCAAATAAAATGCTATGGTTCCTCCACTATACATGTGTCTTTAAGACTAATTGGTTATTTTTTTTAAGTCAAAAGTTTTGGGGTAAACTTCATTGCAAGCTAATTAAAATATAATTTTTTTCATATAAAAAAAATAGGAAATAAATTCTCAAGTTGTATAAATCACTTAATTTATTTTTTTTATATCAGTTCTTTTAACGAAAATACCAAAATGCCAGCTGTCAAGTTGCAAAAAAAAAAATCACATGATAATCTTTAAAAAAAAAGAATGCGGAACTATCACTTTTACGTCATCAGCTGTCTAATTATGTGATTATTATTATTTTTTAAAACAAATAAAACATAAATAAAATGCCATAGCAGTTTTGTTTTTGGAAATTTGATTTATTAAGATATTTTTATGCTTAAAAGGCATGAACCGACACTCTGTCTCCTCATAATAAATTCACTGACCCAAAATTGGGTCCTACCTGATATTAATCATTATGTTTTCGAATTCTTTTAGGTAGTAGTTTTGTGTGCATCAATTTTGTTTTTTTTTTTGGTCAGGTGAAATCACCTTCTATCCAGTGAATCTTAAACTCTGGTCCAAAAGATTGGATCATCATCATATCTGTGTATAAATCGTTTTGCCATAAATGCAATTTAATTAATTCTAATATGACACATGATTAGATGAGCTCAGATTTAAATTGATTAATGTCTTCATGTGGCAGTGGACTTCCAAAAATAGCATACCTATATCCACAGTTGATAAATGTCTACACAAAAATTTAGCTCATTCATGTGCAAATTTATCTGATGTTTTTTTTTGTTTTTGTGTTTTTAATTTAAGATGCGAGAAAATATAAAACACACAAATCTAAGAAGTTCTGCGTCTTCTCGGCGCTATAGTATTGTGAGCTGCCTGGTTACGATGCTGGTGCGCTGCAGTATTGAAATATTAGAGAAAAAAACAATAAAACCAGATAAATAACAATAAATAAACAATTTAATGAAATTTAAATTTATGGTTTTATTTAGCAATGTGCATTTTTTTTTTTTATTTATGTTCATGTATTTGTTTTGTTGATTAGAATTTAAAGAGAAATCAAAAATTTAGTGAAGAAAATGAAAAAAAAAAGAGTTCTAGGTTGATGGTGTTTATAAACTTTATTGTATATTGCATATAATGAAATTCAATTAAATTTTTGTTTGAGTAATTTATACAAAGATTTGGGAAGGTGAGACAAGGGCAAAAAGTAAGAATTAAAAATTGAAATAGACGATGTAAATTTATTTTCAAAAAGCTTACTGGTATTTTAGGAAGGAAGGCAAGTAGTTTAAAAAAATGTACTCAAGATGAAAATGTAGAAGAAAATAAAAATAATAATTATAGAAAATATCTGTGCAAAATTTTTTTTAATGCACCCTTTAAACAACATTATTTTATAGCAACGCATATTCAGTGCACTAAGGCGTATACGCACTTTTTAGTTTGTCTAAATTGTCTCGATTTTTTTGACACTTAATTGAATTATTTGAAGTTAATATCTCATATTCTATAAAGTTTCATCGATCGATGCACATGTTTAACGGATGAAAGCATTTTATTAAAAAAAAACTTTTTTCGTCAAGCCGATAAACTCATAAAACTGAAAGCTCTTAATTCCTTCATAAAAATATTAATCTCAAAGTAAACGACCTTGAACGGAAGTAAGGACATAGCTCATTGCTCCCAAATGCACTCACAAAAGATGATATTTTGAATGGACTTAAAAA
Organism: Syrphus vitripennis; assembly: GCA_958431115.1. Lineage (NCBI taxonomy): Eukaryota > Metazoa > Arthropoda > Insecta > Diptera > Syrphidae > Syrphus > Syrphus vitripennis. The sequence continues at coordinate 11,049,974 of OY288109.1, forward strand.
CCAACTGGTATTGCCAAAAAATATATGAAGATGGAAGTTTTAGCATTTTTTAGTTTTGGCATATAACCTCCAAAACGAAATCTGCATTTGCATAGAACCACCGTACACCCCTGTATCAATAAATTACACTAATGATTTTAGGTTTGGTCAACTAACTGTAAACTATCATTCAAAATCCGTCTTAAACTTTTATAATTGACTCTTAACGAAGGTCTTATTAGCTTACCATGGAACTGCCTGCTATTCACAAAACAAAAAAATGAAAAATTCAACACGTTTTATTTTTTATAATTAACATAAAATTTATTTAACCTTAAATGTTCGTCTTCTTAAAAATACATTTAATAGTTTTCTCTTAAAATCTATTATCATTATTTTATAAGAAATTATTTTATTTTTTGTTTTCAATATAATACTATTTCAACATACATTTTTTTTTTAAATTATAATATAGAATGATTTTTATTTTTTAAAACATCTGAAATATAAACTTATCTATATTACCAGTGCGATTATTTTCTAATAATTGTAACATTTTTTTTTTAAATAAATTTTTAATAGTTATAATACACAAGTATACTGTTAAACAATGTTTTTTTTTCTTGTTTTAAATTAATTTATTTATTTATAAAAAATAAATCAATATATTTTTCTTAAAATCAAATATCACATAGCTGGTCAACATATTTTTTTTTTATAATTCGTTATATTTTTTATAAATCTTCTTAAACATTTTCTATATTTGAAGTTTTTTTTTACTTTTTTTTGTTTAATTTAATTTTTAAAATTATTATCTTATCGTCTAGCAACTGATTTATAATTAACATAAAAAATAAATATAAAATTAGAACAATATTAATGAATTTAATTTTTATATAATGTATGTAAAATTCTTGAGAATGGTGCTGCGACGAAAAAAATTGTTTTAAGTTAAAAATAAAAAGAAATTAAAATTAAAATTAAATATGAAATAATTTTATGAATTTTATTTATTTTTGTTATGAGATCTTAAAACTCAAAAAGTAAAAAAAAAAGTTTTTAAAATTATATTTATATTAAAAATTATAGTTAACACAATACTTATACTGTTGTTGGTAAGACACGCATTTTTGTTTTATTTTTATTAAGTGTTTTTTTTGTTTACTTAGTTTTTTTTTTTTTAATTTTCCAACTAAGCACCCTTTTATGGGATTTGTTATTTTAGATAAGTTCACCCATTTTTTCAATTTTGAGTGAAGTTTTTTGACAGTTATTAAAATTATTGTCATCGAAGTTCGAGACTGTATTGTAGGAATGCTTCCTGGCACGTAGTTGATAGATGAAACCGCTCAAAATGACCAACAAAATGGTCTCGAATCCAATGATTATGTAGAGAACATTGTGGTCACTGCAAGTGTGAACAACTTCAACAACTTCTGGATAGACAGCATAACCATAAGTGGCTGATGACTCTTTACACGGTGGTGGGGTTTGAGTTGTGGTTGTTGTTGTAGTTGTTGAGGACGAAGTTGTGGTTGAAGTTGAAGAAGTAGTTGTGGGTTTGCCAACAACAATTATTGGTGCAATTGGACCTGGTGAGAAATTTTCAAATTCATCCGAATTCAAAGTTGAGTCTTTTTCTTCGTCTTCTGCAAAATAATCATTATCATCTTGTGGTGGCAAGTCTCCATTATCTGGCCAACAAACTGGACAGCAGCGTCCTTTTAAGGTTACCTGTCGCTCTTGTGGACAATTGACACTTCTGCAGAATGGCATCAGGCATTTCTCTTCTCCATTTTGGCATTCACACTCTTGGCAACCACTCTTCCAGGTTTGACCGTTTGCGAAGAATCGGTTGAGAGTTTTCGACTTACAATATTCGTTGATGGGATTTTTCATGCTTTCATCGCATGACTTGTGACAAATTCGCTGACCATAGACACATTTACAACGCTGACAATCTGTCAACCAGACTTCAGTGTCACGGGTTTCAGTACAATTTGGCTCAAGTCTGCATTCGTATTCGCCACAACAGCGACCGGGTATTTGAGTTTCCGGAATGACTTCGTAGATTACCAAAGAACTATTGTCACATGAGGGAATGTGACAAAGTTTACAAGCACATTTTCTAGCAGCACAGCATTCTTGCATTAGTTCTTCGTTGAGCTCAGATGTGTCATTGGTTATTTCGGTCGATGAAAAATCGATGTATTCTCTAAGTTGACTGTCTTCGGGGCAAGTTATATCGGACATTGGGGGGCACTTAATGCCTTCGCATTTTAGTGGATCAGCTGAAAATATAAAGAAAAAAATAAAAGTTAGTTAAGCTTAAGAGTGTATTCAAGATTTTTCAAATTAACTTGAAAATGATTTTAGGGCTTAGAAATGAGATTGAAATTAAGTTTTAAATATCAAATATCAAATATCAAATATCAAATATCAAATATCAAATATCAAATATCAAATATCAAATATCAAATATCAAATATCAAATATCAAATATCAAATATCAAATATCAAATATCAAATATCAAATATCAAATATCAAATATCAAATATCAAATATCAAATATCAAATATCAAATATCAAATATCAAATATCAAATATCAAATATCAAATATCAAATATCAAATATCAAATATCAAATATCAAATATCAAATATCAAATATCAAATATCAAATATCAAATATCAAATATCAAATATCAAATATCAAATATCAAATATCAAATATCAAATATCAAATATCAAATATCAAATATCAAATATCAAATATCAAATATCAAATATCAAATATCAAATATCAAATATCAAATATCAAATATTAAGTATCGAGTATTGAGTATTAAGTACCAATTATCAAAATTGACGTACGTTTGGAAAGTCGCTGCACTAAGGTTGTTAATCGACAATCATTTTAATACCTCTCATTTATTTTTTGGTATATTTTTTTTTTAAAGCAAGCTAGAGGCTTTTACAAATTCAATTTTTCTTGCAGTTAGTTTTCTTTGTCGTTCTTTCAACCCGGAAAAAGCCTCTTTTGCGACCCACTTAACCCATTCATGAGGTAAAATTTGTCTCAGCAGCATTTTTGCTGCAGCAAAAAATCTCATAAAATATTCATCAGCGATGACACGATAGGTTAGGCTAGGGGCGACGACGGTAGTGAACAATGAATTTCATTGTCTTACCACTTGAAATATTTTAGCCCTATTTGAAGTACTTTCCCAGACGAAGCCGCCGCCGCCGCACCGCGCCGCGCCGCAAGGATGACATCTAGACGAACTTTTTAAAAATGAATCTTTTTTTTTTGTTCAGCCATCAAATTAAATAAAAAGAATATAAAAAAAATGATAATAGTCATCTCTGATGAAATTGAATTAAATCTCCTTTTTCCGCTCAACTATTTTGTTCTACATTATATTAAAACATCACAATGACCTAATACTCCAAGCTTAAAATGTTCATAGCTGAATGCATTTTATGTTTATTTTTTTTTCTTTATTATTCGAATTGCTGAATAGCTGAATATGATGAAAAATTGAATTGCAAATTGGTGCAATGATAGTATACCTACGTCAAATTTTTATTTCGTTGTTGAAAAGAAACGCTTTCGAAACAAACGAGACGGAAGAATTAAATATTCCAAAAATTGTTTGCATCTATATTCTCTTTTTTTTTGTGTGATTCTATCTCTTGGTTGAATTTTTTTTTCTTCATCTATCTACAATTTGTCAAACAAAGGATGTAGAAGAAGGATACGGAGTTTGGATTTTTCTTTTTTTTTTTTGTTGAAGTTTTTATTTCATCATTGAAGCTGAATGTAAAAAGTTAGTTCAAATTTTCTATACATATGAGTTTATGCAGAAGCATAAGAACATACAAAAAAGAAAATTTAAATAACTGTAAAGGAAACACTGTCATGGTTAAAGCCCCCAAGAAAAAAAATAGTAACTTTTGCTGTTTGGCAAAGGCAATAAAGTGCCGGAAATTGTGGCAATAAATGGCTTCAATGGAGAAAATAACCTTAAAATAAACAAACAAAAGTAGGGAAATCACCGAAGTTCTTAATGTCTGTCAATGTTGAATAGAATTTATAAATAAACATAAAAACAGAATTATGATGGGTGGTTTAAGTATATGAAAAATAAATTCCATTAAACAAAAAATTCAATGTAAGTACATTGAAAGTGTTTTCATTTTTTTCTTGCGAATTTTTGTTCCATCATTATTCAACGCATATGGAAGTCTTCTCAATATGTACCTTGCGTTCCTGGCAATGTTCTGCGACTAAAACTGTTAATCTATTTAGTCTGAAGTTCTTCAGGGTCCTTCGAATTCCTGCACTGTACCTTTCGGTAATTTCCGTAATTTGAATGATTCGAAATGCACCGTATTGGATTTTAAATTCTTCTTTTTTACTGAAATCTATTGACCAAAGTAATTGGTGAAAAAAACGTCTTAAAATCTTCATTTATGTACCAACATTTCTTAAGTTGCTCGTTCTTTATAAAAGTTTGTATCAAATAAAACTTATCTATTTTAATCCAACCTAATATTTTCAATTTAAACTTTTATCATTTCTTTTCTACTCCATCGAATTTCAAAAACTATTTCATGTTTAACAAAATAAAAAAAAAAAAAATACAAAACCACTCCCAAAAGAATTATGAAGAAGAAAATTTATTTAATACCAAATAAATGAAGCCCATAAGGAAGTAACATCTAAAATAAATTTTACAATTTGTAACGGAAAAGTTCAATTCTATTTGATTCGTTTTTTTTTTTTTTTAAGTATAAGTTGTTATAAAAAGAAAACTTTTAATCGTCTTTACTATGTAAGGAGATGATGAAATACATCAAAAAAGGTGCAAGCAATTGATCGAGTGATGTAAAAGTCAAGAAAAAACTTTTAATTGGATAGATTTTCTTGCAGAAAAGAGAAGAAGAAGAATTTTTTAGAGGTACAATAAATGTAGGTTGAATTATTAAATTGAAACACTACTGATTTCTATTTAAAGTTATAAGTGGACAAGGCACATTCAAAATAGAAATAGATGTTAAAAATCTGTTCACCAGGCTGGAATTTACTTTTTAGTATTTCTCAACGTCTAATGTTTAAGCAAAAAATTTAAATATTCTTATTTCTATTATTATTTTATTCTATGTATTATCTTACAGTATTATATTATTCTATAGACTCAAAAAGTTAAATCAATTCACCCCAAACTTATAAGCCCTTATAATCTCAGTTACCAACTAAAAGTTGGAATTAGAATTCAATTTATAGAATTCAAAAAACTAGAGGCTTTAGCTACAAAAGAGCAGTTATTTTTTATCTTACGAAAATAGGAATTCTTCCAAAACAATCTTCCGAAACGTTTTTGCTCTCGAATCAATACTCAGAGTTTTTCTATCACGTATAGAGTTTTTGAGGAAATTACATAAATGTTTTTTAAATATCGGTTTTTTAAAAGTTGCTTTACGGTGTGATTTTGTACAGCACATTTTTTAGAATTTATTTTTCTAAAGCTCAGGATTTTACACAAATTAAATTATAATTAAATGGCAAAAGCGTTTCGGACTAAATTTCACATTCATCTCTTAATCTATTTATAGAACGAACAATAACTTTTTTTTAAACAAAATTTTTGTTGAACATTTTTGAAAAAAAAATTCTTTCTGACCAAATTTTGTTCGACGAAGTAATTTTTGGACCGAAATTTACTTAGAGTCTCGTTCGTGTTTCCATCAAAGAAAATCATTCAAAATTTCAGTTTTTGAAACATAAAATTGAATATTTTAGGGTAAATATTAGATAGTTCCAAAAATAAAAAGGTTGTTTCTCATTTTCCTCACCAAAAAAAAAAGATTATTGGAGAAACTATGTGTTGATATCAGGACGAGACCAAGACGAGATTGAAGTTTTTCTCGTGACTAGCCCTATGCGTGAGCGGGACAGTACCGCTTAAAAGCGAGATAACGTTAAAAAAGATACCTTAGTTGCTTGTTACTAACTATAGTTCTCCATTATTGTTAAATAACATGTTTTATTTCAAATGGAGAGATTTCGATATTTGTGGAGATACCAGGTACAAGGACATTTACCTCGAAAGGCGGACTGTTCCACAGAAAAGAGACGTTTTAACGAACACCTTAGGCATAGACATGACATATCATTTTGAATTGAATAATTAAGGAATTTCGGGTGCTTGAAATTTGTAATATCTATTTAGGTATTTACAAACTTTGAGATTTCAAAATACAAATACAAAGCTGAAATTATGACTTTTGAAAATATTCAACCGTTTTTGGAATTACATTTGCTGTGCGTAAGCTTTTGCAGTTTATTTAAATATCAATTATCATTCAAGTTGGAAATTTTTTCAACATTCACAGATTTGACATTTAAAATTTATTTGACAAGAATCTAATGAACTTTTTTGTGTTCAATTCATAACCCCAAAAAAAAAAAGAAAAACAACCCGAAATGTTTTATTGATGATATCAATAACATCAGATCTTTTGTCAAACAACCGTTAATCACAATCACAACAATTTAAAACTTGAACTACCCGACATTTGAAAAATAAACACCCTTACTCAAAAAAAAGAAAAAAAAAAACAATTTCCATTTAAATAATAATATAAAACAATTATTTTTTTTTTATTTTTGTAGTGGCTTTGGCGGCGGCAGATTCACAAATACCGTTTATTTTTATTGATCGCAGATAGTGTCCATATTTATTCATAAAATATGTATATTCTTACATAGGTATGTATATATAAAATAGAACAAGAAAATTAAATAACAATTAATAGGTTTTATACAATCTTTTTGAAACAAAAAAAAAACTATAAAGACGACTTCACGACGACGACGACCGACGCCGACGACAATTATGCCAGTAAAATTGCTACAAATTATATTATACGTTACTAATACAATCATAAGGTGACGTTCGCATATATTGTCTTAAGGCCGGATGGTCGGACGGTGGCGAGCGGAGTATAATTCAACAACAACGAGACTTTGGAATTTAATGAATGTCTGCCGGCCGGCAGTTGGTCGATAATAATAAATCGACAGTCACAGTCGGTCGCGGTTTCGGTACCGTTATACCGCGATCGAATTGCTGTCAAGCTGTTAATGGATTTCAATGATTGACATAAAGGGTGGGTGGGTTTTTCTTTGTTGGGGTGGTTCCGGGTGGATGTGTTTTTAGATACATTAAAAATTACTTAATCGTTGGGTTGTTTTGTTTTCCATTACGGTTAAAGTTCGAATTCGTTACATTCACCTACTAATTATCACAATCAGTGGCATATTTAAATGTTTATTATATGTATGTATTTTTTCTAATGGATTTGAATATTTTTTACCCCTTACACCTGGCCGGCAGCGGCGGCCGCGGCGTTAAATTAACGTTTGACACATGGATATAGGTACATACAATTTCATATATAGACACGTGAAGTTTTTTGTCTTTGCTGTTGTTGCTGTCGGGGTGGTAATGAATTTTCGAATTAGTTTTTTTTTTATTTAATTAGGTATAAAGAAACTGGAATTTTTGTTTTTACCTAATTAAAGTTTAATACTTTAATTGTTGTGTGATGAAGGTATCGATAAATTTTATTGCGGTTTGAAAGATAAAGATCAATAAAAACAGTTTTGCAAATTTAATGCCTTAAAAGTTGATTAAAAAGTTGTTTAAAAGAACATCACTTAAACTGGTTTCTGTTGCAGATGTTTTTTTGTTTTAATTTTTTTTTCAAAATCAGATAAAAGTGAAATTTGAAATTGCATCATGAATATAATTTTGAATTTAAAATCCTTGTATTATAATAATGAGTAAGATATTAACAGCAACTTAAGTCTTATATCACCAGAAGTGCTTTAGCTTTATCCATTTTTGTCTTATTTCATTTAAATTAGGGTGTTTCAAAAAAAAAAAAAACAGTTGCTTTAGACGCTCGTTTAAAAGACTATTATAACTCATACACCTTTTTCAGTTTAAGGGACTTCTTGCTTCATAGCAAAATAAAGTGTCGAAAAATGAGTAGGTAGGTAACTATAGGAATAAAAAAATGTTTTTTCAGAAACAAAACAACCACAAAAATTGCAATTTAAAATTGTATCAAAAATTTTATAGAAATTAAAATTGTCAAAAAATTTTGTTCAAAAAAAGATATTTAAGGAACAATCAGGTTAAATATTTTCGGTCATTTACGTTTTCAATCTATGAGCCAATGTTTGTTTGTATTGAAAAAAATCTTTGAGCACAGAATACCCATACTCTAGCCAACAAAATTAAGGGAACGATTTTTAATAATTGTTTGAAATGTTTTTTGAAGAGTTTGTTTTTGCATATTATAATCTCATTCAGCTGAATTGCAAATACAATCGAATCGCTCTATACAAGTAGTATTTGACGGATTTAAGTATGAAACTCATAACATAAATGCTGGTGTGCCACAGGGTTCCGTTTTGTCTCCGACTCTCTTTCTTATTTTTATTAATGATATCCTGTCTGCAAATACTAATCCATTAAATTGTTTCGCTGACGATAGCACCCTAAGCTTTTCATATTCGTTTCCAGATTCACATCACTGCTCTTCGGACGTGGAATAAGTACATTAAATTCTGACTTAGACAGCATTGTACAATGGGTATTAGGAAATCGCGTAGAACTTAATGCTTCGAAAACTCAATTAAACTTACTTAAGCCTCTTGGACAGTATCAAAAAACGAGCCTTCAAAATGATCGGAGACAGGAACATCATCGATACCTTCACGTCAATCGAACACCGGCGTAACGTTTCCTATCTCTCACTCTTTTATCGTTACTTTTACGGTAAGTGCTCTAATGAAATGGCCAGTTGCATTGCTCCCCTTAAACGTTTCAACCGCAATAATCGCGCTTCCAGGAATGCTCATCAGTTTACTCTTTAACCCAATTTCGGTCGCACTGTCAAATACAGGGATTCGTTCTTTAGCCGTGCTACGCGTACGTGGAATACCCTTCGACGCTCTGTCTTTCCCTCTCATTGTGATGAACTGAAATTCAAGACTAATGTTCACCGGCAGCTCCTTTCAAATCTGCTTCTTCTTAACTAGAGTCGCACTGTGTCTCTGGCATATAAAGGGTCGATAAAATCCCCTTGAGTGCCTTCTAATTCACTTATAAATAATTCTGTCATTACAAACTATTTTTCCATCTTTTTTTTCGAAAATCGAATCTACCTTAAAATTAGTTCTCTTCAATTACTATCAAATTTCCATGATTCCATCGAAAATTATATTCCATATTGTCACCTAATCAATTGACAAAATCATTAGAGGTTTTTCAGCTCATTTGTGGCGTAAGGTTAATAGATAGAGTGAGCGCATTTCAAATGCAATAAACAATTTATCTTTCAATCGACAAAAACAAAGCTGCCTGCAGGACAAACTTTATTATTATTCCCTCCTGCAAACTGTCACAGATATAACAAACGTTTTCGTATAATTAATTATCCAGTCGCCAAACAAACAAAAAAAAAAAACACGAACTCACCGAAAGAATCCTATTTTGCCTCTCGAAGTGATGCAACCGAAGTTTTCAATTAATTAATTATATTCAACATCATTGGCATCAACTGCAAAATGAGAATTCTCTCCCCAAAACACACACACACAAAAACCACTATGCCCGCAGAGTATCTGGAGTTTTTGAATTGTTCATTGCATGACATCGAAAAGCGGCAAAGGACATACATACATAGTACAAATAATGTCAATTCCAAACCAAAAATTATCTCTTTCTCTCTCTTTCTCGCTGTGCTATAAGTTTCTGGGAAAAACAATGTCAATCCAAATTGCATTCAAGGATTTAAGCATCAAACCACTTTCAATTCACATCAGAATTCATCGTCATTGTCACAAAACACAGAACACAGAGTCACAGTCACCGTCACCGTCACAGTCGTCCTCGTCATGGTATTGTCCTTGTTGCATTTTTTTTTGGGGAGGATGAGGCGCACTCAAAATGGGATCGGTATTCAGGACTAATAGCAATGTTATGAGGGCTGAAATATTTGATGAGGATATTAGTGTAGTTGCCAAAATCCTTCGGGTCGACATTCACTGAACAACAAAAACACACTGGCTTTTCGATAATATGTCGCTATAGCGTTTCACTGAAATAAGAGCATCGTCGATTTGGCGAATTTGAAAATTAGAGTGTGAACAAAATTTGAGCATAAATACAACACGAAAACGAACAGGTATACAGGTAAATTAGGGTGGAGGTGGCATGGCGTATAGGTTATGTAGCTTAAGGCACAGAATTTATGGGTTCAGTGGTCTAGCGTGAGTGGTGGCCAGGGTCCTTGGTGATAATTCTGCTATAGAGGTTATTTATTTTTTTTTTGGTTTCTATTTCAGTTGGTTCTTATTTATCGTTTTGTATAGAGCACAGGTGCTAGAAGTTTTTTTTTCGTTTCTGTGTTTCTATTTTACTGTAGCATTTTCGTTTTGGAATTGCAAACACATATGTTTGTGTGTTTGGGGGTTTTTGTGGTTACAGAACAAGGACAAACGAAATTTTCGAGACTCATGCGATTAGTTCGAGATATTCTACGTTTCATCGTCTTTAAATGTATAAATGATTATTATTATTTATATGTTTTCACTAAGGGATATAAACTTAAGCTTTGCGTTTGACTTTATGAGACTCAAATAAATAATATAAATGTTTCGAACGTGGGAAATTTCAAGTCTAGCATCACCTGGTAAGCTGTAAGCTGATGGGATTGTGTTATTATTTTTATTGCTGAAAAACTCTAATAAATTAATAATAAATGATTAGAAAAAGAAACAACCCCACAATTTGTAATGATCGCATAACGAAACATCCATTTTAACTTAATAAAGTTTTTTCTAATGTTGCCTTCAAACAAAAAAAAACTACTTCTTTTGTTTTCATCATATCCATAAAATAAACAAGTTCTTCACATATACCTAATAATCAAAATGCGAAATTAATACAAATCTATAATAAAATAACCATAATTGTGCCACTTAAATTCGCAACGCAAGCAAATTGCCAAAAATAAAAAAATTCATTAACTGCGGGATTGTATAGATGACCTAGAGAAAAAAAAACTCTAACAAAAAAAAAAAAAAGAAACATTGAAACAAGTCATTTAATCATCATAATGAAACCATAAAGAATGTTTATGATATTTTTTTTCTATGAAAAAAAAACAACAACACAAAAATAGTTTTACTATGACACATGAATATTTGATTATCGTTGATGATCCATCCATAAAAGTATCTCTATCATCAGCATTTGGAAAATAATATTTTAACAAAGTCTACATAATTTTTGTAACTTTAGTACTTGGGGTAACATAAAACAATAAAAATAAGAACTTTTGTCATTGGAATGGGGGTGGAAAAATTGTTTATAGATATTTTTTTTTCTTTCTCATGAAACGTCAGTTCATTCATTATTTTCTACCTCAAAATATTCATAAATGCTTGTTTATAGTTTTGTGTTGTTTTTTTTTTATTGAACATCGTTAAATGGATGAACTATGCATTTAGGTAGATTAAAAAATTCACGCATATTAAAATTTTATGTTTTAGAAGCACTTAAAAAACAGAACAATAAATTCAACTCAGTAGCACAAATTTTGATTTTATGATCAATAAAATGTTTGGCTTAAAAATTCTTAAATATTATATTATACATTTTTCATTTTTTAATAACTATTTTAAACAAAAACTAGATAGGAAGGATTTAAGTGTTGCATATTATATTATTTAAAATATCATAAATCACGAGTCATCACTCTTTATATAAGCCCGGGGTGTGATTACCCCTAACTCGTATGATGGACTGACAAGGAAAATGTCGACCAATAAAAATTTTGATTTATACCAACGTTTTTCAAAGCTACCGTTTTTTTTAACTCTTTGCCATAAACTTGACATTTGCAGTTCTCAAAATTTGACAGTGGAAAATACCAACTTAAATGAAAAAAGTCGAGAATACCGACTGGCAGATTTTTATTGTCTTTTTGTGTACCCTTTATATGTTTTTTCAACACAGCGCGGGCGTGAAGGATAGGTTAGGATAGGAAGGAAGGAAAGGTATATGAAAGGTGTGTGGCGCGAGGTACTGAGACTGAAGGTGGATTTTATCGCCAGGGTTGGCGGCTGGGCTAAAGCGGAGAAATGCCGTGTATTATATCTATTTCCCTTTATGGTTCACATTATTTTGTTCGTTGTCATATTTGTTGGGCATACTTTACTCAATCACATGTTGCTAGTGTTATGCCTGAACAACATGTAATGAGCAAACCAGCGGCCCAACAATGATATAGAGATTATTATAATGGAATAAAAACATGACATAGACCACGGCAGGGATCGAACCTGTGACCATGAAGCTGACAGGCGACCACGCAAACCATCGCGCCACGGCCAACCCCAAGACAGACATCTTAGGAAAATTGTCCTCAACTGCGCCTTACCACTTTCAGTTTAGTTCGGACGCCTAGAAAAAAATGCTATTAGATGCATAAACTATTTTGAACGAAACCTGTTCGTTGGGGTCAAAAACATACGTTTAAGAAACCAAATAACTAGACTTCGATTTTGATCCAAAATTCAATCTTAAAAATAAACATTTTCAACTGCAAAATCGAGAAAATTTTTTTACCTGGACGCTTCGCGGATTCAAAGAACTTAAAAAAAATTGCAAAGTAAAATTCTCGGAAAAACAAATGATTTCAAAATTTTGTCTGTCAAAGGTAAAATTAAATTGAAAGTTTTTTGAACCACCTTCAGGCTTAATGAATGAATGTTTTAATAATTTAATGAGTTAATGAGATCGCTTTGTCTAATGCAGAAAAGTATTTTACTGCAGTAAATAAAAAGGTCGATATCCTGCATCACTTGCCGTCAGACCTTGGATGCTAATATTTGTTAAACGAGTTTTTTAACAGAGTAATTAAAATTTTGCAAAAGTAATTGGTGAATTGGATGCAGAATTTATTGGTGACAAATTTCAAATTCATTATCTAATAGTTTTTGTAGACTGTGAATTGTTAAACTATTTCAGCTGCGAAAGTTATTGCGTAAATTGCCCACTTTTATAATCTTCAGAGGAATTGTAAAATTTTAAATTGTCGTAAATTTTTAAGAACTAAATGAAAAATTTAAGAAATTAATATCTAACTAATCTAATATCTAATTTTTCATCTGGAAGCTTCAACTTTTACAGAATTTTGTTTTGACGTACTTGAGAAATATAAAATATCTTTGGACTAATAAAAACATTTATAAAAAATTTCAGCACACTTACGACTATGCAAAAAGAAAACCATAAACCTAAAATGAATTCCAAGAAATCCTTTTGAGTTATTCGTAAGAAATTGAATCCACAGAAAATTCTCAGAAGGTATAAATATCTATCCCACTTACAAAATTTATTTTTTTTTGTTTTCTAGCTTTCAAACTCATTTACATACATATACATAAAGGTACTTGCCAAATTCGAGAAGATAAAAATCACTTTACCCGATCTAAAAGTCAGAAGAGTGGCTGTTACGAGTTCAATAACCTATGGAGACGGATTTTTTTCAAAAACCAACTTATATGTTGTATATTTTAATTCATTTCATATTGTTCTGTGAAATGCTAACGCACGTGTGTCAGAGCATAACACATCACCTGAGGCTAAAATTTAAATGATAAATGGGTTCAGACCTTTTGTTGTATTTATACAAAACAAAACAAAACGAACAAAAAAAAAAAACCGTTTCAACTTCTCTCCTTTATAACAAATGAAATCTAACCCAAAATTTAAAATCAAAATTAACTGAGACTTTGGCAATTTAAAAAAAAAAAAAAATTAAATTCACAACTGAGTCGTAAAAAGTTGCTTTGTCGATGTGGAATATTATTTTTTTTAAGGAAGAAGATAATTTTTACATGGTTACGTTGGAGGTCCAACTTTTTCCAAGGGGTGGGTGTAAAAACAAAATATGGACTTGGACAGAAAACAGTCTACAAAGTCTAGAGGAAAAAAACAAAAAAAAAAATTCTCAAACAATAGTCTTTGGATCCATCCAAATTGATATACTTATAAAGGATATTTTTTTGGAGGTATAGAACTTTAGGTTGGCAACACTTTTTTAACTGGCCGCCATTTTAACTGCTGTTAAATGATTTGCGTTAAGTTTGGTTTGGCATTTCAACATGAATAGACTGACACTTGAATAACGTAGATTTGGTGAAAGGATCCAAAACAAGACTGCCGTTGATTCCGCTTTCCATAAGAGCGTTTAGCGATCAAAAATTGGACCTGCAGATTAAATTACGACCGAGTCAGAAATCATATTTTGTTTTATTCCATTTCAGAGAACCTGAAACAACTGTTCAAATGTTGAATCAGGATGACAATTAAAAATTTGAAAAAGAATAATTGTGTCCATTTCTTCGTTCTCTAAGTTCTTGAGGAGATCAGAATTGTATTAACTTTTTTTCCACGAAACCAATATCGGACCCAGAGAGCGCAAGTAAAAAATAATAAAATGTTGTTAGACGCACTTTAACCATTATTCATGCTTAAAAATTATAAAAAAATACAAGAATTAATTACCTTCCAAGCACAGTACGTGCCTTCATGAAAAAAAAGATACTACACTTTTTCCTGCTCTTAATTGCCAGCTTTATAAAAAAAATATAAATTGGACGATCATTATTAATTTCTACTTCAACATTGTTAATTTTTTTGTTTGCTTTGTTTTTGTTAACGAACCGCTAATGAATTGTTTGCTTTAAAATTGATTTTGAAACAAAATCAAAAACTCATCAAATTAATTTGGAGAGAGCAACGATGAAGAAGAAAATGAAAAATATTATAATGTGAAGTTCTCCCTTTTTTCTTTACGAAGTAATTTCTGTCAATCATCTCATTGACAGCCCAAACAATCTCAACCGCCATTGAAACCACCATAAACAAACAAGCTTCTGACATTCTGACTGGATTTATTAATAGACCCTGCATGATTTTTCGATAATTCCATAAGAGTATATGTACAAAAAAGAAATCAACTTAACAATTAAATTTATTTTGGTTCAAAGGCGCCCTTTCATTTTTCATTTTTTAAATATTTTTGAAGAAAATAAGAAAGCTGGATGAAATTTTCATAAAATTATAATCGTTCTCCCCTTAAAACAGCACGCATTACATTTAAGAAAATAATCAAGTGAGCCATGATGATGATGATGAACTCTCATTTATATTGTAAAAAGGCTTTGGTGCTAATATAAGCAACAGGGGGGCGGGCGCCCCCTTGGATTCATTCATATTTGTTCTTATACCATCCATCAGCTACTGTGTATGAAGATGTTTCTTAAAGAAGAAGAAGAACAACAACAACACCACTGACAGTAAATGACAGCTTATGTCAAAATTCTAGATAAAGGGTGCGATATAATTCATTAGATATCATTTATGAATGGGAATGGTTTATAAATTAAAGGGAATGAGTTTTATTTTGATTTGAGAGCACAGAATTATTATTATAAAGCTTTTATAATGGGAGATAAATGATAAATGAATAGATGTATTTAGGAAGAAGAAATATAATGTATATAGGGTGACTGACGTGTTAAGATTTGACAGTTTAAATTGATACTTAAGTAGCGTTATTAATTTAAAGGGACATTAATGCTCTTTTGACATGAAATTTATTTAGTGATAAAAGTGATTTTAAATGGAATCTCTTCTCTATATTTAGAAGTGTTTTAATTTGACAAATTTAATTATACCTACTGTGCTGCAGGTAACAGAAAAAAAACAGTGTGTTAGGTTAAAGTTGTTATCGACTGATTATTAATTACGTTTCTTGTTTACATAGTGTCTGTACAAATGCTGATTAACTTTATCTGTTATTAGATTTACAAACATCTTTAAGCATAAACACTTCTTAACGACTGATATAGAGTTCAATTTTCATAGAATTAGGTTAATCGGGTACTTGATTGGATTTTCACATAGATTATTATAACCAATGGGATGGTCATCTTGTTGAAAATAAATTCACAGACACAGCAAATGATAATGAGAAAAACTTTCTCTAACACTGGAAGTGAATTCAGTTGATTTTGAAAATAAAATTTGTTTGTGAAAATGGAGTGAGTCTTCTTTCTCTTCGTCCCTGCAGAAGGAACTTCAATTCAAAGTGCAAGTCTGCCTATTAAGCAGTGTTCAGTCAGAACACTTGTAACGCAACTAATATGCGATCTACTCAAGGAGAGCGTTTGGCACTAAGTTTAAGCCAAATTAATTTTTTCGTGATGATGTGATGTTAACCTGTAGTTTGTTCTCTCTATTGTGTCTTGTTTTAACATTAGTTTGCATGTAGCCAAAAGCATATCTCCGCTAGCATTGTAAGCCAGCAGAGGTTCCTAAAGCCGTTCCTCTTTTTGCAAGTTCATTGGCTTTGCAATTTCTCTATGGCCTGGCACCCAGCAAAGGTGAATATTGAATTGTGTTGCTATCTCAGTAAGTGATGATCGACAATTTACGGCTATTAGTAAGTTAGTAGAGACAAGGTCTAGAAATTTTAAAGCGGTTTGGCTATCCGAGAAGATAAGTATATCGGTTGTAGATATAAAGTTTTCTTTGAGCCCGGAAAGGACTCCTTAAATAGCCAGGGTTTCATCTTGAAACACGCTACAATGATCAGATAGACGAAAGGAGAGACTTAATTTTAGTCTATCGGAGTATACCGGTCCACCAACCCCATCATCCGGTTTTGATCCGTCTGTGAAGAAGTTTTAATAGGAACATCATTCAGAAATGATAGATTCCGTAGTAGATGACGTAGAAATTGTCAGACAAGTTTTTTAAATGTTTTTTTTTTTAATAGTATTAAATTATATAATTAATGTGCATATACCTACATTTAAAAAAATTTAACACCATCAAAATATTGAGTTTTGAAAAAAAAAATAATTTTATTAAACTCATAAAACATTTGCATGTTATTGAGAATACAAATGTAGGACTCCTTTTACCCAAAATTAAATCCCAATCATACAAACTGTTTATGAGAAAATCGAAATCAAAAATCACGAAATAATTTCAATTTTGTGCGGGTTTTTGCGGAAAAAAATCTCTTAAATCGATAAAGCCGATATATTTTATTTATTTTTTATTTTTGTCTTAACGGTTATATGATAAGTACCGGAATTTTTTGACCTGAAAAAAATTAAATTTCGTCTCCAAAGAGTTAATAAAGTTTAAAGTTTAAAAAAAAAACTTATTTTTACAAAAAGATTTTTTAGTACCTACAATAATACGCCCACAGGTGATCAATTAGTAGAAAAAACTTTTTTTAGTTTTAATTAAAATTTAATATTTTACTTTATTTGATTTTTGTTCTTCTCCAAAAATCAATAATTTAATCATGAATTTTTGGATTTTTAACCATTTAACCTTAATTATTTACGTGGGCATTCTTACAAAAAAAAAACATGTCTGAAAAACAAACTATTTTTAAATTTTCAAGTTTGTTTTATTTGATCATCCTAAATTTAGCTACATTGTTCAACATTCCAACCAACAACGCGAAAATTTTTGGCTAATATTAACAAAAAATCATAAATATAAAAAAGAATATTTCTAAATAAGTATTTTTGCCTTGTTTCACTCCAACGTTATTCAACATAAATTAAGCTCATTTGAAATAAATACTAATAATTATTTTTTTAAAATTATACCCACACACAACACCTCCATTGAATTAAACCTCCCCTCCAAAGCTTATGTAGGCACAAAATCAAACATCAAAAGCATTCCATCATGTATGTTTATCAAACGGCTAATTATGGCCGTCACTAATAATAATAATTGTATTTAATGTTTACAAGTTTGTTCGGTAAAATGTGATTAAAATTTTTTTTTTTTTTCAAAACACACATACGAAAAAATGCTGTTTAATGTTTTGCAATTTTCTGTGTTTGTGGCGCTTCTTTCATCAGCAAATTATTTAAGTGTCATTTAGGTGATTAACAATGATAATCGCGTGCATCAGTATAATACTCATAATAATCAATTTGCAAACACTATGCAGTAAAAAAAAAATTTAATTGAAACAGGATTCCGATGTTATTTTTAAACTTGCTCGTATGGGTGTTAAAAATGTAGTAAGTAGATGTTTGTTTAGTGGAAATGAAAATCGGGTGAGTGATGTTGGACAAAAACTTTCTCTTTGGAAATTGCTAAATTAGTAAAATTGGAAAATATTGAAAGAGAAAGTATTTCTTTTAACGAATCCTGGAATAATTTTTGACTACCCTGTCTTTAACTAAATAATATTCGGACATAAATTTCATTTAACATTCCAGTGTAAATGACCTTCTTACCTGTCACAATTGAATTATTTGTACCAAGCAACCTAAATAAATTCAGTTATTCCGAAATCTTAGTTTTTTTTTCACGAAAATATCTCAGGAGCATTTAAAAATTATTTCAATTGCTTTCCGTAAATCTGATTGTTTTCCAAAATGTACCATTGTCAGAAAAAAAAAAATCCAAAAACGATTTCAAATCCAAACTTATCGCCATCACCATTAAACCGCATAACCATTATTATTTGGTGTGGTGCGTTTGTCTTCTTATAAACATTTTGTGTGGATCGATCGCATCATTGTTATGCAGAAGTCATCGTCTGCCGTTGTCACACAACGATTTTTATTGACACCCGTATAAATTTCCATATATACTCGATAGAGGTAAAAAAAAATACCCTCTCTCAATAAAAATTCATTGATCCATATTCAAATTTGGATTTCTTCAAAGTTTATTTTTTTTTTTTCGTCAGTAATGGTTAAGTATAGAATAAAAATAAGAATCCCAAAATCATGTCATGATAGTGATTGGAATCAGCGCATCAGCATAAGTAGCATCGATACTGCTTCGCCAACGACTGACGACGACGTAACGTAAGTACGAAGTACCTATATCACTTTTTGTGTGTTTGGTATTAGGGAATCTTATAGCAGACAGAAATTTACAATTTGAAGCTTGCTTATGTTTGGTATGTTCACATTTTTGAGCGTGTTCTTGTTCATAGATCTAAGGGTTCATTATTGGGATCAGAAAAAAATATTTCGATATTTTTTTTATTTTAATTTGTAAATATTTTATTTGGATAAAGGACTAAGATTTTTTTAAAACTTTAAGTAGATTAATGTTGAGTTTGTGAAATTCAAAATTTTTTAAAATTTGTGTTAAAATACTTCTTGTCTACTTTTCTTTTATAATTAACTTGTTAAGTGGAAAAAAGTATTGAAAATGAGCCAAAGCCAGATTTCACTATGATGTTTTTTTTTGTTTCACGTAAAAAAATTATTTGTTTTTCACTTTTTGTGCAAAAAATTAAAAAAAATAATTTTTTAAATTTCAAAAATAAAACTCAAATTAAAAAATATTCAGCCTAATACGCAGCCTAAAAGTCGGAAAAACATTTTAAAATGATTAGTTTGGTAAAAAATATATTGGGTCTTACAACTAAAAAATTACGAAAACATTTGAAAAAAAAGTTTTTATAAAATGCCGTTTTTCTACAAATATCGTTCTTAGAAAAAATCATTTTGAAATAGTCTTTTTGTAAGAAAATCTTTCTTTTAGGAACAGTATTTTAATCGAAAATTTGGTCATATACAAAAATAGCAACAAATTGTTTTGATAAAAAAATTGTTTTTATGAAAAAGTCTTAATTATCAAACAGGCTAATCATATTCATGCGACCTCTATCTACCTCTAATAAGTCTAAAATATAATTTTCTTAAATCTACATATAAAGATTTCAAAAGCTGAATTCTAAGCATTTTTCTTGTGATTCACTTTCAGGCAAAAATAAATAATCCTACACTTTGAATTCAGCTTACGTTTCAACATGGTTGATATTGGTGAAGTAACTTGATTATTTTCCTATGCCACACGTGAAAACAAAAAATGTTTGACAACTGACAACTCCAAACAATGATATACATTTTATAATGAAACAGACTTGAGGATAGACAAATCGATTGAGTATCATCAATTGAGTTATAAAACAAAAACAATCATTTTGCTGGCCCTTGGCTGTCCGTCACCGGCACCAATTTCAATAACTTTCACATTAGATTTGATTGAAACATATAATTTATTTTCATTGGAAACATTGTTGTATAATAGTTTCAAGTTTTGAATTATATATGGTTTGACGTCTATGGTGAAGGTCGCGTGACGGACGAATACAGAAATCAGCTGTTGAGTTTAAATATTTTTACCACCACCAACGACGCCGACACCGCACGACAGTCACGCACCGTTTCATTTGAGAATTTATTGATGAATTTCAATTATTATATTAGATTTTTGTTTTCATAAAGAAAATGGCGCACAAAATAACAACAAAAAATCCCCCAGTCAGTAGTGATTGCTCTTGAGGCAATTCAAATTCAATAGTGCTTGTTCCTTGCTGCGAGAACGCTCGCTAATGGTTTTTGTATTTGATTTTTTTTTGGTTACGATTTTATTTCTTTGATTTTTATAGCCAGAGGGAAACACAACCAATAATACACAACACGACTGAATAATAGTGAATTTATGATCTAGATTTTGTGGTTTTTATTAGTCGTAAATTAGTGCGAATATGACACACCTAATAGCCAAATGGATTATTAATACACAAGAATTATTGTTTTTTCTATTTTAGATACAACATAAAATCAAAAGGCTGCAAAAACTATGTGTGTTGATTGTAGATAATATCAAGAAAATAAATCATAATTTTTTTTAATCTGATTATTAAAATTTTTGACAACTTAAAATTCTTATTTGGACTTTGAAGATTGTATATTCGGATATACCTGTTGCTTAAGGGGAAAAAATCGATACTTCAGAAAATTTAATTTTTTGGTTTTGTTCCCATATTTACTTAACCAGCCATTCTGAATTGTATTTAAAGCTTATCGGTACTTAAGAGCATTTTTAAAATAAAATTTTGATTAACTGCATCAATTTAAAAAACGTTTTTGAAAAAAGATTTTCAAAGATGAATGTTTTTAACGGGAACGAGTCATTATTCTGCATTTAAAAATACTTTAAATTCTGAATTCTGTATTTTAAAAAATGCTGTCCTGCAAAATTGTGGTTCTTAAAATTCTGTAAATCCAAACATCTATTCATCAAAACTCTGAAATAATTTTGAACAGATTTTTATTCTTCGTTGAACAACTTTTAAGGATTAAAAAATTTAGATGTTAGAAAAAGTACAGTTTTATTTTCAAAATAATTTTCATTTTGCAAATTTCAGCACATACATTATTATGACCCAGCCCGTTTTTAAGATCTATTTAATTTTTTTTTTTCACCTCATCATCATCGGCTCGACAACTGGGGTCCGGTCCTGGCCTCCTTCAACAAGTCTCTCCACTTACCCCGTCTCGATCCGACGCAATTCTCCTTAAGACTTTACAATTCTCACAATTCTCCTTAAGACTTTACTCTCGAACCGCGGCTAAGAGGTCGGAGTGCCTTTTGCTTAGCACCCAAGACCCTTTACCCCACCTAAATCAAAAACTGCAATCCCATACGATTTGCTTGTAACCTGTAGAAATTCTAAAAATTAAAAAAACTAGTTTTTATAGTTTTTTTTTTCTCAAAATCAGGTTTTCCAAAATGTAAAAGTTTTCTACTTTTCCTCGAATTCAAATTAATCCAATTCTGTAAATTAATATCCTTTCAAAATAACCATTTTCATAATATGATTTATTACTCTTAGCAAAAAACATAATTTCAAATACCATTTACCAAAATGCCAATTCTACTACTCTCCGTACACTACCAATTATGAAGTGCATTTGGATTATTTCAAAATTCACAGAAACACAAACACTTGGATATCATATTAAGTTATATGTTTTTGGTTTCTACGAACTCTCTGGAAAATTATAATGTTAAATTTATGTGAGAAAAAAAAAATCGATTTTTTAAAAATATTTTTCAAGAGATATTCCAAAAAATGGTCAGGTGCAAGGATTAGGGAATATAATAACCAACCAAGCATATTTACTCGTACGAACTTTTCAAGCTGTTTGGTTTACTGTGGATGGAACTAAAGAGAAAAAAAAGAACGAACATAAAAGAACATAGCTTTATTAATGTGGTCTCTCATTTGCGTTTATCGTATGAATGCAGACAGGATTATAAAATATAACACAATGGATGTTTTTTTTTTGTGAGGATTTACAGATGTTACGTGTTTTTATCTTTAAGTTTATTACAACAATTATATTAATTTGGAGGAATGGCAAAAAGTTGAATGGAATTAAAAGTTGAGTTAGCTAGACAAGCGACCAAAATGCCAGAGAGTTCATTATGACTACTACTATGACATTATATCCTTTTTGACATCACATTATTTTTGAAAGACTAAAATTGGATTCATGACTTTTGATTTGTTTGAGGGTTTTTTTTTGCTACATGGGGTTTTAATTTTTAATTATTTAGCTCGAAGCGAAGAAAACAATAATGTTTACAATAGTTTACCATATTTTATTATAGAAAATAATTTTTATGTTTTTTGAAGTATGACTGAGAGTTCTAAAAAAATTAAAATTTTTATTTTTTAACATAGCAGCATAATAGAAGTATGCGTTGGAGTAGAGTAAGACAAGACTAACTTCAAGGCTTGCGAGACAAATATTTAATTTTTGGACCCAGACTTACCGAGATTCTCAATGGTGGTGTTTCAAAAAAAGAAAGTCATTCAAAAATGCCTTAAAAAATCGGCAGCTTATAAAAAATGTTCGTTACTCATTTTTAATAATTTTGTATCCATTTTACAACAATGATTTGGAAAAAATTCCCCTCTACATAATAAAATTGTAAAAGATCCATTTTCAAATTATAAATGTTTGGCATCTAATTTTGAAACACCTGATCCCCATTTCCAGAAGAAAGGAGATGTCGGTGAACATAAGTCTTGAATTTCGTCCTATCCCAATGAAAGAGAAAGACAGAGCGTGGAAGGGTATTCCACATTCGCGTAGTACGGCTAAAGAACGAATCCCTGTACTTGACGGTACGGCCGAAATTGGGTTCAAGAGTTAACTGATGAGCATTCCTGGAAAAGCAAGTATTACGATTGAAACGTTTGAGAGAAGGAAAGCAAATGGCTATTTCGTTAGAACACTTACCGTTAAAGTAACGATAAAAGACGTTACGTCGGTGTTCGAATGGGTATCGATGATGTAACTGTCTCCGATCATTTTCAAGGTTCGTCTTCGTATTTTGCTGGAGCACCAGCCCAGAGATGACAGTTATACTCAAGTTTTGGACCTATATAACTTTTATAGATAATAGCCAGATCAGAAGGGGAATAGAATTTCTTGCATTTCCAAAGGAAACCTAAACATCTTGCGGCATTTTTGGGGGCTTTAAATGTGATAATTCCATAAAAGATGGTTTGTGATACACATACCTAAAATTGCAAGTTGATTAGTTTCTTTGCCACTCATAGACAATGGCAGGGGGTATTTTAAATCAGTTGATTGTTTGGTATTTCAAATTCAAAATTTAGATTCAAAAATAACGATACCTATCACAGAAATGTTGAAAAAAATGTTCAAAACAGATCTCAAATGAAAAAAAAATACATTATTTGGATTTTCCAAACAAGTTTCAAAAGCAATTATATATACATATTACAAATTCGATATGTCAGAAAGTGATGGAAATTATTTTTAAATTATATTTTTAAAATATTTTAAGATGTTTTGAATTTAAAAATTCTGATTTCTGAATGGGAAGGTCCCACGTTGAATATTGAGAAAAGAAAAGAAGTGAAAAATAATAAAATAAATAAAATATAAATAAATAAATTAATAAATAAATTTTATTCGGTCATATTTATAAGATTTTCTTCATGTTTTTAATACGCCCTTCATTTTGGATGAAAATCATTCGGAAATCTTATAGTCTTATGCGGTTTTTTTATGTTAATGTTTTATTTCTAGTTTAAATTTTTTAAAATTTTTATGTTGATTAAAAAACAACAAAATATATTAAATATTTGTTTTACTTCTATTTTGAATCAACGCAAAAACGAAAATATTTATTTATACGTTCAAAACCAAAAAATTCTTTTTGGCAGGTGTTGTGTCTGTCCGTGGATGACATTGAAGAAATAAATTCTTGAATAAAACCCCCCCCACCATCTCATAGTTTGAATGTCATCTAATTTCATAATTTCAAAACGCATTTCTTCTATTTTTATTTTCTTATAATAAATTCCTCCTCGAAAATATTTTTTGAAAAAAAAAAAAAAATTAAATAAAAACAAAATATCAAAAATATTATTTTATGAGATATTTCTCAAAAATATTTGCACACATTTTTCACGCGAGTGTAAAACCATCACAAATCACTCACTTGAAAAAAAAAAAAATAAATACCTGTGTGTGCACATCTGCACATACGAGTACAGATAGAAATACCTTTTGAAGAAAACACGCTCTGAATAAATTCTCAAGATCTGTCAGTCAGCAAACATTAAATGAAATTCCTTTTGGCTTCACGCAAAAACCCCACAAACCTATCTCTATAATATATGAGTTGAGTGTGTGTTCTTTTAGCCAGAAATACTCACATATGTACATATAATTGCGTTTTCTAACCTTTTTCTTGGGGGAAAATTTTGAAGTGAAAGGCATTTCCGAGGAAGGTTTTCAAATCACCACATCATTAACACGATATGGGGAGGTGAGTTGAGAGGTGGGAGATGTTTGATTGTTAAGATAAATATACGAGGATGAAGATCCAAAGGGCCCAAACCAGCCTCAGTCAAGTGTGAACACAAATTAGTTCGAATATATAGAAATCCTTGTTATCTTATCTTAATCATAGATCATCAGTGTATGTGCGATGTCAGATGAGCAAACAAAAGATTACTTTGTTTCGTTGTGTCTCTCTGTCTTCAAACCGAGATAAGATTTTGTTTTGAGAGCAAATTTAAATTTGGATTTCCCAGAATAGCCCTTTTGTTTGTGTGTTTCGAAGAAAGGACGCAGAACTAACTAACTAGACATACCTTCAACCGTATCGTTGTCGTCTTTGAGAAGTGTCAAAAATAAGAGGGTTCGAATTGAAAAAGAGGCCTTGAAGTATTCCGCAAAGGCAGAAATGTAAACATACTCGTACTATAGTTGTGTGTAAACCATTTTTCCGGAAATGTACACAACACTTGGTATAATAGGGAGTATGCCTACTTAAACGATGCGATGGTAATGTTTGCATCGATAACGGTTATGCTTTGTAATTATTGTGCTTAATTACGCTTTATTGCCCTTTCCTATCTTATATTTGAAGTCGAGGTAATGTCAATATTATTTCGAAATCGCTTTAACGTAGGCATGCGAGTACACATAGGTGCGTGAAGTTATTATTTTAGTTAACTGGAAGAGAGATCTGTACACAGGTACCAATGAAACGGTGTTACTTTTTATTTTTTTTTTTGTAATTTTTATAACTGTGCATTCTATAGTGGCATTGTTGGAATTAATATATAAATTATTCATGCACACAACATGTCTCTTTGGTGTTTACCTTGAATGATGCAGTTGATACATCGTCAGTAAATATTTGAACATTTAAACCTGCACTTTTTGAATTGAATGGTTAGAGTGATGAAGTCAATTTTTTAGTGAAATTATTTGTATGATATTTAAATTTACATATATGTACAGTACATGTGTGGCAAATAAGCTAATGGTAAAGTCACATGAATTGTGTCATATAGAGAAACCACTTTCCATTCAGAAATTTGTTGGTTTTTAAAGTGATATGGTTTTTGAATTTTAATTTAAACCTTTTAGTTTCAACTTGTTATAAGCTTATGAAGTTTTTTAATTAAATTTTATGTAAGTATAATTAAGTGGTAAATTTATTGGCATTTTTAAGTTTTGAGGAATTTGTAAAATTGCGTTGTTGAACTTGCCGCTACTAACTAGTTAAGTTAACCAAAATCTGATATCAGATTCAAATGTTAAGTAGCTGTTAGAAAAATTTTGGCCTCAAATATGAAACGTATTCATTTTTGCTTCTTAAAAGCGATTTGTTTCGTTTGAAAGTAAAAATAAAAATATAAAATTTTTATAATGAAATCTACAAAGGTAAATGAAATCCACGGCTCCGTGAAATAATTCCCCAAACGAAAAATTTAATAACTGCCTAAATTAAAAAAAATGAAATATCTCCCCAAAATTGCAATTTTTTTTATTAATTTTCTGACACCCCCGACAAAATAAACAATAAAAATGTCAAAAAAAATCTTCAGAAAATTGAGTATTTAAAATCAATTCAATTCCTTTTTTTGTTTTTATATTTTTGAAGTAAAAGAGAAGAATTATTAAAATTTCATTAAATACCATTTTTTAAGAAATTAAAATTTGAAAAATTCAGTTCCGTGCTAAATTTCTTGAGAAATGAGACGAGACTGAGACTTTGGGCTCAATTTTTAGTCGTACCTTAATTAAGAATTGGGATTTTTAAATACGAAAGTAATTAAATATTGGTTTTTGGTTCTCGTGCTACGACTTATAAAATTTTTTAAAAAATTTACGTTTTTGAATTTTTAGTTCGTATAAGACCGTTCGATTTTTATTCGTTTCAGTATGTTTTTGATTTTGCCAGTTTATACAAACCCATGTGGCTAAGATCAGTAATTTGAAACTTACCTGAAAAGAAAAAGAAAAATAAAGTTAGTTCAAAAATTAAAAAAAAAAAATGTTTAAAGAATTTCAAAGAAAATTTTGTATTGATTTTTTAGTAAGAAATAATTTAGTGTCCCTTTACGCATTTCAAAAATATTTAAGGAGTGTTTTAGAAGTTCAAAGAACGAATTCAACTTTTTCTTTA
Source organism: Syrphus vitripennis (assembly GCA_958431115.1). Lineage (NCBI taxonomy): Eukaryota > Metazoa > Arthropoda > Insecta > Diptera > Syrphidae > Syrphus > Syrphus vitripennis. Next base: position 11,076,928 of record OY288109.1, read on the forward strand.
CAATTTTTTTTATAGGTTCCTACTTGAATCTTAAGAGCAACGTTGTGTGACTCATCCATACATTTAATTTATTTTGTGAGAAATATTCTCAAAATTCGAAAATTTTTCCCACCACCACCTGTCGACAATACGTGAACAATATGCGCCTTTAATAACTTGACTTCGACCGACCAGACCATATAAAATACCTATCCACAAAATTACCATTCAACATTTCCTGAAAAAATATTCTCCAGGTTTACATCACACTCTGACAAGGATTCACTTAAAACCATCTTTAGTATTCCCTTAACGAGTAAACATTATTGTTGGACGCTTGTCAAATAAACACATTCATGATAAATAAAAAAAAAAACAACAAAATTTTTCATGCTTAACTCTTCGCATGTTTTGTTTGCTTAATTAAACAAAAATCACTGTCAAGTCAAGTTTGGCTGGTTCTGTTGGCTGATGCGAGCGTCATCGTCATCGTCGTCGTTGCGGAGCTAGCAGTTGATGGTCGGCGGTTCAGTCGCACTCATTAGTGTGGCCGCCGCCGACTGACAGTCATCTGTCACAAAATGTTTGGCTTTGTGTCGTGTAGATGTTTTATGTGTTTGTCTTATTGTCATATATACATAATATCCAAAACGACAAAGCGATTGCAATATGCGCGCGATAAACGATAATACCTAATAATGCTTGTGCGTGATTTGTGATGCGTGCAGCGTGCGTGCATCGAGTAAATTATTGTTAAACAAAAATAAACAAAACATAAACAGAAAATTCCTTGTACGCAGGTGGTTATGTTTATGAAGATAAAGTCAACTCTGATAAATAGGGTTGCCATCTTGAGGGAAATTTTGTATTTTTTTTAATGTCAACTTTTTTCGCGGTGAAACCTAGACTGATGTTCTTTTAAAGAAGAGATGTCTAACTTTTTCAGTTTGTTACGGCTTTCAAAAGAAAAACATGGTACTGTTATAGAACTGTGGACATCTCAGTAAAGTTTTCCAATGAAGAATCTCCTAAGATCGCATTCAACCAAAAATATATTAAACTTTCAAGAAATTTCCGATTCAAAAAAAAAAAAAAAATATACGGCAACCTTGACAATATTTTTCCCACTAATTCTACATGCAACATATGTGCTGGTACAACACTATTTGAACATGTAATTGAATCGTTTATGATTTTGAATTTTTAATTTATTAAACCAAACTTCAATATTATATCGACGTCCAATAACAATGAAACTTTATGTTTATTTGATGATAATGACAATGGAATATACTTTGTACTATATGCACACATAAATATTTGTGGGTGGTTGTTTTTCGTTTAGTTGCATTGCAATAAATAAATACGCAGCGCCACCATATTTTGTTCTTAGAATGACAATCGCATTATTGAGAGGAGAAGGCAGAGTATGTACGTACTTATACTTTGCTGCAAAATTACGGCCTCTTTGACACTGACAGTCATTAGTTTTAAGATTGATTTCGATGATATGCTCTGTTTGAATTAAGCAATGGAATGCGGAATTCATAATATACTAGCTTGATAGTTAATTGATGCAATTTTGATGCGGCATTTCAGTTCTACATAATTTATATACTTATTATTGGTTGAATGTAGTTAATGGCATCCTTGGGGGAAAGATATATTAGATTCATAATGTATAGTATGTTGTATGGAGGAAGCTTTTTGAAACCTAGTAGTTAAGGTAGGGCAGTTTATGAGAATTGAGCAATTGTGAAGAGCGACATTGATGATGATGGATTGAAGACCATTATGATGAGAGTTATTTGATGATGGGAAACGTCACACCTACCCCAAGTGGTAGGTTATACTGTCATCGGGAATATGTATTTTAATGGGGTTAGTTTATTAAATAGGAATGCATATTTATTGCTGTCGGTATTTTTTAAGTGCCTGCGAAATATATTCAAGTTCCTGAACTTGCCCGAATTCATTTAGCACATTTCTAATGAATGGTTGTATGTTGTGATAGCATTGCTAAGGAACTATTATTTATAATAATTGAATTCTTAGAATTGAGTTATTTAAGATCACTTACTTACAGCTACTTGTCATGACTACTTTTATGAATAAACTCCTTAAGAAAGCTTAGCTCAAAAACTATTTTTGTATTTTATTTACAAGAAAATTAAAGACCAATTAAAATTAATCAAAAAAAAAAAAAAAAAAACAAGTATACGCCAGAGTCACCCTATTTAGCCTATTTTAATAACCTAAGCGTGAAACTATATTGTTTGACTTAAAATTAAATTAGTTACCACTTTTTTTTGAACAATTTACACTTCATATATTAAGAGAAAAATTCAAAAAATTAAAAATGGAAACATTTAGTTTTAGTTTAAATAAAATTCAGTGGCACAGTTTTTTTTTTAATTTGTTTATTTTTTTTTTTGGAAAATTCATTTAATGTTTTTGTTTCAATTTTTTGATTTGAATCTTTGAAAAAAAATACTAAAAATTGCCTTTTTTTAATAGTAAATTAATGAAATTTTTTTGTTTACTTGATTTTTGAAGACTTTGATTATTTGGAAATTTTTTGGAAATTTACAGAAATTTTTTTTGGTTTATTTTTCTTTAATACTAATCAAGTATAAGATTAGTTTTGTGAATAATATTTGTTCATCACAAAAATTATTACTAAAACAATACAAATACCATTTATTTTGAAATGCATATTTACAGAAATTTGGATTGCAGAATTTTGGATTACAGAATTTTGTAACCCGAGTTTTGGCACTAAAAAAATAATGATCCCAAAGAGTGGATTTGGATTTATGGTGTGATTTTATCTCTTAATTTCTTGCACAAAGGTTATTATTATTGCTTGAGTTTGAAAAAAAAATGTAATTATCTAAATGAACTCAACATAAATTCAAAGTGTTGCAGTTAAAAGTGAATTTAGCAGTTTTTATGATGAGGCAATTTATAATTTTCCAAAGCATCTAACATACCTACTTTCAACACACAATAAAAATTTACTAATTTTTTTTTCTTATGTGATATGCGTACCTATAATGTCAAATTCAAATTGTTGAGTTATGAATAAGAATAAAATAATTAAAATTATTGATCATAGTAAACAAAACATAAATTATTATTATTCATAGCATGCTTTTTTGAAATTCGTTTCTCTTCCTCCTGATTTATTATTAAAAATTATCATCTTTGAATTTCCTCACGAAATTCATAGAATTGCTTTTATTATTTTAAACAGTTAACTATTATGATTGTAACAATGGAAAAAGAAATAAACAATAAAATTTTTGGTTTGGAAGAGCCATTTGTCATATTAATTGCCATTAGGTTTTCCAATGAATAAATTTAAAGAAGAAGAATGTGTTCAATAGTTAATATACAAAAAAAACCATTAAGTTAACAATATACTCATGAATGGGAAATTAAAACAAACAAATAATTTGTTTTTTTTTTGTTTGGTTTTCTGTCTGCGTCTTTGGCAAAACCAAAAACGACGTTAGTTAAAAAATCATTCAACTTAAAAACAGTCATTTCAAAATAATTTGAAAAACCCTAACTCTGCAAATCAAAAACTAACAAATACTGCACGACATCTCATCTGCAACTTAATCACATAATAATTAGCCCCATGTGTCCAACCAGAACAAACTTATTGCCCCCAGTACCTTTAAAAGTTCTCAAGGCTGTATCCTATAGGTATGTAACATATCAAAGAACTCATAAGTTGAAGTTGAAATTATTACAAGTTCTTGACCTGTTTCCGTTTCTTTTTACCCTCTAAATACCACCGCCTCTCTTTCATTTTCTTTGTTGTTTGCCCTCATCACATCTCTATAATCAAAGGATATTATCGTTATTGCATATCAACCTCCTTGGAGTAAAACAGAAAAGCTAAAAAAAAAAAAAGAAAATCGTATTTATAAAAACGTATCTTAATTACCTAACCACATACCCACACACGACTGTAAGATTGTACAACACAGGATTTATTCCAACTCGAACTCCCTATATAATAAGCTCTCTCTCTGGAACACATATTATATATAGTTCAGGCTTGGACTAATGACTATGGTCATTATGACAAGCAAGGAGGAACACATGAATGTCCGGCTGTTACCATCTGTCATTTAAATGGTATGCGATAGTTGTTTTAACTATGGAACTTGTTTTTGTTGGCAAAGCAAATTAAGCAAGCACAGTATGTAGGGACGTTTTTCATACATACATATATACATATGTAGGTACCATGAATAAAGTGAACTAATATTTGCGGAACAGGCGGGAATGCGAAATAATATAATATTTTTGTGGTATTTCTGTTTTGTTTGTGAACGCAGGGACACGACAGACGCACAGTTGGAGTTGATGAATAATAATAATCTCTGATAAAATTGTTTCGAAGTGGTATTTGATTAAATTTGTGATGACGATGAGCCAAAGGTGTGGGAATTTATGGTTTATCTTATTAGTTGGGTAAACAATAATTATTTTTTGGTATCTTGAACTGTCATCTTTTAGAAGGCTATAGGGCTTTTTTGGTGGGAGGAAGATACTTTTTCCTCAGACTGTTGTAGATTAAAGGTGATTTTATAAAATAGAGCAGTAAGCACTCAGCAGATTAGGTTTGATGAAACAAGCTTTTGGTTCAATGGGGAGCGCAGCGGGTCAAAAGTGTTTCCTTGAAATTCTATATTTCGTAATTCTTTCAACATAGTGTATTGAAAAATTCTGCGAAGATGTTATGAAAGAGCCACCGTTTTGATAATGCAGAAAAGTTTACGCTTTCTTACAATATTAAAAGAAAAACACAATTCGGAAAAGAAAATTTTACCTGTTTTTGGATTATATGTTTTTAATATTTGTGTCATGTTTTTAAGTTAAGTACAGGTTAAAAAAATTTTGAAATTATTTGATGAAATTTATTTGAGTTGCCTTGCTGACATATGATATAAATCACTACATTTCTTAGCAACGTTTGCTTAAAGTACTAGGTACTAGTATTTGAATCTTCAAAAAATATTCGTGTTTTCGTTGCATTTTTAAATAAAATTGCACGTTTAAGAATGCATATTTTGTTAGGACATATTTGCTTACAGTTCTCGATTTTCATACATCAACAAGTCTACCATGTTGTTGAATTTTGGAAAAATTTTAATATAGGGTAAAAATATATTTTTTCCTGTTCTTTTTAAATTTTTGAAAAAATAAATTAATTTGTTTTGTTTGATTTTTTTTTAAATTTTATTTTGTTTAATGATGAAGAAACTTCATATTCGCATATTAAGAAGGCCTTGAAAAAAAATGAAATTTACATGCATAAATTAATTTCTTGATTTTGTAACGGTTGGAAAAAATTATTTTTAGTCATTTTCTTTTCCGATATTAAAACAGGTAACTCTGTATTGGTACAGAGAAACAGGGAGTAAATTTCTTCAAAACCTCTATCAGCACAAATATTTAAACCTTTAAACTTTTAAATAAAATTATTTAAAAATAATAGTATTAACTTTCAAAAAAATGTCACCTATGTATATTGTATATTATCACGTTTGATTAAAAGATTTTTTTAAATATAAATTCAAGCTATAGTTGGTTGGTTCAATATACCTACATACGTGTCTAGGTTTCGTGATGTCGTTGCGCTAAATATTACAATTGGAACAGATAAACAGGTACTTAAAACGTCATAAAAAAGCACTAAACTTTAAAAAAAAATTAAATTCACAAAATTCTGTTACACAGCGTTGTTATAATAGTTTAATATTAAAATTTTGTCTTGCATCTACTTTAATTTATTACACACTTTACATACAGTTGCCCTGCCTTGAAACACTCATTAAATAACTATTATCATTTTTATTAAGGTAATTTGATTACATTTTACAAAAAACACACAATAAAAAAGACCCTCACCAATATTTTGTTTCATCGTTAATTTTATTCAACTTGTTTTTTTTTTTTTAATACATATATCCAATAAAATCACAACACGTGTTCAGCAACATTCCTTTACAAAAAAAAAAAAAAAAAATAGTGCTGACAAAAATATTTTGTAATGAAGGCTAATATTCAAAATGACACACATGACATTTGGCAATAAAATGTATGTACTGTATACCTACTGCTATATTCGTCTTTCATTTAAAATTGAGGGCGTTCAAATTCCAATTTGACATATGAACAAAAAAACAACAAAAACAAAAACTAAAAATCCAAAAAAAAACTATGTGCCGCAATGAAGAAGTGTCAGTCAGTCAAATTCATGTCAGCAAAAAAAAAACTGATGCTCTGTTGTCTATATGCCTACATTTATGCAAAAATAAAAATATTTACTAAAATAAAAGAAAAAAAAAACACTTTGCTTCTATCCATTTTGTCGATGTTATAAACAGAATTCAACAACTAATTTTAAAACATCCATTACTTTTCTCTACTTGTCAAAAGTATACATAACCCATAGTTGACCCCATTATAGTATTCATCAATTCACTGTCAAAATAAAATCTGCTACTCATCAAAAACCTTGAAGAGGTAAAAAAAATGTGTATAACTAAACAAAAATTACATTACTGTAGATATTTTAAATTCTATTTGGTATTGGTTGTATTATATGAAAATAAAATGCGTAAAACAGAGTCGAACGTATTTGCTCTGGATTTTTATGGATTTTCGATACAGTCAACTCGGAGCCCATTGATACTCTGACTTAGTTTTCCACCCTCCACCATCTTGAATTTAATGCATTCAAAGATGAAACTTAAATAACTTTGTAAATATGGTTTTAAGAAAAAAATTGTGATACCAAAAATTGTTTTAACATGTCGATTAAATTTTGTTAAATACTTTTTATAAAAATTTTGAATACCTATTTAAAATTCTACTAAAAATTTTTCGTGATTTTGCAATTTTAAAATAAAAAATTTAAAAAAATTGAGGTGACGTTTTTGACCTACCCAAAAATGTTACAATTTTTTTAAAATAATGATAACAATTATAGGTAAGTAAAGGTTCAAATAATATTGATGAATGGCGAAATGAAAGTCACAAGCGCTAACAAAAGGTTGCATATTTTTCAGGGTCTTTTTTTTAAGTTTTCGATACTTAAGGGTTTATTCTAGAAACTTTAAATTTATAAAAAAAATACGATTCTAACTAGGACAATTTTTTAAATTTGTTACGATCTAATTTTTTTAGGGTCAAGAAAGTTTTTTTATTTTTTTGATTTTTAAAATTTAAAAAAATAGAAAATTTTTGGGATAATTTTTTAAAAATATTTTTAATTTTATTTTTAAGGGTTGATTTTAAAAGATTCAAATTTATGCAACAAATGAGTAATCCTGATCTACATTTTTGCAACATCGTGAATTTATTTTAGACTTAAAGAAAAGGCCAATTTTTTTGATAAAATTTTGTGTTTGAAAAAATTATCGAAAAATTTGTTTTTACAAAACCATAACTTGACTTAAAGTTCAATTTATAAATAGGTAATATTAAATTGCCTTCAAAAGGGGCAATTACATCTACAACAAAAAAAAAAAAAAGTTGAGAAGATTTTGCACACCTTGTTTTCTGATGGTTAATATAATATAAGTTGTAAAAATTTCCACTTGACAGTTTAAATCCTAAAAATAGACTCAACAACTCATCGTATCTTTATATCTTCTATACGAATATATAAACATAGTACCAAAATGATTGATTCCCCAATTTAATATAGAAGATGATACCCGCAAGGCGATAAGGCAAAGGTACTAATGGCGAACGCCTGGCCGGCGGCTTGGCGGCCTGTGATTGTGGCGTTTTTAACCATCGCAGTGTCGCCAGCGGCGATCGGTCCTGAAGTAGTATATAATTGATCGCAAGCAATAAGAACGTGGTTCATAATGAATGCTGTGTTAGCACAAACACCATGGCTAATTTTAATCGCGTTCCGTGTACATTTAAAAGATTAGCTCTGGTTGAGAGATACAAAATTTACAAAAAGAAAAAATGTTTATATGTAATTTCAAGATACGAGGTCGAGAAAAAAATATAAATGACAACCACCCAATGAGAGGTACATATTATTCAAGTACATGATCGAGGAGATTGTATCTTTTTATTCATTTTTGGACGCTTAACAAAAAAAAAAGAAAAAAATCTTGAACGACAGATAGTTAAGGTATAGATTCAGGTACACATCACCATCAGAACATAAATGCTATGCTCAATTTACTTTTGTTCCAAAGTCCAAAAACCAAATATCTAATGTGCCAGTGACAGTCACTGACCGCAATGAAAAAGTTAGTTTAGTGATAGTCTTTTTTTTTTCTTCTGCTGTCGTCGCATTCGCTGTGCTGTGCTGTAGTCGTTATGTTATACTTCTTTTGAATTGAGAACTGATTTTCTTGGCAGCAAGCTCCTATTAGGTAGAGTTTTTTTTTACCAGTTTTGTTTACCAAGAAGAAAAATATTTTGCAATTAGGCGATTTTTTTTTTATTTTCTTTTGATGGCAGGCAAATATAATAAAGAGAACATTAAATTTGAGAGTTAATGCAGTGTTGACACTTTAAGTAATAATCCGGAACAACTTGTGATTTATTATCTTGATATGGGGAGGATAGACTAAGAAGAAGATTATTTTTCAGTTTAAGCTTACAATTTAAGGGCATAAATAGAAAAATATAAGTGTCTCGCATTGGGCGCCAGTTAAAATGTTTCTCTAAATATATCCAAATGTAGAAGAAGAAAAAAAATCAAATTTTAGACCCTAATTACCACGATTTCAAAACCTATGCCACCTAAAAACAGTTTTTTTTACCAGTTTTTAGATTCCAGGTTTTAGATTCGTAAGAGAAATCGAAAATTTTTCCCTCAATTATATTTTCCTGTTTGTATGTGCTGTACATATCTATTTTTTCCTTGACCTTAGGAGCGATTTTCTTCAAAATTTGGACTTAAAGGTCTTGGAATTGCATATTTGCTTAGCGCCAAAAAAACGTTACCTGCCATTGAACCTGGCAACATTTATCTATCGTAAAGACGATTGCCTAGCTGCCATAGAACTGTATTTCTGATTTTCAATTTCGATTTTCTTTTATTTTATTTTATTTTATTTTATTTTATTTTATTTTATTTTATTTTATTTTATTTTATTTTATTTTATTTTATTTTATTTTATTTTATTTTATTTTATTTTATTTATTTTATTTTGGCGAAACAAAAAAATTGGCATCACCTTATTTAGCCATTATCAACAGAATAATTTGTGAGTAAACAAAAAACCCCAAAAGAGAAGCATAACAAAAAGAGAAAAATTAAACATTAAAAAAAGAGTATCTTAAATGAATAAGAAGAATAATCATAAAATAAATAATACATTATTTTTTTTTTTGTTTTTTGTTTATAACAATAAAACGCCGCTTAAGTGAAATCATCGCCTAAATAACCGAAACAAACAGCCACGATGATGGCGAGACGTGACTCGTTTTGTGGTTGCGGATCAAAGGTCTGTTTACATTTCTCCGGCTCTTTGCGCGAGGTTTCAAATGGAGTCTTCAGCAGATCGTACTTTTTTTTCCATATCCGTATACATGAGAGTATAAAGTCAGTAAGAGATATAATATCTTTTGCCTTTGGGTTTAACTGAACTTAACTTTGAATATGTGTAGATACTTTGTGCTTGTGCAGTATATAATGTGTATAGATATAAATGTATCTTTATGTAGAAATATTTTATGGTTTTAATTAGGCAAACAAAAGTGTCGATAAGATTGGCATCTCGGTTAATGCAGCGCAAGTTGCTTTAAATGAAAGGCTTAAGAGTGTCCAACTGGTGCTGGCGGTGGTGGTGGTGGAAGGATTTGAGACCATCTGTGATCAGATTTCCAGATTTGAAATTGTATCTTCGTCGGATTTAAGCAAAAATAAACAAAACTCTGTCATCGTCGTGACAGTTTGATTTGACGTGTCACATTTCATTAAATCGAGTTGATTTTTTTTTTTTTGAAGTCATCAACCACACACAAAAGCAAACATATTCGCAACCAACGTCATAGGAAGCAATTTTGTTCATCATCATCTAGCTACATCCAAAGACTTTATCCACTCAAATGCAAATTAAAAAAGTATCTATGAGTATCTCGAGGGCGATTTGATATGACTCCGGAATCAAAAAAGCTGAAATGAATAGTGGTAGTTGGCTGATGGTTTCTGCTAGGCGGACGATGATGTTGCCTTTATATATCCGTTGGACTAAACATAGTATGCTATAGAGCCATTCAGGACAAACCAAACAGAAAACCAAAGCTGATGGACAAATATTGGTTTCAAATTACTTAGAAAGAGTGTCTAGTTCATAAGCCCACAAATATGACTATGATACTATAATGTTCTGAATCGGTATAGAAAATTTGCAACGGCAGCAGTGACAACATGTCAAATTTATTGACAGTTTGACGTGATATCGAGATATGAATATTGGATGTCATCAATAAAATAGTAGGACGTTGTTGTTGATAGTTATTATTATAGCAGTTTTGATGGAATGAATAAAGCAGCACGAGATATAGAGATAGAAGTGGATGTGATATTGCAAATATTATAATGTAGTGGAGGCAAAAATGTCACGTTGCATTATGTGACATTCAATCAAAAGTCCATCTATCTTTCTGGTGTTGTGGGTATCTATTGAATCTTTTTTGTTGTCTTTACTTGGTTGTTGGATGTTGGATAGAGTTGCAATTGAAATTGTTGTGCAACGAACTGAAGATCATGTGGAAACCACAGGAATTTTTATTTTTGCTTTTTTCTTATAAAGTCAACATTGAAGCACATTCTTGTGTTGGAAACTATTTTTTTTTAATGTTTAAGTTATGTATTTGGTTCATTGTATGGTTACAGAATGAAATAGTAAATAGTGAATCAACAATGAAATTGTTTGCCGAATGCCAACAACAATCTTTGGATTGTCTTCAATTCTTTGCACAAAGTTTCATACTAAAATTAGTAAAAAAAATGCTGTAATTGTAACATCAGTAAACTGAGCATATTGTTAAAAAACATATTATCTAGAAAAATTATCCAAAATATTCAAAAATACCAACAAAAACAGCTACAGAAATATTTTCACCCTAGCCGTACGGATTCGGAATAGGTCACGTACGACTAGGACTTCTACGATTGTTTCAACTTAATGTCTTCCTGGTTTCAACTCAGAAATTTTTGGATTAAGTCTTCTGTTTTGTGAAAATGGAGAAACAACCATTTTGTTCAAGAAATATTTAATGTTTTTGTTTTAAAAACAGAATTTTGAATAATTTTACTTACCAGAAATATCACCGTGACTCTGGGCAAATCTCGTTCCAAAATTACAGACGCACCTAATTCCTGTCTCGGATTGGTCAGTGGCCAGTCCTAATTGCAGTCTTTTTTTTCTTTTTTCTTTCTGTCGTCAAGCTAGTCCTTTTTTTCATATTTAGAGCGCACTGAAGGGGATTTTTAAGTACCCTTTATATGTCAGAGACTCAAAGCGAGCTTTAGGTAAATACGAGGGGAATTGAAAAGAGATGTCGGTGAACACTAGTCTTGAATTTCAGTACATCACAATGAGAGAGAAGACAGAGCGTGGAAGGGTATTCCCCATTCACGTAGTACGGCTAAAGAACAAGTCCCTGAACTTGACAGAACGACCGAAATTGGGTTCAAGAGTAAACTGATGAGCATTCCTGGAAGCGCGAGTATTACGGTTGAATCGTTAAAGGGGAGGAATGCAACTGGCTATTTCGTTAGAGCACTTACCGTAAAAGTAACGATAAAAGAGTGCGATACAGGAAATGTTACGCCGGTGGTCGAGTGACGTAAGAGTATCGATGATGTTCCTGTCTCCGATCATTTTGAAGGCTCGTCTTTGTATACTGTCCAAGAGGCTTAAATAAGTTGCTGGAGCACCAGCCCAGAGATGGGAGTTATACTCAAGCTTTGGACGTATATAACTTTTATAGATAATAGCTAGATTTGGGGTGCATATTAATAAATAAAAAGTTTGTCAGCTCGACAGTCCATGAAGAACCAGGGCCTAAGTGACTTACATTTTCTGAGTGCGTGTTATTGCGAGAAATATGGAGGAAAAATAAAAATTTTTTGACAAGGAATACTCTTGGAGAATTTGTTATTTTTTTTTCCAAGAACAAGCAGCCCGTAAAAAAAACTTCTGTGTTTTCAGATGGGAGAGTCTGGGAATCGAACCCCGACCACCGGTATGAGTCTCTAATCGAAATCTAATTATATTTCATCAAATTTAAAACAACATAATGCTATATTTAACCATTAGGCACATTCTAGGATTAAGTTCGAGATAAGAGCTGGCCATTAGATGCGACCTGGACGAGATTAAAAAAGATTTTTCTCATCTCTTTCACGTTAAAGTAATTCTCGCTTCGGTGTCGTTTCGGTATCGACTCAACTTTTTTCGGTTTCATCTTTTTTTTTTATAGGATTGTGGAACAACAATTTGAATCTATGTAGAAGTTGTTTATATTCTATTAAATGAAATTTGAGATGCAGATACTTGCTGAAAATATTTTACGGAACCATCTATTCGTTTTTTGTCTCTGTCTATCACAATTTCCGTGATTCACCAACAACTAAACTCTACTGAAAATTCAAAACCTTACAAGCATGCAATATAATGTATTTTCAAATTCTGACCCTGTCAATCGAAATTTATTACATCGAACATGCGAATAGTGAAAATCTATTTGCATATTAAAATTTAAATAGAACGCTAATTATTTTCTACTTACTATACTCGAACATATTGCAAGTAACACTTCTATCTATAGAACAAAAAAAAAAAGTATAAACCTAGACAAGCCGGACAGATCGACAGAAAACTAATTCTCCATCGACTGCCCGTAAAGATTGGTTTGTGTGCTAAAAATGTACATAATAGCTAGCTATTGGCAGCAAGATACAAGTTCGAATGTACTCATGTTTACTTCTCACTCCAGATACAAAAATTGAGTCTGCTCCTATTAGACAGCCACCACACTAGCGGTGTTAGCCGACGACGACGACGTCGATACGACGCACGGTATAGCGTATATCGGTGGCATTCTGAGTGCTATAAGCTTTATTTTTTATCTTCAATATGACGTCAAGAACTAGTTTTTCTGCACTCTTTCTTTTGGCAAACGTTTTCTAAACAAAAAATTATTGTATTTCTTTTTTTTTTTGTTATTTTAAAATTTTTATTCGATTTTGAATGAAAAAAAAAAATGTTTAATTTTTTGTTGTTGTTTAAAGAACGTATAATTTACGCACCATTTCCTTCATTTATGATATGAGAATGTTGCTAATTTTAAGTAAAAATTCAAAAGATAGTTTAAAAATAGGTGTGAATGCGTGTATTTTTATTAGAAGTCACAATGCCAGATGAATAGATAGATTTTGTATGGTGGAGGTGTGTTTATTGCAGAGGGAGTGAGAAAGAGAGAGATGTAAAGATATATTATGAGAATAAAGATACTTTGATGGTTTTTTTTTTTGTTTTTGTTATCCCAAGGGGAGGCCTATAAAGAAAATCCAATAATTGAAGGAACCATACGGCATGCATAGGCGTATAGTTTATTATTTTTTATTGAAGATTTCGTTTGTTTTTTTTTTTCTCATAAAGATTTGTTAGTTATGTTCTTTTGATTCAAACGATTCTGACGTATTTGTTGGACTAATTTAATACAATTGGAATTTTATTTTTTGGTTAAATTATGGTCAAATAAATAAGAAATGTGACGATCTACAGGATGTTTATGTTTGTGGGGAATTTTTTTTTTTGATTGAAATGGTAATTTATTCGAATTTTGGCCTAGATTTCTGATGAGAAGAAATTGATTAGTGATCAAATAAATTTTGACGAATTTACGAGTTGGGAGGAATTTCAATGTTCTTAAATTTAATTTTACATTTAAACAGTTTGGAAAATATGAGGCAGTGTATGATCAGAATATTATAATTTTTGAAAAGGAGATTCAACCACTGAATCAATTTTGACAAATATTTTCTTGGAAGTGAAGATTTAAATTGCCCAAACAACTTTATAGAAAATTCTTTTGAAATGTGGAACTACAGAATTTTGGATCAATACAATTTTGAAATTTCTGTAAAAATTAGAAGCATAAGTGATAAGAAAAAAAAAATACGTATACGCTCAAGTGCACCAAATGAAACAGTTGTTTTATTGTTATTGCAATTTTGGAGAGGAAAACAAATTCTTTCAGATGAGTGGTATAAATTAGCATTTGCTATTTACAAATCTTCTATCGGCCTGATCAGTAAATTATATAAAATCAATAATACTGAAAAATAGTTATACAGCATAATTCGCTCATCAAAAAATATCTCGATTTTTCAACGCTAAAGATAAAAACTGGGAGCTGTTGTTCTTTTCAACAAAACTATTTCTTGAATAAACTTCAGCATTACAAAAAATTTGTTTTGACTGTACTTTTTTCTATGCCAGGCCTTAAAAAAAAAATATTTTTTTTTTGCTTTAAAATTCCAAAAATTTTAATTATACAGATGCGGTACACAAAAGATTAAAATTCCTTTAAACAAAACAAAAACAAACGACCCCACAACATAAATCCTATTATCATTTGTGGCAATTAGGCAAGTTGATTTTTTACTGACATATTTATCAAAAAAAAAAATAACAAAATTCTCTGTTGTAGACGACATGTGCTAAAAAACCAAAAAAAAAAAAGATACCAGTATCTAAAGGCAGAGTCAAAAGTAGGTAGGTAGATACTTTTGATGTGGTGTAGAGACGTTGCTAAACATGTTTTTTTTTTTTTGAAAATTACTTTTTTTTTTTTACTTTAAAACTTTCAAAGATGATGGACAGCTTCTGTATATGCCCCAAATTTTAAAATTGCCAAACACATTACCCACAAGTTTTAAACTTACGTATAGAAATCTACTTGAAACAAGATACAAAATAAAATGAATTTTAATTTTTTTTTAGCTAAAAAAAAACTTGTAGAATAAAAAATGTTTGAGTAAAAAAAATTAAGTATCTTTTGTCACTCAGCGATCAGTTGATTGTAAGTGAATATACGTCTACGGCCTACTTACCCATCTACTCACATGCCACAGATACGCAATCAATTTTTTTTTTCGGATGTTCGTTAAATTTATTTTTTGAGTCTTGTAGAACAAGACACAAGTAGAGTATCTTATTTATTTTTTTTTTGCGCTTCTTCTTTTTGTAGATACATTTTGTTCAATGGAACCAAAAGATCAAAGACTAGCGCTTACATGGTCGCAAAAGTTTCATCATAATTTATTTTTTTTTTTGGTTTTGTGTAATAATAATAATTATTGTTGCTTTTGGACTAAGAAAAAAGAGAAATTTACTTTAGATAGCTAAAAGTCTTGTTTGCTTTCGGTAGACTATGTGGTGTCCTCATTTGTATCTATAAAATGAAATCGATAAATATGTCGCGCAATTTAGATCCATTTCAATTGTACATTTTATGTTTGTAATGTTTATTTTTTTTTTTCAAATTTATTTTGATGTAGAAAATGAGGAAAAATTGCCCAACATTATCCAATTATTATATCGGAAAATCATGAACAGAATGGTCCCTCGAGTTGTCGTTGGGTTGTTCTCTCTCATTGGAAAGAAGGAAAATGCATGCACTTTATTGACTGGCCATGGCCAGTCTTGAAGCCATGTGGTGTCTGGATAACTGTGAGTGTGTGCCTTTCTTTTGGGTCTAAAATTGCGGAGGCTTTTTTAAACACACATTTTTCTTTATTAGATGAACAAGATAGTGTCAAAATGATGTAGGTTGTGAAACAGATTTCTATATGACCAAGGGTTTGTTAATGGAGTTTTTTTTTTTTAACGACATTGTTCAATGAAAGCAGCATGGCTGTTAGTTTTAAATCAATAAAAAATTTCACATCAACAAAAAGATATTCCATATTCATAATAAAATGTGTTTTTTTTTTTTGAGGTATAGAACTTTAAGGTGGGAACACTTTTTTAACTGGCGGACATTTTAACGGGTGTTAAGTGATTTGTGTTTAGTTTGGTTTGGTATTTTCAGAAAGATCAGCTACCAAGGCGCAGGTTCGATTATCATTAGAGAATTTTCTTTAGTGATGAACCTTCCTCTTGGTCAATAAAAGAAACAGCCGCATTTGGCCTCAAGTGTACATATGTTGAGACACCGTTACATCCAGTAAAACTGACTGTTTGATGCCATCAGCCAATAGATGGAATCACAGTGCTGTCCAGAACGTTAGAGTCAATGAAAACCGCTATAGAGCCATGCTTACTGACTTTTTCGTTCCCCAATTGAACAACCATGATGCCCAGGAGCTGTGGTTTCAACAAGATGAAGCAACATATCGCAAAGCTTGTGCCACAACTTATTTTTTGACGGAAACGTTTGGTAGCCGCATAGTGTACCGTTCGGAGCCGTGAATTTGCCTTTAGACTATTTTCTGTGGGGATATTTGAAGTCAACAACCTACACCGATAAGCCCAAAACGATCGACCACTTGATGGAGAACATTCATCGCGTTGTTATCGATAAATGGCCAGAAATGTTTGAAAAGTGATAGAAAATTGGACCTCCAGATTAAATTACCTCCGAGCCTGCCGTGACAGTCATATGCCAGAAATCATATTTAAAATATATTGCAAAAAGATTATCTTTCGAATAAAGTCAATTTCTTGTCATTTTTTTAAAATTCGTCTTTGTTTCATTTCATTTCAAAGTTCTATGCCTCTTAAAAGAACACCCTTCAACAAAGAGAGCAAATTCATTCGACAACTTATTATTTAATATTATGAAGAATATTTCGTTTTTAAGTTAAATTATTGCTACTTTATTATATTTGTTTAATTCTAAAGAATGCTTTAAGTTTGTGCTTAAAATTTGTATACCGAACAAAAATACACAATAGAGCACGTAGAGTAAAATATTTTTCTCACTAATAGATGGAAAAATACAAGTTTGTTGAACTTGTTTTTTTTTTTTTTTATTATTAGTAAGTATAACTTATTCAGTCAATGAACTAGTTTTACTTAAACAAAAAAAAAATCTGGATTAAAACATCATCGTATATTAAAAATGATATTGTTGAATATATTAAAAAAAAAACATGTGAATAGGTACTTTAAAATGATATAAATTAGATAAGATAAATAAAATTATATACATATTTATAATAAATTAAAATAAATTATTCAAAAGGGTTTAGGCAAATTAAGACTCTTAATTGTGTTTAAGCTTTAAACAATTTTATTACTAATTTATAAGATACATACATCAAATTGGTCAATATATAGTTTTTTGTTTTTGAAATAGTCTAATATTTATTTAAGAGATCAAAGACTGGTATTGGATTTGAGTATATGAGCTAATATATCGTTAATACATATGTAAATTGGGTTTTCTGTTTCGTAATTTTCTAAATAATGTCGATTGTGCTACATCAGTCAAAACCTATGTTTTAAAATGGCCTATTGCAGGAAAGTTGTGAGATTTTTTGTTGTTTTGCTGGTTGTATACTTTTGCTCGACGGGTTTGAATTTAAATGGAAAAATAAAAAGAAATAAAACTTATATTTGTTGGTGTAAACTATTATATACATAGCTTTTATCAGGCCAGCCAAATTTTCTTTCACTATAGAAAAATTCCAAGTATAGATTTTTATATGCAATCACCAATTTACCACAGTTATGTATTTTTTGTAGTTTAATGAATAATGAAGTCCCATGTAAACCAACACTCAAATTTATGAAATTATTTTGAACAAAATTTCAATGGCAGTTAATTTATTTTTGGATTTTGTTCGTAGGGCCCATTTGTATATATATATTTTTTGTATATGAGCTTTTTCTCCTAAAACTTTGCATTTTTAAATTATTTAAATTACTATTTTTAAATTTGTTTGAAATCGCTTACTGTTTTTACTTAGTTTCCTATGAAACCGTCATATAAACTTACCTGAAAAGATAAAAGAAAAAAGTTGTAGGTTAGAATATTTATAAAAAAATTAAAATTATTTTACATATGTATAATTATGAAAAAAAATAATGTTCGAATGAAACATTGTATAAGACAAAAAATTTTTTTTTTAATTAAAAAATCAAATAAAAATATACTCTTAAAAAATATTTCAAAATATTAAATTTTCAAAAACAAAGATTTTTTTTTTAAATCCAAAAGTTATGGATAGTATAGTTTAATACTTAAAAAAAGGACCTATTTCATAAAAGAAGATCCAAACCTTTGAACCTAACGTTTGAACTTTTTGAGATGAATATATTTTGTTCTAAACGGATATTATAGAAGATGTCTTTATTTTTGACGAAATAATTGAAACGCAGCGATAAATTCAAAATATTCCTACTGGTCAGAAATGCAAATTAAAGCCGGTCCCGCAATTTTCATAAATAAGTGAAACATTTTCTACAGATAATTTTTTTCAAAACTGTGGGTTACTTCATAAGTAGTAATTATTTCATTCTATCTAAAAACAAAGCTTGACTTTTTTGAGATAACATACGGTTTCTGTTACTATCAACAAACATATATATACGCCAGTAAGATCTAGGCATTGTTAGAAGGAATAGAAGGATGGGACAGATTTTTGTTGGCACAGTGGATTGAGAAATTAGGTTTTGATTATCTCATTAAATCCCAGAAGTGGCGTTCAGTTGAGGGAATATAGAATAAATTGTTTCCTGGAGTGGGGATCGAACCCAAACATCCAGGGTAGCAGTCAAGCACTACCTCCCCCCACTCAATTTAAAGTTGGTTCTTTTAACCATACAACTGTTTTTCAAACAAGGTAATCAAATCTTACCAACATGCTTAAGAACAAACGACCAATAAAAACTAATTTTGAAATTGATAAAAAAAACCCTCAACAAAACATAAAAACAATGTTCACTGTGTTCAAAAAACCCCAATTCTAAAGTTTCCCTAAATGCTCACATCGATCATCACAAGTTGTATGCATAATAATTAAGAACCTTATATATATTACAAAAACAAAACATATTATCAAAGAAGTGGCATTAATTTGACATAAATCAATCAACACACAATAACTATTATGTTAAGGGGGTAAATGTAAACAAATTATTGTCATTAGCATGTCAAAGTCCATCGCAAAGTGAATATATCTTCACATAAAAATAGAAAGTCACTTCATTGTCCCCAAATAGAAAAGCACAGTTTTTCGATGGCCCTTGAATAAAATATATATAAAAAAAAACCTTTTCCTACCTGGTCACGCATGCCACTATGGCAATGTTAGCTTAATTAGCTTGACAAAGTTCCCGCAGGCTTTGATAATGCAAAAGTCAATCTTGTATAAAAAGAGAAACATGATAAATGGTTTTTTTTTTTATATTTCCCTCAAAGTATTATTTTCTTAGTAGGTTAACTTTGACACTTGAGACTTTTACTTTCTTAAGGGCTTAATTTCACTTTTATATCAAGAGCAGTAATCAAGACGTTACGGAACCTGAATCTAAGGAAAAAAAAAATTATTGATTTAACAGGAAAACACTTGTCTCAACTAAAGCATTCGTTTCAGACCGAATTGAAATACGGAAACATCTATTTCAAAAAAAAAAAAAAAAGTTGACGACAGAAGTGGGTTTTACCTGTCTAACATTCCACCCAAACTTAAAACTTATTCGTTATAATTTATTGTCAATATTTAATCTTGATTAGACATATTTTTTTTTTTTTTTACATAATAATCGTTTTGTAGTACCTGTATCTGGCTCTTTGCTTGCGTCAAGCCTGAAGCTAATAAATGGATTCCAGTTACAACTTTGGGCATTCGATTAGTATGGCTTTGTTAATTATTCAAAGTTGCTCAGTGGTGGGTAACTCGGGTAGTCGACTGTAGTAGTTAAGTTGCTTCAAATAATATCACGTGTAGGCAGTGGCGCAGCAAAGTAGTTATATTGTGGGTAAGTGAGGTATTTATGGAAGTAGATATTTGTTTTTCTTTTTTTTGACAACTTTGTGGGGTCTTTGAGCAAACCAATAGGTACCTTCATTTTTATTGTGATACTAATTCAATAAATAATTCATGCGTTTGATAAAAAAAAAAAAATTAAATTGTGTGTGGGAATGAATTCTTTGTGATTGTGTGTGTAGGGTTTGACTTTTGGCTGTTGGTTTGTCTATAATAAGACCCTTAATTAATGACATTGACATAAAACGTTGTAGTTAAATATATATACAAACATGAAATGAGGGTAAAATTATGGTTGACATTTTGGTTGTTGTTTTTATTTTTGATTGTTAGTTTTGGTGTTTTATTGTTGGTCTTTTATTTAGCATAAAAATTTGTTAAGTGAAAAGAAAACACAATATGCTATGGAGTGATGTTTTGTTTTGATTCTTTATTGATGTTATGTAAATTAGATGATAAACACCCACTCAAATATGTATATCTCTCACGCCACTTATCTCTTTGTATTTTAACTTTCTCTTGAAATTAGTTTAAGTGACAGTTTGTTTAAAATGGGTTACGAATATATTAGCATAACTTTTTGACGTTTTGGTAAAATGGCGCTTAGCAAACGTATAATCGGTTATTTAGTTATTTCTTCGATTAATAGCTCAAACTGAAGATTCTTTGTTGGAAGTTTGATTTTTTCTTCAAGAGTTGTTTTGATAAGCTTAAAATTTGGTGCAGGATGATTTTGTTAAAATTGGATTTCGCCGAAGCGTCACATTATTAATATTTCTTCGAGACTTTTGAAGTCTAGTCTTAGTCTGGTCAAAGTCGAGAAATTTCAGTCTAAGCCTCATCTCGTGCCTTCTCAGTACAGACTCGTCCTTCGGCGTTAGGCAATAAAGCCTAGGAAAAAAATTAATTTCGAAATATACATATAAACCGAAAGAATTCTGAAATTTTTTTTGTTTTATTGCTGTATTTTGGGATTTATTTCCATTTTTTTTACAAGGAAGAACGCGCATTAAAAAAAATTGCAAGAGAACCTAAAATCGACAGTATAGGATTTCAATTCCAAAAATCTGATAATGTAATCGAACACAAATTGCGTAGGGATTATTTATCAGATTTTTTTTTAAATCCCGCATATTTTCAAAATTTTAAAGCGTTTTTTTTTTAATTAGAGTTTAATGATTTTTTATTCAAATTATCGTCTTTAGGAAAAAACTGATATTAATAAAATTATCGGAAAAGTTGAGCCAAACCATATACCTTTTTCTTAATTTGTTCATCTTATTCCAATCTCCCCACCGTCATATTTTATAATAAAATAAATAAAATATTTATCGTCAAGACAATGAATATATGTAGATATGTATTAGATATATGTACTACATATGTAGGTAAGGAGACTTTAAAAATGATTTTATTTTCAGATAACAGCAAACAAGCAAACAATTCTTATTAATTATTATTTTGTCATATCCTAAAATAACTCTCTCTGGTGTTTGAATGAGAAAACAAAAAAATATAAAGAAACCTTGATTAAATATTTACCCGAACTTCATTGTTTTCAATGTTTTTTTTTTGTTTGCATATTTCGCGAAAGGGGTTTTTCCACATTCCACCAGAGTAACATCTGTTTTGAAAAATAATATAAAATTAAGCAAACAAAAAATAATAATCTATAATTTCTAAGAAATTTATAACACGAGTTTGTTGGGTAATTTTTAACCTTATTCAAAAAAAAATTCACATTGTGAGAAACCCTTAAATTCGAGTGAATTGCTAGGGGTGTTCTATGGAATAATTTAAAAGATCTTGACAGTCCAAAGTGTTGCGAAAGGCTTTTTAAGATATTTTTGATAAAGTAAAAGTTCATTAATTGAACTTCACAAAAAAAGTCTTAGTCCACCCCGAAAACACGGACCTAAGATCTCCATTTCCAGGTACATTCAAAGACATGATGCAAAACCCATGTGCCTCCTATTTCGTTCCATGAAGTGAACATCAAAAAATTTGATTCAATGCATTGTTTTTTTTTTTATTTGAAAAAAAATGTTGACTTATTACCCTGCTAATTGTTCTCAGTTCATCAAACTGTCAGAATTCTCGTTTGAGCTTCGAAGTCACTCAAAAAACGAAAAAAATTAAAAAAAGATTGTTTACCCCAGAAGTGATTGTTTCCTTGTTATTTATATGTATTTAGCAGATCTTTGTAAATACCATTTTGAAACCCATTTTAGCTTTTTTTTGCTTACCAAGCATAACCAAATGTCAACATTAAGCTGTCATGGTTGAATATGAATATCTTGCTAATTGTAATTAATATGATTATTGTGTTTTTGTTTTTTTTTTTTTAATTTGATATTTTTGACAAATAAGCTTCTTAAGTGGTTTTGTTAGGTATCACTTCGTCGCAGATTTATTAATTTTGTGATTTTTTTTTGTTAGATTAATCCAAAGTATGTATATTATAAAAATACGGTTCATGGCAAGTAAGATGTCATTTGCCTGAGATAAAGTAAAAAAAAAATAAAATTTATTGTTGAACTTAACCTTTTTTTGCAAAAGAAAATATATTCAAGATTCTAAATTTGTTTTTTTTTTTATAGTTCAGAAAAAAACGATCATTCAACTTGTATATTTTTGCTTTTACCTCTCTTTTTTTTTTTAATAAACATAAATTTTGTGAATATTCATTTGATATCCAAATGGTTTAAAATCATTATGAGATTTGACTTTTAATGTTCGTAGCTTAAGCTTTATAACTATAAAAATAAAACCCCATTTTGAAGAAGAACCGTGGGAATTAACAAATTAGCTAAATTTTGTTATTTATTGATTGGTTAAGTGATTAAGTGATTCAGATCACATCGTTAAAAAAGAGCGCTTTGTAGGCCTTTTCCTTCTTTTTTATTTTGATGTGTGTGGGTATTCTTTTGAGGTTTTGTTTTTTTTTTGCATATTTTATGTATTTTCCGGATTTTATTTTTTTTGAAGATTATACTTCGGTGATTTTGATCTTTGAGGTAATAATTTTAGAACCCAAGGGGAACTATATTTTTATACCTAGATGCTTTACAGATTGAGATTTTTTTTTAATAGAGAGGTTAAAATAAAAACATTATTCATGATCATGACCTTCCTATTTTTATTTTACTTAGCTTTAGCTACTCAAATATAAAATTAGATTATTTTTGGGATGGTAAGAAATTTCCATTCTGTATAATTTCTAAGTTTCTGCTATTGCAGAAGTCACCGAAGAGTTCCCAATCGAATTTCTTTTGCATTGAATCCATTACTCTTTATTACCGTCCCTATTTTTGTGTTTAATAAATTAATTTGTGTTAATCAATCTAATAACTATTTTTTTCCACGACTTATTTTATATTACATTTTTTCCCTAAATAAAATAACATCATACTTTTTTTTCAGTGTTCTCGCATTTTTTTTCAGGTCTATCTACCTACTTAAAATAATGCTTTGTTTAATAAACTCCACTACAAAAAAAAAATAAACATTTATTATAAAAAAAAAATAATGCAAGTGTATGAAACTTTACAAACCAAAGGGATCATTTATCATGGATTAGTGGGCTTTTATTCTTATTGTTATGATTTCTGATGTTGTAATTTTTTTTTTTTTTAATGAGTAGGTTTAATTCTTCTACGATGTCCAAAATATCCAATCAAAAAGGTAGTTTTGAAGTCAAAACAAAAATTAATCATTATAACAATCAATATTATTTCTAATAGACAAGAAGATTATTCCATAATGGTAAACAAATAAAGTGACGTAATATTTTCTTTATTTCTTTGATAAAATATAATTCTGTCAAATTTAACAAACAATTGGGGGCTTTGGAAATATAAAGGAAATATTTGGGAACAATAAATCCAAAACCAAACCTCATACAAGTTTTTTTTGTTTTTTAAGATTTATTGCTGAATTTTCATTCCAAAAATATAAAGATCATTTTTATTCAAAGAAAATTGATTTGTACTTAATTTTTAAAAAATCCTGCGTGGCATAGTAGATGCTACTTTAATGCAAAAAAAAAGGAAACACAAGTTTTTTTTTATTAAATGGCTTTTTAAATAACTTCAAAATTTTAATTTTTAGTTTTTTTTTTAAGTTTTAAGTGAAAATGAATTTTTGGAGTAACGAAAAAATTCACATCGATTTTTACAAAATCTACGTTTTTCGACTTGTCCACCACAATTTTTTAACTGCCTTCGCTCTTCCCAAAAACGACTCTTAAACATTTGATAATATTTGTTTTGTTTGGCTCTTCAATAAACCATGTCTCGAAATTCAAATAACTTATTTTTGTAAATTTGCTATATCTTCTCATATGTAGGTTAAGTAGAAGTGGAACTATTTACACCCTTTTTTGTATTACAAAACTTAGAAGTTCAAAATGAGGTAAATTAAAAAAAAAACAACAAATTATAAATCGGTTTAAGGTTAAAAAGTAGTTCAGACAAAAAATAAAGTCCATCAAATGCATATAATAAATATTAATGTAGCATTTTCAGAAGAGCTATAAATAGTGCTCAAGTCTCCGATTTAATACAAACCAGGTTTTTGATGATTTTGCTGGACTATAAGGCTTTGAAAAATATTTAGTTCTTTTCTGGCAAACATTATTTTCACAATTTTTGCAATGATTTCTATTGTATCTACGGTTCATTTTTTTATTTTATTTTTTTGACAAATTTTTATTTATTTAAATCACATTCGACATGGATATTACCACACTTAATAATATATGGCGCCAAAAAGTTATTTCGAACGCTCATTAAACAACAGCTAACGCATATAATAACCATAAAATCGATAACGTGTTTTGTTGCTATTAAAAAAGATTTCACCAACTAAAACATATCGATATTTTATTTTCTTAAGTGATTTGGTTTCAAAATGTAGGAGGTAAAAATTATTTCCTTAACTATAACTTCATTGAAATTCGATCGCTAATGGCTTCCGAATCGTTATCAAGTCAAGACTACAAAAACAAAAAGCTCTACGAAAATAACAGTGTGAATAGTGTATATAGGGAAGATGTGATTTCTCGATAACACCGATCGTAAAATAAAACTACTTCTGCTGACCTGGCAATATTAAAATGAATGCCATGTATGTAAGTTTAGTTGTTAACAACAACCATACGCTAACAAACAACAACAACAACAAAAAAAAAATACTGATTAAGGTACAGAAAAGGGAACCGCAAAAAATGACATCATCCGTGCGGTGTGTTACCGCACACAATAATATCGGTGTGTCGGCCATGCCACTGAACTGACAACAGATAAATATAATCGATGATCAACATGAGGCGATATAGGCAAACAAAAAAAAAAAAAACAGTGGCTGAGCAACAAGTTCCATCTGTCAATAACAACAACGATGACACCCCAACACAAAATATAAAATAAGCAACGAATAATCGGAAATAGTTATAAATAAAAAAAAAAAAAAAAGTGATAAATCTATTTTGGCACATAAACAAAAACGATGACATAGCGAAAAGTTATGGTTGACATGTGTTTTACAATAAGCTACTGTCAAGTTGACAGATAAACTCTTCTTCTTCTTCTTCACAATTTTGTTTGATGCAAAGTGTCTTCTCTAATCATTTCACACATCATTATTAAACTGACGAGATCAACACTTCCATTGCCTAATATGTATTATTATAAGAATCAATTTCCATAAATTAATACAAGACTTCACTATTATGCATATGACTCACAGTTAGCCAGCGGTAAATGTGCGTCCATGTCCATACGTGTGTCATAATTTGCAAATAGCGTACGCCATTACCATTTAAGGGAACCGTTAAGGCTGTTTTATGTCAGTTTTTGTTTGTTATTTTATTATTTTTAAACATCTCACGACTATTGTTTTTTTTGTACTCGTCGCTAATAACAATAATTAAGTTGCAGTTATTAACATCTGTTAGCTGTCAGTCGAGCTCAACTCAACTCAACTCAAATCCAACTTATGGAGATAAGGTGTCAAATATCTAAGTTGGATTGCATTGCCACTGTTGTGATTATTTCTTTTTCTGTCATTCTCATACTGCTAGAGACATCAAAATTTTTTGAAGTGTCATACTGCTCGCATTAAAGAGAGTTGAGGGCGCCACGGGTTATTTGACACGCTTCTATAATAATATCCGCTTTGTGTCTTTTTCATTCGACTACGTCATTTAATGGTCTGACGTAAGACATTATATGGATTTTAATGGAATTTTAATCGAGATTTATTTCAATGTTTTTGCGAAAATTATTTAGATCTTTTCAATTTGGTGTGACCCAGCAACAAAAATTATGGCTATATGGTACTTGAGAGAAGCTAATACCTACTACAACTACCCACCCGCGCACACTTCAATTTTTAATCTGGTCAAGGAATTTCTGAATTTTTGAGTTTCTTGTAGAAAAATATGGATTGGTTTATATTAACTTTTTTTCTTTTTGTTTTTGCATATAAATTTTTTGTTTTGTGCAACCCAAGTGGATAAATATTCAGATTTGGGTCAATTGGAGGAGGTCATGTTATTTTATGGAGAAGATTTTTCTTTTTGATAACATAATAAAAACAGAGTACACAGAGTCTTTTAGTGGTTTTTGTTGATGGTTGGAGGAGTTAATTGATTTTATGAAGTAATTTATGCCAGTGTAGTTTTATGGGTTTTTGGAGCACGCCAAAATAAGGTGATTTACAATTGAATATGAATAAAAAAAAACAAATTGTGAATTTTTCAATGTTATAATGAGTGCGGATAGAGATGATATTTTATTTCAATTTTTGTTATTTATTAAACAATATTGCATCGAAATACAAAATTATTGGAGCACAATGAGAATCAAAATTGTATTTTTCAGTTGTGGGTGCCATTTTATTTTAAGCTTAAAAAATAACTTTTTCATTACAAACTTCAAACTTAGAATGCAAGCTTAGAAGTTGTTAAAATTTAAATTCAAATTTCCAAAAACAGTACACAGCTCAATATTTATGTAGTTCAATATTTAAGTAGCATTAAGCAATGAAAAGCGTTTGAGCGTTTCGAATTCTGAAAAAAATCTTAGGTACATATATCGAAAACGGCCACAAGAACTGTAATTAAAAAAATATTTAAAGAAAATGTATCTTCAAAAATAATACTTCGAAAATTTTATATTTCAAAAATGATCGGATAATTTTTGTTTTAAAATGACAAATCTTCCTTTAAAATTTTTTTTGTTTAAAAAATCGTTTCAGAATTGTCTTAGTTAATTTTGTAATCAAACCATTTCAGAAGATTCTTTTAACGTTGAGTGTACAGAGGAAAGCCAAGTTCTCAAGAATTCATTCGAAGGCCTGCAGAAACATTATTAACACATGTCAGGAAATTGTCGACATAATAGTGTTATTCATTGAAGCCATCATACAACATTTTTTTCCAATTTTTTTTGACATGTGATTCAGTGTCATTGTGTAGGGGCTTTTAAATTGCTTCCTGCTATCTCGGAGAGTTCTTAGAAGCCTTAATGTTTCTTACTTATTTTTCCCCCCCAAAAAATAAAGATGTGCCCGAAAAAAAGTTGAGTGGGTATACAGAGACAAGATTGAGACTTTGTTTTACTAGACGGAGACGAGACTGAAATTTTTCGATTTTGATCTCGTCTTGTCTCGTGGCCAGCATTTAGCTAGATCGAAAATCAATTTAAAAACATTTGGGAATAGTTTTTTAGAAATATTTTCTAAACTTTTATAGAAAAAAAGGAAAAATCTTCGGAACGTCACTTTTTTTTAATATTTGTTGCTTTTAATGTCAACCATCCTGTATGTCATCTTGGTTTCTTGTTACGAGCATCTTAAGATCCGTTTCCTCGTTCATTTTGTATCAGGTGTAAATTAGTATTGAATCAAAATTTCATCTATCGTTATGATAAATGACGAATTGACGACTCAAAAACTCATTGCCTGATGCTTTCTGAGCCACAAAACAAACAAAAGAATTTAAAATAAATCACTAATTGGTGTTTACAAAAATATTTAACACACCACAGCATCAAAAAAATAAAACAAATTAAATCTTCCATCAAGCAAATCATCATTGTTTGGTGTACATACAAAAAAATCCAAATGAATTGTGTTGTCATAATTCCATCCATGCATCGATTCATCCAAATATTTCGCTATACCCAGCTACATTTTTTTTTTCTTTTTGGAATTTGAAATATTTCATTCACACACTGCACAACACACCCAAATACAAATCGAATGTTGGTTATTGTTTGTTTATATCAAAAAAAAAAACAACAACATCCATGAAAATAAAAAATCCCAAAAACAACAACAACAACAAAAACTAATAAATTTGATTTTGTATGTATGAAAAAAAAAACGTAATCATTTTTATTTGATGATTGGATCGAATGGAATGAAATGGAATTATAAAATCCAAAGCTTGCAACAACAAAAAAAAAATTACTCACAAAAAAAAAGAAATATTTATTTTTAATTTGGTTCAATTTGACGCCGACATTTCACTCCTCCTAACTCCCATTTCAAATATTTATAAAATGTATCTGCCATCACCGAACCGCATTTTATCGCATTATTTTCATCTCGCAATTTGATTGCTCATATAAATTCTAAACTTCTTTTTAGGAATAAAAATAAAAACAGAGGAGAGAAAAAAAAATGAGAATCAATTTTTGTAAATTCGTTTCGGAAACAAAAACATTAAATTCAAATAAAGAACCACCGACAAAAAAAAATAAAATAAAATATATTTTCCGCAGCTTAGCCCAGCTGAGCAACGAGCAATTCCAATTCCGTATAATATTATGGCGTTGGTTTTATTAGTTTTGTTTTTAATAGTCGATCGGAAATGTTTTTTTTTTTTTATTTTGAAATTTTCGCAATTTCCACTGTAAAGCGCAAGGTTGCTTTGTCTATAGTATAGTAAATAAATTTCTGTTTAGTAATAAATCAAAATTCAAAAGAAAAATTCTATGTAATTAATCAAAAACCAATTGAAAAATTCTTGTGAGTTGGTATTACATTGAAATCATTTCAATTTTTTTAAAAATATATTCTTTGTTTTTGTATTTAAATATTGAAAGGCAATTGAATAGATACAGCAAAGGCAATTAGTTACACATAAATTCTTCTATAAAAAATTACTATGGTTGTAAATTGTTTTTTTTTTTGTAAGTTAAAAACAATTTCGATTTTTTTTTAATTAAATTTTTTTAACAATTTATTTAAAAAGGCAATATTTTAAATTTATCTTAAATAAAATTAGAGCTTGAAATATTCATGAACATGTTTTATAATACATAAATTTTCTAAGGGTTTTTTTTGCAATAACATACTTGCAGTAAGTGAGGCTGCTGAATTGCTGGCAATAAGGGAAGATTGTAAGTTACTTGAAAAAAACCTAAACCAAAACCGAAATACGGCTATCATTACAGACATTCAGGTGGCTGTCAAAGTCATTAACTTGACCACATCATCGTCTAGCAATGTTGCGATGAGCTTGCGGGTCTGAACATTAACCTCGATGTGACTCTGATCTGGGTTCCGGGCTATAGCGATATCGAGGGAAATGAACGGGGTTATGAGCTGGCCCTTTATTATAGCTCTCATGCGGAAATGTTGACATTTACCAAACAGAATCGAATCGAAGGTGGAGCAATTTAACCAACTGCATTATGTCCAGGAAGATATGGCCCACTTATAATAAAACCCGTTCTAACGATCTTAAATGCAGGTCCAGGCATGACATAAGAGAACATGCAGCGAAGTTGGACATTCCTAATAACACGTTTTGCCGTAGTTGTGGTGACCAACGGGAAAGAGAAAACAGTAATCCATTTCCTCTGTAAATGTCTTGCTTTGGCAAAAATGAGAATGCAATCCCTTGGAAGGGCATTCTTTATTGACCTCGCCGAGCTATCTGAAATGAAGATCAGAGATCTAATCTCTTTTTTCAATGCGACCAAATGGCTCTAGCTCTAGCGAACTCCGCTGTGAAGCTTCTCTATAAATTTTTTCCCTTCAATCATAGGTCAAATGAGTTATGGTATCAAAACAGCGCATTACAACGCCAATTGGGTCACAAGCTAGGTATGGCCAAATCTTCCCTAGTTGTGCTAATTCCTCTTTGACCGTTCTTCGCCAACTGTTTCTAGGCCGGCCTGGTCTTCCCTGTTCAAGCATGAAGTTCATCATTAGAAATAACGATTGGGCCAGAAAAGCAGCAAGATGTTGCGTAGAAATTTATTTACGAACACGTTTGCAGTTTTCTAATGATAGCGGTTGTGACTTTCCAAGTGCTTTCCATAAAAAAACACGGATTCAACATAGGATTGAAACAGTCGTAGTTTATCATTTAAGCTTATACAGTTTGGACAGCATACCAAACGCTTTTCCGAAACGGATATTAATATGTAATTCAGTTCCAAAGTCTGTGGAGAAAATACTTCTAAGATTGCCCATACCTCTTGAGAGATTGAGATTGGTGCATATAGGCGGATTCGGTTAGAGCAGGAAGCATACAAATTCCTTTCCAGTTTTCGCAATGTGTTATTTCTTCTTTCTTAGGGAGCTTGACAATCATTACTTTATTCCAACTTTCTGGAAAGTTATCAGTTTCCCAGCCTCTCTCACTTTGATTACGACTTCAAAATTTATTGCAAAAATAGACTGCATTTTTTTTCCTTCTAAAAATATATTTCCACCACTTGTTGGTGAGATTTCTAAACGAATTCAAAAACTGCCCGTTCCTATGTAGTTCGCAAAAAATGCTATCTCAAACTTTGTTAACTAAAATACAAGCTCTTTCACCTTGAACTCATGGGTAGCTGCAACAATTTGTCAAGCTGTTCAAAAAAACACAAAGTAATAATTCATTGACACCTATGAAAAAACCATGGCTAGACTGTAGTTAAGCTATAAAATTACAAAACACAATATTGTACAAAAGCGAATAATAAAAAAACAGAAGGCCTTTTCTGCCCACGCACACTCAAAACCGTGTATCAACAAATCAAAATAAATATTTTTTTTTTTTGATTTATTTATTCGAATAAAAATGTCCACAGCACAAATTTTTCATTTCCCACCAAGAACATTTCCGTCGAACCAATTTTCAAGCGAATCAACGCCGTCGTCGCTGTGCGTCGGTCGACGGACGTGACGGAAAGAAAAACAAATTTTAATTTTAGTTTTTTTAAATATTTCAAATTATTAATTTAATTAACCTAATGATTTTAAAGCTTCATCTCAATCTATTTAGTTTTAGAAATTCATGAATGCATATAGAACAGTAAATAGGTGTGTTGATATTATAATGTTTCCATTTGCGTCAACACCGCCATCGCTTGTAATGCCAAACAGATGTTATGTTTCTAAAAAAACTAAGTTTTCTGCCACCCACCCAAATAATCAACCTATTTTATTTATTATTATTTATTTTTCTATTCGTTCCCCTTTAGCATAGAAGCTCCCCTCGCTTTTATGTGAGCAAAGATTAATTTATGATATTTTTGCTGAATAACTCACCCAAGGATTATAATACGTTGGTCCGTCGGAACAGATTTTTCATTCTATTTATTCATTTTTGCAATGGTCTTTCGAGGGGGGGCTTCACTGTGTGCGATAACAATTTATCACCTCCAATTTAAATTATTGGCAGTTTCAGTTAACCATTTGGGCTTTGCTTGGGATGTCATTAATCAGCAATGATGCAGAATCGTAGAGAAAAGCGCCCTCTGTTTGAGTTGAGTCTTGTTATATCGCTGTGTAAAGTTGCGCCTTCAATGGTCACATTAATTCGAGCGATTAATACCGAAATGGTATTCAGCCAGTATCATTGAAGCGCTCTCAGCGCCACTGATTAATTAATGGTTTTTGTGTTGCGTCGCGTCGTGTCGATGTTGTCTTCGACGTCAAACTTGTGGGCGGTCTTGAGAGGCGAGTTATTTTTTTTTTGTCATCATTTTAATTTTTGCTTTACAAATTACACTGAAAGAATTTTTCAATATAATAACTTGGTATGTAAGTCACCATGATAATAATTATTGTGGATGGAAAGTATATTTCATCAGAAATGATTTTTGCGGAACATTTTAAAAAAACAAATAACCGTAAATCAAGCATTAAGATGAATGATGATGGAAATGGATATGAGGGAGGAAGAACGCGATGCGTTGAGATAAATGGATGATTGTTAAATTTTGCATTGGAATTAATTTTACTAAAGAGGTTTTTTTTTTTTTTAATTTTTGAAATCATTTTTGAGAGAGAGTGAAAAAAAAATTGAGGGTAGTAATGAGGTATTTATGAGGTAGACAATAATTGACGGCGGCGACTTGAACAAAAATTAATTTTAATCGTTTTGGAAACATGATGTTTTTTTTTTGTTTGCTTATTTCTGTTGATGTGTAAATTGTAACTGCATATACAAATTATTTGCTTGGCAGGGAAATAACCATTGATGTAATTAAAGGAAATGGGGTTTTTGAGCTTAAAAGTGATTTAATATGATGGAGGAAGCTCAATATTACAAATCTTGACAAAGGTGATGATTATTGGTAATTTGCTTAAAATTATCAGTTCACAATGAGATTGTGGTGTAGTTTCAATTACCAAGAAGTTAAAATTTAATTGTGCAGGGTGTTTTTTTAGAGGCATAGAACTTTAAATTGGTAGCACTTTTTTTAACTGGCGGCCATTTTAACAGCTGATTTGAGTCATGTTTAGTTTGGCATTTTAAGATAATTAGCTTCCAAATTGTCCAACCCCTAAACAAGATTGCCGTTGATCCCAATAATAAGAGAGATAGCTACGCCAATAAACAAAACTTCCGTATATGTAGTGAAAATAATCCTCAAGTGTATGTTAAGAAACCGTTACATCCAGAAAAACTTTATGGTCTGGTGGATTCACGATGCTGGTCAGAACGTTACAGTCAATGGTGACCATGATTATTGACTTTTTCGTTCCTCAAGTGAACAACCATGATTTGCACTTGCAGGAGCTGTGGTTTCAACACCAGATGGCGCAACATGTCATGCCACAATTGTTTTATTGAAGGAAATCTTTGGTAACTCCAAGATCGTGTCATTCAACACCGCTAGACTATTTTGTGTGGGCATAATATATATAATATTTGAAGTGGTGCAATTCTTTTAATACCTTGGGTCAATAGTAGCAGCCGATAACAATATAGAAGAAGAAATACGTGGGCGGCTGCTCAATTCCAACAGAGCCTATAATATAGTCTGTCAAAGCTTTTCAAATCCAGTAATCTTACCATAACTTCAAAAATGTTGCTGTAAAGGACCACGGCCGTGCCAGTACTCACGTATGGATTCGAGACTTGGGTGCTAAGCAAAAGACACTCCGACCTCTTAGCCGCGTTCGAGAGAAAAGTCTTGAGGAGAATTGTTGGCCCCATATGTGAGGAAGGACGATTCCGGAGACGGTACAATCATGAATTGTACGCAATCTACCTTGAAGCAGACATAATGACAAGAATTAAGCTCGGTAGACTCCGGTGGGCAGGGCACCTAGCTCGCATGAGCGAAGAGGAACCGGCTCGGAAAGTCCTTTGTGGTATACATTCTATGGTAGACTGCAGCGTGGGGTGGGCAACTGGATGCCGTCGGCTCGAGACCGGGGTAGGTGGAGAGACTTGTTGAAGGAGGCCAGGACCGGACCCCGGTTGCCGAACCGATAATGATGATGATGATCAACTACTTGGAAGACAACATTCGCCGCATTATTTCCCATATACGGCCACAAATGTGGGAAAAAGTGATCGAAAGTTGTACCTCCAGTGGTCCTAAGTTAGAAATCATGTTTTAAGTTTAATGTTAAAAAATTAAATTTCGAATAATGCCAATTTCATGTCATTTTTAAAGATTCATCTTTGTTGTATTCCATTTTTACAAGGTATATATACCTCTTGAAAAACAATCTATGTAAATATTTTTTGAATCAAAAGAAAACAAAAGCTTTGCTTTGTGTTCTATGATTCAAATAATATCTGACATCAGGCGAAAAACCTTTTATTTATCACAATTTATTGAAAATAAAAAAAAATCATTCGAATTGATTTAAACCATTTTTGGATTCTGAAATATCAATATCTTAAAAAACTAAATTTCTTCAATTTTTAAAATTATTTTATAATTAATCATCAAAAAACGAATATTAGCAGTTTTAATAACTTAAACCTTGCGGAGTATTAAATGTTAAGCTCAGCAACATCTTGTAGTTTCAAAAACTATAGACTGTACTTTATTCAAAAAAAAATTAAAACTTCTAAAATAAAATTATAATCTTTTTTTTATTCATGCCTACTCATACCTAAAATTTATTTTATTTTTATTTCACAAATACTTATTACCTTAAGCCATCAGCAAAATGAAGCTACGTGCACCCAATCGTGCCCTGTTTTCTGTTTAACCTTCGCTTTAAAAATATTTTACAAAAAGTCTTAATTCTGTTTCTTGCTTTCTTGCTAAAATGGTACACATGACACAAAAAAAATATACATTAATATGGAAAACAACAAAAAAAAATAAACTCGCAACTTCAGCGTGAAAACATCATATATGTAGGAACGTTGTTTAAAAAAAAAATAACCATCATCAGCTCATTCTGTTCACCCCCAGAAGAATGACCACGTTCAGACCAACATGAGTCGTGATGTTTCTACTATGTTCATTTTTTTTTTGCCGCCATATCGTTGTCGTGCGTTGCGTCCGTTGTCGTTGTGTCGTGTTGTGGAAAATTCAAAAATTTTCTCCTGCATTATAATGCAAACAAAAAAATGCATCTATCTACGAAACTCCATGTTTAGTTTTTCCCTCTAACTCATATTAGAAACAACAACTCCATACTAGAGAACCCAAGTGACTGAATATGGAACAAATTAATAAAACAAAAAAAAAAACAAAACTTAAAATGAATTTGTCAAGCAATTAATTTAAATTTAGCATATTTATGCAATTAGCCAAGCTAATACATTTAAGCCTCGTTGTGACATCAATCATGTCCGCAGTAAGTCCGCAAGTCACGCATTAAAATTGCATGCATCTCTCCTTGCAGTTTTTTTTTTTTTTTTTTTTTATTCAGATTCAAAGATTCAAAGTCGTGTGCGATGAACGACGACCGGAGTCATCGTTTTTTTTTGTTATTTTTTATTTAAATGTTCCTCGTGCTTATATCCATCCAGCAGTTAGTACTCTCAGCACACTGACCCATTAAATTCTTGTCCTCGTTTTCTTCCTCACTTTCCCCCCCACCATCACCCATTATCGTCATCGTTCTGCAATTTTGCATCAAGCAGCGCATAATGTATCTCGTTTTTGTATCTGCAACTTGATTCTGCTTCTCGATGAACGTCATTATTCATTGAACTTTCCTTTAACCAAGTTCAAGGCTGAAATGTTTTATGATTTTTTTTTTTTTTATTTTTTTTGTGATAAAGATTTAATTTTTATGCGCGGATTCCCTTCTTGGATTAGAAATTCATATGAATTTTAACGAAAGGAGCGCATCCATTTGCATTTTTAAAATTTTTGTCATACCAAATAAATTTTAAGCAGCACTGGGTGTTCCGGTTTGTATGTGAGAATTTTTTTGTTTTTTTTTTTTTCTTAGAAATGATTTGTTTTTAATCCATCAATAATTTTAAGCCTGAAGCATTTTTGTTTTTGTTTGGTTAAACGTTTTTGTGTGTAACTTGGTAGTTAAACTTTAGGCCTCATACAAATTCATGAGAGCATTATGAGAGCATCATTTTCTAGCGAATTTTGTTGGACAACGGTGAACATTTTATTTGACATAAATGACAGTGTTATTTATTGAAAATGACGACATAAATTCTTGGGAGGTTGATTTAGAAAACGAGTATGTTAATTTCTTTTTTATAATATACATTAATGGGGTACAATATGCTGCTTATAAGTTAACCGCATCATGTTGGTGAATTTCATTACGATTTTTTTTTTAATGTGTTTCGTAAAACTATAAAAACTTGAAAACATGTTTCGTTATGATGATTTGAAAGAAATCTTAATGGAATCATTACAAAGCAGAACATAAAAGACGTTTAGATTAAAAGGTCAGGCTGTCTAGTCTTTGGTTGTTTATTTGTTAAAGGAATTGAAATGTTTTTTTTTGAAATATTTATAGCAAATAAGATAAATAGAACAGGAAAATAAGTTTTTAACAATCTTTATAAATGTAGTTTATTTATTTAAATAATTTTATATTGAATAAAAAGAAATTCATGTTGTTTCTGAAAAATATTTAATTTCTAAGATATTTGAAACAATTTTAAAACAGAGTACTTTGGTCTCAAAATTATAAGAATTTTGAAAAATCTGATCAGATTGGTTCAAAAATATTTCCACTTGGAATTGTTTGGGCCAATTTGTGACAAATTTTATTTTTTTTAAAATATTTTTTTACTAATCTTTTTAACAATTTAATTTTTGACTTTTTTCTAGCTAATCAATTTTTAGAGTTTCTTTTAACAATTTTTTAAGCAAGTCAAACTTTTTTTCGGAACTTTGGACAAAATTTATTTAAATAAAAAAATGTAGTGAACATTTTTAACGACAACAATTTTTGCCCCAAAAAATTATAAAGTATAGGAAAAATAGGATTTTCAAAAATCTTATACCTAAGATACCTTATTGTCAAAAACTCAATATTTTATGATTTTCTTATATCAGATTTTTTTTTAATTTTCTAAAACCCACACTTTGTCAATATTAGTCTCAGATTTTTAAAATTTTATACAAATTTGACAACATTCCTTTTGGAACATTTTTAAAGATTCGATTCTTTGCAAACAGTTGAACAGTTTAAATTTTTAGACAATGTTTAAGAAGTTTAGTTGAAATTTCACTTCTGCCACACTGATTCGGTAACTCGGTTTTTTTTTTCTATTTTTGTTTTAATAAACATGACCTATGTCTCGGGACCGGAGTGTAAAACAGTTAATTTTTATATTTTGGCCATCTTTTGATGGCCATTGCTATACTTTCATTCATTTACTGAATAGGTCAATAAAGAGTCTTATCCGTATCTTTGTTTTTATAAACTTTTTAAAAATTAAAAACAGTATTAAAATTAATGACGAATTATTTTTTAGTAAATAATTTTAGTAATTTCAGTTTGTAGACTTTCTATGAATAGGCTTAAAAAAATTATATTTTTAAATGAAACTTACGTTGTGCTAAAATGCAGTTCCCAAACATCAACACTGTTACAGCAAAGCAGCATAGTACCCATGATTCTAGATAAGCTTGAGAAGCCATTGTTTAGTTGTCGTATAAGTTGTACAAAATTTAAGTTCACTTTTTTTCTAATTCACTTTTTCGAGTAAGATAAGAAATAGTATCTATTTTTTTTTGTTGTATAACACACTCGCTTCAACGGTTTCTTAAACACGCACAATTTTATCTCAGCAACTAAAAAGGAATGAATTCAAATTTCAATCGAGTGATACCTTCATCCAAGAAATTTAAGAATTTTTCGCACACACCGACTTCAGAAAAGACGAACTCCGAACTTTAATCAAATAAATAGATATCAATGCGTATCGTCAACTTTTTTTTTTTTTAATTTTTTGAATTTATTTAATTTTTTTTTGTTCAATCAAATTGAACACTTTACAGTGTCAATCTTATCATAGACAAGCAAGAGCAGAACTGAACGCACATCCAAGACAATCGACCGTGATTAAATGAATTTTATTTTGTTATTTGATTTGTTTTTATTTATTTTTTTTTTCGAATTTTATTTAATTATTTTTTTTTCTATTTTATATTGTTCACATGAATTGATTCTAATAGATGCGATACAGTTGATTAGATGAATTTTGTTGTTGTTGGATTTGTTAAGGTGTTCTGATGGTTACATAATTCACACTGCAAAGGAAAAAAAAATATTTTTTTTTTTATTTTTTTTTTTTTGTTAAATTCACTTAAAACTACTTTGATGACAGGTTAATTTGTTAAGAAAAATTCGAAAATGCATTAGGAGCGAATAGAAGTATTTGAACTTTTGATCACAACTATCAAAGATAAATCAGCTCTGATGGCGACCGACGACGACATGGATGGGCTTGTATGATACGATAGATAGAGTGACAAGTTGGGAGCATAAGGCATTTTTGTTGTTGTTGTTGTTGTCTTTTAAATTAATTTTCCGGCACAAGAGCTAGGTTAATAAAAGTATCTTTCATTTGTCAATCAATAAATTGTTGGCAATTTAAAATTGGTTTTTGGGGCTGCGTATTTAATTTTATTGATCGATTTTTTTTTTGCAAAAAAACAATGGTTTGCTTAATTGAGGACTTTGTTTTTTAAATTTAAAGAATTTTGGGAGCTTGCAAAAACTTATGCTCAACTATTTGGCATGCTAAAGGGTGTTTTTTTTCAGATGTGTCTAATATTCAATTTTAGAATAAAAATAATATGGCCCTGAAGTTGGATTAATTTAAAAGACAATTTTCTGCCATTAGAGGTTGATAACGAACATTTGGTCACCACTGCTGGTTCCAAAACAGTTAAATTTTTAACCAATGATTTGAGTGGTTGGGATTGGATATTGCGAACTAAAATTTGCAAGTTTATTAATAGAATTACAGTGCAGTTACAAAACATAATAAACAGAGGAACATTAATGTCATCAACTGTCAAATTTACTGTCACAAGAAAAACTGTTGACACTTTTGTAACCAAATCTCTCTTTAAAGAAAACACCCTTTAGATATTTGCAATAAAAAAAAATTTTGGACAATATTTCACAAGAATTGAGATTCTTAAAAACATTTAATAACATCAATTCAAACTGCTTTCTATTTTTGGATTTTTAACAAATTTTAATAACATTTCTATCTATTTTACTTGGGTATCGTATTTGAATAATTTTGGAGCTTATTGAGAAATGGGTATTGATTTCTTGAATTTAGTGACGTCAGCTGTCTTATAGACTGTAATTTATTGGCGTCTATCATATATACTGTTTATAATTTAAGGGATCAATTTATTGGTGTTTTTTTGAGTGGTCGTTGTGATATGAAAAAAAAAATTCATGTTTCTTATTTCAAATTTTTGGAAAAGAAAAGAGATTACCGGCACTAAATATAAGCTCCAAAAAATATTATGAGGAATCTTGTGTATCTATTCAAACAATCCAAAACTTTTTAACATGATTTCGCTGCGGACGCTTCAGAACACTTTGTGAGGTGGAACGCTCTTGGCCCCTATTCCGGTTCTATTTTTAAACTGTCTTATATCATTTCATGTAACCCAAAGATTGATTTTTATCTTATATGTTTTTGACAGAAGGCTCCAATTTAACGGAGAACCAGAATCGCAAAATTCATACTTATCATTGAAAAAAAAATTTCATCGTGTGTATCACAGAACTGTAATAGGGGCTCTGTTGATAAAGCAGCATTTGAATGAAAAATTTGTAAAAAAATCAATATACAGTTATTTTTTAAAATCAAAAAAACTAAAAAAAAAAATTTTTATAACTCGAATATCCTTAGATGGAAAAATGATATTAACTTTAAAATAATTTTATTTTACGAAAAATGTTGTTTTTGACTACTGGTGAAAATTTCAGAAAAATTCAATGGAAAGTTTTTTTTACAAAAAATTAAAAACTACAAAAAATTCTACCAAAAATTGGTATAAATTGTCTTTCGACTCAAATTTCTCAAAAACGGGTAACGATATTGACTTCTTGTTTGTTTTATTTTCTACATAACATAATTGTTAGCAACTGATAAAATTTTGACAAATATTGAATGCGCAGTTTCTTAACAAAAAATCAAAAACTGTTAAAAATTCTAAAGAAAAGTAGTTACAATTGTATTTCAGCTCGAATATCCTGAGAACGAACAACGATTGTGCCTTCTAAAATATTTTATTTTATACATAGTACAATATTTTATGAAAGGTTAAATTTTGACAAATATCTAATTGACAGTTTTTGACAAAAAATATAAAAAAAAATATACTAAAAAGTGGTAAAATTTGTATGATACTTCGATCATAGAGCACTGAAGATCGGAGTAGATGGTTATTGTTATTGGCCTATTGGGGATATACCTCGTTAAAAAAAACGCGTGGAAGTTTACCTCCTGGGTCACGTGGAAACAACTTATACATCAACAATCTCTATTATGTGCATTTCGTAAATCTCTTTGAATAATTAAAATGCTTTTCAATCTTAAAAAATGTTTGTTTGAATTTAACAGCTAAAGTTTGTTTCGCAGAAAATTTGGTTATTTGAAAAAAAAACTAAATATAAAGTTTTCAAGATCACAAATGGGAAGTTATCAGTGTGGGTCGCACCCGGCCTCTTTTTTTTATGATAATTTGTCTCGTACATAACAAAAAACTGGTGGTTTAACCTTCTGCAAATCGCAAAAAAATGAAATGAAAATGAAACACCATTCTTTAAATAACTTTTTAAATTCCATTAAAATGTCTTCAACTTCATCGAAAATGTTCCTTTGAATATTCTTACAGCTAATGATACATATTTCTTTGAATAAAAGTCTCTAACTACAGTCTTAAAGGAACTCATTAACACATCAAGATAATCTTCTCAAAGCCTTGAATAAAATTAAATACAAATCCAAGGTAACTCTGTTTTAATTGAAACTTTTCCTCGTTTTTTTATTTAAATAAAAAACCAATTAACTACTAACTAACCTAACTACTGAAATGAAGGTTGATTACTGGATTAAACTGTACCTTGATACCTTTGCATTGTATTATAAAAATGTGTTCATGTACAATTATTTATCTAATTGTGCAAAATTCTTGTCATTAAGTTTTTTTTTTTGTTTCTAGGTCTTTTTATTTTAAAAAACTGTATTTCAATCATTGAATTATTGACAGGTACTTAATATTGTAAAATGTAAGAAAAACACCATTGCGCATAAATTGGAAACGAAATTAATGCCATATTTTAAATGTACCTATACTATTCAATTGTCTATTTTTATAAACAATTTTTTTTTTTGTAAAGCGTGCTACTGAATTTAAAATTCTTATAATTTTCATAGCAACCTTATGGATACTATTTTCTCATAAATATTTATTCAAACTTGAATTGAAAAAATGTTATTGTTAAAAAAAAAAACAATAATCGCTTGCAACATGTAATCATCTGGTAATAGATGTTAGATGTCGAATATTTTAGTAGCTTCCAGTAGCACAGGTACATTATGTTACTTTAGATGATGTATCAATTTTATGTTGAGGAAACAATAGGACAGCTTTCCT
This sequence comes from Syrphus vitripennis, assembly GCA_958431115.1. Taxonomy (NCBI): domain Eukaryota; kingdom Metazoa; phylum Arthropoda; class Insecta; order Diptera; family Syrphidae; genus Syrphus; species Syrphus vitripennis. Next base: position 11,118,247 of record OY288109.1, read on the forward strand.
TGGTTAAGATTGTTCGTTTTAATAAACATTGTTTAACATTAAGCATTGATGAATGATTCATTTTGAACATAGTTCGAAAAATTTCAACTTTGTTGTTCTTTGGCAACAATTTTTTTAAACAAATTTTTTTTTTGACAAGATCTTTTCGAAAATGTTTGTTTTATTTAAAATTTATTTTTACTTTGACACTTTCTTTGAAATTTTTTTTTGTAATCAAATTATTTTGTAGATGAAGATTTTTTACAAATCTGTATTTTCCACAAAATTTCATTGTGACAAATTTTTAGATTTGGTAAATTTCTTTTTACATTTTTTTTGAAAAATTTGTCAATTTTCATGTTGTTCGATACTATCTACATATTTTTACTTTTGGCAATTCTTTTTTGAGAAAATTTTAGGTGTTAGACGATTTTTTTGACAATTTTACTTTTTACGGAAAATAAATATTTTAAAAGCAAAGCAATTTAACGACAAAAAGGTTATTCAGAAAAATTGGTCAAAAATGAAACCTGAGGAACTAAGCTGGTAATGACATGTCCTGAGAAATCAGTTCAAAAATAGAACGACACCTCAGATATGGATTAATTCAAACAGTCGACCACCAAAGTCTAGGCTTTAAGCCGTGCCCTTCTACCAATTAGTGATAAAATAAATATTGAATGATTGAATCTATAGGTGGTTCAAACTGCAACTTATTTGAACAAATAGGCAAAAGCTTTTTCGACAAAATAGTTCTTGTACCAATTTATTTTACGCAAATTTTCGTTCTACATTTTTGATCGATCTTTTTATTTTGTTTTTGAAAATTGTTTTGATAGTTGTTTGGGTTATTATTATTTATTATTTATTATTTATTATTTATTATTTATTATTTATTATTTATTATTTATTATTTATTATTTATTATTTATTATTTATTATTTATTATTTATTATTTATTATTTATTATTTATTATTTATTATTTATTATTTATTATTTATTATTTATTATTTATTATTTATTATTTATTATTTATTATTTATTATTTATTATTTATTATTTATTATTTATTATTTATTATTTATTATTTATTATTTATTATTTATTATTTATTATTTATTATTTATTATTTATTATTTATTATTTATTATTTATTATTTATTATTTATTATTTATTATTTATTATTTATTATTTATTATTTATTATTTATTATTTATTATTTATTATTTATTATTTATTATTTATTATTTATTATTTATTATTTATTATTTATTATTTATTATTTATTATTTATTATTTATTATTTATTATTTATTATTTATTATTTATTATTTATTATTTATTATTTATTATTTATTATTTATTATTTATTATTTATTATTTATTATTTATTATTTATTATTTATTATTTATTATTTATTATTTATTATTTATTATTTATTTATTTATTTATTCATTTTATTATTTATTCAAGACAATTTTTGTTTTTAACAATTTTCTTTTTTTCTTCTTTACTTTTATTTTTTTCTTCATTTTTAATAACTCATGTAAAACACTGAAATCTTTAAATTCTAGAATATACCGATAACATTTTGAATACTTTTGTTAAAAGTCAAAAAACAAGGTTTTTATTTTCAATCTTAAATCCCAACATTTTCGAAAAATAATATTTGTCAAAAGTCAAGTTTTTGGCTCTCAATTCTTTAAAGTTTTTATATTTTGAAAATATACCTTAAGAATTTTTGAAAACTAGTTTCAAAAATTGTACGAAGTTCATTATTTTATAAACAAACTTTATATTCATAATTGGTTGTCATTATTGCTGGTGGTTATTCATTCCATTAAAGAAATTAAAATTCCAATTCCAAGTATAAATAACAATAACACTAATGTCTATAATCGAATTAAATTCAAATTTTGTAAATTTTTTTTTTAACAATTAAAAGGTGAAAAAGTCATCTATGTAAATTTAATTTTAAACACACAATTTTAAATTAATTTCTTTGAAAATATTTTCTATAATTAAAACCATTTAAACAAAAAAAAAAAAAAAAATTACTCAAAAAAAACTGTCGCAAACATCATTGCTTCAATAACACAGACATCAGAATGAAGTCATATTTTTAATAAATACAAACACATTGTACGTTGTAATAATATTTTCTAGGTAATAATATGTACATTAATTTTTAACCCAATGTCTAATGTCTAGTCTATGTACATGATTTTCAATTAAAAACCAACTATTTCAAATATATATTTTTTTTCAGTTTCCTCATCACTTTTTTAAGCAATTGATATTATAAGTAGATATACGAGTACATTCTCGGGAAATGTTTTCAAACTAAAAGTTCATAAGTATTCCAACAACCTCGCGCGCAAACTATTTCCTTCTTCGCACATTCCTTGATTTTAAACTTATTCACATCAGAGCGAGTCCACATTATAAAAATTAAAGTTTAATAAAAATATAGCAAAAGGCAAAGAAAACATCTTAATTAATATCGCGTAAATTTCAATTATACAATTTCGTGATTGAGAACAACACGATCGCAATCGATCAGCAATGTGTTGTGTGGTGGTCGCGATCACTCGCGCCAAGTTATATTATAATATAATAATTATTGCAATGAAGAGACGATATGGAATGCGCGCATTTGTGTTTCTGTAGGGGAGTTTATCTTTCTATGTTTCTAAGTGACAATCAAATAATGATCGAGTGATCGACTGACCAAATGAAGCAAATGACAATTAATTAATATGCAGATGCAATAAATCAAACGGAAGCTTCAATCGCATCGTCGTCGTGCGTTGGTCGAAGCGATAAGACAATAACAACAACAGCACTGATCTCAACTCAGTCAATATGTGACACAATTAAAGGAGAACGTTACGTATAACTTATCTTTTTCTTGTGAAGTTTCTTAGGAGATCGAAGATCGCTTATGCCAATGATAATAAACTATTACCCAGTAAACTAAATAAATATCACGGAAGAATAAATAAATAAAAATAAGTTACGATTTATTGAATACTGAAATGGCGGTACCTATACCGAATAAATTGTTTGTCACTCAGAATGTACGTAGAGAGGATACATGACCAGAATTTCTAATAAGTTTGTCTTCTTGATTTCTTGTGATATCAAGAACTTCATTTCTAGTATTTGGATGTTGTTTAGACGATAGCTACTATCAAGGTGAATTTTATGGATTTCTATTTAAAAGAAATCAAAAATTTGTCTTCTTAATGAGTCAGTTTTTAATAAAAGACATTACCTACATAAAAATGTATGAGAAAGACAAAATTGATGTCAAATTAATGTTGTTTAGCAGAAAAAATTCATTGGAGTGCTTCGAATACCAATTTGAAGAAGTTACAGTTTATGTTAACAAAAACCCAATAACTCACCAAATTGAACAAAACGATACTTTAACATTGGTAAGTGATGATCTTAATGTTGCATTTGACAAACTTACAGGAAAACAATTATCCTGGAAAAACGTGTGAAGTAAATGTTACCGAAAAGAAAAGTCTCCGAATAATTTCGGTGGACGAAGCCAAGGTCGCTGCTTAGGTTCTTGAACTTCTGCCCTGGTTCGAAATTACAATGATTATGTTAAACATACATAATGTAAAGGGTGTATTTTTTAAAGGATACAGAACTTTGAAATGGAAGGATCATAACGATAATCTCGCGGGATTACAATTGAAATATGATTTCTGGCATATGACCGTCACGGCTGGCTCGGACGTAATTTAGAAGTCTGGAGGTCCTATTTCAATCACATTTTCCAAAATTCGTAGCCGTATATTTGCAACAACCCGGTAAATGTTGTCCTCCAAGTGGCTTCTACTTCACTTCACATATCCCAATAAGAATAGTCTAGCGTCATTAAATCGCATGATCTTAGAGGCCAATTCAAGGTATGCGGTTACCAAACGCTTCCTTAAATAAATCAATTGTGGCACGAGCTGTGCCATGTTGCTCTATCTGTTATTGAAACCACAGCTTCTGCACATCATGGTTGCTCAATTGAGAAACGAAAAAGTCAGTAGCTTTATAGCGGCTACTATTGACTGTAACGTTCTGGCCAGCATCGTGACTCCACCAGCACACCAAACAGTCAGTTTTTCAGGATGTAACGGTGCTTCAATACACACTTAAGGATCATCTCCAAATATGGTAGCTCAACCAAAAATGAGCTTCATCGCTAAACAAAGTTTGAAAGCGTTGTTCAGCCGTCAGTCTGTCCACAAATCACTTAACCGCTGTTAAAATGGCCGCCAATTACAAAAGTATTGCTAACTTAAAACTCTGAACAAACGCCCTTTAGAAGCTGAGTCGAGAGTTTTAGGCGATCCATTTTTCAAGTGCTTGATGGTCACCTAGAATCCTCTACTTGGATAAATTCACCTGAGGTCTGATCATGGTGCGTTCAAAACTCTCTGATTTCATTGCGGTTTAAGTGGGAAGAGATAAAGAGGAGAACATTTGAAGTTACATAGTTTTTACTTTTGCTGTCTGCTGTGACCACTGTCCAGTGTCCACTGGATGTCTGCGAATACTGCTGAGAAGGTGGCAGTTATGTAGATGAACAGAAGACTGATTATACACACGAAGGAGAACACATGACCGCATATTTATGTGGGCTCTAAAAAACTCAGCATGGCATCATTTGGCTATATGGCCAATCGGTCTGTGATGTGTTCAATAGTCTGAATAAGAAGAGTTTCATTTTGATTCCTGAAAACGAATTTCTCAAAATCTCGAGAATTCAAAGTCTTGAAAGCTCGTAATTTTTAAGACCCAGATAAATCGATATCATGGGTTTATCGAGATTTTGTATTTTGTGAACTTTGAAGAGTTAGAGTTTTCGGGTTTTTGAGACGTCAAATTTATGGGACTATGGGCTAACGGAAATTCAGGTTTTGGGATTCATTGTTTATTATTTCTCACAATAACTTTTAAATTAAGAAAAGCTAGAAAGTTGTTGTCTTCAAAAATTGTTTTTTCTTCTTCAAATTTGATAGAGCTTTCATATGCAACTATACTTCGTGGATTATAAAGCTAAAGCGTTTACTTTTTTATTGAAATTCTGCATTCTTATGCAGGTTGTTTTAAAAAAATGCAAAAATAAGAATATGAAAAAAGATAAAGTATCTTCTTTTTCAGTCGAAGGCAATCAAATGCATTTTGTGTGCTGTTTTTTTTTGTGTTCTCGATGGTCGTCTCTGTGGTGTGTTGTGTTATGTTGTGGCATTGCGTTTGCGTTTCACATGCCAAATGTGTGTGTTCTTTTGGCATATAACCTTAAAACGAGAAATGAAAACGAAAGGGTATTCTTCGACACAATATCTATATATTGGATCATATATTGATGATGGAGGACAACAACTTGGCACTTAAAATTTGAAAAAAAAGGGTTTTTTTTCAGTTTCACTTTTTTTAGTTATTTTTCTTCCAGTTTAAGTTCGATACAAATTTCACTGAACTGATTATAATGGAGATTACGAGGAATGAAAAAAACTAAGAGGATTGTTAGGTATCGGTAGGCCCTTAGGGAAGGAAGCCCCCCAGGGACAGGATGTTGAAAAAAAAAGTAAAATCGAGTTAAAAACGATTGATGTTAACCGATTTATTGTGTAGCAAAAAAAATTGTGTGATAATTCTTATCAGATGCATTTGTTATGGGTTAAGTTTATTCTTTTTATGGTCTTTAAAAAAAATGTGATGTTCATATAACGCTCCAGAGGAACAAGAAAGCTTTAGTTATATTTTTAAAGAGGATTTACTTTGTGATGCGGATGATTTTCTTGCACAAAAAAAATCGATTGCGTATTTTGTTCTAATCGATATTAGGTTCTGTACGATCAGAGATGGAAGGGATGTATTTCCTCACACCAAGTTACTTGGATTATTAATATTAACATTGTATACTTCTCCAGTAGATATTTGAAGCAACGTACAATTTTATGGAGATTAAGGAATCGATACAGAATTTTCATTTTCTTCATAAAATAATATTATATCCCGATAACCGATAATAACCGATTTTTTGGGCTGGCGGGCGATTGAAATTGGTGGAAAAATTTGAGCTGTCGGGACAAGTAAGCGATGTGAAGAATGAAACCCGTGCATGTCGCTCAAGAACAACTGAGAACATTTCTGCTGTAGCCCAAAGTGTTGAAGAAAACCCAGGTTTTTCCATTCTTCGTCGTTCTTTGGAATTGAGCAAAAACGTCATTACACCGTATTTGGCATAAAGACGTAGATCTTAAGGCTTATAAAGTTCAGTTAGTACAAGAACTCAAGCCGTCGTGTCGTGTCTTTGCTGATTGGGTCCTTGAAATTAGAGCTCTTGATACCCGGGTACCCGGTACATTGACCGGGTACCCGGATACCCGGACATTCCGGGTATTACCCGACATATTGCAGGGTACCCGACACTTGACGGGTACCCGGCAATGTGTCGGATGGAAATTATGAAGCTATTGAGGGCATATAGCATGAAAAAGAAATTGCTGTGTAAGGGTAGCCGTGGCGGCCTGTTGTTTTCCATTACGTACTTTCCACTTTATATTGAAATAAACATCCGATATTTTATCTCAATAAGTAGCATTTCTCTTTGAATACCAAAATAATAGCTCTTGTTGGAAAACTCTGTACTTGTCAAAACCTTACTCAACCTGACTCGGAATATCTGTATTGCGATCTTATTCCAATTACAAATACCACTGACTCGATATAGACAGATAAAGGGGTTTCCCACCAGCGACAAAATTTGAGTTCGCTGAGTATTCAGACTGACATCAATTATTATCTAAAATATATTATTTACTTATACAAAGAGTTAACTTTTTTGCAAAATTCATTGAGAATAATTTAATCGACAAAAAAAAATCATTCACAATCAACGACATTCTTTTGATAACAGAATGTCTTATCTCGCATACGAGGTGTCGAAAACATTTAAATTACGAATTTAATAACTTCTTTTTTAAGGTATATTCTTGTATACATTATCATTATCATGCACTTTGTCCTAGGAAGCAAGATTGCAATAAAAACAACAACAAAAAAAAAAAGAATATGAACACACAATAACCTAATTAAATGTTTTCAATAAATAATAATATTTATCTGGAATACTTTTGTGAATGGCACACATATTTATACGCCTGTCATTTAAATCAAGAGATAACGGCAATTAATCTGACGAATTTGTGATGTTTTTCCATCATCTTTCATTTATTTTTATTATTTTTATTTTTAATTAAATACAACAATAAATTTTATAAAAGAAATAAAATAAAATTGACCTCAGAATTCCGTTCCACCCTCTTAGTTTAATCGTTTCTATTAGTAATCATTTAAAAAAAAAAAGTTGATTGGATATAAATATTTGGTCTCCGTCGTTAAATTTTATTTCATTCTAAAAAAAAAAAACTACAAGCGTGGGTGTCTTTTTAAAAATGACATTATTCTGATACATATATCCATTCTACTGAGTACTCTGGTGATATAATGTAACCATTCACAATAACTAAAGCTTTAAAAGTTGTCTTTCTGCAAAATGTCTCTAAGGTATCCAACACATACAATATGGTGTAGTGGCATATATTAAACAAGTTAATTAATTGCATTAATTCTATGACTTATTTATGCAAATCACCAGGTGATAGAAAATTATGCCACTTAGATTACTTTTGACAGGTTCTCCAAATGACTGTAAATAAATGGTTTAAACAAATTGTATTTATACACATTTTATACCCCAAGGACAGGTGAGGGTGAATGGAGCTTTTGTTGTTGGCTTTTGATTTTTACAACTTTGTACATTTAGAGAGAGAGCAATTTTGTTTAAGTTTAAGGCTGGGCAAAGTGATATTATTGTGATTTAGTCATACACAACAGAAATGACATAAGTCACATCACAACATACATATATATTATGGAATTTAGTTCAGTCTGTGCATATTATAATAGAAGCACATGATGATATTGCTTTTGTGAGTCACAGTGATAAATTTTGTCCAAATATCGATGTGGGTAGGTATGTAGATTTTGTCGTCACTTTTAATGATCTTTAAAATTAAAAAAAAAATTATCTAAATATGACATGGAATAACGATGAGTGTTTAATTAAAATCAAACAAATTATATGGTCTCGATTTTTTTTGGGGGGTGATTTAATGTATTACTCATTTCATTTGCAATGTATAGATTTTATTGCTATTTAAATAAATTAAAATTGTGGAACGTTTTGGAATTTCGATAGGTACACCTACATTTTTTTCATTATTTTCATTATTCATGTTCTGAAATTAAAATTTATTTTTTAAATATTGAATTCCTTAAAAAAGTAAGAAGCGAAGTTTGAGTTCAAAATTAAGATGACGCCTTCATACAATTTCTTAATTTTTGGTAAAAAATTAAAAAAAAAAACAAATTTCAAGTTTTAAATAATTCTGCACTCTAAAACTAAATTTTAAAAGAAATGAAGGTTGATATGTATGTTGATTAAAATTACTATTTTTTTTTTGATAAAATGACTTTTCTCTTTTTTTTTTAATTTTGAGAAAAAAAAAATGATTTTTTAAGTCAAGTTTGATTTTTGCTCTTTTAGTTTAAGTTTTGTTGAGGACTCCAAGAAATTTTAAAATACAAATATATTTTAATAATTAGATATCTACTAAAAAATTAATTTTGTTAGAAGTAGAAATAAAAATTTTTAAAAATAATTATTAAAGGAAAATTTTGAAAAAAAAAGTTAATCCATAAAAAAAAATTGGTCAACAAAACTGTGAAGTCAATTTTTGTAAGAAAATGGATATTTTGTAGAACCATGGTACAAGATTCGGTAGCTGTCAAATGTTCTTGTTTTTAATAGAAACTTATATGTCAAAAGCCCTATCGTAAGCTTTTAAAATAATTAAGTTTTGTTATTTTTTTTTGGATCTTGAATACCCTTAAAGTTCACTAGTTTAGGGGAAGTTTCATTCAGGTTATCACATTTAGTTTGCACCATGATTTTTTTTTCTTCGATAGATCTACCCAAAGGTTATCGATTTGTTTTACTAGAACATAATTCATATTTTATTTTTATCAGATTGATGTTTGCATGTTATAAATTATAATATTGTTGAAAGGGGAATAACAAAATATTTTTTTTTCAATTTCGAGGAATTTTCGACATCTTTGCCATCAGCAATTCGGCATGCAAAAATTTTCTTCCTAAATTTGATAATAGTTTAAAATTTTTGAAATACTCATTCTAAAGAATCCATTTATAAAATTCATTGTTTTGTATAGAAAACAAAATTTCAAGATAAGAACATTTTTTGTTTTCAATGAAAACGTAATTAAAATACTGCAGAAAGGGTTACACAAAATTTTATTAAATTTCTTTGAATTTCCTGACATTGACCTACATTACACGATAATGTATTTTAACGTGAAAAATTAATGGAATATCTGTTATGTGTTATTTTTTGCAAGTCCATGCCATATTTCTTGTTTTGCAAATTTATCTTGTGGTTTCGATAAAAAAAAAGCTTTGGCAGTTTTTATAAATGACATAATAAACAATCAGTAATTTTTCATATGGACTTCAAGGTCAATGATTTATTCTTTTTTCTTTATTCGAACTCTATATAAACGAAGATACTATCTTGAAAATGCTAAACTAAAATAATTAATTTTTTTTTGTTAAATTTATTCAAACACGCGATTAAATGGCAAAAACTAAAGTGTGTTGATGACGGTATGGTTAATTGGTAAACAAAAATACACGTAAATCTTTAGATTTTGAAATAAGATAAGTAATTTAGTAAATTATTACTATACTTCTACTTATACAAGGTAACTTGGGAAGTTTTCGAGTAACAAAATAAATGTTATAAACCTTAAACTTAATTTTTTTTTTAAATTGTTAGTTTTGTTTTTTGATGGTATAGAGCGTTGGATATGGAGAGTTTCATTTTCTCAAAAAAGACTTCTGGTTAACTAAGAAAACTATAATCAACTAACTCATTCAAAAATGTCTTCAAAAATTATGAAATATTTTCTTCATTTCAGTGTGTACCAAATTTGAAGCAAATCTGGCCTATCCGTTTAAGCTCTCGTTTGGTGTAAGGTAAGTGTACTTTTTTTTTTTGAATTTTTAATAGCACATCATATTGAACATCACTTTCCCTTGTTTGACTATTTCCTTTTCTTTAAAAATACTCTTCATAAAATACTCATTAACATTTTCTAAGTTTATTAAATAAACATTTTTTTGTTTATAAATTGTTTTTTGTTTGTTCTCATATATTTCAATGCTATAATACATATACCTACAATAAATATACATATACATAATAATTTTGTTAAGACTCAAAAAACAAAACTATTAAGAGATATTAACACTTTCTTGTGAATATGAGAGAAAAAAAAATAAATAAACAAATAAAATTATTAAAATTTATTTCTTTAAAAGGAAAAGAAAACTTAGATTGAGAGATGGTATTGCTCTCTGTGTGGCTCTTTATTTTTTTTTTTGTGTTTACTAAGATTTTATTATTTATTTTGTTATTTAGCAGGAAATGTTTATATTCAACTTATATTGCTGTTTGTGCTTACTACACTGAACAAAAAAATACAAATATTTAAAAATTTATGAGGTTAAAATTATTGATTTAAAAAAAAAAGAATTTTTAATATATGTTTTAATTTTAATTAGTTGTAGTTTAAAATTATTTTTTTGTTCTTATAATGTTCGGAGATAAGAGTTTTTTAAAGATTAATTTATTATTTTTGTATTAAAATTTTAAAATAACAAACAAATTATGTTCAGTTTGTGAAAAAAATGAAAACGTATATTTGAAAAAGTGTATACAAAAGTCAGCAAAAAAAAGTGCAAAGGAACTTATGTAAAATTATAGCTATGCATTTTATTCAAAATCCAATAGAAAATTTGCCAACAAAAAATATTGTGAATCTATTGTTCAATAGATTGGCACCGTAATCACAATGATTCACGCGACTCCTCTAAATATCAAATTATTCTTATTTTTTTTAATTTGTTACATAATATTCTAAAATTAAAATACCTACGATCATATTGATCCTGACTGACTTTTATGATCCAATATTTCAATATTTCCGATTTCATAGTATAATAAAACAAAAACAAAAAAATATGGCTTTTTTATAAATCAATCAAACGATTTTTATCAGTGTACTGATGAAAGGGTTTTTTGGTTTCCAAGCACAGATTCGTACGAATATATCATTCTGTTTATTTGTTTTTTTTTGTTGTTGTCGTTTTTTATGACTTATTAGTTCTATCTCTCTATGTACATTGTACAAGTATACGAAAGGTAAAAAAAAAGTAAAACGTTCAATGTGCGAACAAATATCAAAACACAGCTAGGCAGTTTTATGAAGAAAACAAAAAAAAAATACTTACACATTATCTTATCTGTTTGAATTATGCGTATACCTGTACCCCAAGATAATAATGATTATTTTATCTGACGATGACGGTGAAAACACAAAAAAAACATTTTCTTGCGAGAAAAATACGATAAAATTGAGGGTTATGTATGCGTACGAACTGAATTTTTTGATAAGAAAAAAATGTATTTTTTTTTGTATGTACTTAAAATAAAACTGAAAAGATAAAAAATACAAAATAACAAAATAATGACTTTCGAAAGGAAGTTGTACTCTGAAACTATTAATTTTTTTTTTACAGTTTGAAACCCATAGGAGAAATAAAAATTTAGAATGTATTAGATTTGAGTGCGAGCACCAATTTAAGAGTTAATTGATTTATTCAAATCTATTTTAAAAAATGTCACTAGAAAAAAAATCGTGCTGGTTTTGGAAAATGTCAAAATCCCATGATAACAATATTGGTAGGTATTGAAATTTCAGTTTTATTAAAATTTTATTTTTGAAAGAAACAAAAAGTTTTGAAAATGTCGCCTAAATTTTACAAAAAGAATTCACATTGAAAAAATTTGGGTGAATAAAAGCATCTTTCAGGACTAACTGGAAACTAAACTTAAGAAGATTGATTTCGTACTGAAATACTGTACTGTACTGTAATAAATTTTGAAATGAAAAGCTATAAAACAATTAACTCAAAAACGGAATAAAGTTTAATCTAAAATTAAAATAATTTCTCAAGTTAAAACTCAAGTCGTAAAAAAACAGTAAAAACAGGAAAAATTTCTTTTAATATGTCAAAAAGAAATTAAGTTGTTTTCAATATTTCATTTTTTTTTTTAAATTTAACCACCAGTGACATTGATAAAGTTTAACCATTAATTTTCGTTCATAATCTTAAATAATTACCCATTTAATCAATATACACATCAACAAAATTTAGTAAAAAAAATTATTAAACAAGTTATTTGTTAAAAAAAAAAACAAAAAAAAAACGTTCACAAGTTCACAAAAACCACATTAAAAAATAACACCCAGATTAATTTTTATAGCCCAAAAGTCTTTAATATTCACATACCTACCTATGTATATAAAAAAAAAAACAAAATCTCGTACTATATGCAAATAAGAAAGCAAAATATGTATCGCTTTGTAGTGAGGTGTGAATTTATTCACAATTTTGTATGCCATTTCTCTTAATTTTTCCATAATTTACAAATTAAGTTAACTACATTTTTTTATTTTCAACCTCGGTGGCTTATAACAAGTATGTTTGTCTATTTTGTTAAAAAAAAAATAATTTAATTTTGAGTTGTTTGTTTTCGAACTGGTTTTTATACACTTTTATAGTTAATTTTGATTCAGAGTTTAGGAATTTGAATTTATGCATAGAAATTTTTATAACTATTTCAAAAATGATTCTGTTTCTCATACCTGGTTATTTAAAAATTGTATCTTTTACTTGATAATTATTTAAAGTCGATACGAAAAACCCGAAAAATTAGAGCAAACCTTTTTAATTAACCCCTTTCACCTTAAAGATACACCTCAAACTAAAAGCTTGTTTCCGAAAATCACTCATTTTTCATCCAATTCCCATGATGAGAAATTAAAATGCTAAGCAAACAAATTTTTTCCCATCGCAAGCAAGCTTCTACAATGCATTTTAATTTTCAGCATTAAAAATGTATATAGTATCTTCCAGTATAGCAAGAAGGTATACGCGTATACCCGACCGAGTACATCGTATACACAATTTACACAAGAATACCTTTCATATCAAAATACTCAATTCCCAATCTGGGGTATCATAATACCTACATTTCACAATTATTATTATTGTAATATTGAATTACACTTACGTTAGCACGCGGCCGGGGTTCGCAAAAAGCCAATGGCCCCACTCTATAGCTCGCTACTTGTTGCTAGGATTTCTTTTTTTTTTCCTTACGGCAAGAGTGAGTAAATGGGTATATTACTTGGCTGCAGCCGGATAGGGTTGTAAAGTGACACTTTTGTACTTGATACAGATACTTTATTTGCAAAACGAACAAACGACAACTATAGGTACAACACGACAACGACTACGGCGACGACAATATACGAAACGATATAGTAACCGGCAGAAAAAGGTTATACAAAAGTGCAACGTTTGAATAATAAATTCTGTTTTTTTTTTCTTAAAATATTTATTAATATTTTTTTTTGCAAATAACAAAAACAAAAATGTATCTGAAAGATTCTTCTTCTAATATACAAACACTGTGGGAAAATTATTTCTCATTTCTATTTTTAAAATATATTTTGTTTGTTAATTTTATTCAAAACTCTCAAAATAAAGCAAAAAAAAAAAAATAAAATATTGTTGATGGTTTATTTATAGTAATAATAATTATGCAAATTTTGTATCTTAAAAGCAAAGTGTGTATATTCTCGCTAAAAGCCGATAAAGATATATTCAAAATGTTATTAAACGAATAAATTTATTTAAATCTTGGTTTTGTATACTTTTAATTATTTTTTGTTGACGTTTTTTTTTTTCTTTAAATTTTATATACGAGTTTATCTTTTTTTTTATATAAATTCACGTTGAAATTAAGCTGACCAAAAGACCGGCGAAAGGATTGTGTTCAGCACACAATGAAAGCACTCAATGAACTGATCTTTGGTACGGTGAAATGGCTCAGAACAACCGTCACCGTGTGTAGAAAAAAAAACGTTCGTTGGTAATCAAACCGCAAGCGCCATGCCACACCATGGATTGGAGCTTTTTTCATTATTTTGTCCATTCGTATACGATCAGATCGCGATGTGGTTGAGTGAGAAAGTTTCTTTTGGGATTGTTGTAAAGAGAGAAGAGGGGAGGGCATTTGGAGCTTTTTTTTGCGATAGTTTTATAATATCAACTTTATTGAGTTGAAATTAAAAGCTAAGAGTATTGATCAATTAAGTGTTTATATTTTGATGATTTTCTTTTTTTTTCCGATAGCTAAGAGATTATACTCTTAAGATTTTTTAAGAAACTTAAATTCTTGGATAATTCTTGACTATGAGTGGGTTTTTTGTTTGTTATTCAATTCGAGTTCGTTGTGAAGGCAAACTATGTCATTTTATTTCAATTGGTTTTTTTTTTTAAATTTATTTAATCTGCCGGCATTGGAATTTTGTATTACTAAGAGAATCACGCATGCTGTTTGATTTACTCTCTGTTTACATTTTGGATTATCTCTTTAGTTTCCCCTTTTATGGCAGTTTCGAGTTGATTTTATTTGTTTACTTTTTAAAACATAGAAAAAGTAATTTCCCCTTCAAACAATTTTATTTGTGTTCTCTTTTCTAGATACAGTTTCTCTTAATTTTGTACCTGGGTGCTAAGTGATAATTTGAATTTTCTTGACTTTGAAAAAAAAAATTAAAGATTTACAAATATTACTGCGATTTTTTATATACCTATATGTATATATGTATTTTTTTTAAATTTATTTCACCGAGGTTTTCAAAACTGCTAAATTTCTGGTCAAAAAAAATTTGAAGGAAATATGGATATTTAGTCGTTTTTTTTGACAATTTTCGGATTGTTCTTTTTGCTAATTTAAATCTTAAAAAAAAATAATTAAAACGAAAATCTTCAAAATAGTATTTGTTTCAAATCTCAATACGACTGTTTTCTCAAAAAAATACAGCTGCTATTTCGGTAGTTGTCAGTTGAAGCTGTAATTTGGTTCTCGTTTGGAAGGTAGAAAAGGCGCCATTAATTAAATTAAATGGAACAATACACGCTTCAACAACGCATTGGAATTATTAAAATTCAAAAAAAGGTTAAAATTTGGCAAAGATGGTTCGTAAAACTAAAACATTTTTTGGTCGTCGTGAAATACCTTGTCGGACCGCGATTCAGAAATTGGTGGAAAAATTTGAGCTGTCGGGACAAGTAAGTGATGTGAAGAATAAAACCCGTGCACGTCGTTCAAGAACAACAACTGAGAATATTTCTGCTGTAGCCCAAAGTGTTGAAGAAAACCAGGTTTGTCCATTCCTCATTGTTGGGCACTCCAGAACTTAGGTCTTAAGTTTTATAAAGTTCAGTTAATACAAGGACTGAAGCCGGCCGATCATCAACAACGTCGTGTCTTTGCTGATGCGGTCCTTGAAATGCATGAAAATGATCCAGAATTTCATCGTAAATCATCTTCATTGATAAGGCCCTCGGTGGTCACCGAGATCTTGTGACTTAGCACCTAAGCGACTTCTTCCTTTGGGCACGTGAAAAATAGGGTCTACGCCAACAGCCCAGTGTCGATTCAAGACCTCAAAGATGGAATTCATGAAGCTATTGAGGACATATAGCATGAAAAGGCTATTGCTGTGTTAGCGTAGCCTTGGTGGCCATTTGGCGAATGTTGTTTTTCTTTATATTGAAATAAACATCCGTTCTTTTAACTCAAAAATGACATTTTTCTTTGAATATCAAAATAACTTAATATTGAAAATTTCATTATTAAAAAAAAAACAAAGCACTCTATTTAAGTCTTTTTATTCTTTTGTTAAGTTTTAGTTAACAAAATCAAAAGTAAGATTATCGGAAAACTTGTTTGCACAGTAAAAGCATATCTATGAAGTTTCTTAAAAAGTTATAACTGCTGCACACACAATGTACACTTTTATTACGTTTCCCTGAGCGAAACTTTTACAATAATGAGCAATTTTCTTTTTTGTCATAATCCTGTTCTTTTTCTCATAATCATCTTATTTGTTGCAGACAAACGAAAAAGTGTTATCTTTAAAACAGAGGTAGCAAACTTGCTTTTCAATTTGCGTACCAAAAAAAAATTGTGTTCTTTTAATATTTTGAATTCTACTGTACCAAAATATAAATCGATTCAAATAATGTAAAAATATGTAGTTAATTGACATAAGAAAATATTTCTTAAGTGAAAAAAAGAGCATGTGGAATCTAGAACTTTTGCTTCTTTTTTACAATAAAATATCTCCTTGAATGGTTCGTGTTCTATTTTGGTTTGCCATCTCTGTTCTTTTACCTTCATTAAATTGTGCTCATATCTGATTTGTTTGCAGAGAAGGAGAATAACCCTCTGGTTAAAAAGGTGAACCAACAGGGAATAGTGTTCAAATAAATTTTCACCAAGTTCTGGATGGTGTTGCTTTCTGCACGTAAAACGAATTGTTGCACAATTTAAGGGCTTTTGTCCTAGTTTTCAAGTATTTCTTTTTTTTTGCATCTTTTGTGTTAAAGAATCAGTTTTAATAAAAAGGGTGAAAATAAAATATTATTATATTTTTATACAAAGTTTTTTTTTCGAGAGTATGTTTGTGCATAGGTTAATTAAAAGACGTTCATACTTTTGATCTGCTGCAGAGGGGAACTTTTAAGTGAAAGGATTCTAATAGCTTCTATATTTTTTATTTAATCTTTTTTTATTAAAATTTGATGAATGATATTTTTGATATTTTTTTTTTGGTACAGGACAAAAAAAAAGGAAGAGAAATATTTAACTCAATGACTAAAAAAAACTTGTTCAAGCGAATTTCAATTCGTGGTGTGAAAATACAAAATATAAAATTTTCGAAATAACCAGTTCTTGAGATACCTCTACTTTAAAAAAAGGAAATGTGGTGGAATGATTTTTTTTTTAAAGTTTAAGGTAGGAACTGGGCCAAATTTTTCAATATAAACATTTTAAAAGTAATGTTTGAAGCTTTCAAAAATAACTAAAAGATGTTGACTCTTTATTTTGTGATCGAGTGTTATCCAAGTCCAAATCTTCAAAAAGTGAAAGCAGATTAAAAAATACACAATGAGTATCTACATATAGTGCTGGTCAGTAACGGAACCGGGACCAGTCTCATTCTTGTCTAGGCTTCGCTTTAAGAAATAAGACGGGCCTTACCTTAACGCATCCAAGACGAATCTTGGTGGTCTTTAAAGAAAAGAAAAATTTTCGAAAATTGTGTTTTTAAGACATGAACTGAATATTGAACTATTGTTCCTCTTTTTTACCACAAAAAAGACCATAAGACCCAGATTTTGACGAGACCAAGACGAGACTTCTGAAGCCTCATCTCGTAGCCCAGCACTAATAAAATATTTATTTAAATCTGGTATTCAAAATTTAATTCCAAAGCTCGATGAACCCAACTAAATCTCACAAAAAAAAATGATAAAAAAGAAGAAGAAAAAAAAACAATAAATTTCATCATCCTTATATTCTTAAGCCTCCGGCTTTAGCTTGTTGACCTACAATATCCACTCAAAATCACACTGCATCACTTCATATAAATAAATAAGTGCCCTCTTTAATCCCATAGTCTCCATATTATATAGTATAGCTAGACCCAGACAATCGTACATTCACCCCTACGTAGATATATTTTTATGATCCACATCCGCATCCGCATACCCCCTCTGCCTCTGCCTGTGCCGTGCATATCGTTTATCTCAATTCTAGCGAAAAATATTGAATTGTTTTTTTTTGTGTGCTTCTTCTTCTTCTTATGACGGAGTAAACTCTGCAGGGGCAGTAGCATTTATATGATTCAGACAGAAACAATGCCTCGCCTCTAATCATCCTCTCATCACCCCATCCCCTCTTATTCACCAAGAGACTTTCTATAGGAATGGAAAGATGATCCCGTGTATGTAAAATGGATATGCGATTTTATGTGTATGAATGGGTGGGTTAGCCATCAAACTACCCCTTTATTAAGTCCTGAACTTTATAGCTGCTCGAGTAGTTATTTTTCCCTCTACCACGCCACGCCACGCCATCGTTAACCGGGGAACTATAATATACTCCTACCCACCTACTCGTATTCATTCGAATTTATTGCACCAACAAGCAGTAGGATTCCAGAATTGCGGTCGCTTCCTATATGGGAGCTTAAGTATATCCAACCAAACAACAACTTGGGAAACTAGGTCATCGTCGCAAGGAAGTGTCAGCTGAATTAATTACCATCCAACTTTTGGCCTCGAAATGACTTCGATTTATTTTTGTTGACCCGGTCTAAGATTTGTAAGAGTGTGTCTTCTGTCTCCTTATATCCCTGGATGGGATTTAATGACTTTCTGAGTTAGGGTCGCCTAATTGCGCACACCTTACCCACCTTTCTGGGTTCTCTCACATTTAGTTGGTCTAAACCAAGACTATATAGAGTATCTAGATATTTATATGGAAAGGTGTGTAAATGTTTGTATAATTGTAATGGCTTTGTGGACTTAATTGCTCAAATGAGGTTTAAATGATTTCATGAAACCGCAAATTTAGTAGATTTTTCCGGATGTTCATTTGTATGATGAATGTGAAGAGCCAGAGATTATAGGAGTAGATGTATATGTGCGGTTCGGATATTGGGGGATGGGAATGAGATAACACAAAATGGGTAAAATGTTGCAATAATTATGTAGCGTCATGGTGTGAGAGACATAACAGTTTCCAGAGGAATATAATTAAACAAAATATTGTTTTTTTTTTCTTCGGCGTCATAAGCTCATGACAAGAAGATTTCAATTCCACGTAATAATTTGAAATAGAGCTTCCATAATTTGAAGTATTGTTCTTGGAACGCATGATTATTTACAGTTCCGGAGTGAATTGTATTATTTTTGCTTGGAAAACTTCCGTTCTGGTATTTAATTTTTTTCAATTGATTTTCTCAAAAAAATGTATGATTTGATGGATATCGTTCTAAGAAAATGTACTCGAACAAAAATACAAATTGCTTTCAATTAAATATTTTTTTTATGATGTGAGTAAGATTAAAATGAATTTACTCTATGGGTATGTTTATAGTTTTGGCAATATACAATAATTGTTCAATTAATGAAATATAATTATGGTATGAGTCAGTAAAGATACTCGAAATTTGATTTATAAGAAAAGAGTAGGATGATTAACAAATTGGACGATATCATGAAAACAAAATTAATTCAAATTAATAAGGAAATGAGAATGCATGACGGATTCTTAAAATTTCATCAGCTTTTAAATTACCAGGGAAACAGTCATTCTTTTTTTTTTTTTAGATTTAAAGTTTGTATTTTTGTCAATCTAAAACCAAAAAGGTATCGGTATGTGCGAACGCGTCGATTTTTTTCATATCGAATTTCTCTAAATTTTACCATAGTGTATCTTATGATAAATAAATTATTTCTAAATATTTATTATTTATTAGTGGACTTTAAGTCATTTTTTACAGTTTTGAAATTTGTCTTCAGACTTATTTGTTGTGAAATAAAATTAAACATCGCAGCTAAAAAAAAATATTAGTTAGAAGATTTGTACAAAATAATTGTAAATATTTTTAATATCGTGAAAACGACTTTAAAATGTTTAATATTGTTTTCGAATAATCATATTCAAATGTTTACGTATGATAAAATTGGTGAAAATAAATCTATCATCTATTGTTATTTTTGATTCAAGCTGCTGATTGGATAAAATATTTAAAAATATTTTAAAAAAAAATTTAGAAAATGATTTTTATTTTTTTTCGTTATTCTAAACAATTAAAAAAAAATACAAAGAAAACACAAAAAAGTTACATGAAAAAATTCAAAAATTCAAAAAAATCGGTTCTAAGTGACTTCAAACTTTCAACCAATTCTGTGTGCGCGCTATTGCAGGAATGGAGGGGATCTAAAATTGTATGCCGACAGGCTTGGGTGAGAAGTTCTTTATTCTTGACAAGTGATACTCCTAGAAATTTAAATTTAAAAAACAAAATTCTTTTTTCATTAAAAACAGACTGTGATACAATACTAAATTTTATATCCATATAAAAAAATATTTAAGAAAATAACCCCTTCGATATGCCTCCCACATCCCCTTAGCTGGGGACTTTAAACATGCCCCTAAATCAAAGCCAATAATTGTGTAAGACGAAAACATTTGATTTTTTTGTATGCTTATTCAAATTATTTTATCAAAAAACGCCTGCACTAGAACCTAATTTTTTGGTTTTGTTTTAAACAGTTTAACGGATTCCAATACAAATTTGTTTATCAAACAGTTTCTTTCTACCAAAATTAAAAAAAAATTATTATATGGCTATGTGCTAGCTCGTATCCGTCATCATGTTTCGCGAAACGTGTACGTCCAGAGTTAACCCCAAGACATATTATGAGAATTTATTTAATAAGTCATACAGTAGAGAACTATCAAAAAGTTATGTCCAGAACCGAGCAGAGACCAAGACGAGACTATGTCTCGTTCTGGTCTAATCTTATCCCTAAAATATTGAAAAGCGATCAGTGTGCCCAATAGAACTGGCCTCGGAGATCAGGCTAGACGACATGACGAGACTAACTAGGCACCGGAGACGAGACAGAGATGAAAACGTATTTCTTGGACAGAGACTTGCCAAGAATATCGGTGGTCTTTACTATAAAGTTAAAATTGAATTATTAAGTTAAAATTTTAGGCAGCTTCTAGACTCAAATTTTTATAGCCACACGAAAAGATGGAACTGAAAAAAATTAGAGTGGGTAGCCGGATGGGATTGAGACGAGATTTCATTTAAGAGACCGACACGAGACCGAAAAGTTTCGATTTTGACAAGACTAAGACTATAGCGTTTAAAGCTCTCTCCTCCATTGAATTTTGAAACATTTTGGATTTAAGCATTTTTAGCCGTGTCACGTAACGTAAGAACAGTTGGTCAAACAATTAAGGTAGCGAAGCACGAATTTGAGGTGGTGCAATCCCTTAAATACATTGGGTCAATAGTAGCAGCCGATAATAATATAGAAGAAAAAATACGCGGGCGGCTGCTCAATTCCAACAGTCTTTTATAGTCTGTCAAAGCTCTTCAAATCCAGAAATCTCACCGTAACTTCAAAATGGCTGCTGTACACGACCATAGTCCTGCCAGTACTCTCGTATAGATCCGAGACTTGGGTGCTTAGCAAAAGACACTCCGACCTCTTAGCAGCGTTCGAGAGAAAAGTCTTAAGGAGAATTGTTGGCCCAATATTTGAGAAAGGACGATTCCGGAGACGGCAATCTACCTTGAAGAAACATAGTGACAAAAATTAAGCTCGGTAGACTCCAGTGGGCATGGCATGAGTGGAGAGGAACCGGCTCGGAAGGTCCTTTGTAGTTCATTCTATGGTAGACGGCAGCGAGGTAGACTATGCTTGCGCTGGAGAGATGGCGTAGACCATGACGCCCGAAGCCTTGGGGTGCGCAACTGGATGGAGTCGGCTCAAGACGGGATAGGTGGAGAGACTTGTTGATAAAGGCCAGGACCGGACCCCGGTTGTCGAGCCGATGATGATGATGACACAACGCAATCAATCACAAACTAAACTTGAAAGAAACGAACATCATATTTTATAAAATATTCACTCTTTCTTTGTTTCTTTTTTTATTTTATTTACACTTAAATTAAAAAAAAAAAACTAGAAAAAATTAACTGCCACAGATTTCTACCAATTAATTTTCAGTTCAGAAAAGTATAAGAAATTTTTAAACTTTTCTACCTTTGAAGTCTCCTTAGGTACCGGTCATCACACGAATATAACTGTATTTTTTCTTAAATAAATTCTTGGTCTTACAAAAATAATAATTGGTCAAACATCCTCCAACACCTACCTGACTATTTTACCCTCAATAAAAACACGTTGGTACCTATTCACTTTATTGATTTATTGTATCCCAAAATATATACCTTACCTTTTTTTCAAGCCCAAAGGAACCATGTAATTGAATGCTCATCATTATAACAACAAAAAAAAGTCCCTACTTAAAGAAAAAAAAAAAACTTTACAAAAACTTTTTCTCCAAAATGTAAACCTGATATTAGTTCTTAAGAAGGGTCCTTTTCCATTTTTTTTATATATAGAGGCATGATACACAAGTTTTCTTCGGCATTTTAAATCCTGTCAAAGTTGAAAATCATTTTGAATAATAAACCAACCATCTGCAAAATAAGTCACTCTAGTAATAGAGTTTTTTTTAGCTTCCTCTGATAGGATTAACCCATTCAGTTAACCAGACTAAGGTCTATATCTCGTAAATACGACCGACGGAGATATAAACGTTTTACATGAAAGTTACTTTAATACGTTCAGGCTACTAAATTTATCTCCAGTGACGCATTAAGTCTACAAAACAGAAATCCACTTCCTCTGACGTGTTGACCCAATGAATTTTTAATTTTTAAACAAATCGTTGCTGTTAGTTCATTTTTCATCCAACACACTCAAACACATCCCAAAGGTGCGTCATTGCAGCTATAACGAAATTATATTTGTTCAATCTCTAACTCCGCACCGGTCGTAGTCGGTGGCGGCGGCGACAGAAACGGTAGCGATGAAAAGAGACTATATCCTGTTCCATGTCCTTCAATTTTGAAACATTTGAGAGAACGAAAAAAAAAACTGGGAAATTATAACTCTCAGTGGAAAACAGAACGCGCATGTCCTTAAAAACGAAAAAAAGTTGGGAAATTTTTGGAATGTCATCTGTTGATTTAAATTCCTTATGCCATTCAATTTAACGCTTATACAACTCAGCCAAGGGACGACACGTTCATCTCTGCCTTGAAAATTGTACATAGTTTCGGTCCACAACGAAGAATGATGTCCGTTGCAGAAAGTTTTTTTGCATCCTTTCACCTCTACATAAATATTCCAGAGCCAAGAATAAAAAAAAGTGAATAAGGACACCTTGTAGGTTTTTTTCTATTCCATCACTGAATTTCCCATTTTGACGACAGTCGTGGTCGTGAGCACCTTTAACTTTATTCTCTACATCCAAAAGAAAACAAAAGAGGATAACTTTATCCTATATACATCTCGAATGCACCTCTTCTTGTCGTCCTTTGTCCTTCGTGGGAATTCGAAGAAGTATTTGATGAATTTCAATGCAAGGGATCAAGTGTACATAAAACTTTTCTTGGGTGAGCTGCTTAAGAACTGCAATTTTTCACTCAAAGGTGTCGGATATTTTTGTGGGGGTATTCCTCTGGTCGGAGAGTACCGAGTACCTTCTCGCAGGACGGACGGAAAAGTTAACAGAAACTTAGTGAAACAATTCCATCACCGGACAAAGCATTGACCAACTTTGTATAGGGTTAAGTTTTTTTTTTTTGCTAAGGTAAAGTTTGGTTGTTCAATATATATAGCTTTGGTTATGTACTTAAGTTAGGTTAGGGTAGTGGGTTTTGTGTTGTTGGAACATCAAGTTTATGGGGACTCTGATGTGCACTCAAAAAAGTATACTAAGCTGCTTTCATTTTGTTTGCTGAGTGTCCTTCGGTAGATGTAAGTTGACACAACTGAACTCAACTCAGAGAAAAAGGACTCGCACCAGAAACACGAGTTTAGAGGAGAAGATTTAAAATTAAAACCAGAAAAGTTTCTATTATAAATGAAAGCAGGTGAAGCTTATGACATTTCCCATCAGTGATTGCATCCGCATCTTGATGGTTCCCTGGAATTGGGTTGTTTGTTTCAATTAAGTGTTCTTCTGGATAGCCACATCATTTTGAATATGACCGACCGACCATGCAAATGCAGGACAAATGGTTTGGTAATGGATTTATGTATAGAAATTGAGGGAAGAAGAGAATTTTTGGAGAATTGAAACGCAGAAACCAGCACATTTATTGTTGCAATTTTAATATTTATAACGAATTATAGAAAAGAGCATTAAATATGTTTTCGGTGATTTATTTATTTAATTTTGTTGATTTAACTCAACTGAAAAATGATTACAGATAAGTGTACCATGCATTCCATGAAATTCCATGAAAATTCAGCTAAAGGTGGATTTAAAATCCAAGTTTCAAAGAGATTCTCCAACCGGTAACACCACAATATTAGATTTTTTTTAAAAATGAAAGTTTTGCTGCGATGTTATTCAATTTTTCAAAAATTGATAGTTATGTTTTTTTTCTCAAAAAGTGTTTTTAAGACTCAAAATTAAAAAAAAATCGCATTTTGCATCTCTTGAGAATGGAAATGTATTTTTCAAAGCAACCTAGAATGAAGTCGTAAGTTATAGATACTATCTATTTTTATTTCCACTAAAAAGTGCTGAATTGCTCAATGCCCAACTGCCATGAAAGTAATATAAATATTTTTTTCTTTTGATTTCACAAAGGAGATGACTATAGATGGCTACATATATAGAACCTATCAAATGAAGTTCGATGTTGGGAACGATGTGTGGATCACATATTTTTAAAATCGTTATGAGAGATTTATGAATTTGAAATTATATTTTCGAAATGGTTTTTTTTTTTAAGTTTAAATTAAATTTAATTTTTTCAAAATATTGAGTTTGATAATTTTTCAAAAACTATGCACTGAAAGAACTTGATTTTAGAAGCTTTTTGTACTATGACGTTTTGGCTTTGAAAGACTTAAATCATAACATTGCAAGTTTCGCCTTTATTTTTAAAAATAATTTTATGAAATTTAAGTCATTGTCTTGGAAAATAGCAACATCCACCTAAACGGTGGGAATAGTTCTTCCTGTCAAATGATTTGCGTCTTGTCTCGTTTCAACCAAGCCTTTTTAATACCTTATGCAAAGCATAACTTTTTTTTAAGTAGGATGTTTAATAACAAAGTTAAAATGATTAAAATGAAGAATTAATTGTTTCCAATCATGAAGTAGAATATAAAATTACAGTTTGGTACCAAAATTAGATATGGCGTCTGGTATAAAACTACATTCTATAACATTTTAAAATTAAAAAAAGAGTTGAAATTTGAAAAAAAAAACATTTATATAACATCTCACTTATGACCGATTTTGATGGAATTTATAACCTTGTGTAGATAATAAAAAAAAAAACTGTTTCTCAAAAAAAACTGATATTAACGATACCTTCGACAGAACCAGATTTTAGATTTTCAAAGTGGATAGTATCAATAATATTGCATATCAAAATGATTTTTTTTTTAATCTGTACTTTAAAAACAGGCAGATTTTTTTTCCAGTGAAATTGATGTTTTACTCGAAGAGGTAAATGTAAAAAAGAGACAATAGATGGATATTAAAAAACCTAAAATGAATGATAAAAAAAGAATGACTTAAAAGAACTGCTTCAATTTATACCACCAATCCTTCACTTTTTTTATAATAATTTAAAAACGTCAGACGAGGAGTAAAATTATTAAAAAATAAGTAAAAATGTATGTATAATTTTTTTGTTGAAATATGAACTATGAAAGGAACAAAAAAAAAATAATAGAATAAATTTGACGTAATCTTTTTTTTTCTTTATTTTTACAGAAAACCATGAATGGAATAGTGGCGTAACCCACTTTTTTTTTTCAAAATAATGTTGAATTTAAAAAAAAGCTTCCCCTACAAAGTATGTCCTTTTTCAAACTATTCAAACTATTAATCAAAAATGTCAAAGGAAAAATACAAAAAATGTTTAAAGAAAATCTGTTTCTTAAATCTCTCGTAGCTCTAAAGTGAATTTTATGGAAAATGCCATTACTGTTATGGCCTCATATAAGGTTTACTCTTACTTGGGATCTATAAATAAAAGTGATTCTTATCCTGCATCAGCCTAAGCAGGAACAATCTCAGGAGATTAACAGGTCTCCTCACCGGCCATTGTTCTGAGAACCGGACCACATAATAGGGAGATGCGATGTACTATTCCATCGAAGACAAAAATATTTTCACAAGCTCACATATAGAAAGAACAAAATACGTTCTCTAAAAATACCCCAAAATTCTTGAATTCCTCACAGGAACGAATCTGGAGGATGAACTGTAGATGAGAAACCTCATCCAGATAAAAAAGTGGACATAATAGACCTTACCATTCAAGGTTTACTTTAAATGTCTAATACACTGTTTCAATGCCTTGCAATGATATCTAATGCCTTGTTTATATTTTAATTTTTTTCTCAACTATTTGCCAAAAATTGATTGCAATGAATAAAGAACCCAATAAGAAGCTGCTTTGATAACCTTGAAGAACCGATGGCTGAATTTTCAAAGGCTTCTAAAAAAAACCGTTTCACTTGATATTTGAAATTTTTCTTGCAACTGCTATACCGACCCGTTGCCATTTTAACACTATATTAAAAACAAATGAAATTTCTACAAATTCAATTTGGCCCACTTAATTAAATATTCTAGTTTTACAAAAATCGAAACCATAAAATAAAATTGAAAAGTACCTGCACTACATAGTTGTTTTTATTAAAGACCAGCAAAAACAACAAAAAAAAAATGGAATTTCTATTCTTTTGATATTTTCCATGAACTCTTAAGTTCTTGCTCCACTCAAACATTTTATATTTTTTCGCATTGTTTACATTCCTCAAATTCCCCAATATCAAAATACCCATTATATCTATACATCCTACACTCAAATTAACGAAAAGAATGTTATATTTTGATGAATAGTGTTCCAATTTTCTAAAAATATGACCATCGTTAAAGATTTATTGAATGCCATTAAATGGCATCAATTAAAATCACAAAAAAAAAAACACAAACACATTCTCATGTACAAGAAAACAAACATCGTGTTTAGTGCAAAAGAATGCCCTAAAAATATACCACTCGCAACCATTCTGGCCATTCAAATGCAAAGTATCTGTTTATTTTCATATAAAACTGTTTGAATTTGAAATTCACTTGAAAATAGGAAAAATTTCATGAAAATTTTCAATAGAAAAGAGACCTCTTGCGCCAGCGCTGCTGAAAGAAATATAAAGTAAACTTTTTAGCTAAGAGAGCGCTTGGCATTATATTTACCTACTGATTGTGACGTCAAAAAAAAAGAAAAACAAAAACTTCCAGGTTTATATACACAACACACAGAAAAATAAAAAGAGTGTTTTCTAATTCCATAGACTGTTTTAGCATTCGAAAATAGATTTCCAAGGACTTTGGGTGTTTTTCAAAAAAATGCATTCTATCATGTTGTGATGAAGAACACGGAATTCCTGTAAACAAAATTCTTGGTGAAGGTCATGAAACGCTTCGTTGAGAAAAATTGAAAAACTGTTCTTGTTTTTGTTTTAGGAAATTTATTTCCTCACACCTATCATGGTCAAGATCAAGGCAAAGATCTCAGTGAAGTTCAATTATAATGGTGAAGTGCAATATTTATTGACTACTTACTATGCCCCTTGGTTTTTTTTTGTTTTGAAATTATAAATGAGTGTTTGAGAATAAATTTTAAAACACACCACTTAAAATTTTTCAAAAACATACGTATACAATATTTTGTATGAGACTTGCTAATAATATTTGAAAAAAAAAGTATTTAATTTTTTTTTTAAAGATCACGTCATTCGCCTATTTTGTGAATGTTTTTTTTTGAAAATGTGAAAATCACATTCTATAAGTTTTTTGCCAGATGTTTTTTTTATATCTCGTCGGTCAGCCGTGGTAGTATGGTTTGTTATTATATTTTGTTGAGGTTTCGTATGAGGAAAGCAAAAGAATTTGATCGTGGCCATCAGACAGGTGATCATGTGGCAATGTAGGTAGTGGGCGATGAGTATAGTGGGTGAGAATTTTTTAAATTAATGTTTTTAATTTAATGTGAATCAGGAGATAAATTTAAGTCTATAAATAAGGTGTCAAAAAAAAAATTAAGCAAGAACAAAAGCATTTTGTAAATTTTAGATAAATTTTAATAAATTGCTTTATTAACAATTTAAAATAACTGACTTAAATTATTTTTGAAATACCCACTATTTTCGTGTGGCCAAAATAAATTAGAGAAGATCTAAAAATTAAAGAAAGTCAACTTAACGTTTTTTAGAATTTATTAAAAATCAAATGAAAAACAAAAACAAAAATGTGACAAAATAAACTTTTATACTTTTAATTATTTAACATTTACATTTTTATTTTTTTAAAATTTAATTCTTTAGTCATTGTTGTGATTTAAATGACGAAATAATTTAAATTGAAAGTATTTTTTGGAAGACGACTTATCGAGATTCTTTGTTGTCTTTACAAAAATTCCATTTTTAAAAAGAAAAAATCAATATTTCAATGCACATATTAATTATTATATTTTTTTGAAAAAGGACTGGTTTAAAAGTCTTTTTATAAAAAATAAGGGTTAAAGTTTTCAAAATATCGAAAAGATTTGTGTTTTTTAATTCAGATTTTTTTTTTAAGTTTCTATACTGAAAATCGATATAATACTATTCTAAGCATCTTCTTGATACAAATTTGCGAGTAAGTTTTTAAAAATACTTTTAAACGTCTTAGTGATTTGTAGTATACTCGTATAGCAATATTTTTGGTTTAAAATATCCTTAGGGGATCAGCCCAATTTACCGTATATTCAAAAGCCTATTACTTAGAATCTGAATTCTAATTGGTGAACTTAATGAAATTTCAGGCTGTTCACTGTGTTGAATTCTAAATTATTGTTTTTTTAATTTTTCTGACGGGATTTTTTTAAATTTTAAGTAGCAGTTAAATTTTTAGGTTTTTGAAAATGTTATGCTTTCATTAATTAATGGTTTCATTGATTTCATTAATTTGAATAATATTTTTATTAACAGTGCTGGATTTTGTCTTAAATATTTTCGACAAAAATTAATTTCAATTAAAAACAATAAATCAATAATTTCAAAAAGTATAAAAAAATTAATCTAATTTTTTTTTTAATACATTAGTGCGCCAGATACACAGTGCGAGTTTAGGTAAGAAGGAGAGGATTTGAAAGGAGATGTCAGTGAACATTAGTCTTGAATTTCAGTTCATCACAATAAGAGGGAAAGACAGAGCGTGGAAGCGTATTCCACATTCGCATAGTACGGCTAAAGAACGAATCCCTATACTTGACAGTACGACCGAAATTGTGTTCAAGGGTAAACTGATGAGCATTCCTGCAAGCGCAAGTATTACGGTTGAAACGTTTAAGGGGAGGAATACAACTGGCTATTTCGTTAGAACACTTACCGTAAAAGTAACGATAAAAGAGTGAGAGACAGGAAACGTTACGCCGGTGTTCGATTGACGTAAAGTATCGATGATGTTAATGTCTCCGATCATTTTGAAGGCTCTTCTTTGTATACTGCCCAAGAAGCTTAAGTAAGTTTCTGGAGCACCAGCCCAGAGGTGGAAGTTATACTCAAGCTTTGGACGTATATAACTTTTATAAATAATAGCCAGATCAGAAGGGGAAAAGAATTTCTTGCATCTCCAAAGGAAACCAAAACATCTTACGGCATTTTTGTCAAAGTTAAGTATGTGATCATACTACAAAAGATGGTTTGTAATACACATACCTAAAATCGCAAGCTGATTTGTTTCTTCGATGCAAGTGCCACTCATAGGTAATGACAGGGGGTTATATCTCGCTTTAACAACAGAAGGCAGCATTGAGTTTTCTAAGCATTAAATTCTACTCCATTTCTTATTCCCCAGTATATTAAGTATATGATGAAAAAAATTGAGCAGCTAAATCGTTAGAAGCGTTTCCTAGACAAATGAGTAGTTAAGACCTTCAGTCCAATGACGAATCTTATTAATATCTCGAGTTCAATATTTCTTACGGACCCAAAAATTACCTTTTGCTACCTACCTATAGACGCATGTCAAGCACAACAATAGCTTAGTGAAGAGTGTAATTAATAGAAATATAAATTCCTTTGAAATTTATATTTAATAATTAACAATAATTTTTTTAATAATTGTTCTCTTTGAAGTGGGTAACGAATTCATTTCAAAAATTACTTAAATCAATTAATCATCCCAAAGGGATCTACATACAGCAATCAATTATTTGTAGGAAAGTTATTTGAATTCAAAAACAAATCAAGTGTAAACGAAATGGGTTCCTCCTTAAAGAAAACTTTTTACCTTATCTCCTTGAAACAAAAAAAAAAAAGTTTCTTTTTAATCGATTTAAATTACAGGCACGAAAAGTTATCCTTTTCTCTCTCGCACACATTCTCATTCCATCAACGCTATTTCCGCATCAATAACTATACCTTCATGGGTGTATGAGCACGTCCTAGATACGCATAATTTATTGTTCTAGCAATGAGCTGTATTGTTTTACAGTTACGTCGTAAATTTTCACTTTATTATCGTTTTAAATCCAATTAAATCTTGTTAAATGAGATTCGCAATGCACTGCACATACATTATATACCGCTACCCACACGCACCACATCCCACCACACCAACATGAGCATCTGGCTCTCATATATTCATTTATGTACAATGTACATGTTACATGATGGCGTTTTGTAATTTCCGGTTAACCAAAAAGTACCATGTAAGCCCGTACAAATTGGCTATTGTCTTTGATTTAATCGATTTCTTGATCCTCTTCCGCATACATCCCTCTTAAATAGAAAATAACCATATCCTTGTAACACACATGTATAGTTTGAAAAATTTTCATATAGCTAGTTATGTGGTCTTGAAGAAAATGTCTTCGACCAAAAGATCCTTTTTTGTATAGAATAAAAAAAAAAATCAAAAGGAAAATCCTTCAAGGCAATTTCACACTACAAGGCGTAATGGAGCAATTAAGTGGGATATATTATGCTTGTGCACCCAACAAGCAAGAAAACAACTACACACTATTTTTCAACATACTAGTATACAGTTACTGTGAAGGATCTCCCTGTCTCCATACTCCATCTTCTCTGATGGTCAAACTACTACAAAATTGTGTATAATTTTCTTAAAATGAAACTTTGTTAATACCCATATCCATAAAGGAGAAAATTCCCTTGGTATTTTGCACGAGTTGTAAAGATTAAATGAAAACTGTTTGCTGTGCAAGGATACCTCTTTTCTGCTCCTTGTGATACTGATGCTGATGCTTGCGTTCTGTTTTTGTTCTTTGGTTGATGGTCTCATCTCATCAAACACTTCTACACTGCACAGAACGTTCACCTTGTCTCAATGGCTTACCTATCCACCTTTTCTTCTTCTCTGGTTTCCATTAATATTATACAACTATGTGAGTCCTTGGAAGGATATGACCATTTAAATGAATGGACTCTGGACTTTTGTGCTCGATGCTTGAGTTAATCTGGAACATGTGTGTGATTTGGGTGTGTGTGTGTGTGAATTTTCTGTTGTTTGCAATTCAATGTTGCAAAGTGAAGAAAAGGATATTATTTCAAGATGTGTTGTATAGATTACCTCTGGGAATGTTGATATTTGCACTTTATTTTTTTGTAGATGAAGTGTCTTCTTCGGTACGTACGTTTTTGAACAAAAAGGACATTCAAATTATCGATATAATAGATGAGATAAATTATTGTGTTTGCTTATGGAGTGTACACTTAAAACAAAGTATATGCTACTGAATGTGTTAATTTTTAATTTTGAAAGGACTTATGAACAATTTGTTTGGTTGTTACCTACAGGTATAATAAAAGGGATTTTAAAGTTTCCAGAATAGTCATTTAAGACCAATTATTTTGGGGCAGGTTTCACTTTTGATTAACGAAACCTCGCACCAATACTAGATCCTATAATGTGCTCAAACAGGCGAAGGGCGTTAGTAATGACCCTAATTTCCGAAGCCGAAATGTACATTGTATAAGCTGAGGCAAATTTCTTACGAATTCAATTAAATAAAAAAGTGCGTATACGCCCAAGCCTATCACTACTTAATAGTCTTTTTTTCTGTTTTAATTTTACGTCATGAAGTCATTGCAAAAATTGCTCTCTAAAAAGAATAAATGGTGAAAACGTTCTTTGGTTTTCGATTTGGGACTTTATTTTTGTCAAAATTGATTACAACCATTTATGAGAAAAATATTTTTTACTTACTAATTTTAATACCTTCGTCTTAAGAGGCAGAAAGATTGTAACACTTCTAGCGGGCCAGACGAAATTTCGAATTTTACTTTGAAAAATTGTTGTAAAATCCTGCCTGCAATTTAACTACCTCTGGTGTACCATAAGGTAGTCACCTTGGTCCTCTGCTGTTTAAAGTATCAATCAACGACGTTGTTTTGATGGTAAAATCATCATTATCATAGGCTCAGTGATGATGATGGCCCGGTCCTGGCCTCCTTCAACAAGTCTCTCCACCCATCCCGGCCTCGAGCCGACGCCATCCAGTTGCGCACCCCAAGGCTTCGGGCGTACTGGTCTACACCATCTCTCCAGCGCAAGCATGGTGCCGTCTACCATAGAATGTACCACTTTAATGACTTTCCGGTGCCCTGCCCACCGGAGTCTACCGAGCTTAATTTTTGTCCTAAATGTTCATTGCGTACCGTCTCCAGAATCGTCCTTCCTATGGGGCCAACAATTTTCCTTAAGGATTTTCTCTCGAACGCGACTAAGAGGTCGGATTGGCTGCTACTATTGACCGAAGGTATTTAAAGGATTGCACCACTTCAAATTCGTGTTCCGCTACTTTATCTTTATCTTCACTAATGTGCAGCCCTCTTGTTCATCTTCAACCATATTAAGTGTTGAACAAATTTAAAACATTATATGTACTTTAATAACTGTACAATGAACATAATATTATCATCTTATTATTTGATCTACCTCAAAGCTATTGAACCTAAGTAATAACAAAATAATAATAATGCATTGGATCTATTTTAAATTGCACCAAACCATATGCCTTCCTTACTTTGCCAATAATTCCCTTTAAATGTTCCCTCTAGACATTGAATTCCCTCTAACAACACCTCTCACGGAAATGCATCATCAGTATCACTTTAACTTCCTTTTAATTGGATTATAACAACCAGAGCACCCAATGTGAAACTTCTTCCATACTGCTTCTGCTCTGCTCTGCTCTGTGCAAGCATAACATAGGTAAGAAATTTTTGTTTGCTCTGTTTTGATTAGTTTCTACAGTAAAACATATCGTAATAACTTTACCCTCTATTATAGTTATTGTTCGAAACCAGGAAGGTGTTATTTATTGGTCTATTGTTTTACTTTTGTTCCGCATCTTCCATTGAATTTTCCCTTTTTTCAAAAAAAAAAAAAAAAAACAACAATAGAGATAATGTAGTGAATTATAGCAGAACTGCATCAGTAGAGAAAAGAAGTGCACAACATACGTACATAAAATAAGGTTCACGTTCTGCAGATATTTCAGCACCTTTAACAATGTGAAGTTCTTCTCTTCTGCAATAACATCTTCTTATGCACCTAGTTTTTGTAACAACCCAAAAATCTGCCCTCCCCCGAGATGGCTTCCCCATCGTTGTCTACAATAAACACACATATATTCATTGGCTATGGGCAAATAAACTTCGACAAGGATTCAAGCTTTTCCAGAAGAAGGATCCCAGAGGCTATGGCTTGGAGGTTCTTCCAATTTAAGTTCAAATAATAGAGAGCCATAAATTAGGAAAAACAGTGTTGGAGGAATTTTGGAAAGTCCAAAGCAGTAGCACGAGTTGCAGAAAACGTGCATCGGCGAATGGCTTTTGTTTTGCTTGCTGTAAAACTGAGAGCAGATGGAATAAGTTTATGAGCGTCCTAATTCTGTATGTTCTTTCATTGTGTTGTTTCTTTCAGAAGGAATAAGTCTTAAGAAATTTTCCTTTCCACTTAATGGAATGAAATTTCCGACAGATGCATATTCAGGAGTATTCGGACATTTTGGTTTACCAACAAACAGGATGCCGTTTTTTGTTTTTGTTGCATGTTCGGAGTTAAAATTTTAATTCTTAGAGTATTGAATTGGTTTTATTTTTTATTTTAGTTTTCTTATTCATTAAAAGTTTTTAAGTATTATTTTTTTTATATTGAATGTTTTTCAAAGTCAAGAAACCTTCTCCATTAAATTCACCTCCAGTTCTTCATTAATGTCAACATTGTTTCATTGAAAAATGTAATATAGCTTTCACCTTCAAAAAAATATATTAACTTTCAAACACGGGGAAAACTTTTTCCAAGCAGAAAATCTATTATCTACGCTGATGAATTTAATGCAACAAAGTTGTTAGAAGAAAGAATTTACTGGTTAATTTCAAACCATTACTCTTCAAGTCCAACCACCTATAAAAAAAAAATTGAAGACCATCTTACTTTATTTTTTAATTGAACTTCTTTTCAACACTTTTGTTTAAAAAAAAAAAAATAGAAAAAAAAACAATTATCAAAGGTTTCAATTAATTTTACAAGAAACTTTTGAAAGATAAAGTTCCATGGTGGCCGACGCGACGATGACGCCACCGCCACCGCCACACTTTCGAAGAAGGTGGTATAACTTTTTTAAGTAATTTTTCTGTCACAGATGATGCACAAAAGGTGGTGGCTGTGGTAGACAACACTGAATGAAAGAAATTACGAAAAATTAATTAGTTTGCAAACCGAATAAATAAATACTAAAGTTTTGCCAAAGAAACTATTTGATTCGTATTTTAATCTTTTAATCTATTTTTGTTGTTATTAGAAGTTTACTAAGAAATTTAATAAGAAGATTTTTAGAAAGGTGATAGCAATCAGAGTTAATTTTGAGTTATTTTCTTAACTTTTAAATTTTCATTTTTTAAGCTCAAGCTAAAACATGTACATATGTAAATTTCAAAACAATGTTTAACGTTCTTCTTTTAAAAACCGAAAAGATGTTCAAAATTGTTAAAAAATTAATGGAAATAAGAATTTTGATTATGGAAGAAAAATAAGTCAATTGGCGTTTTTAATTTTTTAGTTTTGGTCAAGACCTAAAAAATATGTGAAAATCTAAATTTTGCTTAAAAACAAGATATTGCCCAATCGAAACTAAGTATAGTTTTAAAAAATGTGGTTTCAGCTATTATAATGTACTCCTATAATTCTACTCTTTCAATTTGATGAAAAAAAAATTAAAATTTTTTTGGACCAGTCTCATGTCAAGTATTTTTTTTTCAAAAATGTGAAAAAATATCGAAAATTTTACTTTCTCATCAATTGTGAAAATGATGGAATTTTTATCAAAATACGCGCTTCGTATACTTTCTGTGGCTTATATAACATTTTAGCTAAAAAAAATGTTTTCTACCACCCTAATGGAAATATTTTTTTTTTTAAAGAATTTAAGCCAAACACTAGCGCATTAAAGTTTTTTAGTTCCGTTTTGGATTACCATAATTTCAAAAATATTTTCTTCGATGATTTGTATTTATTTAATTCCATAATTTTACTGTTTAAAAATGATGACAATATTAAGGACTTCGAAATTGATTGGGAATTCGATTTTGAAATAAAAGTATTTAGCTGAAGTAAAGATACTTTAAAATTAGCCTTTTTATTCAAATGATTGATTGATTAAAGAAATTCTTTACTGCATTAATGATTATCTGTTTATAATGAACAGTTTTAAATAAAAATGAAATCTTATAAAAAAGAAATTTTAAAAACATCTTAGCAATGTCATTAATTTAAACATTTTTTTTATTAAATTTCTTCTCTGGGTGTTAACTTATTCCTTAAATCCATAAATCTGCCATCTATACCTAAATTAAAGATACGTATTTTAATTTGCCCTTAACCTTCAAATTACTTCTTTTCAAGTTTGAATTTTAGTAAAAAAAATTAAAAACTTTCTTATAAATTCCACAAAAAGTGGCATACTCTTTTACCAACCCATAATAAAAAATTCTTTTGTGACATACTGATACAAATTCCGTCTTTACAGCCTGCATTTTCACTGTCTTCGTCCTTGTGCACTTTTAAGTTGATAACTGAATGAAGTAGGCTCGTAGCAGGCAGCCAGCTTAAGACGAAGAAACAGTGGAACAATATACATGAATTTAAAACTAAAAATTAAAAATTAGAAATATTTTTAAAATATTGGAAAAAAAAAAATTTGTATATTTAAGTCAATAAGACAAAAAGTGAAACTATGTCGTTTTGACCACCATACCTGTTATATTATTTTTGACATTACGTTTATAAGCAAATATTTTTTTTAATTTTCTTCCAAAAATTGGAACATACCTAATGTACATAAATTCATAAGAGACTTGGACTTCACGTAATTGATTTTTACTAGCCAAAAAAAATATGATATGAAAATCAAATAACGTTGCGTTGGTTGAACTCATGGTCTCGAATGAAGTAAACTTAGTCCAGCTCTTTTATATACTTGTCCCACAGTACCACGACATGATAAATAAATTTTTTCAAAATTCTCTGGCTCATTGCCAATAAATTTTTTGCATGAGTTACCAACTTCCCATCAACCAAAGAGAGCGCAGAAAAAGCATTTTTTTCATTGCAGCACTCTATAGTGTCGTTTGTTGATATACAAAAAATATTAAACTATTTAAAATAAATTGTATAGCAAGTCCAAGTACATACATTGTTTATGAATATATTTAATTTTATTTTCTTTGAATATTTTAATTAAATAAATTAATTCACATGGCACCCCCATCCACACTGAATATAGGAATTCAAATTGGACTTGGTAATTGCAAATAATTTGTCTTATTTAAATTGAAATGTTTTTAGTTTAAATTGCTATTATGTAAATGGCTTAGACATTGCACCTTGTAGTTAGTTAATCTTTTAAACTCATAAATAAATGCAACGTTGACAATTAATTTATTGAGACATGTTGTTGAATGTAGAATGTTTCTTAAATAGTTTTATCTGAACGACTTGATTATTTTGCGGTTTTAAGTGAAATCAGTAAAAGTAGAGGAAAATAAATTAAATGCGGGTTTTTTTTTTTAAACCGGACCGGCACGAAGTTTAATTTTAATTTTGTATTTTTCAAATGTTGGTTACTTATGGTCAACTGGTTGATGTTCTTACTTCCAGATATGTCAGTTATGAAGATATGCGGATGTAGATATCAAAGGAAAAATAATATATTTTAAAATTGAGAGAATTAAGAGGAAGCTTGATTTAAATGGAATTTCGTTTATTTTGGAAAATAAAAGTTTTTTGCATACCTACCAATTTTCAACGATGAATGTTAGAAAAAAATCTTCTTTTAGAAGGTTAAAAAATTTACAAAGTTTCTATAACATACGCTTTTAAAGAGTGGTATGCAAAAAACCTTTATTTTTTATACTTAAACTTTTTGCAAGTGGCAATATCTTGTTACTGATAGTTTTTATGAAAAGAGGGTGATATTATATTTTGTAAGCTTAGAAATAACTATTTTTTGAAAACTGTGTCATTAAAAAAAGTAAAGAGTTCAAAAAATTTGCACTTCATTTAGATTTTCTGACAAAATATTCTTTTGATAAATTGTTTTTTTTTTTTAAATTTTACTTTTTCGAGGAGGAGAACATTTTTGTTCAAAACTTTTATTCACAATTTTTTTTGACCAACTTTTATTCCAGCTGTTCGAAAATGTTTTTTTCTCATTTCTCAATTTTTGTTTATGTATTTTTTTTTTTTGAAAATTTCATTTCCAGACATAATTTTTCATTTTATTAATTTTTTGACAAAATTTATTTTTAGAAAAAAGTTTTTAGTTTGACATTTGTTTTATCATAATTATCATCAAAAGAAAACGTTTTTTTTTAAATAATTTGCGCGCGCTCTAGGGGATGACCTTTTGTATGTTGTTCAACACAGCGCGGGCGTGAAGGATAGGTTAGAATGGGAAGGGAAAGGTGTATGGAAAGGTATATGGCGCGAGGTACTGAGACTGAAGGTGGTGGTTGTCTTAGATTTTATCTCCAGGGTTCACGGATGGGCTAAAGCGGAGAAATTGCCGTGTCTTATATCTATGTGCCTTTATAATTCGCATTATTTTGTTCATTGTCATATTTGTTGGGCATACTAGTATTTACTCAATCACATGTTTTTAGTGTTATGGCTGATGTAACATGTAATGAGTAAACCAGCGGCCCAACAATGATCAATGATAATGGAATAAAAACATGACATAGAACATTGACAGGCGACCACGCATACCATCGCGCCACGGCCAACCTATATGTGAATTATTTTATAAAATTCCCAATTCGCAAAATCGGGCAGTTTTGACAAGAGTCTACCGTTATTATACATTTCGGAAAAAAATACTTTAAATCGACAGCAACAAAAGTG
The DNA here is from genome assembly GCA_958431115.1 of Syrphus vitripennis. Taxonomy (NCBI): domain Eukaryota; kingdom Metazoa; phylum Arthropoda; class Insecta; order Diptera; family Syrphidae; genus Syrphus; species Syrphus vitripennis. Next base: position 11,156,643 of record OY288109.1, read on the forward strand.
TTTACTCTTTGTGTTTTGGAAATTGATCTGACATCACTTCATCAGTATCATCACTACATTGTATATCCGTGCAAAGCCGGAGAGGGCTGTTAGTTATACATACATAAATTCAAATTTAATCAGAAATTGTTTTTTTTTCTATAAAATTAATTCATTAACTTTTGAACTATTTTAGTTTTTTAAATCACAAAAAGAATAAATACCTCCATCCACATACCAGAATACAATAATTTCCAGAATTTAAATTTGTTTAATAAATCGTATCACCAACAATACTAGGTGATACTCTTATTATAAATATTCTCAAATAATTATCTTTCTCTCAAATTTCCAATGAACCTCACATTTTTTTGTTGTATCATAATACAAATATTTGTGTAAAAAATTTACAATCAAAAGCTTTCGTATTTATTGTTTATTTGTTTAATGTTGGCTTTTTGCCATGGCATAGTTAACTTGCCAAGAGCAATTATTTCATTAAAAATGTTTTTAATTGAAATACGATATTTGCGCTGATGTTACTTTAGTTTGGAATCCTGCTGCTGTTACAGTATAGTAGTTGAATTTGCAATATCCTTGTATATGTATGTCATTTGAGTTAATTGACGTCAAACTTCCAACGTTTCGTTTGTGTTTCCAAATACATATATTTTTTTTTTAAAACATCCTGAGGGCAAAAATGGGTGAATTTGTGTACATATTATTTGTATGGTAAAATAGTTGTGAGCTTATTTGCAGAAATTATCGAAAAATTAAAACAAATATTATTATGGAATTAATAATGCTTGGAAGCTGGAGATATGGACGAAGGTAGCTACTACATAGTTTGTCGGAGTTATTTCTCGATTTGTTCGGAGCTTTATTAAATTACCTGTTTAAATTGGGCTCTTCAGATTGTAATGAAATTTTCATTTGAGAATCTGTTCAAAATATGTTTTTCAAGCTTTTCAAGCTGGAATTGAGAGAAATCTGTTTTTCAAAATTCCAAAATTAAAATATTGAAGAACAATAAAAATCATCTATTGTACATTATGTTCAATGTGAATACGGATGCATGCTTTTAGAACAGTTTTTACAAATTTTTTTTTTAATTCAGATTTTTCAGTCGATCCGACTATGACCGGGTTTTCCGGTCATCGGATTCCGGTAGTCAGATAAGTTAAACACCCAATTAAAAAGCCATAACCTTGGTCCTTATTATCCTGTCTCCAATTTGAGGTCCAATTTTCGAAATAATTTTGTCCAACATTTGAGGCCCAATATCGTCAGTAACACGGAAAATGTTGTCTTCCTAGTGGCTGATCGTTTCGGTCTTATCAGCAGAGACTAGTAATTTCAGATATCTCCACAGAGAAATAGTTTAGCGGCGGTAAATCACACGATCTTGAACCCTAGTTCTAGGATCCGAAGCATGAAACTATGCGGTAACCAAAGTTTTCCTTTAAGGAATCAATTGTGACAGGATCTGTGTGACATGTTGCGCCATCTTCTTGAAATCACAAATGCAGTACATCATGGTTGTTCAATTCAGGAACGAAAAAGTCAGTAATCGTGTTTCTATAGTGGTCACCATTTACTGTAACGTTCTTGCCAGCATTGTTCCTAAAGAAGAACGGACCAATGATTTCGCCAGCTCACTAAAACAGTTTTTCTGGGTGTAACGCTGCGCTGTCTCAACAAACACTTGGGGATTGTCTTCAATCCAAATACGGCAGTTTTTTTTATTGGCGCAGTCATTCAACAAAAATTCAGCTTCATGGCCAAATAATATTCTTTTATAAAAATCGGCATCAGCCGCAATCTTGTTGCAATGTGGAAGCCGAGCGTTGATCAGGTGTCAGTCTATTCATGTGAACTAAACTAAACATAAATCACCTAACAGTGGTTAAAATGGCCGCTGGATAAAAAAAGTGTTGCCAACTTAAAGTTCTACACCTCTTAAAACACACTCTCTCAACTCTTTAAGCTAAGGTATTCGTATAATGTTCCAATTATTTTTTTTTCTTACTGCACGAAAATTCTAAAAAACGGTACCGAAACATTTACTCAATAAACAAAAAAAAATATCAGAAATACACCGAAGTGAAATATTCACTTTGAACGAATTTTATTTAACCTGAATTCTGATGAATGTTTCATTCGGGGCTTCCTTTTGACAAAAAAAAAGAATTCCCGAATCCTTTTTGATGTGCATGGAATGTTTTTGTAAATCAAAAATGAACAGAATTTTTTCTATGTCAAGCGAAAGCACACATAGATTCTGGGGGAAAAAAAAAACAAAAAAAGCGAAAAAAAATCGAAAGCGGCTTTTGTTGCAATTTGACTTTACTATAGATGTGAATCTCTTGAATAAGCCCTTTATAACCAACATTGGTTGAAACTGAAAGAAGTCAAAATGATGCAAATAAAAAAAGCCAAAAACTTGTATCCTCCTTGAACGGTATAGCAACTAAAGACAGAGAGAGAGAGAGAGAGAGGGAGAAAGTGAAGAAAAAAAGCGCCAGAATTGCTGATTCTTTTATTTGCCTAAATGACGGAAAAGAGAGATGACGCCACACCGCTATATTCAGTTGGATTTGATGATGACGGCTGTTTAAGCCTTATATGTGCACATTCTTTTTCTTTGCCAAGTTAAATTTGTTCTGCTGGAAGGAAGTTTTATTTAAATTGGATCTTTTTTTTTCTACCCCCTACTCTAGTCATGCCGGTATTTTTGAAAGTTTATTCAACAGGAGTGTGGATGTGAGAGGGGGGCGGGGGTTGGCCTTAAAGAAATAAAAGTGTTGAAACATAAATACTCGTACTCTTAGTAAAATAAAAATAACGAGTGTATGTGAGAGGGGTAGGTGTTTGGAGAGAATTTTCTAAAATCTTTTTAAAGGATGAACTTTCATTAAATGGGAGTTTTTAAATAGTTTCAAAATAGCTTTATGTTTTGTTTGTTTTTTATTGTTTAGAGAAAACGATGACAGGTTGATAAAAATCTTATATTAAGGTAATTTTATGAATTATTTTTTGAGGATGTTGTTTGGAAGCACTTAAAGTTTTTCAACGATGAATAAAATTCTTAATGGCTGAACACAGAGAATTCAAAAGTTTTTGAATTAATTTAAGTAAACTGGCGCAAATTGTTAAAGTTTGTTTTGGAAAATAATAACATAAATCAATCCCAGTGTCTTGTTTAATGTCATTTTGAATTTGTTCTTCGAAAATAATTTACTGTTTTCCTTATTTTGATCAGAACTCTTAAAAAACACCAAGATTAAATAAAGATAATAAAAAAGAACCACCAGACTTGCCAGATCCAGGAAGAACTATATAGCTAAGAAGTGGGACTTAAATGCTGAGTGGAAGTGATGCGTGTCTTAATTTTACTTTTTGAATAATCGGCTTTGAAAACTTACCACCCCATTATTTCAGAAAAAAAAGGTTTGCAAAATTCAACAATTTTGAAGTTTTTTTTTCAAATTCGTGGAGATTTGAAATTTCTATGTTGGTTAAGTTAGGTTAATGAGCTGACAGTTGATCTTGTTACCGTCACACTTCAATGTAGAACCATTGTGATACCCCGGGGATTGAGACCCCCAGTCACACACGTAACGGTTGTTGATGAGTTTCAGCAGGCTATTGCCCGATGTGTCGTATTTCTTAGTTATTGAAAATCACCTAGATAAGAAAAGGGCGACGCCCTTTTTTAAGGGTGTGGTACTTCCCTTGCCCCACTCGAACAATCATCCCTCCACCACGCTCGTAGGAGCAGTGGCTCCATGCAACGACTGATGGATGGGTTTGATAGGTCAGTGGTTGGTTTGTTAATCTCTAATCTTGGTTGTGTTATAAAAAAATACAAGCCATCTTATAGGATTGTGTGAAATTAAAACAACTTTTTTTTAATTTCTGATTTTTTGAAAATCGCTCAGGGTTGTCCCCAATTCATTCGGAATGTTTCATTTTTTTTGAAAACCAAAGCTTTAAAATTTGATTTAAAGATTTAGAAATAAAAATATTCTAACAATGTTACATATAAATCATAACTTGTTCCAGGTTCTTCTAGGGCTCTACTAAATTCGTTCCAAATTATAGATTTTTTTTTCGAAAAACTGGGTGCAGCATTTTTGTCTGGCTGGTTATCGCTTATCGGTGGGTAGATTGGTCTATCAATTTTCATCTGCCTAGAAATACAGCCTGAACTGCTTAAGCAATTTTCCTCAAATTTCAAGTATAAGAAGAAATTGACATTTTTAACCTGCCGAAATAACGGTACCTGCCACATAAATATTAAGGCATTAGATAGTTATCTCGACCGTAATATTATTGTTTTAAGTACGGTTTGGTAGTAAATTGAAATTATTTGATCAAAAATTATTATTGAAAAAACCGTTGGGTACTTACGACCTCCCGTAAAACCGAATTTTCAGTTTCCAAAATTATCGAGATCACGCATTGCGATCAAGATTTTTTTGAAATATATATATATATGTATATATTTAAGAAAGAGATTCAAAAGTATTTTTTCGGAATTTTAAAATAGCCAAAAAAATCAAAGATTTTGTAAAAGCATGCTTTTACATATGTTTTCCAAAATTGTATTCTTTTTTTTTTTGCTGATTATGCTTAATATACTTAATAACAATACGATCAAATATTGTTGTTTTAAAGTGAGTATCAAATTTTTAATTCAAAGAACTATTTCAATCTAAAGATGCCTTAGGCCTAGTCCTTTTTTTATTCATGTTACCGAAATTTTGTATCAGAAACAGAAGAGATCTTTGTTAGAACAAAAAATTATCTTCTTGAACTTACTTATGGTCTTGTTATATTGATATAATCAAAAATAATTTATAACTATATTTTCCCTTGCCAATTTAGTTCGCAAAAGTTAAAAAAGAAGATTAATTGTAAGACAAAAAATAAAAACACTCAATTCTTGAAAAAAGTACCTCAACTTTTTATCCTGATTTGCTTAAATTACAATCCATTAGCGTGCTGGAGGTTAAAATAAAAGTTTAAACTCAAACAAATTATTTATTAATGATTTCAAATTACTTCCTTGCACATTCTATTTGTTTGTATATAAACTTCATGATGCTGCTGTTCACTTACCGTAAAGCCCTTGTACTACTATATTCAGTTAAAACAACGTTGTTAGCCTTTCTTTGCAAAATTTCCAAAACCCCAAGCAAAAAGTGTTAGCTTTTTCATCCCAAAACCAATTCTCTCTCTATCCCTCTCTCTCTTTCTTTCTCCTTCTCTTTATATCTGTTAAATGCATTTAGCCAGAAGGCTATTTGTTCTTCGCTTGAATTGTTGTGCGAGCGAGTACTACTTTCATTATTGTCGTTGAATTCTTCATCATCAGGACCAAAGAACCCACAGACGACCGACGACCGTCGACGACAAACGCAGCACTCCGCCATTATCGTCATCCACAGCCACATACAGCCATCCAGCCAGACAAATAAAACCTAATTCTGTGTTGGTTGTTGTTGTTGTTGTTTTTCGAGATACAATCGTTCATTGTCCTTGTACATATTTTGCACTGCATAGGTATGTACTATGTTTAAAGTTGCTAGGAGCAATATACGAGGTCTTTTGTGCGCTTTTTGGTATGACATAACCACTCACGAAATGACAAACAAACAGGAGTTATAGCAATAAAAGGAACATCTCTGAGATTAAGCGGGCGTTAATTTTGGAAAACGTATGCTTCAGAAGATTCAAATGTCAGTATGGCAAAACAAAAGGATATAATCAGAATTACCCAGCCATCTATACAAGATGACCATTGAATGCTGCTTACCTTCATTTTCAAACAATTGTCAGGATAATTTTTTTTTTTACGGACGTCAGTAGTTGAACTTTGGGATTTTCTTAAATTGGATTAAGTTTATAACATTTTTTGGAAAAATCAAATTATCGCAAAATTGGCAGAGGATGAATTTGATAAAAAAAAGGTTACGTATACGCCACAGTGAACAAATGTCTAGATGGATGTACTTGTACAAATAATGAATTTCAATTAATCTACTGGGAGTGGTTTGTTTGTTGAATGCAATTAGAATTTGTGTTTTATTATTTATAATTGAATTAAATTTTGCATTTAATATTATCCTCTGTACGAAAGTTCATACACTCGTGTGTGCATCAATTTTGTTTATTTAACATTTTTTTTTTTTTTAAGCTGGAGATAGCGTGTACTGAGGGTTTGAAGGTGAACAAATTGAAATTAATTTGGCGGGCGAGACAAAATATAAACAACTGCAGCTCATTTCGATTTAATTTTTAATCAATTTAATTGTCAGAGTATTTTATGAAAAGGATTCATTATATAAAAAATAATAATTAATACGTAATTAGTAAATTGCTTTCGATGGGTGGACATTTTTTTCAAATTTTTTTTTTGCAGTGTAGTTGTTTTTTTTTTTATTATATTTAAATTAAGGGAGAAAAAAATTATTGTGTTAATAAAGCTATTTTATTTCAATTGAATACAAATGAGAAAATTATACAGTTAATATTATGTCCACTTCACATTTTTGTACTTAAATATTTCCAACAAGTTTTGTGATTTTTAAATTTCACAGTTTTTTTTTTACATGTCTCCTATATCTCACAGACTCAATTTATTCAAAACTCCTTTATACAAAATGATAAAAGCTCGATAAAATTTACATTTGTCTCTGCTTTGCTTTGTTTTGTTTTGGTTACAGGGATGAAATGTGTGTATTTTATTTTTGTTGTTTTTTTGTTTTGTGTTCTCATGAATGCCCAAGTGGCCAAAATGAAGATATTTCACTCCCAACTTTTTATGAATAGTATGTGTGTCCTTGTGGAAGACATTTATCAAAAAAAATCCTTCCACGTGTGTCCTCTGCGTCCATACTGTCAACTAACAACAGAACAAAAAAATGTCGTAAACAGATTGAAATGCAAAATATTATGCACAAATAAAAAAATATATATTAAAACATGACCCTACAGGAATGCTTTTGATATTTTTTTTTTGACAAATTTATTTTTATGCCGATAATGGCATGGCAGGAATTTTTTTCTGCAGGTATTTTAAATAATCAGCTTATAAGAAATAACTTTCGTTTTTCTTTTGAGATATTTAAAATATATTAGAAAACAATGAACATTACACATTAATTTACGAGGTTAAATATTTCAAAGTATTATTGTTTTACACCATAAAATGTATTTTTAAAAATTGAACCCTTTGGATTCTAAAAATGGATGAAATGTGAACAACACCAATTTTTTGCATTGATTCAAATTTCAGCTTCACAAAATTCTGACATTTAATGTTTATACATATATTGAAATTGAAATCATGTCGCTCTTATTACCAAAACTTTTGTTTTGATATTTCCAAAATATCAATAAATAAAATAATATTCACGAGAGACACAAAAAAAAATATTACAAAATGTCATTAAAAAAAACATAATTATGAAAAATATAAATTGGCATATTTTGACTTATATAGTCTTAAGAGCAAATTTGAGGTCAAAAACTGAAGATACCATTTCATATGTCAAAAAATAAGAATTTTTGAATTCCATTTTTTCAAATATCGGTAGAGAATTTTTTAAAAAATTAAATAAATTTTCATAAGTAGCTATTGAACGTTTTTTGGTTTTTAATTCAAAAAATACGTTATTTTAAAAATTTCGAAATCGAATACTTTTATAATTATATCCCTTTTATAAAATAAAATATCGTAATCCATCAAACCGTTTATGATAAAATTGATAAAATAAAATCCGATTATATGTATATGGTTTACTGAAAAATATAAAAAAAATATTCAAAAACTCATAGAAAAACTTTTATCGAAATCGTAATAGCAGTTTTCAATATAAAAGTACAGTAAAGAACAAATACATACCCTTATTTTCGAACCTTAAAAAAATTTAAATTTAAGTTCTAAAAAAATTGAAAAAAATTGCTTCAGTAGTTTAGCCTGTAGTTAGAGGTACAGACAGAAAAAGTCCAATAGATAGACCAGTAGACCGTAAAACACACCTAATGAATCACGGAACCCTCTTTTTTCACCTTCTCTGTTTTTAAAGTCCAAAGCTTAAGCCCTAAGGTACTTAAAGTAGCAAGTCCTAGAACAATTGTTTTTGTTTTCCATTTTCTCAAAAAAGTTAATCAAATTTTTGTTTTATTTGTTACATTAAAGCACAAAACCTTTATTAATAACATTTATTATCAAAATTGTATTTTTAAATTTTTTTTTGAAAGCTCAAAAAACTGTCTTAAATATTTGAAAATATATTATATGCTAAATTACAAATCTTAAAAAAACCTCTTGAAAACACCGGAATTATTTTATTGTAAAAAAAAACGGATTAGAGAAAGTTAATATTTCGAAATATTGAAAAGTACTAAATGTTGAAAACTACGCTTATTTTGTTCTAAAATTATTATCTACGAATGTTGTTGATTTTTTTTAAAGAAAGGATTTCTTTTCTCAAAAGGTAAAAGCCTTTCAGTTTCTTTATCCCTCAAAAATATTTTTTTTTATTTTAATTGATTTATTTATTTAACTTCTTTGAACCAATTTTGAAAATTCCTTTGTGGATTTTAAACTCATTTGCTTTCTTTATAAAATTCTTTAGTGAGATTGTAATATCATCCTTTCATAAAATATAATGGGTTTCTTGTTTTTGAAATGTCATTAGCATAGGTTATGTACAAATGCTACTGTATGCTGAAGGTACTGTAAAATAAAATAAAGTACATCTTTATTCAAGTCGTCTCAAATGCATCCAGAAAGGTAAACTAAGCTATTATAAACAGTACTCTCGTTGTATCTATAATGCAAAATTTGTGTGGTTTCTTTTGTAAACATAAAAATCCCTTTTCTCTTTGTTAGACAAACCACTTTTTTGCTTTTATGTTATATTTTTATGTGTACCATTTATTTCTAAATACTACAAAGGAAATAAAATGGTTGTGTTTCCTTTGTTATGTAACAAATAATATTATTTCACCTACGATTCAGATAATTTTCAAAATATTCTTTTGCTCAAAGAATGTAGTTATTATATTTGAGGTTATGTGAGAAAATGTCCTTCTACCAATCTACAAACTGAAAGGTGATACCTGAAACTCTGAGAGGGTATTGGTTATTGCGATTGTCTGACAACCAGTGTATTTTCGACCATAAAAATTAGAATGGAAAAAAATATTTTTTACAAGATACTGGCTTACGCAGACATCATCGGCAGGCGGCAAAAAATCTGGGGCTGCACATTAGTGAAGGTAAAACAAAGTACATGGTGGCATCGAATGCGAGAAGAACAGTTGGTCAAACAATCAAGGTAGCGGAGCACGAATTTGAAGTGGTGCAATCCTTTAAATACCTTGGGTCAATTGTAGCGCCCGATAACAATATATAAGAAGAAATACGTGGGCGGCTGCTCAATTCCAACAGAGCCTACTACAGTCTGTCAAAACTCTTCAAATCCAGAAATCTCACCAGAACTTCAAAAACAGTACTCACGTATGGACCTGAGACTTGGGTGCTTAGCAAAAGACACTCCGACCTCTTAGTATTTGAGAGAACAGTCTAAGGAGAATTGTTGGCGATAGCGCAACGTAAAATTTTCATGAAATTTGTCAGACGGGAAATTGCGTCAAAATTTAAAAAAAAATATCATTTGAACACTTGCTTAACTGAAGACAGCTAGCAGTGTTTTGTAAAACTTCCAGGCGTGCTCAGATATATCTCACAACCCCACCCGGAAATGGACTAAAAATATATTTTTACGGCAATTTTTTTTGTCAAAATCTTAAATCTTAAAAAAAATTCCTGTTCTATGCAATTTTAATACTTGTTATTAAAAATTTCAAACTCCTCAGATACATATCAATGTTCTTAAAAAACACATTTACAAAATAACAGTTATATTAAATATTTACCAAGTATAATCTAATAATACTTAAATTTGTTTGCATTTACATAAAACAAACCCAAAGGCAAGTAAGTATTGATGAAAACTTTACTTGTTTCCAAAAACCAAAAGGCTTAAAACTTTGCTCAAAACAAAAAAAAAATTACAAGAGAACAAACGGAAGTCTTTTGATTAAAATGAAATAGCTATTGGTAATTCCAATACACATTTTTGCTGTCAACCAGCACAAAACTGACAAAAGCTTAGATAAATTGCCATGTTCACCCATCTGTTTACACTGAAAAACCCCCCAAATAAACAACAATAACAACAATTTCTATTCCCAATCAGCACCCCAAAAGAGTGTACAACAAAACATGTTACACACCCATACCGCCCAATCGCGACGTATAAATGACGACTGCCATATTATTAACTGAAAGGATGAAAATGATGATATGTGACTGTCACGAATCCTAAATACAACGAAATCGGAAGTCATTCGCATCCGTTTCATCATACACCATCATCGACGACAAAACGACGCGACGGACGCGAGGGTGGGATAATGGTGATGGTAACAACGACAACGAAAACGACGACTTTGGCATTTGCACAGATGATGTCAACTTCAATGCGACATCAAGGACGAAAAGCGACAAAGGCAATTAGCTTTAACGACACCATGAATCAATTATTTCCGTTTTGCTGTGGATTTAGTGGATCAAGTAAAATGGCGTGCCAAGAGTAGATCCTGCTTAGTTCTCCTACATAATCCCTACAGTGACAGATCTATGGGTAAGGGTACTATTTTATTGCTATATGAGAAAATAGAAATTTGTACTCAATATGTGATAGAGAAAGAAAGTTATACCCTCTAAGAAACTCAGCACATTATTATCAACCGCGGAGAGTCCTGTATGTTGGGGAGGACTTATGGCACTTCATTTCGTTCCAAATACGTGACGGGAATTGGATTGATAATTCTTCTTCATTTCACACTAGAATAGAGTGTAGTAGAGGGAAAATTTGTAGGATGTTAAGTTTTTGCTCTTCTGTGTTTCATTTTTTTTTTTGCTCTTTTTCTCTGGTTCCGTTGTGGAAGTAATGTTACTTTCTTTTTTTTTCATACAAACCACTGACAGATTTCTCATTTTTGAGCTCCTTCTTGAAGCTACTCTATATATACACGACTGAAGATGGTTGCTCCTTGATGAGGGGGAAGGATCTTTACAATTTATGTGAAGTGAATTACGTAATCCTTTTTTCCGTCAGTTTTGGATTTTACTATTAAATTTTGCTTTTTTGAAAAATCAACATCAGCTACACACCAGTAGAAAGCATCAGCTATTTGTTATGTGGTTGTTATATGGGGGAGATGTTGTTTGTGTGGCAGATGTTGGGGTAAATGTAAATATGTGTAACAGGTTAAGTGCATAAGTTGGTCTTATGTGGGGATTTTCTTTGGTACTGATTAAATTTATAAATGAATTTGACAGGAAGTTAAGTGGCTGATTTTTCAAAAGAAAATTTTTTTTTATAGAAATGAAAAGAGATCAAGATGGAAGAATTAGATTTATGAAAAGCTCTTTACATGGAAATACACTTTTTTAAACATGTACGCAACGCACTTCAGGTATGGAAATAGGTAACAAGAATTTTTAGAGGTGGATCACTGATTAATTTTTTTCACAGCTGGTATATTAAGCAGAGGGTCAGATTTGGGCCAAAACCCGAGCAATTAAATAGAGACCCAATCAGAAAATGGGCACCGTAGATATTCGGTCTCCCTTGCACTATAGTGCAGTACCCAGTTCCCTATACAGAAAATTCATTCATACATCAAATTCCCTTTGCAAGGATGTAGGATCCATACCTTTGTGTTGTAAGTGTTAATGATGGCCACATCGACAACAAGGAATATCTATTTCTATTTAAAGTAGAAATTAAAGGACTGTAAATAAAAAGACTGTAACTAAGACAAAATATATTTATCTCGAAATGCTATGGTCGAAAATATTTTCAAAAACCCATAGTAACGGTAGCTTTTATGAAACCGAATTTTTTGTTTTCCTTTTTCTCATAAACGGTTTTACGGTTTTTGCTATAAAATACATAGTAATATTGCATACCAAAATCTTCATAAAATTTTTTGGATTAAAAACAAAAAATATTTTTTTTTAGAAAACTCAATATGTATTTTGAAATATTTTTTTTTTTAAACTTGTCTTTTTTTTATAAAAATACTTTAAAAAAATTATAAACCTACCTATGAGAAATTATGGTTTGAAAAAAATACTCTAACAATTTTTGAAAAAAACTATACTCTAAAGATTTGTGAATTTTTTTGTATCAAAATTTTTTTTTTGAAGGCATCGGCAGTTTCAGTTTTAACTTCTTTGTTGCATTTTTTGTTTGTTCTTTAACAAAGAAACAAGTTTTTGTTATCAAATTGGGCATTTAATTTTTTGTGTGATCAATACATTCTGAGATATCGATGATCAAACATAAACAATTTATCAACAAGATATTGTTCATTATAATATAATAAAAAAAAAATTGAACAAAAATATTTCTATCTTTTAATAATTTTTTTGGATTTTCATTTTTCCATCTTTAGTACAAAGAAAATGTTTCTTGGCTAGATGGTCTTGCTAGAAATGTTTAAAAATTAAAAAAGACTGTTTACCCTTGTCATGATCTATGACGACGAATATGACAGAAAGATGAGTTGATACTTTTTTTTTAAATATGCCAAATAGTTTTTTATTTAAATTTTTTAACCTGAAAGAAAATTGTGTTATATATGAATTTAAACCAAAAAATCATTAAAAATCGATTAAATCGATAATAAAATGCAAAAATATGTTATACTTTAACTCTTTTCTTGTTGTTGTTGTTATAATACTTTCAGATTAAATAAATCTCTTTCAATATGAATTCAACGTTTATTTTATTTGTTAGGAGAAAATATTAAGGCTTTTCCTGAAACCTTATTATAAATTCACAAAAAAAAAATATCAATCATATAGAATGCAAAGAAAAATATCCTTAAATTTACATTTAAAAGAGTTACCAAATCGGTTTTTGTTCCTTATCTGTAAGGTCTTTAATAGAATAATGTCGTGAAATAACAAAAAAAAAAATTGTGATAAAAATATGATAAATAAAATAATATAACGACAAGTTGATTTTTTTTTCTCGTATTTTTTTTATATCCACCGTGTTTCCTGTGATTTAAGTTTGTAAAATATTTCGACATCAATATCTCCCTCTCTTCAGTTTACAAAAAATCATTCAAACGTAAAATTTTCGTTTTATATGCAATTTGAAGAACGGTTGTTGTTATATCGCGTATTTTATCTGCAAAAATTTATATATATCTCATATATTTGATTTATTTGTATTTATGTAGGTACCTTTGTTGAGGGAAATGATATTGGAAGGTGGATATATGTGAAGATAAGGCACCTTTTCCACTCCTAGTCGTTTATTGTTGTGTTTTCTCTACCAACCCAACATACTTGTGGGTTTTAACTTGATAAAGGAATCTGCAGAATTCAATTAAATATACCTTTACCTTTCGTTGATTGAATAAGAGGAATTTAATTGTTGTGGTTTTTCTGAGATAACATCTTGTATTTTTTAACTGGACTTTTGAAATAAAAATAGCTTTTCCAAACCCAATCAAATTGTCTGTTTCGATTTAGGAAAATTTAACTTTTTTAAGATTGAAAAATATCTTCACAAAAAAAAATATTCTTCATAAATCTCAGAAATCAATAGCTACCTACTAAAAGGAAAGAGAATAATTAATTATGTAATATTAAATCTGTGATGGCAAAAAAATCATAATTATAAAGGAAGATGAAATAAAATAAATTATTGCTATTGGCAATTTTTTGGTCCTTTTTATATTCCATTTGTAAATTTGTCACGACATCACTTAAAGATCAACTCCCTTTTAGTAAAGCGAACACATCTCAAGTAATTATTTCTTATACCTCTAATAATACATACCTATACCTAACCTATGATATATAATTATTTAATTAAATCAATGAACAACCAAATTACTCATTATAGGGATACAAAATTAATTGGAAGTATAATAAAAATGGTGCGCATTTTGAAGATAAAATAAATTCATTATAAATTATTTGGATTTTAATTCAATTTATTGTCATTATCTGATAAATGAGAAAGTAAGTAGACAAAAAGAGGGAAGAATCGAATCTATATTATGATGTAATGTATAGATTTGTCCCCCTTTTTTGTGGCACATTTTCACTCCACCTGAACGGTGAACGCAGCTGATCAGAGTAGAACCTGTACGAAGGGGGAGTAATTTGCAGTAATTTCAACCACTGGTCGCTCCTAGTTTTATGTAAAGTAACACTTTAAAAAGATTTTAGAGAATGGTTTGAAATGAAAAAAAGTGGTTTGAATTTTTGTAGAAATTATTTTTAGATGGACTTATTTAGTTTCATACTTCTATATTAAAGTATTTTGGAATAATCAAAACGAAAAATTCGCACCCATTTGAAAATTATTGTGTTTTCAAAAATTGTATACTCATTTTTGTTTTTCGAATGCTTAAAACCGCTTATGAGAAAATCGAAAACCAAAATTCTGGTTGCATGCCAGGTACTATTATTGACAGTTTTTTAATTAGCAAACCACACAAAGAAATCTTTTTAGCCGTTTTCGAGATGAATATTTTTTCTTTCAACACTGTTATATGACTGTTATTTTTATGATATGTATTTTCTCTAGTAAATTCACTAAGAAACCCAATTTACAAGTTTGAAGAAAATAATTTCAGAAGTGAAAAATATTCTATGAATTTTGAAAAAAAAAATATTTTGAAAACTGAATATTTTGAAACCAGATTGATATTTTTTTCTTTCTAAAAATACTATTGATTTTTTTTAAATTCGTGTATTTAGGGTACATCATATGACATGTTCTGCGAGTGCAGCAGTTTTGAAGTTATGGTGAGATTTCTGGATTTAAAGCGCTTTAACAGACTATAGTAGGCTTTGTTGGAATTGAGCAGCCGCCCGCGTGTTTCTTCATCTATATTATTATCGGCTGCTACTATTGACCCAAGGTATTTAAAGGATTGCACCACTTCAAATTCGTGCTCCCTTACCTTGATTGTTTGACCAACTGTTCCTCACGCATTCGATGCCACCATGTACTTTGTTTTACCTTCACTAATGTTCAGTCCTAGATTTTGTGCAGCCTGCTCGATCTGGATGAAAGAATCGTGTACAGCTTGCTCGGTCCTTCCGATTATGCCAATGTCGCCATCTTGCTGAACCTGTTGACGATGGTCCCTCTTGTTGCCGTCCCAGAGTCACGGCAATGCTTTCGAAAATATAATTTAAATCTATTTTTCTGGTAATTTTTTAGTTTTTAAAATATTCACAAAAACTACAAAAAGGATCTTCAAGCCCGCTTCCGCTTTCACCATACGGTAGTGTAAGGACTAAGGGGGTCATAACTATACCTTCTTAAAACTGACTATAAGTTCATTAGTTTGTTTTCCTTCGTTCGGGAACGAATAGTTGAATATTTTAAAATTTCAACCTGGGAAATCAAAACTGGTTGTATGTTGGAGTAGATAATATGTCAAAATAAATAAACAAGAATTCATAAAGTTTCTATTACACAAATGTGCAAATTAATAAATAAAAAAAAAAACAAAAACCTCAAAATGAACTTTAATTAATGACATTCTTTGCCACAGAAGAAAATAAGTATCATACAAATTTTCATATACTGTTCCATCAGGGACCAACAAAATAATGACTTTTGCTAGACTTTTTTATACCTTTCAAACAACACTCTAGTGATTACTTAGTAATGTTGTCCACCAACAACAACAACAAAAAAAAAGGATATACCAACCCGAAATAATTCTACATGAATGATATGATGGGAATGATATGGTGAGAAAACTTTTCCAATTTCCTTGAGTTCCTCCATAAAAAACGTTTATGAAAAGAAAATTCACATAGTTTTTTTTTTCTTTTGAACTAAACAATCGTTGTAATGGGAATAAGTTTAATAAAATTGTACGGAATTGTTTTCTATATGAAGATAATTATTATATATGTAGGACGTAAGTACCGAACCCAATAGCTTTTTCTTTGTCAACTTGCAGGATTTTTATTTTATTTTATTGTCTGCATTTTTTCAAATGATTTTTTTTGTCTTCCCCATCAGTTAGAGTATGACTTTTATTTTTGAAAGGATTCAAGAGTTGGTTTTATGATTGGATTGTCTAGTGGTATATAATATTATATTAAAAATAAAAGAGAAGAAAGGAATAAAAAGTTGGAGATGACAACCAAAAGGATTATTTTTTTTTATTTTAAGTGTTTATATGAAAATAGAAAAATCCTTAGTCAATTGAAAAGCATCATTCCTCAGAAAAGATTGATGTAGAGTTTTTGAGTTCTGACAGATTATTTTAATCCTTTCTGCAACAAGGATTTAATATCTTACGAGTTGAAAACACATTTTTTCTATTTTAAGATAAAAGATAATGAACAAAAGTGTTCTAACAATATGAAATATGAAAATAGCGACATTATTGCTTTAAAGGGTGCTTTTCAAAGTATAGAACTTTAAAATGGAATAAAACAAAGAAGAATTTTCAAAATTGAAATGCAATTGACTTTATTCGAAAGATAATTTTTTGGCATAATAATTTTAACATGATTTCTGGTATATATCCGTCAAGGCTGCCTCGGACGTAATTTAATCTGGAGCTCCAATTTTCGATCACTTTTTCTAACACTGGTGATCGTATATTGGCCGTGGTCCAGTTCCAGTTGACAATCGGGCTTATCGGCGGCGTAGAATAATGACTTGGCATAAATCGTACTATCTTAAAGGCCAATTCATGGGCCCGAAAGTGAAACTATGTGGTTATCAAAAGTTTCCTTCAATAAATCAATTCAGGCACCAACTGTGTGGCATGATGCGCCGCGCCGTCTTGTTGAAACCACAGCTCCTTCCATGGAGGAACGAAAAAGTCACTAATCATTACTCTTTAGCATTGTATTTAAAAAAGAACGGATTAATTATTCCGCCAACCCATAAAACACACCAATCAAAATCGGGACCAACGGCCATCTTGTTTTGGGTCCATTCTTCACAATTTGGAATTATAAACCAAACTAAACACAATCACTTAACAGCTTAAAGTTCTATACCTGTAAAAAAAAACACACTTTAAGTTCTTTGAAACGTTCAAAAAAATTCAAAGCAAATCATATTTACGTGATTTCGACTACAATTCTCCCACTCCACTGCTTAACCCTAAGGCTACCTAAGGCGTTAACTCACATTTTGGGGACACTGTCCAACTAATGATATTCACAGTTGCAAAGCAATCGCCTTTAAATTTAAATAAAAGTGAAAACATTTTCAAAACTCCAAGTTAACTTGATTCTTGTAAAACGAAGTATCTTTGCTTCCAATTATTGACCAAACATAATCTTTCTACTTTCTTCAACATTTTCAATTTGTAATTCACACCGTTCTTTTTTTTCCAAAACACAATTTAGCCTTCAGGAAAAAGGATATTCGCTATCTACAAGAATCCAACAAAACAATAAAAAAAATAAATTCAAAATTTTCCCTCAACAAGATAATCCAATGAAAAGAACTTCCTTTTCTCACAAAAGAATTCCACAAAACAAAGTGAATAAACCAAACCAAAAATATTTTACAAATTCCTTGGCGCAGATTTTTTTTCTTTGGAATTTTCCTGATATCCTATTCCGGGCTATAATCATCAACATTATCCATGTTATTATTACATTTTTGCAAAATTTATTCCTGGCTTGCTGGTTTTTCGCTATGCACCAATACCTACTTCGCCCATAAGCAGGACACGAAAGGACGCAGAGTCGATTTTCAATTTGGTAAATCACAATAGACGCTCCGACCGAGAAAGTATCCTTTTCCAGGGCACAGGGACACAACGTAGTAACAAACAAAAATATAAAAAAAAAATTGAAATTTCCTGTAAAACTGCATTAGCAACCACCACAAGTATCCTGTTCTCAATTCAATGGCTCCTGCTGCTATTGCTACACTACTATCAAAGCTCTACCAGCTGGCAACTGACCAGAAATGAAACTTATCCATAGTTTTTCAATTTTCCAGTCACGGAATTCAAATGCAAAATTTGGAATGATTTTTCCTGATGCCTTATAATATTGGGTGTAGATATACCCTAACATCATTTAACTGCAGCATGTTTCACTGTTGTTGAGTCCTTTGTATAGGACGAGAATTGAAAACACTTCATCGTTGGTTTACTTTGATGCTATGGGTGTTGTGTGTAAAAAAGGTACATTCCAAATAGCTGAACAACAATTTCAATTCTCTGCACCATCATCATCGAGACAATGGTAACCAATATTTGTGTTGTGTTGTGTTGTGAGCTGGGTGTCCTTTGGAGTTATCCTTGTTGCGTTTTTGGTAAATAACAAATAATGTTGGCAAATAGAAATTTGCATCATTTACATTGCTTTTCTTCTTCGTTCTTCGAATTGAGCTTCTTTTCTCTTCTTTCTTTTCATTTTTTTTTGTTTGTTTATTTTATCTTGACATTTTCTATAGTAGAGAAATTGAGGTTTTTTTTTCTTAACATTGCACAAGGATCTTTTTAACATTTTAGTATTTTTTATTTTTTATGTTTATCCTTTGTGAATAATAATGAGATGCAGGGTAATATGCACTGGCTATATTGTGGATGAAAAATGCTTTGCCGTTGAGGTAGGAATCGTCTGAATTGTCACAATTATTTATTTGCATTAGGTTAGTGTTGTTGTTAAAAGGAAATGAGGTTGAGGTTGAATATACCTACAAGGAAACTGGACATAGACCAAAGAAAAGCATATGAATGTGTCAACAAGAAGAATATGGATGACAGTATTTTGGCACAACATGGGTTTTCAAAAAAATTGAAATAAAAGCCAAAATACACCATAGACAATAATTCACTTTTTGAATTTTCATTGTTGCCACTTTACGGAAAATATATTTTTTTCCAATTTGGACAAAATTGCGAATTATTTTCAAAAAATCCGTTCCCTAGAGGTTTGGGCTATTTTGCAGATACAAAACAAAAAGGATTCGTTCTTGGCACTTAGAAGTCCGTAGGCCGTAGAAGAATTATGTTTTTTAAAAAAAGTCTACACAAGGCCTGTATAATATGAATATTTTTTTTTGTATAAATAAGCGCGCACTCAAGGGGATTTTACGTACCCTTTATATGTCAGATACACAGTGCAAGCTTTAGGGAATTAGAAGGAGATTTGAAAGGAGATGTCGGTGAGCATTAATCTTGAATTTCGTCACATCACAATGAGAGGGAAGGACAGAGCGTGGAAGGGTATAACACATTCATCGCGTAGTACGGCTAAAGAAAGAATCCCTGTACTTGACAGTACGACCGAAATTGGGTTCAAGAGTAAACTGATGAGCATCCCTGGAAGCGCGAGTATTACGGTTGAACACAATGCTTTCTAAGTCAGAATTTAATGAACATACTTGTCATATTTAGCCGTTTAAATTCCACGTCCGAAGATGTGAATCTGGAAACAAATATGAAAAGCGAAGGGTACTATAGTCAGCGAAACAATTTAATGGATTAGTAGTTGCAGAAAGGAGATCATTAATGAAAATGAGAAAGAGTGTCGGAGACAAAACAGAACCCTGTGGCACACCAGCATTTATGTTGTGGGTTTCAGACTTGAATCCGTCTAATACTACTTGTATAGAGCGATTCGAAAGAAAGTTAATAGATAATCCAACGAAGAAGGGTTTCATCGATATCAAAAGCACGCATTTTTGATAAAAGAAAAGAAATTTTCAAGCTTTCACAATTCTAGGCCATACCCAATATTTTTTAAGATTTACTTTTTCTAAAAAACTTAAGTTCTTCTTGGTACCTGGAAGATAAACGTGCATCCCCGAAAAGTCATATGATATGTCAAAAGACAGGTCTTGACTAGTTTATAGCTTAGCGGTATTTTTGAGCAACGAAGTATTCAATCTACTTCCAACGCACAAACAATGAGCTAATGAGGCCATTTTTCATTTTTTTTTTGTCAAATTAATTTCTGATCGATTTTTATTCTTGGAAATTTTTGATGAAGTTTTTTCAAACTTTTTTTTTCTCAAAGAATTTAGTTTTGACATAAATTTTTTGTGGACGAAAATCCACAGCCAATTTTCTCAAGGGAATTAAAAAAAAATCTCAATATTATGGACAAAACTAAATTATATGCTGATTCAAAATTAACTCTTCTTACCTAATGTTAGACAATAGATCCCAAGGAAAAGCGCCCAATTTTTGTTATTATTTTGAAAACATTTGCTTTTCAAAACTTGAATAAATGAGTTTAATTTTGACAATATGGCAGTTTGAAAAATCTGCCAATATAATCGTACACAAATCGCGGGTTTTTTGTGTGATAATCAAATTTTAAAAATATTTAGTGTCAGGGAATTTAATTTTAATTACACTTTGGAGATATGACCAAAGTTTAAAAAAAATATGAACATTGCCAAAAATTCAAAAATTTCATTGCCACCAAATTAGTAATTGGAAATATCGCCCAAATATTTTCAATGTGATTTTGTTTGTTTGTAAAATTTTGTTGCTAGTTTCTAAATTTTGGGCGATATTTTCAAACTATTTTTCTGTTTTGTCTGTTTACTATATAATATTGGTTAACATCAAGCAATTTGAAATTAAGACATGTTATTGTTTTTATTTTTCTACTATATGCTTTTTTCCAACATTTTCAAAAAAAAAAAAATATTTGAATTTTTCAAAATAAAAATTCCAAAAATAACTTTTCGAAAAATAACCATAATGTTTCATAAAGTGGTGATATTAGTGCATACCAATTTTTTTTTTTCAAAATTATTTTGAGAATTAGTCCAGTAAGTGAAGTTCGGGATATTAGCACCTCATTTTTAGAATAGTTACAAAAATCAGACTTTTTTTCTTTTAGGCCAGAAAACAGATCTTTGGTGCCTTGATGAAAGCACAATTTTTACCTGTGCCGTGAGTCAAAAAATAAAAAAAATGATTGGAAAAACATACAAAAAAAAGTTTTCAAATCCAACTTTTGAAATTTCAAAAAGCAATCCTTTTTGCATTTACTTCACCTAATAAGTATCAAATGCAAAGTTACTTTAAAATAAAACCAAAAGCCTCAAAATTACCTGTGTTAATGAAAATAATTTTTTTTTTCTTCAAATTTTTATTATGAGTTAAAAAACAAATTGAAACAAATGTTTGTCGTCTTTTAAAATCATGATAAAAACACACAGATTGTACTAAAATAAAATGTTGTTGTTCCTCCATAACCATAAACGAATATCCTACAACATTAAATTTAATTCAAATTAACCATCAGTATTATTATTTTTAAGGATACCTTTTCCTCAGTCTTCTACACAGCTGTCGTAAAAGTGTGTTCGTAATAAAAAAGTAAGATAATTTTTCTTAAAGATGACAGATATAGAAAAAAAAAAAACAAAAAAATAACTAGGCAGTAAATTATATCCTTTTTTTTGTGAGATAAACTTCAAGGAGGTATTTTCGCACAAAGAACAAAAATCCTTTAGATGAGAATAAAGCTTAATAATACACTTTTTGTTAGCCAAATTGTAACATATTGTTCTAACGAAGTGTTCCGCCACTGCCGCCACGCCAGGCAACGCTGTTATTTGGTTAAGAGATAGCATATAACCTGCTGGCTTTTGTTTCAAAAGTTATTTTTATAGGATGAGTTAGTATTAGATAAAAGGATATTACATTATCTTTATTTTAGATTGGTAGTTACAACAGAACTTGAGACTCTTTTTTTTTTTTTGTTTGGTAAATAATAATTTTTGGTTAAAAGAAAGGATAATGATGCCAGCAAAATACAAATCATGTTTTATTGTTTAAGAGTGAAAGGATAATAAATAACACATTTTTTTCCCGTTTGCAAACAAAAAAATAAAACGGGAAATGAAAGTTAATTAGCGGAATAAAGGCAAGGATAATTATAATGTTTCACCCGCATGTGATTAACAATGCTTTCAGAAGTGAGTTAGCAGAAATTATAATGTTGTAATTAAGTTGAAGGCTATATTTATTTTTTTTTTAATTTTTTGTTTGAATTGAAAAAGAACATCATGGTTAAAATCAAATTCAATACACAAAGAACCCGTATTTTAATTTTTTTCGTACTCGTACCTTGTATTTCTGAGAAGAAAAATTAATTAAAAAGTTTTTCAGGTGAAAAAGTCATTTATCAAACTAGATTTGAATTTTTATATGAAATTAATATTTTAATAATAAAACAAAAATATGTGAAAGGAATCTTTTATCAGAAATGTAGAATTACATCTGGAATTGAATTCTTAGGAAAAAAAAATTAAGTTATTTGAGATAATGAGTTCATTTAAAAATGGCAGATTGGTAAACTGGAGTCAAAGAGGTATCATAAGTTCTTGAGGTTGTGAAAAATTCATAAAAAATTATTTGATTTGAATTTGCACAATTGACGATTGGGAAGAAATTGTTTGGTATCTCACTGAACATTTTGACCACTTTTTCATGGAATTGCCTCAAAGCTTATTAAAGTGATGTAAGATCACCAAACAAAAATGAGGCCTAGTGTACAACCGTCATAATTGTGTGGTTCGACTTTACACAGAGTGTCTCAGTAAACCGGACCCCGGTTGTCAAGCCGATGATGATGAAAGGAAGATAAAGCATGTTCAGAGTTTAGTCTGTCTTCTAAGTGTTCTTTTACTCGTTCTAGGAGGATTCTTTCTATTAATTTGGTTACAGCAGGAAGCACGCAAAAGCCTCTCCAGTTTTCGGACTGTTGAAGATCTCTTTTCCTTACAAGATCCTTTCTGCCGTATTGTGTGAACGTCTGAAGCCTTTCGTCAACAACCTGATAAGTCAATATCAGTGTGGACTTTAGACCAGGAAAGTCCACCATCGACCAAATATTCACACTACGGCAGATCTTGGAAAAAACCCAGGAACTTCAAATCGATACCCACCACCTCTTTATCGATTTCAAGGCCGCGTATGACAGCATTTAAAGGGAAGAACTATACAGAGCAATGTCTAGTTTTGACATCCCTGCCAAACTTGTCCGTTTGTGCAGAATGACGATGGAGAATGCACGCTGCTCCATCAAGGTCGGACAAGATCTCACCCACGCATTTGATTTCAAAAAAGGTTTTAGACAAGGCGATGCACTGTCATGCGACTTCTTCAACATCGTTCTGGAAAGAATTGTGCAAAACTCACTCGTCAACACCAGAGGCACAATCTTCCAAAGGTCCGTCCAATTACTCGGATACGCCGATGATATTGACATAATTGGAAGATCATCCCAGTTCTTATTTATGGTGCTGAGGCTTGGGCCTTGTCAAGGCAGGATGAGAACGTCTTAGGATGCTTCGAGAGGAAAATTCTCCGGGTGATTTTTGGTCCCGTCTGCATAGATGGTGAGTGGAGGAGAAGATACAACCATGAACTGTACGGGCTGTACAGCGACACTGGCCTGGTCAAACGAATCAAAGTCCAACGACTTAGATGGCTGGGTCATGTAAAGCGAATGGACATCAACGCTCCGGCCCGGAGAGTCTTCGAATCCAATCCCGAGGGACGGCGCAGTAGATGATGACCGCGACTCAGGTGGCGCACGCAAGTGGGAGAGGACCTCAACCAACTTGGCGTGCGAAACTGGAGGCAGCTAGCTAGGGACCGTGCTGGCTGGAGACGCATGTTGGTTGAGGCCCATGTCCGTCCCGGACTGTAGCGCCACCTTAAGTAAGTAAAGTAAGTTCCTAGGGAGCAGACAATTATTCCTTTATTCCACTCTTCAGGGAAAGTTCTCAGTTTTTTAGACTCTCCATGAGAGGGAGCAGTAAATCACTTCATGTTTTTGTCGCTGGCTGTAAGAGCTCTGCGGAAATACTGTCAAGTCCAGTGCTTTGATTGCAGGTAAAGTTTCTTCTCCGCTGGTAATCGGAAAATTGTCAGATTGGTTGAAACGTGTTCCTTCCAAAACTAGCAGAAATCTTTCTGTGAGAGGTCATGCCAGTACCATTTTCATTTGGGACCATAATAACTGGGACACCCTGTATATGAACTTCATATAATGATCACCGCTTTTGAAAAATGTTATATCATTTATTGATTAACTTTAATCCATCAGCATTATACAGATAATTTTTTTTTTAATCAGCACGAATTTTGCAATGATTGATTAAAAAACGAAAAAAGCTAATAAATATTCACAATTAAAATTAAAATGGTTTACGGCTGTGCTTAACTCAAATTACTTATCACCTTTATCTGATATCCATCGAGTACACAAAATTGCTTTAATTTTAAATTTAAATAGATAGGTTGCTGTGGTGTTTATTTTTTTTATTTTTATTTTCGTCAAATTCACAAAGGATAAATCATTCTCAAAGAAACATACATCCATATACACATCCTGTCAGTGTCAGAATGAAATTTTAACGAAGGCACAGGTACATTATAGGTAGAGCTACATATACTCGTAACTACTCTACCTCAACAAAGCACTGCTTAAAGCAAGATAATAGACATTTTCGACTCTCACATGTCTTGTAGAATATATCCTCTTGTGTGAATTATACAATAAGGATTTTCACCGAAGAAGAAGAAGAGTCTCCTTGGGCTCGAATTAATATGAAATTCACACTTTCTATCTTCTACATTCTACATCAAATATAAATACGCATACATGCACACGCGTCATAGCGGTATAGTATAGGTTGTAGCTTTTCATGTGTTACTTATGTCGGTACAAGAAATTTAATAGATATATGTACATATATGCTACATTGGTAATATCCCAGCGCGCGAATAAGGAGGTTAATTCGATTATCCTGGCGGCATGCATGTGAAGTACATATTTTGATTGTCTTAATTTTTTTTTGTCTTCTTCTTCTTCTTGTTCTTCTTCTTTTTGCCATTATGATTAAGCCATTATGACAATAATTTAATTTGCGTATTATGGCAACGTGTACAAAAGAACATCCATTTTGTATATATGCCTTCCATCACACAGTCATTTTTGGGAAAAATAAGGACGAGACACTAAGGAATATCCATATATGTACCTACACAGATCCTCTCTGGCTCTTATAGCTGACAGTTGATGAATTGTATGGAATAAAATGTTGCTGGATTTTGGTTAACGTGGTTTGTCATATATTTAAGAAGTAAAGGAGAGTACTTAAGTTAATGTTTATGGGGAAAAAAATGTTTAATGGGTTAAAGCCTGATTTAAAACTGGCAATTTTGATTTTTTTGGTTAAACCCCAAAGGAAGAGTAGGGGAACACCGAGTTTCAGGACTGTAAAAAAACTAAGTGATTAATACAAAATGATATTTCAGGGAGCTTTGAATTTTACCAAATATCCTTATACGTCATCTTTGTGTTAATCAAAAATAGTTCAGTGATAGTAGAAATAAAAATAAAAAAAAAATCCAGAAAAATCGAACGATAGCTGGATTTCAGTGTTCCGATGAAACCAAACGCAAACGATGAACGCAAATTTTTCGCAAGGTATAAAAATAATTTTTTTTATCGATACGCAATGTTTTTTTTGCGCAAAAAAATCCCTTGCGCTTTCTTAAACTGCATATTATACTAGTTGGCAGTTTTTTGTTTCGCAAAATTTTATTTGGCTACTCGCTTTTGGTACGTTTCTATATCTTCGTATTTTTATTTTTTATTTCGCAATAATAAAATTCGAAACAATAAAATCTAATTTATTTAAATAGCGAATTAAAATATTGCAAAATAATAAAATGCTATAAAATAATTTGCGAAATAAATTGCAAAATATTGAAATGCTAGATAAAAATCGCGATGTGAAATTAGCAAAATAAATATTTTGCGAAACCATATAATAGACAGGGATACAAATAAAAGATTATGATTAACTAATGTTGGCATTTTATTTGATGCGAAATGGTTAAATTGCGAAATAATATTTGCGAAATGAAAAACAGCCAAAGAAAATTCGCGAAATGGGTGTTCTTCCTAAATTAAAAATATAATTATTAAAAAAATCGTTAAAATCCTAAAATATTTTTATTTTCATGTTTACGAAATTATAAAAAAAGCATTATCTTATCTTCAAAACAAAATTTTGTAAATTTATTTTATGCTAGAATTCAGTGATAGGATATCGCTATCTCTAAACCAAGAATTGATACAAAAATGTGGGTATGGTAGATATGTTTCGTCAAAATGGGATATTTCATCGTTTTACATTTCGCAATTTTGCATCTTGTCATTTCGCATTTCACTTTTGCAAACTAAGTAAAAATATTTTAAGTAATCCACAGAAGAACAGTGAGCTGTTCCACGGCTGAAAAAAATATTAAATCTGAATATTGCTTAAGAATGATCAAACGATCAAAATAATAAAAACGGAAAAACGATATATGCATCAGCAAAATAATAAAATGGCGCTGTAGTGTTTTACGAAATAATTAAAGGGTTAACGTACGCCGGGAGCAAGCGTACTCCCAAAATTTGCTCTACACTTGTATCTCTTACTTAATAGTTTAAATATTAGATAACAACAATATTTAACGAAAAAGCGAAATATTAAACCAAAAAAAGTAAGCGTAATGATTAAAAAACTTATTTAATATTAAAGATTTAAAAGATTTCGCAGTGGAAGAACAACATTTTATTGAGAATTTCATTGAAATTTAATAACTGCACTAAAAACACATTATCAAACATATCCTTTGTTTTACCAATTCAAGGAATTTGAAAACTCTTAAAAAGGATATGCTTGAATATAGTCTTCACACTTCATTACGAACTATATACGAAATAGAAGTTGGCAGCCAATAAACCAGTGAATCTTATTCAAGCAGAAATAGAAACCTGTTCTCTTTCGTTACACATCCATGGACCTTAACTATCATGCTGTGCTCACATACGTAGGTGCAGTTATACACAACAGTCAATCACCGGAACTTCAAATTTCGTCGTCAGCATTGACATTTCCTGTTAAAAGTAATTCAACAAAACAATAGAATCATTTCATAGTGGCATATCCTGTTTTGAAAGCAAAGAGACTTCTATGCATAAAGAGTGTGTGAGACAGAGAGAGGGAGAAATATAATTTCAAAAGGAGTATTTGTTGGTAGGTGGATAGCAGTGCGTTTGAAACTATTTCAATTCAATTGCTCTAGGAATGTCTGTATATCGATAGGTATATGCGTCCCTGATGACACAACGTAAAATCGAATATTATCGAAGCAAAAAGTTGTGAAATTGCAATCATGACGATGACGATGACGATGATGACGATGATTTCAATTTGGTTATGTCCCATTGCATTCACTCCTCGAGTGGCCACAGCCACATCAGAGCCACAGGACGTTGCCAATAAAAGGAGTGACAACCGCACAATCATATAGCCCCCAATAGACTTCAACTACAGTATCCTGCTGGATGGTCTTTGCAAAATCATATTTTTTTTTTTTATGCGAAAAATCGTTATATTTGCGGAGTCCATGATGATGATGGTTGGAAAAATAAACTGAAGAATATTATTTCTGTTGCAATTGCAATGACACCACCAGACGACAGAAGTTTTCTCTCAGTTCGAATCGAAAGGAAAATGATTCCGATGGAGGAGTAAAATTGTGATTGAAGTAAGCGTTTGATAAGTTCTTTCATTTTTTAGTGAATATACATAATACAGTGCTACGAGCAGAAACATAATGATATTGGATTTGAAATAATATAAAATTATTGACTTCGAATTTTAAGTAAGAATATAAGATAAATGCATTTTTTAAAAATTTAAAGTTAGCTCTGTTTCTTTTTAAGTATATAATACTTAAGAAATTTGAAATCCAAAGCGGGGTAAGGCAGGGCTGTATACTTTCACCAATATTGTTTCTGTTGGTTATTAGTGAATTTCTGCACGCAGCTTTGTCAAATTGGAATGGTGGAATGCAGTTTTTTTATATTTAGCGCGCACTCAAAATGTCACCCTTTAAATGTCACAGACACAGTATGGGCTTAAGGTAAGTAGGAGGGGATTTGAAAGGAGATTTCGGTGAACATTAGTCTTGAATTTCAGCACATCACAATGAGAGGGAAAGACAGAGCATGATAGAGTATTCCATTACTTAACTGTACGACCGAAATTGGGTTGAAGAGTAAACTCATGAGCATTCCTGGAAGCGCAAGTATTACGGTTGAATTTTTTAAGGGGAGGAATGCATTAGAGCACTTACCGTAAAAGTAACGATAAAAGAGTGAGAAAAAGGAAACGTTACGCCGGTGTTCGAGTGACGTAAAAGTATCGATGATGTTCCTGTCTCCGATCATTTTGAAGGCTCGTCTTTATATACTACTGTCCAAGAGGCTTAAGTAAGTTGCTGGAGCACCAGCCCAGAGATGGGAGTTATACTCAAGGCAGCATTGAGTTTTCGAAGCATTAAATTCTACGCGATTTTTTATTCCCCATTGAATAATGCTGTCTAAGTCAGAATTTAATGTACTTATCATATTTAGCCGTTTCAGTTCCACGACCAAAGAGCAGTGATGTGCATCTGGAAACAAATAGAGTGTTATTGTCAGCAAAACAATTTAATAAATCAGTAGTTGCAGACAGGAGATCATTAATGAAAATGAGAAAGAGGGTCGGAGACAAAACGGAGCCCTGTGGCACACCAGAATTTATGTTGTGGGTTTCAGACTTGAATCCGTCTAGTACTACTTGTATAGAGCGATTTGAGAGAAAGTTAATAATCCAACGAAGAAGGGTTTCATCGATACCAAAAGCACGTATTTTCGCTAAAAGAGCAGGATGCCAAACTTGATCAAATGCTTTAGAAATATCAAGTGCACTTTGCAATCATACCCCAAACACCTTGACAACGCTGAAGACGTATGCTTCCCTTCTCATAGGACCAAAAATGATATCAAGGGTAGAGAGAGAAGATAATTTTCTGGTCAAATCGTGTCTCCAATCATGGACTTCATGCGAGAACAGGGTAGGAAACCATTGACTCTATCATACGAAGTGGCAGTGGATTGGTCATACGCTTCGAAAGGGTATTGAGTGCATTCCAAGTTAAGCGATGCAATGGAAACATTTCACTCAGATAGACCGAAGGGCAGGCCGACATTGAAGGACTTGGCAAAGAACTGAACACAAATCACTTAACAGTTGCTTAAATGGCCGCCAATTAAAAAAGTGTTGCCAGCTTAAAGTTATATGCCTCTGAAAAAACACCCTTAATATACATAACTTACGTGTTCCATTGGTACACAAAGGTTGCATACAATAATTATGTGTTGAGGGAGGGATAATTAACCTAGTCTAGCTCACAAGTGCTTATAACTTTTTTTTTTACAAACAAAACCACTACCAGACTTCTGAATGATCCATGTTAAAATTGAAATTAAAAGAAAATTCCACGCAATTTGTCTATAAACACGCACAAATTCAGGTGAGAATAATTACTCCTTAATGACCTTTTATGCAAATATATGCTTTGTCTCGTGTGCACAAACGGTTAAATGCCATAGCTGACTTGAATTCCCAAAGAGAATCTATAGATATACAGAATGTATAACAAAGCACACGAACATAACTTACACCAAAGTTGATAAGGTAAATCTCTTAGAACTTAAGAGTAAACTCATCATAATGTTTTAATCTTCACTTCTACATAAGTATATACGCGACTTTTGAAGAAAGGAAAATAATGCACACGTTGGAGAAATCATCACCGAAATCCCAAAATCCCATGGCTGCCTTAATGTTCTTCCAGAGCGCGCTCTCTATGTCTATGGTATAATAGTTTCAGGATGCTTAACTCGAACATTCGCATAACTGATATCTTTGATATAACTTGGCAGTAACATTTTAACGTGAACAACAACAAACTCTCACTACCTCTTTCTATTTTTATCCAAAACCCAAACCAAAAAAAAAAATGTGACTTTTAAGGATTACTGACTGAGTGTCCTCGTGAAAGTCTGAACAGAAGGGAAGATTTTACAGCACACAGCTAGCTTATCCTCGTTAACCTCGTTCACCAGTAAAAGATACAAAAAAAAGTTATACATATATATATGTATATGTATAATGTTTTACAAAAACGAAGTTTTCTAAGGAAATTACTTTGGTACTTAGGTTGGATTGGGCGGGATAGGAAATGATGTTAATGATAAAAACCACATTTAATGGAACTTTTGAATAATGCAATCTTGCGGCTTTATGCGGCATTTGTATGTGTGTAGGTATGTATGTTGGTGAATATAATACGGGAAATGTTATCTTGAGGTTTTGAGACTGAGGTAGAATATTTTTTAAGATTATACTTTTGTCCATAGAATTACGACTGATGACGACGGCGCCAACAATAAATGATAATTTACAATTTTCAGAAGTGAGGTTAGGTTGCGAGTAATTTTTTAGTTTTTATTTTTTTTTTAAATTAATTTCTATAGATGATAATCAGAGTGCCAAGATGGAAAGTAATCTTGAACTTATTCCATTCATTGCCTGTGTTCGTTAAGTTTTGATAAAAATTCGTGTAAAACGTTTTAGTTTTGGAAATGACTTAAAGTGATAACTCCATTATTTTTTTCAGTGTCTTCAGTTCTATACTGTAAATTCGTGTTTGAATATTATTAACAATTTGGCTTCCGATTAATATTAAATATTAAAGGCAGTTATTCATACCTGGAGCGCTTATGGAAGCATTTCTGAATGTAAGTTAAATGGTTATTGGATTAAATGCTGATATAAAGGAATTCTTAGTACGCTCCGTAAATTCCAGTATGCTCCGATATTAAAGGAGCACTGAGCAGTAAGTATTTGCTCCTATAGCTCAATCGTAATTGAAGAAAAGTCTGCTTTCCACACATTGACTGTAGAATTTTCTCCAATATAAAAGAATAAGGGTTTGCTCCAATATGTTAATAATTATTTGAGTAAAAATTGAGGAATTCCTGCTCCTATATTAAAGAAGAAGAAGATTTTTGGGCCAATTAGTTTTGAGCAAGAAACTCATTCTTCAGGTTTTTATTGGAGTATTTGCTCCTATAATGAAAAAAACCAGCATGTTTTTCTCCTAGAACCCAGTTTTTATTGGAGTAATCGGTAATATACCTTATTAGATTAAAGATATTAATTTTGGTATTTGCTCCAATTTTAAAGAAGCAGCTAGAGTTATTTTAAAAACCACATTATTGGAGTACTGATCTTTCCAATATTTACTGTAGTACTTTTGTCTTAATTTTATAGACTATTTGATTGAATATGTTAATTGAAAGAAATTTTGACACTATATTGAATAAGTGCAGCATCAGTTCCAATAATAAAGAAGCAGGGAGTATTTGTCCAATAAGTGAGTCATTACTGGAGTGTTTGCTCCAATAACAAAGAAGCAGGAGAGTTTTTAAAAACATACAAAAATTAATCAGTGGGAAATAATTGTTTGATTTTTCAAACTACTCCTTAGAAGATGTCTTTAATTGAGTCCAATAAGTTCATAAAGGAATTTAAAAATATCTCCTTTCAAACTCTTTAAACAAAGGAGTAAATTTGTTATTTGGACATATTATATATCTTGATCATACAACTATAAATTACTCTCTATAATATATTTTCACTACATTTTCAATGCATAAATAAATAAACTTTGGGTAAATTTTCCAATTTCCAATCCTCCAAAAAAGCTGATATTCTATATGGCTTCTAACTTTTTTTTTTATGATTATAAAAACAAATTAAACCGAAATATTCTCAAAAAAAAATAAAGTAACAATTTCTTGACAGTTAGCTATTTTCTGTTGCTCAACCAAAAATGTCACATTGTGTATATATCTATTTTTGTGACCCTTGTCAGAACATTTCAGCTAGTTATTAACAAGCCCCCATTACATACAATAAACCTTCTTCAAAGCTTGACATCTATCACACCCACCACACCGCAACAGATGTGTTTTTGTTGTCCTGCATAAATTATATCCACCTTCAGCATCGACTTATCCCAATTTTGTTTGGCCACAAAAAAAAAATACATTTTTTTCTTCTCTAGCCACAAAAAAAAAAAAATGCAAAAAAATAAAGAATTTCGTCCTGTGATGTCAAGGCTCAAGCTAATGAAAACCATTCCTCTCTAATTACCATGTTTATATGAGTATCGTTATTAAGGGAAGAGAGTTCTGACATCCCCCCCAAGAAAGGAGGGTATGATGAAAAAAAAAACAAAACAAATGTGGGACGAAGGACACACAATATTTTAGCCGTAGGATATTCACAACCCTTTTACTTTTACTTCATCCGGTTTAGCTGTGCCCCAACACAGGATAGAGAGAGGACTCTGTACTTGACTAAGGTCAATATTATCCTTTGGGTTTTTTTTTTTACTTGTTCCTTCTTTATGTTTGTTGTATATCCTTCCGTCTTAAGTTGCTACGTTATTACCTACTAACAAAACAGGAAAGAACCAGTGTCATCCTTGTAACAAGGATAAAAGAAAGTAGAAAAAAAAAACAGAGACATACTTACACACAATGCGATAAAGATAAATTTTCATTTTGTATCAAGCAAAGTATCTATAAGAAGAAAAATATATAAGATTTGTATTATTTTCTTATTGTTTCCTTTGAGCCAAAGGATATACAATGAGCCAATTCCAACGAACTAGAAAGGAAATGGGTATAATAATGCATAATTTTGTTGTAAGCTAATAAAGGATACAAACACAGGAAGTAAAAGAAAAACACAAAAAAAATCATATATACATAAAAAAAAATAAAAGAACACTAAGTGACAATGTCATTATCAGTGAATGACAACATCGAGGAAATCAGATTGCAAAGGGATCAAACGGAAGGAAAAAAAAAAACAACAAAAAAATGAAGAGGTTGAAAATATAGGTAGGTTAAGTAGCTATGGAAAGAAAAAATAAATTCAAAGCAAAAAGGCTTAATGGAGGTTTCTTACTTCCGGCTGATGGCAAAATCATTCATTCAAAAATAATATTTCTTAACAATGTCCTATAGGTAGGTACCTTGCCTACTGGTAATTTTTTTCTTTTTGGGTTCTTAAGACTTATCTTCTGGAACTTAAGATTAGAAGTACAAAATACAAATGTGGCTATTTGAATATTTAACCCATGTTATACAGAAATAAATCGAAATTGCAGTAACTTGCCATAAGGAAACGGAAGGAAAAAGTTTTAATTCTGTAAAGTTTAAATTTACTCACTTGTATTTATGTAGGAGTAGGTGCCTGTTCGACTCTTTTAAGTCATACGGGCTAACCGCAATCATAATAAAATGAAATAAAAGTTTTTTAATAAACAAGCAAATTTTATATTTAACTAAAAAAAATAATTCTAAACATGGCATTTTTTGTTGTGAAAGTTTTGTATTAAAAAGAAATTCCGGAAGTGGAACATACATTTTGGTATTTTGTTTTCAAAACTTTACATTTCCATTAAATACAAGATGATTCAAATGAAAATAATCATTGGTGGGTATTTATTTCAATTTATTTATGAATAAATGATTGTACCTAAATGTAAAAACATTTTATTTAATTTCGTATTATTTTTGCATGTTTTTTTTTGTTTGAAAAATAAATAAATATTTTTTTATTTTTGAATTCCCAAAATATGGATTCTGATTAAAAAAAATTGTAAATTTTAGTAATTTTTGTTATTTAAAATTTGTTCGACAGCAAAGAATATAAAAAATAGGGTAAAGTGGGGGTAAAGAGGCTAAGAGGAGACGTAATAAGAAGTTGGCTGGTTTAATCAATAATTTTCTCAAAAACTTTTTTCGTCTTTAATAAAAATTATCCTACATATTGGCTTTGTGTTATGGTCTCTCTCTCATCTCATCTTCATGGTATATGAATGCGTGCATGGTGTGCTCAAGTCAATTTTCAAAATATGGTTATTGGCACTTTACAGGAATTAAGTAAAAAACACTAAAATCGGAGTTGTTCTGTAAGAAGTAAAATTTTATAATTTTTATTGCAGAAAACAAGATTAAATTTTGTATCCCTTAAACAAAAATTTGACAAAAAAATCTTAAAAATAAAATTGTCAAAAATATGGTTGTAATACAAATTTTTCAAAAAAAATGTTTTACCGAAAAAAATTTCTTTTCAAAAAGACATGCTTCCTGAAACACTTTTTTGTCTGAAAAGAGATGCACGCAATCCCGAAATCTACTATACTGAAAATTCAAGGTAGTGTGCTTAAAATCGCGAAATTAAATTGAAAAATATTTACTTTATTTTTATCTATTTACTGGTTAAAAAAAGTATTTTAAAAAATATATCAGTGAAAAACCAACTGGAAATTTTGTTTAAGATTAAAAATTGTTTTTGGGATTTTTTTTCCAGAATCTATCTATGTAATTGTCAGAATTATTTGTGAAAAAAATTGATCAAAAAAAATGTGTCAAAAAATTCTTCAAAAAACTATTTAAAAAAAAAAATACTTAGGAAATATTTTTAGTCTTTTGTTCAAATAGGTAAATTTGGGTAGAAATTTTTTTCCGAAGTCAAAATACTGAAAATAATATAAAACTTAAAATTTGCACAAATATTTTTGTAAACTCAAACTAATAATTTGAATTCAAAATGAAACTAAACTAAAAGTTCCAGTTCAAGTTTCACAAATCTACACAAATCTACAGAAAATTTGGAAAAAAAAACTCATGAAAAATAATTTTTGTCGAAATTTGTAGTATCCACATTTTGAACAGAATCACAATATTCGGAGAACAAAACCACCAAATTTAAATATTTGCTGTGTCGTTTTTCAATATTTCAAAAATGTTACCTACTTCAAATTTTCAAATCCTCAAATTCATTTTTAAGTTTTTTTTTCTTTTAAATTTATCATCACTTAAATTCCAGATGTCCTCAGGTACGACGCGACGTTTTGTTCTAGCAAACCTAACTAGAAATGGGTTAATTCCCTCCAAGTCCATAATACGGAAACGTTAATCAGTATAGCTTAAGAGAAGTTTGTATGTACATATATCCAAGAGCGAAATTTCTTCGTATGTATGTGGAGACGCAATGGCACTTTCGTATTAGACTAAGCGCATTAGGTTCGTATATTGACAGTATTATACAATAGACAGTATTGTAAGCATATTACATTAATGCTTGAAAATCACAAACTATTTTTCCATGGTCAATTAGATATGGTACATTGTACATTTTACATAATAGTATGTATCTCTGTACGGTAGAGATTTTCGTATGTACCGAGAACATTATAGATTGTAAGGGCATTTATTAAAACGCTATAATTAACTATTGTTAAATGACACAATTAGAATTAGGTATACAGTATTTGAATTAAATTTTGATATTGGTGTGGTACGATTTGAAGAAAAGCTTAACATCGCTTGATTTATGATTTTATTATGATTAAAAAAAAATCTCACTAATACTTATTCTTACCTTTAAAATATGAACAAGTAATTTATAAATAAGAATATTTTGTTTTATGAGTTTTCAAACCATGTTATTTTGAAATTTAAAGGAAACCACATCCACGAAATTTTGAAAGAACAAAATTTTGGAATTTTTTGGAATTTTGAAAGTCCGTTTTTTAGAAAAATAGAACTTTAAGTTGGCAACACTTTTTTAACTGACGGAGTGATGGCCATTTTAACAAGTGATTTGTTTTAAGTTTGGTTTGACATTTCAACTTGATTAGACTGACAACTGAATAACACTTCCAAATTGTCCCAATTTATCCCGATTCCGAGTATAATAAGACAAATATATTTAGCAATGAAGCTCATTTTTGGTTAAATAAACAAACTTGTAGTATTATTTGGAGTAAAGATAACCCTATGTTGAGACACCGTTACATCCAGAAGGTATCACAATGCTAGTCAGAACATTACCGTCGATCGTGAACGCTATAGAGCCTCGATTAATTTTTGTTCCCTAATTGAACATAATAAACAACCATGATCCAGGACCCGTGGTTTCAACTAGATGTCGTAACAGGTCACACAGCTGGTGCCACAATTGATTTATTGAAGGAAACCTTTGGTAACCGCATAGTTTCATGTTTCGGAACCATGAATCGGCCTCCAAGATCGTGCGCAAGACTATTTTCTATGGGGTCACAAGTCTACGCTGATAAGCCTAAGACTTGGAGGACATAAAAATCTCAAGATTAAATTACTACTTCAAGCCAGCCAGAGATGTATTTAAATCATAATGCCAAAAGATAACTCTTCGAATAAAGTCAATTTCCAAAAAATTTTAAAAATTTATTTTTGTTTTATTCCATTTCAAAGTTCATAAACTCACAAAATTAATTTTTATTAAATAGGTATTTTGGGTGGATTTTGATGCTTTCTAAAATTTTAATCTGCTTGTTCATATAGATTAGGACTTTTTACAGTTTCTGTACAAAACTGCAAGTTTTAGATAAAACACTTCATTTTCAACTCGCCGCAAAAAACTTATCTGCGAAACAACAATTTTTGGCACTTTTCAACGACGCAACGTGCAAATCAAAAAATACACAGAATTAAAATCTATTAAAGAACAGTTATGTTTAAATAAAATCTGTTAAACCTAATTACCTACAAATAAAATAATCATAATAACTCTAGCAACAACAAGTTATGTACATAGTTTGAAATTCTTGAACCTCAGTTAAAATAAATATTGGTCAAAATGTCTTGTGGATCAACAATGATTAATATTAAATGAGCAAAAAATTCCTTCGTATATACCACAGCAAAGCAATTATAAATACTTTATAGCATTTCCGTTTCATGTTATGTGTCACTGTCATTAAATCAGACCTATTTGTGGGTATGTCATTCACAGTATATAGTGACATACCATCAGTATAATAAATTAATTTTAATTGTCCCATTTACGAAAACCTTTAATTACTACCAGTTACTCAAATTCTCATCCTACAATCTACAATTTGACTACATATTATATGAGTAGGTACTTACCTTTAAGGATATAGTAGATAGTTGATAGGAAATGCTTGATGCAGTTCACACGGTTTTGAACTGTAAATTACCATAAATTACCTGAATTAGTTTGGTAATAAACCACATTCCCCATATTGCCACCGCCACCGCCACCATCGCATGACCACACTACTTGATGCGGTCCCTCTGTCATGTATCAACTGTCATCAATTTGTCAAATAGTTGAGCAAATTCAACTACTAAACGTCAGGGATGGCAAAATTACGTAAGTCCTAAAAGATCCGAAATTCACTCCGAACGGTCTAGAATAGTGAATTTTTGCAACAGTCTTAATTTCTTAATTCTGACTTCATGTCATGGCGTCTTGATCCTCAGTGAAAACACTTAAGTCACTTTGAAGCTGTCAAAATGAGTCGTTTTCTAATCTTATGTTGTTTTTTTAGTTAACAACTCAAACCACGAATCCGAAGAAATAATTTCTCCCCATCAAATTTGTATCCACACATAAATTAAAATTCGACATGTCAAAATTGTGGAGAGGGGGAGGGGGAGAAAGAGATTCATCAAAAATCAAAAACACCCCTTGAAATTATGCAACAAATTTTTTGAATCTAATTATACACGAGAGGCGACCGAGAAAGTTGAACATCATGAATAGCTTTGCATAAGCTGAGTGCGAGTACATGCGGTGGTGGTGGTGGTGTTGTTGTTCTTGTTAGCGATGGATGGTAAGTTTAATACTTTATGTTTGATAAATCACACTAGGGACGCACACGTGATGAAAGTTAGTTGGTAAGCTGTACGAGTACGATGCTCGGAATCGACTCTGTTTCGTCGTCGGTAAGGTAAACTTAATAATGCAGGATACATGTAACGTATTCCAGTAACAACACATGTTTCAATGTTTATTTTAACGGTACCTGCTCTTATATATGTAGGTAACTAGGTGGCATTACGTCTCGTGCCATATGGCGAATACTAATTTATGGCACTGATTGCGTGTGCGAGGATATATCAGATAACAAGTTGTATTAAATAAGTCACTCGCCAGTAATTAGATGGATACACTAAGGCTGTGTATTTCATAATATCCAAATTGAAATATAATCAGATAGTTGATTTACAAAGGGTGTTGCTGTTTATATACACGTGTGTAAACAACTTTTATTTTATATGGACACAGACTAGATTTTTACAAGGCTGTAAGTGTTATACACAGAGAGAAAAGAACCAAATATGAAATCGAAAAAAATAAGATGAAGATCGTATTAAAACAATTGAGAAAATCTTATTAACCGTTTTAATAAGGTATTAGTTTGTCATTTAGTTTCTCAATTTTTTCTAACTGGAACTTCATCTTTTTTTGTTGAGTGCTGAACCTCAAAAGAGTTTTAAATCAGTTTTTTTTTTCTTTTTTCAACTGCA
Source organism: Syrphus vitripennis (assembly GCA_958431115.1). Lineage (NCBI taxonomy): Eukaryota > Metazoa > Arthropoda > Insecta > Diptera > Syrphidae > Syrphus > Syrphus vitripennis. The sequence continues at coordinate 11,195,071 of OY288109.1, forward strand.
ACACCGACTGTTTGGCCAAACAAAAATTTAAAAAGCTTTTACTAACGGTATCCGCTATTGACCCATCTTTTTGATTTTTTTATACTTTAAGTGGTCCTAATACTCATAGAAAACAGTGCAAAAAGGTTAATCTTCAAATCAAAAGTTAGGGTCTAAATTAAAAAAAAAAAGTATGTTAAATACTTTGACGCAATTTATAAGGGTTAGGTCTGGATTTTCGGTAAAAATTAAGATGTTAACAAATGGTTTTGATTTTTATCTTTAAGAGTTTTTTTTTTAATCTTCAATAAATTTATACAGCGAATAGGTTTCGGCCTAGGTTAAAAAAAAAAAAACGATTTGAATTTCGGAAACATTATTTTTGAATTTTGAGCAAAATAATTTTTTTTATTTCTTAATCTATATTTTTTTAATTTTTCATAGAAGTTGAATTTGATTCAAATTCTATGAAAAAAATATATATTTCGGAGAGCGTGAATTTTTTGGAAAAACTGTAGGGCTTTTCAACTGTTTTTTTTTGGATTTGTTCTAATTACAAAATAAATGAACAGTTTCTATGGTTTCCTCATCTGGTTATTTTAACATACATGTGTACCAAGTTTAAAGATCTTATACAACTTTCATACTTTTTCGCGAGTTTTTAAGTAGAAGTTTCCCAAAATGTATGGAAGTATTTTAAACTTACTTAGTGGCGTAAACATTTAGGGACATGAAGTTTGGAAACTTATTGTTTAATTTATTTCCATCACTTTTTGGGGGAGGCAGAATTTTAAAAAGCTGGATTATTAAAAAATAATTTCAAACTCCCTCCAGAGCACAGAATTACTTAACGTTTTTACTTACGACTATAGGGCAAGTTTTGGATTCGTGCAAAAAATCGAAATCGAGATATTAACCAGACCTAACATTATACGATGATAGAGAACGCGAAAAAAGTTGGTCCCGCAATTCTGTCTGTCTGTCGGTCTGTCTGTACCTCGACCTACAGCCTAAGCTACTCAATCGATTTTCTTCAAACTTTGGACATTGAGGAAATCGAATTTTTTTTTAGCTCCAAAAATAACGGTACCTGTCATAGTACCGTTTAGACAAAACATTTTTATCTCGAAAACGGCTTCAACGATTTTGATGAAATGTTTTAAATGGGGTTTGTCAAGTAGGTAACCTTAATAATTAAGTAAAAAAATATTTTTGAAAAAACCGTTATTAACGGTACTTGCCGTAGAACCGGATTTTTCGTTTTCGGTTTTTTCATAAACTATTGGACGGATTTCGATGAAAATTTTTCAAAAGGAGCTCCTATATAATCTTAATAATATTGCATATCAAAATTTTCAAAAAAAATTTATTAAATAAAAAAAATCAGATTTTTTTTTGAAAACTCAATATTTTTCAATAATGTATGTACTTAAAAAAGTATAAATACACATATAAAATTATTTTTTGAAAAAACAGTTCTAACGATTTTTGAAATTTTGTTTTCAAAAATTTATATTTTTATGATACATAAGATGGCATCTTCAGTTTTAAGATTAAACTTCTTTTTTGGCTTATTTTATCAATAATATAAATAATGAATTTCAGGGTCTTTTCATATTTTTACTATAATCGATACTAAGTATGTAGGTAGTCGGTCAATATTGTATTTTTTGATTTGACTTTAAAACAAAGATGTTATCGCACATAGGAGCAAGTACGTGCAACCCAGTCGTGCATTTTATTTGGTTTTGAAATTCGCATAACATTGAACCTTTAAGAAACTGTCTTAAACAAAAGCATCCACATTCAATTTTTTTAACAATTTTTTCGAAATCAAATGTTCCATAAAATAAAGATTTTGAAATGAAAATTAATTCTATTTATGTGGAAAATATCAAAAAAAGCAAATATCAAAAATATTAGTAGCTTTACCTTCTTTCGAAACGTAATAACTAAATAATATTGACAAAACCAAAAAGTTTTCGCATCAAACATTTTAACTAGAACTTTATAAAAAAAAACCTTGCCTTCTTCGTCCTTTATTATATACCTATATATTTAAATTTCGAGCTATGCAATTTAAGCTTATATGTAATAAAATGTGTGTACCCAACATTCAAACTTGCTGCCTCGGTAGCCGACCAAAATAACTTAACTTTTGAATACAAAAAATATTACACATGAAATTTATAACTTTTATTATATAGTATATATTTTGAAAGCCAGGTAGTTTTAGGTACCAAAAACATCCAACAAATTCATATGAATTTACAAATGCAAAATTTTGCATGAAGGGATAAAGTTTTCGAATGTAAATTGCTTTTTATTCAAACGCACCCAGAATGTAGTTATGTACCTACCTGCGAACCTATCTTTTTTTTTTATTTTGCGATCGTGATGTGCAACTCTGCAAACATCTGTCACAACGTACACCTTAACATGGGCTATATGGCAACGTTTGGAATAGAAATAGTTGTAAAGTTGGTATATTGAGGGTGAGGTTGATTAGAATGAGTGAAGGTTTTTTTTTAGTCTACATATCCCCGGGTTTACTAAACTTCAAATTCATATGCATTCTAATATGCAAATATCTAGTTTTAGGTATTTTTGTTTGAAATAGTTGTTTTTTTTTTGTTTATTCTTTGAAATGCAGTTTTCTTTGCACATGTATGTATGTGTGTTTTCTAGCAAAGCAAATTTTGAAACTGCAATCTACCGGAAGTGCATTAGAGTGTTTGCATATGAAAGTAACTTCAGGCTAATGGCGGCGGATTTTTATGATTATTTTTGAATTGATGATAGTGGAAGCGGAGCAGGACGGTGGTGCTGGTATTGATTGAGTTTAAATATTTAAGTGATTCAATTTGTCATGTTTTGTGGATATAGATATATTTTTGCAAAGGAATAGTTTGAAACAACACTTTAATAGTATATCGCAAATCAAGAATAATAATTTTAAAAATGCACATCTCTAACTAGAGATTTTGATCAAATGAGCAATTATAGGGAGGAAGCTTAGTGATAGGAAGGTTTTTCTGAAAACTTGGAGCCCTACGTTTTGATTTTTTTAAATCATTTTATAATTCACTTTTTTTTTTAAATTTATAAAATGGACCCAAAAATTGCTTCTTTTAGGTTGATTATTTTGTTTGTTGTCATATTTGTTGGGCATACTAGAATTTACTCAATCACATGTTGTTAGTGTTATGCCTGAAGAACATGTAATGAGTAAACATAAGCGGCCCGGCAATGATAATCTACAGAGATTATAATGGAATATAAACATGACATAGACTAGGGCAGGGATTGAACCTGGGACCATGAGGTTGACAGGCGAACACGCAAACCATCGCGCCACGACCAACCCCAAATGCAGATTAACATAAATACTAGGTTAGGTTAGGTTAATTGGGCTAACAGTTGGTTTTGTTGCCGTCACACTTAGATCAACGTAGATCCATTGTGATTATAATTTCTTGAAATGTTAATCTATGAATCCGATGGTTCGTCTAGCCATTTGGAGGTCTTGACGAAGTTCAGTAAGCTCTTGCCTGAAAATTCTGATAGTTCTTCTAATTCGTTAAAGAAGTAGTTGCCTAGGGGTTTTGGACCTTTTCTTATCGCATCTAGGCCATAGTTTCCAGGTAATACAGTTTTCTAGAAGATTCCAACTTTCTTTAAATCGAACAACTGTGCTACCGACGTTTAATATCAGTTCGCCTAGTGAAATTTCTATGTTGTGGTCTATGAGAGAAGCCTACCCTTGCCAGATCATCTGATTTTTCGTTTCCTGGTACACCACTATTGCCAGTAACCCAGCAGAGTCTTACATTATGCTGTATACCAAGAACCTCTAGCTCTTCGCGACAGCAAGAAACAAGCTTCGACTTAATTTGAGTGGCAGAGATCGCTTTTATTGCTGCCTGACTGTCAATGAAAAAAGTTATGTCCGGGTGTAATATCGCCATCATAGATATATGCCTAGCAGCGTTTTTCACTGCCAAGATCTAAGCTTGGAAGACGCTGCTGTGGTCAGGGAGCCTAAATGAATTGGCAAAATTGAGGTTTTCCAAGAAGAACTCTGCATCTACTCCAGTGTTCATTTTTGAGCCATCAGTGAAGATGGTGAAAGTCGACTTATTAGTGTAGGGCACACTGTTTTTTAAATTCGTGGATTTCTCCAGAGCTTTCCACCAAACCAAGCTGCCATTTGTCAGAATAGATCTGACAATGGCAGTATACATGCAGATGATTATTTTAGGATTAGGTCCCCAGTTTCTACCTAGAATCCTATTACATGAGTATAGAGGGCAAACATTGCTTTTTTGTACCTTTCTTCGATATGTGGGCCGCAGTTAAGTTTTTTGTTCAAGATCACTCCGAGGTATCTCGCTTGGTCGGAAATTTTAAGTGGGGTGTCAAACGGAGGTATTTTCCTTATGTTTGTAAAAAGTACTAATTCTGTTTTAAGGGGGTTTACCTTAAGACCGCATTTCTTGGTGCAGCTACTGAGCATGGGTAATGCATTACCTAATTGTTCGCTTATAGTGGTAGGATATTTTCCTGTCGCCAAATGCGCTTAGTCATCAGCGTAGGCTACCACTATTATACCGTTATGTTTTAGTCTCGTTAATAAATACTAGGAACTTTTTCTTTTACCGTTATTTTCCGTAATTGTACCGTCGCCATTTTGAAATCCATAATTAAAACTTAATAAACAAGTTTGTGCTCTGGCCGCCATTTTGAAAAACGGGTTTTAATAAACTCTTAAATGTCCTTTTAATAATATTTGTAAACAAAAAAGTAATGTTATTAATTTTTTCTCGAAATAGTAATTCGAAATTTCTTATAAAATTAGCCGTTTTCGAGCTATGGATTAAAAAGCCTTTTTTTTAAATGTATCGGCCAACGAAAAACTCTTCCATTTGTATGAATTTTTTTTTGTAAATATATTTTTTAGTAAAAATTAAAAAAATTTCCAAAAAAAACTTTTCAAAAATTTGGAAAACTTATTTTAACTAAAGAATTTAAGAAAAGTCAGCTTGTTCTTGAATTGTTTAAACTATCATTGAACTGACATTCTTTAAAGCGTTTTGTGTATCGAAGAAGTAAGTCGATCCCTCCGTTTGTACCCTTTTAAGATATTTATCAAAGCTTCTTAAAAAATGCTCAAGGACACACAAAGCGGATATTGAAAAAATATAAAATAGAAATGATATTTTTGTTGTTGCCAAAACCTAAAAATCAAATTTACTGTGTTGTATCTATTAAGAAAAAAAAGTCAAAAACCTCCTCTTATTTTTTTTATTTATGAAACGTTTCTCACAAAACTGGATGTATAAAACCCACCATCATCGAAATCAAGGACATAAAATGATATCCTGTAATGAGATAGAACCAAAGATGTGTAAGTATAGTATGGGTAATTTTACTTTCCATTCCAGATTATGGGATCTATAAGGTACGGACGGATGGTTGATGTTAGATGGCATATTATTCTACTTGCACAGAGGACCACCTACAGCTGATCAGAAAGTGTATGAGCAAAGACAAAATAGCATTATATTTATATGTTGAAGGTTGAAGATTTTTTTCTTTCTTATTAAACCGTATCAAGGATAAGAATCTGAATTCTCTCTTCCTCTATATATTCTTCATCAGGAAAGATGTGTACTATAAGGAACTATGGAAGTTTAATTTTTGGAAGTACTTTCGTCTAACATTCAATCTGGGATAGTTGATCTCTGGAGTGTAGTAAAAACGATGAGAGAGTATTTGCTTTTCTGTTGGAATTTCAAAGATAAAAGGTGGTCACACTTGTTTTTTTTTTTTTTTGTTCCTTTACGTAATGATGAGGATGACGTCGAAGATTTCCTTGAGCATTTTATTACTCTGATTACAGATAAAAGAAAAAAATGAGTAAATTTTCTTCGAGGTATTAATTTTATCTCTAATATTTATGATGTTTCAACAAGACTTAGTACTTGGTTTCGTAAGAAAGTACAATGTTGTAATGTTAAATGTTCGAACGATGATAAAATACGTGGTGATATTTTTGCAGCGGATGATTTTATGTTGAAAATGTAAAAAGCTTAAGTTACCCTTTTTAACTGGCGGCCATTTTAACAGCGTGACTTGAGGTTGGTTTGGCATTTCAACATTAACAATGCTTCCAAAAATCAAAACAATCATAATGTAAAGCAGCTGCGGTTCCAAACAAGACAGCTCAACATGTCGCACAGTTCGTCCCACAATTTATTAAATGAAAGCAACATTTGGTAACCGCTAAGTTTCGCGTTTGGGAACCATGAATTGGCTTCCAAGATCGTGCGATTTAATGCCGATGGGCTATTTTCTGTGACGATATGTGAAGTCGCTAGTCTACGCCAATAAGTTCAAAACCATCGAATATTTGGAGGCCGCGTTATTGCGGATATACGGCCACAAATGTTGGAAAAAGTGATTGAAAATTGGACGTCCAGATTAAATTACGTCCGATCCAGCCGCTAAAAGATTTCGAACATAGTCAATTTCTTGGACAGTAAACTAAGACGAGCCTCTAAAATGATCGGAGACAGGAACATTATCGATACTTTTTCGTCACTCGAAGACCGACGTAACGTTTGCTGTCTCTCATTCTTTTATCGTTACCTTTACGGTAAGTGCTCAAATGAAATAGCCAGTTGCATTCCTCCCCTTAAACGATTCAACCGTAATAACTCGCGCTACCAGTTTACTGTTCAAGCCTATTTCGGTCGTACTGTCAAGTACAGGGATTCGTTCTTTAGCCGTACCACGCGAATGTGGAATACCCTTCCACGCTCAATCTTTCCCTCTCATAGTGATGTGACGAAATTCAAGACAAATGTTCACCCACATCTCCTTTCAAATCCCCTCTTACTTACCTAAAGCTAGCACAATAAGAAAATCCTACCTTTCAATTTACATCAAATCAATGTTTCCTAAAAGAACTCTTCCAACAATTCCATTTTCTGTTTAAATAACAAAACGAATCGAAATAACAATAAAACAAAAACAAAAATTTAAGTGAAGAGCTCTTCGCAAATAAATACTTCAAATAGATACTTTACTTGATGAGAAAAGTCTATGGTTGATCTTTTAAAACACTTTTTGCTAGAGAATAAATTCTCTTTTACTTACTGCTATCGTTTATCTGGAAGATTGAACTATTTATTTATTTATTTATTTATTTATTTAATATCGAAAATGCTTAACAACAGTAAGATTTAAAATCTTATAAGGTAGCTGTAAGCTTATAATACAAAAACAATGGCTGAGCAAAAATTCAAAAAAAAGGAAGTTACTTTAATTATCAAAACTATCATTATATAAATAAAAGTAAAAGTTTATTAAATTTTCATATTGAAAAACAAGATCTAAGCACCCTTTTTACGTTTGTAATGTTCAGATTTTGTTTTATATTACGAGGTAAGGTGTTCCAAAGCCTAATAGAATTAACAAAAAATTGACGCTCCGATGTTAAATATGCATAAGGAGGGATAATCAACTGATGAGATCTGTTTGAGGACCCAGTTCGTACTCTTTCAAAACAATATTGTGGTTGGCGTGTGAGAAGTATGTCAGAAAGCAAAATCAAACTACGAAATTCAATATATTTTTCGAAAGGCATGCCCAATAATTGCGGAGCGAAACTAGATATTCTATCATATCGTCGTAATCCAAAGACATAACGAACGATTGAGTTGAAAGCTACATTAAGTTTACGCCTGCTCATAAAGCTGCAGTTACAATAGATTTCGCAACCATAGACCAGGATAGGTATTACCAAGGTTTTAGCGAGAAGCAAACGCGTTTTTGGTGGAGTAAAAGATTGTGTTACCCATAATGTACGGAGAACTCCATACACCTTGCCAACTAGCCCATTTATATGATCATCCCAGGTCAAAAAACGATTAAAAGTCACACCAAGATTCTTCGCTGTAAGCACATATTCCATTGGAGCATTGCCCAAAACAATCGATGGAAAATAAGAAAGGTCAAGAGATTTTCTATAAATGACAACACATTTTGATTTTTTTGGGTTTAAAATTAGTCCGTTAGCCAAAGACCAATTTGTAACTTTCTTCAGGTCTTCATTGACGCAGAACGCTCCATGTTCGATTAAGCCAAGCGGACAGCTGAAATACAGCTGAACGTCATCAGCATACAGATGAGAGCTACAATTTACTAAGGAAGATGGAAGTTCATTTACATAAGCAGAAAACAAAAGAGGGCCCAGTATAGAACCTTGTGGTACCCCAGTAACATTCGGTAAAAAGTTTGACAGGGAGTCCCCAACTTGCACTGCTTGCCTTCTATTGGTTAAATAGGAGAAAATTAAATTTGTTGCACTTGGCGAAAAATTAAAATTTAGCATAAGCTTTCTACATAGATTGACGTGATTAACAGAATCGAAGGCCTTCGAAAAATCTAACAAAATTAGGAACGTAACTTCGTCTTTATCCAATGCTTTTCTGATGTCGTCGGTAACATTTAAAAGTGCGGTAACACAGCTGTGTTTCTTCCGAAAGCCAGATTGAAAAGGGCTGAGCAGTGAGTTAGTAGATATAAAACTATTTATTTGCCTTTGAAGGACCCTCTCAAACACTTTTGATAAAAATGGCAATACAGAAATAGGTCTAAATTCATCTCTTCTAGCGTTTTTTGGAAGTGGAATGATTTTAGCAACTTTCCATAAATCTGGGTACAGCCCGGAAGTCAATATGGTGTTGAAGGCATAAGTGATATATGGTAATATAAGTGGCAATATCATACACAAAAAAGATGGATGTATATCATCGAGCCCAACAGCTTTTGATTTAATAGAAAGAACGCTTTCGACTACATCGGCACTATCCACTGCGGAAAAATAAAAACCAGCCTCATTACGATCGCTTTGATCAGTAAAACTAATTGAGGAGCAAGGCAAGGGGACCTGTGACGGTAGAGAAGAAATGAATTGTTCGTTAAGTTTGTTGCCATCAATGACCTCTACTACTCCTAATTTTGTTTTACCAATACCGATTTTGCGTAAGTTTTTCCAGAGCTGGCGACCGTTTGAGCTAGTGCTTAACTCTTTAGAAAAATGTTGGTATTTAGCCTCGCGTATTTTAGTAACTACTCTGTTACGCAGTAAACAAAACACACGACGCAGCTCAGTTAGTCGATACCTTTTCCAATTCGCGTAGGCGTCATCTCGCTGTTTCATCAAATCTCTAATGGCACGAGAAAACCATGGATTATTGTTTTGCTGAAGAGTTTTTGTTTTTAAGGGGACATGGGTATTGAACAGTTCAGAGATGTGATGTGTTAAAAATTCAATCTGCTCATTTGAAGAAGTCATGTAATATATAGAATTCCAATTCGTTTCTCGCGTTTGAGTTTCAAGTTCTTGCATATTTATATTATGGAAATCTCGAAAATTGATTTTCTCATCTGAGTAAACAAGGCTAAAATTGAGTGTTAGAAAAAGTAAATCATGTTTTGAAAAAGCAGGAGCCGAAAGTTGATCATACAACGCAACATTATTCTTGTCACTCACAAACATAAGATCCAATAACGAGGAATCCCTTCCAAAAAAGTGTGTTGGGGTACTGGTGTTAACTGGTACTAAATTGAAAGCTAACATGTGATTTGTGAAAACATTAGGATTCAAGAGATTGCAGTTGAAGTCACCACAAAGCATAATATTAGGAGAGGTCAAAGAGATTTCTTCTAAAATCGCATACAGCGGTGAGAAATCAATATATCTATTTGGCCTGTAGATGGCACCCAAAAGTAAATTTCCCTGACTACCTATGATTTCAACAAATAAAAATTCGATGGCGCTTTCCCCATTAGCTGTGAGTTTAAGTTTGCATTTAATTTTGTTCCTCACATAAATCGCAACACCGCCCCCAATACGATCACTACGGTTAAATCGAAAAACGCGATAACCCTGTAAGCCGCAGATCTCATCATTTAACTCATCCCTTAACCAGGTTTCTGTTACACATATAACATCCACGTCAGAACCAATAAAAATATCTCGAAATTCGTCAATTTTAGGTAGTAAGCTTTGTGCGTTAATGTGACAAACCCGAAGCCCACATTTCTGCCGGCTAAGGATTCTCACCATTAAACGTAATTCCCTATTGTTGGACATAACTAACCACAACAAAACAAAAAAAAAAAAAGTGCTTATTAGGAAAAAGAAGAGAAAGAAGAAAAACAAAGAAAAGTGTAGAATTTAAGTTAAAAAAAAACAAAAAATCAATAATTTGTAGTAAAATATGAAGAAACTTATAGAAAAAGAAATATAAAGTAATAAATAATGAGAGAAAAAATTATGTTTAAAAATGATAGAATTAATAATAATAATTTCATTCGTTTGATGTTGTTCTGGCAACGTCTTCAAGTCCCTCGATGCAATCAATGCTTATAGCAGTATCATTCGGTTCACGTTTAACATAAATAACTCCCCGTGTAGAGAAAACAGATGATAGCTTCTTACATCTTCTCAATTCAAGTGCATGCTGCATTATTGCTTTATTACGTTGTGTCAGGCTCTCGCGTATATAGATGGAAGAAGATGACGCGGAGGGATTATCGGTGGTAAAGTGAATGTCAGCAAGGCAGAGTTGTTTATTGTTTACTTTTCTATGCTTAGCAATAGAGGTTAAAACATAGTTTTTATCGAACGGTGAATTAAATTTTATTTTGATCGCAGAGTTAAAAGAGTTTTTCTTCGGTCGAGTGCGGTATATGTTATTTAAAGTCGGAGGTTTAATGTTAATTGTATCGCAAATTAAGTTAAAAAGCGATTTTAGATTTTCGTTTGCCATAAACGGAATACCGAAAATAAACGCATCGCAGGCAATAATTTGGTTTTCGTAAGTGTTCAAAGTTTGTTTTAGATTAATAATATCATCAACGACCTGATCACAATTTTTGCTTACATTAGTTATTTCATCGGAATGGTGTTTTAATGAAAGTGTAGTGTTTGTGCATTCGGTGGTGACATTTGCAAGTGATGTTTTGAAATGTTTTAGTTCATTATTAAGTGAGCCGATACTAGATTGAACATCAACATTGCACGCTTCCAATTGTTCGACACGTTTGTTGATGCCATTTAAACTGTTTTTAATTTCTTTAATTTCGCGGCACAGCTCCTCGGTTATTCTTTTTTCAGTGTCTTCAAGTTTCTTTGACAATAAAGTAATTATAAACTCACTTTGTTGACGCAATTTATCGTCCATCCAGGAACGTTCGTCGCGCTTCCCGGCTTTTGATGATGGTTTGTTAGCGGGTGAGTCTATTAAAGCAGGGCTTTGGGTGCGAGAGGACGAGCGAGTTGTTGACATGGTTAGAGGTGATTGCGTATGTGTTAGTGATTTGTTTATACAGAAAAAAAAAAAAAACAAGCACTTGGTGTTATTGTGAGTGGGTTAACTGGGCTATGTAAACTATGTATGTTGTGTTGGTGGAGAGAGTCAGATTGGAAAGTTACTTGAGTGAAAATGTTTTCTTTGTTTTAATTAAAGAAAAAACAAAATGTATTGAATGTAACCAAATTGTTAGTTAAAAATACACAATTATTTAACACTTTTCCGAGAGACAAACTACACAGATATTGTCAATATGTTTTAAACTTTGCGCACGATAATTTTGCAAGGATTTACAGCAGTTTTAGATCAATATAATTTAGAAACAATGCCACCAGAAACAAAGCACGTCTACTCAGCAGCTCATTATACTTTGTATATACTATATCTCCCCATATACTAAATCAATAATTGTTTGAAATGAAAATGATAGATAGGGATTACAAAACAACTGAAATGTTCTAATTTTACAAAAGGAATGTAAAATATACTCGTACAGATCCAGTATCTGAAAGATACATAAATTGATGCCATGAATATGCCATGCTCCGATAACAGAATAATTGATTAAAATTTTCAACTGTCCAATTATTCTTGTATAGACCTTATTACATAACATAAAACCGAAAACAAGAATTTGAAATCCTTTTTGAGTTTAATATTATTTTAAGAAATATTAAAATCACTAACAGAAATATTCTTTCGAAAATATAGTTTTACTATTTTATGATCCATTGAACTTGTTGAGCTTTCTAATGAACGTATTTTAAGGGCAAAATTGAAATGTTTGGTATTGAAAATTTCACTTGAAAAATAAAGGAGGATCTAAAATACTTCAATTTTATAATGCAGAGAGAACTATCGAAGGGTAAATTAGAGGATTTAAAATTATCTTGAGGAATATTAAATAATACAATAATACACAATTTTATGAAATGTTAAAGTTTTGTTGTCTGATGGCAAGGAAACTCATTTGATAGTAAATCTACTATAGTCAATTATTATTACTGTGAAATTCAGGGAAATATAGGATTTGATTCTGAACTAATTGATACATGAAAAATATTTCTTCCCAGTTTTGTTAATCGATGAGTGCCAAAAAAGAAAAGATGAAAAATTCAAAAACAAATGAATTATAAAGGCACCAGGAATTTTTTGAACATGGTGCACCAAGTCTTATTTGAAGTGAAGACAAAAAAAAAAATATTACTGGAAGGGTGTCTCTGTCTATATCCTAACGCTTAAGTTGGGCAGGGCACAGAAAAAAATCAACGACGAAAAACGTGGACATAGTGAAATATGAATTTTTGAAATCGAAACAAGAAATATTATTTGATTTCTTTTAAAATTTTGTAAGCCAATAATTAAAAAAAAAAAATTTTCAAACTCAAAATTTTATTTAGACATTTTTTTTCGATTAATCTCAAATTCAAAAAAGCGGATGGTTTTTTTCAAATCATTCTTTTCAAAACAGATTTTAACGTAAAATCCACGAAAATTTGGGGTTTCGTTCTACTCATTATCATTTTTTAGATCTTAAAAAAATTAAAAATTACAAAACTAAATTCAAAGATTGTTCACTGTAGGCATTGTTGTTCAACATAACATAACATTTGACCTTTTTAAATTTTTTTTTTGTAGGATAACTTTAACTTGTTAACTTTAAGAATAAACTTTTTTTCGGTACATCATCAAAAAAAGGGTGGGCTTATACTCGTAGAAAATTGTTTTTGGTTTTTTGTTTAATCCAAAACATACGTATGTATTTTAAGAAAATTTCAAAATTCAAAATAATTAACATAATATAGGCAATCTTTCATAAAAATTTTCATCGCAGTTCGTCAAACTGGTTTTTGGAAAATCGCCCAAAAAAATCCAGTTGGTAGGTACCCGCCAATAATGGATTTTTGAAAAATATTTTGCTTTTGACCAAATAATTTTAGTTTCTGTCGAGAACCCACAATTTTTTTTATAATTTAATTAAATTTCGTGACGGAACATAGAATAAATGTAAAAATGTTTCTTAAAAATGCATTTTTTTCAGGTTTTTACGTGCGACTATAGGAACTGTTGGGCAAGTTTTTAGTTCAATAGATAGATAGATAGATAGATCTTTATTTCGTTTTAACAAATTACATTTGGTAAGCTACCGCACAGTTTACATATAGAGATTTGATATACTACATTGATATCTTTCTACTAAATAATTATATTAATATATTGAATTTAAAATAAAAAATAAAGTTAATGTAATAATTTTGAAGGAAAATACAAACAAAACCTTCAATGTGAATCGAAAAGGGCAGGTACATTTGACTCGAATAAAATTAAGTCTTCAAAACCTTATAGTTATGAAGAAGGTTAGTAAGAATGAAGTTAGTATGAATAATAATAATAAATAAGTATATTTAAGTATATTAGTAGTTGGTTAGTAAATAACAATGAAAAATAAATCAAAATAAATAAATTAACTAAAAAAAATAAATAAACAAATAAATTTTTAATTAAATTAATTAATTAATGAATAAATAAATAAATAAATAAATAAATAAATAAACAAATAAATAAATAAATAAACAAATAAATAATTAAATAAACAAATAAATAAATAAACAAACAATAAATAAATAAATAAATAAATAAACAAACAAACAATAATTAAATAAATAAATAAATAAGTAAATATAATAAATAAATAAATGATGTACATCTAAATTTACAATAAATACAATTAACAAATAAATACAATGAATATGTATAAAACAACAGTAATAATAAATAAACATTTATATGAAAAGAATCAACACAATAAATTAATAAACATTACAAAATTATATACAAATAACACAGAAAATGGTTAAGAAATTAATTGGTTGATAAGTGGATTGTCAGAAGCTTCGCAATTTTGTAAGAAAGTCCTGGTAAGCTTACTGATTCTAAAAGAAATCATTTCAACATTTGCCTTGTCATGTAGATCTAAGGTTGAGTGATATCGTGGGAGGTTTAACATAATTTTGAGTAGCTTGTTTTGTGATACTTGCAGTTTTTTAAGGTGACTGCTTGCACATTTACCCCAAACCTGACATCCATACAGAAGGATTGCTTGGAATACTACTTTTTGGATTATCATTTTATTATCTTTGCTAAGACTTGACTTCCTATTTATAAAAGTATATAGTATATTTATAGCAATACTTACTTTTTGCAGAGTCTTAGCAATATGCTCCCTAAAAGTGAGTTTTTGATCTAAATAAATGCCGAGGTATTTCACACTTGATTCCCATTTGACATTCACACCATTTACGTTAAGCTGGTTGCTTGGAAGATAACAAGACTTTCTTTTTTTGGTAAAAAAGATAGCTTGTAGTTTGCCAGCATTCAGCTTTATTTTCCATTTTGTATAATACTTGGTCATCAATTCAATTGCATTTTTTAAATTTGTCTCAATGTTGAGACTAAATTCATGCGATGAAAAGATGCCTGTATCATCCGCGAATATAGCTATTTCACAGTTTGGTAATCTGGGAATATCAGATGTATAAATGTTGTACAAAAAAGGACCCAGTACTGATCCTTGTGGGACACCTTGATTGAGTTTTTAGTTCGTAACAAATTCTTGCTCGAGATTTTGATCAAATTTAAAAAATAAAAAATATGATAGGGAAGTCGAAAAAAGTGTGTTCTTACGGGTGGGGTGGATTTTCTTGAACTTGGTGTAGTGTTTTTTGAATGGCCTTTTTGGAAACTCACATTTTCCCCAAAAAAGGGTCCGACAGTTAAAACTTATAAAAAATATGAAATACTTAAATTTAAGAAATTTTTTTTTTAATGTCAAATCAATTCAATTTCTATTACAAAACAATAAAAAAATAATATTAAAACATTACTAACGGTATCTCTCGCAAGTGCAATTTTGATAAAATGAAGACATTATAAAAATTGCGTGTCCACTTTTTTCCCCTTTTTTTGGGTTGTTGCTCACAATAAAGCAACAACCCATTGTCCTTTTGAATTATACCTTTGTAGTTAATAATGCGGATGTTATTCGTTAAAAACCATTTTACTCTTTTGTCGGTCGTCAAACATTTGTATTTAAATAATTTCATACCCAATTAAATTGAGAAAAAAACCTAAAGTTTTTGGACACTAGCTAATTTTTAATTTTGTACACGAATACGAAACGTATTAAAAAAATAAAAAAAACTGAATTTTTATTGATTTTTAAGAAGCAAAACATTTTGCTATATATTTTTATATCAAGGTATATAAATATGTAAATTTAAAGGTCACCTTAAATTTACCTTTCAGATGTATTATGTATGTTGTAGGACGATATCCTTGTGCCTTAAAAAAATATTTTTTAGTTTTTTTTTTCTCTCAAATATACACAAAAATATTTCTCTTGTAATATTCGGTTCAAAACTTTTGAGTATGAAGCAAGTCCTTGTCAAACATCCCACATAAAATGATTACAAGACCAAGAACTCAAGCTGAACAAATATAAATGAAATAAACAACTAAACATGAGCATGGGACCTTGAAGGGAAAAAAAATTTCATTACATATTTTTATTTTTTTCATTTTTGTTTTATATGTACGAGTATGTATGTATGTACATTAGGTAACAAGGAATGTATGCGATGTTTCTAAATTCATTTCCTACTTTCATTTTGGCAATGACCGAGACGAATGTTGGATAAAATAGATGAATGGACAAATAAACGGAGAGCAAGTTGTAATAAAAACCTTGAAACATTATATGAGTGCTAAAGGGACTGTTTGCATTTTTTCAACACATCACTTTTATTCTATTTGACTTTGACATGTGGAAAAAATTTTGTGTAACTTTTCTGACACACTTCAGTTATTTAGTTTTTTTTTTTTTGTTGAAAGAAATAAAAAAATAAATAAAATTTAATAATGAAAAGAAAGAAAAAAATAATTTTGTGACAAAATTTATGGAGCAAATAATCTGACAATGACATTTAGCTGCAGATAAATTTTATTTGCAATTCAGATGGCTGATTTTATTCTCCAAGTGGACTAAAGTTTCGGGCTTATCCTCGTAGACTAGGGACTTCGCATTTTCCTACAGAAAATCCCACTATCTTGTAGGCCAATTCACGGTTCCAACGTGAAACTAAACTTTCATTCAATAAATCAATTGAGGCAAGAGCTGTGTGATATTTTACGCCATCTTATCAAAACCACAACTCCTACACATCATGGTTGAGGAACAAAAAAAAAAGTCACCATTGACTGAAACGTTCTGGCCAACATCGTTTTTAAAGAAATATGGACCGAAGTAAGGACGATTCCGGAGACGGTACAATCATGAATTGTACGCAATCTACCTTGAAGCAGAAAAAGTGACAAAAATTAAGCTCGGTAGACTCCGGTGGGCAGGGCGCCTAGCTAGGTAGACGGGGTACACCATGTCACCCGAAGCCTTGGGGTGCGCAACTGGATGGCGTCGGCCCAAGACCAGGATAGGTGAAGAGACTTGTTGAAGGCGGACAGGACCGGACCCCGGATATCCAGCCGATGATGATGATGGACCGATTATTCCAAATTCTTTTATGGAAATCGGATTCAACGTCAATCTTGTTTTGGGTCCTTCCACCAATCTTATACGCCTTGAAATGCCAAACCAAACTAAACACAAATCATTTAAAAGTTGTAAAGATGGCCACCACTTATAAAAGTGTTGCCAACTTAAAGTTATATACCTCTGAAAAAAAAACATCCTTGACTTTTATAAAGGCTGCAAGTTTTAACAACAAAACTCTATGATAACTAACAAAATTTAAAATTCAAAAATTATTGAACAAGAAAACACAAAATTGAAATCGATCACATTAAAAAAAATGTATCCTATATAAACCTTTTACAAAACCTTTTTCCAATTTAATATCAAATTTCTGCCTGAGAAGAATTTCCCAGAATCAAAACAATTCAAAATTCTGCTTGTGTTTCCCACAGATTCCCACATTCAATTATTTTGTGTAGACTTACTTTTAGTTTTCAGCTTTCGCGTAAAAATAACACTAAACTTTTTAACAGCGAAACCACATTTCAAGGATAACTTTCATGAATCACCTCGTTATCGTTAACGTCAACTATAAACAAAAGCAATCACCTTATACTCATCCCTTGTCACTGTTCTATACAACAGCGCCGCTGTTCTATATAGTGGCAAACTCTTTACATAAATCCTTGTTGCCTTTTACTTCCTGCTATGAACCAAGCCAGCTGTAACAACAACAACTACTTTTATCCTTCTGTGTCTACTCAAACTTTTTCAAAATTATTTTCCATCGCATAGAGAAATTAAAAGAAAAAGTCAAAATTATGTTTCACCCACCTTAGATAAATAAAACAGAACAAAAAAGATGAAAATGTATACCTTGCCTCAGCCTGCTCCAGATAATGGCTTACCTACATTGAGTAGATGGTCAAGGTATGCTTCCTATCTTCCTCTACAGCATAAAATTACACCTCAGAACACCACAAAATGTTAACCCTGTTCTCAATTTTTTTTTGTGTTGAATCACTTTCATTGTTTGGCTATAAGATGGCGTTGACTTTAATGCGACTTGAAAGTAAAACAATGGCGATAATGTGGCGTAAAATAAAGACCTCATAAATTGAGATGGCGTGTTGTGTTTCATTGTATGAACTTGATTTTGTTGAGGTCAAGGAGCTCTGAGCCAATAATCATAAAGTTGTTGTTGTTAAAATGCAGCAGGAGGAAAATTAGGAGAAAATGCCAGCTGCTAGACGAACTGCTATCGTTGATTTTCCAACAAAGTTTCCACTTCCATACCAAAATTTTGTACTTAAACTTTAAATTTAAACAACTGGTATTTGCTCTGAAAGCATTTTGTATTTTCCAAAATAAATGCAATACAAAATGAAAACATTTTTTTTTTATACGACAAACTTATCAACTACCTTCACAATAACCCCCAAAACTTGCACAACTCTTTTGAAAACTCTCCAAAACTTCTTCCAGAACTTGCGAGTCTCGGCAACATTCTTCCCAGAATCTTTAATGCCTAGCGAGTTTGCACTTCTATACAAAAGAACTTTAAATTGAGGATCCTTGAGTGCAGTCACAAGATTAGCAAATTCCGGGCTGACTTCCATTCTCTTTTTAACAACATCAAAGAAATCCGATGCAGCAACAGCATTTATGTAGTCGCCAACAAAGTCTCCAGTAATAGCTGGGCCACTATTGAGCTCATCTTCTTGCATTGGTTCTAACCATTTGCTATTGAAGTCCTTCATTATTTGGGTTGTGTTGAAAAAAATTCTCACCGCATCAATGCCACGATCATTGAAATACTTAATCAAATCTCGGCCATCTTGGGTTTCCGAAAAACTCTTTCCACATTCTTCATAAGTGACTTCTTCCACATGCCGGAGGCTATTTTCAAATCTTGGGTAGCTTGCAGCGTATTTCTTACCAATCAATTCGATTTCCTTCATGGGTAGTTGAGAGAGGACATCTTGGATATCAACATCAAGATCAGCTGAAATAGCGACTGCCGAAAATAGCAGGCAAAGAATTACTGCACGCATCTTTTTAAGGGAAGTTAATATTGTTTCACAATGAAAGACTGAATTTAGTACTGATTTCTTTGAATGATAATGCGGGGTTTTTATAGTGTTTCCAATAATATCTAATTATAGCAAAAGGGCAATTATATAAAGACATAACTTCTAATTAATTTTTCAACAACTTTATTTATCAAACCAAAAGTGGCTTTTCAAGTAGTGATCATTCAAAAAGCACTTCAAGATATGAAAACATTGAAATTAGCAGCAGTTATTTATTTTTCTACGTGCATGTGATTTATTTGTGTGAAAAAACAAATCAGAGATCCAATTATAAAAGTGGGACTTTCCCTCTACAAAAATTGTATTAGTTAGTTCTGTTTGATTAAAAATAAAACTGTTCCGTAATTCAATCCTTCCTCTTCAAGCATGCATTATCTCTTACCAATTGGTTAATGGTTTTGTGGTCTATTAAATGTACGATTGCATCGCACTTACTTGGTGTTGTTTTGAAGTAGCTTTGAATAAATATAAAGTGTGAAAAATTTAAAAAAACACGGAATTAAACTTTTGAAGTGCTGTGGGTACATGGTGCACTACATTCCGGAAAGAATGATAAACCTAAAAACTATATTCAAAGAAATGAAGATTATTGAGGAATTACATGCAAAGGCCCGTTGGAAGATTTGGGTTGTGCTTAAACTTAAACTCCTGCTTAGATGGGGGACATCGACCCTCCCGCTTCTGTGATAAAACTTTTTTACTTGCGACTATAGGTACTATAGGGGAAGTTTTGGATTCCTGCAAAAAATCGAACTCGAGATATTAATCAGACGTAACATTACGGTGACAGTGAACCCGAAAAAAGTGGGTCCCGCAATTCTGTCAGTCGGTCTGTCTGTCTGTACCTCGATCTACAGCCTAAACTACTGAAGCGATTTTCTTCAAACTTTGGACATAAGGTTTTGGGGAGATTGCCTAGAGGGGAAATCGAATTTTTTTGTTTAGCTCCAAAAATAACGGTTCCTTTCATAGTACCGTTTAGACAAAACATTTTTATCTCGAAAACGGCTCTAACGATTTTGATGAAATTTTTAAATCGGGTTTGTCAAGTAACCTTAGTAATTTTGTAAAAAAAAAAATTTGAAAAACCGCTCTAAGTCCTTTTTGAAATTTTTAAAAAAATTGTATTTTTATGATACATAAGATCGCATTTTCAGTTTTATGATTAAACTTCTTGGCTTGTTTGGCTTATTTTTATCAATTGAATTAGGCTCAATCAATTGTATCAGACCTTAAAACCAATATGTTATCGCACATAGGAGCAAGTACGTGCGACCAGTCGTTCATTTTATTTTTATAGATCACTCCCGTGAAAAAAAGGGTTCTAATATTTTTTTTGTAGACACATCTACAAACTGAACTTCAAATATTTTTGACAAATTTGTTATTTAAAGCTAAAACACAAAATTTTTTTAATAATTATTTCTTTTGAATTAAAGCTCTTTAAAAATTAATGATTTTTTACATAGTGTACTAGTTTTGATTGAAATTTTTTAAATAACTTTCACCGTTTTCTGACTTTAACGAAATTTTCGTAATTTTATGTTTTCAGACTTCTTCTTTTTTTGTATCATGTATAAATTAGGACTCAAATAAAATCATCTAAAATAAATAAAAACTCAACGAAAAAATTTATTAAAAATTTAAAAGGGCTTTATAAAATCAGGGTAGTTGGTGATATTATTAATTTTATTACGTTTGATTTTATAACTGATATTAGGCTTAGGGTTACCATAGTAGTAGGTCGGTATTTGTTGTCATACATTTTTTTACAATCTAATTTGACAAGATCAAAATGGTTTTGTTGCGTTTTCTTAAGTGGTCGTTCAAAAACCACTTGAAATTAATTTATTATATTATTTACTTACCTCATTCTTGTAGAAACAAAAGGGCAACAAAATACGATACAAATGGGACTTACCCTTATATTTTTCTGTTTTGCACAAAGAGAAACACTTCAGATATACATCCCCTATAAGTTGTTCCAGAGCCACTTTTGAAATTATTATTTTTTTTATCATTAAGGTAATATTGATATTGAAATAAATTTTTAAATCAATACTTATACATTTACTTTGTAGAAAAACTATTAAAAATATTTAACTAGATTTAAAACCTAATAGCATAAAAGATTTTTGTAAAATTTTGGACCCTATGTATCTAGATAATTTGTTATTTATTTTTAAATTTTATGTTTTGCAATTTTACGCTCTCAACAATTATTACCAACAGTAGCTACATACCTCTCCCATTGAGCCGAATCCTACTGACCAAATACAAATTGTCATCAACAAGAAACAAATATTTTATTAGTTCAACATTCATATATTATTAACTTCCCATAGGGAGTTATTGTAATCGGTCCGATTTGTCAAATTGAAATTTTTGATATTTCTCGACGTTTCAAGGTCCCTAGAGCCTATTTCAATCATTTTTAGAGAGATGTCTGTGTGTGCGTACGTTCGTACGTCCGTACGTTCTGGTACCATTTTTCGTCGTCGATACCTCAAGAACGAGTAGAGATATCGACTTGAAATAAATTTTGTTTTACAGATAATAACTTCGAAAGAAGCTGAAATGGCGTTTATTAATATTCAATCAGTTGTTTTTTTTACTATAGCTGTTTAAAAAAGAAGTGAAAATTTTGGTTAGGCTCAAATATCTCACGAACAAATAGTGCTATTGACTTGAAATAAATTTTATTCGACACATTATAACGGAATACAAATTTGATATGAATTCGAAAAAAAAAATCAATATACCGTTATTTTTTAAAATAAAAAAAACTAAAAAAAAAATTTTTATAACTCGAATATCCTTAGATGGAAAAACGATATTAACTTTAAAATAATTTTATTTTACGAAAAATGTTGTTTTTGACTACTGGTGAAAATTTCAAAAAAATTCAATGGACAGTTTTTTTACAAAAAATTAAAAACTACAAAAAATTCTACCAAAAATTGGTATAAATTGTCCTTCGACTCAAATTTCTCAAAAACGGGTAGCGATTTTGACTTCTTGTTTGTTTTATTTTCAACATAACATAATTATCAGCAACTGATAAGATTTTGACAAATATTAAATGGGCAGTTTTTTAACAAAAAATCAAAAACTGTTAAAAATTCTAAAGAAAAGTAGTTACAATTGTATTTCAGCTCGAATATCCTAAGAACGAACAACGATTGTGTCTTCTAAAATATTTTATTTTATACATAGTACAATTTTTTATGAAAGGTTAAATTTTGACAAATATCTAATCTCAGTTTTTGACAAAAAATATTAAAAAAAAAAATAAACTAAAAAGTGGTAAAATTGGTTTTTCGACTCGAATGTCTTGAGAATAGGCAATGATATTGACTTTGCCATTAGGTATTTAATCTCTATAATATATGTGCATTTCGTGAATCTCTTTAAATAATTAAAATGCTTTTCAATCTTAAAATAATGATTGTTTGAATTTAACAGCTAAAGTTTGTTTCGCAGAAAATTTGGTTATTTGAAAAAAACTAAATACCTACCTATAAAGTTTTCAAGATCACAAATGGGAAGTTATCAGTGTGGGTCGCACCCAGCCTCTTTTTTTTTTTGTTTTTCCAAGTATCAGTTCTATTTTTTTTTTGAGTATTGAACCTTGGACTTTCCGATTCCTTGCTAAAATCTCCACCCCTGTGCTAATTTGCAATAGAAAATCCAATTCCTAAAAAATAATCTGTGCTTGAACTTTTCATTTCTAAGGATCGAATTTTAAGTAGACTTTAAAAAAATCAATTTTATTAAACTTCAACAAGTTTTTCTTCATTAAATCAATCCGATGTCTCATTAGAATTATTTGGAAAATTAGTAGTCATTTATGCTAATCAAAATTTAATGACTAAGGTTGTATAAACGATCTGCCCAAAAGTCATATTGTTTGCTCTGTTAATTGTTGTTAAAATCTCCTTATTCGATGGAGTAAATATATATTCGTTTTCTCATTCATCACTCTTTTTAATTTTTATATTTCATAAACATTTTCAATATGAAAACATTGGCACACCAGTTTTGCACCCAGCATTTTAGCTGTTCCGTCCCTTAACACAAATAGTCAGACTCAAAGTTTTTCAAAAAAAAAAGAAAAAAATCCTCGCTGCATCGTCTGCTATAAATTATATTTTTTTTTTTACTAACTTAAATTCTTGCTATAGTATTTTAAATTGAATTGAATTAAAACTACTCAAGGATCCAAAAAAAAAAAAAATACTTGCAACTGTTATAACCTGCTACCCAAAAAACGCTGTTGGAAATAGAAATACCCCAGTTGTATCGCATTTAAGTGCTCTACTTCAAGCGCTAACCTAACCAAACAAAGCTCTTCAAAAAGCATTAAGGATATTATATGAAAGTTAAGGTAGGTACTTTCAAATATACTGTATTTAGGTACCATTAGTATATTAAATAAATAGAAAAAATAAAACAATACGATTAGTAGCTTTGTTTTGTTTTTAAAAATACTCATGTCATAAGCAAGCAGAACCACTAGAACAATAGATTACCTATTAGTTGTTATTAAATTAGTTAAATAAACATTTTTTTTAATAAAATTAAAGTTCCATTAAATTCACATATAAAAATAACTTGTTCCAAAACAGCACATCAGCTAAATCAAATGACCCAAAGAAAAAAAAAATTCAATCGATTTTTTTGTTGGACAAGTCCTTTTTTTGGTATTTATTACATTTTCTAACTTAATTTTATTTTTGTGTGTGTGTGTGTTCTATTAGAAACCACCCAAGTCCTTGTGCTTTGATCATAATCAGTTTTGGCATGAAAGTCTAATGTTCAATGACATGAAAAGGGTTGATATATTACATTTTTTTTTTTTGTTGGATTTTATTTTAAGGAAATCAAAAAGGAATTTTGTTGAAAGTGAAACAACGAAGAAAATAACAGTGAAAATGTATAATTTCGTAGGACGAGAGCAGCAGCAGAAACATTGTTTTGAAGGAGCCCTTTTTTTTGTTTTGTTTGTGTTGGAATAGAATCGCTAGACGACCTTTTCTCTGGAAACTGATGGAAAAGTCTTATTTCTTTGTTGAATTGTTGAACACAGTGAGACAGCTAGTTTTCATTCGATTAAATTTTGTGAACGGAACGGGGGCTGAGATGAAAAGGAGGGGGTCATGTATACCCTAAGGACATTGTTACAAAATCGTTGCTTGAATGGTTAGGGCAGATTCTATTTTCTTCACTGAAAAAGTTTTTTTTTTTCTTCTTCTATTTTTGAAGAAGTTATGGATGCGATGATGATAAAAAGGTCGAAGAAGCATTTCAAGAATGGAATTTTAGAATTTTGTTGCTGATTAGGTTGGTTTATTGAGATATTTTCTAACACCCCTCTTCAAAATTAATTCATAACTGGATGGTTAACCTCAATTTTAATTAGAAAATGTCTTCCTTTGGAATTTGTCAAGAATAAGGTTGGAGGCAAAAAAAGAAAACCTTTTTATTTTTAGAAAACAATCTTTCATACCGCACTCACTTGGTATATACCAACTATTAAACAATTTTACACATTTATTTCTGAAGAACTAAGAATTATTAAGAAACTCAAGAAGAATTATTTTATAATTCTGTGAAAGGTTAAAAAGCCTTCAAACATATGCTATGCATGCTAATTTTGCTCAAGGAGCAAATATGCATCATCATCATCATCGTCGTCACTTAGCCTAGATTTAACTGCATCTTTATGTCCTTGAACTTTTTTTTTTGCTTTCCTATTATAGTTCAAGTTGTATAATGAAGGGTGGGTTTTTAATTGCAGGGGATAAGAAAGAACCCTTGAGGTGATGTGTGTAATAAGATTTTTGAATAATAATTTTTTGTTTTGTGTTTCTTTACTTCATAGTTGTGGTCTGTGAAAAAGCTTTCAATTACAGTTTCTTAGGAGATGGTAAAGAAAGTAGGCACCCGTTTAGGAGATATTATGTTAATATTACTTGTAAAATTCCTTTTTGTGCAGGACAGAGGAGTTTGATGATTTCTCGCCTTTGAGGTTCTCTAACCATTTCCAAGCAATGAAATCATACGAGAAGCATGAGTAAGAGTTTTTCGTCCTCTTGCCATGCCGGGATTAAGAGAAAAATAAAAAAATGACAAGACTGTTTCGTTTCCCAAATGAAAACTTGTTTATTAAAAGAAGATGTGGTAAACTTGTTAAAACATTTTGAATTTTTGAACAGATTTACTTCCTCGCCAAACGGTCCCATTGCTTACGGGGTGTGTTCAAAAAATATCGCTAATTTTGAATTTTTGCGTTTCATTGTTCTCCTACAAGTTCCCCCATTTTGAATTTTCAGTTCTGCTTCAGGCTGCTGATGGTACTGATCCTTGACCGATCCATAAATTATCCGATCAGATCTATAGAGATTCTAGTTTCCCCGGGGCTACCAAAATTATGCAACAAGTTGTTCAAAATTGTAGCTGTACAGAACCATGGTCCTGCCAGTACTCACGTATATGGATCCGAGACTTGGGTGCTTAGCAAAAGACGCTGCGGTCTCTTAGCCGCGTTCGAGAGAAAAGTCTTAACGAGAATTGTTGGCCCCATATGTAAGGAAGGACTATTCCGGAGACGGTACAATCATAAATTGTACGCAATCTGTCTTGAAGCAGACATAGTGACAAAAATTAAGCTCGGTATAGACTCCAGAGGGCAGGACACCTAGCTCGCATTAGTGAAGAGGATACGGCTCGGAAAGTATTTTCTATGGTAGACGGCAGCGTGGTAGACCATGCTTACGCTGGAGAGATGACGTAGACCAGGACGCCCGAAGCCTTGGGGTGCGCAACTGGATGGCGTCGGCTCGAGACCCGGATAGGTGGAGAGACTTGTTGAAGAAGGCCAGGACCGGACCCCGGTTGTCGAGCCGATGATAATGATGAAAACCAACATGACAGAAAAATTCCGAGACCGGATTCTGATATTTGTTTCAAACGTCATCTCGATAGTGCAAAGCGTAGTGCCTATGACTTTGAGATCAAGCTTGTTCTGTGTTCGACTCCCCGCTTGACAAGAAGTTCTGCAATTAAAATTGAACAATTACAGAACAAGCATCACTGAAAGCAGTCTGATGATCGGCCTATAACTTCAGCCTGCAAAATCTTGGTGGTACCGCATCCAATTTTTGTTGTCTCAGTCAAAACCTTCAAAAAAATATTCTTTTCCATTTTGAATTCATCAATGTGAAAAAAAAATGTTTCTAAAGCCTGATAATTAAAATAAGCCTCCATATGTGAAATAATAAATAACAGTTTATTTATTTTGTATCAATCCTCTGTCTAGATTTCTTGTTAACTTCCCATAGGGAGTTATTGTAATCGGTCCGATTTGTCAAATTGAAATTTTTGACATTTCTCGACGTTTCAAGGTCCCTAGAGCCTATATCAATCATTTTTAGAGAGATGTCTGTGTGTGCGTGTGTACGTACGTTCGTACGTTCGTACGTTCGTACGTTCGTACGTTCGTACGTTCGTACGTTCTGGTACCATTTTTCGTCGTCGATATCTCAAGAACAAGTAAAGATATCGACTTGAAATAAATTTTGTTTTACAGATAATAACTTCGAAAGAAGCTGAAAGGGCGTTTATTAATATTCAATGAGTCGTTTTTTTACTATAGCAGTTTAAAAAAGAAGTGAAATTTTTGGTTGGGCTCAAATATCTCACGAACAAATAATGCTATTGACTTGAAATAAATTTTATTCGACCCATTATGACGTCATACAAATTTGATATGAATTTGGAAAAAAATCAATATACCGTTATTTTTTAAAATCAAAAAAACTAAAAAAAAATTTTTATAACTGGAATATCCTTAGATGGAAAAACGATATTAACTTAAAAATAATTTTATTTTACGAAAAATGTTGTTTTTGACTACTGGTGAAAACTTCAAAAAAATTCAATGGACAGTTTTTTTTACAAAAAATTAAAAACTACAAAAAATTCTACCTAAAATTGGTATAAATTGTCTTTCGACTCAAATTTCTCAAAAACGGGTAACGATATTGACTTCTTGTTTGTTTTATTTTCTACATAACATAATTGTTCGCAATTGATAAAATTTTGACAAATATTGAATGGGCAGTTTTTTAACAAAAAATCAAAAACTGTTAAAAATTCTAAAGAAAAGTAGTTACAATTGTATTTCAGCTCGAATATCCTGAGAACGAACAACAATTGTGTCTTCTAAAATATTTTAAATTTTGACAAATATCTAATTGACAGTTTTTGACAAAAAATATAAAAAAAAAATAAACTAAAAAGTCGTAAAATTGGTTTTTGACTCGAATATCTTGAGAACGAGCAATGATACTGACTTTGCCAATAGGTATTTAATTTTATACATAATAAAATTTCTTACAGCGGATATATATTTGACATATAGCTAACTGACATTTTAAACAAAAATTTAAACAGAACTAAGAAAATTCCACATTCGTTAAAAAAACGCGTGGAAGTTTACCTCCTGGGTCAAGTGGAAACATCTTATACATCACCAATCTCTATAATATATGTGCATTTCGTAAATCTCTTCAAATAATTAAAATGCTTTTCAATCTTAAAATAATGATTGTTTGAATTTAACAGCTAAAGTTTGTTTCGCAGAAAATTTGGTTATTTGAAAAAAACTAAATATAAAGTTTTCAAGATCACAAATGGGAAGTTATCAGTGTGGGTCGCGCCCAGCCTCTTTTTTTTCTTTTTTTATCAAAAGCTAAAAAATAGTCAAGACGTGTCGTGGGAGCCTATTTCTCACTACTCTAGTTTAACCTTCCTCTATGAAATTCAATAACACATGTGGCGTAGGCAGTCATCTTAACCTGGTGACCCCACTTAGAAGTTGTTCATATGATGTGGTTCGGTCGGAGATACCTACATTTATGTTGCATGACGTGCTCGGGTAGGTATGATATGTTGCTACTTGCACTGCACTTAGCCGCAACCATCACAGCGCAGTTCGCTATTATTTACAATGCTGATGTCTGGTATTAGCTATTGGCCAAGATACTGCAACAAAGGTATTGTAATTTTTCATATGACTTGCTGCTGGGAGCGGAGGAGTCTATCTATTCGGTATACATAATATATCATATAGCAGTAACAGAAGTGGTGGCAGTGATTTATTTATTGACAGATGGCAGTATCCTTGAGCTTTATGTCTATCATATTTTTTTTTGTTTGTTTCTATTGGAGAACACACAACATGTTGTACATTTTAAGACTACAATGATTGATATTCTCCAGACAATATTGCTCATTTTCGTGGTTAAGTTCGTCACAGGCGGTGAGCAATAATAAACTTAAAGCACTAAAGTCTATAGAAAACCACAAATGAATGGTGTAACATAAGTTTTTCGAATTGAAGGACAAAATATCATAAAAAAAACTGGAGCATGTTTAAATGATAAAATTCATTGTTTGATTTATTGTAAAGGGTGTTTTTTTTGGAGGCACAGAACTTTTTTATGGAATAAATGAATAAATATGATAATCCCCAGGTCCAATTTTCCATCACTTTTTATAAAATTTGTGGCCGTATATTGACGACAACGTGGCAGTGGTCAATCGGCGGGCTTATCGGCGTAGATTAACGACTTCACATATGCCCACAGAAAATAGACTTGTGGCCAATTCAATGTCCAAAACGTGAAACTATGCGGTTACTAAAAGTTTCCTTCAATAAATCAATTGTGGCACGAGCTGTGTGACATATTGCGCCATCTTGTGGGAACCACATATCATGATTGCTCAATTGAGGAACAGAAAATTCAGTAATTATGGCCCTCTAGCGGTCACTATTCACTGTAACGTTCTGGCCAACGTTACGGCAGTTTTGTTTATTGACGTAGCCATTCAACCAAAAGTGAGCTTCATCGGTAAACAAAATTCTCGGAAAAAAATTTGAAAGCGTTGCTCAGGAGTCATTCTATTCATGTTGAAATGTCAAACCAAACTAAACACAAATCACTTGACAGCTGTCAAAATGGACGTCAGTAAAAACGTGTTGCCAGCTTAAAGTTCTATACCTCTAAAAAAATGCCCTTTATTACGAGTGTTTTTTTAGGAAATGGAACAGGACCTTCATTCGAGAATTGATTTTTAAAAGTTACGTACAAAAAAAATCGTGAGTAAGGCATTTTAAATTATTCACCTTGCTAAAAAAATATCCCAAATAGAGACATTAAACTAAAGCCCCATAAATGAATGGCAAAATGGTTTTTAAACAACCTTCATCTTGTTAGCAAAAAAACTAAAACTCCATCAACAAAATCAAAATCCTATAACATTCAATTAAATCGAAAGCTGAAATTCTAAACCTACCATTCCTCTGCCGCGCCGTATTCAACTTCCATCCTACAAAAATATCCTGATGTTTTCGAGAACCCCATATATCCGTCCAATTGTATATTGCATGTTTTATGTCCTTTCAGTGCATGATGCAGTCGTTCTAATTGCAATTCGACTGCGTTGTTGAATTACTATGGTATAGTGTGGTAAGAGCGATAGCATCTCCAATTGGCCATATGCGAACACTGCTATCGATGCCAGTTCCTGCCTATAATATAGCAGCTACCTGCCTTCCATGCACACCAGCAAATTGGCAAAATTTGTTTCCTGAATCCTAGGGGCTTTGAGAAACGGTGAAAAATATCCTCTCTAACGGTGCAAATTTACCAAATTGATTACACTCTGATATACATACGATATTATATATCATGTGTGTGTGTGTGTTTGAGTTTTGTTCGTCCTAAAGGTTGGTTGAGAGGTAAGGATGTGTTTTGTGTACTCACCTTTGCGACCCTAAAATAGGTATTTCTATACTCTTTCAGGACATTTCACTCGTATGTATGGTATTTTGTTATTCAACCAAATTTAGGCCAAATACCGAGTTAAAATGCAAAACTTATGTTGTACGTGCATGAGATTTCGTTTTGTCAAGTTTTGAAACGAATAGCAACGGATACAACGAGACGAGACACAACATAGCACGAAAATGTAAAAGGATTTGTTCTAATTTGAATATTGCAAGAGTTTAATGGATGTTGAGATTTTGCTATTAAAAATTAATTCTCTGAACCGTTAGTTACATGACCTTTTGCAACTTTATATATGGAACTTAGAAAAGTTCTATATCCACAGCTATTGAAACTTACCCAGCGATGGGGTATTGATTAGGTGTGTGAATGTCTCAATCGAATAATTTTTGAATGAGAATTCAGAGTGTAGTTTAATTTGAATTTCCAGGAATGGTACGTAATAGATTTGATTTAAATGGGAAAAGTATGTTTTTTTTTCATTTGGTCTACCATTAAGTTTGATATCTTTCTAAAAATGATTGTATTTAGTTGAAACAAAAAAATTTTTGAAAGTTTCATGTTAAGTTTTTTTTTAATATTTGCTTTGTTTCAATCTTCAAAACAAAATATTCACATCATCATCATCAGTTTCTCCACCTATCCCGGTGTCGATCCGACGCCCACCATCCAGTTGCGGACCCCAAGGATTCGGGTACCACGCTGCCGTCTACCATAGAATGTATCACAAAGGACTTTCCAAGCCGGTTCCTGTTCACTAATGCGAGCTAGGTGCCCTGCCCACTTGAGTCTAAGGAGCTTAACTTTTGCCACTATGTCTGCTTCAAGACAGATTGCGTACAATTCATGATTGTACCGTCTCCGGAATCGTCCTTCCTTACATATGGGGCCAACAATTCTCATTAAGACTTTTCTTTCGAACGCGGCTCAGAGATCGCAGTGTCTTTTGCTAAGCACCCAAGTCTCGGATCCATACGTGAGTATTGAAAGGACCAGGGTCCTGTACAGCAGCAGTTTTGAAGTTATGGTGAGATTGCGGGATTTGAAGAGCTTTGACAGACTATAATAGGCTCTGTTGGAACTGAGCAGCCGCCCGCGTATTTCTTCTTCTACATTGTTATCGGCTGCTACTATTGACCCAAGGTATTGAAAGGACTGCACCACTTCAAATTCGTACTCCGCTACCTTGATTGTTTGACCAACTGTTCCTCTAGCATTCGACACCAACTGCACTAATGTGCAGCCCCAGATCTTCTGGCGCCTGCTCGATCTGAATGAAGGAATCGTGTACAGCTTGTTCGGTCCTTCCGTGAAGATGTCAATGTCGTCTGTTTAAGCCAGTATCTGGCTGGACCTGTTGACGATGGTCCCTCTTGTTGCCGTGCCAGAGTCACGGATTGCTTTCTCCCACCCCAGGTTGAAGAGTAGGCAGGCCTAACCATCCCCTTGTCGGAGTCCATTAAATATGCTCATTGGTCTGGATAGCAATCCGGCTATTTTTACTTAGCTTGTTACGTTGGTCATGGTCATGGTCAACCTACAAAGTCGTATTGAATGTTTAAGATTTTTTCAAATTTTAAATATGAGCCGTTGTTGAGTCGTTTTCCGTTAACAAAATTTCAAAATTTAGTCCAAACTAAGGGATCATGTTTTTGGCTTATTAAACATGAATCAGTGATTATTGAAATTGTATGATTTTTACTTAACTGTTTTTACGGCTTTTTATTTTGGTTGTAAAATCAAAAGATTTAAAATGTCTGTTTTGTTTAAGAAAATCTATTTGCGTTTCGTTTTCAAAAAATATTATTTTAACACACAGTTTTATATATCCTTTTTGAAAAATATCAATAAGACGATTAAAAATCCCATTAACTACATAATGCACCAAAAAACTATATAATTTAGTTTTATTATTTGACTATAAATGTCAACCAAATACCCTAACATCCTTCTCCACTAACACTAAAAGTTTCTTCAATGAATCTATAAGAACATGTCAACTTTCAGTTCAATACGAATTGCTAGTCAACATCTTAACTTGAAAAATAGGCCTTTTTTTCTTTTTTCTTTAGCAAAAAGACAAACAAATATTAAGTTTTTTATTAGAAAAGTTTTATTCGATCGATATTTTTTTTTTCTCCCCGGTTCTTTGCTAGAAATGCGATGTGATTCCGATGCAACAGTGAATGTTCTTTTCACTGTTCTTATACATAAAACTAAGCACACTTTTGACCCTCTTCAGTTTGTTTTTTTTTTGTCAGGACTTGGGGGTAGACACAAAAAAAATACTTATAACTTTGAAAATTGCCAGAGGATTTTTTAAAGTATTTTTCTCGCTTTTGAGATTTAAAATAAAAAAAAAGAAAAAAAAAAGTTATTCCGCACCAAGCTCAAAGTGGTCAATGTTGAAGAAAAAGAACCATAAACTTTACTTACTATCTGACATCTTCGTTCGTTGCGGTTGTCGATTTGCATTGAAGATTAAAAGTGAAGGAGTTTTTTTTTTATTTTTAGTTGTTAGAAAATGTTTGAAGTTTTTTTTTTCTTAACTGTTTGAGATTTTCTTCAAAAAGAAGATGTTTCTTTTGATTGTTTTGAATACTTCGAACACTTTGATGAGTTCTTTGTGGAGAAACTATTGAAAATTATATTTTTAAATTGGTTTTGAATAAAAATGTACGCTATATGTTTTAGAGGTTTTTGATTTAAGTTTTTTTTTTATTATATAGGGTGTTTTCTTCAGAGGTATAGACCTTTGAAATGAAATAAACAAAGATAATTTCTTAAAATTGACTTTATTCGAAAGATAATCTTTGGGAATTATAATTTAAATATGGTTTCTGGCATATGACCACCAGGTCTGGCTCGGAGGTAATTTAATCTGGAGGTCCAATTTTCGATCACCTCTTCCAAAATGTGTGGACTTAACATATCCCCACAGAAAATAGTTTAGCGGCGTTAAATTATCATCAGATCTTAAAGGCCAATTCACGGGTCCGAAACGTGAAACTATGCGGTTACCAAACGTTTCCTTCAATAAATAAATTGTGGAAGCGCGTGTGACATGTTGCGCCATCTTGTGGGAACCACAGGTCCTGCATCATGGGTGTTCAATTAGGGAACAAAAAAGTAATCAAGGCTCTATAGCGTTCACGACCGATTGTAACGTTCTGACCAGCACTGTGATACCACCAGTCCATAAATCACTAAAAAGAGTCACCTTTTCTCTATGTAACGGTGTCTCAAAATACATGTGAGGATTATCTTCACTCCAAATACGGCAGTTTTGTATATTGAAGTAGCCATTCAACAAAATTCTCGAAAAAAAATTTGCACAATTTAGAAGCGTTGCTCAGCCTCAGTCTATTCCAAACCAAACTAAGCTCAAATCACTTGACAGCTGTCAAAATGGCCGCCAGTTAAAAAAGTGTTGCCAACTTAAAATTCTATACCTCCAAAAACACCCTTTTTAGTATCTGTTTTTGTTTTTAGTGATCTTTTAAAGAAAGGGACGGTTTTATTATATTTTATTTTTTCGGTTCGCTTAAGATACATGGTTTTTATTATAGAACTTACCTACACACTGTAATCAACAATTATAAAGTCAAACTCAAAGTATGGAAGCAAATTCATTTTAAACCAACCTCCTTTCGACGGCATATACACTTTAACTCTTGACTAAATTTGATCAATTCTTTCAGACCACTTAGCCGAAATTCAATTTGCTGATATTAAATAGAATATAATTTACACCATCTCTTGCCATCCTTTCGATCAAATGCAAATAATTATTAAGATATTATGGGTATTTATGGTAAACCAAAAGCCAATGATTATCTCGAGAGCACAGAAGTTTCAAATATTGGTAAATGTTATCAACAAATTTTACCAAATTCATGTGGTCTTAAATAGGTGTTAGATATAGATTATTTTATCATCTATCTCAAAGATACATAATATAATACATAAATATTTGCATTCTTCATTCTTGCTAATAGACACGTTCTTCTTCTTGCTGAAGGTACTTGTACAAGAAGATATAAAGATACACCTATACATAGAAATCAGCAACTTCCTGAATTCCGAAATATACATTTTCAGACATACACTTTCCCCATAGGTATTTATCTGGCATTATATTCCATGTCATCCTATGCCTCTTTCCTGCTTCTACAGAGGAACTGATTTTGCCCCAAAATCCAACCAGTGCAATTTTGTTCCTGGATATATGGTTGTCGTCTCGAAAAACAAGGGCGAACAACATCAACATTTATAAAGCTTAAAGCAAAAGCTATTTTGAACACAACACACGCCTCTATTGCTTAATCCTTGAGAGTGTATCCTTAAATGTATGTTGTACTCTCGTATTTGCGTAGGAGAGAAAATGCTGATTCGGCTTTTGGAGAATGATTAATTTATTCTTGGTTTGACCTATGTTTATCCTTTTTGTGGTTAGCAAGCAGGTTGACAATTTGTACGTTCGTTTCGTATAATATGCTTCCTAGTTTTGAAGATTTTGTGTGTTCTCTAGGTATATTTGGAGGGTAAATATAAATTATTTGACATTAAATTGTGGAAAATTAACACACGTGTGTGCTTGAACAAAACGACCATACACGATATCGTTTACATGAAACCAAAATAAATTTGTCTTCATCATATTATTTAGGTGGTGTTTTTTTGCGGAATGAAGAATGGGATACCTCTAGGCGTATGTTTTAGGGAGCAGATTTAAGTAACGCGTGCTGGCTTGGTTTTTTTTTAGAAAATTTGCTTTTTATTGAGAACAAAATAACTTAAAAAAAAGTTAAGTTAAGTAAAGTTAAGTTAATGTCCATTTTCCACTTTACCATTAAAATGTTCAAAAAAAAGCACAGGGTGTCTAGGGAATAGAGTTTTTGGGTTAAAACTAGAAAAGGAAAAAAAAAATTACACCAGAATGGGTCTTTTTCCCCGCGTGTAAGAGGGAACAAAAATATGTAATAATTTTTTCAAAAATTGTTTATTTAATCTAAAAAAAAAATATTACGTATACGCCACAGTAAACAGTAAATCATTTGAAATTAAAAAAGAAAGCAAATAAATAAAATGTTGTAAGTTGTAAATATTATTCTCATTATTATTCTCTCATATTTTGTAATTTGTGTAAGAACATAAAATGGACGGTAAAATGTTAAGTAGTTTTTTAGTGGATGTAAGGATTTCAAAATATTGTTAAGAAATGGATATTTTGTTTATTAACTCGCGGAGTAACATCGTGAGACACAAATTGACTGAAAACGTCTTATTCTTGAAATTAAAAAAGTGATGAGATTCCAAATATTTTAAAAGTATGGATGTTGTTTGATTGTTATCTAGATAGAGCAGGAAATTATTGGTGAAAGCAAAATGGAACAATTTGGACCTATTTTCCTTAGACTGAAAACAAAATAAATTCATTTCGAAACAACGAAAACATTGAAATACTGCAATGACATGATATAGCTTTTCTCAAATTATACAAAAAAAAAATTTATTTAAAGTATTTTCAGTTCTTATAAATTTTACATGTTTGAGTTTTTTTTTTCAAAATAAATCTTGTCAAAAAAAAAATTGTCAAAGTACAACGAAGTTTTTGAACGGCAAATATAACTTGGTCATAATATTAATAAATAAATTTGACAGAAAAAAATGTTAAAAATAAATTGGAAAAAAAATATTCGTCTTCAAAAACAAAAATGGTACCAAAAATGTCAAATATATAAAAAAAGGTAAAAAATCTTCAAAAAAAAGTTCTCATCAGGCGATGAATCCATCAGGCCACCCATCCACTATTCATCAGTGTTCTGCGGCATAAATTAATTTATATTCCATATTTTTTTTAATTTAACTCAATTATAATATTCGCCTTCAAGTATAGGAAAAAAAAATATTTTGTATTTGAAAATTTTACTTGCCTAATCTACGCTAGTGTCTTTGAATTTAGCAATTAAAAATAAATTCAAATCAATTAAACAAAAATATACATAAGCCAATAAGCTCTAAGTATTATTGAAGCATCAAGATGCGAAAAATAATTAAACTCGCCATTTTTCCATCTTCATTTTTCTAAGCTAGGTACTATTCCAAAAAGGCTTTATTAGCTCATTTAGTGTTTAGGAATTTATGCACTAAAAGGAGATAACAAAAAGTCAACGCTAAATTAATTTCAAATAGATTTTCTAAATCTTCTACTATCGTCGTCGACGTCGCCGTCGTCGTCGTTGTATTTCTATGAAAATGATAAAACCAACAACAATTTACCTCTTACACTAAGGATACCTCTAAACTCTAAAGCCATCCTTTCTACGCCTTTTTTTTATTTTTTTGTTGCTAAAGATTTTCCCTTCGAAAATACGGAAACGCGAAAATTCAATAAAGATGCGGCAATTTTAATTTAATCACTCGCAATCAGCACGATTCGAGCAGTGTATATAATGTAAGGAAGGTAAAACACTCTTATCTCTCACACTGTTGACAGCGACAGGAAGATCCTTATGAAGCTCTGGAGGTCTTTTCGGCGGATAGGCAAAGCTTTGGATTTTCATTTCACGAATGTTTTTTTTTTTTTTTTTTTAAACAAGAGACAAATAAGTAGAAGTTTATATTTTGTATGCAAAAAAAAAAGGAAGAATGATGACGTTGTGGGTCGGATGTCCTTTTAGGTTTCCATATAATATTCCCTCTATCCCTATCTCGGTATCTTCCATATATCCAACTCATCCAATTTTGTTGGAATTTCAAAATTTGTTCTGTTGTGACGGCTGTTGTTGTGGTTTTTTTTTTTTTTATTCCTTGGAGCCTTCATGAGTGCCTCTGGCAAGGATTATAAGGACGAAGTGGAATAAACCGGTAGAAGGTAGTGTGGTGTGTGTATAGTGCCAATGTGTGTACACATATATACAATTCATTCTTCGACTTCTAGCTGGGAATAAAGTGAAATGCAAATTTTATTTGTTTCCAGGTAGCTGGTATCTCTCTACTTTCTATACTTTCTACCTGCTGAAGAGGTATTTTATCCTAAATTGTTTCTTCTAAGTTCGCATTCT
The DNA here is from genome assembly GCA_958431115.1 of Syrphus vitripennis. NCBI lineage: Eukaryota > Metazoa > Arthropoda > Insecta > Diptera > Syrphidae > Syrphus > Syrphus vitripennis. The sequence continues at coordinate 11,231,980 of OY288109.1, forward strand.
ACAACAACATAGCGCAGCCAATGGGACGTGGTTGGAGCTGTAGCTATACACGAACACGATATCCTGGGCTTGGGGTTAACTTTTGTAATTTATGTGAGTTTAGAGATGATGATGATGATTTTTCGTTAAAACTTCCTTTTTCTCTCCGAAGGCAAATTAAACCAAGGACGATGATTTCAGTTTACTCTGTGTATCTTTTTTTGGCAAAAAAAAAAAAACATAGCATTGGCCAAAAAATATCCTTGTTTTTTAACACAGATGTTTTTTTTTTTTTTAAGCTTCTGGCGGGTGTTCGTCGCTATAGATATAGGTTTTGTGTAATTAAATGTTTTCAAAAAGGAATTTGTTCTTGTCAGTAAAAAACAAAAAAAAAACAAAAAAATATGTAGGTGGTACAACATGAGAGTGGGATTTAATTCAATGATGTTGTAAATGGAATAACTAAGAAAAAAAAGAAGCATAAATTGAAATGAGAATAAGAGCAGAAAAAAAATACAAAGAGGGCGAAATAATTGGAATTCAAATGAATAAGTAGGATAACATGTTGCAAGCCAGCAAGCAAGCTGCCTTTGCTGTCTTGTCGTTTATACCAAGGCATCATGATTCAGGATGCTATATTCCACAGATGCTGATGTGAGTAATGATTTTATATATAGATGTATTTTTTCTTTTTATAAAATAATGGATTATTTTGTGTTCTTCTTTAAAAAAAAAAATTAAGTAATTTTTAACGTAATACCAACGTTTTAATTGTGATGCTTTTTTTATGAGGAAATTGTATCGCATAAAAATAAATTAAAAAAAGGTGATTTGGAGTAGTTAGTGCTTAAGCTCGGAAGCTATCATTCTTCGAGTAATTTTAAAATGATTACCTATAGTGTAGGCACTTCTACGATTTTTACATTAATTTTTTTTTAATCACTAAATCAATTATTTTATTTTAGTTCAAGGCAAAAGTTACTTGAAAATATCACAAAATTTTGTTGTATTTTTTTTAATTTTGGGCTTTATTTCCATTTTACAAGATAGAACACCCAAAATAATCTAAAATGAGAAAAGCTCGAAGAAAATCAAAAAAGAAAATAACATCCAAATTTTAGAAAATCCTAGCTTAAAATTTTGAGAAAAGATTGAGCAATTCCCTTTTTTTGAAGAAATTATTTACAAATGAACCAAATATTGACAATACAGCTAAAGGATTTAGAAAATTTTAGAAAATCTAACAATATAATCGTAAGAAATCATTTTTAAAAAAATTTTTCAAAATTAAAAAAAAAATTGTCTGTGCCGTCCCACATTTGACTGATTATTTTTTCGCCGGTGATTTTTGAAAATTGAAATATAAATTTTATGGTGTCGAAATCTTAATATTTTCGAAATCATATTTAGGAATTTCGATAAAATTTTTTTGTTCTAGTAATTTGATCTGCCATTGAACACTTAATTTGAATTGAGACATTACAGACGTTTGTTTGGTTTTTCCTTCTCTCGGTATCGGCTGAAACCAGTTTTTGAAAGTTGAAATGTTCTTTAAATGTCAATTTTGAATTTTTTAATTGCTTGTCAATGGTTTAATTATCACATGACAAAATAGAATGCAGCTTTTCTAGAATTTTAACAAGCAAATACATGTGATCCAAAAACAAAAACATGTCCAGAAATTAATTTCCAAATTCCAATTTTTTTTTTTTGTTTAAGTCAAAAGTTTTTGCTTTTATTTGCGACTATAGGTACCAAGGGCATGTTTTGGATTCGTGCAAAAAATCGAACTCGAGATATTAATCAGACCTAAAAGTACAATGATAGAAAACGTGAAAAAAGTGGGTCCCGCAATTCTGTCTGTATATACCTCAACCTACAGTATACTGAAGCGATTTTCTTCAAATTTTGGACATAAGGTTTTGGGGAGATTGCCTAGAGGGGAAATCGATTTTTTTTAATTTAAGCTCTAGAAATAACGGTACCTGTCAAAATTCTATTTTAGAAAAACATATTTACCTCGAAAACGGCTCTAACGATTTTGATGCAATTTTTCAAGTCGGGTTCTACAAGTTACCTTGGGGTTGGTCGTGGCGCAATGGTTTGAGTGATCGCCTGTCAACCTCACAGGTCACATTTTCGATCCCTGCCGTAGTTCTATGTCATGTTTTTATTCCATTATCACTGATCATTGTTGGGCCCCTGGTTTACTCGTTACATGTTGTTCAGGCATAACACTAACAACATGTGATTGAGTAAATACTAGTATGCCGAACAAATATGACAATGAACAAAATAATGCGAATTATAAAGGGACATTGATATAAGACACGGCATTTCTCCGCTTTAGCCCAGCCGCCAACCCTGGAGATAAAATCTGATACAACCACCACCTTCAGTCTCAGTAACTTGCGCCACACACCTTTCCATACCCCTTTCCCTTTCCATCCTAACCTATCCTTCACGCCCGCGCTGTGTTGAACATATAAAGGGTACACCAAAAATCACCTTGAGCGCGCCCAAAATTATAAAAAAAAAATATTTTTGAAAAAAACGTTACTAACGGTACTTACCATAGAACCGGATTTTCTAAAGGAAGTCCTATATAATCTTAATAATATTGCATATCAAAATTTTCAAAAAAATATTTTTTGTATTAAAAAAAATAATTCAAATTTTTTTTGAAAACTAATAAATATTTATAAGTTATAAGATTAAACTTCTTTTCTGTCTTATTTTTTCATTTTATTATCAATTCAAATAATGAATTTCAGTGTTTTTTCATATTTTTACTTGTGACTATAATCGAAGGTAGGTAGTTAGGTAATATTTTTTTTTTTTTTTTACTTTAAAACCAAGATGTTACCGCACATAGAAGCAAGTACGTGCGATCTAGTCATGCACTCTATTTAATCTGCCATTTTCTAATTTTTATGAAAGATTTATTATATTTAACGACGAAAATAAATTTGTTTCATAGAATTTTAATAAAATGTCGTTACACCTGACTGACTAACATTTATTTCTGTAATTTATATTTTTGGAATTTTCTGTTTTTTTTTTTTTATATAAAACTGTTTCAATACTTCATTTTCGATACGATAAGAAGTATTATGGACTTTGATTAAAAGGAATAAAATCCAGCTTATTGGTTTATTGGGTGTTCCCGCATATCCTTTGTCATTTGAAAATCTGAATCCATTCTGATGAATCTAAAACTGATTTATGTCGACTTATTTTTACGGTCATTTGCATACATAACAGAAATATACCTATACATAGAGATATGATATTCTCTTTTGTTTCGAGAATTTTGTTGAAGGGAAATATTTTCTTTCCATACGTTCGTTTGGAAGATATGTATGTATATTTGAAATTGGTGAATTGAGCTGTAAACATTGAGAAATAAATCCAACAAAGCAAATCATATACACATAGGCACAACAACACAATAAGCTGCATCAAGGATGCCAAAAGGATATTTGCCAGATTTCATTTATTTATTTTTATGAACCATGAGAAAGATAAGACTATGTTTGTTCCTGATATTTTTGGCATCGCAGATAATGCTATTTTGAAAAGGATAATGCATTTAGGCAGGACTTTTGGCTGTCAACTTTGATGACATTATCTTAAACACGCACGCACATCCTGGCTTATTGAATATTCATCCGGGCAATATTATGTTTTTTTTTTCATAGAAAATATAAAAATACCTACAGACAATATTTTTGGTGACATGAACAAAGTTTGAATCATGAAAAGTTAATATAGCCAAAGGGCTTTGTCATCAAAGATGGTGCCCCTAAGAACATGTGTTTCGGCACGTTAATCTAAGAACATTTTCCTGTTAGTTTTTCCATAAACATTTTTCTAGAAAAAAAAAAAACGACCACAATAGACTAAGTGATATTTTGTTGTTCACTTTGTTGACTTTTACATGCTTTTATCATATTAAGGTCACAAATATCTACAATAGCTGGATGAGTATATGTATTCATGATGATGATAGTTATTTTTCATGTAGTTTTTGTAAGAAGAGAGTTTTTCTTTTCTGCACTCACGAGCTAAGGATATAAGGATATCTGTTTCATTGTTTTGCGTGCATACAAATAGGATATTATTTTGTGAGGCGGAAGATGCGAAGTGATTTTGGTAACATTATTTTTGGCCTTCTTATTATTGTGAATGAAAGTTAAAGGTTCTTTTGATGGTATGTAGGGAAACGACCTTTAATGCTTTTTAACAAAAGACACAAAGGGAGACATAATATATTCATAAAAATGTAGGTGTGGGACACTTTTGACTTCTTATCTTTTGACGACTTATGTCAAATTCTGAAGCACGGTTGTGTCATAAAAAAAATTTAAGTGGTAGTAAAAATTGTTGGTCATTCGTCCCAACACTCGTTATCAATGACACTCCCTTCGTTAGCTCTCTAGATAAAACTAACTTATTCGTTAGGCAGTTTGCCACCAACTCTACGCTGTCTGATAGTGTCATGACTCGTCCAGTTCTTGAGCGCGTAAGTAATTCTATGGGAGAAATCTTCTTTCGTCTTCTTTCTTCCTAAAAGATCTCAGCACACATAAATCCGCTGGTCCGTATGGTATCCCCACCATTGTTCTCAAGAGTTGTTCTTCCGCGCTGGCAAAACCCCTGCGTAAGCTTTTCCATCTATCCTAGTCTTCTGCTCTTGTTCCGAGCAGATGGAAACAGTATTTGTCCAGCCTATCCTAAATATCTCTAAGATCGAAAGCTTCTTTATGACCGGCAATACGGCTTTCGCAGTAATAGATCCACTGGTGACTTGATGGTCTATCTCACTGAACAGTGGAACAAATCTTTACATCGTTTTTGAGAAAGTAAGACTATTTCACTTGATATTTCTAAAGCATTTGAAAAAGTTTGACATTCCGCTCTTTTATCGAAAATGCTTGCTTTTGGTATCGATTAAAACCCTTCTTCGTTGGATTAGTAACTTTCTTTCGAATCGCTCTATACAAGTAGTACTAGACGGATTCAAGTCTGAAACTCACAACATAAATGATGGTGTTCCACAGGGTTCTGTTTTCCCTCCGACCCTCTTTCTCATTTTTATTAATGATCTCCTGTCTGCAACTACTAATCTATTATTCCTTAGCTTTTCATATTCGTTTCTAGATTCACATCCCTGCTTTTTGGACGTGGAACTGAAACGGATAAATATGATAAGTACATTCAATTCTAACTTAGACAGAATTGTACAATGGGGATTAAGAAATCGTGTAGAATTTAATGCTTCGAAAACTCAATGATGCCTTCTATCGTTAAAGCGAGACGTGAATGGCACTTGCATCGAAGAAACTAATCATCTTGTGATTCTAGGTAAGTGTATCACAAACCATCTTTTGTGGAATCAAATACTTAACATCGCCAAAAATTCCGCAAGATGTTTAGGTTTCCTTTGGAGATGCAAGAAATTCTTTTCCCCTTCTGACCTGGCTATTATCTATAAAAGTTATATACGTCCAAAGCTTGAGTATAACTCCAATCTCTGGGCTGGTGCTCCAGCCTTAAGTCTCTTGGACAGTATACAAAGACGAGCCTTCAAAGTGATCGGAGACAGGAACATCATCGATACTTTTACGTCACTCGAACACCGGCGTAACGTTCCCCGCCTCTCAATCTTTTATCGTTACTTTTACGGTAAGTGCTCAAATGAAATAGCCAGTTGCATTCCTCCCCTTAAACATTTCAATCGTAATACTCGCGCTTCCAGGAATGATCATCAGTTTACTCTTGAGCCCAATTTCAGTCGTACTGTCAAGTACAGGAATTCGTTCTTTAGCCGTACTACGTGAATGTGGAATACCCTTTCACGCTCTGTCTTTCCCTCTCATTGTGATTTGACGAAATTCAAGACTAATGTTCAACGACATCTCCTTTCATATCCCCTCCTACTTCCCTAAAGCTCGCACTGTGGCTCTGATATATTATAAAGGGTACATAAAATCCCCTTTAGTGCGCGCTAAATTAAAAAAAAGTTTTTAAAAAAGAATTTTGGAATTTTTATAAAACAGGAAGCTTTTCCAGTAATTATTTTTAAGTTTTTCTTACACAAAAAAAAACAGACAGGTTTAAAATTTATTTTGACATACAAACCGGTACTTGCATTACTCACATTTTCTAAAAGAAAAAGTACATCTCAATTTTCCATATAACAGAAACAAGACATAATCTTTGACATTTTAAGTTTCTCAATAAACATATTTCAAAACAAAAGCCCTTCAAAGTCAACATTTCCATAAAAAGGATTATTTATACATAAAGGTAGATATCTCTATTTTAATAGACTCTCAATCCTATAAATTTAAAATACATAAGTCTACAATATTTATTCATCTTCCATTCCATTCTTTGAAAAAGAAAAAAAAATCCTCTCTGATGGTTGCCAGTTGGAAAACAAAATAAGATCAATTTTTCATCTTTCCACATTTGACTCAATATATAGATAGGAGTATAATATTGCAGAAGAGATAAATTGATTCGAATTCAAATTTCAACTCCTTGTCTCTAAAAGTCTGCTTGCCAATCTTGCCATACTTTACCTACCTCACAGAACAGCATAAAAGAAAAGGCATTCTCTTCTCGCAATAAAGGATATATATGGAGAACAAATGGAAAACAAAAATTCTCACTATTTGCCAAAAGTAGCATGTTCTTGTAATGTGCCTTTACATCAAACGTAGGTATAGGTAATCCAGATCAATTGAATTTCTTCCATTCTACACATCTACATCTATGATGCAATTTTGCATGCCTTTGTTTCTATCTGCTACCATTTCAATTTGATTCCTTTATTGTTGCCATCATGCTTTAAATTTTTAATTTGAATTCGAGGTGATATTGATTTGACAGCTGAAATTGGATAAGAACATGGTTGTCAGGGGTCCCGTTTGACAAAGAGCTGTTTCTGATAAAGGATTGGAGGAGGTTCTTTTAATAGAAATCGCATCAATTTTCTGAAAATTAAGTAACTTCTTTTGTCTCCCCCAATTTGCAAAAGTTTGGCAACCCTATTTCTGCTACCATTTCAACAATATTTTCGAAATCAATTTTTGAATATTCTCATACTCTATAGGTTGAATGTTGAAAGATAGAAATATATACATCGCATGCAGATATGAGTACTGCAACAGTTACAGGTGCATATTGAACAAAATGCAGTGAATTCTCCTTATGGAGTCTATATCTGAATTCTATAGAACGAGTTGTTCTCTCCACCACGTTTACCATCATGAGGGAGGAATTCTAGAGAGTAGTTGAGACTAAAAAATGTTGAATAAAGGTTATGATGGTAGTGAATTGAAGGAGGTTTAAAATGCTAAAGGATGTAAGACCAAACATAATACGTAGGCAAGTTATATATCATAAAGGTTAGGTATAGGACACACATTTGTAGTAAAAGAGGTTGAATTTTCGGATGTGGGTAAAGGAGAGGAATCTGCATGGATAATTGATAGCAGCGAGCAGGTGTATTTGAATTGTTCATGTTCAATTTCACATTTGCAAGGAAAAGTGTATAAAGAAGGATATCATTGATGTATTTTTTAAAGAAAAAAAAAATACTTTTAAACATCACTGACATAGTTTGTTTGTTTAGAAATTGCACAAACAATTTTGATTAAAATTTCTCCAAATATTGTTTTTTTCTTTCAGATAAACTGCTTCAGAGAAAATAAAGAGTCAAATGATTCTATGGCAGGTCACAAATTATGTTTAAAAAATTGTTGGAGCCGTTTTCGATTAAAAATCTGATTTCCAAAAATTCTGTATAAAATGTCATAAAAAATTGTTAAAATACGGCCCAAAAAAATGCAACACTAAGTTTCAAGAAAATTCATCCACCCGTTAAGAATCTTGCTCGGCGGACAGACAGACAGAATTTTGACTTGCTTATCCCAGGAATTTCAAATTTGATCAAAATTTCGTGTTCAAATTTTTTGATTACCGAAAAAAAAATTTGTCAATAAAAGTAATAAACAGTTAACGATATTATTATGTAAATGTTTTGTCGGTCGATTAAAGTATGTTAACCCTAAAAAAATGGTTGAAAAAGAAATGCCCAAAAAAAATCTATCAAAAAACAAACAGCAGATACCTACCTAATTTACTTTATTTTCATAAATCTCTCCTATTATGTTGATAACATGCCAGTTCCTCTATATGAAATGGAAGTCAGCCGTGTTATTCAAACAGAAGTTCTAAGGTAAAAAGTTCATCATCATCATCTGCTTGGCAACCGAAATCCGATCCTCGCCTCCTTCAACAAGTCTCACCACCTATCCCGGTCTCGATCCGACCGACGCGACGCCATCCAGTTGCGCACCCAAGGGCTTCGGCCGTCCTGGTCTACGCTATCTCTGCCGTCTACCATAGAATGTACCACAAAGGACTTTCCGAGCCGCTTCCTCTTCGCTCATGTGAGCAAGGTGCTTAATTTTTGTCACTATGTCTGCTTCAAGGTGGATTGCGTACAGTTCATACTCATTGAAATAACAGTGCGCAGAATTAAAAGTTGCGCCTATGAATTTAAATTCTCCCGGTTGAGTGTTTTTTGTATAAAAAAAAAACTGTATACTATGTTTTAGTTTTGCAATAAATAATAAATATCATGCTGGTCAGCTTTGCAAATTATTAACAAATAATAGTGAAGTTCTGAAAGCCATCCTCCTCGTTAAAAGAAACGCATTGCGAAGTCTACCCCTTGGGTATTGAAATGACTTCTTCCATATATTTTATTTCATTTTTCATATTTTCTCCACTAATTTTCTCAATATAACATAACATAATAAAAATTCTAATTATTTGTTTAAAAATTTTTTACACAAAGTTTTTTGACAAATCTGTACATGAATTCGATTTACAAATTAAAAAAAAAACATTTGAAGAAAATGCGCCACTTAATTTTTTTCTTCAGAATGCTTTTTGTTTTATATTCCATGTGACCACTTTTCACAAAGAAACAGCTCTCAAAAAAAAACCTACAAAAAATATTGTGAATGTGTCCTAATTATATTATCACGCAATATTCCACGATCCTCAATTCTATAAACCTTCACCCACAGAACACTGGTATTTGGGCTCTCTCTCATCTCTCATCTCCTATTTCTTTTTCTAACATAAGCTTTACATATTTTTGTTTTTGTTTGCTCTCACAAAGAGAGGCTCACGTACAAACTGCGAACTGAGAATCTGAGATGCTTGCTTGAGCATGTTCACTTCAGCCACCTGTCAATCAATAGCTCAGTGTTCAGTTATAAGATAAAGATTAAGTTTTCTTTCACAAATTTAATTTACGCCGCGGAGTGCCGCGCCGGGTTACAAAATAAAAAAAAATTATTAAAAATATTAATTTACATTCTGCGGTCCTAAAATTATGATAAAATTATTATTCTTAATGTTCTTTTAAATGTTTATAAAAAGAAATTTATTAATTCGACTGGTCGGTGCTTTGTTTTCTATTGAATGTAAAAACGTGCGCAGTACTTTCTCACACTCAAGTGATGCGTGGGTAATGCATTTTGACTTTTTTACATTTTAGATTGGTTTGTGTATAAAATAATTTATAAATTCTGTTGAATTGCTATAAAAAAAATTAATGGCGTCGGTGTTCTGTCTGCAGTCCAGTTTGTATTCCAAGTCCGTTCTTGTTTGTTCTTGTTTGATCCGCGATCAGTTCGTAAAAGACAAAAAAAAAATTAAAAACATGAATTTTAATTGTTCGGTGTTATATTGATAATTATTATCAAAAAATGGTTAAGTATTTTTTTTTCCTGAATAAATTTGTATCTGTGCCAATATAAATTTGTGTGAGAGTGTCGATAATTTCGGTAGTATTAAAGAATTACAAAATACTTCTAAAATTAGATTGAATATTTGGCGGGCACAATTATTTTTACTAATTAATTTGTTTTTACAACATTTTATCGTCGATCGTGGAAAAGTTGCGCAAGTGAAAAAAAATGGATTATCTAGCGGGTAAGAGGTTATTTGTACATTTATTTGGGTGAGTAATCAAATTTGGCATATAATTGAAAGTGTTTAATCAAAAAAGAAATAGGTATGTAAGTAATTTTATTCATACACATGGTTTTTTTTCATGTCAAATAATTTAGTGATATTTATTCTTAAGTTTTTTTTTATTAATACCGTTTTAAAAATATAAAGGCATCGATATTGAATGGATCATACCTTTTTCAAAGTTTATTTTATACTTTTTTTTGGTTTCAAAATTTGATTTTCGGTTTTGGACATTCGGATTTACGGTTTCAGGTTTTCCGGATTGGGTTTTTGTATTTTAGGTTCCGGGATTCTATTACGCCTCAATATAAAACAGCCGGGTAAGTACGTTACAGGCTTCATTATTTTATGATATTTATACACGGTGTTCCACATTCACCACTCTAGACAAAAGCCATGAGTATTTATGCCGTTTAGGAATTAAAATGTTTTTTTTGTTTTTTTTTTGTTTTTTTTTTTTGTTTATGATTTCGTTTACTTTACTAACTCTTATAATAAATAATAAATTAATTTACCTAAATAACATCCATTTTTAATTGTTATTTATACAGCGCCACCTATCCACACTAGGAGTCGTTTTTTTCTATAAGCGTCGAGTTTTTTAATTGATCGACTTCAGCGCAACCTATCGAATCTTTTTATCCTTAAAAAAAAACATATACAAATACATATGTATATGTATGTATATATCAACTCTCATGTTGATCGGTCAAGCGGTTTCGCAGTTTTCGAAGTCATATGCAAAATGTTGATTTTTTAGAACGATCTTTTAACGGGATGATTTCAAAAACCTTAAAATTACACAGAATGTAGTTAGATGGTATTAACATACATTTTTGTTCAAAATTTGAAAATTTAAAAACACCACATCTTCTGTCAAACGCTCTCTTAAAATATTAGTTGTAATACAATTTTAACTTGCTCCTACATGAGGCCATCAGTGCAATAGCGTGACCCACTTTTTTTTCCAAAATAATGTTGAATTTACAAAAAAACCCTTGCCCTACAAAGTATGTCTTTTTTCAAACTCTACCACGTTTTGTTTTTTTTTTCGTCCGGGTTCCTTAGATTTATTTTAAAACGTGAAAATAACCGCCGTTTACATTTACCCCATGTTTACATTTACCCCAACTGACTCTAATAAAAAATCCAAAAAATGTTTAAAGAAACCCTTTTTCTTAAATACGAGTATGTCGTAGCTCTAAAGTAAATTTTATGGGTTACGCCACTATTGCTCTCATGGCCTCACAATACATATAAGTAGATTTCAGATTCTGATCATCATTACTATGATGGGGAGATTAATTAAGTGCGTCTCGAAATTTTGTCTGTCCGGTTTTAAGAGTGTAACTGGTTTTTCTTCGAACTTGGTACATACATATAATATCGTTTTTCGAGCATTTTTTCTCACATATTTAAATTTTATTTTTTAAACTAACATTTTGAATGTATCGATACATTTTGTCACCTTATGATTTTTCTATACTATTTTAAATATTTTGTAAAATAATCGATACTAGCGGTACGTACCAAATTAATGTCTTGTTGAATCAGAAAAATATCAAAACTCATCATCATAGATCTTTCGTCTTCATAAAAATAGTAATTATTTTTTTTGCAGAAAATTTTTAAAAAGGCCAACAATATTCCATATCCAACTTTTCAAAAAATTCTTTCAATTTTTTTTTGTAAATTCAATATTTCAAAATGGGGTGGCCAAATTTTATTAATTTTGTTTTCTAACTTTATATTAATTTTACTTTAAAATTTCCGAACTCACTTTTTTTTTCCAAATATACTTAAAGACCCCATAATTTATTGTAATGTATTATTTTTTTCTTAAATCAAATTAATTGTTTTTTAATCAGAATTTGAAAAATCCCAGATGTGATCGTACAGAGGAGCAAGTACGTACGATCCAGTCCGGCATTTTATTTTATTTTTAAAGTAAAGGGCAATACAATTTTTATTTTATTTTCATTTAAACAAAAAAAAACGCTAACTACCCATTTTCACCGGGAAATGTTTTTGAAATTTTCAATATTTCGTTCAAATATTTAAAAAATTTCGTCATGGATCGGTTATTTTTTTGCGCAACAAAGCTATCAGCGTCAATTCAATGACATACAAAAAATACCAGTTGATGACCCTTTACATGTTTTTATTTACAAAATTAAAATTGCTTAAAATTTTTTTGAAAGAAAGCCAAAATACCAAAAATACGACCTGCTTGACCAGAACAAAGTCGCATCCCTAACATTTAAAAAATTATTTCCCGTTCAATCAATAGAGGCCATTTTTGTTTTAAAGTTCCCTGTATTCAAAGTGTTGCTGGACAATCGCCTACTGTGTTTATAGTCCCTGCATCCTTCTTACGAAGCATCCTACACTCCCTGTTCACAGCGCCTTTGATCCCAATACTCCCTGAATTCAAAACTATCTGTTTTCTCACTGATTTTATCACAATTTTTATTCAAAAGACGTTTTTTTCGAATTTGTCTTGACATTTTTCTACGAATTATTGATAAAATCCTTTAATTGACTAACACTGACTGACTGTTGAATGAAATTGAATGATAAATTGTCACAATGTTTACTTGAAACAAAGTTGAAAAATAGACGTCTTTGATAATAAAATAAAATTCGTTAAAAAATTTCAAAATTTAGCAATATTTCGTTAAAAAATTGAACAAAATTCGTTAAGAATTGTTATCCGATATCGAAAGCAAAGCTTTCGTTAAGAGATGCAAAAATACAACAACCATTGTTTAAATTCTACATGCTTGAAATTATAATTACAATCAGTTTCGTCAAGAAGAGAAGAAAAAAACACGAGACAAAGTTCGTTAAGAACTTGAATTTGATGACACCAACAATTTTGAAAAGAAAATCGTTCAGAGTTTTGAAGGAATTCGCTGAACCACAGTTTGGAAAAATTTGGAAATCTCAATTGAGATCAAAAAACGCCGCGAACAAGAGGAAAACATCATGATTTTGAATTCATACGGTTTAATAATAATCGGCTAGCAACGATATGCAAATAAAAATGTAACTTTGTTGACAGTAAATTTGGGACAATGCAACATTCCAATAAACCCGTCTCTTAAAAAAAGGCCAATTTTATTTTTGAATAAAGCTAATGAAGTTGAAAACTTTGGTACATCAGCGCCTAGTGTTTCTATTCAAATTAAAATTTGTTTAATTATTTTTAGAAAAATTCCCTGTTTTCAAGGCGTTAGATTACATTGCCGATTAAACTTATAGCTGTCTGCATCCTTAGTAAAATATAAAAAAATATTTCTTAAAACAGAGACGTTTTCAATTTGTCTCATATTTCTTAAACTTTTTACACTGAAGTAAAAACATTATCAAAGACTTTTGACTAAACTGTATTTTTGTGTTTGGTTTTCTTTATTTTTATAATGAAAAAAAAAATACAACTAAGTAAGGGTTCATCATCTTGTAAAATAAATCTACTTTTGACTTATTGAATTTTCAAGACTTAGAATACTAAACGAACTCCATTTTTGAAGCTTAAAGGTAATTAGATGTAAGAACTTAACTTGAAACAAATAAGTATGGAAAATTCGTTTAAAACATGGACCGAATATTAATCATCAAATCGCTAGAAGAAGCTTTTATTTTTTGAAATGAAATGCACGACTGAATCGCACGAACTTGCTCCAATCTTAAGGTACTTTAGAACAAAAAAAATATAGTAAAAATAAGAAATTTCGAAAAAAATTCAAAAATCGTTATATCCGTTTTTTCAAAAAATAATAAAAATTGGTATGCAAGTAAGAAAAAACAAATATTTATTTGCTTTTAAAATATTGAGTTATCAAAAAAAATTTAAGTTTTTTTTTTAAAACCAAAAACTATTTTTTGAAAATTTTGATGTGGAATATTAGTAAAATATTACTTATATATTATCTGTTAAGTTTTGAACATTTACAAAATTCCACTGAAAAATTTCATCAACATTTTTAGAACCGTTTTCGAGATAAATTTGTCTTAACGTTTAAGAAATCAAATGCTCTCTAGGAAATCTCCATAAAATAAAAAAACCTTGGGTCGAAAACTTAAAGAAAATACCTCTTGTAGTTTAGGCACAGGCAGACCGACAGGCAGAATTGCGGGACATACTTTTTACGTTTTTTCTACCATCTTAATGTCAGGTCTGATTAATATCTCGAGTTCGATTTTTTTAACGAATCCAAAACTTGCCATATAGTAATGGGCCATTCTTTTTTTTTTTGTTTTTAAAGTTGAGTAAAGCTAAATTTTGGTTCAAAACGGCTTATAAATCGATAAAATTATTACCGCGGTAATTTGGCTACTGAGGTAACAAATTGTTGGTTCGACACACGCTACGATAACTTTTTGTTGAAAATTTTATTTCGTTTTAAAGTTTGGACTTTGCCATTAAGTATTAAAAACAAAATTAGCTCAAATTCAAAAATTCTTAGCAAGCGATTCTTTTGAAATAATTTTTTTCCGGACCCACAATAAATCTACCGGCATCAAATCGCATGATCTTGGTGGCCAATTTAAGCCATGGGCCGTGTTATGTGGCTTTTTGTCCCATTTTGTGGAACATCACCCCAAGTCATGTTCTTCAATCGCTTGCCAAAATAAATCGGTTATCGATAAATTCGAATCATCAGAAATACTTCTACCGATTCCTTGAGCAGGTGGTCCGTTATGACGACCATAATCTTCATGCAATGCGCCAAAAGTGGGTACGTTTTGCATTACCACTTTTGTATTAAGTTTTAATAATTTTAACCAACTTACCAACTTGAAACCACGAAATTAATGACCTTGTACCTATGGTACCTTGTGATATGGTTTTTGTTCTTAAAAAAATGGTTTGTAAAATTATTAAAAAAATTTACAAAAAGAAATAGTGAGAAAAAAAATTCCGAAAATAAATTGTTTAAAATAGTTTTATCGAAAAACTGTTTGTCCGCAAAGTTTGTCGTCAAATTTTTTTGTCAAAAAAATGTGTCAGAAAAAAAATTGTCTCCAAATTTTTTTTCAAAAAGTAATTTGTGAAAAAGTCGACTCTATGTTAAAAAAAATGCGGCTGTGAGTGTTGTGCATTGGCCACCATTAAAAAAAAAGTGTTTTAACCCATATCTCGGGAACGGAATCTTACATTAGTTTTATTGTTCAACAACCGCATTGATGAACTCACCATTTTAATTTCTAAATAATAAAATCTAATCTGGGTTGCAACTGATCACGTGTCTTGGGTAGCACAATGCGTAGTGCATATTGATTTGAGGGCAAAATTGGTCGAGGTTTTTGCACAGCTGGGAAAAAATTTTTATAATTAAAATTGAACAATTTAAGACCAAGCACCACTTGAAGAAGTCTGATTGTTTGACCGACCATCACTAACATAATCCAACTTGGTTTTTTCCCGAATTTTTCTCCATCTTGAATTTAAATCATTTAATAATATTTTTTGTGAGATAGCTACAAATCTAATGACAAAAATTGAAATCAATTTTTTTGTGAATCTATTTTTTTTTTTAATTTTAAAGATCTTAAAAGAATTCATAAGCTTTCAAAGAATGAAATTGAGGAATTTGAAATGGGTGTTTGGTTATTCGACTATAGTCCATTAAACAATATAGCGAGAAACGATGACAAATGGAACGAATCAGTGATATGGAATTATGTATACATAATAATGTAATATCCTTCAAAAAATAGATAATGAATTTTCTTTAATCCTTATAATGATATGCTAAAGCAAATATATTTGTGATTTAATATTTATGACACTTGGATTGGTATAAAAAAGAAATTATAAATAAAACAAAAATTTAAATTAAAACTAAACTTGATTCATAAAGACTTCCTTTTGAAATTATTGAGTTATACATTTTTTATTAATAAGTATACCCAATACCTACACTATTTTCTTTTAATCCATTTCACATCTTCATCCAATTTCCGGACTTTTCTCCGGACTTTTATGAAAACCTTTGCCAATAACTTTTCTCGCTTATAATAGCTTATGCACAGAAACAAAAATACTAACTTTTAATTTATCACTCATAAATATTTTTCAATCGCCTCTTCGGCTTCGGGGGTATAAACGAGTATAGTAGAAAATATATAAATCAACTTCCATAACCCCCTAAATACATTACAAACGATTTTGTATTTTAAATTATCCTCAGGCTAAAAAGGAAGCAATTTCAAAACCAACCATGGTTTGTGCGTCGTCGTCGTCATCGTCGCTCGGCAGTTGTATAAGTATACTTTTCGATCTCAAATTTTTGAACAAAACAACCATCAGGCATCAGCCCCGTTGTATGGTCTAGAAAACCTTCTTTTCAAAAAAAAAAACCCTCCAACCGTAACCCGTATACCGAATATACCTACCCCATTCACCCCCATTTATTTCTTAAAATTTTCGCAATTTCAAGCCGTCTATGTGCCTCAGTTTTCCAATTAATTCCAACTTTAAACGGATGAAACTTTTTCAAAAAAAAAAAAACCAACAACAACAACACCAAGCCCGCCTACAAAAACGAATAGATTCAGGTCAGAAATGCTGGCAAAAAGTTACTACAAAACACAAACGCACATACATACTCGTACACTCTGAAACTGTTTCAACTGCTGTTATTTAGCCTATATAAGAGATTTAATGAGTTTGTTTTTGTGTGTCCTCCTGATGGTCCTATACTGTTTTCCTAACTCCTCGTGTGCCTATAGCAAGACCGAAGGAATAGAGCAAAATCACTTTTTGGGAGTAAAATTCTAAATTGGCCATTTTTCTCATAAAAAAAAAAAAATGAAGAAAAAACAAAAATAGACAGAACCTGGCCAAGAGCCTTTTCAGCAGAACCATACCCATCCTGCCATCGTCAGCCCAAATTCAAGACAATCAAATTCAAAGGGAATTCCTAAAAGTGTTTACCGGATGGTTGATGGTATCCTGCGGATCCTTGAGAAATATTTACCCAGAACTAAATGAGGCCTTTTCTACAGGGGACCAAGCGCCATTTTTGTATCATATTTTCATGGAAGCAAAATTGTGTGGCCGGTCCTGGCAAGCGCCAAACACAATCTGTTATCTGTCCGTCTGTCATTTCAGCAGGATGATGTTATGTTTATTTGAATATAAATACCTATACGTATCCCGCTCGCTCTCTCGCAGCCGTAGGTTATTTTCCGCGTTATATCCTTTTATGTAAATTGCGAATTTGAGAAATCGTTTTGTTTATGTTTAATGGCTTTATTTGAATTCGGTGCTATAATTCAGGATGCGCTGTAGGTGTCCTATGAAAATTGAATTAAAATTATCAAAGTTATGTTTTCTTTTTTTCTATAGTGGCTTAGTTGGGGAATGTTCAGAATTGTGCCGAAGGAAGGGATTTTGAGAATATAGTTTTGCATCAATTTTCCTAAATCGGATTTGTGTTGTTTATTTTTTTTTTGTGAATAATGCTTAGAGCTTACCTAACCTAATATAAAAACAAAATACAAAAATTATGCCATTGGGTTATTTTTCAAATACCCATAGACCTATAGGAAAACGGACTGCTCTTCGGCGGCGTGCTAGGGAAACGTGATTTCGAAGGGAAAATTAGAACGTTATTTTTTTTTTGACAGCTATTAACTGTAATTGAGTTCGTTTTGGGTTTATGTTCACCCAGTTTTGTATGAGGTTAAAACATTTTTTGGTGAAAGTAACGATTTAATAGCACATAGCATGATTTAGGTTTTTTTTTTTGTATTCGTGATTTGTTTGGCAACAAAAAAAAACAAACAAACAAAAAAAAAAACAAGCCAATTGAATGAACGTTCACTCACGCTATGCGGGTGATAATGTAATTAGGATAATTGCGGAGAAAATTTTGTGTTCGCTTTTGTTTGGAAATATTTTTTTTTTTTTTGTAAATAACAGAATTTAGGTAAATTTATTAAAACCATATAAATCGATTTATGTTTTGTTCCCAGTGTAATACATTAAATTCTTTTAAATTGAACGCCCTTTTAAACAACTAATAGTTTAAATGCTACAAAATATTATAGGGCCTTCTACTACCATTTTTGTAACTTCGAAAACATAGAAAATAAATTTAAATTTCGATAATTTAAATAATGTGTACACTGTGGCGTATGTGTTTTTTTTGTTATTTTGTTCAGATTTATTTTTACAATTTAAAAATAAAGTATGAAAACAATGCAAAATCGGTGAAAATACCAAAATGAGCATGTAAATTGTGACCAATATGTTTTTGAACCAAACAATTTCTTATTGTTAGGGTGAAAAAGGAAGACATATATGTAAGTCAGTTTTCTTAAATTTATTGCTATTGAAAATACGGCTCTCCTGGGCTCTCTTCCACTAGGATGATTGGGCTTTAGCTTAGACGTAATAACCATTTACCCATGTTTCGCAGTTTTATAACTTTTGAGCCGATCAGGATCAACATTGAGGTCTTGGGCGATGTTCATGCAAGTTTTAGAACGATTTTCGCTGAAACACGTGTCATACCCAAAACATTTTTTGGCTCTCTGGGACGTCCAGAGCGATGTTCATCGTTTACATTTTCCTTTTGGAATAACTTATACAATTTTTATAAACATTTTTGTTTTTTAAGTTGAAACACCATGCACCACTCATCATCATCATCATCGGCTCGACAACCGGGGTCCGGTCCTGCAATTATCCCGGTCTCGAGTCGACGCCATCCAGTTGCGCACCCCAAGGCTTCGGGCGTCCTGGTGTACGCTATGTCTTCAGCGCAAGCATAGTCTACCACGCTGCCGTTTAGATAGAATGTATCACAAAGGCCTTTCCGAGCCGTTTCCTCTTCCCTCATGCGAGCTAGGTGCCCTGCCCACCGGAGTTTACCGAGCTTAATTTTTGTCACTATGTCTGCTTCAAGGTAGATTGCGTACAATTCATGATTGTACCTTCTCCGAAATCGTCCTTCCTGACATATGGGGCCAACAATTCTCCTTAAGACTTTTCTCTCGAACGCGGCTAAGAGTGTCTTTTGCTAAGCACCCAAGTCTCGGAGCCATACGTGAGTACTGCAGGACCATGATTCTGCACAGCAGCAGTTTTGAAGTTATGGTGAGATTTCTGGATTTGAAGAGCTTTGACAGACTATAGTAGGCTCTGTTGGAAATGAGCAGCCACCCGCGTACTTCTTCTTCTATATTGTTGTCGGCTGCTACTATTGACCCAAGGTATTTAAAGAATTGCACCACTTCAATACCGTGATTGTTTGACCAATTGTTCTTCTCGCATTCGACGCCACCATGTACTTTGTTTTACCTTCACAAATGTGCAGCCCCTGATTTTGTGCCGCCTGCTTGATCTGTCAATATCGTCAGCGTACGCCAGTATCTGGCTGGACCTGTTGACAATCCCTCTTGTTGCCGTGCCAAAGCCACGGATTGCTTTCTCCACGCCGGCCGTGCACCACTGTCAACACAAAAAATAATACAAACTCTCTGTTCCATTATTTCCAACAGTTTTAGTTTGGTGAAGTCAGAGATTTTCAAAAAAAAAAAAAAGTTAAAGTTAAAGTGTTTCCACTGAAAAAGATCTCCCGAATTCATGGTTCTCTTCTGTTGCACAGTTTGCTGAATCACCCTATGTTATCGTCAAAACTTCTGTTGCAAATATTATTGACCACATCTGAGAGCAGAGTCCTAAAAAATTTATTTGCATACGATTATTTATTAGAGATTAAAATCCGGGTGCTTCGGGTCTCAGAACTTAACTCGTAATGATTAAAGATGGCTTACTAGTGCCTGGTAATGAATGGTATGAATTTAACTATGAGGAGATAACAAGACATTTTTATTTTTAGAAAAAAATTTAAGCAGAAATTGGAATAGGAAAAATCACGAGTCTTTTCAATTTTTTTTTTCTAGGCTACACTTAGATATTCATTAAAAAAATTCCTTTTTTTTCACCTTAAATTCTTTACTGTTCAAAGTAATATCTCCTCATAAATTTTTCTAACAAAAAAAAAATCATATCAATCGAATTGCCACAATTCTGAGTATTTTCTTTCTGAGAAATCGAAACTCCAATGTCCTATTTATGTCATGGTTAATGCTCCATGTTCACTTTCATTGAAAACTAAGCATCCAACCTGCTGGAATATAATTTGCCAGGATGGCATAGTCATGGATTCTTCCACACTCACTGCTGTTATTTTATTTTCCTTTTGCTGTTGCCTATAATTTTTTTTTTTTCGTCCTTCTACAAAATTTGCTGGCATAAATCCTAACACGTATCCTAGGCTGACATGAAGACTAATGAGGACATATGGATCTAAGTTTGTGTACCGTGTACCCACTATACATTCATTTGGCATATGGAATTGTACTATGTTGTATAACTGTGTGTTTGTTGGTAAATAGTTGGGAAAACATACTTCACTCATATACAGTGTGTGTTGGTTTTCAATGGCGGGCGGCGGCGCGGCGGTGCGGAGACGACGGCGGACGATGTGAGTCCTTCTGATCATCACGAAACGACACGGTTGGAAAGCTGTTCGGTTTAGTAGGTTTTGTTATTGCAATCGAATACATCATCCTTTGCCGATGATGCTCTCGTAGGCAATTTGTTCAACATCCAACGTGATGCACATCGAAATATGTTTGCAGGAATTTTTTTTTTTTTTTTTGCTTTCTCTCCACTCATTTATGTGTGATGTTTGTGTTACGTACATATACGTAACGTGTACGTGGTGAAATGAGATTGAATGATGTTGTGTGGTGGAATGGAAAAGGACTTTTGTTGCTAGATTTTGTGGCATTGTAGCAGATTTCATAAAATGTGTTGATATGCCAATGCCAAAGTTGGTCTTGGAATTTAATTTTTTTTTGGCTTTTTATTTTTAGCTTTAATTTTAATGTCCAACACTATAAGGGTTGTGTGCTTTTTTTTGGTAATTTTTGAAATGTAACAAAACAACAAAAGTCAGAAATTAAGATTTAGGAATCTACCCAGCTATGTGTGATTAGAGTGAGAGGTAGGAAAATACCATCTGGGCGAAAGTAGCTTTAGCGTTCTTTTGTAATTTTATGTTATGGGAAGTTTTTGAGGTCAATTCAGTGTTATTTTTGGAATTTATAAGAATTTTTAATTTAATATTCTTTGAAAAAGCAAAATTGCTCAACAAATTTATCTATCTTTGAATATAGTATATGCACACAGGTATAGGGACTTGATCTGTCAGTGGAGTCTAAAAAAAGACTGTGGTTAAACGTGAGTATAACAGTTCGATTGTAGGGCTATTTTATTTTCTGAAAGTCCACTCATTTTTCTATTCCTTCTAATGTGAAATAAGAAATATGAGGCCGTCAGTGCAATAGTGGCGTAACCCACTTTTTTTCAAAAGTGAGTTTTTTATGAAAATGGGTTCCTTAGCATATCTATTTTAATACAAAAATAGTTTTATGCAGCTATCTACACTCAAAACCAGATGGTTCACAAAAACGTTATATTGCATTTTATAATTTGATCATAATTTGATTGCAATAGTGGCGTAACCTTCGTACTTCTCCTAGAAACTGTTTGCTTCGGTATAGATTGTGACCATTTGCTTTGGTATACATATAATACGGGCAGTTAAAAAGTTCACACGTATGTTTGGCAAGAGTCTAGAACGTCAAGGAGGCCTCAAGAAATTGGATATTGTTTTATGCAATATTTTAAGAACGTAGAACAGTTTAAAAAAAAAATTATTACGTATTCTGATCAATGTGGGGACCAAAATAGGAATATAAAACTTTCACTGTTGTGCCAATTAATGTTGTACCATCCCGATTTTATTGTTAAAGAAATGGACCATACATTTTTAGTTAGTGGCCATTCCAATTTGCCATGTGACAAGATTTTGGTTTAATAGAGAAGAATAAAAAAAAATTAAAAAGGATATTTTCGACCCAAATGGTTGGGTAAATGTCATTTCCTCGGCCAGAAAGAGAAACCCATTTGAAATTGTGAAAATGACTTCATCTGATTTTTCCCATAAAATCTCTGGAAGAAAATATCACAAACAGGAAAATGTTCATTTCCAATTCCAAGGTTGAATGGCTTAAAATTCATTGGTTACATTTCGAAAAAATAAAACATTTTCAATTTTGTATAAGTATTCCAATGAAATTGATGTTTTACTTAAAGAGGTAAATGTAAAAAAGAGACAATCCGTGGACGTTAAAAAACTCAACCAGCTTGAGGAAAAAATAAATGATAAAAAAAGAAAGACTTAATAGAACTGCTTCAGCTATACCACCAATAGATCACTTTTTTTTATAATACATAATTTAAAAACGTCAACAGGTGTTCCATTTGAAATATTTGACGTTTTATCAGACGAGGAGTAAAATGATTAAAAAATAAGTAAAAATTTTTGTATAATTTTTTATTGATAAAATATGAACTATGAAAGAAATTAAAAAATAATATAATAAATTTGGCGTAACCTTTCTTTTTTCTTTACTTTTAATGAAA
Source organism: Syrphus vitripennis (assembly GCA_958431115.1). NCBI lineage: Eukaryota > Metazoa > Arthropoda > Insecta > Diptera > Syrphidae > Syrphus > Syrphus vitripennis. The sequence goes on from OY288109.1 coordinate 11,254,538, forward strand.
ACCATGAATGCAATAGTGGCGTAACCCACTTTTCTTTCCAAAATAATGTTGAATTAAAAAAAAAGAAGCTTGCCCGACAAAGTATGTCCTTTTTCAAACTCTTCTACGTTTTTAGATTAATCAAAAATGTCAAAGGAAAAATATAAAAAATGTTTAAAGAAACCCTGTTTCTTAAATGTCTCGTAACTCTGAAGTGAATTTTATGGGTTACGCCACTATTGCTCTCACGGCCCCATATAGCCCCCTGATTGTAATAGGTAACTGACTCCATAAAATTTTTATATAGCAATGTTCCAGCTCCCGGTGGTGTATGGAAAGTGAACTTTTTTCTTCTTTACTCCTCAAATTGCATTCTGTTATACCGAATTAATATATTTTGTTGAAATTAATGAGGTTGACGCCGCAACATTTTAAACATCGCGCAAGATCGACACTTCGAAAATCACAATTTGATTTGATATTTTCAAAATTTTATTAAAGAATATTTTCATTAGTGAAGAGAAATGTCTGGAAAACTGGTATACCAACAATTATCATAGGTATCGGTTAGCTACTTAAATTTTTTGTCAGACATTTTGATCAACTATTACAAAAAATGTACTAACGGTTGCATTTTAAAATCAACAAACAATATCCTTTGAGCTGAAGTTCCAGATCATTAGTATGCTGCTATGGACTATAGACGGAAGTTTTACTAAAATAGCTTCGTTTGATAGTAGATGGATAACAAAACCGAGAGTCGAAAATGCGAAAGTAATAATGCTTCTTTTCTACAGATAAAGACTTTTTACCAAAAAGTTCAATTCAACTATTTTAGTTTTCACTCAAAATTTCATCAAAATTGTCAAAGCCGTTTTCGAGAATTAGAGAATAAGAGAAATTTCAATTTCTCTTACAATGGGGTCAAATAAAACCTTTAAAGTTCTAAATTTGAAGAGATAAAATCTTGTGACTTCGGCTGACAGATTTCTGGAAGCCATTTTTTTCGCTTTTCTTACATTATAATGAAAGAGCTGAATAATATCTAGAGATTGAGTTTTTTACGAATCAAAGGCTTGGGAATTTGTATAGGCTTCCTTTAAATGCACCCCAGTGGAGTGGAAGAGTTTTGATCTCAATTAATGTGACCATGACATATTTATACATGCTGGTTAGGTAACCATTACATACATCAATTGATTAAATCTACACAATGAGCTGAAAGAATACAACTATCATTGAAAACATACCTGAGTTAAATTTGTACTCATTACAAATCAATAAATCCAAGCTTTGTTAAATTATGTAATAAATACATATTTAATCTATCATCAGTTATATGAGTTATATCCTAAGTACAAGCAACGTAAACTACTTCTAAGATGACACGTATTGAACATAAAGATGTGTACTCAATACAAAACCAATTTAAAATGCAATTATCATGTGCAATGAATCCGATATAATATTATTGATTTGCATTCAATACATATACTGCATTCCACCCGAAATAAAAACTGTACTCCTTACAGAATGTAATGCGCTGAGTACATACATTGATACTATATTGACCTGTATTCAGAACAAAATATTTTACCCAACAGATTATCATACAGAATTTTTGTATTGACAACATCCTTTTCTTTAACTTAAATTTTGTGACAAGCAGTATCATATTTTCACAAATATATAATAAGGGCTCATCCTTTGCATATATTTTCTTCAACGTCCTTCAAAAATATTACTTCAAATTCAAAATCTGTGTCAATCGATTTACTTTGAATGCAAATCACTTAATCCTTGAAATCTTACAAATTACTGTATACTCTTAATGGATTTCTTTCTTTTTTTCTTTTAATATCAATCCTGTCGGCATAACAAAGAAAAGAAAAGAAAAAAAAATATTGAAAACAACAAATGAACTTTCATCGAACAATGGACAAATTTTTTTTGTACCTGTGCACAGAAAGAAAACCCAACCGTTTCAAGGAAAAAAAATTATGAAAAACTTCTGAAAGCATTATTTTCAACAGGGATTTTTCAATTGAGTACCAGTAAGATGAAAAAGCTTATCCTCACCTTATGAAATTGATTTTGTACATTCATCTGCGTCCTCGCCGCTCGTCCTCTTAGTTCGACCTCATCTTCACTAATAATAATTATTTTCCAGATGCTAAGAATTCTGCAATAGGAATAGATAGACATCGAGAGAAAACAATGTAGTTTTGTAGTTTTTTTTTTAATCCTTTTGGATTTGTTAATCTTTTTAAAAGGATTTCTTAAAATGAAGTGTTAGGATGCCGGATGAACATTGATAAAATATGCAACTTCTTGTTCTTTCTATCAAATCTAAAACCCTTTTTGACAAGTGATACGTTTCGGTGCATATTCATGAGCACATTTCTTGGATTCAGTTAGGGCTAAGGATATAGACAATGCTTCAGAAAAGAAGAGCACCATCTTCCTTTACATTCTCAAAACCTATCCAACTTCAAGTTACATTTATGCATATTAGATGAAAATGGAAGAAATGTTTGATCTAGCAGTGACTTATGCCTCCAGTAAATGCTATATATTAGCCAACTCTCATACTTTTAGCCAAGAGTACATACTCGATTTCATATACATAAGCAGAATAAACAAGCATTATAAAAATGTCCTTGGTTGATATTTTTTCATATCTCTTATACTGTATGCGATTCTATTCCTTTTTAGCCACTAAGTGTGTCCTTCCTAACTGTCGTCTTCAATTGTGTACCGCACCGGTTAAGTCGTTGTGTGCACTGACTGACAAATGAATGCAGTCGTAGACATAAACGAAGTGGATAACCTGCACTCTATATGCTCCACACAACACTATAGTTTTTTTTTTTTTTATTCATATATGAATAGTACAAGCCCAGGACGACAAGGACTGCGGATGCATAAGTGTGTACCAGTGATACAGAGAGTGCTGAGCATAATGTCGGTATATGGTGACTCTTGTTTTGCTGCACTTCGTTTTGTCCTTTCATATGCTTTCATGTTAAAGGAAAATGCATTTTTTTTGTTGTGGTTTTTGTTGTTGTTAGTGTTTTTTTTTTGCATCTTTATTTTTTTTTTTGTTCATTCACTTTGTTATCCTAGCCGACATATCCTTTCTCCCACTTAGAGAAACATATGTGATGTACTTCAGCTAGAGTCATGGTCTTCTTTGAATGGAAGGGTATTAGGTGTTAAACAGGGTGTTATCGTGAGAAAGTGTAAATAATTTGAATTGTGATTTCTGAGGAGACATTTTGACACAGGAATTTGTATCCTTTGAACTGAAGAAAAAAATGTATGCTTTTAGTAAAGAAATTTATATTTAAGTTGTATCTTGTGTGGCTTTTGTAGAATTGACATAAGAGTTGTTTGAACTGAGTGCTGTTAACGTGTATTGATTACATTTCAATTTTATGTACCGAAGGAAAACCACCTTAAGCGAGCACCTATGGAAAGAAATTTTATTCAAAATGTATGAAATACATAAAGAAAAGACGATATGCACACGATTTTGTACTATGTACCAGTTACAATAGAGTGAAGTATAGAGGGACTACATAAATACATAATATTCAAAACTTTTACTATCTAATTAAGAAATTATTATTTGATCACTGTCTGATAATCCATTCAAAATCAAACTGCAGCAATAAAAGAAGACTATGTACTGATTACAAGTTAAATTATTTGAGTTCAAATGGATCGTAACTGAATCACATTCGACATTTAGTCAATACACATTTAATTTAACAATCGTGACACATGAATGTACTGAGTACAAGAAACCTCCATATTGTTTCTAAGAGTCTTGTATTGAATTCAAATGATTTGTACTCAATACATTATTAAAGTCTTAATACAGTGTTAAATAGTTTTAGTTTTGATTTTGAAAAATTATTTTTTTAGAATTTTTCAAAAATGATTTTTTGTTTAAGTTTATATTTTTGACAATTTTCATATCAAAAATTGTTTTTTTCTTCCAATGACAAATAATTTTTTTTGAATTCAAAAGTTTTTATGTCCAGTTTTTTTTTTGATTCTGAACATTTATTACATGAGTTCATGGAACCCACTCTTTTATGCATACCTACAATTTGTTAAGCCGAAAACACCCTGTTAATAAAAATGGCACCCATACTTATTGCTTTTTATCTCCATGTCATTGATTAAAATTGATGGTATTTTCAGATGAAAGGAGAACAATAAACATATACAAGAAGAAGTGTCCACTTTAGAATGTAAATGCGATGTCCTTGAATCAAAGACTTTTGAAATTATATATGTATTTATATATTAAATAAATTGAGATGAAATTTATTAGATGACTTTTACAAACGACGTATCTTTATATGGAATAGTTAAGAGGCAAAAAGCATTATTGCATTACTGGCACTTCACTTATTTGACACTGTTGCCATCGGACATTTGGATATTTTTTAAGTTCTGGGAGGCTAAATTTTAAATAAAATAAAAAGTAAATTTCTACTTCCTTGCTTGGCTTGTGTCGTTTTCTATTTTTTAAATCTTAAAGAAACAAATACTTCCCCTTAATACCAACTGAAAGTTATTCTTGATAAAATGTGAATCTTAAATTATCCTTGATCCATTAAGCATTTAATTGGTCAAAAAAATTAAAATATCTCAAACAGATTGCAAAATACTAATTAGGTACCTATAAATATTAAATCAAAAAAAAAATTGATTCCTTTGATTCAAATTAATGGATTTATAGCTATGTATAGTTTTTCCTTACAACAAAAGTTTTTCCAAGATATTTCTATCGTTAATTGAAAAACTTTTTTTTAAAAACAAGTCATCTTCTCAAAGAGAGAAAGAGAGAGAAAGAGGGATTGAGAAAAAACAATAATCTACATCCGCTTCCTTTGGCCTTTTTCGACCTTTTCTCATTGAATTGAATAATTTAAAAATCCATAAAGAACTAATCATCTGGTCTGATAAACATTTCCAATTTCCAAACTATACCTACTTACCTACCAAACCCAACCCAACCCAAGCCGGCTGTAAACTGAGAAAGCAAGCATGATTAGTACCGAATGTTGCATGGAAATTAGGGACATCCTTTATGGCATCAAATTGCCTATTAGCGTTTACTTTTCCTGTTTTTATTTATTTATTTTTTTTTTTTGTTCATTTCATAAGCCCCAACAAGGACTCCAGGGAGTCGTTACTTTGTAAATCACCTTCGATTTGACTTTTGGCTTGGAGTGGAGTTGATGCGGTGCGGTGGAGCGGTACTAAGAGGACTTTTAAAATAATACAAGGAGTGAACAAGTTTCTCAAATATGTACATACAAACATAAGTAGCAACAAGGTCCTTTAATTTTGGATGTCCTGATGTCTCGTCCATTAGCCGTCATTTCCACGCGAAAACGAAAAAAAAAAAAAATTTCAAAACTTTTTTCATTTAGAATGAATTCAATGATGACGATGACGACGACGACGACGCACGACAACAAAATGACAGCAACAACGAAACGTTTTTGTTATTTAATATCCGGGCTGTGCGTTGAGAGGTTGTTAAGGACCGGGATAAGCTTTTTTAGTCACGTAGGGTATTTTTTTTTTAGCGCTGAGGATGGTGGCAAATAAAAAAAAAAAAAAAAAACAGGATGACAGGTGTCAATTGTGGTTTGCTGATTAGGGGTGCTTTTTTTTCGTTTTGTTATACTTTTGGGCTTAAGACCACTATATTGTCATAGCTTATAACAGCCGCAATCTGTGAGTGTTGAACCAACAAATTTGTGTTAATAATAAATTATTATTTTATTTAATGCGTTGTATAATGTTTCTGGATATTTTTATTGATGAATTTTTCTTGGAAAATTTTAATTGGCCAGTGTGAGTTTGTTAAATTTTTGGTCCGTACCTACTTCTTAAAAAACAATGCTGGCCAAAACGTTACGGTCAATGGTGACCACTATAGAGCCATATGACTTTTTTTGTTTCTCAAATGGACAAACATGACGTGCAAGAGATGTAGATGGCGCGGCATGTCACACAGCTCGTGCCACAATTGATTTTTGATGGAACCGTTGGGTAACCGTTTTGGACCCGTAAATTGGGTTCCAACATCGTGCGATTTAACGGTGCAATGCTTTTTTCTATGGGGAAATGATCGACCACTTTGAAGACAACATATTGACGCGTTAGAGCCGTTATACGCCAAAAACTGTTGGAAAAAGTGATCAAGAACCGGTCCTCCCGTTTAAATTATATCTCAGCCAGTCGTGGCGGTCATAAGCTACAAATCAAATTTAAATTATAATGTCAAAAGATGAAATTGTCAATTTTAAAAATTCATCTTTCTAAAAAAAACACTCTTTACCATTAAAATTTTGGTTTTAAATTTTTCCAAGCCAAACAGAAAACTCCGCTGCTGTTTAGCCAAAAACAAACATTTTCAAATAAATTCATACAAAATGTATAAAAATTCTTCAAAAAAAAAATTATCATAGGAAAATCGATAAATTGTCGATATCCATAGAAACTACAGTTTTTTTTTCTAACATTCTCATATACATCCTTATATTGACTTTGGATTGAGGCCAAACCTTTTTTTTTTTCTTGTAATGCTATACATAGAGAGAACAATCTGTTAATTAATTTCGTAATCTTTAATCAAACTGAAATTAAATTGACATTTTCAATTATCGAGAAGAAAAAGCATTGAGCTATCGAAGCTATCCTATTTTCCGACAAATAACTCTAATCAATTGATTTGGCCTCTTTTAATGTAAGTATATATCTATTTCCTTAGCTGACAGAGAACAGAAGCTATGTATGTATGTGTATTTATATAAGGGGTCAGTTTGGAGGAAAAAAAACTACCCTTTGGTTCAGTCGCCTTAAGTCAATGAAATCTAGTCAAAGATGTGTAAGGTCACATAGACAAAATAATGGTGACCATTTGTCCTTTGTCTCTTGGTTAACCATGACGTTGTTTTTTTTTTGTTTCTAATTAAAATGTCTGAAATTATAACAGACAAATTTTTTTTAACATAATTTATTTCAGGAGAATGTGCCAAAAGAAATTGATACGGAACTTTTATCGAAAAAATGTCAGGCGGTTTGTCCGTCGCTACATCAACCTAAAGTCTTAACTACTGAAGAGATTTTCTTCAAAATTTGGAACCGAAGGTTCTTGCATAGAAGAGACATTGAATTTATTTTAAGCTAACGGTACCTGTCAAATAACCTTTAAGACAAAACATATTTGTCTCGAGAACGACTAAAACGATTTTTATAAAATGTCTTGAGTGAGGTTTTTTAAATAATAAAAAATATTTAGTCAAAAAATACTTTTCAAAAAACCGGGGGTTTTGAGAACTCAATATTTTGAAAATAGGTAAACATTTTTGTTGGAATTTCCTTTTGAGTTTTTTTTGCACATCCATTTTTTTCAAAATCGGTCAATTCAACTTCTTGTAACGTAAAGCCACAAAATTGTGTTGAATAAGGAATCGTTCACTCGGGCGTATACGTACTTTTTACTTAAATTAATGTCTCTTCAATTTTTGTTAAAATAATCTTTGTTTTTCTTAGTTGTTTCAAGAATGTACCCATTTCACCAATTTACAAAAAGAGTTTTCGTCAAAAAGTGGATTTATTTTGGGAAAACATGGTCACCACATAAAACAAATAAATAAATCACTAATTCGTTGACCAACAAACACTCGAGTGAAATAGGATTTTGCTTTGGGGATATGCACAAGATACAAATTTAATTAAATATAATTTGTAATTGATTAACTATGATGATGAATGCTTCCCCTCGGGGATATTCTCAACATGCATATTTTCCGCCACCAAAAGAACCTCAGGTCATTGACCAACCATCACAGAGGTTAGCTAGGCTACTCCACTCTATGTGTGCTGTCTGATGATTATCTATGATCTTTTTCATTTCTGTTGGCTTCCCAGACTTCAGCCCATAAACCAAGCTAAATAAAAACAATGAGAACATAATTCACCCTTTCGTTTTCGATGTCATATTAAAAAAAAAAAAAAAAAAAGTTTATTTTGCTTAGTGTCACCCACAACACAATGCTGACGGTCGATGGTGGTGGCTGCCGCACATAATGTGTCCACACGAATGTAATGAATGTCGTGAGATATGCTCGACACTCGGACACAATCTAAATCAGACATGTCGGTCGTCGTCGTCGCGTCCGAGTCCGGGTGGGGAATTCACTTTTATTTTTATTTGCTTCCTCTAGATACAAACAGAGATCCAACGGCAGCACTTTGTGTTCTCTGGAGACCTCCAGACTACTAAACTGACCGAGAGATGGAGGCTGATGCTGATCAGTGGACCGTTTTTTTTTGCATATACCTACGTACATAAAACACTTCTATTAGCTTTGCGTTGCCGATTTAATGAGACAGGCGGGTGTCGGTGGCATTTTTATGTGACCGTCCAACAGAGTGTACTAAATCACCATACATATGCTGGCTTGAGATATCTTTATGCTGATTTTTTTTTTTTTTTTGCTGTTTAATGATGACCTTTTTTTTTCTTCCTATAAGTCTGAACTTGCCGACACTTTGGAACACACGATCGCACAGAGTAGATGTTGTCTGATGACTTCTGCAATGTGGAAATGGATTGGCTTGGTGTTGCGGTCAGCAATTTTTCCATTAAGCTCTAAATGTCATCCGCTTTTGCGAAAATTTACGCTGATAACTTAATCAGCGCTTTAGATGTCAGTCGGTCGCCTAGTTGGTTTTTGTTTTGTTTGTTGCGACGACTCAATTTGCATTAACAGGTATTAACACATTCGCATTCATTTATGGTAACCGTATATAATTTGATGTGGGTGCGGGATTGTTAAGTAAATAGTACGCAATAAGATTTATGTTTGAAGAACTGGAAAACAACATGCTTTTATATATTAAAATCGAGACTTAAAGAAATTCAGTTATTCAATGTAAATTTTTAAACATTGTAAGTATTCTGAATGCGGGTTTGGTGTTATAAAAAGTACGATATTTAAGAGAATTGGAAAGCTAAGAGGACGCGATCTGAAGAGGAAGAACGATTCCGGAGACGGTACAATCAAGAATTGTACGCAATCTACCTTGAAGCAGACATAGTGAAAAAAATTAAGCTCGGTAGACTCCGGTGGGCAGAGTCCTTTGTGGTGCATTATATGGTAGACGGCAGCGTGGTAGACCATGCTTGCGCTGGCTGGAGAGATGGCGTAGACCAGGACGTCCGAAGCCTTGGGGTGCGCAACTGGATGGTGTCGGCTCGAGACCGGGATAGGTGGAGAGTCTTATTGAAGTAGGCCAGGACCGGACCCCGGTTTTCGAGCCGATGATGATGATGGTGATGGAGATCTAAAGACGTGCTTTGTTTCAAAAAGATACGCATTTTCATTTAAAAGTAAGAAAAATAAAAAAAAAATGCCAAAAAAAATGCTGTATTGATCTTTGCTCCAAAAACATAATCTTATAAAGAAAATCCCCAAGAAATAAAAATGGACGACTGGATCACATGGTCAAATTGGACTTATGTTAATGTGGTCAAAAAGGTAATAATTTTAAGATTATAAATAGGGCTTGTTTTCGTAAAATTAGAAATGCGGTTCTAAAGGTACCGTTCATAACGGTTTTTTTTAACAACAAAAAAATTTTAGTTACTTACTCACAAAAAAAAATTTCATCAAAATCGTTAGAGTGTTTTTCGAGATATGTATATGTTAAGTTATATCTCAAAAAATTAATTTCGTCTCTAGGTAAATACATCACATCTGAATTGGTGTTCGAAATTAATTTCCAGACCAGAACCGTATGGGACAATGAGTCTTTACACTTCTACACTTATGGTTCAAAAACCTCGATGGAGTAGAAAGTTTCATATTTTCGGTAAAACTGAATATCAGTCTTTTCTTCCACCTACCAGGCCATTGTAGCGTGTTCCAAGTGGAAATTCTGTCGATTAAAGAAGTTTTCTCTTGGCTCAGAGAAAACGTAATAACCAACACGGATATTTGGATCTTCTCAGATAGCCAAGCGGCTATTAAATCTCTTGCTTCTGTCACTACGAAATCAATCACGGTCCTAGGCTGCCAAACATCTCTGAGGGTGATGTCTGAACAGTTTGATATTAACCTCACATGGGTGCCGAGCATAGTGACATTCCGGGCAATTGTAGGGCGGATGAACTCGCCAAACAAGGAACAATCACTCCTCTACAACCAGAAAGGAACAATATAGGCATGCCTGCATGTTAACTCATGCTAAAGCAGGATGCTATAAAGAAAACCAACCTCGGATGGACTCAGAGTAATTCCGGCCTTGCAACCAAACAAATATGGCCTAGTATAGACTTGAAACGTTCAAAAGGGTTGTTAAATTTAAATCGACTGCATATTAGTTCCACCATAGGTTTCTGCAGGAGCTGCATTAACGAAGAAGAAGAGGAAACTGTTCAACATCTTCTGTGCACTTGCCCTGCTCTCTCAGCTAGAAGGAAACTCCATCTAGGAGAATTCTTCTCTGAGGACGCTAAAAGTCTATCCCTATTCATTAGAAGCTCCGAGTGGTTCGGCTAGTGAGTTCCTATCTTGCTTGTTTCATGGTATCACAATGGACCTATAAGCGTCTAAGTGTGTTGGGTTTCTTGCCTGACAGCCATTTTATTCTAACCTAACCTAACCTAGGAAATCTGATAAAAGCTTGAAGAATATGAGACACTATGCCACAATAAAACACTGTGCTGGAGAGAAATACGAAAGGAATCCTTGTTGTTTGGGCGAATTGTTTTTACTATTTTCGAAATACATTTTAATATTTCCGCAAATTTTTTTTGTTTGTGAATCAACCTGCAAAATGTTTATTGTTATTATTATTATATTATATTATTATATTACTAGGTGGCAATTTGTTGTTGTTTTCCTTTCTTTTTGTTAATTCGCCGTTTTATTATTTCGCAAAATATTTTTTGATTTCTTATTATTTCATTAAATAATTGTCCGCTTTTTGTTGTTTCGCATTTACGTATTATTTTAATTATGCATAATATTGTTGCGAATTTAAAATATTTTGCCTTTCTATTTTTTAGGTAGATGTTGATGAATTTTAAGTGAGATCCAATCAAAAAAAAAATAATATGCGAAATAATGAAAAGCAAAACAATAATTATTGAAATACATACACAATTGCGAAATCCAAATGCAACATAATATTTCCAGCGAAATAATGAATAATAATGAAACTTGAAATAGGTAATAAAATGCGAAATAAAAATTGCGATGTGTGATTTTGCAAAATGATGATTTTGCGAAAGGACAACATTTGCAAAAAAAAACTTGCGAAACTAAAATTATCAAACAATGCGAAATTCATAAATTGCGAAACAAAAAATTTGTTAAGTATTTATCTCAAAATGAAAAATTAAAAAAAATATCTACTAAACAGACCCTATCCCATATCGAAAAAATTCAGAATTTATTCTAATATAAAACTTACAGCGAAGGAGAGGAAATTTTTCAACAAAAAAATTATAAAACCAGAAAAAAATTCAAAAAGGACTTATAACTTCAAAAGTTTACATTTTTAGACAGCCTGGTTCTGAGTTTTTAACTTAAAATTGATAAAAGCATTGAATATTGACAAACACAAACACAAAAGCACTTAATAAAACCAAAAGAAATTCAGAATTCAAATTTTTTTTTTATCAAAATTTTAAATTTGATAAATAATTATACAAAAACTGTTTGCTTAAAAATTTGATTTAATAAAAAAAACATTAAAGTATTTATTAAGTTTTAACTTAAAAAAAAGAGAGCATTTTAAATGTAAGTAAATAAATTACCTAAATTTATTTCAATCCGGCTTAAAAAACGCATAGTAAATTCTCAATTTAAAAATATAGTGACAACCTCATACAAAATTCCAATTCAAAAATCCTTTGATTTTATCCAAATGAAATCCGAAGAAAATAATAATATGTGTCATTTACCCAAATGAAATATGAAAAAAGTAAAGCTTTTTAATAAACTCAATGTTTTTTTAAGAATATTTTATCCTTTTTTCCTGAAGCACGGTCTTCCATAAATTACAAAATATTGTTTAACATTAAATCCCAAATTTCTAAAAAACTATAAAATACTTTTTACCTAAGAAAAACTTGCGTATGTTGTCGCATGTAAGTGGGTAATAGAATTTAGATCGATTTTTAGTTAACAAAACCAAAAAAAGGACATTTCTTTCATGTCAAAAAAAAAGATACACATTTAATCAAATACGAAAAAAACTTACTGAGGAATATACAATTATACAGGTTAAAGAACTGACCTAAGACTAAATTATATTCCAGGCTAACGCAGTTTATTGCAATGTCCTTAGGACTGAAAAATGTTTTTTTTTCCCTCAACTCTCCACCATACGTAATTTACCCTCAATTTCCAGTCTCCAAAAAAAAGGATATTTCCCGCGCATGACCATTCTCACAAAATATATTGGGAAAATCCCAAGACGGAACAAGTGAATCTCCCAGAACGACACATCGGTGAAATACTCATTACACCGTTCTTGACTCCTTCAGTAATCTTTAGTCGACAGAACCAACCGGCTGCGATAGAGTTCCTTGTCGTCCTTAATACGCGAATTTTTGAATGCAAAAAAAAAGTTTATTTTGTGTACAACATTAAACTTCTCGACTGTGTGTATTGGTCACCCTCACAGCACAGCACAACATCACAAGGAGATGTCCTTACAAAAATGTTGAAAGCTGTAAAGCTAGTCAAATTTTACCCGAGTGTTACGTAAAAAATTCTTGTGTGTGTCCTTTTGCTCCTTTTTGTATATGTTACATGATTTTCCATTGCTCGTTGAATCCTTGATCTTGAAAACGAATTCTTTTTCCGAGTGTCCTTTTTCTAGGAGAGCAAAAAAAAAGTGTTTTATTTTTTTGGAAGTGTCGTAAGACGACAGGAAAAAAAGAAAGAAAAATAAAAAGAAAGAAATCAAAGCCAGTGAAATTATGTAAAAAAAAGAGTGTTTTATTTCAACGAAGTGGTGATACAAGTAGATAGATAGATATCCCTTCGTTTGCTTCTGTTACTCTTTGTGGAATAAATTCTATGCGTTCTTACATCTCGTTGCGCATCATAAGGATACACCTGAAGCAGGGGAATCGAAAACAAATTACGGAAAAGGTATACCTATCCTCCGACTATACATCGTCGCAAAAAAAAAAAAAAAACTTATCTCAAAAAGGATGTAAGATATGCACATATAAATATGATTATGTTACATGAAAAGGATGTATATTTTTTTGTGTGGTATAAAAGTACACAAACATGTACATGTATGTTGAAGTTGATTATGATTACGTTTTTATGATATACATTGAAATTTCAGTTTTTCTTTCTTTGATAGACTCCTTTTTTATTTTTCCTGAAATTTTTCGATACAGAATATGTTTATCTTACTTTTCTACCTTAAAGGAATAAAACCGAATTTTATATGCCTCATAATAAATACACACAAAACGTCAGGAGTGTTGATGATGCTTTAAATTTTTTTTTTTTTTTTGCTTTCTTAAAAGTTAACGACAACTTTATAGCTGTACATAATATTCAAAGCAGTTTAACATAATTATTTTTGAAGAGGCGTTTTTGAGCAAGGACGAGGCAGATAATATCCTTTAGAGTTACATTATATAGGTCTATACTCTAGTGTATACGTATAGATACAAAAGCATTGTGGCAGATACTTCGAGCCTTAAGGTTCCAGGTTAATTAATAATTCAGAAAGGGATAGTGTTTTAGATTTTGTAGTGAAACGTTGAGTCAAAGAATGTGGGCTGAGTGCAAAATATGGAGATAAAAGGAGTATTATTTTTGCGTTGCGTGGGACGTGTTAAATTGAGAATTTCTTTATATTAGTCTCATAGTAAAGTAAGTTTTCAGAATTTATGAAATCAATTTGAGATTGGATTTGAGTTGTTAAAGTTGTCTAATAATTATTCATGAATTGAATTTTTTAATTATTATTTATAAATAGAATACTTAATTTGTTTCGATTACAATTTGTAGAAAAATATTCAAGGCAATTAGTGAATTTTATGTTTGAACCGCGCTGGCTGTTTTGTGAGAAAATAAACATGACTCTTTGGATATCTGTCAAACTCCAATAAGATTCAGGTGTACCGATATTCAAAGAAAACTCAGAAATTTTTATTAATACTAAATTCGGCAGATAAGGCTAGTTTTCTCGGTAGTTAAAGCTTGGTTTTTGGTTTCAATAGCCATAAAATTAGAGCTGATTCGCCAAAATCGGATTAGAGCCATATCGTCTCAGACACCACTGGGATCGTAACATCAAAATTGTTGGTCAACATTCAACAATATGGGGTAAAGGTGTAGCTGTCAACTTTTTCAATCAACTTTTGTTGATCCGATTTGTTGATTTGTTGATTTTGATTTGAGTTAGCAAGTCTACTTAAAGAACTTTGTTTTGAAACATAACTCTAACATTGTTGAAATTTTGAGGAATTGAGTCGACTTTACTCGTACGAATAAATCTTGGCAAACGAGTTAGATGAAGTCACGCTTTAGAGTGGATGTTTTAAATTCTGCAAAAATTTCATATATTTTTTAAACAATATTGAAACGAAACTCTCACATTTTGAAGATGTTTTTTTCTATGTTTTAGCACTAGAGTCTGTTTTTAATCTTTCTTCAAAGATAAATATTGAAAAAAAAAAAATTGGATAGCAATCCCTTTACCAAAAATTCCGGTTTTTTTTAAATAATACAAAACTGTACAGAAACGTACAGATACCGTATATAAGCCACGTCCATTTGGACCTTACTATGTTTTCTAATGAGCTAATGGATTGAGATATTATTTCCAAAAATTCGCAGAAAATTTTATAAAAATTTAGTTGCATGGCAGAAACAAATTACATACCAAAAAGTTTGTGAGTGTTGAAGTGGATTATCTGGGGGTCCAATGGACCCCATGTTATAAAGAGGGGCCAAATTAAAAATTTTTTTTTTAAATAATGTGAAGTAGGTATAAAACTATGGTGCACTCTGGCGTATGCGCAATTTTCTTAATTTAAATTTTGTAACCATTGAAAAGTATACCAGACGTCAACAATGGACCGGGTAGACGTCAAATTTATAGCTGTTATTTAAATGTTCAATGGGAATGTTAAAGATAAGTAATTCGAGCATTGTGTGTATAACATCGTAGGTTTAAAATCTGATTGTAGGACAATTAATTTGATTAAAGAAGAAATTTACCTTATTAGGAGGAAAGGGTATGCAGAAGCATAATAAAGGGATGGAAAAATTTACCTGTTGTATGTGACATTAAAATTTTGAAGTACACACAAGCTGCGGAATATGTAACCACAATTTTTAAATAAAATAAAAGATTACAGTTTGGACTTTAACTTTATTAACTCTCATGGGCTGCCTCGTTTCAAGCCTTTTATCAAAATATACATTTATGAAGTTTATTTGAGCAGACATTTTTTCAACATTTTTAATAAAATTTGCCAATGCTCTCAATATTCGAAATTTGGTTATTGATCGCATATTTTAACTTTAAATTATATTTACCGCACATATTTTCAAAATTAGTTTTCAATTGATTTATGTACATACTAAGTTATATTGATATATAAGTTAAAAAATTCACAAAATAATAAATATTTTCAAAATTCCACAAATAGTTTTGGAAAACTTTTTTTTTTGGATACCTCGGTACTCGAAATCACAATTTCTGTGAACTAAATGTAGTTAAATATTTTAAATAGGTTTTTGTAATGTTTCCCAAATGAATCGATTTTTAAAAAATCGTATGTCCCTTTTTTGGAAAAGAGTAATAAAAAGTTAACCAACAACTAGATAGATAAACACGCAAATTACTTGCTCATGGAATTATTAAATCGTCGATTGAATTGATTAAATTTGTAGATTGTTTCAAAAAAATATTACTTTGTTGTTCCTTGACAACATTTTGTGCAGAATTTATATTTTGATAAAAAATGGTTGGGCTCAACAGTTTTTTGACAAAACTTTATTTTTTTACAACTAAATGGTCTCAACTATTTTTTGATATTTTTCTTTTTTTGATAATTTTTTTTTTATGAACTTTTTGTTTTTGATACTATTTTTTATGTTTTTGATAAAATGTTTGAATGGACCAAAATTTTCTGCCAAATTAGACTTTGACAATTTTTTATTTTCTACTTGAGTTTGAAATAAACTTCACTCAATTCGTTTTAAACTATGAGTTACAATACGCTGTTTGGAGTTCATGAATCGTGTCAGGTAAGGCACTTTTAGAGGAAAAATATTAGCATATTAGCAACTGTCTCATTATAGTAAGCATAGGATTTGCATAAATAATGAGCCAACAGTAAAAAAGACACCAACTAATCTAAAATGGCATTTTTTGTTAGAAAGTGGTAAAAATAGGGCGCCTAACAACCAATCAGTCTTATTACGATGTTCCTATAAAAAATTCTTGTACGCATTTTTCTTTGTTCTTCTTATGCATTTTTATGAAAAAAGTTAAAATACTACGCATGTATACTGCGTAAGCAAACTCCCAAAACCAAACCCTATGATAAAAAATTATATTCTCATAAAAAAACAGTCTTTTTTAAATTAACGTCAAATTCGTTGAATGGGGAATAAAATGTACTTTAGCCATTATATCTGGATTTAAAATTGGTTAAAAATATTTAGCAATTGATATTCCCATAACCTGATTAAAATTTTCAAACCCTGTAACTACATTATTAAATTATTAAAACTGCTAAAAAAATCACATATGCTCAGTTCAAAAATTTACTAAATCTAATGAGCAAAAAATGTTTGTTTTCCTGCAAACCACTTATTTATTTCACAATAATCCTCTCTTCACTAATAGCTCCAAAGTTAGGTTAACAATATAAAAATCAGTTTAATTAAAAATAAAATAAAAATACTCATTTAAGCCCACAAAATGATGATTATATAATCAAAAAATTATCCAACAGTAATTATATGTGAATGTTTTTAAAAAAAGAAAAATATTGACAAAAAACCCAAACCAAAAAAAAAAAAAATTTTGTATGCAGTTATTTTGTTCTAATTAAAATAACCGTCGACTACGTAATATTTTGTTGAAATCCTAACTAATCCTATTTAACCCGATTATTTCATCTCATATTAAACACACATAATGTTAATTAAATTCTACCCATTTCTAAACCAAAAAAAAAATTATTTAAATATAAGGGAAACAGTAGAACTGTCAAAAACATTTTTGAAATTGGTTTTATTTCATCCTTTTTTTTCTATATAGCTATATGTTTAATGAGAGTGCTTTTGTATTTTTAGTTGCGTCACATGTTAATCCTTGATAATCGAGATTGTATTATGGAAATGTTAATCTCTTGACATGCATTTATCTAGATACTGTAGTTTTTATTTTGGAATTTTAATTTGTGTCAACACAAAAGCTACACCGTAATCAAATGAGCTTAGGTCCTTAAAATCTAATTATAATCC
Source organism: Syrphus vitripennis (assembly GCA_958431115.1). NCBI lineage: Eukaryota > Metazoa > Arthropoda > Insecta > Diptera > Syrphidae > Syrphus > Syrphus vitripennis. Next base: position 11,272,084 of record OY288109.1, read on the forward strand.
ATATAAGGGATGAAGGGATGTTTAAAATAGAAGAATATTTTTTAAGTAAGAAAAAGTCAAAGATCAGGCAAGATAAACCCTTGTTTCATAGGATTCATGATCCTTTATTTTTTTGTATTATTTCCCTTCCCAACATCAGGTATAGTAGATCAGCATTATAATCATTCAAGCTTTAATTTATAATTTTTTTAGCTCGTATATAGAATACCACCACACAAAAGCTATCCCTACATTCCGCACCAGAGAGACCAAAAGGATTCAACCTTCTATAAAGCACTTTATCTTACAAGGGATGTGTGGAGTGAATATCTCATTTTTTTTTCTTCTTCAAGCGCCGCGCACACCTTAATAGCAAAAATTTACATAATTAATAAATTCCATATATTTTTTATGTGAACTGAGCCAAAGAGTGGCAGCATCGTAAAATGAGACTCATAAGGAACCACTGTGTGGGAAGATATGCTTCTGGGTGAGGTGAATAGCAAACGCAAGAGTACTTTCCTTTATCTCCATATTATATTTTATTATTATCGTGAATTATTTAACTTAATGAAAGGGGGGGGGGGGCAAGACTTTCTTTAACCCAGAGCAAAGAATTTTTATTCAATTATCTTTATTGAATTTCTTTTGTAATTCTAAAAGAATGAAAGTAGGTGGATTTTTACTTGGAAACAAAAATGAAACGTTTTTTATTTTTTATATTTTCTAAATAGCTATATGTGAGTAATGAAGTAGACAAGAAGGAACTCAATTATGATCGCTGGTGCCTGTGAAAGAAAATGATTTTTTTTTGTATCTCAAAGGGAAATATGCCTTTCAATATTTTCTGAAATATAATTGTCTTTTCCTTTTTATGCTTAGTTAAATATGGTGGAAATTATAATTGAATGAAATAAAAAATTTAAGTGTGGGAATATGGTAAAAGTAAGATTATTGCACTTGATATTTCTAAAGCATTTGATAAAGTTTGGCATTCTGCTCTTTTACCGAAAATGCGTGCTTTTGGTATCGATGAAACCCTTCTTCGTTGGATTTCTAAATTTCTTTCGAATCGCTCTATACAAGTAGTTTTAGACAGATTCAAGACTGAAACCCACAACATAAATGCTAGGGTGCCACAGGATTCTGTTTTGTTTACGACACTCTTTCTCATTTTCATTAATGATCTCCTATCTGCAACTACTAATACATTAAATTGTTTCGCTGACTATAGCACCCTTAGCTTTTCATATTCGTTTCCAGATTCACATCCCTGCTCTTCGGACGTGGAACTGAAACGGCTAAATATGATAAGTACATTAAATTCTGACTTAGGGGCGAGTTATAGCGAACAGGAAAATGGATCAGGAAAATTTTTCTGATGGATTATTTAGAAAGTTCTCGATCGATTTGAAACACATAAGCTGAAGTAATCGATGACAAATGACAATTTTAATGCACTATGTAAAAAAAATTTTTTGAACGTAGGATTTTTGATAAAAAAAGCATTTGTTTATTTTCCTGATGCAAGTTCATCAGGAAAACAAATAAATGCAAATAAATGCATTCCTGTTCACTATAACTCGCCCCTTAGACAGCATTGTATAATGGGGATTAAGAAATCGAGTAGAATTTAATGCTTCGAAAACTCAATGCTTGCTTCTGTCGTTAGGTTTCCTTTGGAGTTGCTAGAAATTTTTTTCCCCTTCTGATCTGGCTATTTTATATAAAAGTTATATACATCCAAAGCTTGAGTATAACTTCCATCTCTGGGCTGGTGCTCCAACAACTTACTTAAACCTCTTGGACAGTATACAAAGACGAGCCTTCAAAATGATTGGAGACAGGAACATCATCGATACTTTTACGTCACTGGAACACCGGTGTAACGTTTCCTGTCTCTCACTATTTTATTGTTGCTTTTACGGTAAGTGCTCTAACGAAATAGCCAGTTGCATTTCTCCCCTTAAACGATTCAACCGTAATACTAGCGCTTCCAGGAAAGCTCATCAGTTTACTCTAGAACCCAACTTCGGTCATACTGTCAAGTACATGGATTCGTTCATTAGCAGTACTACGTGAATGTGGAATAACCTCCACGCTCTGTCCTTCCCTCTCATTGTTATATACTGAAATTCAAGCGTAATGTTCACCGACATTTAGAAAAAATGAATTACAATACTCTTTATGTTTTGTGTATAATAAACGAATTATAAACTAATTTTTTGAAACAAAGTTGATAGTTTCTGTACATGCATCGTTAGAACGCTGTATAGTAAGCTCATATCCTGATTTTTGACCACAAACTCCTTGTAGGGATAGCAATTGATAGTTTTTATTTATATCAAAATTTTAAACGCAAACAGAATTTTAGACAAAAATCAAAAACAAACCAAAATTTATCTCAAAAATGTTGCCTTTTTGTGAATTTTGTACGTCAAAAAAAAAAATACAAAAATGTGTACATTAAAAAACTCTTAAACATACAATCTGTATTACCATTCACTATTGTCCATATTATTTTATGAGCATCTATTTTTTTAAATTTTGTGTTATACAAAAAAATTCAATCCAATTCTTCTTCACGGAAATTGTTTCAAAAGATAATTTTGGGACACCAAGCATAATTTTAGTCACACTAATCTCAGAACCAATGCACTCTCCCTCCCTGAATGTCATATTTGGTCACATTTCCAGTGATTTCCTGTGCATGTCAATGTGCAATGTTATGTCAGAAACAGTTTATAGAATAATCAAAACTAAATTATAACATTTGTCAGAATATTCTTCAAAAGCACTATCATACATGCAGATTATCCATCAAAATAATTCCCCTAGGGTTCATAGACCTGAGCCAATTGTGTCCTTGATTTTTAAATCACATCATATAAATACCTTTATGTATTTCAAATTATATAAAAGCATGCAAGGCAAAGCCGACTGCATATATTACCTAGTTGCGTCAAATGCTAATGATATTTTATGGTTTTTTAAGAATTTCCAATGGTTTTTTAATCAACACATTCATTTTTGATTTCAGTTTAAAATTTTAAATGTAACTTTCTAAGAAAATACCGACATCTATTTTTTTTCTCAGAATAATCAAAAACAAAAAAAAATTAATTAAATCGAAAGTAATTTATTAAATGAATGTTGTAATATAATTATTTTTTTCTGAGGCTCTAACGTTTTGATTTAAAAAATAATTAAAACTAATTATCATCATAAATATAATTTTTTCTTTCAAACATTTTTATGTCATGATATTAAATTTAAATTATACTTTTCATTTCGCTATAGTGACTGGTCGCATTATTTATCATCTTTCATGTCAAAAAGACATAACTGAATATTACCAACGTTTATGTATCATCCATCCTACTATTTTATTTTTCTATTTATACCACCGATCAAAATAATATTATGTCTAGTTGAATTTAGAACTTTAAAGCAATGAGTCGGTTATTTAAATCTATCCTTATTTACACTTTGGCTGTAAATTTTGTTTCCATTACTTTTGCAAATAGAAACAGCTGGAAATTGGATTACATGGAATATAATTTGGTGAAATGTTTTTCACATTTAATTGATAATGAGAAAATAAATCGTATAAGAAATATTCGAATAAGTGTTAAGACCGAATCTGGTTTGGGAGAGTATATTTCTGGTGATATAATTGATCAAATTAGAGGAACACATTTTAAATCTGTGGTAGCTTTTGACCTTCTACCAACATTGACTAAGATTTCTATTTATGAAATTCACACGCGATTGCTAATTGTTGATTCATACGAAGCTTTCAGGTGAGTTCTTTGTTCAAAACCAAATGGCTATTTATTTATGAATTAAGCTTAGTACACACTGGTCACACTGGTTTTGGAATGTAAAATAAAACATATGTTCCACAATATATTTCGCGTAAAAAAAAAAACAGTTTAACAGGCGGTGATTTTACAATATACGCACGTCAAGTCAGTTTGGAAAGCTGTGAAAGGCTAAGTCGAGGATTTCGCTCGACTTTTCACTCGGAGTGCGTTTTTTTTTTTTGCTTTCGATGTTATTTTTAATTCAACTTGTTATAACTTGTTGAAGTTCTGCAATATTTTTTACTTTACATTTTTAAGAGCGTTCGATTTTGAAAAATCTGTTTCGATACCTGTGGAATGTAAAAATGTGGTTTTCACTTTGAGGATCTTTTCATTTGTAGCGCATTTTGAAAAAAAAAAAAAAATTCGTTCCACAATATTTTTTTGTACAACAAGGGTGTTGTACTTTTAGATAAGTTTCAAAAGCTGTAAGCTGTCGATTTCACGCCACTGTTGAATTTTTCACTCCAAGCTCATTTGTAAAGCGAAAATTCATAGTTTTTACAAATTCATAGATTTTCACAAAAATCAATTTCGAAACCTGTGGAATGTTAATTTGTTGATTTTTGCTTGAACTCTTTAGATATTTTTCGCTTAGGAGTTACATTTTGCAGCGATTGATTTGTTTCGACATTAATGACACTTTTTTCACTTGCATGAGGGCTTCAACTTTACAGCAAATGGTTTTAAAATGTTATCAAATCAATTTAGAAAACTGAAGGATTATATATATTTCACGATGCCTTTCACAATATTTTTACGCACCAAAACTAGAACCTAATGGCAAGTCGGTTTGATATTTGTATAATATAAAATTCCTGAGTTCATTCCTGCTGTCTTTTTTTCACTTGCATTGTGTTTGAAACGAATAAATTACATTCCACAATATTTTACTCAGGAGAGCAAGAATTTTATAGTGAGTGATTTGAAAATTTACACCACTGTGGATCGTTGCCCTTATAGCGCACGAAAAAAATACGTTCCACTTTTTTCCCGCGAAAATTTAGACAATTTTGAAAATTGTAGTTTTTTTTATTCTGAGTGTGTATTACGCTTATGAAAAATAGTTTTAGTAATTTATGTGATGCAGAATAATCTTTGATCTCAAAATAGACCACAATTTTTTTTTTAATTAAAAATTCTATTCCTACAGAGATCTACTAAACCATCAACGAAAAATTTCCAAAGATGTACATGGATTACACCAATATTATTATATAATTCTCATAAATTACAAGGAAGACACTAAAAGCGTCCACAAAATTCTAGATTTATGCCTCCAAAATTATATAGTCAATGTGAATCTCATTGTTGAAGATTCCCAAGGAATAAACACAATTTACACTTACTTTCCATTTACTGAAACAAGCTGTCGCCAAAGTGAAGCAATAATTTATAATCGTTTTGCTGATGGAAAATTCCACTGGAATCGACCAGTATTTCCAAGAAAAATGAAAAATTTATGGTTGTGTCCTGTGAGGGCAATTACTTGGCATAAACCACCTTTTGTTTTTCTTGAAAACCAAAAACTTTCCGGAATTGATGGAAATCTTTTAATCTTCTTATCAAAGGCCATGAATTTTACACTCGATGTGTTTGAATCACCCCAGGGCCTGGGAGAAGTTCTTCCAAATGGAACCACTAGAGGAGCTTTTAAGATAGTAAGTGTTATTATGCTGCTACATAAGATGAATTAATTGGAACTTGTCTTTAATGATAAGTCTATTTCCAGGTGCAAGATAATGAAGGTGATTTGATGGTTGGTGGAACAATTTGCTCAGAACATCGACGCAAGTATTTAGCCTGCACAAGGGACTACTTCACCACTTCTGTTCAAATTGTTGTAAGGAAGCCAAGTCCCTATAGTTCACTAGAGATTCTATTGTTCCCATTTGATTCATTTACTTGGTTCACGCTTTTTATGTTTCTATTCATCAATCTAACTCTTCAAGTTCTATTGAAGAAAATTGGAAATAAAATCAGTGACAGTAGAATTCTTTCGACACGCTTACAAATCATATCGTGGCTCTTGAGTATCTTCATAATTCGAAGCTCCTATGAAGGATCGATATTCAAATTCCTGCATAATCAACCAATACGAAGAGCTCCCCAGAACTTCGAAGAAGCCTTAGCTGAGGGTTATAAGTTTGTAGCCAAGTCAACATATTTGCCGTTCGTTAAACACATTCCCGATTTAGTGGACAAGTTGATACTATCTGAGGTTTCGTTGTCGAAACTTTTTGATGAATTTGACAAATTCCAGGGGAAATACGCTTTGATAAATTTGGACAATTATCTAACAACAATAGCCAATGACTCAACAAGATTTGGAAATTATGTGGAAGTTCGAGAACCTATTTTGCACAATATAATATGTGTGTATTTGCCAAAGTTTTCATTTTTGACAGAAGAACTTAATCGTCTAATAGAGATTATGATCAATTATGGACATATGCAAAAAATATTTGATATTTCGGTAACGGATAAGTTGAGAAAAATCAAAAGTTTACGGGGGAATGTTGTACATACAATTCCATTAAACGAAATTATTGGAGCTTTTGAATTGCTTTTGTTTTTTATGGCCATTGGATTTTTGTGTCTCTTGATGGAAGTGTTAGCTAAGAAAATTATGATTGTTAAAAGATTTGTTGACTTTCTTCATTGTTAAATTAAGTTGCTAATTTTTATATTGTGTTTTTGAACTGAATAAAAATTATATGATGTTGTTTTATTTTTTTATTTTTTTTTGTGTTTTCGTTTGGAAGTAAGGTTGTGAAAGGTTTGTGAATTGCAAATTATTTAATATAGCCTTTTCTTCAGGACACTTTCCGAATAGCTGGAAAACTGCGTTCGTCCAACCAGTCCTTAAAAAACGTGTATCATCTTCACCGTCAAATTATCGGCCGATTTCTCTAACATCTCTTCATTACAAGGTTATGAAAACATTGATCAACCGTCAGCTAAAGAAATATCTTGAAGATTGGAAACTCCTCAATGATCGGCAGTACGGTTTTTGCAGCAATAGATCTACTGGTGACTTAGTAGCATAAATCTCGTTTGGTGGGAGTAAAATTATTGCGCTGGATATTTCTATGGCATTTGATATGGTTTGGTATCCAGCTCTGTTATCAAAAAATGCTGGTGTCCCTCAAGGCTCTGTTTTGTCGCCTACTCTTTTCCTCATTTTCATAAATGATCTCTTATCTGTTACTAATAATCCTTTGAACTGTTTTGCTGACGAAAGCACCCTCAGCTTTTCTATTCATTTCCTGATTCCACTCCCTGCTCTTAGAATGTGAAATTTAACGGCAGAACATGATGGACTCACTAAATTCCGACTTAAGTAAAATTTTTGCATGGGGTATTAATAATCTTGTGGAATTTCATGCTTTGAAAACCTAGAGCTCTCTTTTGTCGTTGAAGCTAAATATTCCCCCATCGCCATTGTTCATGAATGGTGTTCGCATTGAGGAAACCGAAAAGCTAACAATTTTAGGTATGTGCATTAGTGACAACCTGTTGTGGAACGACCATATACCGGATGTAGCCAAAAATGAAGGTTTCTTATAGCGTTGAAGAACTTTTTTTTCTCCTTATGATCTGGCCGTAATTTGTAAGGCATATGTATATAATTTTACACGTCCTAAGTTAGAGGACAACATACCGGTGCATCTAAAACCTTCTTGCACCTTCTGGATAGAATCCAAAATAGAGCTTTAAAGCTGATAGGTGATAGTTCAATTTCGAAAACATTTGTTTCGTTAGAACATCGTCGAAATGTCTCCTGTCTGTCCTCATTTCTAGTGAAATATCTAACTGCATTGCTCCACTTCTGCTAGGAATGCACATCAGGGTAGTCATACCCCCTTGCGTCAATTATATAAAAAAAAAGAACAAAAAAAAATGCATTGGGATGTAGGCCGATTTTTTTTTTTACTGTTGCCCAACTTTAGGCAATTTCTCAAAATTCAAAAAATTATGGATTTTAGTTCACAATGAATGTCAATTTTATTGAGAGTTTTTCATATCTCAATTTTATTAAATAGCAAATGCTTTTACAAAATTTTATGAATTAATCAGTCAAAAAAAAAAAAGAATTAAAAACACCATGGTTTTTTATTTAATATAACTGAAATAATCATATTACTCGTTATTATTTATACCTAGGTACTTTTTAGTATAAATAACTGTAGCTATCCTTATTTCTTCCTTTTTTTTAATTGGCCTTGTAATTTCGTAATTTCGTGGGTGCATCAAAAAATATTTTCTTTTTTCATAAAAAAATTAAATTAAATTGAAACATGAACAAAAGGCTCTATTCTTTTTAAGTAATTCAATTCGCTTTTTCTTGTAGCTTCCATTGAATCTTCAGTGGGCCTTGTCTTTCCTTTTTCCCAAGAAAAAAAAATTATTTAATATTTTTCAAACATAATTTTAATTAGCATATATTTCAAAAGAAAATATTGAATGAAAAGGATAAGACTTTACTTTCTTCACATCAGAGATATAAAAAATCAGAAAAATAATTTTTCTAGAAAAATTTAAAAATATTTTTTTTTTGTTTTAATTTCAGATAACTAACTCCTTACTAACGGGCAAAATGTCACAAAGCCTCCTTACCCGTCATCTTCTCCATATAACAAGAATAAAATTAAGTTAAATTCAAAACTTTGACAAAAAAAATGTAAAAAGTTAAATTACCTAAAAAAAAATACAGGTCATTAAAAAATAAAAATTTGACCCTTAAAAAACAATGTCAACAACGGGCTACTTTTGTTTGCTGAATTTTCGAACTTATTTGATATATCTGTGTTGTTATTTGTTAATTATGGTAGCCGCTGGTAGCAGAGTTGTAAATGGCTTGAAATGTTATTGTAATCCAAAGGAATGTGATGTAATTAGATCATTGGATTGTCCTGGCAAGGGAATGGTATTATGGGATCCATGCAAGTATGTTTTGCAAACCGCAAATTCTACATCTGAATTATACCATGTTTTTTTTTTTTTATTTTGTTATAGATGTTGCAGGATGTGTGCGAAAACCTTAGGAGAAACATGCGGTGGACCAGGCGGATTTTCAGGGACCTGTGAACCACCACTGCAGTGTGTAACAAAACTTCCCATTGCAAGTGGCTTAGGTGTTTGTATGGGTAAGTTAAAAATTAAATATAAGGACTTTAAGGAAAAATTTGTATTATTGATCCAGTGATTCCCGAAAATAGGGTTCATTAAAAAGCTTACTAACAAAATTTCAGTATGAATGAAGAAACCCGAAATCCAAATAGTATATCATGATTATATTGGTGGACAACTGGATACAAATATAAAAAGAAGGTTTAAATGAAGTCGCCCTATAAAGCTTTTTTAAGCTTTCTATAGAGAAATCAGAGAAACTTTCAGTGAAATTAGTTCTTAATGATATGAACGAATTTATAATATCACAATCTTTTAAATAGTATATCGTTTACATTGGTGGACAACTGGGTGCAGATATAAGAAGGTTTTAATGAAGTCGCCCTATAAAGCTTCTTTAAACTTTCTATAGAGCAATCAGTGAAGCTTTCAGCTAAATTAGTTTTTTTATTTTTTAATGATTTTAACGAAATTATAATGACACAATCCAAGTATTATATTATGATCATATTGGTGGACAATTGGATGCCGATAGTAGAAGGTTTTAATGAAGTCACACTATAAAGCTTTTTTAAGCTTTCGATAGAGAAATCAGAGAAACTTTCAGTGAAATTAGTTCTTAATGATATGAACGAATTTATAACTTCACAATCTTTAAAATAGTATATCGTTTACATTGGTGGACAACTGGGTGCAGATATAAGAAGGTTTTAATGAAGTCACCATATAAAGCTTCTTTAAGCTTTCTATAGAGCAATCAGTGAAACTTTCAGGGAAATTAGCTTATTTATTTTTTAATGATATTGAAAAAATTATAATGACAATAATGTAACATGTTTTGAAAATCTTACTCAAACATTTTAATGGCTGCTTAAAATTTAGTCTGATTAAAAAAGTTCAAATTTTTTTTTGACATTTTCCAAAAATTATTTAAAAAATGCTGCCTACGGAATTATTATCTTCTAGAACTCAAAAGCCAAAATAACTCCCAACAAAATATTTAAGTAAATAAATCTTCTTTAATGCTCAGAGACAGAGAGAGAGCATGTATTAAAGTAACTACAAAAGAGGATAATAAATTATTCTTTACTCTTCTTTATAAAGGTTTCTAGGCTATATGCCTATTATGATTATACCTTCCTGCTATATCCACTTTCCACTCTCGCCTGATGAAATAAAATATCGATGAAATGCCACTCCAACAAAACCACATAATCATCATCTTAAATAATATTAAAGCATCACGACTCTGTCTAATGAATTATTAATATGAAAATGTCCTTGACATGCTTCGCTTCTATATAAATACAAGTACCCAGTAGGTATATAGAAGGTTTTTACGGGATATAAAAGCTATTCGAAGATGATGATATCACTCTACAAGCGAGAGCAAGAAGAGTGTAGAATTCGGAAGAAGTATTAGAGAAGACGGAAAGTGATTTGTCAGTGTAATTGGATGTAAGTGGTTATTAAAGAAATAACTTACAATTCAGAAAAAAGGATCTAAATAATTTTAGGTTAGTGGGAGAATTGAATGAGAACGTGTTGAGGATTTCAAACTTTTTTTTTGTATGTCAATTTCAATCTTTGTTTTTTTTTTGTTTTGGAAATGAGCAGCAATTTTTGTTCAGGCAACGAGAATAAAACGAAATATCGAAAAGTGTGGGAAAAATTTTATATTCATTTGAGAAATACCGACGAAAGTTCAGAGCAAAAATTATACTATTTTAGCATAAATTTTTGAATTTATTGTTGCTATGAAACCTTCGGTCAATTTATTTTTTGTTCTGTGAAGAGCTGTGTATTTATGTGAAAAATAGTTATTTGAGATGAAGCACTAACTGTTTTTGTATTTAGCTATATTTTAACAAAATTTATCGATAACAAAGAGAATAATATGTTTAACCAGATTCGTCGAAAAATTCTTATAAGGTTCTCTAATGATGACGACAAAGAAGTTAGTTCTCCATTTCCATATAAAATTCCCATAGGAATAATGGCTTACTCTGCCACACAAACAAAATTCATTTCTACCACAAAATGGAAAAAAAACATCAACATAATGGCCGCCACAGCTACGCTTACACACCAATATCCCTTTCATTAAATTTTCCAGCACCAAATCGCAAAGTGGCCGCTGTATGCCCTCAATAGCTTCATGAATTCCATCTTTAAGGTCTTGAATCGACGCTTGTCTGTTGGCATAGACCTTATCTTTCAGGTGAGCCCAAAAGGAAGAAGTCACAAGGTGCTATAAGTCACGAGATCTTGGTGGCCAATTGTGATCACCTCCGAAAGATCCATGATTTCGTTGCTTGTATGGCACGTAGCGCCATCTTGTTGAAATTAAACGTTTTCCAGATCAATTCCATCCAATTTCGGCCATAAAAAATTACTTATCATCGCCGGTGTGAGTTCTTGGGTTAACTAAACGTTAAAAGTCTTAAGACCTAAGTCTTAATGCCAAATACGGTGTAATGACGTTTGTGGAATGCCCAATTCCAAGGAACGACGAGAAATGGACAAACCTGGCTTTCTTCAACACTTTGGGCTACAGCAGAAATATTCTCAGTTGTTCTTGAGCGACGTGCACGGGTTTTATTCTTCACATCGCTTACTTCTCCCGACAGCTCAAATTTTTCCACCAATTTCTGAATCGCGGTCCAACAAGGTGCTCCACGACAACCAAAAAATTTTTTAGTTTCACCATTTTAATAATTTCAATGCGTTGTTGAAGCGTGTATTTGTCATTTTTTTAATGACGTAGTTTCTACTTGTCAAATGTAAAAAAAAAAAACAATTGTGTCCCTTTTTTCATTCCGAAGCAGATATCGCATTGTTTATGAACTCTGCTTGGAGAATTAAATTGAATGTAAAATTAAATCTAATTTATTTCAAAAACAAAAAAACACCCACATCCATTATATTTACTTCCATTGTGGTTGACGCAGTTTTTTAAATGTCAGCGATATTTTTTTTTCAAAAAAGACATTATTTTTAAAAAAAAAAAGGTCGGAAAGGGACATAGTAATAAAATGTAATTGTTTTTCCGCAAGGCACAAAATAACATCCTTTGTTTTTATTTAACTCACCGCATCAGGTATTGTCAATTGTTTTTTTTTTTTGTGTGTTAATATTAATAAGGGTCCTTCAATTACTTTCATCCTTGTTTATTTTTTTAATGCACCAGAAAGTTTATTATTTCTTTTTTTGTGGTGACTTAATTTGTTTTAATACTTTTTTAAGTACTTGTTAAGTACACTTAAAATATATGTACAGCTAAACCAGCTAAGGTAAGCAAGTGCTATTTAATACCAATTTGTTAAAACAAGAGTGTAAAATCCTTAATGGCGCTGGGTTGATATTATATGTATTATAATATTGAGGCCCTTTGGTTTAATTAAGAAACTCACTCACGCAAATACACACCCAACCCCACCCTCACAGCCCACAGTCAATTATCCTTTATTTAAATGGTTATAATTGCATTCTTGAGATATACCTCCCTCTATACTTATGGATGAACATATAAAAAAAAATTAAACGTTGGATTACACGTGCCCAAAGCTGTTAATATACATGCATACGTATATTTGGGTTTTGGGTTTTGGGTTGAATATAATTTAATAAATTATAATTTTACCTTGAGGAGAGAAAATATAAAATTTCAAGTTAATTTTTTTTTTATGGAATAATAATTGGGTGTTGTCTTCGTCTTTAAATAAAAGGGTTAACGTTATTTTTGGCAGGTTAATTTTAATAGGTATATCTACCTAGGTGAAAATATGTTAAAAGTTATGACTGTACAATGTACATAGGTACCTATATTTTCAAAAAAAAAATCCTTACATTAAAATGAAAATAAAAAAAGATCTACACTTAAAAGAAATATTTTTAGGAAGGTTAGTAAGGGCACGAGTAAGAAGGTATAAACAAAAATTATTTTTAATTATTTGAAGAAAAGCTGTAACTTTAAGCAAAAAAAAAGAATTATATTTTTAAAGATGGAGATTTTTGAAGTCTCGTCTCGGTCAGACTCGTTCGTTTCGTGCACAATTCTGAATGATTTTTGTTATTGGAAACAACTACGAGACTCACGGTGAGCCACGGTGAGTCTCGTTCCCAAAATTACAGCAGGTATCTTCTTCTTATCAAATCGATTTTTTTTATACAAGATGCTTAGAGAATTTCTAGAAACAACATTTTGAAAACAGAATTTTTGAATTCAGGATTTTGAAAATGAATTTTCAAAAACAGAATTATAAATATGAATATACTGACTTCAATAATAGAATTAGGGTAGTGGTTTGAAAATTCAGTTTCTGAAATTCTGTGTAATTTGTAATTCCATAATTCCTTACGTGTGTAAAAAATTCTGAAGCTCGAAAAACTGAACTTTGAACAGACAGAATTTGAAACTCAAAATTTAAGTATAGCAGAATTTTGCGTTATGTAAAACAGAATTTTAAAAATAAACCGTTAAACAATTAGTTTTCGAAAATGTCAAAAAAATATTTTCATGCATCGATTATTAAAAAAATTCAAATATTTGATAAGAAAGAAGTTCCGAAAATCCCCCATATTTGATATTTCGATTTTCTTAAAAAACCGTTTCACAGTTTACGATTGACAATTCTATATTAGAAATTAGAAAAGTCTAAAAAAAATAGTCTTTGATTCTTTTGAAAAAAAGTTATTTTGAAAATGTGTTTAAGTTTTACGACGCCCGTCGATTGCACATAAAGAAATAAAAAAAAATCCGGACAATTTTCTGAAGTCACATTTTGTCAGCCAGTGTAATCTATAAATAAACCCATAGAATATTGTCAACCTATCTGTAAAACACCTCATATTTTTCAAAAAGGTTTTTTTTGTTAAAACATCCATACAAAGTCCTGTCAGAAGCTTCAAAAATATAAAGTAACAATAGTTACCTCTATACATCAAACAAAAAATCCATATCCCTCAGGCACCATCCGGGTGAAGTAAGATAAAATCTATCTATGTATACCTAATGGTGAAAGACAAAAAAAAAGGATATTTTTTTTTGGAAAAGGATAAAATAGAGATGATAGTATTACTTATACAAAAGTACCTACCTACCCATATAGGATAACAAAATACGTTTTCTCTCTAACAAATGGTTAAAACCTTACAAAAGTCTTACACATCCATACAATTCTTTTGCACTCCCCTCCCCCTGCTCCCCTTTTTCAGGAGGGGATACAATTAGATATGCTCCTGTATATGTGTTATAGTTTCTATTCTGAAATAAATCTATCTTATGTTAGTTCGTATTCCATGTATCTCGTATTTCATAAAGGATCTTAAAAATATAGCCAGAGGATTTTCGAAAAAAAAGAGAAAAAATCAAGAGATGCACTTAAATTTGTAGAGATGGCCTTTGTCTGAACATAAAGTTATCCTTTGCATCCGAGAATGAAAAAAAAAAAAACAGAAAGACTTATTTTCAAACAAAGTAAGATCGAATATTCCAGAGAGGTGAGTTTAATATAGAGATATTCGAGAAGCTGGAGGTGTAAATTTTCAAAAAAAAAAATACATGTAGCTACATGTATAACTTTCTATACATACGGCACCAGCACAGGAAGGGATTGTATCTTTTCAACTGATATGTAATTTTCTATTAAATAAAGCCTTAAAGGATCTCTAAAGGGTAAGGTTTTTTGAATTGATTTTCTTTAACAGATAACCCTTTTGGGTGTTTTCAATTGATTTTATCATATACACGTATGTAGGTATATCCTGCGTGTTGGTATTTATTCAAAGTACATATACACATTTAAAGGGAGGATAAACATTTTGGAGAAAATCCTTTTACAACAAAAATAAAAACAATTTTGTTTTGAATTGAATGTTAAATAAATTAAAATCAGTGTTGTTGCTTTCAATCAATCCAATAACATAAAATTTCTCAAAGAGATTGATATTTTGAACATTTCTTAAGAAATATTTATACACAGAAGATCTTTTGCTCTGCTTATCACTATATTATTCACTATTTCAAAATTCTTTGTCAATATTATCTTTGAGCTATATACTGGAATGTGAAAAAGAAGAGTTTTTTTTTATCAGAAATATAGTAATGAAATTTTAAAAGATATATAAGAAAATTTTAAATATTCTTTTATTTTATGTAGAGATTTGAAATTCGAAACTTAAAATTGCTGCTTTAGATATTTTCTAATTAATCTAAGTAATCAGAACAGAAAATGACATTCCAGGCTATAATTGTTGTAAATAAAGGGTGTCCCAACAAGAACGCAAGAAATAACACGACCGGGAAATGACTGATGCAGCAATTGAATTGTGTCTCTGGCTGTATGAGATGTGGCGCCGCGCCGTCTTGTTGAAACCACATCCCCTCCACATTCATTTCATCAATTCTAGACACGAAAAAATTGGTTATCATTTCACGATACCGAACACCACCACCGAATTGAGGTGGATGGAGTTTGGGCGACATCATCACGTAACGTACTGCTGCCATATTTTCGGTCGATCGACCTAGTCGAAGGCGCGTTGTTGTCTTTACATCAGCCAGTTTTAGCTAATTTTTCCATTAATCGCTTTACAGTTGACTCTTTTGGAGCATTATTGTAACCCCAAATTAATCGCATTTAGAAGGGGTAATATCCAGGTTGGACAAGGACATACTGAGTCGGCCATGAGGGCCA
Organism: Syrphus vitripennis; assembly: GCA_958431115.1. Taxonomy (NCBI): domain Eukaryota; kingdom Metazoa; phylum Arthropoda; class Insecta; order Diptera; family Syrphidae; genus Syrphus; species Syrphus vitripennis. The sequence goes on from OY288109.1 coordinate 11,287,760, forward strand.
ACATTTAAAACCCGGATTTTTACTTCGAAATTTAAAATTTTTCAGATTTAATTTTGCTTGTGGTAAATTGCGATCTCAGAATAAATAAATTTTTTTTGCCCATCTGTGAAATGGAGTAAAAAAAAAAAAAAATTAAGCCGCGGTAAAAGAAGTTAGTTAATGCTTTTCAAAAGTTACTAATGTAGATTTTTCTTTTTTCGAAAACTATACCTACGTCCAAAAAAGGCACTAACAATTTTCATAAACTAATAAAAATTATTTGGTTGAAAAACATTTTTCAAAAAACCCTTAGTAACGGTATACCTGCCATAGAACCGAATTATTATTTTGATTTTTCATAAACGGTTTTACGGATTGCGTTCAAAATTTTATCATAAAAAAGTCTTTACAATTTTAATAATTTTGCTTATGAAGAGGTTAAAAAAAGTGTACACATTTGAATTTCGAAAAAAAAAATTAATTTTTTTTTGAAAACGCTTAGTTTTGTCCCAGCAACCTGAATTTACTTAACATAAATTCGAATCGAAATTTTGTTAAATTTAGTTCATGTTTCATAGATTACCTATACGAAAATAATCTATTTTGAACTATACCAAACAAGTCCAATTAAATAGTGTGATTGATTATAAACGGTTAGTTATTAAAATAGATTATTTTATAATACTATATTTTCGAAGGACCATCTTACAAAAATTCTAGAATAGTGGATTGTGTTACTTCTATATCTAAAGACACTGTTAACGTTTTCGAGGAGAGAAAAACCTTAAAAAAATAGTTCAAGGACATTTTTTCAATTTTTAAAAATATTTTTGCAGTCGATTAACCTAGAATTTGAAATGAAGAAAAAATATTTTTTCATCCTTATAAATTTTATTAAACTCCACGGAGAAGATTCTGAAAGGGCTCCTTATTTTCAAAATACATATTTTTGAGATTAATATTGCAATTTCTTTTAGTTTTTCAAATTATTTTCAAGTTTCACTGACATTTTCATAAATTTTTATTTTTTGATTATTTGATTTTTTTTGTATTAAAAAAGCAATGTTGCAACACATTTCTAAAGACTTAGCGTATCAAATAATTTATTTTGAATTCTTACTTTGAAATCAACTACAATTATTTTTCAACAAGATTAACTGATAACAAAGAGGAAAATCGTGTTATACAGAAAAGAAAAGACTTTCTGTGACTATGTGAGGTTTTATGATGCGAAACCTAGAAATTGAAATTCAGTTAACTAGCGCCGAACCCTTTAAAAATGTTGCAATCATCAAAAGCAATTGCTAACATCTATTCTTTTTTCGCAAGACATTCTTATTTAGAAAATAATTAATTACAGATTTTTCTCACAAAATCTTATTTTTATTTAATTGTACAACAAAAGAAACATCCAAAACACATCTTCTTCTTGAGAAGCCCGAAGAAGAAGCCAAATTAAAGAAAAGTCAGTTGAACTTAAATAAAAACGAATAAAAAAAAATGAAAATAACCGCAGCAAAACTATTAGAAAATAAAAGATTTTTCTCTTTTAATTCGAAACAGAATGACGATCCACACAAAAGCGCTTCCAAAATGTAATTCTTTAGCTTCCAAGAAAAGCACACACAATAAAAGACAAACATACTTAGGCATCTCTATTAACTCTGGGGCGTCGCCGTCGTGGGAGAGTGGTTGAATTGTTTCCTTGACAATAAAAATCGATACTGCAATTTTCAATATAATTAATGATGCTTTTTTTTTGTGTTGGCTCTTGGAAGGATATAGGAACATATATACGGATTCCATTTCATTATGTTTGTCCTTGTGTATATCCTAGCATCTATGTTATCAGGGCAAATTCTAGGATCCATTTTTTTTTGTATAAATACATTAGCTAGAAAACATTCCACTCTGTCATCACATCCTTAAAGTCAAGTCTTCACATATATGTACTACAAGTTGTGTATCCTTAGCATCTGTGTCAAACTACAGTGACAACAACAACAACAACGACGACGTCGAATATCGTTGTTTTCTATGTATCATATCCTTTTGGCCTTGCTTTAGGTTTCATAGAAAAGGTTCTAATTAATTTTCAATTCTATATCCAATATCCTCCTTATTTTTTTTTTCCTCTTTTTGGGTCGTACAATCTTTCGTGTGGATTTTATATCCTTGTGTGTTTAAGATACATATTTGATGTTTGTACATAATACATATATAATATCCTCTACATGCACTTTCTATATGACAGATTTTCTAAATGAGTCTCTACGAAATCGAAACGAATTATCAGCTCATTAATAAGGATTTAATTTAATGTCCTTGTGGAAAGGCAAGCACGGCAGCATTGACAAGGATTGCATATAGTATGCATAATGCATGAACTATAAGGAACGATAACTTTTTGATTATCTAATTGACTAATTTGGTGTAAGCTTCATATATGGATATACGATGGGGGCTTAGTGGATATTTCTGACATTAAGGATTTTAAAGGTTAAATTAAGTGGATTTATGATGTGAGATTTAAATAGGACATGATACACTTTAGAAATCCGATTTCCGATTCAATGAAAATCAAGAGTTTCAAGTAATCGATTTTTAAAAATCAATTTTTTTCTGCTTTAATTTCAAGTTTATTATTTTTTATTCAGCGTTTTTAATAAATATTTATTTCTAATAATTTAAAATGCCAATTGGAGTTGATTCTTCCATCAAGGAAATGATAAATGTGGGAGTAACTGCAAAGCTTTCCTCCCCACTCTACCATTTATCAACTGCACTGCAAAGTAGCTCAACAGAAACCGATAACACAGGTCTTCATAGTAAATACAAGAAATTTCTCAATGAAAAAACTTCAACACAATCTGATGAAACATTGGACAATTCAAAAAGTCTCTATCAACTCAAAACAATCGATGAACTTGGTGCACAAAAAGTGACACCGTCAAAAATCGAGTTTTTACTCTATCGAAGGCCACATAACCATAAAAAATCGAAGAAGAAGAATCTACGACCGAAAAAATCGCATACTTCGATTAAACGTCTTTTAGAGAGCGAAAGTAAAAGTGAAGAAGCAAGACATCGGCGTCCTGCTGCACCTGCCCCAATACCACAGGAAACATCATTCGTGGGAAAACTGAAGAAATCCTTGGGAAACATGAATAAAAAGAATAAATCCAAAAACGATAACATCAGCCCCAAAAAACTAAAAAAACCACCCAAAGAATCTCGAATCGATATTTACCCCTTCGACCATGGATGTGCTGAATACCTTCGAACTACCGACTTTGCACCACAAATCATTTCGGAACTCTTGGCCGAAAGAGCTACAGATTACGCCACAAGATTTTGGGCTGAAGTTTTTGGCAGTCTTCATATTGGTGTGGCTTTTGTTTTGACATTTTTCATGCAAACTTATCGATTTTTGTTATACAGTTTGGTGAAATCAGTGGGGGTGGGATTTTTACAAATGACCTCAGATTATGGGGTGAAACCGTTATTGACGGTAATGTTCAATGGATTTATTCAACCTTTGCTTATTTTTATGCATAATATATTGTCATCGATTAGAGATGTTCTTAAGCCTGTTGCAGAGATAATGGATCATTTTTTGAAACCTGTAGGAAGCTTATTTCGGGCAATTAGGTTTGTTACAATTAAGGAGACTCGAGCTAAGAAATTGGTTAATGATGTTTAATGTTGAATATTTAAAATAAAAAATCTCTTTGAAAATCGTAGTATTTATTTATGACAGAAAAAAAATAAATGGGAATAGGGTGGCCCAAAAAAAAGTTTGGGAAATATTTTTTTTTTTCAACACTACTAACGTCAAATTTTACCGATAGATAAATGGTAAAACAGCAAGCTAACTCAGATTAATTTTTGGAGGTAGTTTTTTTTAAAAATATTGTATGGCGCTCTGACTCCTAAACTGCTCGTCTTACGAAAAAGGACATAAATTGACAATTTTTTGCGTACTAATTTATTATTTGTATCTTTGTTTTAGTTTAAAGCTAAATTTTGCCAAAAACCGTTCTACATTGATCTACATTTTTTCGATACAGTGGCTTGAGCTGGAAAGATTCGATTTTGAAAAGTTTAAATTTGGAAGGATTACTCCAAAATTCTGTAAATGTCTGTGCTAATTCTGTAGTATTGGAAAGAATACTTATTTTTCAAAAACTTGTCTTTAATATCCGACCGATCGATCTTTAAACTAAACATAAATACATTTCAGTTTCCAATGTTGAATCTGACTAAAAAAAAATGATGCTGTTTGGATATGTCCCTTAAGCGTGTTTAATTGATTTGATGACCATAATGTCTCCAAGAATTGAGTAATACACTTTTCTTTTATAAACCCATCAAAGAAAACCTCAGCAGGACACGAACATTTTATCGGACACAACAAAAAAAAAAATATTCATTCATTGTCTATTCTATAAACGTTAGAATAACATCGAAAGCAATTTCCCATTAATTTTGATTATACCCATGGCTCCAATATCCGGTTTGCTTTAACATTATAATGTGAAATGTTTTTAATGTCCTAACAAAGTATCTTTACGTTTGAGACACATGTTTACTTCGAATCCAGAAAGTGGACTTCCTGCAAAATATGTGTGTCACGCGACACGACGAAAACACAAAACACACGTATCGCATCTCTTAAACAAAACAACATTTATGCTTTCTTTCGTTCTATAATGCGTTTTAGGTTATGTTGTTGTTTTTTTTATAGGTATGGTGTTTTTCCTGGTAATGTATCCTTCTGGAGAAATGTTCTTGATTTATAGGTATTTAAACAAGGACTGTATTTTTGCCAAGCAAACACAATATATGTACTTACAAAAACATTTCGGTGAAGGTTGAAGAAATTGATTTAAATCGATAGTATTGAAAAATGTCCTTTATTTTAAATGGCAGAAGGACTTGCAAGTAGTGTGTTGCATTGACTAGCATGTCCACTTAAAAATGTATTGAATAGCATTCAAGGAAATCGTTTTATAATTTAGATATAGATTACATCCCTCCCTGCAATGGGATGGGAACACACGGCGTATGAGTAATATTATTTATTTTTCTAATTTTCTTCTCATTACAGCACTTCCATTTACAACCTCAACATATCTTAATTGTACAAATGATCAGACAATACTATTAGAGCCCGGATGTGAAATTACAAATAAACGTTGCCAATGCTGGCCGCAATTGCAAATATGCAGAGACGATACACAACCATCAGACACCCGGTGGCATTTTAGAACATTAGAAGTAAGTTTTAGTTTTGGATTAAATACAGATTAAAATATTTGCGAGGGTAATTTTCAAATTTTGCCATTGTCCTTATTTTTATTTGTTTTTTTTTTTGTTAAATTCACAGGATTGTCAACTGAATCTACAAAATCTAATAGAAATCGAAATGGATTTCGATGAGGATTACACAGTCTCACCGCAAACTTTTACATATAAAAAATTAAGGAGGAAGAGGAGATCGATAAGGAAAACAAGGTGAGTAAATTTTTAATGGATTTGTTTTTTTTTTTTTTATATCAGTGGGTTAGGGAATAAATAGAATTGATTGGTGGTCTTTTAGGAGATTGTACTTTGATTTAACTTGAATTTAATATCAAGCTATGGCTGAAGAAAATTCGCAGAGGATAAAATAAAATTGAATAAGTAAAATAAAATTGAATAAGTAAAATAAAATAAAATAAAAAAATAAAATAAAATAAAATAAAATAAAATAAAATAAAATAAAATAAAATAAAATAAAATTAAATAAAATAAAATTAAATAAAATAAAATAAAATAAAATAAAATAAAATAAAATAAAATAAAATAAAATAAAATAAAATAAAATAAAATAAAATAAAATAAAATAAAATAAAATAAAATTAAATAAAATAAAATAAAATAAAATAAAATAAAATAAAATAAAATAAAATAAAATAAAATAAAATAAAATAAAATAAAATAAAATAAAATAAAATAAAATAAAATAAAATAAAATAAAATAAAATAAAATAAAATAAAATAAAATAAAATAAAATAAAATAAAATAAAATAAAATAAAATAAAATAAAATAAAATAAAATAAATTAAAATAAAGGAATCACCGAAAAGTTCCTAATTAGAATAGGGATGCACCAAGAAAGCGTTTTGAGTCCTTTGCTCTTTATTACAGCCCTTGACTTTCTAATTCAGGATAAAGTGAAAACGCTGAGCTGAAAGGAAAGCTCTACATGGCAGTTGCTAGTCCTCTAAGTGTACACATTTAGTTGGCCTCAGACATGAAACAGTGAAGAACCGGGAGGTGGGAGAGTTTAGATCCCAGTCTTCTAGAACACCGTCCATAAAATTAGAAGAAGAAAGCAAACAAAATTTCTATTTCAGATTTTTAAAAAACTTCGGTTATATTGTTTTCCTTTTTGTTGTACCTACTGTGAACCACAAAGAAAATCCTTTCAGCTATTAAAACTTAAAAGACTTTCAGTAATTTTAATTTTTGGTAGACAAATTTTAGTTGAAACAATTTGCTTTTATTGACGTTCCGGCGTACATTAAACGGATAACAATTTTTTTTTGCTTGAATTCAAATATTCATGTAAAAGTGAACATTTTAAATAAAGGTCAAAACTATACCTAAAGATATTTGTATTTATATCTTCCGGTAATCTTAACCCCATCGTTAAATAAACAAATTTCAAAAACAGACCCAATTTCGTTGTTTTTTTTTATACGAGTATACCACACCAACTTGCATAACTCGTTGTCACGCACAAAAAATAAAACAAAATTATCATTTACATGAAAAGTAACAAAATTTACCGTGGTTTTGCAAATATTTCCTCGTTTTATTATTTTTCTTTTTTTTATTTTTTTTTCTTGTCCAAAACATTGAGTTTACTTTTCGCCATAAATAGAACTTTTATACAGCTGACGCCACCTTTATTGTATAGATTACTATCATGATATTCTAACGAGGTTGCTTGATATAAAAATAAAAAAAATAAAAAATTCTCTTTTCCTCAATTGAAGGCAGCCGGGTGCTGCTTTGCTGACTCTTTTCAACACTCTTCAACAAAAACAGAAAGAGGACATCCTGAACCAATACCCAGGTGTTGGGAAATGGCAATACATTTTACAATTTACTATACCAACCAAACGACAATAAACCCGATGAAACCAAAGGATAACACAACAAGGCACAAAAGGCAACCAACAACAACAACAACAAAAAAAGAAAAGAAAAGGTTTTGCAACATCGCGTCAGCAGATTTTGTATTGAAATCGTCAAGAGCAGCTAAATTTCCTATTCCCCCTCTCTCTCTCTGTCGAAAACTTAATTTTTTTTTACTTTCGTCCTTTAGTGGCCAAGTCCATAAAATTTGAAGATTGTTGTTAGGGATTTTTTTTGTTGTTGTGTTTTGTTTTGTTCTCGATTTTTCCTGAGCGATGGAAAATGTAAATTTATATCTTGTTTCTAGTTTGTTTTTTTTTTCTGTGTTGGTTTCTTGTTAGAAAAAAATGAGGGTCTTCTTGATATTCATCGTTTATTCAACTTCATGGTGAACAGAAAAAAAATGAAATAAAATAAAAGAATATGGTCCTCCTCAGAGGTTTTCCTTGAAAGCACTTTAATGTGATTACGATTTGATTTTTTTTGTGTTGTAATACCTAAATGATTACATCTTTTCTTTTAGAATCGGGAAAGTATTTTTTTTTGTTTCGTTAATCCATAATAGAGAAGCCGGAAGACAGTATTATAATTTATTTTTTGTTTGAATAATTATTTTATGTATTAGTTCCAGGGAAATATTTTTTTGTGGTTTTGATTTTGTTTAAAGATGTGGCTTTCTAATGGAAATTTAAAATATGTAAGAATAGCTTTATTGAAAATTATTTGTAATCGTATACGTAATTTAAAATTTTTTTTTCGCAGACTTTTTTTTAAATATTTTTTGACTAAATTATTGAGGTTACTTGACAAACCCAATTTAAAAAATTTCATCAAAATCGTTAGAGCCGTTTTCGAGATAAAAATGTTTTGTCGAAACAGTACCTACCGTTATTTTTGCAGTTAAAAAAAGATTTTCCTCTAGTCAATCTCCCCAAAATCTTATGTCCAAAGTTTGAAGAAAATCGCTTCAGTAGCTTAGGCTGTGGGTCTAGGTACAAACAGACCGACAGAATTCCGGGACCCACTTCGTCAATTTTTTTTCTACCGTTACTTTTTTTTTTAATTTACTAACCAATTTTTATTCTTTGTGCTTTTTTTGACAATTTTTTTTTTTTTGACAAAATTTATTTATAAAAAAAAATCAAAGACGAAAATTAATTTGATTAAAATTTTTATTTTGGTATTTAGCACTATGCATTTATTAAGTATTAAAATTCATTTCTGTTCGAATATTCCTTGGAACCCGAAAAATAAATTCAAAATTCAAAAAGCCTGGCGACTAAAAAAAATTGCGTGAGTGGGGCTTTTCCCCCAAAAGTAATTGAGTTTACGGTTGCGGTACAGAAAAGACACGGGTTTTGCCCCAAACTAGTTCATTATTTATTAGTTTGTTTTGAAAAGTTTACTTGTCCTTTTTCATTACGCTTTTGAATAAGCAAAATTTATTTTCTATCCCCTTCAAGTAGATTAGTACTTAAGAACATTGTTCCCACAAACATTTTAAAAATTCAGTTGATTGGTTATTGCATTAAGGACAGAATGTCTTTCTGTTTAAATTTAGAAATAGCTCTTTAACCTCTACATAAGCACATTATCTAGGTTCAATGACACAAACCGACAAAAAGCAAGAGCTAGCAATTTTAATTTTAAATTCGATTTATAAAATATAACATTATCTTCCCCCTCCCACTCCAGTGAAACATGTTTATGTTTTTAATAAAAAAAAAAAATCCACAACAACAACATAACATTTTGAAAAATCAAAAAACACGAAAAAAAACAACGCTCCCTGCTAAATGATTCAAACTTAAAATATGAAAACTACCCACCACCCCCTCCCCCCCTCTATAACAAAGTATGCGTATGTGTATGATGTCAAAAAAAAAATATTATATAGATATTTTCCACCACTTAAACAACAAAACACACTTTTCCTGGGTATGGCTTAAAAAAAATCATTTCGTTTTATCATCCAAAAGTATAGTCTCAGGATCAGGATCCATAATTTCCTCAAAATGACGTCTATGCCTCCTGCGATCTAATACTTTGGCCTTTTTATATTAATATTAAGTTTAGAAGGGGACTATACCACTCTAAACAAAACAAAAAAAAAAAAAGAAGAAAAAATATATCCATGATGCGACATAACACTCTTGAGAGTTTTCACATCACAGATATGCCATCTTTGCCTGTGATGCCAACAACAAAAAAAAAAATGCCAAATAAGCTTTCAACATCTTTTCTGCACTTGAAATATATACGGTAATACCTACAAAAACAAACAACAACAACAAATAAGAAAAAACGCCATTACGCGCTTGATGATGACGAAAAAGAAGAGATGAACAATACTTTATACAACAACAACAAAAAAAAGTAATAGTTATTGGCTTTAAGAGTGTACGGCGAAGACAGCGAGGTTCACGTTGTCCTTGATTGTTGGGAAAGCTTGATGGCTCCTCTATATATTTTTTTTCTTTCTTGAGGCTAATTTGAAATTCTTTAAAGTTCATGTAATCAGTGCTTGAAATGTTTTTTTTTTTTTTTTTTGCTGGCTGTTTTCCCATGCTTCTTGTAATTTTGTATTCAATTTAATGTTTGGTTCTTTGTTAAGAACAAAAGAAAAGAAGTGGCTATATATTTATAGCTCTGTTAAATTGATGAGAGGTATTCCCGAGAGTTTTTTTTTTTTTTTGAAATATAATTCCTTATTCTTTAGTGTTTTTATTTTTGTGTTCCATCTTATATTTTACTTGTAATTAATCACTAAGTGGGTTGTTCTTAGTGGATCCTCAGAGATAGAGAAAGAGAGAAAAAAATCCATTAGATTCAGGGAATTCCCATCAGGACGAACAGAACTCTGAATGAAGGAGACAAATGACGCCTGATTAAGCTTTGAATGAGGAGACAACTTGACAAAAAAAAAACAGACACACACTCATACAAAAAAAAAGGAAGATTGCAAAAATTTGATTGTAACCTTGACTTGTTGACAAAATAAGTAAAGTAGCTATGATGAATTAAGCAAGCGATAAAAATTACACTTAAATATTTATTACAAAAAAAATAACAGAGATGATAAAGCCCGAAAATAGGATTTTTTTACGGACTAAAATTTATAACGTCTTTTCTGTTAAACCTGAAAAATGTGACAATGCGTTGGCACATTGAACGATTGAGTGTGTAAATAAAAAAACCATAATGGTTACAGCTTATTGGTCTAGACACGAATTTATCATAATTCTTATAGCGAAAGTGAGTATAAGTTGATGTACATATGTAGATTTCCTCAGGGAAAAAAAATTCAAAATCGGAATTCTCGAGGTAGTCAGTTTTTCTTCAAAAATTCCATTTCTTAATCATTTCTCCCATTTCGAATTTATTTCTTATTCTTACACATATTATTTTGAAAATCTTTATCTCGTCAAAAATTAGAGGCAGGCGTATAGCCAAAACCATGGACCAAAGAGCCATCACCATCTGTATCGTGCTATAAAGAAAATGACAGATGAATTTGGAACTTAAAAAAGAGGATTAAAAATTACATTTGTAGATATACTACTTGATTAAAAAGTTGACATTTTTGTTTAGAAATTTATCGTTGCCAAATCTAACGATTTTTGGCTGAATTGTTTTTTTCATTACTAGACCAGTTGGCAGAGGTGAAAATGAGTTTCCTTAATGAAAATCACACATCTCAAATTTTATAATTGGAATAGAAAGATGGGTTGACTTTAAGCTAAAAAAAAACTGCGTGGTCTTACCAAAGTGTAGCTCCCATTTTGAAAAATGCGTTTTTACTAATATTTAGAGAGCTGCACAAGTAATTTATTAGCACAACTATTTCTATAGGAAACTAGCTGTACCCGGCTCGCGTTGCTTTTTTTTTATCATGGTATCAGTATCATAGAACAAAGCGTTGTTTTTGAAGCTAAACGCCAAAAAAAGGTTAAAATTTCAGCAACACACTTTACAATTTTTATTTTTGATTTTCTTTAAAAAAAAGTTCATCCGATTTAGATCAAATTTTTAAAACAAAAGCAAATAATTATACTTAGATAAAAAAAAATTATTTTCAAACAATAGCTTTTTAATTAAAAACAATAAATTCAAAAGTAAGTTTTGGAAAATTTTTCAAAACAGTTGTTGAATTTTTTTAAAATTATTTTAAACTCAACATATATTAATGAATAAAATTTTAATCCGTCTGTCTGTACCTCAAAAATATTTTTGAAGGACGTTTTATTTTTGATTTTCGATTTTCAAAATTGCAATAAATTTTCAAACGGCTTTTACTCAAAAATTTTATGAGAGAAGTTCTATATTCATGATAAAAATGATATTTTGGAAAAATGTTTTTTGGACTTTTCCAAAAAAAAACTTTCTTTTCATATAAATTAAAATTTTCTTTTTTTTAATCTAGATACTTGAGTAAGTCCCAATTTTTTATCTAAATATCATTCCAAAATTTATATACGAGTATGAATAATTAGTACATGGAAAACCCATGTTATTTTTTTTAAACTCATAATTTTGTGTAGCGCCAAAAATTTTTGGAACAATTTTTCTTTACCTTTTTTGCTTTTAATACGATTAACTCATAAAACAGTCTTAAAACGCAATGAAAATCATTCCTTTAATTTTGTTATGACTTTTTATTTTTCAGTATGGAAAAAAGGGAAATTTTGATAATGTTCAAAAAAATTACAGGTTTATTTTTAAAATACAAAGATAAAGCTCTTCAAAAAATATTAAAAAATATGAGGAAAAATTACATTTTTACATGGCAAATTTTCTTTCACCAGTGGCCTTAAAAATAAAAAAAAATCCATTCCCGATTCCTTAAAATTGTTTTAAAATTTTCTTTATTTTAATTAATTTTGCTTTAGTTAACAAAGAACTTTGTGCGTAATTTTCAAAGTGTTGGCAAAATGTATTTTTCGCAAAATTATTTTTCAATCAACCATTCTCATTTAAGTAACATGGCTGTAGCTATTATAGTAAAGCTTGCACAAAAGAAGCCAATTCCAGGAAATATCCTTTATAGTACTCGTTAATGCTTTTATCCCTTGTAACAATGTGTCACGTTTCATTCTTTTATATATATATCAGGTACATTACATGTAGCTCGTTTTTAAGTGTAAATCGATTTATGTAATAAATATTTAATAACAACAACAAAAAAAAATTTATTGTCGTTACGTAATAAATAAACCAAAGGAAAAAAAACAGAAATAAAACACGTCTTTATATCGGAAACCTAACAAACTAAAATACAATCTTCAATATGCGCTTGAATAAATCCTTGACAGTAATCCAAAGTATATAATTCTTATGGTATTATATTGTTGGATTTATTTATTGTATTGTAATGTGCGTGCAATAAAAATTCAATTTGCGTAAAAATAAAAAAAATATTCCTTAGTCACATCAGAAAAAGCTTTCTTTAATGTCGATAAAAATTCACATATAACATAACAAGGGTATATGTACAATCTAGGTAATTTATATCCCCATGCTAACACATCACACATGCGGTACCTTGTATAGAAATAGAGTTTCCAAAAAAAAATTATATATGGGATAATGGCTAAATCGATATGTTAAATAAGTGTCCTCTGCATCTGGTACTATTCAATGATAAGTGATTTTCAATTTTTTGTTGTTGTTGTGAAAAGGGTTGAATAAACCATTTTAACATCACCTGAAAAACGACCTTTAAGTTAAGAAATGAAAAGGTATGTGTAACATTGAATTTTTTTTTTACATAACAAATAACTTTATTTTTGTTCGTTCAATTTCACAATTTTCTATCAACCATATTGAAATGTTTGGATAAAGAAATTGTAAGGCAAATGATCCAATTGTTGGCATGTTACATTTCAATAATTTATAAATTTAGTCAAACAGATATAAAAATATTGAGATGATCACAAAGTTAAAAAGAGGCTGGGTGCGACCCACACTTCCCATTTGTGATCTTGAAAACTTTATATTTAGTTTTTTTCAAATAACCAAATTTTCTGCGAAACAAACTTTGGCTGTTAAATTCAAACAATCATTATTTTAAGATTGAAAAGCATTTTAATTATTTAAAGAGATTCACGAAATGCACATATATTATAGAGATTAAATACCTAATGGCAAAGTCAATATCATTGCCTATTCTCAAGACATTCGAGTCGAAAAACCAATTTTACCAGTTTTTTTTTTAAATATTTTTTTTCAAAAATTGTCAATTATATTTGTCAAAATTTAACCTTTCATAAAAAAAATTGTATTATGCATAAAATAAAATATTTTAGAAGGCACAATCGTTGTTCGTTCTCAGGATATTCGAGCTGAAATACAATTGTAACTACTTTTCTTTAGAATTTTTAACAGTTTTTGATTTTTTGTTAAAAAACTGCCCATTCAATATCTGTCAAAATTTTATCAGTTGCTAACAATGTTATGTTATGTAGAAAATTAAACAAACAAGAAGTCAATATCGTTACCCGTTTTTGAGAAATTTGAGTCGAAAGACAATTTATACCAATTTTTGGTAGAGTTTTTTGTAGTTTTTAATTTTTTGTAAAAAAACTTTCCATTGAATTTTTTTGAAATTTTCATCAGTAGTAAAAACTAACATTTTTCGTAAAATAAAATTATTTTAAAGTTAATATCGTTTTTCCATCTAAGGATATTCGAGTTATAAAATTTTTTTTTTAGTTTTTTTGATTTTAAAAAATAACGGTATTTTGATTTTTTTCCAAATTCATATCAAATTTGTATAACATCATAATGTGTCGAATAAAATTTATTTCAAGTCAATAGCATTATTTGTTCGTGAGATATTTGAGCCCAACCAAAATTTTCACTTCTTTTTTAAACTGCTATAGTAAAAAAACAACTGATTGAATATTAATAAACGCCCTTTCAGCTTCTTTCGAAGTTATTATCTGTAAAACAAAATTTATTTCAAGTCAATATCTCTACTCGTTCTTGAGATATTGACGACGAAAAATGGTACCAGAACGTACGGACGTACGGACGTACGAACGTACGAACGCACGAACGTACGTTCACACGCACACACAGACATCTCTCTAAAAATGATTGATATAGGCTCTAGGGACCTTGAAACGTCGAGAAATGTCAAAAATTTCAATTTGACAAATCGGACCGATTACAATAACTCCCTATGGGAAGTTAAAAATAACTCGACTTACAACATTTTGATGTGTTAAAAGTTATTATTCTTTTAAATTTTTATGCAGAAGTGAGATAGAGATATTTATGAAAGGTCAAAAAGAAAGTAAGCGATAATGGGTCAAAAAAAGGTTAGGTTAGGTTAAAGTGGCTGTTGGATTGGAAGTTCAACACACTAAGACCAACATTAGGTCCGTTGTGATGGATCAGTTGATCAACCTCCTTCGTTGAACCATTTTGAGCTTCGAATGAAGCGCAGGAGACAGGTGATGTCGCAGTTTACCAGATCGCTAGGATCATCGAAGAAGAATTCTCCTAGATGGAGTTTACGTCTTTGTGATAGGACCAGACAGGTACATAGAAGATGAGAGACTGTCTCCTCTTCCTCTTCGTCCTTGCAACTCCTGCAGAAATCATTTGCAGGAGCTCCAAGTCGAAGTGCATGTCTGCCTTTTAAGCAATGTCCAGTCAGGACACCTATAACATAGCTTATATGCAATCTATTCAGAGAGATCAACTGCTTAGAGCGTTTAGCACTAAGTTTAGCCCAAATTAATTTTGTCGCTAAACAGGTGGTGGTGTTATTCCATCTGAGGTTTGTTCTCTCTATAGTTTCTTGCTTTAGCATGAGTTTGCATGTAGCCAGAGGCATACCCACACTAGCTTTGTGGGCTAGTAGAGGTAAACTTGTTACTTCTTTTGCAAGTTCATCGGCCTTGCAGTTTCCTGGAATGTCTCTATGGCCCGGCACCCAGCAGAGGTGAATATTGAACTGTGTGGCCATCTCCGTACGAGATGATCGACAGTTTAGGGCTGTTAGTGAGTTCGTAGAGACAGAGTCTAGCGATTTTAACGCGGCCTGGCTGTCTGAGAAAATACGTATATCTGTTGTTGATATAACTTTTTCTCTCAGCCAGGAACACGCTACAATGATCAGGTAGACGAAATGAGAGACTCAGGTTTAGTCTATCAGAGTACACGCCTCCACCAACCCCATCATCCGTTTTTGATCCGTTGGTGAAGAAGTTGATAGGATCATCGTTCAGAAATGATGTATCCTCCCAAGTAGACCTGGAAGGGATAGTCAGTAGTCACCTTGAAGCTATGTTGGTTGAAGTGAGGATGGGGAATGGTGTAGTCGATATTACTATTTATCGATCTGAACGAATTCAGAATAGCGGAGTGGCCAATATCATTATTGATCCACTGTGAGGAGGCTTGAAGAAAAAACCAAACAAATTTCGATTGGTTAAAATGCCGAAAGGTCGACAAATATCAACTTTAAAAAAATTGACTGCTAAATCTAGACAATTGACATTTTTTCAAATTCGATATTTTATCGATCGAGAAAATGAAGCTTACAGACCTAGCCTATTAGTATCATAGGCCAAACAATGATTTTTATTTTATGGACTGATTTCACATTTTCAGTAATTATCATTGAATCTTATATTGTGCAATGTTTTTGAGTTTTTTAAGAAATTTTTCACTGAGGCAAGAAAAATTTCAATTTAAAAAAAGTGAATTTCAAGTTCTTCAATGACTATAACTAGCCAAACCAAAATCTCGCGTTTTTCAAAAATCTTAAAAAAAGTGATTTGAAATCTCGCAAATTAACAATCCTGGCTCTTATAATCACTTTGTTACGAAATCCTGCATTTAATAATCCCGCATTTACATCTCCCAAAATCTTCCAGATTAAAAACTCGCAAACTAAAATTTCGTATCATAAAAAAAACGTTATTTTTAAATTTTCCGTTACAGAACAGTTTTATGAAAAATTTTGATAAAATATTTATACACTGGCGAACTCGAATGGTCGAATATTTGAAATGGGATTAATTTTCGATAATTTAGTTTGGGGGTTATTGTAATTGCAATATTCTTAAAATAAATAAATTAAAATAAATTGATCAGCAGACCATAATGTCAGTTGATATTTTTTATGGAGTCCTTATTTTTTCAAAAAATTTCTAGTCCAGTCAGTAAAAATAATTAGGTATTTAAACTTTCAAAACACTCCATATAAATCGATATTTTGATCAGTCCACATTTTGTTGGCGGTTAATCGTAAGTTACACGCTTAAGTATACCAAAGAGGACCCTTGGAACCCATGACTGAGGTGACATAAGTCAAGTGTTAAGAAAGTGATTAAAAAAAGAGCTTAGCTCCTTTTGGAACCCACATTATACAAATTTTCAAATTGAAAGCTTTTGCTTTCGGCCTTTTTTCATATGGCCACGCCAACACCATATTTTCAAAATAGCCGTACATTGGACTAAGTTCCCATAAAAGTATTGGTTTTTGAGCATTTTTTTTTTCTGTTTGAGCAACTTTCTTAATAATTTTTTTTAAAAATAGTTCATATATAAAAAATAAATAATTTTATCAATAATTTAGCTCAATGAAATAAAAGTTATGAGCCAAAAAAAAAAACAAAATGAAACTCTTTTAAAAAAAATTAAACTCAGAAGAATCTCATTCGCAGTGAAAGGTTTAAAAAAAAAAATTCCTCGTCTCACCTATTAAACAAAAAATCATCAATGACACAAGGTGTGGCTTATTTTAGACTAACAATGAAATGATGGTTCACTTGGGGCTATACAGATTTTCTTATATCAATTATTTTCTTACACCTAGAATCCACTAATTTTTTAGGGTGCTTTTTTCAAAATCTTGGATTTGTCTAAAACAAGAAATATGGCCGATTTCAATTTTTTACATAGCATATGAACTTTATATTGCACAATGCACATATCATTTTTACTGCATTATATATTTTCCCAAATTTCCACAAACATTAGACCCATGAAGGGGAGATTTTCAAAATGTCTATCATTTGTTGTTCTACCCTATAACACCATTTAAAAGAGAAAACAAAAAAAAAAAATTTAAGAATAAACTCCCATTGGGTAAATGTCAGATTCTGACACTGACACATACCAGCTTACACAATAATACTCTACTTGTTGAATAAAGCTTAAACAACGTGAAAGGTTCAGACCAAGGGAATTGATGCTTCATTCTTATTCTTCTTCCACTATAATAATTCAAGTCCGTATCCTTTTTTCTCTTTTTTTTTTTCTTTAACATAAAAGATCCTTAGTAAACGTGAACAAAGTCGTCATGGCCTTCATTTTATGTTCTGTACTTTCATTTGAATGTTATGTTCATTGCACAAAAAGAAAAAAAAAAAAAGAACAAAAAATACTTACAATCCAAAAATTCTTTCGTATATCCTTACATTATGCATATTACTCCTGTGGTTTGGGTGCCCTAGGGTAAGCTGGTTTGCCGCTGTTCCCATTCAAATCCAGAGAGAGGGGACATCATATTTTTCATACTAAATAAATAAGAGTGAGTATCAGTATACATATACACAAAACAACCTGAAACTGAAAATGAAAACCATCATCCTTCAGTGAGTTTTCAAAAAAAAATTGAATTTCAAGGTGCCAGGTGATGTGATGTAGGGCCAGGAAAAAAAAAGGTTAAAGCTATGCAGATAATCATACATAAACTTAAGACATTTATTCTAGAATAAGCGCAGGTGGGGTTTTTATGCCCGTTTTAAAGCTTGTTAAATGTACGATGTAAAGTATTTTTATTTATTTTACATATAAGTATGTATGTGTGCCAGTCAGAGTGCGGTGGGCACTTAATTAGCGAAGAATAGTCTATTTAACGTTTCGTGATTTTTTTTTTTTTGTTGTTGTTCAGATAAGATTTAAGTTAGAAAGAAATGGCAAGCATTAAACTGGATTAAGGTTAAGTCAAGCATATACCTGTGGGAAAAGGATTAAATGAGCAAGTTTATTCAAGGATTACCATAGTAGAATTATTTTTATTACCATCATGAGGTTGATAGGAGCAAAGGCTGTTTTAAAGTAGAATAAGTATTCTATAAAGGTAGGTTGGTATTTTTTTTTTTTTTTTGTAATCTTTTCAACCATTGCCTTAATATGGAATAGAATTTGATTTTTAATTTTTAATTAAACTTTAATTACTGAGTTTAACTTAAAGGTCATATTTCAAGTAATTTTTTTCTCTTTAAATTGAAAAGAATGCTTCAATTTTTGGGAATTTAATTTTTCTCAATTTTTTTTTTGTTATAATATATTTTTCAAATTGCTGGAATATATGGATATTCCTAGAGATCGAAACATTTGGCACTTCTTAATGTCGGACTATCGTGATTGAAAATATTTAATCTGAATGTCTCCCTTCTCTGAAATTTGGGAACATTCATTTTTGGCGAAGTGATCCTTGGAATTTATTGTTACAGGAAATAAATATTCCGACTGAACTGGGCTGTCATTTTGATTAGCCAAATTCTAGCTCCCAAGATACGCAGTGGCAAAATATCGGAGTTTGCAATTTTCGAAGAAGTTACAAATTCCGGCTCAAAATTTTTTCGCGATAGCCTGAAAGTTTCTTCCCAAATTTTCAATTTTATATTTTCCTGAATGAAACGTTTTTTCATGATCTAAAAATTTGTTATACAAAAACTCATTAAAAATAACTCTGTGTTTCAACAATTTTTCTTAATCAGGTGTGAATTTTTAATATTTAACAAAAAATCGGCAGTTAGATGTAAAGCATTTTAGAAATATATAAAACACAACTTTTTTATTTTCAAAAATTTTTTGAGCTGAAAAAAGGATAAGAAGTTTTTGGTTTTTTAATTTTTCAGGGGACATACTTCAAAATTGTGTTTAAGTTAAAAATTATGTAAATCGAAAATTTTTATATACAAAATTCTGTACTTCCAAAATTATTAATATCGAAACGTTTGTACTTCCAAATAATATAAAAAATGTTGATGTTGACAGCTGTTTCTAATTTTAATGTGCAAATCTAAAAGAGAAAACATTGAAAAGCTGAATTTTGGTTTTGCAGAATTCTGGAAAGTTTTCAAAACTCGATATTTTCAATATGTATGAGATTCGCATTTTACAATTTTTTTTTTCAATCTGATATTGTTAAAATCAAATTTATTTATTAAAAATAAAAATTCACATTTCACAAGAGTTTTTGAAAATTAAAAAAAAAAACATATTAACACAATTGTACAAAAATCAACCGATTTCCATTTGGAAACAATCTTCGAGAAGTCTAATAAATGCTGAAGCAAAAATATCTCGTTTTTTTTAACGTAAAATGATTTTGACGTTATTTCCATTTTAAGGATTAGTTTTTGGACAGTTACATAACTTTCGGGGTTCCTTCCCATTTTAGTTTCCTTTTTTTTATTTTGGGCGTTCTTGTCTAACAAAAAATTGAAATTGGAAATAAAAGCCAAAATTAAAAATAACTTTTTTTTTTGACGATATCCTCAAAGTTCTTTTTTTTTTGAAAATTATTGTTCGGTGCCAAAAAACTGCACAACCAACACAATATGAATATGGTGGTAGGTTTTTCAAGAGAGCTATAATGACTTTAGTCAACTGGTGAGGGTGACTGAATTCAAAAAAGGTCGCACTCAAACTACTAAAACCTTTGTAAAAATGTTAAGACGGGTATTCTTAACCAATCTACCAATCTAATCATGGATTAAAAAACCTTATTGTTTTTCTTCTATTTTGTTTTTTTTTTTTCTCAGTTTAGGAGCTTTCCTTTATTAATTAAAATTTCAAAACTAAAACATTTAATTTTAATAGTAACTAAATTAATTTTAGAAAAATTCTTTTGAAATGCTTCAAAAACTCTTTCATTAACTTTCTATACATTTTATATTCTCTTTCAAGAATTTATTGAAAAGTCTTTAAACAGAATAAGAAATTAAAATCATAACAATATACATAGATAGCTATAATAAAGAAAAATCTTAACTAAAAGATCCATCTTAAAGTTTGTCTTCTTTTCTTTATTCATAAGAAAAGATTTTTTTCCTTGCTCCGTCTCGAATTCCAAATTTCGCCATCCATTCTTTGTATAAATACATTTTTTTTTTGAGGATGCTAAACATCCTTCTTCAAAATTCCATAATGAAGCTATGTACCTAACCTACCTAATTTTTGTACGTCTTTAAGTTTTTTTTTTAAGGTCCCTACTCGTTAGTCTTTTGTAAATGTCAAGAGCATTTTGATGGATTGTCCTTTTGGGATAAAATTCACTTGTTTAGTGGTAAAGGTATACCTATATATGTATCTATATACATTTTCTTTTTATTTGATCCATTTTAATTATGTTTTACCTTAAACTCTGATTACCTTACTGAACTGACCTAAATAAACAACAACAACAACACCACAAACAAAAAACCAACCAAGAATTTACTTCCTTCCTTAGAAATGAAAAAAGATGTCTTTTGAAGGGAAACAAAATGTCTACGTGAAAAGAATAATATCAAAGAAATTCTGTTTATTATGAAAAATTATTCTTAAATGTCTGGCGCTCCAACAACACAGAAACGTGTCCATACATATATATATAATATAGTTCAAAGATTTTAGATCATTAATAAAGATGATTGCTTACTGTCCTTCTAAGGAGCAAATATTGGATTTGTAAAAAAAAAATCTTTTTATAATTTGAGCAACATTTTCAATCTCTCGCACGGATTTCCGTCTATTATGAAGATCTTTTGAAATTTTTTTTTTATTCACCTCAATTTAACTCTATCCCCTATTAACAAAAATCCCTCTAATAATTTTTCCATCCCTAAAAATATTCCACTTAAAGAGATTCAACTGCAATTTCCCACGCAGTTAAAAAAAAAACTGTGTAAAACGAAAATATCGAAATAAAAATTATTTTTATTTAAATTTTCTACCAACAATATATTCAAAACAGCAAACAAAAATATCAATTTAAAAAAAAAGCAAAATAATTAAATTCATTTTTTGGTGTAGTAACACACAATCTATTTACACATTTTATTTTTTTATCTTATGATTCAGTTTGAAAAAAAAAAAATATCCATCATGGGGCGTTTTGTGATTTTATGAATCTTTATATCAAATTTTTCAATAACAGGATACCCAACTGTTTTATTCGAAATATGTGTGCGTTTAATGATTTGTTTTTCATTTTTCCCGCGATATTTTATGAATGGACGGCCAATTTTAAAATTTTGTTTTTTAATGGAAAACAATAAATTCCTTGCCAATGAGTTAATAAACAACAAATTGATCACAACGTAAAAGCATTAAATAATTTATTAATAAACACAACAGCGCATTTTTTGTGGTTCGTTCGTTGAACATTTTTTTTTGTTTATAGTCGAGATATTGAAAACAAAAACGTCATCATCAGGGAATAGTAATTTTTGTTTTCAGAGCTAGA
The DNA here is from genome assembly GCA_958431115.1 of Syrphus vitripennis. Taxonomy (NCBI): domain Eukaryota; kingdom Metazoa; phylum Arthropoda; class Insecta; order Diptera; family Syrphidae; genus Syrphus; species Syrphus vitripennis. The sequence goes on from OY288109.1 coordinate 11,309,407, forward strand.
TACTACAATGAGTCAGTCGGGAAAGTGTTCGATTGAATAATGAAATTGATAAATATTATGACGTTGAGATCTGGGCAAATTGTTAAATCTATTTTTAATTCAAATAAAAATGGAAGAACTATAATAAATTTATGGATAGAAAGCGGAAATCCGTAGTTTCAGAGAACTTGAAATGTCCATACAAAATCATCAGTCCGAGTGAAAGGTTTTTAAATACGAAAAGCTGGAAGTCAAAATTGAATTAAAAATGTTTTTTTAAAAATCAAACTCAGAGCGTGGAAGGGTATTCCACATTCGCGTGGTACGGCTAAAAAACGAATCCCTGTACTGCAAACTGATGAGCATTCCTTGAAGCGCGAGTATTACGGTTTTTCGTCGTTTATAAATTTTATAGATAATAGCCAGATCAGAAGAGGAAAAGAATTTCTTGCATCTCCAAAGGAAACCTAAACATCTTGCGGTATTTTTGGCGACGTTAAGATGGTTTTTTTAGACACATACCTAAAAAAGCTGTTTAGTTTCTTCGATGCAAGTATCACTTATAGATAATGACAGGAGCGGTATGTCTTGTTTCAACGACAGAAGACAGCATATTTAGCCATTTCAGTTCCCGTCCGAAGAGCAGGGATGTGAATTTGGAAACGAATATAAAAAGCTAAGGGTGCTATCGTCGGCGAAACAATTTAATGGATTAGTGGTTGCAGGCAGAAGAAAACGGAACACTGTGGCACACCAGCATTTATGTTGTGAGTTTCATACTTCTAATTTTTCATTGTTTCATGTTCATGTATTAGAGGAATGACTACTTGTATAGAGCGATTTGAAAGAAAGTTACAAATCCAACGAAGAAAATTGTACTGAAAAAAATCTCTCGCACATAATATTTAAACTATAGAAAGAAAACGTTATTTTTTTAAAATTTTTGTCAAGTTGCAATCAGACGTGGTGGAATTTTTGAGTAAGAAATCAGATTTAGCACCCCGAATTGTCCGAAAAATTGAGTAATTTTAATTTCACATTAACTTTTTAATTTAAAACCGAGACGACAACGTAAAATTGTTCCTACTTGTCAAAATCAGACATGACTTTCATCAAATTCACACGAAAACAAAAATTACCTTAAAAAATTATTTAAAAAATTGGGAAAAAGGTTTTAAAACACAACGGCAACTTTTATAATGACATTAATGCCACCTTTTTTTCATTTCAAATAAAAGTTCTGAATTTTATTTTTACTGTGTGCAGCAACATAAAAAACTTTTTTTTTCAAAGTCAAAAAAAGAAAATTAGAAAAAGTTGGTTCTGACCTAAAACAAAAAAAAAGTAAATATTTGTCTCAACCTCAGTTCGTGTCAGAAAAACTCAGTTTAAGAAAAAATTGCAAGAACATTCATTCTGTAATTATTAGAAAGGCAAAAAAAAAACGTTTTCACATGAAATTATTTTAATAAAAAGTGTTTGAAAATTTAATTTTTAAAGACATTTATTTTGGAAAAAATAATTTTTTTTAATTTTAAAGTTTTTAGCTTTTGTTATATTAAAGTTAAACTTGGTAATAAAAACAAGAAGAAATTACAATTTAAATTATTATCATTTAAGTTCTCAACGTTCTTAGAGTATGGGTGGAATATTCTACACTCATCTTTTTCCTTTAAATCGAGATTAAAATCGTTTTATTTATTTAAAACCATATGCATTTTTACATCTTGTAAAATTATTAATTGGAATTTTTGTTGCAACAATTATCAACATCAACAATAACATCCAATAATAATTACCTAGTTAATTGACTCAAAATATATATTCATCGTTATTCGGTCAATGCCTAACTCATAAAGACTATCTCTTCATATTTTCCATGTCTTCTTCAATAAAACAGTAAACAACCAAAATATTAATAGCCATACCCGCCCATTTTGGTGTTTCGTCAATGACCCAATATAATGTTATCGAAAAATTCCACACGAATCATTTTTCTAGATGATCAGAGAGCCATCTGGTAATTATGGTATCGACATCGACTTCGACTTCAACATGGCGTGCATAAATTCTCTTCATCTCAATTTTTGTTTCTCGATTGAGTTTTGACTTTGTAACGCTATCGCTGATTGCTCAATATCATCGTTAACAATAATTCTACAACAACTGACTGACTCTATTGAAATGGCCGACGGATGTGAGTGTATCGGTATCAATGGCCGAATAATGTTGATTTTCCATTTTCTCAAATATTCATTATTTACTCCTCATATGCAAAGAACTTGATTCCTAATATGATGCATATGATATAAGCTGAAAGATAATCAGCAAAAGATGAATGAAATATTCTCATGGAACGCACAGTCCATCGTTTACGTTCAATACCGTTTGAAGTGGATGCGAATTTATGGTTTTCCAATAATTAATCATAATGGGAAAAAGAGATGTGTGCCTACTCGTAGATTCCGTTTTTGTATGATTGGGGTGTGGGAAAATTTAATGAGTTTTGGAAGAACTACTGCAAAATTTCAAATCAGTCTGTTAATTAACAAAATTTTCATTTATTTGAGTAATAATTTAAAAGCAACTTAAAATTGTTTATTTCAAACAAAACATTCTGAAATGCACGCTTATTAAAAAAAATATGATTTTTGACTTGGAATCATGGTTTTTAAAAAATTGTTCCCATCTTATATGAAGCTTACAATAAAGGGGTATAGTTTCAAAACTATTCTTTTCCACTTTTGAGAATTTTGAGCAAAACAAAAACACTTTTAGAAGTTTCTAAAATGATACTCGTATTATCTATATTCGTTTGAATGCAAAGTCATAAGTTTGTAATAATCTTTATCTATGTAATATGGTTTTAAACCTCTAAGTCAGACCTAAAAACTATAAAAAATCATTTATAAATTTGGAAAAGAAGAGTTTTGAAAATAAGAATTGGAAGAGTTGAGTTTTGATTCAACCTTTTTAGGAATGAAGGAGTTTTCAAATAAAAAAAACTTTTCCAAAGATTTAATTAATTTTTTATTATTTATTATTATATAGGGTGAGTCGCGAAGAGTGTGCCAAAATGCTAGGGCGTGTAGATTAGATTGAGACAAGAAAAAAATCGAATGGGTGGGAGGATTTACTTCCCCCCTCAAAAGTATAGGAAATAACAAGTTTTGATATATCTGAGATAAACTCTTAGATCGGATAGGTTCCAGAGAACACTTTCTCATACTTAATTCATTTTTGGAAAAAAGTGAAATATAAACGAGTTTATGAAATTATGCGCCTCTATTATCCAAGTTTTTAACCATGAACCCATAAACCATGAGCCTGCAAGGGTTTGATGGTAGAAAATCTGGCTCCAAGTTTCCTATGAGATACTCTAATCATATCTATTAAAAAATAAACTGCTTCCCCATTTTCTTAACAAATTTCCACAGGTGACAAAATGTGACTAATTCAATTGACCTACATCAAAAATTGTGATACTTTTTGATGATTTTTCAATTTTGGAACCGTTCTTCAGAAAAATAAAAAAAATAACATTATTGATTCTATAAATAACATTTCCCTAAGATTTTTTATGCAATCCTATCAAAAGAAAATGAAATTTCAAAATTAATTTTTGAAAATTAAAAAATAAAATTTTTACCTTTAATAAACCTACATATGTATGTATATGACATTATATAAGTGATAAAAATTTTATAAACCGTTCTTGAAAAGAATTGAATAATAATAAAAATAAATAAGTATATACATAGCTCTTTTTAGTAAATCACCAAAATTTAGTCCAATTCTAAAACTGAAATGTGTTTAAATTTTGTTTTTGTATATTTTTCAATATATATTTTTTGTTAATGTTTGGGGGGGGGGGATTGATGGAAATATTCATTAACCCGTTTTCAAAAATTGTTTTCTATGTTCTCGTATTGAAGAGTAAAATTGTTGTTTTTATTTTTTAAATTCAAATTCAGTTGAAATATGGTCGTTGTTTAATTTTTCTTGTTTTTTTTTTTAAATCTTATCCCGTTTTGAAATGTACATATATCCAAAATATTCCCAATATTAAGTTTCTTATGTTCAACACAATAAAAGGCTTTTTTAAGAAAATCACATTGTTCTATACGAAAAATATTGTTTCTTTTAATTTGGTGCATTTCAACATCAATCAATCAGCTTTCAATAATTTTCACCGAAATTGAATTTATAATGCACCAGGTATTAATTTGATTTTTTTTATCAATCCAACTGTAATATTTCTCAGAACTTCTGACATACATATGTACATATGTATTTTGGTTTCATTTTACAAATTCAAAAGTGATTTTTATGTACATTTTTGATTGACTTTTAAAGCCCAAGTTCTTGAATATTTCAGACTATAGTTGATACCAATTTAATATTTTATAAACAATTTTCTGAAAAAATTCAGAGACTTTTTATTTATTTATTGAATATTTATGGAGCTGTTTCCACCAGACTGTTTTTTTATTAAAGTATTTGATACATTAGAAAACAAAATTTTTGTCAGAGTGTTTATATTTTTAATGTATTCAATCTCTTTCAAACTAAAGTTCAACCACTCTTATAAAAAAAACATAATTAATCGTTATAATCTTTTTTCCATCGCACTGACTTTCAATGAGAACGAGAACAAGAACAAGGAAGGAAGGAAGGAAACTTAGCTCAGGAATATCAAGAAATTAAACAAAAGTCCAAGCAACCACTCAAGTATCCTTTCTTTCCTCTTAGTTCTCCACTTACAGTTTTTTTCTTTTCTCTTTGATAAGCTTTAAAACCACGACCATATAGAAGGTGGTAGGATGAAGTTATATGTATATGCGACTTGCAGACCCAAATGATTTATTAACCTCGCGTGGTTAAGTTTTTATTCCGAATTCAAACTTCTGAAAACCCAGTGAAACGAGACAAGTGCTTGGAAATACGCCTGTATTACCATTATTCTTCTACATATAAACAGGAGTTGGTTTTTTTTTTATTATTTTTAAAGGTAGTTTGACATAATTTACATTTAAAACGACTTATTTCTTCGACATTAAATTATAGCAATCGTGTGTCTTGCAGGTGGTGGAGGAGACCTTTGCAAGGGGATGGAGAAACAATTTCGTATATTAAGTTGGAGGGAATGAAATATTGTTTCGTTTTAATTTTTCAACAAGCAGCTTAGCCTGAGAATTTATTCGAGGTCGACAAGAAGTCCTTATCTAGAGGTCCTTTTAATTTATATAAAATAGAAGGTGGTGAATTTTGAAAGAGAAAGAAAAGGACAGGAAAATAATGCGTCGTTGTCGTCGTTCTCAGCGTTGTCTAGACTCTAGAGAATCAACATTTTTGTTCCTTTGTACATATTTAAATGAACACCATGGTCGATGAAACAATATGTCCTTAGTTTGTATTTTCTGAGTTTACTTTCTCAGCAAAGTAAATATTTTCATTTGCCTTGGGATAATTCGAATTAAACTAATTTTCATAATTTATTCAGTAGAGAAGCTGTGTCCGATGGATGATGGATCAAGTTGAGACCCTTAGGGATAACACAAGAAATGTTGTTTTAAGAAAATGTTAAACAAATTGAAGGGAAAGACAGTCTTTTATCAATTTAGGAATAAGGGAATTATATATATATATTTTTTTTTGTCTTAATATTTTTATATTGAAATTTATTAATTTTTTTCTTATTTCGATTGTGTATTTCAGGTCCCTAGAAGTCCACTAAAAATCTTAAAATCAAAATCAAAAAGGATGTTCATTAAAGCAGGGATACAGGACTACATCAAAATTTCCCTCTTTCCTTATATATATACACAACAACAAAAATATATGAAGAAACATACCAAGAGATGGACATTATATTTTTTTTATTGGTTAAATGATTAATTAACATCTCTTTCAATTTTTATTTTTAATAAGTTTTAAACAAACAACCTGTAAACATTTAGCATTAACAAAAAAAATTATAAATATAAATGCCTAAAATCCATACCTATGAATGTATTTTTTTTTCTTTTTTCGGCTTTGTATAAAAAAAAGTGTACTAAAAATATATAATTATAAGAATGAGATACAATAATATATATTAATAAATTAGTAAAACTATTATAAAAAAAACAACAACAACAACAACAAAAAATTATATTATGTAAAAAAAAAACATACAAGAAATTTATAAATTTTAAATAAATTTAAAATAAATTAACGAATAGAAGAATAATTTTTAATGTAATTGATTTTCTAAATGTCTAACTAAGAGCATAATGTTAAAAAAAAATTTGAAATAATACAAAGAAAATTAAAAACAAAACAAAATAATGTAAATATATATAAAAATATACATTACATATATTGCAGACTACAAAATATTGAATATAAATACAATTTAAGAAGCTAAATTTTAATGAAAAAATGCCTACTTGTTTTTTTTTCTGGATAAAAAAAAAATAATTTGCAGATATGGTATGGTGAGTTATTACAATTTTAAGTATTTTGTAAGAATTCCTTATACATTTTTAGGTCCAAGACAAGAGTTGGTATTTAATATCACAAAATTATTTTTTCGGTTTTAAGATATTGGACATCCCACTACATAAAAAGTTATTTGGAAAAATTTCAAATACGAATAAATTAAATGCATTCAAAAAGTCCCCTTAAAAAGGGAGTAACTTTTGAATAGCGGATCCCCCAATTAAAAACTTTTAAAAATTTAAAGGCAAACTATTTTCTTTAAATTTTGTTGTTATGGTAAAAATAAGAATATGAACGAAATTTTGAATTTGTTTGACCAAGCTTTATATTATTCTTCGCTATCTTTTGAATAAAACAGGGTTTTCGTTGGAGTGCAACAACCTTTGTCTTTTATTTTTTAAATTTATAAATCCAATTTTTAGAATAATTAAGATATTGAATATTCTGTTTGCGGTAGATAATTCATATAATTTACGTCAAAATTATTTTAGAATATGCATAATTTAAACCTGTGTATACCAGTAGTAAGTGTTATTTTGAAAAATTGTTTTTTTGAAGACTGTTAGAAATAAAATTTAAAATATTAAGTTTTTCGTTTTATTACTTTATACATATTTCAAGTGAAGGATTTTAATAAGTTTTTTTTCACTAAATCAATCCGATTTCTCTACAAAAATATTTCTTTTGTTACTTTTAAAAAGATTTCATAGCCTGCATGAATTCGGCTATGGGATAAAAATGTTATTTTACTTGTATATTTTCAGCTCAAAACTCGATTTTTGATGCTTGTACCGTTCACTCACTCCCCAACTCGTTCAAATTATAGAATCAATTTCACTTCAGTTGTACGTATAACGTGTGATACCAAGATTGAGTTCAAACGAATTTTAATACAGTCGACTCTTTCTAATTCGAATTTATATCCGACTCAATTTTTTTTGCGATATAAGACAAAGAAAAAATTTATTAAAAATTTCATTTTTTAAATAACCAAAGCCTTTGAACACAACGTAATTTTTTATCTTTTTTATAAAAAAAATGCAATCATTTAGGTACTTATGCACTTTTTTAAAAAGTTGATATTGTGGACTTAAGATCAGGCGAATAAATAGAACATTTGCAAAAAAAAATACCTGTGTCTATTAGGTTTGTCAGTTGATGAATTTGGCATTTGTTACAACTGTTGAACAGGGGTACACTATGACGTATACGTACTTTTTTTTATTACACAGCAACAGACAAGGAGGAACGATTAATAATTGAATTTGTACCAAACCCAAAAACCCGGTTAGGATGAGGGTGAATTATTTTTTATGAAGTCCTCACATAATGTAACTCACTTTAAGAAAAAAAAAATAGGACAGACTATTTTCAGATTGAAATATCGAACCCATTCCGTTTTTAGCAGTGTTCTTATTTGAAATGTTTCTTGCTGCCAATGTGGATTAAGACTTTATTTGGTAGTCCAAGTATTGGATTCCTAAAATAAGTCAATCTCGAGATAATACTTGGAACTTGAATTTTTTTTGGTTTCCTAAATTAGTATTCAAATTAATATGCTAACTATTTCCAAGAATACACAAAAGCCAAAAATAAAATATTTTGCTTGTCCTCGAGAAAAAAAAATATAAGAGTTTGTATGTTTTTAACTTTAACTGTTCAAATAGAAAAACAAAACCGCCAAATATGGGGGAAATCCCAAAAGTTTTTTCATATGTAGGTATTAAGTCATCGATATCAATTAAATGTATGGTCGTTTGTGCATAGGTACCTACGTATCTTACCATCTTATATTTTTTTAAATTCAAAGAAAAAATATCTTACCAATTAAGAAAAAAAAAAAAAAGGGAATAATTCTCTTAATTTGAGAAAAAAATGTCTTCCATTCATTTTAAAATTACCAAAACTACATATTCCCCTGCAAAACAACATCGCATAAGAGCAGAACTAATATTTTCCCTTTTTCTCTTTAAATTACATTTTTTTAAGAGAACACTATGATCGTTTTCGTTCCATGCTATGAATGAATTAAAATTTATTCTCAAACCTAAGGTAATCAGCAACTGACGTTATCACTTCGAAGCTTTTTTTCTCTGTCAAAATCAAAGCTCTCTGACAGTAAAATTTGAAAGTTAATTTTCTACATTTTTAAAGCGAAATAAACTTTAAAAGTTTTCTAAACGCTATTCTTATGCTAAAAAAGCCAACCTCTGTTATTTACAGAACACATGATGTCATAAAAAATCTTTTCGGTTTCTTTATCATTCATCCATTCATATTCAATCACGTGAAATCGTTACGTTTACGTTTGCCCCACACTCACACAATGCCGCTACACCGGCCACCGTAATCCATGCACTTGTTGTTTTGTCCGCTGGTTCGTGTGTTTTTATTTTATTTACATTCGAATATTCGATGCTTTCTCGCCTCTGCTCTTCGATAATAATGTGAACGTCCCGTGAAGTGGGTGGAGGGGGAGAGAGGTTATTTCTTTTATGTATTTCGCAGAATCAGCTGGCAGCGGGCATCGCAGTCAGCTGTTAATTTGTGTCTTTTCTCTCAGCGTCTTTTTTTTGTATTTTCTTCTTTTTATCTGTTTTCTGTTTCACTTTCAGAGGGTTGCCTCGCTTGATAATCCAAAAGCAACAAAAAAAAACGGTGATAGTGGTGACAAGAGTATTTTTATGCATTCAGAGAGGGGGCTTTTCAGCTTTTGGGGGACTGCTGGCAGTGGCGGCTGGCGGTTTTGTCGTTGGTGCCACAGCCACCGCGTTGCCGTGCATTTGGCTTTAGAGTAATAATAATTGTGGGTGACGTTATGGTGCGGAGTCATCAGTGGCGGGGTGGAGCGGAGCGGGGGACGACAATATGTGACTGAATGAATATAATGACGCCGGCTAGTTCGGTTATGGTTGTGGTGTTGTTGGACTTGGATCCCATATGTTTTTTTTTCTGCCGCTGCTGCTTCGCATTATATTAGTCGTCAGTCGTCACTGTTGTTGTTTTTTTTTTCTCGATTATGGCGTTCGCTCGACAAAAATTCACCGTCAAAGTAGTTTTAGTTTCACAGTGATCGTCCAAGCGTGTGGATGAGCTTTCGTTCGTTCAGAGATAATAATCATTTGAATAAAATTATTAAAATTGTTCGGTAATTACGTACCTACCTACCTACTCTACGAGAGATTCGTATCAAAGTTTTTTTTTTTTGTTCGTTTGTTTTGTTTGGTTTTTTTTTTGTTGATTTCGTTTGGGAAATTAAGAACGTAAATTATTTTATTAAATGGTTAAATTTTGTTTGATACCTATAAAGGTACAAAAATATTAAATTGTCACAGTGTGTGGTGGTTAGAAAAAAAAAATATTAAAATATTAAATTCCTATATACTCGTAGGTGCATGTAATCGAAAGTTTAATTAATGCCTGGGTACCCCCATACCTTTATTATGAAGGTACCTGTAAAAATAATTAAAAAAATAATTTTTTAATTACTTCGAATAAGTACAAAATTTTAAGTGTACATACCTAGTTTTTTGGTGAATAAAGTGATTTTACTCAATACTTATAAAGTTTATTTTTCGTGATTTTTAGTGGTAAGTAACAGTTACCTTTAATAGACCTACCCGTGATATGGCTTTGTTTAACAGTGTTTTCCTATTTGGCCTTTAATTAATCGAACTCACCTTTCGTGTATACATGTAAACAGTACCTAATGTTTATTCTTTAAAACAAAATTGCCTTCAAGTGAATGCAAGTTCTTACAAATAAATAAATGTTTTTGTAGCAAAATAAAATAGGTCGGGATTCTTTTGATTCAAATTGATTTTTTATGCGCAGTTTTTTAGACAAAATACAGTTGATTCCGCTTAGCTGAAATTGAATGAAAATTACTATAAACTTTGGCATCTATTGTCTTAAGTTAATTTTGCCTATAGCTTGAGCTGATAATTATTTGAATAGCTAGATGGCAATAAATTATACCTATGGAAATAGAATCAAGGAAATACCTTATTCAACCTACTTCTCAAATCTGTCAATTTAAGTTCAATTTTATTTTAAATTTTTGCCACTCTAAGAAAATCAAGGAACGAAGTTGTAAAAAATAATAATTTGATTATTTAGTTTTAGAAATCAATAGAATTTTTATTAGTTTACCTTTTCACTCAAATAAAAACTAGAATAAAAATTTTGAAAGTAAACACGAATTTGTTTTTAAAAACAGGTATAGTCTGATGACCAGAAGTTAAGTTTATTAGGTAATAAAATTTATCAGGTAATTTTAAATTTTAAATATACATTTTTAAAATAACAAGAGAATGATGAAAGTATGATGTGGTTAAAATAACATGGCATTTTCAAAACTCTTATTTTACGGTTTTATGAATTCATAGTTTTCATATTTCCAAAATTATAGGTTTTAGAAAATAAAATTTGAAAAATCAAGGTTTTTTTGGAACTTTTTTCCACTTCAGGCACGCCTACTCTTCTTAACCGGAACAATTACCAAAAAATTGTCTTCTGTGTCCTGAAATTTGGATCAATAATTGGCATGATTCAAAATGTTATAGGTTGTTATTCTAGCTTGGGAACAAGATCCCAGAAAAAGAGCCACATTAAAAAGATTAAAATCAAAATTTTTTTTTTATTCAAGAAGAATATCATATTAAAACAATAAAGAAAATCTTATTGGTTTTTTGAGAGAGTAAAAAAAATATGTTCATATTTTTGAATAAAGAGACATGTAAGCTTAGTATCACCCTTTGCTATACAAATAATATAATAGTCGTTAATTTTGTAGTCGCATTATTAATTTATTTATTGTTTTTGAAAAGTGGAAAAAAAATGTCTTAAAAAATTCTTCTAGCAGATTATTTTTTTTGATAATTGAATACATTAGGTCTACATTATATGAATTACGGTTTACCTAAAAAATCAATAACTTGTTCTAATTAAATTAATATATCTGACAGCAATTATTATGCGATTTGTTTTCTAAGTTCTTCAAAGTTTTGAAAAAAGCAACAAAATTGTAAGGGATGTTTATTTTGTTTTAATTCGGTTAGTTTTTGTTACAAATTTGTGTTATTTTCGTTTCCTTTGCGTTTATTATGGTCGCTATAGAATACTTAATTTATTGGATTTAATTGTTGTTGAATGTTTTACATTTCTTATGAACATAAGCCTCAATCACGTGTAAAAAAATTATAGCAGTTTACATAAAAAATAATGATTGGTTGGTATACGAGTATTAGGTTACTTACCTTTTATTATCTGCTACAACAATAAAAGCAACAAAATCAACATTAATCATTTTTATACTTAACTTGGCTTTTCAATTATTTTTAATCGGTTTGGAATGTGAATTGGTATCTATCTATCTGTATCTTGGTATTTTATGGGAAATTAATTTTTACTTAGTTTGCTAACTGTTTTGTTTTCTTATAGAGGTATGGTATTCTAAAATTGTTGACACAATTTGTTTTATATATTTTTGAACTTTGAACATTTATTTGAAATAGTAGATTGCCAAATTAAAAAAAAAAAAACAATTTTAAGAATTTAACAGGAGTGTAGGTGTATAAATAATCTCGGTTATGCAACAAAAAGAATAATTTAAAAATTTACTTAAAATTGTTTTATTTAACAGAAAAGCTTCAGAAGTACAAGAACTTTGAAAAGTATTAAATAAATAGTTGTTAATGAGGCAATATTTTGAGTAAGAACACCATGAACAAAAAAATGAGTTTTTTTTTTAAAAGACTTGGAATTTGGGCGTTTAGAGTGTCTTCGGTATTTTGGGTATCTTCGGCATCCTGGGTGTTTTGGGCGTAGGTACTGACTTGAGCATGTTGAGTTACATTGGTATCTTCGGCTTCTTGAGCTTCTTGGTCATTTTATGCGTTTTCGGTTTCATAGGCATCCTAGGCACTTTGGCCGTTTTCTACTTCGTCTTGATTGTTTTTGGCATCCTGGAAGCTGCCTGTCTTGACTCTCCGCATCTTCTGTCGCTTGGACGTAATGTGCGTCTTTTGCGACTTTTGCGTCTTAAGAGTCTTTGGAATCTTTATAGTCTAGCGGTCTTGAGTATTTTCGGCGTCTTCAACATCTGAAGCGTCTTTGGCGTCTTCCACTTATTGGGGCACCGTGGAATTCTTCAATAACTTGGTCATCTTGAACTTCTGCACAATTTTCTACGACTTGAGTGTCTTAGGTTTCTTCGGCTTCTTGGGCGTCTTGAGCGTCTGCGACACGCTTCCAGAAACATAGTCGTCTTGAACGTCCTAAAAGTCTTTGTCTTTATGAACGTTTTGGCCGTTTTCTAAAATTTGTGTGTCTTGAGGGACTTCTACGTCTCCTTCCAAATAATTTTTTTTGCAATTTAAAATAGTTTTTGGAAATTTTTTTTTTTAGATTTTCCAAAAAACACTGGATTCTTTATATGAACAGGCGATCAAATGATTGCACTGAATCAAGCCTTTCATAACTTTTTTTTTTGTAGTGGAAAAACGTTGATTTATTTTAAGTTTGTAATTAAAAAAAAATGAAATATGACATCATCTTTATACAAAGTAAAGATTTCCCACAACGACTCTACCAAAAATAACTCTGAAAGTTGAGCTAATTTTTAGGTAGTACAAATTCAGTTCATAGAAAATGTATGTACCTATAAGTAGTTGAAATTCAGCCTTGTTAGATTTATTTGCTTCATTTAAAAATTAAATTAAATATTATATTTCTATAAAGTGTATAACAAAGCCATCAAGCAATAAAATAAAATATTTTATTTTGAAAGTAATTTTACACTCAATTTAATTATGTAATAATTTTTTTTTTTTATTTTCAGATTAAAATAAATTTGATCAAATTAATTGTTAAAAAAAAAATATATAAAGAATATAAATTTCAAATTTAATCATAATTGATTTTGAATTTATTTAAATTAAATCTCTATATTCTGTGAAAGTGTAAATTTCAAATAATAAATATTTTTTTAGTGATTTAAAAAAAAAAATAATATACACATTGTAATATTTGGAATTATCAACATGATGAACAGCAGAATGAAATATATTGTTGCAGCGTTCCTGTTATTGAATTGTTCAATAGCTATTAAATCAGGTAAGTCTTTCTTCTTTAATAAGGGATAATGGGCGAATATAAGACAAAGAGTCTGAAGGGATTTGTGACACAATCTTCAATTTTTAAAACAACACCTATGAAAAATAAAACAACGTAAAGTCAAAAAAAGTCGAAACTGTAATTTGTGAAACAATTAGATTTGAATTGGATAAAACATAATTCCAAATTTGATTTCAAAATGTTTGTCAATGGGGCCAAATAGTTCGGTTTTTTCTATCAGATGTGGTTTGGTTTTTCAGAAAATAATTATAGATAAACTAATCGTTAATGACCTACATTTCTTAAAATGAGATAATGACCGCAAACATTCTTGTAGCTATATTTTGTACTTATGTGGTTTCTAATTTAATACAATAATTTTTTCGACAAGCAGGGATATTTTTTTTTTAAGAATTTTTGGTTTACAGACCTTTTCTACCCAACTCTCCCCCCACCAAAAATATTCAGATATAATAAAAAATAATCCAAAAGCAAAATTGTCAGCAATTTTTGTTTTCCGTATAGTAATTTTTCAACTGTAATCTCAAATACCTTAAAGGATTACCATTTTCACTTTCCATATGTTTCGCTCTTATATGTTGCCAAAATATTGTTTCCTCCTTCCATCCGTCCGTCCTCTTCCGCCAGCAGCGTTTGAACATAAATTCTAAAATTGGCTCATGATTTTGTTTGTTTTCAACAAATTTTCATTCATAAATCTCTAAAATATAATATTTGGCATTGTTTTGCTTTTTCACAAAATATAATCTCAAAAGCTCTGTTGTCAGATTTATGTTCAAACGTAACAACAACAACAACAAAAATGGTAGGTAAACATAATTTGATTTTTTTAAAAAACACACACATGTTTTTTAAATCAAAGAGTACATTCACCAATTCATATAGATATCGAATACGAGTATTATAGCTTATGAAATAAAACAAAGATGAAGACAAAAATTGGCCCTGATTTGTATCTTCTACGTTACACACCTTAGATTCTATGGAATCTATTTTTTTTCCTAATCAAAATGCTACGCTAATTAAGCGATTTCCTGTAGGGTGTAGGCTGTCTGAAGTATTTCTTAGAAAAATTATTATTGTTATCAAATTAAATAATATGTAGGTTATGTTGAGAGTAGTAAGTAAACCTACATATTTTTGAAGATCTTTTCGATAGCTAATTTTGAGATAATCTAGTGTACTCGCCTTAAAGTGCGTAAGCTAACAATTTGAAAAGTTAAGTGAGTTCATCGATCGATATATTTTTTTTTTGTTTCGTGTTTGTGCAGACAGGTGTTCCAGTTTTTTTTTTGTTGTTGGTAGGCGTATAGAAAAATATTTTATGTGGAAAGACCGCAATACTTTTTTTTTCAATTGTACAGTTTATTATTTGAGAAAAAAAAATTCCTAAGGAGAAATTTAACTTTCAAAAGTTTTCATAAATTTTGAAATAAAATCGCAATCAATTAAATAATGAGTCACAAAAATACGGGTCCTGTCATATAAACGTTTCAAAAAACCTTTATATGCCGAAAATAGATGTAAAGATTTTTATGATTTTTTTTTTAAATGCAGTGACTCTTTCAAATGCATTTGATAAAACAATAACACATCTCGACATGTGACGTCAGTGGTCATATGCAGTGGAGTGCGTAGTTCACACGACTTCTAAGACTGAGCAAGTCTGATATACCTATGTACGTGGGTTCGAGTCCTACCAGTGTAGAAAGTTTTTCAAATAAAATTGGATTAAGACTCAGCACCACCAGGAGTCTGATGATTGTCTGGCAAGCATTAAATAGCTATAACTCCGGCCAAATAAAATATAAACGAATTAATAAATCAAAAAAATTAATTCATAAAAACAATTGGTGGTAGCAAATTTTGGTCTTTATTTTTTGAAAAATATTTTTATAGGTTAATTTTTCTCTTTTGGTTTGTTTTGGTTTGCTAGAGGGGAAATCGAAATTTTTTTTTTAGTTCCAAAAATAACGGTACCTGTCATAGTACCGTTAAGACAAAACAATTTTATCTTGAAAACGGCTCTAAAGATTTTGAGGAAATTCTTTAAATCGGGTTTGTCAAGTAACCTTAATAACTAAGTCAAAAAATATTTTTGAAAAAAACCATTATTAACGGTACTTGCCATAGAACCGGATTTTGGTTTTCGGTTGGACGGATTTCGATGAAAATTTTTCTAAAGGAAGTTCTATACAATCTTAATAATATTGCATATCAAAATTTTCAAAAAATAATTTTTTGTATTTCAAAAAAAAATCAAATTTTTGTTTTGAAAACACAATATTTTGAAAAAGAAAAGAAAATTAAAGAATTAAATTTTATTGTGATAATGATTGCGAACAATATTTTCAAACAAAAAATTTCATCCAAAAGCGTGACACCACCACCCAAAGAAAATAAATACTTCGCTTTCATTAAAAAAAAAAACAACCATTTAAATTTAATTGCTCTTTTAATTATTGACCTATACCGTAATGGAATGAGAAATCAGATATAAAACAATCTGTGCAAGCACTCCATTAAAACATACAAATAAAAACCCTTCTCAAATTATAATTTAGGCTTCAAGTGAAATAATCCTTGAGTTTGAAAATAAATGCTATCTTGCACGCAACAGTATTTTTTTTATTATTATAGGTATACAAAAACAACAACAACAACAGTAACATGTGTGTAACATGAAACCCAAAATACATAACATTAATATACGAGTGTAATTTTGAAATAGTTGAAAAACAAGAAAAGTAATAGAGCATAGGCTTTATTTAGTATATTTTCTCTAAAAGCATGATGGCACTAAAATTTACTTTCCCAAGGCATATTAATTCCATGCAGATGCTATAAATTCTAAAAGTCCACCTTTTAACTATAAATATTATTATGTATGTACAGCACAGGGTACATAATACACATGATGGGAAAACATTACTAAACTTTGTGTGCAGATATGGAGACAATTAAGCCTAAAGAGAACTTCATATGAGATAGTTACTATATACTTTTAGGTTATACACACTATCATCTATGAAAGGGTGAATACAAGGAGGTACGATTATATGGTATAAATTAGCGTGACAAACATCAGTAAATGACTATTTTTAAAGCATTAGATACATTAACATGAATAATTGCTTGTTTAAGAATCATTAAACACCTTTATATGTTTGTTTCTAGGTCTCATTTAGTTTGGTTATGTGGGACAAGTTTTTAGACGAGTCGACTTGAGAAAATATATTTATGTTTGTTGCGTCGCGTCGCGTCGTCGTCGTCATTAAATGTAAACATATTTACTTTATTTGATCGAAAAAGATTTTTTTTTTAATCACCCTTTATAATACAAAATAATAATATAATAAAAAACCATCAAAAGTTTTGAAGCAGTGCTGGCCACGAGACGAGATTGACTTGAAGGCACTCAAGAAGAAACGCCGGACCATACCACATTAGGTGCCTATAGGTCCGCCTTGTCGTCTGCCTATCTAAGTGAAAAGGTTCCATTGCCTGGCTTGACCAGCAATAAACTCGTAACTCTTGCGAAGGGTAGGGCCAAACCACTGCCAGTTAAGTCTTCAGATGATAGAGTCAATAGGTTCCTGACCTTTTCTCGCATGAAGTTTATCTTAGAGATGAAGATGTTGTGCAATCTAGTCACAGCAGGGGCGACTTGCCAAAAGCTGCACCCATAAAGAACCACGGACATTGGAGTGGAACAGTCGTAGCTTGGTCTTTAAGCTAATAGAGTTGTTTCTCCATATTTGGAACAGCATACTCAACGTTTTCTTATCTCTCTAGCTGTTAATATCTAGGTCAGTTCCGGTGTCGGAAGAGACAATACTTCCAAGATAGTGGAAATTTCCATCCTCGGTACCATTTGAGGGATATCTCAGATCCTATCTATGAGAGAGCAAGCATACGTTGTCGTGTAGGTTAGGTTAGGTTATAAGTTAATTGGCCTGACAATTGGTTTTGTTACCGTCACACTTAGATCAATGTAGATCCATTGTGATACCCTGAAGTCTTATAACTTCTTGAAATGTTAACCTATGAATCCAATTGTTCGTCTATCTATTTGGAGGTCTTGATGAAGTTCAGTAAGCTCTTGCCTGAGAGTTCCAAGAGATTCCAACGTTCGTTGGATTGAAAAATTGTGTTACCGACGTTTAATTTCAGATCGCATAGTTGGATGTTGTGGTCTATGAGAGAAGGTTCAAGTCTTGAGCCTACCCTTTCCAGTTCGTTAACTGGCATACCACGTCGTGTAGTCAAGTTGTTTTAGGTAAATATTGCAGAGTCCACTGAATTCCTCCATTTCCATTCGTCAAAACTGCGCTCAGAACATCACTAATCATCAAAAGGAATAATATTGGTGATAGTGCCCAACCCTGCCTTACCCCACTTTGGCTTATAGTTCTTTCATTATGTAGAACGTGACATTTGGATCAATCAGCGTTGATAACAGCGATCAATTTATCTGATGGAATGTCTCTACTTCACAAAGTAAGCTTTATACATTCCAAATTGTTACTGTCAAACGCTTTTTCGAGTTGAATAAGCAGCAGTTGATCGATATTCAATTTTTAAATAATATTGTTTGACAAAAAAATTAAGTTTTTCTTACAAAACCCCGACTAAAACACTCTGTACTTGAAATCGTAATCGTTTAAACTTCTTGTTCACTTTGCTCTATTTTCCTACCATCTATCAAATAATAATTTCAAAATACTCTTCAACTAGAAAAACACTAATCGTGTCAAGAAACAAGGAAATAAATTAGCAACACTGTAAATTATACCCATATCATTATCGCTCAGGAGCAATTACAATAATTTATTTATTATTTATCTCTTTAACTTGTGCCCATTCAGCTGGCGCCGCCTTCGGATCATTCATTTGATCCCAAAATAGAACACAACTCCTGATAACTTAATGGCAACAACAAATTCCATAATAATAGCTGGTTGCCCTATCCATAGTGATTCTGTGATTCACAATTTTCCATGAAAATTTCACAAGAATTTCTCGAGAATTTTTTTAATGCAAATAGTCAAACAAACCATATTTGTACTTCTTAACACACATTCCATTCGTCTTAGCCATAAGTTCAACAATAGGTAGGTTCGAAGTAGGTATACGTATGCTAATCCATCCATGATTCAGATGACTTTTTCTATGATGATCCTCATTCGTCAGCACTTGATTTATTATTGTAGGATATGACTCATATCGTTTTTTTCATATTTCACAAAAATCTTTAAAATCGGATAACATTAATAAATACCAAATATCGTCTATAATATTCTATTATTACCAATTTTTTAATCTCCCAAGGCCAGACAAGGCGATCGTAAACCGTTATTTGACCGATCATTTAAAGCAAATGAGTATGTGTATTTGTTGTGTTGCAACACCCACTTCGCACTCTTAAACACACAACGATATACTCACGTTTATGCAGCGAGATTATAATATTGAGTAAATTTTTATTCCAAGAATTTATTTTATCTAGATAATCGTGCAGAAAGTGGTTCATTAAAATTCCACAAAGTCTTCTAGATTTTATAATGAGTCAGAATTTTGAATTTGGAATTAGGAGCTATGCGAGTGAAATTTGCATAACTAAATATTATTAGATATGGGAAATCATTATAGTAAAGAAACATTTTTGTGTATGAATGAATTTATTAATAGAAACAAAAAATAGTGTTATGTTGTGGTAGGTCTGCTTTCCTATATAGCTCTTCTTTGTATATTAGTTGTTGTTTTTTTTTTTTTTGGGATAGTTTTGATTTGGTTGGAAATTTTCTTATTTTGGTTTAAAAAAAAAATATTAGAAAATGTCATTTAAAAAGAAAATATTTTAGCACCTTATGAGTTTTAGTTTTGAAGGAAATAATCTTAGTTTGGGAATTTTTGTATTGTTTTTTTTTTTTTTTTAAACAACAACAATAGTGAACGTGACAAGTAGTACAGTCAATATAGAATATAAATAAAATATTTTTTTTCTGCTTACATTTTTTCAACGTAATAACTTGGAAAAAGGTAAAAGCTTTTTTGTTTCAACGTTTCATGCAAGATATATAAGAAATTTTAAATTGACATATAGATGTCGCTAGCATCGATAAAATAGTGATCTACATCTTTGGGATAGAGCAGGGCACGTACAAAGTTGATTGGCAATTTGTTTCATCCTCGTCTTCAACCATATAGCTAGCTTCTGCAGAAATTTCTAGAGAAAACACGATGCTTTCCAATTAGACAGTGTCCTGTGATTACACCTATTACTGAACTAATGTGGAATCTGTTTAAGGACATCAAGTACTTAGATTGCCTGAAGCTTATTAGTGGCCAGGTTTTTTTTTCGCCACACAAGTGGTGATGTTTTTCCATTTGAGGCTTGTTATTCCAGCAGACTTGGTTCAATCGGTAGGATTGTTCCATTTTTGGCGAGTTCTTGTGGTGCGAAACCTAGCAATAGCGAAAAATTTAACAGCTACGCAGTCTCCTCGGGAGATGATTGACAAATTGGGGCTGTTTTCTTTAAGCCAAAGAAAAATGTGTTTGATCACTAGAAAAACGGAAGAATAGTCTTAGTTTTAGATTGTCTGAGTCCACACCATCCCAGACCCCGTCATCCTCGTTTTTGATCCATCAGTTAATTTCAGGAATTTTATGTCTTTCAGGACTGATCTGGAAGTTATGGATATCTGAAATTTTTTAATTGTGGGATGACCTAATCTATGAACTTAGTGATTGTTCCAAGCAAGTTCGGAATATTAGTGTTGTCAATTTCATTGTTGATCCACTTGGAGGAAGCTTTGAGTCTGCATTACTCTCAGTTGTTGTATACAGAATATGTCCAGGGGTGTCAGTTGGAGCAGTACATCAAGTGCTGTGATCGTTGGACTTTGCTTAGCTTATCACAATTTGTAGCGGTTTCTTGCAAGCGAAGAGTGTGCGTTTCCAACTTCTCATCTAACATTAGACCCCAAATATTTGGCTTCGATTTTGAACCTGAGAAGAGTGAAAACTGAATTTTATTCTTTTTTACTCCCTAAAAATGACCTAGCTACATTTTTCATTTAAAAAAAAAATAAAATGCTGTTTTTGGAAAAATCAACGATTCCTTGTTTTTCTTGAGCAAAATGTCAATGCTTGAAGAAAATGTAAGACTAGAATGTTGGGGGAAAAATTGGAAATTGGAAATAGGTATGAAACAAAGCTGATTTAGTTAAATACAAACAGCACTTTATAACCAAAAAAAAAATATTCAAGCTCTACAAATTCTAGTTAAAAACGATTTTCGAATATTAATAACGTGAACTCGAATGTGTTTTAGAAAAGCGCAAACAGAGTGAGCAAAAAATTGGAAAATATTCTTAAGTACAAAAGTGAAACGAAAAAAAACGAAACGAATACAGGGTTTATTGTATCCAAACAATAAAAATCTAATCATGGCCATTAGTATTCATCACACAACACACTACATCAAAATTTAAACAAAAAAAAAAAACTCCTATTACCTGCTAACTACATTCAAACAAAAGCAAAACTAAACTATCATTATTCAAATTTAATTTAATCATATCAATTCAATTAAATTGATATAAATTTTTATATAGCTATACATAGATATATCTTTAAACTAAAAATGACAGCTCAATTTATAATCCCAATTTAATGCAATAAATTTAATCTACACCACTCAATTTTGCTGTTGTTGTTGTATTTTTTTTTTTTGGACGCACAAAGAGTTCAATGATTAAGCAAAAAAATAAAAATCAAGTTCATTATGCAGCAGTGAGCAAACATTCACTTTCCACTCTTCAACTTGAGATGGCAAGAATAGCTACGTAGATGAATGCGAATTGACCTTGACAATGAATTACAAAAAAAAAAAAAAATTATTTAAAAATGACATTATGATTTAATCCAATGGATCTGTTGTCTCTTTGAATTTAAAAAAAAAAAATATGAAGAGTGTGTCACTTCCCACATCTCACAACGCAGTTGAGTTTTTTTGTGTTATTTGTATATGAGTCGTGAACTCAAGTCGAGGATGATTCTATATTATTTTTTTTTTAAATTGGTGATTAAAACCTCAAATAATTTTAAAAACCGGATATTCTAATATTTCGATAGCAGAAAAACTGCATTCTCAAACATTTCTAAACACAAATTTTTAACCATTGTCTTGATATTGAAGAAGATTAATATACATACATACATGATGATAAAAATGATTTTTTTTCCCGTTTGGATTGAATGCGGCGATAAGATACCGGCCGGCGGCGTGGTTGGCGTCTGCAAATTATTTTGGTTTATTTTTTTTATCACTTTTTTATCAGGTTTGCAATTATTTTAAATGAAAACAAAAGAATTAGTGCTGCCATCTACACAATGGAATTTCGAAACAATATAATTTGTGACGTTAATTAGCTAATTTGTAAGGCACAGTGTTGTGATTGGCAAAAAGTTGGTATAGGTGCTCGACGCTCGTATTTGCGTGATCAGCAAAAATTTTTATTACTGCTCGTCATAAATCAATCAAATTGTTTAGGATGGTATATAATAATTTGCGAATATTTATTATTATATTTTTAACTCAAAGACCTTGAAAATAAAAAAAAATATATGATTGTTGAACTAAGTACAAAGGTCAAATTAGTGCATTCAATTTTAACTAATCCATCGGAATACTCCTGGGATTTCTTTTAACAAAAACATATGGATTACACACTACTGTCAAGCGACTCAAAAAAAAAACTTCCTAAAATATGCGATTTCATGACTCAATAAAAGGTACCTACTCGTACTCGTATATTGGTTGTTTCTTTAAAATTCATATTTAATTTTGCCAAAATGATTTGTTTCTTCAAAAAATCCAGAACAGAATTTTTTTAACATAAAAGTTTTAATAAAAATTTGTCAAATCTTTTACGAAAGCATCAAAAATCAATAGTTCGGTTCTATGGCAAGTATCAATGAACCGTTATTAACAGTTTATTGTGAAAATGTTGGCCAAATGGTTCAACCAAGAATTTCATCAAAATCATTGGAGTCGTCTTCATAATGAATAATTTTATTTTTACAGTTTTATGACAGGAACAGTTGTGTTTGGATACAAGAAGCTTGCTAGAAGCATATGCCATCCTAAAAGTTGTGTCTAAAGCCTTCTGACATTTAACTTAAATCACCACATATAACATGCAAAAATTCTACAAATTAAATTAATTTTTTTTCTTTAATTTCAGGTAAATACTTTAAAACGGTTTAAATTGGTAAAACTTATATTTAAATCACGACTGCAGAATTTAACAGAAATATTGGTGAGTTCAAAAGCTTCAAAACATATTTTAGAAATCATTATAAATTCTACTTCACTATTAAGGTTTTCCCAATTTTATTTTTTAATACTATAACAATATGGAAAAAATATCTTTGAGCTTACAGAAGAAAGTTAAAAAGAATATATTAATATTCAACCGTCATAATTATATTTCCTAAACTGACAACTTGAGAGCGTAAATATTGTTTTGCATTTCAGGTGTTTTTCAATTACTACTTTCGAAGATTTTTCAAATAAAAAAAACCTGTAGAACGATATTTTGTCAGTCCCAATTTCAACCAAAAACGACACTTCTTTTCTTCAAAACGACACGACTTTTTTTGTTTTCATTTAAATTCTACGAGTAAACGAAAAAACATTTTTAAATTTACGAAAAAACTTAAAATCGATTATTTGTATGTTATGATTATATAAATACACTACACTAATAAGTCACTTGGCATTGTACTTTTAATTAATACATAAGCCATTGCAGCTATTTGCTGTCGTATATCAATGTTGTACATCAATATAGGCACCTAATTCAATTTGGTTACTTTGATTCGATTTTCCAAGAAAATACCTACGAGTATTGTGTAATTCGAATTTATTATTCCTCTAACAATATATATCGATAATTAGACCAATAAATCTATTTGCTTTAATACCCTATCAATTTCTTTGCCACATAAGACGACATTAAGAAATGAATTGAAAAGTTCATTTTTACTGCGTCAACAAAATTAAGACCAAATAAAGTTTATCCTTTTTTTTACATATATACACCAAGGACATATATACAGTTATATTCTTCTTTACTTATCTACTTATCTACTGTCAATATCAACTTTAATTATCGTGTTCGTAATTCGATTACCCTCAATTCGTTTGGTAAATTAATGGCTTTTTTCTTTACTCCAAAAAAAAAAGGATATACATCTACTGAATTCACTCCTTTTTGTCGAGAGGATATATTGTGTACATTGAACAAAGCTATGTCTAGGTTTTAGGTAAATGAATCACATACACACATATACTCAGATTCATTGTGGTTTTTGTGGATTTTGGTTGTTTAATTTGGTCAAGAATTAGCTGGAAAAACACCACCCCCACCGACACAAGCACAAGCTAATTTCACGAGCTGATTTTGTTGTAAATTAATGTTGGCCAAGACAATTTGACCCCATCTAACTGGTTTTGAGAATCAATCTCTGGGGAGGGTGCATCATTTGTTTAGGTTCAATTACAGAGATTATGTGTGGTTATTTGTAATATAAAGCTTCTGAAACATATTTGTGTAATTTATCAACATTTTTTTAATGGGTGTATTTTTTTAGAGGAATTTTTATTTGGTTTGATTACAAATTGGTCCTCGGAAATTAATCAATTCTGATAGTAGTTATAATTAATATATAATCATAATGGTGTAATAAAAAACAAACAAAATTAATAAATTATATTTCATTATCGATAACACCTATCTATAGTTGTAATTGTAGGCGTTGTTGGAGATATGAGTATTACAATTCGTAGAATACAGCATAATGGAATTTTTCTTTCGAAATGGAAACAATATTTATGAAAAACAAAGTACAGTTCCGCTTCTTATACTATGCAGTAATTTTTGTAAAGTCAGAAATCCAGTCTGTTTTTCACACAATATAACAACTATTTAAAAAAAGAAATTAAAAAAAAAAAGTTGGAAACTAATTGCACTGATTTTTTTTTGTCAAAATTTTTCATAATTAATTTCACTTTTATAATTCAATACTCTTGACTTAAAAACACACATTATTTTTTTTTTTTTTTGTAATTAGGTGAGAGCTGATACAGACATTTGTAAAAATTCATAACACTCAAAATTATTGAAGTAAAATTTTTCTTTTAACTCTGTGCTATGAAAAGATTATTAAAAATAAAAAAAATTAAAATGCATCTTTTCAAAAATTAATAAAAAATTAAAAAATAAATTTTTCCATATCATATTTACTTTCCATATCATATTTACTAAAACATTTTTTTAAAAAAAATCAAACCAAACGCGGTTCAATCGCAAACGGTTGACTGGGGATCGGAACTTTTTTTGTCATTTCCATTATTCGTTTAAAATTAGCATAATAGTAATATTTTTTACCCAGTAGCTATTTTAAAATACTTTAGCTTCATACTTAATCGACTTAAATTTTTAATTTTAATTTTTAATTTTAATAATTAAAAAAAATTAAAAAAACTCATTTTTTAAAATGTTTTTAGAATTCTTGACCAAAATTATCTATTAACTGTAAAAATTTGAAGTTTCTAAAATTAACCTCACTAAAAATTACCTAAAAATTACCTACGGACTGTATAAATTTGATGTTTCTCAAACTTAAATACTTAAAAATCAGACGCTAAAAAAAATACTTAAAGAATATTTAAATCTTAATAACTTTAAATTTATGTGCAATAAGAAAAAAAAAATTACCTTAAGTTTGTACATTGTTTATAGCTATTTCGTTTTAAATGTTTAGTAAGTAAAAAATATTTCAATATATTATTTTATTTAACTAAACATAGAAAATTAATAATTACTTAATAAATTATATAACTATTGCTAGCTATGTATATTAAGTATATAACTTTCTTTTCCTGAATGGATCCCCTCTAACATTAAATATAATTTATTCTCGCATCGTATATACATATAACTTTAAACCAAAATTAGTATTCCGTTTACCTATATCGTTAACTACTCAGCAAAGCGACACTAAATTAACTTGTCAGTATTTTGCTCTAATTAGTCATTTTAAAACGTATACCCAGATAATCATTAACCGGACGTAGACCTGACACGTGCTTTAAAAAAAAAAAAATGCGCACAATACACCTACTCGTAGCTAAATGAATGAAATTATCAACATAAATTACACTAAAAGTTTCCTGAGGTCAATAAAAAAAAAAATAGCTAGTTCCGTTTTCATTCTGTAGTTTGCAGATTTAATATTCACAATCGTCTTACTAATGACTGATAAAAAATTGATAGCAAAAAAATTTGGAGTCGATATTAGCCAAAACTGGATGACAGTATGCATTTAAGGCTTAGACAGTAAAACCCATTTAGATTCTTTTTTTCCATTCCAAGACATTTAGCTTGCTTTTAAAAGTATTAAAATATAAATGCAAAAATGTTTGCCAATCAATTAGATTTATACCAACCGCAACGACGACGACGACGACAATGAATCCTTAAGTATGTCAACCAATTATGTACCCCTTATCGATTACCCTCATTAAATGAGGAAGTATAAATGAGAATCACTCTGTCAAAGCCGCTAAATAATTTATCTGGAATTTATCACGGTCCGTCGTCGTTGTCGTCGCTTCGTCATTACCCCACCTCTGTCGCATCGTTTATATGTGGTTGTACCTACGCTTTTTTATCTATAAAATAATAAATTGTGTAATAGACAAGTGAAATACCCTTGTAACTGAAGATACATGTTGTACGTTTTAAATATAATATGTATTTTGTATGTTATCTACCCCACCCGCCAATTACATATATAGGGTATGCGGTATTTCGTTTTAAACAACATAAGTGCTTTTATTTGGCATAGGTCTGAAAGATAGATTTTTATGCGGGGGTTTGGAAGTAGGTACACAGTAGGTAATAATATAAAATGAGTGATGACTGCAACACGCACGTTACTCGTCCGTGCGTTCTGTCGCACGTGTAAAATAGGTCAACATTTTTTTAAAGTCGTTACATTTCAAAATATTGAATTAGATTTCTGATTAATGCAACAGGGTGATTAAGAAAAATATTTATTGATTTACTTTTGGGTAAACAGAAATATTGTATTTTAATTCTTTTGAAATATTATAATTTTGATGACATTTTCAATGTTTCAAAAACGATCTCACAAACTTAGAAAAAATTTTAATATACATATTGGTGCTAAAACAATACGAAAATTTGTTTAAAAAAAAAAATCCAAAAACAGGTCGATTAGACAAACCAGTAAACTAAATTTATCATCTGTTATATCCCAACACAGAAACGGGTTAACTGCAAAATTTGACATCATTAAGTACAGCACTGGTTTTGATTCATTTATTTCTTATCGAATACTTTAATGTCAATTTTATGTCTCAATTTGTTTGTGTATTAAGAAAGTGTTAATTGATATCAAATTAATTCTTTAAGTGGTGATATATAAAACGTTCTTAGCTACTTTATTTAATTCCAATTCATAAACTTTTCTCGTAAACGCCTCTTTTTTCTTAACTCCCGTTAATCTGTTACTTTTGGAACAAACCTGTATTTCATTAAAGTGTCATCGAAATACGTGATCTGGGTGTAATTCGTGATGGCATCAGACCTAACAATTTGTGTTCTCATCACATTGTCAAAAATTATACACAAAGACAATGTTTGTTAACTATTTGGCAAAATTTGCGAACGTTTTTATTTTCTTTGATTTTTCAGGTTTAAGGATATGCCCAGCTGGGATATTTTTAATACTTCTAAAATTAATTTTAATCTAAATATTGTAACCTATTCAATTATTGGGAAATAAGTTATTTAATATTCTGATTTTTTTTGGAAAATTTACATCAATAATAATTTTTTAAAATTCCAAATCCGAATCACCCACTGATGTAAGTTTAAGAACTTATGTAGCTCTTCAATAAAATAAAAAAAAATAACTGTCCTCATTTTTCGAAATTCTAATTTTGGTAAAGATTTCCAAATCCAACCACAGGTGGGGTTTCAATTTGTTATCAGTTTTTTTTTTGGTTTATTTAATTGGGCAATGTTAATAGTTTTATCATTTATGTTGTCTTCTACAAATTTGTGGGGAGTTTGTGTTGAACTTGAACCAATTATACAAATTTGTAATGTTTAAAGATAAAAATATCTTATCTGTTTTTTTTTTATCATAAAGTAACCACAAATATTTTGTTACTGGAGGTCTTAATTGTTTTTCATATTTTTTTATTTTTTATGATTTTATTTCTTCTTCAAAAAAAAAACTTCAAGGTATGATAAAATTACCATTTAAAAAAATCATAGGGATAATAAATTGGGATAAAAAGGATGTACAGTGTACCTATATATTATTATATACACACTTGGAGCAATATTTTCTCCTCCTTTGGTCCAAATGACTAAAAGACTCGCTTGTGCGATTAAATGCATCTCCCTAAAAAAAATAAGATTTACAAAAACACAAGAACCTAAAAAAGGACGTTATACAGGTGTTCAAATTCATCTAATTACCGATCCGTCTTTTAATTGGAATTCAAGCAAGTTGCCAATTTTTGTGCACATTAACAAAAAAAAAAGGAACAACCTTTTGCACAACGTTTCAGTTTTTTTTTTGTTGGAATTTTTAATTAGCTATATAAACCTACAAGAGGGTGTCTTTTTTTCATCTTCATCTTCTTTGGTTGCCAATTTTTTTTTTTTTTTATTTTGGTATTCTGTCCCATACCACCAATATCCATCAAATAAATTTCTGCTCCAAAACACCGGAGGCTATGGAGACTGTCTGCTCGTCTGACATAATTCAGCATCAATTTCAAAGATATAATAGCCAGAAGGTTATGTTCTTACCAGAAAACCAATGAATATATCTGGAATTTCAGATCTAAAAGTTTTTTTTTTTTTTTTGTATTTTTTAGTATAGTTAGGTATTTTTGTTGGCAACGAAATGTGAATATAAAAAAAAAAGTGAAAAGAGCTGAAGGTTCAAAATAAGAAAAAAAAAAACAATGAAAAAGGAGATCAATAAAGTGGAACCATGCAGAGAGTAACAGCATGAACATTGAGTTATATACTCTTGACAAAAAAAAAGAAACAATAATATTGAAATTGTGAAACTAAAACAAAAAAAAAGGCAAGTCACAGAGGTTATGTTTGTGGTCAGGTTCGTGATATATTTACAGAACGACGAAAAAATGACACGAATTTAAGAAAATATTTTTGTCTGTGTTTTTGCTAATTGGGTTGTTGTTGTTTAACTGTTCAGTTAGAGAAATTATACCTCTATATACATTTTTAAAAAATATGTAAAAATTGGTCGTTTCCAAAAAAAAATTCTTTTCCTACCCTTCAATGTCCTCAGTATTTTATGGACACCGACATTATATACCAACTTTAAGCTCGAGTCGAGACAAGAAAAAAATAGCAATGAAGGGGGTTGTAGACCCTTGTTCATGGGGGGTGTGACCCCCCGTTCTATGTTCTAACATTGATTTCGAATGATTTTCTGGTCAGACTCGCTCCAAAAAATGCGTTTTCATTTCGGTATCGTCTCGGTTTCAGTAAGTCTTCAGCGTTTTTGGTATCTTGAGCGCTTTTGGCGTTCTGGGTCTCTTCGGCGTCTTGTATGTCTGGCCGTCTTGAGCGTGTTCGGCATTTTGTGTATATTCGTCGTCATGGGTTCTTCGCTGTTTTTGGTGTCTTGGGCGTCTTCTATATGGGCGTCCTGGGTGTTTTCGACGTCTTGAGCTTATTCGGCGTTTTGGGTATCTTCGTCGTGTTGGGTATCTTCGTCGTCTTGGGTATCTTTGTCGTCTTGGGTATCTTCGGTGTCTGGGGTGTGTAGCCGTCTTTATCGTGTTCGGCGTTTTGGGTATCTTCGTCGTCTTGGGTGTCTTCGGCGTCTTCTATATGTTTAGTGTCCTATGCGTTTTCGGCGTCTTGGGTGTCGTACATTTCTGTCGGTTTAGGTATCTTCGCGTCTTGGGTGTCTTCAGTGTCTTGGGTGTCTTCGGAGTCTTCTATATGTTCGGTGTCCTTGGCGTTTTCGGCGTCTTGGGTGTCTTGGGTTTCGTACGTGTCTCGCCGTCTTGAGCGTGTTCGGAGTTTTACTCAAATAAACTTAACTGCTCCACTCTTTTATATATTTCGGACCAACCATAACCTCACTAAATAATCATAGAAATATTAGGCAGTTAAGTGAACTTGTTTCTTGTTAAAAAATTCCAAAACGAACAACAATTCTAAAATTTTTATGTTCTCAATTAAATATTCATTGTCAAAACATCTAACAATTCTTCCAAGACTATTGTCAAAGAAGAGATATCATTATTTACTTTCTAAATGGTTTACCTCACAATTCAACCGTTCAATTCAGTTCACTGATGCTGGCTGGCAGTGTCTGTCTGTCTGTCTGTCTGTCATCTGTCTATCTGTCTTTTAATCTTCATGTCTCATTACAGGAAAACCCAACTCCTGTCAAAACCCTTTAACAATAATAATGCATAGAGGTTTGTCTATTCAAACATCGACGATGGAAAACGAGCATAATATTTCACATTTCCATGCTGGGAAATGAAAATCTACTGCATTTCACATTTTGCATCTTTTCGAAAATAAAGATGATTTTTTTTTTTCTTTCTTGAGAAGAAAAAAAAAAAGTTTTGTAAAGGTATATCCTACGCAAGGCATATTCTCCACGAATAGTACTTGACATACGGATTTCTCTAATTACTCGTCTCATTACATTAATTATGCACTCACTTGAAGCAGTGCAGTAAAGAAAAAAAAAAATGAAAGCAGCAAAATTTTATTTTTCATTTTAGTTTCCATTTCGAAATGAAAAGAGGAAATTTTTCTCTGTAGTTTTTTTTTATGCTGTAAGCGCCATCGCTTAGCTCAGCAGAAAAAGGATATTATGGTGAAATTGGGGGGGGGGGGCGGATGTATCTGAAGTGTGTGATGTTTGTTTGGAAACCGTTCAGTTGTTTTTCCACCGGATGATGCTTTGAGTGTCTGGATTTTTTTTTAAATCCATCAGTTTACTACACTTCTACACTTCTTCTTGTAGTAGTTGACATGATTATCACAAAGTTTCTTCTTCAAAGGATTAATCTAAAAGGTTTCGAGGAACTCAAAAAGTTTTGTAAATGTTTTTTTTTTCACAACGATTTATTTATGAGTAGCAACTATCTTTCCATTATTGTCGCAGTAGCTATGGCAGCAGTTGTAGTGCGGTGTGTTGATATGTTTTACACGATGTCACTTGTAAATTATTTTGAACGATGCAATATAATTTGTCAAGAGTGTGTGACTAAATGAATGGGTATACCGGAGTCTGTATAGTAGAATTTTAAAAGCTTGCTCTTTAAAGAATGGCGAAGGGGATGGATGGACGGGGGTGCGGTGGGGGGGTGTGAAAGCGAAAGTGATTTTACATTTTTAATCGTTTATAATGTGTCAAGCGAGTGTCGTTCTCATTAATCAGTTTGTCGCGCAGAATGAATGTGGAGACGATGCGACGCGACAGTGACGGCAGGCATTATGGCGACTTTCGAAGACGACGACGATGTTTTCTATATGATTCGACGGAATGGTATGAATCTGACAAAGATGACGACGATGATGATGATGATGAAGATGATTAAGGCAAGAATGATGTAGAAGTCTTAAATTATATTACGTATATAAATAAAAGTGAAGGATCAAATTTAGTGAAATGGAAAATGAAATGTTAAAATGGGGACAATAAATTATGAGCTGAGATTTTGAAAGGAATTTTTTTGTTTTTTTTTTTTGAGAGAGAGAAAGCTCGTTGACGATTTTGGTTTATATTTTATGTAAATGGCCATTTAATTGGATTATTTCAAAATGTTATATTGTTGTTGGAAATGTTTTTTTTTTTGTGGCCCGAAAAATTAATGGCCACATTTTTTTCTTTTGAGTTCTTGTACGACATAGCAAACCTATGAACATTTTGTAACAGATTTAGAAAACGCATTTCTTTTATAAACGTCTAGAGGATTTTTTGAAGGCGAGGGAGATTTTTTCAAAGGTGCGGAAAAATATGGACTCCAACAGTTTATACCTAATGGAAAATTAAAAATATTTTGGAAACTTGGTATTTTTCAGAGCGATAGGGAAGGCTACTTATCCCCTTGACCCACTAGATATTTAAGGCTTGAATCAAGCTGAGTGGGCTATTGGATAGAACTGTTTATGAGACGAGACCGAAAGGAGACTTTTGAAGTCGCACCTTGGTTTCGTCCAAATTGACTAAGTATGACTAAGTCACGTCTCGGTCTCGTTCTGCTACCAACTCAGAAATTATTCCATTTAATTTTTTTTGGTAGGTTTCGGGCCAAAAATATTTTTTGATAAAACACTAACAATTTTTAGATACAAGACAAGACTTTTTTAAGGCATTCAAAACTAGACCGAGGTTGTTCTTTTTTCAATGAATTTTTTTTAATGGCTAATGGCTTTCTTGCTTATTTTTGAAATTTAAGAAATTCCAAATTCAAATTTCACGCTCTTTAGAAAAAAATTCTCATTTGACACAGATGTTTTGTTTTTGGTTATAGGGTCAAAAACCGGATGGGCCAAAATATCAAATTCTGTATTTACCTTTAAAAATATGTTTTTGTTTTCAAAATTCTGTTTTTAAAAATTCTTCTTTTTATTTTTTTCGACTTCAAAAAACTCTGGAAACATTTAAAGTAAAGTTTAAAAAATCTGAATTTTACCATATTTAAAATTTTGATTTTTTGTAGATTTGATGAATTTTGTCAGGCGAAAATTTTGGAAAACAGAATTTTTAAATGCAGTTAAAGTAGGCAAAAAGTTTTATTGTTAGAGTTTAAAAATTATTAAAATGAAAGTCAAAAAAAGATTTTTGAGGAATGGGTCAATAGGTTTTATTAAATCTTGAACAATTTCAAAAGTCTTATTGTGAATGTGATGAAAGATCTAAATAGAAAACATTTTTGCATTTATTCGTTTCTAGTATTTTTTTTTTTTGTAAAAAAAAACAAATTTAAATTGCACTTTAATGACTAACATCTACCCTAAGATAAGTAGCATAGTATTTATATTTACCTATACCTACTACAACACTGATACAAAGTATTCAAAATCCCCCTTCACAAAACAAATTTTCAAATGATCTCATTCCTTTGTTTCATTTTCTTCATACCTAACAGTGTTAAACAAAAAAAAAAAATGCAAAAAAAAAAAACAAATAAAAAAAATATTTACTTTCGACAGTAGATAAATTTTATTTTAGAATTATTTCCCCATTATATCTACCGTTGTGTCTGATGATGCAATTTAATGGGACACTAGTCCCATCACAAAGTGAGGTTTTTTTTTGTTGTTGTCATTTATTGCCAAAGAGCATTCCATTGCACACCGAGTGTAAACACATTTCCGGTGGAATATATATATAGTACAAGTTGTAGATACATATGTATATCTAGATACAATCAAGTTGTTATTCATGGAAATTGTATCTATAGGAATAGGTATATGTGTGTTGAGAAAACCCCACTTCCGACATCACAAATGGTACCAATATCTGTATCTACCTATTTTTACCCAAGAGTATATAGATCTCTAAAATAAAATTCAAATTGTGGTTTAAAGCTAACACCTGTCAAGCAAAACCATCAGATATGGTTTGATTGGACTCTACCTAGATCGTGATTGTGTATTGGGAGGTTAAATGAGGGCAAAAGTGTAGGACAAGAGGAAATTGGACTTTACCCTGAAATGCCCTCGCTTCTCCCTTAGTCCAGTGATGGATTTGTAGTTTGTCTAAGGGCCTTTCGAAAAATTTTAAAATTCTAATGAATAGATTTCTGAATTGAAATTCCAATTTTTAATCATGAGATTTTAATTATTAGATACGACTTCAATGATAACTCAGATTGGGAGTACTTTAAAAAATATCAATATCCAAAGAATCCAAAATCTTCGAAAAGACCATAAGCGTGAAAAACACAAAACTTAAAAGTCGAACATCCTGAAAATCCAAAATCCAGAAAACCAAACATCCCGATGGCATAACAATTGAAAATGCAAAATGGCCGTGGCCAAAATTAAAAATGGAGTTTTCTTTATATTTCAAAATTTTTGGAACGCTTCGCATGCACTGATTTTGTATTAAAAAAATATTTATAGATTCGGGAATTTGTGTTTTCTGAATTTCAGGATTTTGAAAATTTATACTGTCGGAATTTTCGGTTTTTTTTTTAAGGGTTGGAGCCATTTGAATAATAGTTAAGCATAATTCTATAAATCCACTCCTGATCTCTCTTTGATGTATAGCAGGGTTGTTTCAATAGATTAATTTGTTTGCTATTATACCTCTAATAAATCGCCCCAATATTCTTTATAACATGGATTCTCTGTAAATCATTCCGCAGGGCATATTTTTTTTTTTTTTGTTTTGTTTTGTTTTGATGGACATGTCATATTGTCGAAAATCGAATTAACTACAATCATAACGTAAAATCTATGTTCAACAATAATACCACCATCATCAAAGTTATTTTCCATAGAAAAAGAGTCTCCGGTATAAGGTGTACCTATGTCTATAGGCAGATACAATGCGGGCGGGCGCGTTTTGCGATGGCTATCTCTGTGAAGAATCTGACATTTGAATATTTTATTGTTCCAATTTTTTTGTTGTTGTCTGGTTGTTTAACATTTTATTACTAATGACACGATGCGACGCCGCGCCGCCGATGACCGAAACGGTTAAGTTGTAAAAAGAGAGCAGGTTAGAAACGGGGGGGGGGGGGGAGTTGAATAACAAATTGCTTGCAATTATACGATGGAATGTTGTGTTTTTTTTTTGTTGGGGAGTTTGGAGTGATGAAATGTCAGAGATTTGAAATTTATTGTTCCGAAACATATAAATTGTAAAGTTGCAAGGTGGAACAATTAAAGACAATTTTTTGGCGTGTTTGATGAATAGAGTAAACTTAACTTTAGATCGCTCGATAGCGACGGTTGAAATGATCATCAAAATTAATTGAAATGAAGTTTTTAATTCAAAAACTCACAACTTGAGAATACTTATTTACACTTCCAAATTTACTTTTCAGTTCGATTTCGTTACAAAAATAAAAAAAGGTTTGACTGTTGAACAGACTCGGTGGGTGGATTTTTTTGAATTTGGTTATCAGTGTTTTTTGAGGGATTGTTGAGTCCGTACCGTTTTTTTTATTTTACCAACATAAAAATGTTTGATCTTCGAAAAATCTGGGAAACGGCATCCTATTTCTAAATAATTTTGATTAAAAAATAATGGAACTTGAGATATTAATCAGACCTTCAATTACGATGATAGAGAACGCAAAAAAAAAGTCCTAAATATATAATATTGTATATCAACATTTAAAAAAGAGCAGTTTTTGGCTTTAAAAAAATCATTTTTTTGAAAGCTCAATACCTAAGTACATATTTTGAAAATTAGGTATATTTTTTTTTTTTTAATATTTACTTAGATGTGTATATATTAATAAATAATGAAATCATTTTTTTTTTCTGAAAAGTTTTTAGAAATATTATACTAAAAACTATTTTTTTAAAAATTTTTTCAGATGATTTTTTTTTAAATAAGAAATTTCTTAAAATCAAGTATATTTAGAGTTTTTAAAGTAAAACATATATTTTTAAGAGCTTGTGGTTTTTCACTAGTAGATGGATATTCAAAAAAACCTCATAAAATAATAATTTGCGCAAGAGTATTTAGTACGTCGAAATTCAAAAAAAAAATATAGATGTTCAGATAGCGCAATTGGTTCAAAACTAGCATTTACATAACAAAATGGTTAAACTGACCATTGCTATCTGATTCAATTAGTTTAGTAGAAAAAAAAGCACTGCCAAAAAAAATTTCCCATAATAATTAAAGCCTATCATTATGGATCTTATTAATTAAAACTTTATTTTGCAAATTATATTTAAAAAGTTTTGTGAACCAACATTTTAATAGACTCATGGTCAATTAAAAACACATTACCCTACCTTCCTATTTTCATTACTTTTTGCATTAGTTTTTGATTCTAGGTCTTAGTTTAAAGTCATGTCGCTCAATTTTGAGATTACCTATTTTTTGACAATATTTGCACTTGTCTCTTCAAGGGTAATATAGAAATGTTGTTTTAATACTAAATCTCTAGCTTTGATTATTTTTTTTATTGTTTTATAAAAAAAAGCGTCCATTTAATCTTATTTTTGGGGAACTTAAATGCAATCATTTTGGTGATCCAGTTAAAGAAATTCTTTGCAATAAATACGAAAAAGGAAATAGCTCTTACATAAATGGACGAATGGTACTTTCAAGTCCGGTGATAGATTTCGAGGTTCGAGGATTGGCTAAAATTCAACGTTCTGGTGGTGAACCAATAACATTATTCAATATTACTTTAGATGGATGCAAATTACTTGAAGGCGATGATACTGATAATATTTTGAAATTAGGCTTGCAATTTATGAGAAAAGCAGGAAATATTCCCAAAAAATGTCCACTTAAGGCTGTAAGTTGTTTTTTTTTAATAGATTTAAAAAGAGTGTGAGAGACATTTAACAAAATTTAATTTACAGAACGAAGATATCACTATGAACGGATTATATGTTGATGCAGATATATTACCAAGTTACACACCTGAATTTGGATTTTTGGTTTACGTAGATCTTTTAACTAACAATAAAGTTTTTATGAATTTTTTCATTAATGGTCGTGTTGAAATGAAGAAGAAACCAAAATTTATGTACAAGAATTAGAATTTTTTTAAGTTCAAAATATGGGTTGAATGTAATTTAGTTTGATGTGTCGACACTTTTTTCCAATTTTTTTTTTTAACTACACATTTATTTTATTTCAAATTTAAGGATGAATCTTAAAAAGAAGAACAAAGAATTTTGTTTTGCCAATTTTTTTTTCACAATTTTTGTATAGGTACTTGACCTTAAAATCATTATATTGAAAACGATGGTTTTGGAAAATTCACTTTGCGTATTTCCAACACTCACCAAAAGGTTGATAATCTTTACAGCAAGCGTTATTTAAATATAATTTTCTTTTAAAATTTTATTTATTTAAATATTTTTATATAAATTAATTGAATTAAAAAAATAAATTTAAAAAAATAATAAAGTTTTCGTTTCCAAAATTTAATAGGTAACCAGTAAAAAACACTTTTTAAAAATTGTTTTTTTTTTATCCAAAAATATGCATGCATACGCCCTTGCATTGTTAAAATTTGAAGTTAAAAAACGGAAAATTGTAAAAAATTGAACTAAAAATATTTTTTTTTTAATATTTAAAGATCAAAAAAAAATATTTTTTTCAATGTATTTTTTTAAATGAAAATCAAAATTACCTTTTTGATAACATTGAAACAAGAATCCTTTAAAAAGATAAAATTAAGAAACAACAAAAAAATATTGACCAATCCAAATAAAAGTATTTTTGAAAATTGAAAAAAAAACTAAATTTTCCTAAAATCAAGACCAAAACACTTTCACTTTGAAGACGCTATTTTTAAAAACCAAAATACTGGAATACAAGTTTTTGAAACATTTTTTGTTTTCAATATTTCCCAAAGTTAGAAATGATATGTTTTCATAATTCATTTCGGATATTTAGCAACATGCATTGGTACATTTGATTATTCAAAATAAATTTCTCTTTCCGATATTGTGAATTTATATAACTATGCAATTTAACTACGAAATACAATTTAAAAAAAAAACTTTTGCAAACACAATAAAAGCCTCTTACGTCATCTATCATGATGTCAATTTTATTACAAATTATTTTTTTTTAATCCTAACATCTTGATGAACAATTAATTGGTTTTTAATTATAAATACAAATAATAGACAATCATAATCATTATTTTCGATCTAAAATTGCTCCAATAAAAAAATAATGAGATGGCATTGAATTGTAAACTATCGTTCAATGTTCTTTGGGAAGACAATTTTATTAATATTTAAAGGTTTTTGGAAATGGAAATAAAAATGTCCAGTTGTTTTGGTGAAGGTATGCAATTTAGAATTTTTAGGAAGGGGAATTCATTTATAATCTTGAGTTCTAATGAAATTAATAACCATGTTTTTTAAGGGCTAAGTATTTTTTTAATTATGAATATTATTATTGTGTTGAACTTAATCTTAGCAACCAACGCTTGGCATTTTTAAAACTTTTTAATTAAAACAGCTTTTTTTTTAATCCTGTGTATCATCGCCACTAAAATGTTATCTCGTCTTCTCCAAATTATCCCGAGGTATTTGGATGAAGAAAAAAATCCCACTTGTCTCCATTTTTGGTAAGATATTTTCTATATTCCCGCTTTTAAAAATACATAAGAAATCTTTAAAAATACAACAACATTTGAAACACAAAAACCGAAAATCCAAACAACTCTTGGAAATTCCACTTGAATTTCAAAAACAAAAACAAAAACAAAAAAACAGAAACAAATCTATCTTTGTCTATTTATTTCTGCTAAAGAATCTAATCAATACGATGTGAATGTAGGTATTTTAGATTAAATGAACACAGTTGTTGACATTTAAGAATGTTTATAATAGAAACAAAAAAAAAAACTAAAATAAACTGAATGGAGTCCAACGATTTATTTTTTTTTTTTTGTTGTCGATATCTTAAATAATTTCCTGTTAAGTGCTTATTGCACTGTTAAGACGCATTATACTAAATACCTCAACATTGGTTATCTATAGCCGACTTGCAATCAACACACTTAGATATATAATTTATAAAAATAATCTATCTACTCTTTAATTAGCTATTTGTGTTTGAATTTTTTGCGCAAGACTTCAGCTGACAATGTGTCGACGGAAATTGAAGAATTTATTTCCTTAAGGTATCGATGGAGGTTTTTCAATAAAAAAAAATATCTTGTCGAGGTTGAAGTTTTGTTTTTGTTTATATAAAAATAATTGAGTAGGTATTTTGCTAATTTCATTGAAAGTTATTTAACTAAAATGATTTAATCTTTGAAGTATATATATTTATAGATCTTTAGGAAGCTTTTTGATGTTATTTAAGATTCTTTTGCTACTACCAGGCTAATTGAATAATATTTTATCACACGATTTTTATCTTAACTTAAGAATCATTGATCAGTAAAATAACTTAAAATAAAAATAATAACATTAGATACATGCATTTTCAATTAACACCAGACAGTAAAAAAAAATAACTTATGGCACCTGATATACAAACAACAAACAACCTAGGTAGGTATATGATGATATTGTTTTTTAATGTTCTTGCTGACAGCATCGCTCTTTTCATTTACACTCACTTTATTGATATTTTAATGTAACGTTAATCATCGCAAGTTATTTGTTAAATTTAAATGAAAAAATTCATAGAATTAACAAGATGCAGTGTAAAAACAATTCGATCTTGGCTAATTCTACCCTGCAATACTGCTAAAATTATTTTTGATGAATTTATCTTAGAAAACTTTAGGAGGTTTTTTTCCTGAATGACGTATTGTAGGAAGTTAACAAAACCAGTCACTTGTAATTTTCTTAATTGATGGCCATTCAAACAGCTCCGTATTTTGGATGAAGATAATCCTCAAGCGTATTTTGAGACACCGTTACATCCAGAAAATTGTCAACAAAATGGTGCAACATGTCACACAGCTCGTACTACAATCGATTAACCTGCAGATTAAATTACGTCCTAGAAATTTTATTTAAATAATTAGAATGCCAAAAGATCTTAATTTTCGAATCAAGTCAATTTTAAAAAATCATCTTTGTTTTATTAAATTTCAAAGTTCTTTACCTCTAAAACAAACACCCTAAATTTTTTTCTAAAATAAAAAGCCCAAAATAAGTAAAAAAAAATTATGACAGAAAAAAGTTTTTCTAAAAATAATTCGCAATTAACATTAAATATTTATATTTTATATGGAAAATTACTTTACAAAAGATATTGCATAAATTCGAAAATTACAAAAAAATATTTAGTTTTTGAAATCTGGATTTTTTTTTGTAACAAAAACAGCTTGATCGTCAGTTTTATAGATATTTTTTATTCATTGCGTTGAATATTCAATGTTAACAAATTTCTTCGAATTTATTCGAAATAATGTTCTTTAATAATTTTGAATTCGAAAACTGAAGATTCACTAACTATTCCACGATAATTTAACTCTATATCCATTTCGTTGGTGACACGGGAGATAGAGGTGAACAATTTAAGCGGTATTAAGAGGTGATCTGTTTATGGTAAACTCAACAGATGTTGAATAGATCTTCTTTGAAACTATTTATGGCAATTTTTTTATGAAACGGAGAACCAATTAGAATATTCTTTTTCTTTTTTAACAATTATCTACTCTGCTCTCGGTGATACAAAATAAAATTTTGTTATTATTTTAAGATAAAATCTATTTCATATTAAGCAATTAAAAATTAATTTGACTAATACAAAAAAAATTGCTCTTGAGCACAGTAAAAATATTAAATTTCTAAGCTTCGATAACATTGATGACAGTTTATTTGAGAATCCATAACGTATAGTGAATTGATCAAGTTTATGATTAAACTTTGTCAAAAAAAAGAACAAAATTCAGTTTATTTGAAAATCCCACAGAATGATTGCAATTTTGTTGTCCTTATGTTTTCTGGGGTTCTCTAGCCAAGTCCTCGGTAGGGTAAGAAAGGATTTTAAAAAACATAACAGGTATTATATTCCATCATACTTTTTTTTTTTTAATTCAGCCATCCTTCGATGTTATCCTCGAATCTATAAACTGTACAACTAATTCCAAGTATGTTGGTAAAACCGATTGTCACGTCGATACTACTCAAAAACTTCCCAGGTTATATTTATTCCTGCAAATTATCAAACCTATCAAACATTTGAATCTCGCAGTTGAATTGACAGCTTTCAAATCGAACAACGATCAACTTAAAATATTCAGTTCGTCTAATATCGATGGATGTTTGTACATGGAAAATAAAATTGATTTGCCAGTAATAAAAATTTTCTATGAAGTTATAACTTCTGGAGGACAATTTCCAACATGCCCAATTTCTGAGGTGAATAATGTTTTAAATAAAATTTTTATTGTTTTTTTTTTGTAATATTTTGTGAATTTTTTTTTTCTTAGGATTCTTGCTTTGATTTCAAGGGTGTATTGGTTGATTCTGAGAAAATTCCTCCATATGCCCCAGAAGCTAAATACTTGGTTTCGTCAAAAATTTTAGCTGATGGAGATTTTTTTTTTGATTTTGATATTGTTGCCGAAGTTGTTCAAAAGAAAAGGCGCAAACAAAGAATATTTTTAATCGATATTTAACAATAAAAGGACATCTGATGAAAAAGTTACAAATAAGTTTTATAAATAATTTAAATACAGGGTTTTCCAATAAGAAGTGTAATTTTTAAGATAAAAAATCGGATGTTTATTTGAATACAAAGAGGAAAAGCCATTAATAATGAAAAAAAACATCCGCCAAATGGTCGCCACGGCTACGCTTACACAGCAATTTCCTTTTCATGAAATTTTCCATCACCAAATCGCTAAATGCCCTCAATAGCTTCATGAATTCCATTTTTGAGGCCTTGAATCGACGCTTGGCTTTTGCCGTAGATCACGTGACCCCAAAAGAAGAAGTCGCAAGGTGCTAAGTCACAAGATCTCGGTGGCCAATTGTGATCAACTCTGCGAGAGATAACACGGTCCGGATACTTTTCCCGTAAAAGATCGATGGTTTCGTTGCTTGTATAGCGCCATCTTGTTGAAATTAAACGTTGTCCAGATCAATACCATCCAATTTCGGCCATAAAAAATTATTAATCATTGCCGGCTTGAGTTCTTGTGTTAGTTGAACTCTATAGGCCTTAAGACCTAAGTCTTAATGCAAAATACGGTTTTATGACGTTTGTGGAAGCCCAATTCTAAAGAACGACGAGGAATGGACAAACTTGGGTTTTCTTCAACACTTTGGGCTACAGCAGCAATATTCTCAGTTGTTCTTGAGTGACGTGCACGGCTTTTATTTTTCACATCGCTTACTTGTCGTAGTTTCTACTTGTCATATGTGAAAAAAAAACACAGCTTCAAAGGTGACAATTACCGAAATAGCGGGCTATTCAAAAAACATTTTCTTGAAATTTTCAGGTTAAGGAGATAATGTCAAAAAACGTTACGATACATTCCTATCAAAAATTTTCAAATAAAAAAAATTTTTTTGATAATAAAATATTATTTGCAACATTCTCAAAAACTATATTTATTTGAATAAGTAACAAAGTAACAAAAGTTGAAAATAAAATACAAATATGCGTTTATTTATTCGTGTATATATAGTGACCAAAATTTCTTATTTTTTTTTTCTTTTCTATTTATAATTAAACCAAATACCTACCTCTTCCCCAATTTACGTTTCTGAACAACACTTCCATTCAGTTTAAGATCAAAACCAACTTCCTTTCCAGGGTTAAATTGAGCCATTAATGCAAATTTTGTTTCTGGCAAATATGGTGGAAATTTTTCCTCATCAACTCCTATATTTTTGAATATTATATTCGTACCCTTAAAAAAAAATTATAATTAATTATGACGCAAAATCAAAAAAAAAAAATATTTCTACTCACTTTTGGAATAGGACATTTTGGTAGATCTCCTGATTGTGCCAAAATATCTCTATAAATATTCACTAAAGTTGCTTCAATTTTTCCTGCCAGAAATACACAGCCATCACCATCTTTTATATTTATTAATGGAATTATTTCATTGCTACCCCTGAAGAGAACGATTTTTAATGAATAATAAAATTCTTTTACTTCGTGGATTGTTTGAAATTCAACAAATAATCGACCTTGTTTAATAGTTTTATCGATAAAACATTCACTTTTACTGATATATTTGGGATTAGATGTGCAATTGATGGTATCCAAATTAATTTCAAAACCACGCTTTTTATTTTATAAACAAAAAAAAAGAAATATTTTTAAAAATATGATAACATTAATTCAATTTTTAATTCTTACTTTCCCATAAGTATCATTTATAAATAAATATAAAATAAATAATGCACACAAAATTTTCTCCATCTTGTTGACTTAACTAGCATTACTAAAAATTAAACCTATAAAAAAAACCTACGTACCTACCTATTGCTATACAAAGCAATGAAAATTCAAATTGAATTTTAATTGTTTTTAAACCACTTTGTTTGATCTAGATAAATTATTGAACATTAACTTTTTTCTATCATTTCGTTAAAGGTACTTAACGTAATACTCTCGTATTATAGAATTTTTTGTCTAAACTAATAAATTTTTTTTAATATAACAACGATGGAATTATATCAGCTATCAATCAATTTTATCACAAAACCATAATTAACTTTGCAAAATGACAAAAACTAATGTGCCTTTGTTTCAAAAATTCCTCAACCATCAGATGTTCAAATATTTTTCAGCCATGACCATTAAAACTACAAAAAATTTCTCTTGAATAAATTTTTCAAAATCACAATTTAAAAAAATATTCATGAAAAATAACAAGAGCTACTTGAAGGGTTGTCCGTTTTCGTAACAGTTTCATCTTGAAAAACAACGAGCTGAAGGAACTGGTAGGAGGGTACCAAAGGAGCCCCTCTACATTACCCCGCTTCCGTTTCTCTTTATAGAGCATTATAAACTTTTTCCTTATTAAAAGTATTTTGCGGTTTCCAAGGTATTTTCAAACACACAGAAATGACAAAAACACTTTTTTCTATAAATAATGTTTGGCAAAAATAAAAGTCTGAAAAAAATTTTGATCAAATTTAAATTTTGTCATAAAAATTTGGGGGAAAAAAATTGTCAAAAAAAAATTATGTCAGGGAAAGATTTTACAGTAACCAGGCGGAAATGTTTATGAAAACTTGATTCAGCAAAATTTTTGAAAAAAAACTACAGAAAAAAATTAAAATTCAGAAAAATTCCAAAATTTTTAAATACATTTAATATAATTTTTTTAAAAACATTCCAAATAGAAATATATTAAAATATTTTAAGAAAATATTCTTCAAAAAATTAAACTGTGCTCTGAATTAGGTTTAAAGTTTTTCTGTAAGCTGACCAAAATTTTGTGTTTCAAAATTCAAAATTTTATAAATCTAGGATTCTGGGTTCTAATATTCTGACAAAATCAAATCATATATTCCAAAATCTTGTGAATATATTTCTGTAAATTCTGGTTTTTGATGTTCGATATTTCGAAATTCTGCAAATGATTATTTATCAATATCAAAAAATGTTTATTGAGGCATTTAGAACAGTACTGAAGCTATCCAGATCTTTTTTTAATCATATTTTTGGACTTTAATCGATC
Source organism: Syrphus vitripennis (assembly GCA_958431115.1). Lineage (NCBI taxonomy): Eukaryota > Metazoa > Arthropoda > Insecta > Diptera > Syrphidae > Syrphus > Syrphus vitripennis. The sequence continues at coordinate 11,353,469 of OY288109.1, forward strand.
TAATATTCTTAGTAAAGGGTGAATCCCACTGATAATATTTTGTACTCATAAAACTCTATCAAACCAAAATTCTGTTGATTTAATATTTACAATAATTTTGTGAATCCACAAATTTTGTTTTTCAAACTTTTTCAAACCCAAAACTGTGTTTCCAAAATTTTATAATCCGCTCTGTTTTTAAAAATTCTTTCTTTCCAAAATTTAGTCTTTAAAAAAATTGTATTTCAATATTCTGTACATGATTGTATTGTTCGAATGCTTTTCATAATTCAGCAAGTTTTTTACCAATTTTTATTAAACTAACAAAAACCAGAATGAAATCAACAAATCTCCAAAATTTATTTGAATAGAACCCTGGAATTATGATTTACAGAATTTCGATGTTTCTAGATCTAACTCATAGAATTTTGTATTAACACAATTTTGAAATACTAAATAGCTGTATAGAGTGTTAGAAACCGAATTTTGAAACTCAAAGAGTTATGACCTAAACTCGGCTTCAAAGCTACAAAATTTAGAAGTCTTAAAACTGTTGTTAAAAATTGACTAGATGGAATCACGATGATATTTTATTAGATTTTTTAACTTGGCTATGTACCTATTTATGATCACTTCTAATAATTAACGGCTGATGAAAATTGCCATTTAGTCTCCCCTCCCCGCTTAGCGAAATCCTGGATCCACCGCCAACATCAGATTTAAAAAATTGTATAGTACATTAATATCTCCCCATTTAAATCAAATCATGCTTAATACTTTTTCGCTATTTCAATGCAATGATTGAGATGGTTTATCACAACTTCAAGCTCATTAGTAAAAAAAATATAGATAGTTTTCCGTGAAATTAGGCTTATTTGATCTCAAAGTCCATAACCATTCCCAAGCTAATACTTAGAATACCAACATGGAATTGTCGTTCTTCCATGGAAAACTTTTACCTCTTGGTGCGGTAATTATTTTAATATTTTTACCAAATTCAATACAAAAGGTATTTTTTTTCATTTTTTTATTTAATATCCAAAATTTATAAATTTTTTTTTAAACAGAGAACCTATGAATTGATAATAACAAGCTACCAATGCCTTAAATGGGGCAATTATATTGAAACTATGTCATGTTCTTTGGTAAATAACAGCATCAGTCTTGATATTCAAATGAATAAAAGTGTTGAAGAACTGCGATTGGACTTTATGGTGCATTTAGATATGCCAACATCAAAAAACGTTGAATTATTCAGAGCTGATGGAATGAAATTTTGTGAGCTATTTAAAAAAAATGTAAAACATCCACTTTTGAGAATGTACAAAGAGGTCTTAGCAAAAGCTGGTCCATTGCCAGAAAAATGTCCTATTAGAGCGGTATATATAGTTTTTAATTTTTATGAACAAACAAGAAATATTATTTATATAATTTTTGATTTATTTACAGGACTATCATTATAGATTTTTAAATATGTCACTTGATAATGATAATTTACCAAATCATTCACCTGAAGCTGTATTTAAACTAACGGTTATTTCAAATGATAAGAAATTTAAATTTATGCAGTCATCGATTCATGGTAAAATTGTTCATTATAAGGCAAAGCCAATTAGAAGAAGAAAGAATTTTCGAATAGAAAATTTATAAATGTATTTTTGGTTTTAAAAATCAGAAATGAGATTTGAAAAAAAAAATAAGTCCTTAAAAAATATGAAATAAAAAAATAATCGGATAATTAATATTGTCTTGATAAAATAAAAGTGATGAATTTTTCGGAAACAAGTTTTATTTACTATTACTATTTTCTAAATGGGAAAGACAAGTTTTTCAGATTTTGAAAATATATGAAAAATTCTGCATAAAAAAAAACATTTATACTCCAAAAACGGGTAAGATTATTTTGAAACTAATCAAAACTATATACATTTACCTATTTATATTTTTGTAAATTAATTCTAATTTTTTTACAAATTCTTAAGGAAGTTTTAATAAAATTGCATGAAGGTTAAAAAATTCAAGGTGGTAGAAAGTTAATGGTCGAATACTTTCTGTAAAATACCCTTTCGTTTAAATACCAACAAAAAAATTGGTCCTGTATCTTCACACCAAATTCCCATCGGAGGCCTGTCGAATTTTACCAAAAATATCTTGTATAGAATATTTCTTTAATTAAAATATTAATAAATTTGCAAAAAAAAATTTGCATAAGGCAAAGAAATTAATGGCTTTGTACATTAATGAATTCTTTTTAGCATTTTTAAAAATAAAATCAGTATGCCAATCAAAAGTAGTTATATATTTTTATCAAAAGTTTAAATAAAGAAAAATTAGTTGTTTCAAAAAAAAAATATTTTTTTTTTAACTCAAAAAAACATTTTTTAAGAAAATTTTATAAGTTACATTCAATTAACTCTGAAAAAAATAAAGAAAATTTGACTCATTCATTTTTTTCTTTATTTGATTCCATTCCTGCATTTACACGCACACAGGATTGGTTGAGGATTGTAAGTCAATTAGGCCCAACATTTATGTATTTATTTAATTTTCGATTCATTTTACTTCTTCTGATAAAAACAATAACGTAATACCCTAAAACATAATACAAAAACCTTTTGGTTAAATCTCAATACGACCATTTCACAACTCTTCAAAAACACTACAAAAGACTTATTTTTTTTGTATTAGCTTATGTTTCCTCAGATATTTTTTTTCCAAACACTTTTTTCGCCCAAAAGTTATTTGAATAAAAAAAAACTCAAATATTTTTTTTTTGGTTATAAAATTTTATTTTTTAGTTCAAATTTGATTTTCTTCAATCATCCACATCACACAGTTTCAGTTTTTTGTTTTTGCTTTTATGCTTTGTTTATGAATTACTTTACCCATTATAGCAGTATTCATGATCATTTCTTTTTTGTCTTTCATTGTGATTGTCATTTTAAAACCAACTTGTGGCAAATAAGGAGGTAAATAAATTGGATTTGGTGTTATATTAACGAATTTATAGTAAAAATCCTGAAATGATACAAAATTAAGAAATTTTGAAATTTAGGGCAATAAGGAATTGTTTAAAGTCTAGTTAAAATTATTATTTAAGTTCAATTTGGCGTCTCTAAGCTTATCATCTTAACTCTAATGGTGAGCTTTAATACTTCGTTTCAATATTTTTTTGAAAAAAAGTGTAAAAATTAATTAAAAAAAAAATTGAACGAATATTTCAAAAGTGATTAGTGCAGGTACAAAAAAAAATAATGGAACCGCAATGATTTTCAAATTGAAGGGCATTTTTCATTTCAAATTATATGAAATTGACAAAAAAAAAGTTAAATAACTTTTTTTTTAAATAACAACTTACTGCTTCGATTGGACATTTTGGCCATTTGCCTGCCCTTTGTGTCATTTCTTTAAACATTTCCAAATATATAGCTGTTTGTTTTTTATGAAATTCTATGCACACATCCAAATCGGGTGCCTTAAATAGTAACATGTGTTTTTTCATACGCTCTAGATAAAAATATAAATCTATTCGAAACATTTTGACTTCCTTTTTCATTTGCATATCAAAACTTGCTCCTGCAGATGGTGCTGGTTCGCTAAGTTCGCATGATGAATTCGCTGCGTATTTGGCATTATGACTACACTTGATATCAGTTAGTACCACAAAGTAGTTTAGCTTTTTTTTTAAATAAAAATAAGAGCATTTAGAATTTCTTTTGTTTTTTTTTCGGAATGATAACTCACCCCTGCAGAAAATCTATAAGACAAGAGGACAGATACAATGACAACTAATACAACAAGTCTCAGTTGGACCGCCATTTTGAATAGTTTATGATAGCTTGGAGGGAAAAGTATAATTGATGACTTGCAAGGTTTGTTAATTTTGTTTGGATTAATATTGAGCGTTTTTTTAATTTGTGGGTTAATCGAGTGATGACGTGATTATTTTAGTTTTAAATAATGACTTTGGCAATTGTTTTTTAATTTGAACCGTTTTTTTTATGAGTTCTAGAATAAAATAAAATCACTTTTGTGTGAATCATAGTTTGTGGTCTTGTGCATTTAGGCCGCATATCAAATGTTTTTTTTCCCCCAAATTAGGTATGACATGAAAATATCGATAGAATATTTTTAATCGCTCGAATAACGGTAAAATTTTTGCAAAAATCAATTTTTTTTAAATATTTTTAAAAAATCTTTCACTAATGTTGATAACTTCCCATAAAAATATTGTGATTTTATGGGTTATCTGTTTTATAGGGTGTTTTTTTTTTTTTGAGAGAGGTTCGAAATATAATCTTTTGGGATTATAATTTAAATAAAATTTCTGGCGTATGACCGCCACCTCTTCCTATTTTTGATCATTTGGGGTCATTTATCGGCAATAACTAGGCGAGGCGAATGTTGTCTTCCAAGTGGTTGATCGTTTCGGGCTTATTGGCGTCAACTAGCGGCTTCACAATATCCCCACAAAAAATAGTCCCGCTGCGTTAAATCGCACGATCTTGGAAGCTAATTCATGGGTCCGAAACGTGAAACTATATGCGGTTAATAAACGTTTCCTTCAATAAATCGATTGTTCAATTGAGGAACGAAAAAGTCAGTAATCATGGTTCTATAGTGGTCACCATTGACAGCATCGTTCTCAAAGAAGTACGGAGCAGTCAGTTTTTCTGGGGATTATCTTCACTCCTAATACGCCATCAGATTTGGTTATTGACGTAGCCATTCAACCAAGAGCGAACTTCATCGCTAAACGAAATTCTGTTATGAGAATTGGATTCGGGATAATTTGCAAAATTTGGAAACGTTGTTCAGGCGTCAGGCAATTCATGCTGAAATGCCAAAATAAACTAAACACAAATCACTTAAAATCTGTCAAAATGGCTGCCAGTTAAAAAAGTGTTGCCAACATAAAGTTAAATACATCGGAAAAAAACAATTTGTAAATTGTTTGCATTTTTCAAAGATATTCGTAAAATTTCCCATCGAATCAAAATCCAAATTAAAAATATATTATTTCTCTGCTGAATTTTTTAGGCTTCACCAAAAAAAAAAAATAAAACAATTTGAAAAATTCAGTTTTGGTACAAAATTTTTTTAATTTTTTTTTCATAAATAAAGAGATTTTTTCTTAACATAGTTTGTACATAATTGTTTATTTCTAATTTTTTGTTTTGCCTTTCATTGCCTTCTTAAGAACTATTTTACCATAAACTGTGGTATTCGAAAATACTTCCTTATTATCTTTCATAGTCAATATCACTTTGAACTTCACTGGTGGCAAATACGGAGGGAAGTAATTAGTACATGGTGTTATATTTTTATATTTAAAAAGAGCATTCTGAAAATAAAATAATAAAATTTTTTTTATTTTTTTTGAAAATGAAAAACAAAATATTTCAACTCACTGCTGAAATTGGACATGGTGGCCATTTGCCAGCACTAAGGGTCATATTTTTCAACATTTCAACATATATGGCAGAACTATTTCTATAAAACAAATCACAAGCATCCAAATCGTTCACCTGGTAAAGTAAAAAAAATTTACTTTTTGATCGATCAAGGAACAGTGCAAAGTCCATTCGAAGATTTTTGACTGTCTTTTTCATTTGCAATTCAAAATTAATTCCATTAGCTGGTGCTACCGGTCCGCTAAGTTCACATAGTAAAAGTGATGAATATTTAATGTTATCCGTGCACTTGACATCGGTGAGAATAACTTTATAGTTTTGCTAAATAAAATTAATTAAAGAAATTCTAATGGATGAATTTTTTTTTTGTTTTTTAATATCAGCTCACCGCTGCCAAAAAATTACATATTAAGTAGTTGGAGGTGACAAAAACAATAACAACTATCGATGAATGTGACAGCCTTACTGACATTTTAGGCAGAACTGATGTTGATATGAGCACGTACAATTATGGGCATCAATAACTGTTTTAACCCTTTGTTTATTTGATGTTCAAATAATTGATAAATTATTTAATTAGTTTAGTTCATCTATTTAGTATAATGTATTGGCCCAACGTACCTAGACTACAAATTATAAATTTAACATTTTTTTACTGACTTATGAGTTTTAAATTTTTGTTGTTAATGATTTTATGATTGAAATGACAAGTAGGTATTTCGAAATCATGGGATTAAGTCATTATAGCCATTTCTATGTCATTAATAAAGCCAAGATAATTAAGCAAACAGAAAAAAATATATCGAAACAACCTCGAAATTTAAAACTGCTAGAAGCTAATCAGCTGTTTTGATAATTTCATTTTGAAAATGTTTTGTAAATCATGTGAATTGAAAAAAGTCATGAAAGTTAAAAATTTGATGAACAAAAATAATTTGTTCACAATATTGAAAAAAAATTTAATTTAGATAGGGTGTCCAACAAAGAGTTTCTTAGGTCGTCTTATATCGAAAAAAGTTATTTATTTATTTATTTCTTGAAACGGCACTATTGCAAGCTAAAAATTTATTCATGATTAGATTTTAAGTGAACAGAACAGACAACGAATAGACAGCTTTCCTTTTCACCTTTTCAAAATTGTAGCTTTTCTTGGGCAATGTCTCTAAACATTTTTTAAAATTTTTATTAAGGAAAAATTGGTGCAAAAAATTTGTTTTCGATTTTGGAAAATCTGATTATTCTCAAAAATAGTCTCACAGGAATCATTTTTTTGTAAAAATTCACTTTTTGAGAAAAAAAACTTCCCAAAAATGTTGAAGGGACCGTTATCTCAACATGGAATCATTTTTTTAAATTTAAGTTTTCTCAAAATGCACTTTATGAAAATTCTGATGCAAAGGCATCTAAAAATTATGAAATGTGTATTCATTATTTTTTGAATTTTGAAAATAATCATCATTTTGTTTAGTAAAAATAAACACGTATTTCAAAATGGCTCATTAATTTTTTGAAATTTGTTGTTACAGATGAAATTTTAATACTTTCTTAAATATTTTGAGCCGAAATCCACCATAAAAAAGTAAAAAAAAAACTCCGTTTATAAATATCACACTTTAGACCAAAAAGTTTTTATTATAGTTTTTTTTTATTATTATTTTTTTTACAATTTATCAAATTTACTCAAATTGAACTTTGTCTTCCTATGGACAATTCTACCTGAAGTCGTAGTATTCAAATACATGAATTTCCCATCATATGAAGTCACAACTACTGTAAATATCGCTTCTGGTATAAAAGATGGCAACATTTCGGCATTTAATGTCATGTTTAAAAATCTATAATGAAAATCCTGACGAAAAATAAATTAAAAAAAAAAATAATCTTCATTTATCTACTAACTGCTCTAATTGGACACTTTTCTGGCAATGGACCTGTTCGTCTTAAAAGTTCCTTATATGACTTCAAAATTGGATTTCTACTATCCTTCCGAAATAATTCACATGTCTTCACACCCATCGATCTATAGAGAGTGTAAGTGTTTCTTAATTTGGGTCGATCCAATTGAACTATAAAATCCAATCGAAGATCGACAACTTTCCTTTGCATCTGAATATCAATATCCATGTGGGCGGGAGGAGTTTCTTCGAAATCACAGGAAATATTTCGCACATAATTACCATAGGTTAAACATTGGATTTTCGAAAAATACATAGCAAAATTTCTCTGAAATAAAATTACATTTACAGTATGTAGGAAGGTATTGAATTTTGTTGATTTTACCTTTGCAAAAGTGTTGGATGAAAAAATTATTAAAACAATAACAATTATGTTCAAAACTATTTTTGTTAATTCTAAGTACATTTTGGTTGTATGCAAGCATTTTTGCTGTCAATAATTCATATAAGTTACTTGGCAGAATTGACGTCGACTAAATAAATACTAATAACAAACATTTGTTAATCTTGACATCAGAAAATTGAACAATAATTATTTAATATGTTCGATTGGATCATTATGATAAAATTTCTAATGTTTTATTTATTTTAACAATTGGGATTTATTTCCAAAATGATGTAGAGTGATATTGCCACAAAATAAGCACCTGGAAATATCTCCTTTTTTATAGTCCATCTTTTTTTCAAAATGGTGTTTTTGACGTGAAGGCTTCTTCGGATTTTCGTGCCTTTTATTCGATCACGCCTTGTCACTACTACCTCATGCGAAGCATCTTCATTTTTTTAGATCATTGTTGGACATTGTAAACCGTATGTAAGCGCTGGATTAACAATTTCTGTGTAGAATAATGCTTTTCGTTCACAGAAGATGGCAGAGTTTTCCCGCTACTTCATCCAATCTACTCTTTCGCGATGCCTAATGTCGTCATCGCATTTTAAAAATTCGATAACATTATTTCTATTTCCAATAAATTAGACTCATTTAAAAACGTTTTGAAATATTTTAAAACAAGGACTTTGGATCTATGGATTTATCTATCTATGGATTATGGAGGTTTTCAAAAAAACTTATAAGATAAAAATCGTTCAATTCCAACACTATCAATACTAGACTTATTTGTGAAAGAATGTTAATCATTAGCATTGAAAATATAGGTTTTTGTAAACTTTAAAAAATACTAACTTGTCGCAGTTCCGGGTTTTTAAAAGATTTTTATAAATCGAAATCTTATCAGATTATAATATATTTACCAAAAGAATGCAAAAAAAATGCAAATGCAAGATGTCTCAAAAGATTTTAATCATTTTTGACTCGTGAATCATTGGAATATGTGAGATGCAGTAATCAAAGATTGTTTAAAAATGCATTCGCAAAGATTGCAATCCATTACAACGTTTAGTCAAAAAAATATACAAAATGAAATTATTCGATGGCCAAATTAATTAACTGTTAGTATTTGGTATTTTTTTTTTCTAAACCAAATTTTTGTCGACATTTTAAAATTAATGGTACCGAAATAAAATGCATTTTAATAGTTTTTCATTAAACACTCAAAACTTGCTAAGGTACTAGTAAAGTAAAAATACTTGAGAAATTGTATACACCCAAATTAATTTTACCTGCGACGATAGGTATATGTAGGTACTATAGGGCAAGTTTTGGATTCGTGCAAAAAATCGAACTCGAGATATTAATCAGACCTAACATAAAAGTGGGTCCCCCAATTCTGTCTTTCTGTCGGTCTGTCTTTAACTCGACCTACAGCCTAAACTACTGAAGCGATTTTCTTCAAACTTTGGACATAAGGTTTTGAAGAGATTGCCTAGAGGGGAAATTGATTTTTTTTTTTAGCTACAAAAATAACGGTACCTGTCATAGTACCCTTTAGACAAAACATTTTTATTTCGAAAACGGCTCCAACTATTTTGATGAATTTTTTTTAATCGTGTTTGTCAGGTAACTTGAATGATTAAGTCAAAAAATATTTTTGGAAAAACCGTTACTAACGGTACTTGCCATAGAACCGGATATTTGGTTTTCGGGTTTCTCGTAAACTATCGGACAAATTTCGATACAAATATTTCTAAATGAGGTCCTATTTGGCTAATTTTATCAATTAAAATAATCAATATCAAGCTTTTTCATATTTTTACTTGTGGTTATAATACATAGATAGTATGATAAATTTGTTTTTATACTCAGACTTTAAAACCAATATGTTATCGCACATAGGAGCAAACCGTGCGACCCAGTCGTTCATTTTATTTTAAGTGATTTAACAAAATTTCTTATTTTCATTTTTTTATCAATTTTCAATTGAGCTTTGATAAACGTGGATGCAATAGGAACTTCCCCCTCAAAATTTTTTTCCGAAAAACGCGCCCAAAAATAATATTTTTCTTTCAAAATGATATTCAAATGCAGTGTGACATCATCCAAAATTGTTATCTATTTCTTAGCCACTTACTTATTTTCCATCCCTCAAATTGTCTTCAACAAGTTAAACGAAGAACTACATCACATGCTATTGAATATCTTATCCAAAAAAAAAACTGATAATATTATTCAAGACTGAAGAGCCTTTACAAACAACATAAAGAAAATCCCAAAACAAAAATATAAATAAATTTGCCATCATCAACATCATCATCAGGTTCATGACCGTGGTACTCGTGTGAAATTTCTTTTTCGAACTCATCAAAGCATTTAATTTTTTTTTCGATGTATATCGGTATAGGTACATTCTAGAAAAAATGTTGTTTACCTATACTGTACACAACATCTCAAAAATATAAATTTATTTGCTAACCTCTCTTACGTACGATGAGGTGAAACATGGACGAAAATATAAGACATAATTTATATTTGCGTCTTTTTTTTAATTGCCAAAAAGACAAATTAAATGTTTCAGACAAGAAACCTGTGTTATTGAATATTTTAAATTTAGACAAATTATAATTTGTGTTTTAAACTTTTTTTTTTGTATTTTACTTTTTTTTTAATAAATTGCAGTCGTAACTACTGGCTGGCAGAGAAACCAAATTCAGTTAAATATTTAAAAATAATTTCCAAATTAATGAAAAGTCTCAAAACTTTTATATTTTTACATGAAGCCAATAAATGTTCTGTAGAGACTAAGTAAAGAATAAAAAGCACGACGTAAATATGAGATAAACAAAATACAACCACCATCACCACAGGTACCACAAGCATTCAAAAAAAAAAATGTGAAAGTGAAAATCCATCTTCGAAATTTAAAAGAAAAAAAATAAAAACGAAGACATACAAAATACGTGATGAAGACAACCTATTTAAAAAATCATCGCACCATATCGATAATGAAAAGATAAATCGATACTAAAACCACACATTAAGATAAAAGATACAAATCGATTTTTATTGAAGAAGAAGATACCTCTTGGAGTAGCTATTTCATAACATTATATTGTGTGTGTTCTTTTTTTTTTGTTTGGTGTGAACGTTTTTTAAATTTTGGGAGGAGGGCGACCCGGAGGCGCCAGTAGCTAAAGCTACTGCAGTGTTTTCCGATTGGAAAAAATGTTTTTTTATTCATCCTCATACCAATTAATAAATATTCACAAATGAATCTATGATATTTTTAGCTAATTTATATAATTGCTAAGGTGAATTTATTTCAAGGACTTTTTTTAATGATTTTATTTAACCTGTTTTTTTTCTCTCTCTTAAAAAAAAATACAACAATGTAAAGTATTTTAAGTAATAATTGTATTTGTTCTATTTGAGTGCATTGTCATTTTTATTAAAACAAACAAAACAAAAAATTGCAACAAAGTTAGCCGACAACACGCTGACGTGTCGCGCCACATCCAGCCACCGCAGTAAGTTAACAAAAAAATAAAATCATTCGCAAATACAGAATAAAAAACCTAACTTGAACAAATTTTATTTCTGTTTGCTTGAGAACAAATATGTTTTTTTTTTTTTGTTTTGTTCTTATAATGTTTATTTAATAAATAAAAAGGGGTTCGATATCATCGAATAATATTATTTTACAAAATGAAACAACAAACTAATTGGGTTTTGAATTTATTGACAGAATATTACAAAGTGTTGATTAAAAGTCAACTTCAATTGGGAATATTTTTTTTTATGGTGATTGACTTTTAATAATTGTTTAATAAGAGAGGTCGTTTCAAATGCTTCAAAAATGTAGGCTACCATGTGTGAAAAAATAAAACAATCGATAACCAAGGAAGCTATTGGTTCTAACTACAATATAAATGATACGATACGAGTTAAGGAATGTGTAGATGTAAAATTATCAACTTGGGTGGGTTGTAATGTCATTTGTGTCAACTTTGATTAATGTTGATAATGGTCAGTGGTTGTGTTTTCTTTATTGAATTAATTTAACCGAAGAAATGAGAGACGGAGATTTGATCACTCTATTTTTTTATAAGTTTATCTTGTAACTTTTAAATTTACATAAAGATCAAAGGAAAATGCAGGGTGATTTGCAAAAGATGTTAGAGCTTGTAAGTTGACCCAAGATCGGAAAAAAAGTTGTTGTAAGTGGGAGAGAAAGTTCTATTTTTTCCATTTTGGATTAATTTTCTAAAAAAAACAATGAAAACACCAAAAATTTCACATCATTTTTTAATTCAAAACTTTAGCATTTTTTTAATTTTTCATTAAAAAGAAAACATATTTTTTCAAAATTTAAAAAAAAACTATTTTTGAAAAAATGAGTTTCATGATTTGTTTTTGGAAAACAAATACTTTTTTATGTCAAATTTTTTTCAGTGTTCGACTGTCATCTTTTCAAGGGTCAATTACAGAAGTTTCCAATTAAATTTTTTAAGTTTTTGAAATAAAAAATTATTTATTTAGCTTTTAAAATTACATTTTGTTTAAATTGGTTAAAGAAACGTCAAAGTTATACACACACATTCAATTATGAATTTTTTCATTTTTGAAAAAAAAAATTGAAGATCAATTTTATTTCTTGGTTTTTTGATAATGTGCCTACGTGGATTATTGTTATTTCTTCCTAACTCAAAGTTTGTCATAGAAAAATAAATAATTGAAACAATATTTTATGAAATGCTGAGTAAGAATTTTTTTTTTTCAATCTTTGTCACTCTATTTCTGTGAATCATTTGCAAAGAATTTTGAACTCGAATGTCTTGGAATATAGAAAAATGGATTTAAAAATTTTGAAATATAGAATTTTGAAAACCAGAATTTATAAAAGCATAGGTACCTATTTTTTTCTTTTTGTTTAAAACAAATTGATTTGTCTTCTAAAGTTTAAAATTTTAAAGTTTTTGAAATAACTACATTGAAACTATATTAGGACTCGTATTTTTTTTTTTTGTTATTATACTCAGTGTTATTAAACTTCCTTTTTTTATTATTATTTATTTTTTGAGAATTCTTTAACAGCATGCCAAATTTTAAACATATATAAAAAGCAAATGAGCTCTCTCTCTTTGTGATTGACATTTTTCTTTTTGAAATATCTGCAACTGTCTAAAATGTTTATTTTTATGGCAGGTCGAACGCCACGCTAAAAGCTGATCTATTATTATTTACGATTTCACGGCGCGCGGTTCTGTATGTATTTGATTGGTTTAAGAGAATTTCAGATTTTGATGTGGCTAGGTGTTGCTCTGTGTTTGAAAATTGTTTGTACTATTGCAGCAACCTGTGTTAATGGCGGACGTTTTCTATATTTTTTTTTAGTGATGTAACTCTAAAGATGGTGATTATTTTTTTTTTATCAACTGGTGGTTGCTATACTATAATAGAAAAATGTAGTATGGTACGAACCAAGGATACGTTTTTATTTTCATGTTGTATATATATTTTTACGTTTTAATTTGAAATTTGTAAACTTTCTTTTTTGAATCTTAGATAATGTTGTATTGTTTATTTAATTTAATTATACCTACCGTCCAGGCCTTTAAGTTAAAACGTTAGAACTATTGATATATTTTTTTTAAATACAGCCGAAATAAAAAAACGGTAGATATAAATTAAACTTTAAATAAAATTTATGCAGAAAAATAATTGTTGTACGAAAGTATTATAAGTGACACACAATAACGAAAAAATTTAATTCTTTCTTTTTTTTTATTTCAGGTATGAAGAAAAATTGACCTCATTTGTATGTTTGTGAGTACTTCTCTTTTATTCATGTTTTTTTTTTTAACTTTTAAATTATTATCTGTCAGTAAAGCCCAAAACGGGTCAATGATGATGATTTTTGTTCGCAAAGTAAGAACCAATATTTTCCGAATAAAATAAAAATGTCTGTCAAGTTTTTTTTAAGCTCCCGGAAACCTTGAAGTAAGTCTTGTCTTATGCCAGCCCAAGTCCTTTCTTTTATTTACTGCTGAAGATCAATTTAGCGAAGTGAAAAACTAGCTCAAGCATTTTCAATTTCCTATCGAAAATCTTTGTAAATAAAACAATAATTATTTTTGTTCGATTTGCTTAAACGAGCAAAAATTTTTCGAAATATAAAAATTTTTAATTTTGCGAACGAACTCGGTTTATTAAGGCAAAACGCAAGCGATTCGCAGATATGTAACTTTGATAGGAAAAATAAATTCATGTGAAGTTAACAACGCCATTTTCAATTTACGGTACAGTTCTTTGACATAAAACTCTTAAAGCTTCAACGCTCTGAGGAATTAATAGACAAACATAAGTAGGTATACTTACATTTTCTTGAATTTTAATCATGATTCTTTTGAATGATGAACGAATTCCACAACTCTAACCTCAATTAAAGTTCTTTATTGCCAGCAATTTTATCTTCATAAGTTGAGTAGATTTCATCTTTTAGATGTTAAATTAAAATTCAATTCTTCTCTTCTCTGCATGTTAAATATACAATTTCCAATCATTTAAGACGTTACTTTATCCTAAATACAAAATCGTGCTTGTATACAATATCGTTTGCTTTTAAGCCTCACTTTGAAGATTAATGATAAAAGTAACATCAACATCAACACAATAACCATAATCAATGTAAGTAAATATAGCATTCCATACATTTCGGTCTTCTCACTTAGCGCGCAATGATGAAAGAGACTCCGGTACATTCAACAAACAACCGCAAATATTTACCTCACTCAAAACCGCACATACTCCGTACCGTATACTCTTCCGATTGCAAAGATTATTGCAAATGGAGCTGGGTATGTTCATGGATGCTTAAAACGAAAACGAACTCCATATTTTCAATTCGTTTGGTATGTTTGGTTTGGTGAGGTACCCTATGAACACAACATTTCTTCACATATATTACCCTCTCACTCTCTCACTGTTGCTGCTGCTGCTGCTGCATCCATCATCTCTATCACGAACTAATAAATCCAGCAAAACATTCTCTTCTATGGCTTTAGCTTAAAGGACCAATATCAGAAAACAAGAACTAAACTATATGGATGAGTGAAGCACATAGATATTGGATTTCCATGCCGCCTTGCCTTGTCTTCATGATGCTGCAGAGCATATTGTATGCCATGGCAAAAGTGCAACCTGAGGTTATATGCTATGGATTTATACATTGACTTCCTAGATCCAGAACTATGATAGGAACTTGGCTTTGGATTTAATATAAAGAGCCACATCTACAACCTAAATTCTAAAATACCCAGGTCTTTAGTTTAGTCTAAAATGCCGAAAGCGCTTAACGGAATTCAAGATTTTTATAGTAGATTATGAATATGCTATTGATTTCCGTTCTTATAAGATTGCTATTGCTATAGAAAAAAAATAAGGAAAATGTTTTAAGTTCCTCAATACGGTATGTCAGTTTTAATTTTATTTAATACAAAGATACGAGTAGAAACCTGATCAACTTATTTTTCCAACACCAATAACTTTAGAGGATTTTGTTGTACCTCTTGGTATGTAGGTTAAAGTGCAACTGCACAAGTAGTACACAGTGTAAAGAAAAATAAGTAAAACTTTTATTTTGCTGAAAATGTCCTATTTCAGTGGTAGTCATATTCAACTTGAACAACAAAGCTGGAAGCATTTGTTGCTTAGATTCCCAACTTCATCCAAACGCTTCTTCAAATTAGTGTGAATTTTTTTGACTTTGTGTTTTAAGAATTTTGAATTTTTGGGATTTTGTTTATGTTTATATTTGAATCAACCTGGTTTTTCTGTTGTATTGTCTTTTGGGATGAAGCATTTTCTTAGGATCTTGAGTTTTCGGAATTTAATAATTTTAAAAATTGTGCCCAGAGTTAACTTTATGTCAGAATTTGACTTTAAAGTTTTGAAAATTTAGAATTTTTAGGATTTTGGGAAGTACCCGTTTAGCTTTAAAATTTTTAAGATTCTTATTATTTCGGATTTTGGGTCTTATGGGTTTCTAGCTTTTGGAATTTTAAGGATTTTCGAAATTTTGGTCCTAAGGCATTCTATGTTTTGGTTTTAAAGAATTTTAGAATTTTGGGTTTCATGAATTTTCAACATACCTACTGGATTTTTGAGTTAAGAATTTAAGATATTCAGGCTCCTGAGAAACAAATTTTTGGTTTTCTGAATTTCATTTTCTGGATTTTAGAAAATGAATTTAAATTGAATGATAATTTACAACATATTTTTAATTTAAGAATTTTTAATTTTCAAGATGTCAAGGCTTACATATGTATATGTATGTATGTCTTTTTTTCACTTTCGGGATTTTGAGTTCTCAAAATATTTGATTTTGAAATTGTGATTTTCTTCGTTTTAAAAAATAATTTTGGATCTCATAAATTTTTTGACTTCATGCCATTTGAATTTCACGCTTTTTTTATTTTTGATAATTAAGTGTTTTTGTGGTTTTTGTGGTATTGGGTTTAAAACATTTTAGAAATGTCTAATAATAATTTTCTGGATTGACTAAAACGTATTGAAAATAAAATGAGTTTAATGAATTATTACATATTGGAATATATTTCTATAAAAATGTTTTATATTTTTCTCAAAAACAAATATTTAAATTGGAAAATTGAAAAAAAAAATTTCAATAAAATTTCTTATTTTCTTTTAGTCCATCCCTTGGCTTCGTCTACTTTTTAAAAATCCAAAAGAATTTTTTTTTTCTTTAAACAAATAAATTATACAAAGAGAAAATTGAAGAATTCCTACAGAATTAACATAAATGCTAAATTTGTTTAAAATCAATAAATTAGAAACCAAAGCCATTGATTTTTTTTTATAAATAAAAACCCTAATTGAACACTAAAACCTTATGGTAACATGTTTAAATTCAATTCGTATCACACCCACTATGCCATAAAGCTATAACCTATGTCTGCACCCATGTAACCTAACAACTATATAAAAAGAAATAAACCACACCGATATAATATCCGTTAAGGATTAGATACGAGATAATAGCTCAATTAGTGAACACAGTCGGATGCAATTTTATAACAACAAACTGCGGTTGATTGCACCATTAAGCTTAGGTTAGGTAGGTATCTCTATATCTATGTACATATATACGCAAAAAAGCCGGACAACAAAATTGAATGAAAAATAACAACAAAAAAAAAACTATCTACATACAATAACAAGAAAAGAAAAAAGTATCTTTTTGCCAGCATCATCAAAACGGCTTTGAACTTGTATTGCTGCTAGTAAAATACAAATTAGGGTTACCATATTACTAGCAATGAAAAGATGTTATACAATAACTGAACAATTTTTTATAATTGAATCGAGATTTTAACAATCGATATTTTAAATAGTCAATTCGTGTTTTTTTTTAATTTAGAATAATTCTTTAAAAAGTTTTTCAGAAATTGTTATCATTTTCATTAAATACTAACATTACTGAGCTCAATTTTTTTTTGAGTAAAAGTTAGAAAGATTAGATTAAACATTTTTAATACAAAATGGTTTTCATTTTCTTTTACAGTAAAAGTAAAATTTTTAAACATAAATATTTTTGCATTTAATAAAAAAAAAACATTAGATGGCCACCCTTGTGAATAAATCAATGTGACAAAACTCTGCATCGAGTGCAATGTACTGAACTTGCAAACTAGAAATTGCTATTTTTTTTATCAATATCAACAACTACTGTTCCATGTCATTTTCAGATGGTGGGAATTTTTAATTGATTGACATTTAGCTGCGAGTGCGTAAATTTACGCCTCTAGTGAGATTTTTGTTCGAAATTGTTTTAGAAATCCTATACATCTAGTTCACCGATAATATGAATATCGTTTTGCAAGTTTCATATGCAATGAGGATTTAACGCCGCCGTTGTATGATTTGAGGTTTTATTTTCTATCTCCCTGTTAATGTACCTATAACACGAATAATCAACCTAGTTAAATACTTTTTTTTAAGATACATTACAAATCATGAAGAGCAAACTCTAATTACAGTTATTAGAGTGTGGTATTGTTTCATACAAAATTCTATACTATAGCAGAGCGAGCATGTTTCATTCTCCACCTCAGGTAATGTGATATAATTTTGGTTTTTATAATACACAATTTATCATACCGCATACGATAAATTTTTTTTTTTTTATTCATTGAGTTGCATTTGAGGTGCGGTATGCACTAGATATTAAATTTCAACTAAGTGTATCTAGACGAGGTTGAGGTAGTTTTTTTTTTGTATTTTCCTGAAGGTTTTTTCTAATTTATTATCCAATAATAAAATGTACGGTTCAAAGTCCAAAATATATTTATTTTTTTTTGTTGAGTATGGGAGTCAAAAATAGGAAGGAAGGGATTATGTGAAAAATTGTGACAGCAGAAAATGCTGAAGTTCACAGTTTAAAAGTAGAACAAAAGAGAAAAAAAAACACAATCAATCTAATTGGGAATTATATGAAATTCGATTTTTTTTTATTTATCACGTGAATTTGATTTAGGACACCGCCGGAAGTCATTTTATTTGATAAGTGCATATAAAGTGGAATAAACAAAGCACAAAGCAAGTACACTTAGAGAAATAATGTTTGCGTTTGTGGTTAGTGTATTTATTTAATATGGAGAAATAATTTTGTTAGAAAATTTATCACATCTTAATCAGCTGTTTAGCTGAGTTCGTATTTTGATAGAAGAGTGAATATTTTAAAATTCCCTTCATAGCGAGGACCTTTTTTTTTAATCAAAGGAGATACCGATGCACATTGGTTTTGAATGTCTGAGCATCGAAATGGGTAGGAAAAATCGAGCCGGCTAAAGCATTCAACATTCGAGTGGTGCGGCTAAAGAAAGATTCTTTGTACTTAACAGTGCGTCCGAAGTTGGGCTCAAGGGTGAACTAATGGGCATTTCTTGCGGTGCGAATATTACGGTGGAATTGCTTAAGGGGAGGAATGCAACTGGCTATTTCGTTTGTACCTGACTGACCTACCATTTGCCACGGTGTCAACCACGTACAAGAGGTTTTAATTAAAATCTTCCTTCCATTTAAACTGTATGTATTCTATAATGGTTCAAGTCCTAAAAAAACTTTGAAGCAACACTTCTTCAAAGTTATTTTGTGGAGGAACAATTGTTAGATTCTGAGGAAGGCGTTGTAAAAATATCACATCGTTGTGATATATGTTAATTTTTAATTTTCGATTCTGTTTTAACAATACAATTAATTCGTTCACACTCCTCTTCATCTCATGTTCTTGTCCATGGGAAGCGGGAAGACAGACATAAATTGCAAAATTCAAAATGTTGCTTAAAGCGGTTTTCAAATTCAAAGAAACGTAGAAAAATATGTACTTTTCTAAATCAATCCTAAAACCATTAAAAAAATATCTTAGAAGAATTTCTATGAATTTGTTTAAGTGAGCTAAAATGTTCCGTAAGAAAATAAAGCAGTAACTTCGCACCAAATTTTATAGTTATGCGGATTTTGTTAAAATAAAACTAATATATTTATATAAAAAAAAAACAGAAATTAACTTCATTTGTACTCCTTCATTAGAAATTAAATTCTTTATATATTTTTTTCAGAATCCTGAAGTCACAAAATTTTATGAAATCTACTTTTTTAGGCATTTTAATATTTTTTTTTTGAAATGGCAGTATACAGCCTTTATCTTCTTAAGGCGTTCCATAAACTCGCGGATGAAAATTCTTTAGATAAGATATATGTAGGTGAAAGAAGTAGGTACCTTTGCAATTCTTTTCTGAATTCCAGCTTATTTTTATATTGCAGTCAATTTGTGTGCTTTTGTAAATGGTTACTCGTACTTCGTCGTGCACTTTTCATTTTGTTGTAAGCAAACATAAACGCCCTAAAATTGTTTTGAGATGACGTTTCACCAATGGCTAGTCAAATGAATGCAGAAAGTTACATCTCAGAATGCTTTAATCATTGCTCCAGATTTCTTATCTCTTATTCAACATCATATATATTATCTTAAAAGATGTTATTTATATCTTGGCTTTTTAACAACTCTTCTGTAAATGCTTACTCGTACTTCGTCGTGCACTTTTCATTTTGTTGTAAGCAAACATAAACGCCCTAAAATTGTTTTGAGATGACGTTTCACCAATAGCTAGTCAAATGAATGCAGAAAGTTACATCTCAGAATGCTTTAATCATTGCTCCAGATTTCTTATCTCTTATTCAACATCATATATATTATCTTAAAAGATGTTATTTATATCTTGGCTTTTTAACAACTCTTCTCAATCCCAAGACACACCTACCCTATTTTCGAAAATGTTAAAGAAAAACTGATCCCATTTTTTTGCAACCCTCTTGCAAGTATGTTGCAGCGTCATCGTTACACCTGTCAGTATTTAACAAAAATAGAAGAAAAAAATTGTAAAGCTTCTTCAGTAGATAGACATTATATGTATACCAACCTACTTGTTCAATGTTTTCATATTTACTATGCAATGCATCATCACACTCGTTTGGGGAGCAGTTGAACATGTGTACACAAAACCACTCCTGGTATAATGGTGACCACTTAAACATCCTGGGATGACTGGTTAAACATATCTAACACTTCAAACCACCAGCTGTTCTATGATGCACAACCTACACATGATATCCCTCTGAGATTGCACCGAAGAGATAGTGCTTGGCTTCGCAAAAGAAGACTTCCTGAAACTTCATTCGTTCGTTCTTTCGTTTGTTCGTTCGTTCCCTCATGCATCACCTTTCCTTTATAGATAAATACCCAGTTAACTCAAACACTCAAGCCCACATAACCGACCGACACAGAGAGTTTAAGATGACACATGTTATGCATTTTAAATTTTTGAGATCCAGAAGATACACTCGGGACTCGGGCATTCTAACTCCAGAAAGTATCTATGAATTATTTGGCTTCCCCGCTTTTTGACCACAGACTGTGTCACCGCGCGCGAAAAATCTCAAGAAGGAAAAAAAGTTCCTTATTTTTACACTGTCAGACAGATCGTCCAGAAGATTTCGTATACTTGCCGGTGTCGCTCTGGTGTACAACTTGCGCTATCTCGCTATCATGTATCCATGTAATTGGTATTTGGAAGCAATTTGTCAGAGACGAGAGACTAGCCGACGCGGCTGTGAGAGAATCAGCAAACTCCAAAGTCCGAATTTCGAATTCCCAAGTTCCAATCCAACAAATTCAGCTTAACAACGGAAAAGTATCCCAGGTATACATGAAGGCAATTATTATGGTCATTGTACGGTATCTGATTTCCAAGAGGCAGCAACCAACAGCTGGTCTCTGGCTTACTTTTTGAAAGTTGCCTGTATCTTGTATCTATGAAAGTATATCTTCTATCTCATTGTGTTTCGGCATTCGTGTGTAGGTAAAGTCCAGTCGTAGAGAGAAGATACGTAGGTATACAATTACATATCTGATCCCAACGTAAATAATTGCACTACGGCTCGGTGGTGACACAGAATGAGTTCGCGATTTGTGATCTCTGGTAACAGTATAAATGAACGAATAACAGGGGATATTAACCCAAGGGAGACAACAAAAAAAAATTATAGCTTTTCTGGTCATGGTCAGCAGCAGGACTTAGAGTAGAGATTTTTTGTTCCGTTTCATGACGATTGATGATTCTCGAAATGAAATGGTAACACAAAAGATTCATTTCGAGGGAGAATAGGAAAACCTAACGGTTTTTCAAATTGATCATCACCATGAGATATGGGGAATGGAAATGGATATTATTTAAATGAATCATCCGGCTAATGGAAAGAAACGGGATGCTTGAAGTTTTCACAGAAATAAGGAGTAAGAAGTAAGAAGTAAGAAGTAAGAAGTAAGAAGTAAGAAGTAAGAAGTAAGAAGTAAGAAGTAAGAAGTAAGAAGTAAGAAGTAAGAAGTAAGAAGTAAGAAGTAAGAAGTAAGAAGTAAGAAGTAAGAAGTAAGAAGTAAGAAGTAAGAAGTAAGAAGTAAGAAGTAAGAAGTAAGAAGTAAGAAGTAAGAAGTAAGAAGTAAGAAGTAAGAAGTAAGAAGTAAGAAGTAAGAAGTAAGAAGTAAGAAGTAAGAAGTAAGAAGTAAGAAGTAAGAAGTAAGAAGTAAGAAGTAAGAAGTAAGAAGTAAGAAGTAAGAAGTAAGAAGTAAGAAGTAAGAAGTAAGAAGTAAGAAGTAAGAAGTAAGAAGTAAGAAGTAAGAAGTAAGAAGTAAGAAGTAAGAAGTAAGAAGTAAGAAGTAAGAAGTAAGAAGTAAGAAGTAAGAAGTAAGAAGTAAGAAGTAAGAAGTAAGAAGTAAGAAGTAAGAAGTAAGAAGTAAGAAGTAAGAAGTAAGAAGTAAGAAGTAAGAAGTAAGAAGTAAGAAGTAAGAAGTAAGAAGTAAGAAGTAAGAAGTAAGAAGTAAGAAGTAAGAAGTAAGAAGTAAGAAGTAAGAAGTAAGAAGAAACAAAAATTTTACTGTCCAATAGTTTTAAAATTCAGAAAAAAAATTTTCTAAAAATAAATCATTGCTTAACTCCAGTAGTAAAATCAAGATTTTGAAAGTTTAAAGGGTCAATGATTAAATCATTTAAAATTCTTTAAAGCAATTTTTTGGATAGGTACTCAGAAAAAAATAACAAATAATGTTATGACTCAAAAAGCATTCAAATTAAAATAAATTATCCAAAGTCATTATCCCTAATTTATAATGTTCTGTCAGTCTTTTCGATCGAAGTTTCAAATTATACGTTTGTACCAATTACCCGGTTGTATTTTTTTTTTTCAATTTCTTACTTTCAATTAAGAAACATGTAATCTTTCGCTAATCCGATGATAAACACAACCTTGAACTCACTTTATTCTAATGTCAATCAAAATATCAATCAAATATACAAAAAAAAAAATCTGTGTATAAACAAATTAAATTGATTTCTGAGTTTGAACTTGTGGCTTACTGATGTTTGAGAGATCAATGCACGAGCCAAAATAATATCGAAACAACGATCATTTAAAATATTAATAATTATTCAACGAAATGGATATACCTACCAACTTTATTTTATTTCACGGTCATAATAATAAATGTAGGTAAATTGTGCGTAATTTACAATTAACCTGAAATTTTTTTTTATCTGAATCATTGTCTTATTTTGAGAATTTGAATTTGCGTGTGTCGAGCGTTCCTGTATGGCGACTTCTTTTCAACTCAATGCCATGAAATTTGATTACCAACAAAACGTAAAATCAACCACGAAAAATATGAGGGTCAAGCCTATATTTATTTTTTAACAACCTGAGCAAGTGAATTTCTTCAAAAAGGGAACATAGCATTGAATAAAAAAAAAATATTAAAAGGTTTCACATTTTTCAAAATGTTTTTCAAGAAGGTTTTTTTGAAAATTTTATTTTAATATAAATCAATTTTGTAGAATTATCAGATATCGATATTTGTTTTCGATATTTAAAACCGCAAAAAACGAAGTCAGGTTTTGAGAAATGCTCGATTAAAAATTTTGAAAAACGCTAAGAGCGTTCATTTTTGAATTCGATAGTTTTCAAAAACCTGAGGTGATGGAATTTTTTTTTGAGGTCGTGATTTGAAATCAGAGCACCAAAAGCCTTTGAAAAAGTAATGTTGATTAAATAAAAGCAAGTTGATTAAATAAGGTAAAATTCAGTTTGACAAAATTATAATTTTTAAAAATCAAAAAAAAAAAATCGAGAAAGTTTTGCCAATTTTTTTCAATTGACATTGAAAGCCGTCACTGAGTTGATATAAAGTTCGAAACTTAGAACTTTTAGAATATTTTTCTTATTATTTCTGAGATAAGAGACCTTAGAAATTGTTAAAATTCAACATTTTTTAAAATAAAAACCACAAAAAGCGCATAATTTTTCGGAATTTTGACATACTGTTATTTTTAATTCTTCGAATGTTTTGTTTAAAAGTTTTTGGAATTTAGGGACTTTGATTTCTCGAGTTTTCCTAACTTCAATTTTTTGGGTTTCGTAGTTCCTGATTCTTACTCCAATTTCAATGTCTGTCTTCACCTTGTGGTGAAATTCACCTTATTCTACCTTTATCTCTCAAATATGAGATCATTACCAATTCAATGGAATTGCATTTTCTGGAACAAATAAACCCAACTGGTACGCCCGGCACCACCAACCACCAACACTGCTGCTTTTGCTGACCATCACCTTTCTCCTTACACAATATAGGCCCCCCGTCGTGTCAGTTCAATTCTAAACGTATTTACAGTCATACAAGATACAAGTCATACACGTAGCTTAATGGATTCGAACTGCGACTCAAGTTATCGTTTTATATCGATTTTTTTTTATTCGTCATTGAAATGAACAATACTCAAAGTAAACACAGTTGTAGTTGGTATTGTTGTTATTATCATTTTTAAAGGTCTGGTCTGCTCGAGTCTGTCTTTGGCACCATAGTAACTTCCCATCCCCGAGGGGCCATAAAGGTACACAAAATTTAACCATGTTCAGGCGATCTATTCTTGACATTGACATTGGATCCAGATGTTGCTTGTGGGAAGGGTAAAGGGAAGGTATAGTTACTGGTGTGTCGCATTTAGCCTTAGGTATAATCGCTTGACTTCTTCTCTTGGCTTTGTGATATTTTTTTTTTTTGTATAACAATTCCCTCATGAAATAGTTTAGTCATGGTTTGGAAGCTTGAGGCACCAGTTATAAGTGTGCCTCTGGGAATCATTATTTGTATATAATGCCTCTGGTCGGTACTGGGTACTGGGTACTGGGATGCTGCTATATAAACACCACAAAAACTACAAAACTTCACTTCGCTTGAAGTGTGACACTTGAATGGAATTAAACTTGGAAACCTACACCAGATATGTGTACTCTTGGCCCCGAGGAGGTAGAAGTTTTCCACTTTATTTCCATAAACAGTACTCAGTACCTATTCTCAGAGAAGAAGAAGAACTCTACTGTGCGAGGCTCAAGTTTACCTCTCTCTTTTGTGAATGTGCGGGATAATGAACTTAGTGGAAAAAATGTTCTTGAACGTGCAAGTGCTGGATGCACATGAAGAAACTAAATATACAAGCTGTTACCGCACTGCTCTCCTATTATGCAATGCTTGAGATGTTGATTTTTTTTTTTTTTAAAGCATATAGGATATATGTATGTATGTAGGTACCTTACCGAGTAACACTTTTGTATACATATGCTTCATGGCCGAGTTGAGTAGGTAATGTTTACGGATGCGTATGGTGTTTGAATGGTAAATTAAAGTCACAACCTTGTGAGAAATGTTATGACGCGTGAAAATAATTTCTAAAAAGGATGCAAAATAATTGTTTTTTTATTTTTTGGTTTTTGTTGTTGTGGGAGAATTGTAGGTAGGAGTAGATGGAAATTAAAACTTAACCTAAGAAGTGAACAATTAATATGAGTAGGTAATTTTCTTGTGAAATGATGGTGGAAAGTGCGGAATAATTGACTATAAGAATTTTTTAAATGAGAAGGCCTTCACCCATTACATATGTATTTTAATAAAGTAGGTCCTGCACAATAGGTACCTAATATCTACTTAATAGTGTAGGTATAGCAGGTGCGAGGTAGAAATTCAGTTACTTCCAAATATGAATATGAAATATGATGGATTAAGTCATACATACAGGCCCCTACTAGGTTACTTCAAAACTTTAACTTCAAAACTGACACGTTGGTTGACACGTTGTAAACTTAAAACTGAAGGGACAATTTTTTTTCTTTAAGATTGTAACGGCAAAAATTCCAGACTTAAAACCAACTTTTTTCAACAGTTCAAAAAATTTACGAAATGAAGAAATTAAATAATTTTTTTATATTCTTGTATTGTACATTCATAACGTTGGGGAGATTAAGATAACTTTGGCGCCAAAAATTGATAAAGGGTTTTTGTAGAGGCGTTGAAAACAAGTATTTTTTTTACTACAGGAGGAGGGTCTATCTTGTCCCGTTTGGGCTGGAGGGACAATTTCATGAAAAAAATACTAAAAGTATTTTCTCGAAAACTAGAAGTCATACAATAATCTAGTTTTCAGTTTTTGATTAGGAATTATTAAGAGCACCGAATTCTTTTAAAAAAAATTAATAAATCTTATGGTTTCGAGAAATTACACTATAAACCTTTTTTTTTTGTGTTTTTTTTCTCCGAATTTTGTAAAATTTTAAGAACAAAATTTAAGTTTTAGTAAACAGAATTTTCGGAAAGCAGAGTTGTGTCGGTAAAGAATTTTGCACAAAAAAAAAATATAATATCCAAAATTTGGCATTTAAAGAATTTTGAAATACAGAATCAAAAAAAAACAAACAGAATTTTTACCAAAATGAATTTTGAAAACCAGAATTCTCAGCCACTCCCAAAAAGTACTTATAGTCAAAGGGAGAAATTCCACTTTCTTGCAGCTTATCTTAAAGTGTTGTGTTTATTGATTTAATTTTCCAAAACTGCATATAATTATGCAAAAGCATATTAACTGAAAAAAATTAATCTATATTCATTCAATATTTTTTTTCTGTATGCATAACTCCCAAAGTTGTCAGATTGCTTTCAAGAAACTCACATCCATTTAAACGAAAAGAAAACTGTTATAAACTGTTATAATTAGCATAAATCTAGTCACAAACCAGACCTACTACATCAAAAGTATTAATTTCCGGATCTCCCAGTTTCAAGCTGTTCTCACCCACTTATCCGACTAAGTAAAACTGCATCATTTCTAAATCTAATCTAAATGCTCTCATTGACAATCGATATTAAATCATCATTTAATAAATTAAACATCACTCGAAACAACACGACATGCATTTAATGACAAACAAAAGTCTTAAAATTCAAAGATGACAACTTATTCTCACAGTCTATGCATTTGAACAAACATCTCATCTCAAGAGCGATACTCTTCAATATTTATTCTACATTGTACTGCCCACCTTATGAATTAAATGCCATCCAATGTCTGCAATTTATAATACTAAGTACCTTGTGATGATGAATGGCCGACTTGATAATAATTCATCAAAATTATTACGTACAAACCACTTGTAATTATGTCATTTTGTGAGCACTACGGGCGGATCAAGCTTCAAGCTTCAACAGTCTCAAATTTCAATTGTATCCCGATAGATGATAATATGAAGTCATGTTTCTATCTTCTCTCTGACGACGACGCGCCGACAACGGGCGACAAGTACAAGTACCTACTACAACAGCATCATTATCTCGCAGCTCTTTCCGCTTGTTTTCTTCTTCGAAGATTATTATTTTTTTTTTTGCAAAATAAAATTGATAGAAAATAAATTCAATCTGTAATCATTGAACGTAATTAAGTGAACACGGGTCTTTTGAAGAAATGAAAAAAAAAAAATTGAAAAAGCTAATCACAACTTTATGTCAGCTTACATTTTTTCCAAAGAGTAAATAGACCTGGCTATAAGGCTGTAGACTATGAGAGGCTATGATTATTTAACGCTTCATCGACACCATATTTCCGTAGCGGCTTTTAATTTAAAAGCAAAAAATTAACTACACCGACAACGAAAGTAATAAAAATAAATAAGAGATGCCCAACCCCTCACTCTTGTGGTACACCATCAATATTTTCGCCAGTCTGGCAACACGAGCCACCGCAGAAGCAAACAGAAAAAAAAACTAAGTTATAACAAACATTTTTTTAGTAGGTAGCAGCTAGTGCGGTAGTGGTTCTTTGCTATGCCGCGCTCGTTTAGTCAAATGTTGGCCCCAGGATTTATGGACCATTGGCTACATAAATGGACACACCAACAGCAGCAATATAGCAACAACAACAACAACAACAGAAAAACGGTTTGCGGCGCTAGATGGAGCAAAGTGCCATGTTGCATGCTGTTTGCAATTTAGTTCAACGCGCGTTAATGATTCGGCAGTATAAGATAGAGCATGCTCCTGCCTCTTGTTTTTTTTTTTTAGTTTTTTCTTTTTAATGTCACAGAGCTACTGTTTGTAGCATGAAACATGGATACAGAGACAGGCCCGTGTTTAGAATTAAAAAAAAAAAAACAACCTGTATTGTTGGAATATTTTCAACAAAACGCATAAAATAGAGACGGCAGTTGACATTTTTGTACTCTAAGGACAGTGAGATGTGGTTTGCTTAGAATGGTGGAATGAGAAATGTGCTATTTTTTTAATGGTTAATGGTTGAAATGGGTTTTAGAGCTTTTCTCATATCCATTAAAATAAAAGGTTGTTACATCTATTGTCATTCCTCAAAGCGTTTCATTTTTTTCGAAATATTATTCAGTGAAACGTTTTTTGACCTAAGAGGATTGCAATTAAAAATAATACATTGAGCTCAAATATAAGTATAGCTCGTTGGTCAGTATTTTGGTTGTGATTACTTGGAGAAAGGTGTATGCACATATTGTTTTGTAATCATTACATGTTGAAATTTCTACTGAGTACATTGACTCATAAATTTTTGCTATTATTTGTGAAATACATATCTGAGCTGTGTGAAGGATAGTTTGAAAAATACAAACCGATTGTATTCATTAAAATGTCTTTGGAGGCTATAGTGACATTACTTGTACTCAGCACATAACGTTTTATTACGGCCAAGTTCCAAATAGACTTCTCGGTTTTTTTTTCACAGATTTATCTTCTATATTCAATACAAATTAAAACAGATTGATGATTTTTGTACTCAAAACATGATTTGCTGTAATGACTACATTTTTTTCATTCGATTAGGTCAAAAGAAAAAAATGTGTCTATATATATTGTTTGGATTCATTATGTTTTTATGAATTCAGTTCTTTTTTTGTGGCTTGAAAGTTTTTATCAATGCATATTACATATGTAGTCGTTACATATCTTGCTTTTTACGTATAAGGTACTTGTGTCTTTTTTTACCGTTAACTTACTTTCTGGAGGGAAAAAATTGGCAGGGAACAACCAAGTGGGTTTGGTTTTTCTGATCGCGATTATCATTTTATCATTCATTTTTTTTATTTTAATATTCTGACAAAAAAATGTCAGTGTAAAATTTTGGGACTCGCAAATTTGTCAATTATGTGTGAAAAAAAACTCGCCTTTAAAAAATGTCGAAAAACAAATCACCAAAAATTATCAACAAGAAATCGTAAGGAAAAGATTTTGAAAAAAATTTCGTTAAAATTCGTCAAAAAAAAGTTATCAAAAATCTGTTTGTCGGAATTACCAAGTAGAAATTGAAGTGCCTACTGAACCAACCATCATCCTATCAGTTTTGTACTGAAAAATCAAATTATATAATATTTTTCCCGTCTTCTTTGCTTTAAAAATATCTGATTAATTTTCAATTTTATGTTTTGACTTCCGCTGACATAATCTCAACTAAAATAAAAAAAAAATAATAAAGGATTCTCCGTTCTCCACTTTATTTTAATTTTCGTTCGATCTTCGTTTTAGATACGAATCTATACCTACTCGTACTGTAGATATAAAATGAATTTCAATCTCTTCGAATGTCCCCACATGAACCCCAATCCATCTACGTCTGGATATACATCTCTGCCAAGCCGAGATCACCAATCACCTATCATTATACGTACATACATTCATTAAGACACGCCACTCTATTAATCCCGATTGACCATCATCCGTTTTAAATGGAAGTCTTATCTTCACCTTAAGCGGAAGCTCAAGTTACTTGACATCCACAATAACAACAACACACATTAAATGTCTCAATTATATTATAAACTCTCAACAATTCAAGTTCCATGTTTTGCTGCTCTTATTGCAAAATACTAATCAAAATAATTAGGTATACGCAGCAACAACATCCACTACTTGGTTTCCACTCTGATTCGCATTTCTCGAGAGAACAAGATATCCTTGAAAATTATTGTCCAGATGCCATCCGTGAAATATAATCTCTTCAACTTGTCTAAGGAGATAATCGCTTAAGACGTTTGCAAGGTATGAGACGACAAAAAATTAGATCCAGCATCATACAGATTACAGAAAACCCAGACAGGAAGTTGAAGTTGTTACGAAGTACTCGTATAGCGATGGCTATGATGATGATGGCGCTCCAATGAAGTTAGTTGTGACACAATGAGTGCCCGTGACATGGGCATAAAATTTAATTACATTTAAAAAGCGCACAATCACGATATGAGGCTTAAGTATTTTCGTACCTTATTTTTCTGTCAAGTTTATATTGATAGGATTAGATTAAGGCTTGAAGCATGTCATGAAGCTGATTTTCAGTTGTGTTTATTATCATATGATGGGATATAGGGTATGTTATGTACTTAAATAAAATAAAATTAGAATTTTAAAAAATAGAAATGTCGGAAAAGTGCAACTCTGCGGGAAACGGGAACAGTTGCCCCCACACGAAACTGGAATACGTTTCAAAAATATTCTACTTTTCAATTTGAATTTTTTTTTAATTTCTGTCTGGAATCCATGCTTTTTAAAACATCCCCTCCCTCCTCCCTTGAAATGAATCTGTACTTTTTTTTCACTTCTGATTGCAGCTAACTATATTTTTTAACACCACAAAAAATGTAATGACGAATATCAAATTCTCGGAAATTTTGAAGATGCAGGTGTCAATTAAAAAAAAAACTCAAAAACTTGATTAACAAAGACAAACATTGTTTTGTATTCGATAAATTAACATCCCCCAAGCGGTGTTTGCATAAAGCTATGACATTGATAGATTATACCATTAAATCATTGAATATGCAATCAATTAGAATAAAATTACTTACTTTTGTTTTCATTCATTTGTATTTAAAAAACTACCAACTATTTATTCAGACTGCGGTATATAGGATAGGTACGATGCCTACAATTATTATTACAACAAAACATTTTATTATTTATAATTTGTATTCACTGTTCCTATATGTAGTTAGACTCTTATAGGTACAGTTTTATAAATTAGTTCTAATTGAAAAGTAGAGTGTTTGTGTTATAATTTTACATGTTATTTTACAACGTGACTAATAAATAATGTATGTTGATTGACTGACAATAATGTTTGTTTATGATTATAGCTTGACTAATGGTGTTAACTTGTCTTTTGATATTACATTCCTTATTTTGCTATATGAGGTCATTTTTGTAATGAATATGCTTTGTGAAACGCAAAAAAGTGATATTTAATCGATTTTATGAAATAAATGGTTTCTTTACTGAACGGATTAGATATTTTGAAATTGTTAAAATCATTCTTAAATGACGTAATAAAATTTTTTTTTAATTTGAAAATAACGTGAAAAAGACAGCATTTTTTTCAGAAGTATAGAAACTTAAGCTGGTAACACTTTTTTAACTGGCGGCCATTTTAACAGCTGTTAGTTAAGTAATTTGTGCTTAGATTGGTTTGGAATTTTGACTGACGCCTCAACAATGCTTCGAAACTGAGCAAATTAATTCCGATCCCGATTTTCTTAAGAGAATTTTGCGCAGCGATACTTTTGTTTGAATGGCTACGTCATTAAACAAAACTGCTGTATTCTGAGTGAAGATAATCCTCAAGTGTATATGTTACATCCAGAAAAACTATGACTGTTTGGTGTACTTTATCGGCTGTTGGAATCACGCTGCTGGCAAGACCGTTACAGTAAATGGTGACCGCTATAGAGCCGTGAGTTTTTAATTCTTCAATTAAACAACCATGAAGTCCATGTGGTTTCAACAAGACGGAGCAACATGTCACACAATTGATTTATTGACGGGATCCTTTGGTAACCTCATAGTTTCACGTTTCGGACCCGTGAATTGGCCTACAAGATCGAGGGTCTTAACGTCGCTAGACTATTTTTCTATGGGTATATGTGAAATTACTAATCTTAAACATTCAGTAGACGAAAATTGGACCTTCAGATTAAATTACGCCCAAACCAGAGTGGCCAAATGATTACCTTTCGAATAAAGTCAATTTCATGTCAATTTTCAAAATTAATTTTTGTTAAATTCTATTTCGAAGTTCTATACATCTAAAAGTAAAACACCCTTTATTTTCGTTCAGTAAAGTTATAGTCATGAATTTAATATGGCATCGTTGGAACTTTATAGATAGCTTAAATCCAAGTTTTTGAACATCAACTCCTTGCATCTTAATGTTAAAAATGGCTTTGATTTTCTATATTTTCCAAAACTGATGATTTAGATAAATTTTACAATTCCTCAACTACTCTCGCTGCCTGTAAGCTACTGCAGTCCTGGCAAATGAGAAACACATCTTCAGTTTCAATCCAATCCATTTAGGTCATCAACATTTTAATAATTCTGTTTTTCCAAAAATACCAACTTATGTAATGCTAAACGAATCGAAATTTCTTCAGCATTCCACACATACCGTTAAATACAAATCAGAAAATAAATAGTTTAAAAATTCACATAGAAAAGAAATAATTTGAAAATATAAATAGTTTCGTGTGAGGTGTGGTTAAATGTCAGAACACAAGAACTTGTTTGAAACTAAGACAATTTAATTAGCTCAACCCTTATTATCGCCACATGGGAGCAGAAAGTGTAATTTCCTTAAAGTGTAGTTTTCTCGTACATGCTTCTGTATAAGTGCACGCCATTTCCATGTTTTATTTTTTTTTTAATAAATTCTGGTCCCCGCGCAAATGACGTTTAATTTAACTCGCTTGCTGCTAAATACAAAATGAACTCACAAAAAGAGCGTATATACCTGTACAGATGCAGAATGCTGTGGCACTCTGTTTATATATTCAAACTTCAAATCCAATGGCAGCACGAACATACTTTGAGCCTAATGACGTTGTGACGCCAGGTACATTATTCGACGAAGGTCTATTTTACATTTACGTCTCGCACTGCAACGCGCGCGCCTGGCTTTATTTGACATTTATTTAATTTGACAGTGGCTAACGACCAAAGTAATGTCACTGCAGCAACTATACTGCTACCGCTGCGCTGCACTGCAGCAATAAACGGCTAGTAGAGCTATCAATTCCCCATTATTTGATTGTCATCTATGTGTGCGCTACCATTTTTGGCCAGATCAACCAAAATGAAACTGGCACTTATGATCATTTTCATTCGTTTTGTTTTTTGCTTAAATGGCGCCCGGGCCGGGCTTATGAAACACTTTTTTTTTTTTTTGAGGTCATTTACACATGCAATCGTTATGTAACCGATATTCTATTGATTTTTCATGTTGCTAGCTGCAGGCGATTTTATGTGCATGTTCATGTTTCATCGAATAGAGTGCGGCCTTTATGTATTTTTATAGAAAATGTGACGAGATTCCATAGAAATGGCAGCAGCTGGTGCTTTCGAACAACCAACAACATGAGCGATTCGTATTAAATGCAATTAAAATGGGAGGTAAACCAGTAGTAATTGGTTTTCTTTTGATCGACGTGCTTAGATTAGATACAAAACACACATCGTACTATCTTCAAAGACAATCGCACTTTGTGCGTTTCTAAGGAATTTCAAATTCAATCTAACGAATAGCAACATTCCAAAGTTTCTTCATAAACTGACAAGTGGTCAGTGGAGCGTATTATAGACAAAGAGGGATGTTCGATGTATGATTGCATTAGAACAGGAAAAGCCCACATCTTATATTTATCGGTACCTACAACTCAGCTGCTGGTTGCGATGTTGTTGCACCGATATAATATGTCAGTCCATTAGTCTTCATTCAACTTAAAGCTTATTGCCAACAGTGTTTAGCTGTCAAATGTTTGACATTTATTGAATTATTATTGTGTGGATAGGTATGTGTTGGGTATGGGGTTGTGTGTGTATTAGCTGGTGTTGAAAGTAGTTAAGCAATTCGTATGATTTTGCTTTGTAATTGATGATTGTGACTATGAGCTCGGAGGTAAATAACGACAGGTCGTTAATTGATTGTTGTTCAAGGCAACGAGGATAATCACTAAAAGGCGAAAGGTGTTGAATGTTAAAGTTATTAATTTTTTTTTTTTTTGTCTTTGCCAACAGTAAAGTGATAAGCCATATAAGTATAGGTATTGGCGATGGATAAATGTAATATTTTATAGCTTGTAAATGCATCACATATACGTATTGGTAATAAAGAATTTTTTATGTAAAATGGTAAATTTATACCTTTTGCTGGGTAAAATTACATAATGAAGTGCTTCCCTGACCGATGATGGTTTAAAATGAGCGTCATTAATTTTGCAACTTAAATTGTATGCATATATTTCCTCAGCAGATAAAAAAGCCATAAGATTTAAGTATACCAACTCAGCACATATTTTTTGTGAAGGTAGTAGATACGTTGCTTTTAAAGGGAAAAAGTTAGGTACTGTTATGGGAGTATAAAATAAATAATACAGCTTTCACAGCTCAGAATTGATACCTACTTTGAAATATTTCAAAGCATCAATATGTTATTTAAATTTGAGAAGACTGTCAATTTCGGGAACAGGGATATTTTTGAATTTGCCGAAAAAATTTAGAATTTTTTTTATTTAAGAAAAATAAATGAAAAATGGTTAAGGTAGAAGTTTTTACTTTGATTTCATGAACCACTTTGAACTGGTGACTTTATGGTTTATCTCACCGAACAGTGGAACAAATATTTACATCGTTTTGGAGAAAGTAAGATAATGGCACTTGATATTCCTAAAGCGATTGATTAAGTTTGGCATCCTGGTCTTTTATGGAAAATGCGTGCTACCCTTCTTCGTTTGATTAGTAACTTTCTTTCGAATCGCTCTATACAAGTTGTATTAGACGGATTCAAGTCTGAAACCCATAACATAAATACTGGTGTGCCACAGGGTTACGTTTTGTCTCCGACCCTCTTTCTCATTTTCATTAATGATCTCCTGATACTAATCCATTAAATTGTTTCGCTGACGATAGCATCCTTAGCTTTTCATATTCGTTTCCAGATTCACATACTGCCTTCTGTCGTTAAAACGAGACATACTCCCCTGCCATTATCTATGACCGGCACTTGCATCGAAGAAACTAATCAGGTTGCGACTATAGGTAAGTGTTTCACAAACCATCTTTTATGGAATGATCACATACTTAACGTCGCCAAAAATTCCGCAAGATGTTTGGGTTTCCTTTGGAGATGCAAGAAATGCTTTTCCCCTTCTGATCTGGCTATTATTTATAAAAGTTTGAGAATAACTCCCATCTCTGATCTGGTGCTCCAGAAACTTACTTAAGACTCTTGGATAGCATAAAAAGACGAGCCTTCAAAATGATCGGAGACAGGAACATCATCGATAATTTTACGTCACTCGAACACCGGCGGAACGTTTCCTGTCTGTCACTCTTTTATCGTTACTTTTGCAGTAAGAGCTCAAATGAAATAGCAATTTAAAAAAAAAAATATTTTTTAAAACTAAAAACTAAATAGTTTTTAATACTAATTTTTATCGCAATCTGTCAAACCGCTTATGAGAAAATTGAAAACCAAGAATCCACTTAGAAAAATTCATCAAAGCTGTTAGAGCCGTTCTTTCGTTTTTCAGATGAGAAAGTTTTGTTGTATTATTTTTGAAGTTAAAAAAATCCAATTTCTCTTAAGGTGATCCAAGAGTTAAGTTCCTGGTTCGCTTCAGTTGGAAGTTTAGACAGCTAGATGAGGTATGGGCAAAAAAGCCAGGAGACAGATAGGCAGAATTGCGAAACCCATATTTTCGAGTCCTCTATCGTCGTTAAAATTAGGTTCTGATTAATATTTGGATTTCAATTTTTTTAAGAATCTTTTTCTTAATTTTTTTTTATTTTTCTCTAATTACATACATTTGAGTTTTTGTATACTCGTTGAATTTTTAAAATCAAAATTTCAAAACCAGAATGTCGACTGGCTACTGTACAAAAACTACCAACGTATAAAAAATCCCGACTACAATAAATCTCCTCGTTGAAAATTATTATCCTTCCCTAGGCCATAAAAATTGTTTTAAAAATTTTCCTTCCGAATATAAAACCTAATTATCTATTCAATTGTTTTTATGTTTGTGACAGTTAATCAAAAAAGCTTTCATTTTCTATAAAAAAAAAAACCAATGACACCCACACTATTTTATGACTATCATGATAGTCCCACGCAGAGTAAAAAAAAGTGAAAAACAAATTCCACATTCTCCTAGTTATGTAACATGTAAAAACGTAAGGTGTTGGAATATCTTTCATCCGTCAGATATGTCAAAATTGTTGACACATCCGCCAGAGGTGCGAAATTTTAGTTATATTGCCAGAAAAGAAAACTTCTTTTTATTTTATCTCATGCAACAAATATTGCCTGTCTCGTTACAATTGACACCTGCCTTAATCGTAAAAATACAACAACAACAAAAAAAACACTTTTTGAAAGATCTGTCAAAGTTCGAAAAGAGATTGCCATCAATAGATACAAAAGTTTTGCGCGTGCAAAAACAAAAAAAGGAACCTTCAAAGTTTTTGGTTATACATAAATCACAATACTACCGCCATCGCCATATCCATCAGAATGATGGTGGTTTGGGGTTTGGAGATTCATATGCGTTACAGGTTAACCCTCTGCGACTATCCTTGTCTCGAGATATACAAATCGAACTTTAAGAAAACAATGACTTATTGGCTTCAAATTCTATGGCAATTCATTCATATTGTATAGCCGGGAGCTATTTAGGCGCCAAAAACAAAACAAAAACCTCAAGAATATTGAATTTCCTTTTGCGGATTTTTATTCGTAGAAATACAAATAATATCTAAAGACAAATTTTCTTATATTTTATGCGCTGGAGTTATAGAAGGGGCAGGGTAGGGAGAGGTGTATAGATAGAGGTTGATTTCGCGAAGCCGTAAATTACATTCGAAATGCGATATAAGACTATCTGAGGTCTGTGATGATGATGGTGGCGGTGACGACACGCAAAATTGAACAAAAAAAAAAAAAAACTTCAATTTGAAATCTTATATAGCTTGCCTTGGGGTTATTCATTTATGCAATTTTCGCGCAATTTATCAAAAGGCAATACCATTCACCACCATGTGTGGCATTTGATAAATATAAGATATATAGGTAGGTATCTATGAATTTTCAATGCACGGAGAGAAATTTATTGTTTAAATATAAAATTTTGAAAATACTTTTTTTTTATGTTTTTAGATTAAGCTTTTTCATTTCTTTAGAGTTTCCATTGGGTTTGTTTAACGATAACTTGGGCAATTTTTTTTCCCAAATACTTACTGCAACAAAAATTTCTTTACAGAAGCATAAGCTTCGGTAGGGTTTTTTTTTTAAGATCAGAACAACGTATTTTGAACTTTTTTTTATAGAAGCATGACCTTCGGTAAAGTTTCCTATATCAAACAAGTATCGTCAAGCTTCGTAAGTAAGTACAACCTGCACTTATTTTATAAACTATAAAATTAATTCACATAAAACTTCCAAATAGAAGCATTAAAGACACAATATTGCTTCTAATCAACGTTATAAGTTGACAAAAAAACCAAGCAGAAATTTTGTATTTATGGAATGAAATTATTTAACTTTATGAATTTTCTCAGTGTAACGATATGACCATCTTTAGTGTTGTTTTTCAAATGCGATCAGCTCCATAGCTATCTTCAAGCCAGCGGAATGAAAACTTCATAGATATACATATAATGCAAAATCAATTTGTCATCCTCAGAGATACTTTTGTATTTTTATTTTTATTTTGTTGGTTGTTGTTGTTTTTTTTTGTCATATTGAAAATCTCCTACACGTTTGTATCTATAGGACTCTTCCCTTTCAGTAGTATATTTTTTTTATTTGTAAACATTTGGAATCTCCATCTATGAGCATTGAGCACACTTTTGTCGTGAGTCGTGATGATTACGGATATGAAATATTATATGCCAAACAGAAGACACACATTTCAGTTGAAGATGATGGGTGAATTTTTACGACCGCGAATTATATGAAGAGTGAAGAATGATGTCTTGTGAAAGGGAATAATGTTTTTGTTTTATTGCAGAGTGTACGACGATAATAATTTTAATCCAATGGATTAGTGACTATAAAGGGGTAATGTTTTTTTTTTTAATATTTGTTTGAATTTTTCGTTTGTTGCATTTCTGGTGTTATCTCTGACAATCTGTTTTGATGTGCTTGAATGGAATGGAAGTGATGAATTGTGTTGTAAGTTTTAAATAGATTAATAAGTGGGATTAAAGTATTATGGAAGAAATCATGCAAGCAGCTCTTTGGAAATATGTTTAAGCTTTATTGCTAAATATAAAGCTTTATGGTAGGAAGTCATACATTTTTTATATTCTGCTGAATGTTTAAATAGAGTTTCAAGAGATAGAGACTAGAGACTTTGATAAAAATTAAAAAGCACGAAATCGTTACTAGACTAAATTCAAAATAAATAGCGCGTATACGCCTTAGTGAACGTATCACAGATTTATAGTCATAGATTCATTGTTCGACAATTTTTAAAAAGAACCTACGTACGTTTTACCTTAACAGAAGATATAAATATATCAACAGGCATGTATCATTTACAAATAAATATTTTTGAATATTATGTACAAAAAAAAAGAAAACGTGAAAGAATCCTACTTTTAGTCAAGTGGAAATTTTCAAGCGCAAAGTAAGGAAAATATTAAAGAAACTTTTTTTTAGAACAAAAAATTTTCTTAAAAAAAATGTTGAAAAATTAGGAAACATTAAAATAGAAAAATTAAAAAAAACATTCCAAAAAATTTTTTAAAAAAATATTTTTTGACTTTTTTTACTAAAATGCTCAAAACTTTTTTAATTTCTCTTCAATTTTAATCAAGCATTGTTTTGGAAAACTTCAAATTTAAATTTTTTGATAATTTAAATTAAAAAAAAAGATCAATTTTTTGAAGTTGTTGATTTTTATTCTTGCAACATTAAAAAAAAAAAAAAATTTATCTTGAAAAACGATTTTTTTAAAGACTTTTTAATCAACTGCTAAAGCTAGTAGCTACCTGCATTGTTTATATAATATTAAATGTTTTTTCCATGAAATCAAACTGTGCCAAACAAAGCATAAGCAATTTTTTTTTAATTAAGTACTAAGAATCGATTTATTACTTCAGCTGTATTTTGTTAGAAATTCACATACAAATTTCAATTCGACTGGTAAGTATATGAGTCGATAACAATTTGAAAATTTTATTAATTTTACATGAAGAAACATTAAACTGAAATTAGGATACAAAAGGCTGAAATTATATATAATTACAAACAAAACCCTTCTAAATTTTGGTAATTCTAAAACATAATATCGTCATAAAATATCTACCTCTATAATATTAAGTTGTTGTTTCTATTATAACATTGAGTTACGAGTATTATCAGAGTACGTATACAACCTTTAAGACATTATTGTTTATCCTTGACTCAAAAGCAAAATATCTCAAACCATTATAGCCCCTTGCGTAGATAACACATCTGTATAATATCCATCAAACTAAATAACCTAATTTCCATTGTAAACATCTTCTATTATAACATAAAGCACATTCATATATACCAACACTGTCACATTTTGCCTAAACTCGAACTCTCACGTTATAATCTTCCACAAGCATGGAATGTGTTCACTTTACTACACAAATTCTATCTAAAATAATGGTTCAAATTCTATGTGAATATAATATATGGGCAGGTTATATGAAAAGCTCACTTTTCTTTCAACCTATGGCTCATTCACCACTTAAGTTTGATATGGCAAAACGAGAAATTTCCAAACAACCATAAGTCAATCAATAAAATGCTGACACTTCTTGTTAAAAGCCAAATGCATCTCATATCATCGAAAAACCCGTTTAACTTTTCCATCATCCCAAATACATCAGGACCCCACTTGACTTCACTAAGTTTGAGTTCGACATTCGCCGTCAGACGGGTGTGGGGTTTGATAGATTTCAATGTCAGCCATAACCATGACTGGGGCGTCCTTGTGCGGGCGATTTTTTGGAACAAAATCAGAAAATAGTTTTCACCTGAGCATTTAAATTTTATTCACATGATTGATCTGATCCGAGCAGCGCAGCGCAGCGCAGTGACCACCCGCAGATATGTTGCAGTTGCAGTTGCACTTGGACTAAAACTAAAACGTCAATATCATGTCGGTCTTTCATCATAAATTTCGATGATGAAAAGAATTTTTCGATTTGGTGCTGTCGATGGGGTCTTCTTGATGAATTCAAAAGAAATGTTTACAAGATCGTTTAAGTTGTTTACACGCATTGATTGAAATTAAATCAATGAATAAAAATTGCTCTTTAACCTTGAATTTGTTATAAATTAAAAATAAAAACAAAAAATGATTAAGGGCACTCTTGTTGAGCAACTGTGCTGAGTGTTTGAATATGTGTATTGTTGAATTTTAATAAAATTATTCTCACCATAAGTTTTCTGAAGAAAACAAAAAAAAAAATATTGAATTGACATTTACTTTATATGAAGTAGCTTTATAATGGGAATAGATAGATAGCTAGGTCTTTTTCAACACGATTCTATTCAATCAAGGTACTCTCATATATTCGTGAGTTCATGTCTTTTTTTTTTTCATATATCTATCTTTAGCTACCTATCAAGAGACGTATCGTATATTTGTCTATCCTTAACTGCGAGAAGCTGTGAAGTGTCAAAGTCCATGTTTATGGAGACTAATTTGTTTATGATTTCCATACAATGAACGGACACCATCACTGACAGGCTTCGTGAGAGATCTTGATGAGTTTTTTTTTTTTTTTTTGTTTATTATTATTTGTTGAATAAGTATTGTCTATCTGTCGCCACCTTTTTACGCACAGATATTCAAGTGGAAATGTCATATTTTGTTTTTTGTCAGGAAAAAAAAGAGAAATAATGAAAGACAGCAAAAATGAGGAATTTTAAGTAATTTAAAACTGGCGCCGATGGACGACACCACTACCACCGGTTGTCGTCGTAGTCATACGGTGAAGTATGTGACTTTAAATTATGGTAATTTTAGGAAATTTATGAAATAATCATAAATTAATGCTTAACAATGATAAAAAATATAGAAAAAAAATTTGGAAAAATTCAATCAAAATTAAATTATTGCTTTGTAGAAAGCCTTCAATACAATAAGAAAGTAATAATGGCCAGTGGTTGGCTAACAATTTATAATCAGAAAAATGTTAATTTTTTTTTAGTAATAGAATAAGTCTTATATGGAAACATTGGCATATGATGTGCAAGGTCATCTTTATTATGTTACAATTTTCTTATAACTTTTTGTCAAGAAAAAAACATGAAAAGTTCTGCAACTGGCCTTTCGCTTAAGGGATGGTTTGGAGTTTAAAAGATTTTATGCAAATTGAGAAACATCTAGTGGAAAGGTTAAAAACCAAAGAGATTTATTTAAAAGTCAAAAAATCTCAAAATTCATTCAGACACGACTTTCATAAAACTTTAATGTATCAAATTTCACCTTAAATTTTTATAGAAATTTCAATAAAGTACGCTCTAGGTTCAAAACTTTCAAAAAGATATAAAATTAGTGAAAAATAAAAAAAGTATTTTTTGCACTTAAGTTTACTAGAAAACAATTTTTTTGAAAATTAAAAATTTGTAAATATTGAATTTTTTTGTATTGTTTTTAAAATTAATGTAATTTTGTATGGCAATACTTTTTTTTTTAAATAATATAAAATGGTTGCGTCATTTTTAAAAGTAAATATATCCAATGTGTCCTTAAGATTGTAAACACTTAAATACCTTCAAGTGGAGTAGCGTTGTGGCTGACATATTCATTCTTCTCAAATGTGTAAGGTTGCTCAATGAAAATGGGCACTGCGCAATGACCATACAAATATTTGCCGACCTTTTTATGCTTTTAATTTAAGTTTAAACAAAAATTATTTTGATTTTGAAAATTTAAGTTGAATCCAAGAATAAACGTTATGGATTTTTTTAAGAATTAATGAGTACAAACATTATTAAACTGATGAGCTATTTTTATTTGATGTTTGTTACTTCAACATTATTGCTTGCGTTTTCTAGAAACAGATGAAATATTTCATATTCAAAATGTTTGTAATTTTGATCTGTATTTATTTAAGCGTAAGTTTATTCATCACAAAACTATTATACGCGCATCTTATTGTTTATCAAAAATTATTACTTTTTAATTTTGAAGTTTCTAAAGTAAATACCATAAACTTAAAAAATAATACGTAGGTAAAATTATACTTACGAGTATCTACTTAATATTTTAATCATCGATTTAAAAAAATGTGTTCAAATTTTTTTAATTCATAAATACGTTTTCAAAAGAACTAACCCATTTTTTTTTAT
Organism: Syrphus vitripennis; assembly: GCA_958431115.1. Taxonomy (NCBI): domain Eukaryota; kingdom Metazoa; phylum Arthropoda; class Insecta; order Diptera; family Syrphidae; genus Syrphus; species Syrphus vitripennis. Next base: position 11,395,503 of record OY288109.1, read on the forward strand.
AAAATTTTTGAGGAAGAATTTTAGAAAAATGACTTCAAAATTATAGTTTCTCAAAATAATTTTAACTACAGGTTAAGCTTGATATGAGTTGCCGTAGAGGCTTTTGGTCGTAAACAGATAATTTTGTTCGTTGGGTTTTCAAATCAGATTTTTTTTGTTTATAATGTACTTGAATCGATATTTTTTAAATCGTTTTTTGAACAGTTAACAAATATACAGCGGTTAAGTAGTTTTGATGTAAATTTTGGAAAAAATTTAAATTATAAAAAAAGAAGTGATTTTGAAATTTTTGGTGAAATTTTCTGGAGCTGGTTTCCGCCAGCGGATTTAAACTACTTTGGCTCTATTTTCTACAATAAGTTGAAAACTATCAGTCATAGAGAAAAAAAATTGTTATAGTCAGAGTTGTAGAAGATAAAATTTTGAACATCTTTTTGTATGAAATTTTTTGTCTAAACTTAAAAATAAACGAGTTATTTAACAAAAACTAAACAACCTTAAATTAAAAATGGCGGCCAATTCAGAAGGTCTTCTAATGATTAAAATAAACTTGGAGCAATTCGACTGAATTTAAATATCTCTTCAATTTCATTCTTCTTAAATACCAACATGTGTGGTCAATGCGGCTTATATTGTCAGTCATTAAACAAAAGCCTCACACTCTTAATGCAAAAGCAATCCTCACAGAACTGTCATGTCGTCTGCTCGCTAGCCATCAATTTCATCATTGAATTAAAAATCCGCGTTGACGATGATGATCTCTATGATGAAGTCTGTCCATCTGCCTAATGTACAAGTATGTATAGATCTTCACTGTCAACATGCCAAACACCAAATCTCTTAATCCCCTTCGATGGAATTGATAGGCTTCACCAAATGAGACGCTTCATGCTATAGCCTGTAATGCGGCTATGGCTGTGACTTCTTGGACTTCTTGTCATCGCGCATTTAGTGTTTGTCTCGCCTTTTTTCTGGGAAGTGAAATCGACCATCGGGGAATCTGCCCCATCCACTTCGTTCCCGTTGTCCATAATGTTGTTAGCGCTGTAGTCTTCGTTGCCAATTGTAATCCAGTCCAACTCCATACATCCAAAAGAGATCGTGATAGCTCGCAGATCGTGCTGGAGTTTTCAGATAGTTTTTTTTTTTTTTAATTTTTTTGAAGACTGTCGTGGTGCCTCATTTTCTGATCTGACTTTGGCGGTTTGAAAGATCAAAAGATTGCGGCGATAAATTGATCGCTGTTTCATATTTAAAGTAGCGCAACAGATCGTTTCGAGTTTGATTGCATCTGTGCACTCTTCGAGGGGATAGCCCTCATCGTCGGCATCATCGTCGTCTTCGGTCGTTGGTTTTATGGTCGATCTTTTCTATCGATATACAAGTAAAGACGGAATGCTCTGTTAGGCTTTCACTTTGCTTACTTCTTTCACTGTATGAAATATACAAAAAGTACTTCGATCTCTGACACAAGATCACGATGAAGTGTGGTAAAATTTGCTGCAATTTTACAACAAAGTGGCGCGCGAAAGATTTAACGAGGACATGATATGCCACAGACACATAACAAGATGTTCAATCAACAACTGCGGCTATAGTTCATTTTTTGTTCTTTGTTTTTTTTTTTTTATAAATATTTTTACAGCTTTGGCGTTTTCATCAGATGATGGGGCTTCTTCTCAGATTGATTTGATCGGGAAGTATGTCTTTAAGTGAAGATATCGTTTAATGGTACATTTCATTTCTGTGGGAAGGAGGAACGAGGAACGAGGAACGATTTTGCTTTGGGGAAGAGAATAAAATTTCTTGCTTTAGATTAAAATTATTATTTTCGAAAGGTCATATCGTGTTCGGCTGAGGAGGAAAATTGGCATTTGAAAGCTGCTATAAATTGTAGCATGATGATTGAGTAGATACGATCATTAGGTGATGGGGGTTATAGAAATAGAAGAATTGAATTTTTAGTAAAGTAAGTTAGATGAGAAGACAAAATTCAAATATTGGTTTTTCATATATCTGCTTCTACTGCTTCAAGTCACGAAGCTCAATAAATTATAATTCTAGAAACTAGAGTCTAGAAAATATTAGTGTGATAATTCTGGTGAACTCTAAACATATACCTTAATGCTTGAGTGCGGGATAGCAGAACATGTAAGTTTATAGGATTGAAGAAAAGGGTTACTAAACTAAAAACAATATCGATTTCTTTTTAAAACAGTTGAGTATTTGGAGCAAAACTTTTTTCCGTTCTATTATAGCGATCAGTGTACTTATTGAGTTGTATTTTTCAAACCCCGGAGAAATTGATGAAGCGAACAATTTCGGGGCAATATCATGTCCGAAGAAAAATGGAGTTTCTATTATACAAACTATCGATAACATGCATGAAAATATCGTTTTCTACCTATCTTTTTCCTTGCATAGGATAAGCCCCGAGAATAATTTGGTTTATCTGGACACCGCCAGGAGTAAAATAGTTTGGACAAAACAAAGTCTTAAAAACTTTATTACAAAACAAGATGAAATGACAAAAATTCGTGTACCGTATATTTCTACGAAAATCCAGCTATCGTACTTTTGCCTAAACCGCAGCTTAAGGTGCATACTGCTTTATCGGGAAGTGTACTTGCATCAACCACCCATCGTAGCCTTCCTAAAAGTACGAAAGCTCTCAAACCAACATTGACAGAGAAAATCGAATGCATACAATTCAATATGGCGGCCACCTCTTTAAGTCTCTTGCAAATCTACTAGGTGGCGATAGCGACCACGATAAAAAAAATGGATGACAATCGATAAATTACTAAAAATGCTCGTTTGAGTTTCAGCCTGACTTGAAAAATAAATGGAAAACTAAGCAGTCAGAGTTTCTTTGGACTCAAATTTAACGCAAACCCAAACTTAAAGACCCTTTGACTTTACTATATAATAATATCATATAATAAAACGGCGAACGCGTTCTTTGTGGTACTATTTTCGCGGCCCACAAAAACCAAAGGGCCGTACATTATTCATATAAAACGAAAGCATTGTTTGCAATGATGTGCAGAGTACCAAAATTATTTAAATATATTTTACCGAAATTGTTTAAGACAATAAATTAAAATTTCAAAAAAAAAAACGCGAGGAAAACAACAACAAACAAATCGATTGACACATAAAATGTCAATTCTAGAATATGAAAAATAAAAGCATTCAGCGAAAACCCAAAACAAGGACAGAAGTTATGGTGGGTTCACAATACACAAATACGCCAAGACTATAGCAGTTGATGAACATGTTGTTAAATGAGAACCTTCCAAAATGAAAAAAATATTATCAATATAAATTTAATAGTATTTATGTTTTCTTCAGAAGTTGAGCTCTTACAATAATATTTTGAAACAAAAAGTGTCGATTGTAGTTAACCAATTAAAAAGTGGATAAGATTGAAATCCTAATCTTTCCTTTGGCTTCCGACGTCAAATGCAAAAAGGAAGAGATGTCTACCAAAAGTCCAAATTTTGTATGTCAAATATACCAATCGGACGGAATCGTTAAGGGAAGTGCGACTCTGTTTTTCCGAAGCGGCATTGTTCAGAACACTGTAACTCATCTTCTACACAATATTTTTAGGTTATAATTTATAAAATGTTATGTTATTAAATAATAACTTAAAACCCTATCTCTTTACTAGTCTTAGAAAAAAAATCCTAAAAAACAAGCTGTCACATGGAATCACCCCCTTAAATAAATAAAATGGCACTAGAATTTCAAGAGCTGGGTCGGCTGGAAATAATAAATATAATAATAAAAAGTTGTAAAAAATAAAAAAAATGTGTTCTTTCAATTTAATCCTGATTTTTTTTTATAAGCTTGTGGTGCAATGAATCCATGGCTCCAAAGACATTGAGTTTTCCATTAACAAAGATTCCATACGTATAGCTACCATATGGCGCAGCAATTGCCAAAACATCATCTTCAATTTCTGAAAAAATATTCTCCGCATTTAAATTTATTTATGTCTCAATTTTTTTCTTAATAAAAAAAAAACGCCTTCAAAAAACACTCAAAAGTTTTTTATCACATCACTAAATTTATATTCATCAACTTTATTATTATATTATTTAAAACAAATATTTACTTTCTATTTCAGGTAAATTCTTGGATTTCCCCAGTTTCTATTGACTTAACTATTTTAATCTCAATAAGGTAATACTCTTTTTTTTTAATATCAGTTGTTACATTTGAAAGTAAAATACTTCAACGATTAATCATTTCAAGTAAAATTTATTGTTTTGATCTTATGAGAATTTTGCAACCAACAAAAAGAAAAAAAAAAACAGCCCTTATCTAACTGAAATTCCTAAGATTCCATACAATAAAACGAAGAGGTATAATGTTTACATTCTGTATAAATAAAGATTAAAAAGCCTTTGCGAAAGTTTTAACAATTGTTGTTTTGTTGATAAAATATAAAAGCCTTTAAAACAGCTGACTTTTGACAGAATTTTTTTTTTGTTTTGTTTTTGTCATTGGATTGCTATTACAGAACAAATGTGTACAAGTTCTTATATTAAAAAAAAATAAATATGAAAAAGATAAACTTTAATGTGCAAACAAAAATTTTGAACAAAGAAAATTCCAAAGATTCCTTAACAAAACATGTAATAAAAATTCCAACAGACTTAAAAGTGTTAGCCTGACACCGAGATATAGAACCTTATCAACAAAATAAAAAATTTAAATTTATTATTATATGCACATATAAGTGTCTGTTTGAAAGGCTTTGAAAACAAAAAAATGCTTTGAACCTACTTATAGTAGGTAGGTATTTTTTGTTTAATGAAAATAATAAAATGATAAGCCATAACGCCAAGCTAAGCTAGTAAACGCTGCTGAATAGGAATTTCTTGATGTTTACATTTTTGAATAGACAGATTGGATTTGTCCTTGGCTTTTGTATAAAAGAGTCACAATATTTTTATTGTTATCATTTATTTTCTTAGTCATTTTATGTAAGAAATCTAAGTGTAGGTCATTTCAATGTATAAGGTGTTTTTTTTTCAGAGGTATAGAACTTTGAAATGGAACAAATATGAATTTTTGAAAATTGACTTTATTCGAAAGATTTATATAATCTCTTGGCATTACAATTTAAATATGATATTTGGAATACGACGTCCGCGCTGGCGGGCGTCTCAAAAAAACGCCTTTTTGGATGAAAGAATAATCCACTAACCATACATTTCAGGACTACTACACAAAATTACCAAATTTTCCGGCACTTCCTCCCAATTTCCTGAGAGTCTGTTATTCATTACAAAACGCCCAATAACTTAATTAATTTAATCGGTTTAACATAAAAGACCAACCAACCATTACTTTTCTAATTTCTAATAACAAAAACCATATTTTCACACGCTTTTAACTAAAGTGCAATTGAATTAAATTAAATTGAACATTAACAGTAACTCATCTGACCTATTACAACCCCTAAAGCGTTACGTTAAACTGCTGCTATTACATATACCTATGTACGCATGTATCTAGTTTGTTTCAATTAATTGGTTGTTTGTAATGTTGTTACTTCAATGTGGGTATTTCAGTTATATATATATGAAAAAACATTTTCACGCTTTTAAGCTTAAAAACCGTTTAGTTTGTTGCCGCAATTAATTAAAACATTTAAACCAAAAAAAAAAAAAACTTCAACATCGATGTAAAATCGAAAAATTAATAGATACAAATTGATGATGCATTTTGCAGAAAACTACAAAACGAAAAAAAAAACATCGCAATTGCATGAAACAAAACAGATTAGAATGCATTAAAATTATTGCAACAACAAGAATAAGAGAGACAAAAAAAAAACGAAGATATAAGAATTTATTTTCCGCTACTTTTGTTCTGGGAATGTTTGTTTCTCTTTAGCTTTTTCAAAGTGGAATTAATGCGGTCTGTTGCTTTAATCTTCGATAAAAGGAAAAGTTTTTTTTTCTTTTGTTTTATATTTAAATTAAAATTGAAACAAATAATAATAGGTATAGGTATAAGTATACAATAAGATTGAAAAGAGATATTAAACAATTATTCCGGTATAGGTACTGGTATATACAAATGAGGGTGGAAGACACAGATCGATTGATTAAATTATTTGTTTATTTGTATATTATTATGCAATAAAATGGAAATTACCAGTTTTTTTTGTTTTGTCTTATATTTAATATTGAGGTTAAGATATATTTACGTAGATACTTATAACAGATGCAATTTTAGTCCGTATGGTTTATAATTAAAATAATTATATATGGAATTCACTTTGACGAATTCAAATGAACAATCTAGCCGACAACTACGTCAATAATGCATTAAGATTTTGAATTTATATCCGGTAGCTGAAAAAATTTCTGCTTTTAAGATTAAATTATTTCTACTGTAACGGAAACTACATCGATTTGAATTGTGTAATATAAAGTTTTATAAAAAAAATGACATTAGGATTTAGAAACTTCTTCAAAAAAATTGTCAATCCTTCAACTGAGATAATGGAAAATTTGTAGAAAAGCAAGAACAAAAGTCCATTATATGTAATTCAGGTACTACTTGCAAAGACGTATAAACAATTAATATGTATTAATTTTCCTTTTGTTCTGGTTCGCTATTTTCTTTTCAGATTATTTTCCATACGAAATATCGATTGCATAACAAAATTGCTAATATGAAAATACCTAACTATCAGGATAAAGCTGATTCCAGATAATTATCGGCCGTTTTTTTTTCAAAACAATTTTATTTTTGTGTTTTTCTTTTCGGGTTTTAAAATTCAAAAAAAATTTTAATTTTTCTTAAAATATTTGTCAATTGACTGATTCACTTTTTTAAATTTTTTTAATCGTATTGTATTCATTGAATATAAGACAGAAAAATATTGTAAGAGTGCCAATGTTTGGGTGGATTACCCTATTTCAAAACAAACATTTAAATATCTAGCGTTTTTTTTTATAAAATAAATTTTTCAATTAATTTATTCGCTTAAAAAAACGTTTTTGAAAAATCTGGTAAATCAAGCTACAAAACCAATCAGGCGTTGAAAATATATTTTTGATTCTTATTTTGCAAGAAATGTATTGGATTATAGTTTATTCTAAAATTTATCAGTAAAAAAGTTATATAGAAAAGGCAGAAAAGAATAAAACTTTTTGTTTTAAATGTATTTTGTCATATTTGACAACTTTTGATTTTTTTTTTCGAAGAAAGTTACTACTTCATCTTAGATCTGAAAAATTTAGAATTTTTTTTCCATTGCTAAAAATTCTTTAAATCTGCTTAAAAATAAATAACAACTTTGAATCTATTTTCTGACGTATTGTTTGAAAGTAGTCCAAATTCAGACCTATATTTTGACTTATCGAATGTACGTCCATTTTGAATAACGCAATGAACTAATTTCATGTTTTTAGAAAAATCTGAAAAATATTTTTAGCTCTTCTTTTTATTGTAAAATAATATATTTTTAGGAAGGTCCAGAACTATGTAGGTATATCTTAACAATATCTTGCGTTTTTGGGTCACAAATTTAGCTTCTAGGTGCAAACAACAAGTCACGTGTTTTTGATTATGAATTTTTTGTCTCCCAATCAAGAAAAATTTAGTTCTTTGAAGAAAATAAAAATCATTTTCGAAAATCGTACTCTTTATTTATGTGTTTCTCTTATCACACAGATTCCTTAAAGAACTAAAAAAAATTAGTTTTGAAAAAAAAACAAGCAAACAAAATACCGAGATTAGAGTTTGGAACAATAATTATAAAGTGTGGCATAGTTTCAAAACCTGGGGAAAGTTTATACAATTAAAAAATTGAATCTCTCATCACGAGAACTTTAGAAAATTGAAAATCAAATAATCTTTATAAAAAAAGTTAATTTTTAATTTAATTTTTAAATAAATAAATAAAATTACAAAAGAAAATAAAAATAAAAAAATATAGAATAGGAATGTACAATAAAACTGATCGTACATATATGTATTAGATTAGGACATTTGGTTCAATTTTTTAGAGTAGGTACCTGTTTTAATAAAAAATTTAAAATATTTTTTTTTTTTCGCTCGCAGTTAGTTTTAGTGCACATTTATTCAGGTATAGATTTTTTTTTAATTTAAACTTAGACACTAAAACGACTATCCTTTAGGCTTTGCCAAAATTTTTGCTCTAATCGTCATAGCAATAACATAATCTTCCCCTTGAGTAGTATTGAATAAAATATCATATTCACCAACTGGTATCATCGGTGGTAGTTTTTCCACATCAAATAATAATTCTTTATAAAGAAAATGGAAATTCTAAAAACAAAAAATATTTTTTTCTTAATCAACAAAATTTTTTTATATGAATCAGAATAAAAATTACCTTTTCAACTGGACATTTCCTAGGTAGTTTCCCAGCTGCTATAACCATCTCTCTAACTGATCTTAAGAGAATCATTGGAATTTTTCCTTCAAACAATTTACAACCTTCATTGTTGTGCAATTGTATAACTGGATATCTTTCTATTTTATTCTTTATCAAAGTAATATCAAGTGAATATCGTATTTTATTTAATTCGTGGTGCATTTGAATGTCAATGAAGGCTTTATGAGGTTTGGCTGTGTTATCGATGTAACAAGTTGGTGGATTTGCATATTTGGGATTGACTGTGCAGTTGCATTGTTCCAGTACAATAACATAGTTTCGCTTTGAAATATGGTTTATATTTAAAAAAAAATATTAAAAACAAATTTTAAAAAAAACTTACCACTCCATAAATTAGAAGAGGAATTGTTGAAAGAATAATAATATAAAATAAAATTAAGATACTGTATTCCATTTGTTACAAAAGTTAACTCCAAGTTAATGATTTACGGTGAAGTTGATTATGCTGGCTGTATGTGGCTAATGTAACTATCTTAATATACATATCATATTATGGATCATTAGTGCGCACACTTTTATCTTAAAAATTGTATCTTAATAGTTTAGTGATTTTTTCTGACCTGATTTTTCAATCATCAATAACACATTAAGTTAACTGTCAAGGGATTTCTTTTATCTGAATCATACATGCACGTTAGGGTGGTCCTTTCTAAACTACAACTTATTTTTTTTTTAAATAAATAAAAACCCCTTCAAAGTTGTAGCTTTTAATATGTAAGTGTTAAACTTGCAGCCAAAAACGCGATTTTTGCGTGTTTTTTTTTTTTTTTTTGAATGAAAAAAAAATTATTTTCTATTAACTTACTTTGGTAAAATAAATATTTTTACGCATAACATTGACTAATAGAATGACTGACTCTGTAGACGGATAAAAAAAAAATTCCCTGGTTGTTCCCTATAAATTTTTTTTTTAATTTTTTTTGATCACTTTCGTAGTTCAGAACAATTTCTGCCGATTTTTATCACAGACATTTTTTGGAACTTTTTATAACACAACATTTTTGAGAATGGAAATTTGTTTCTAGAAATTATTTCACAATTTATTTTTTTTTTACCAAACAATTTTACATTGTTTTTGAAGTTTTTTTTTTGTTGACAAAATTTTACTTTTTGAACATTTTTTTCAATTTTTTTTTACTAACAGACATTTTCCAATTTTGATATTCAACACCATTTTTTTTTCTTTTGTTAATTTAATATTCTTCTGTTTGAACATTCCTCGGAACCTGTAGCATACTTTGAATCAAAAAAATAATTGGCATATCCTAAGCGGAGCACCGAAGTTGCATTTTTTCACAGGTTTGCGGTCATTACATATTTATTAAAGTTTCGAAAAAAAATGAAAAGAATTTTTCAATTCCCTTTTTTTTTTTGAAAATTTGGTTGATTTTTTTCTTTCAATTCTTATGAAGAAGAAGTCAGTGAAAAAAGTTGGCAAAAAATTGTTTTTTTCGCTGAGCTTTTGCGATCCAAAAAAAATTACAAAAAGACTAAGAAAATATTTTCTTTGTTTAAAAAATGACGGTAAAGTAATTTAAAAAAAATTCTGTTAAGATTTTAAAAAGTTTCTTTTACGAATTTCTCAGATTTTCAAGACTGCCCTTGAACTTGTTTTATCATAATATTTTTGCTGAGATATTCCTGATTAAAGATTTATTCAAGTTCAAAAATCTATGTAGAAAAAAAAATTGTAGAACAACAAAAAACTGCCAAATAAATAAAAAAATTCTATTTTTGAATTTTTTGTTTTTATTTCATTCTTGATTTTGCAGGTGCGCAGTATCCCAGAAAAAAAAAATAATTTAAAACTGCTTTAAAATAGTTCCCTTAATTTTTTTGATTAGTGTAACGTGTGTCTCTTTTAATTAACATTTTTTATTGCTTTAATTTTGCATACCACTTTTTTTCTTAGATTTTTCTAGATAATCGAAATATAATTTCAAAACATTTTGTAGATTATCTTTTTTACTAATTCTTTTCTAATGCACACAGCATAAATTTTTTAGAAAATTCAGAATTTACAACACCGATTTGACCCCTCATAGAACCGCTTCGAGTATACGCTTGGAACACAGTCGTGATTTTATTTTTGTTAAAGTTTAACTTTATTTCTTTAATGTCAACTATAATTTAGATTTTGGTACAAGCCTTATTCTGCCCGCAAATGCAAATACAAAATCATTCCCCTGCGTAGTATTAACCACAACATCATAATCGCCCTCCATCAAAAACGATGGCAATTTCTCCTCATCCAATACTATTGCTTTATAAAGAAAATGGAAATCCTTCAAAAAATATAAAAAAAAAGAATTATTAAATTTTATTTGTCAACAAACCACTTGAATTACCTTTTCAATTGGACATTTCTTAGGCAATTTGCCAGACTTCAAAAGCAATTCCTTTGCATATCTCACCAGAAACATGGGTACGTTTCCTTTTAAAAATTTGCAAATATCATTATTGTTTTGTTGCAAAATTGGATATCGTTCGTGTTTATTCTTAATGAGAGTAATTGAAATTGCATATCGCATTTTAGTTAATTCACGGTGCATTTGAATGTCTACATAGGCTCTGTGTTGAGGTTTTAAAGTCTTGTTGACGTAACAATTTGCTGATGGGTTTGTGTATTTGAGATTTACTGTGCAGTTGCAATATTCCATAACAGCAACATAATTTCGCTATAAACATTTTTATTAAAAATTTAAAAAAAATATTTACAACATTAAAAATTAAACTTACAACTCCATAAGTTAAGAAAGGAATTGATGCAAAAAAAATAATAATATGAAACAAGTTTAAACTAGTGGACTCCATTTATAAAAGATGTCAGTCAAAAAATAAAAAAAAAATGCGGTAAAGTTAATTTTTACTAAAATACTAATTTCTATGAAATATTTAGAGGGTACTTAGAAATGTGTTTTAATCTCAACTGTTTTATCTTCATAGTTTAGTGATTTTAAATTGTTTATATTATTTGTTGATGAAATAATTTTTAAGAGTAAGAATTGATTGCGTAACAGATTTATTTATTTATGATTTTGATCATGATTTAGAAGCAAACTAGTGTTTGAATATTTGTTAATTATGTTTTTATGTGAAGTAGTAGTAAAAAACATAACAGATGGGGCGTGAACTTAGGGCTGTTACATCTTACATCACTATGTGTTTAAAACACATGTTGTTTAAAACATTCAAAAAATTTGGTTTGGTATTCTTTGACGAGACTAAAATTTAAATACCTAGGGGAAACTAGCCTTGGTCTGATAGTAGTAAATATATATTTTTATTAAAGTTCACTGTAAGCAACAAGAAATTAATGAAATTTTGTTTTAAAATCATTTTAATAAAAAATAATATTTGAAAATTTAAACTGGTTAATTTATTCTGAAAAAAAAATTTCTTAAGATGTGCAGTATATATTTATAAGCAATTTTACATAAAAACTTTTAGTTTTCAACCGAAAATTGAAAAAAAAAAAGTTTTTTTTGTAAGATTTTTAATCTGCACCCCTCAAAACATAGAGCATACAAAAAATATAAACCATAATACAGCATCAAAAAAACCACGGGCGTGAAATCAAAACACCAAATTAAAAGATCCCAAATTCATAGTAGTGAAACAGGAACTCAGGAACCAGAATCCGGAATGACTTACAGTTATTTTTATTTCTGCATCGTAAAATAAGTTTCTTTATGTCAAAACCAAAAAAGAAAATTAAAGTTTTTTTTTTAACTCATATTTCTTGGCCTTAAAAAAAAGTGTATAAACAAAATTTCGAAAAAAAAAGAAATTTGGCAAAAATACACCTATCAAAAAAAAATTGTTTAAATTTTTTTTAACTTAAAAAATTATTCGAAAAAAATATTCAACAAAATAAATTTCGTTTTCTAAAAATAAAAAATATTTTCTTTTTAAATCGTGTAAAATATAAATTTGTCGAAAAAAATGTTATAAACAAAAATTTGCGTTCAAAAATTTGTCTACAAAAAAAACTATATAAAAAAATTGACAATATTATTCAACGAGGGTAAATGTATATTTCACATTTTATCATCCAAGAATTTTCTTATCATCTTAATGTACATAAAAAAAATCGGCAGTTTTTGCGTAAAAACTTTAAAATATTTTGGATATCCTGTATCCGGTATAAAAGCTGGGCTGGGAATTTTTCAGAGTCAATAATAATTATATCCAAATAAATAAAAACAGTCCTGAAAAAAAATACTTTTAAAGTAAAACAACTGTATTACAAAAGCTATACCTTTATCTAACCTTTGCAACAAAAAAATTCATTTCGAATCTTTCCGAAATCATATAAAATGGATTTATAAATATCCAATATTTGCACTAAGGATCCTTTTCCACTAAATACATCGCACAAATCAATATTTTGTTACATTAGTGGGAGTACGCTTTATCTTCCGTTTAATATATTTCAAGACAAGTGCCACATCGCATTTGAATGTTTTCATTTCATATTTTATTTGAATTTTAAAATGTCCTCGTGGTGGTCAAGGCGATACACTTTTGTTAATGGAACAATTTGAAATGGACTTGAAATGCAACAATAAGTATCCATGATTATAACGAAATCGCGCTTTAATAGCAGAAAAAATTAAAAGCGAAAAAAATAAACAATTTATTTCAAAATCACTTACTTACTTCATCGATTCGAATAATTTCAACTGTAACGAAAAGTAAAAATAACAAAACAAATTTATCCGAAGAATCCCTTAACATTCAAAATTTTAAACACTGTGTTGTTTTGTTTCTTATTAAATTAATAGGATTTCATTATTGTTCTTAGATACATATTTAGTAGGTACTGATTTTAAATGATTTGTTGAAATTTTTCAACAAAAAAAATGGCTTCCTACAAAATACAAAAATTTATCAATTATCTATTTTTGATGCCTACGCGATTTTAAAAATACCAAAAATTAGTAAAATTTGCACAAAGAAAACATGAAAAATTTAATAAAATGTAAATCTTTAGTAAAAAATATAAATTTTGAAATTTTCATTTAGAACAGAAAATTATCAAATAAATGCACAATTAACATTTCACATTCTGATGTGCTTAAGAGATTATTAATCATGATCAAAATAAGAAATCCCCAACACGTGTCTAGTATTTATTGTACTTTTTTTTAATGACACTATAAAAAATGGCATCATTAAAAAAACATTACCAATTTTGTGTTAGGCTGACATTAAATTAAAAAGTTTGGCATTAAATTTCACTCAATGTGACAAAAACGCTATAAATGACTTTTATGCAAATAAATTTACTGTCCTTAGTTTTTATTTCAATTTTGATAATTCAAAATCATGGAGAGGTAAGAAATCTAGAAAAAAAACTAGTATTTTTATTTGAAGAAATATATTTTTATTTTAAAGCGCAGTTATGAAATACTGGTGACATCCTACAACTGCAGTGTAAATCCCACTTTTGCAATAGCACCTGTTTGTTATTTGAACACAACATGCACTCCAGCTCGAGCTTATTTCGATATCCGTATACAACGTGAAATAAAATCCTTGCAGTATTCATGGGTTTTATATGTTTTAAGTAGAAAAGGTAACAAACGTCGCAGAGTGTTGTTTGTGAAAAATATGAATGGATGTGATTTTTTAGAAGGAATATCTGTTATACCATTTTTGAAAATTTTCCGAGACATTGTGCTGGAATATGGAACATTGCCACCAAAATGTCCACTAACAAATGTAAGAATATTTATAAAATAAAAAGTTCTTAATTAAATTTTATTTTTTTAGAGTTCGAGATATTTCCTTAATGATGTTGTTATTGATAGTGAGAAATTTCCACCATATATGCCGGAAACACAATTTGTTATAACAGTTAATACAACTTCGGCGAAGAATTTTATTTTTGCGATAACTGCTTTTGGAAAAGTAATGCAGAAAATAAATATTTAAAATTTGAAATGCACTGGATTAATAAATATTTTTGAAAATCTAAGTGAAACTTATAAATTTCTTGCATAAATTGAATGAATAACGGCTTACGTTAAACGACTTAATTAGTTCTAAATTTAAAAAAAAATCAGTTGGAGACTATTTTTAAAAATGTTAGAAAACGAACCAATATTTGCTGTTTTGTGCATATCTTACAAAACACTCATATTTTTGAAATCCTGAAGGAAATGGAAAAAGTAAAAAATTTTCGAAAACAAAAACAAAAAGATTTAGAACAATAATGGTTTTTGACTGCTTTTGATTTTTTTTTTTTCAAATTTATTTAAAAAAAATCAATTAATATTCAACGCAATATGCATCAAAATCAATGCCTTTCAATATTTTTTTTATTTTGAAGAAATTTAAACAAATTTGTTTAAATACTTTTTTGGAAAATTAATTTAAAATAAATACACTGGGTAATGAAAACATTGTTAAACATTATGGAAAAATCAAAACAAAGAGTGCCCTACAAATACTTTTTTTTCAAAAACTACAAAACAAAATCGTTTTTTTTAATTAAATTTGAAAGATGAAAATTAAAAAATGTAAAAATAATATTATTTAAAAGTATTTAGAACCAAATTAGCCAATTTTAAGTTTGAAACCGAAAAATGTGTGAGCCTTAAAATTTTTTCAACATTTTTTGTAGATTTTTTTTATACATTTTGACGGGCAGTAATTTGAATTAAAGCCAGAGATAAGAAAGCGTACATAGGCACCCGAACAGTGTGACAAGGGGTGTCAGTTGCCCTCCCTTGGCTCTGAAAAATATCACGTTTTCCAAATATTTTGAAATTTTTTACTATGGAAAAAAGTCTATACGCTCTAAAAATCTAGCTAATTACTGTCACCAATCATCAAAGCCTGCATTAAAAAATAATTAAAAACTAATTTTACACTAAATCACGCGATAAAGATACACATTCTGATTATGGGAATACTGATGAATCTGCAATGCAGTGCTTTCTTTCCCATCGACTTGTTTATTGTGAAAAATACTCAGAATCGACAACTAACCCTGAAGCAAAGAGTTTTCAAATGCGTTTGAATAAAATTGGATCTTTTTCCTTAATTTTTACTTCAATATTTATAATTCCAGGCCATGGAGAGGTGAGATATTCTAAACAAAAAACCAAAACACCAATTTATTCTTCGCATTTTTTTTTTTTCAAAAAGCGTAATTTTGAAATTATGATGAACTCTTACAACTGCAGTTTCAATCCGACGTTTGCATCAGTAGATGTTTGTTATTTGAATAAAACAGTCCATCCAGCCCGAGCTTATTTTGATATTCGAGTACAACGTGAAATTCAATCACCTCAATACTCATGGGTACTTTTTCTTATACAAAATAAAAGCACCAAACGTCGTAAGTTGCTGTCTGTGAAAAATATGAGTGCATGTGAATTTTTTGAAGGAATTTCTGTCATACCATTGTTGAACATTTTTCGGAACATCATGTTGGAATATGGAACAATGCCACTCAAATGTCCATTAAAAAAAGTATAATTGACTTATTTGTATGGTATTGTACTAATTTAATTTTTTTTTTAAGGATTCTAGATTTCTATTCAACGATCTTGTAATTGATAATGAGAAATTGCCACCGTATGTACCAGAAACACAATTTGTGGTAACGGTTAACTTAACTTCAGAGAAGATTTTTATTTTCGCATTAACGGCTGATGGCAAGGTTATCCAAAAATCTAATATTAAGAATTAAATTGGTTTTTAATTAAAAAAAAAATAATGTTTTAAATTGGGTGTGTTTTTATAAGATTTTCTAGATTAGAGGGAAATTCGAGTTTTCATGTCTTGCAAGTCACTTTTGCCGTTTTTGAAGTAGGAGCTGATAAATTCTCTTTCAAAATCTTGGCATATACTCATAAAAATTAAATGTTTTAGAATTCAGAAATTTGGTTTTCAAAATTTAGTTTTTTCCTTAAATTTTGTGTAGTCAAATTTTTTGGCTAAAATTGTGCATTTAAAAATTCTGTAAATGCAAAATGCGGTATAAATGCGTGCCACTATTAAAATAGATTTTTGAAAAAGAGAATTTTGATGTACAGAATTTTGAAACCGGATTTTCGACCCCAACTGTTTTTCAATATTCTTCTGTTTTTTGTTTTTTGAAAACCCAATTTGGAAAAAATATATTTGAAAATTTTTGATATGCAATATTAAATGAACTTTTTCAAATCTTTCGTGGGTATGACCAAAATTGGATGAGCCAATAATAAATAAATTAAAAATTAAACAAACTGTTTAGACGAATTGAGGTAGTGGTAGGAATTGTCAATGAAGTCTTAATATTAAATTATTTGGTTATCAATTCGTTTTCGAGAAATTTAAGATTGCTATTTTTTTAAACATTCATACCTACCGTTATTTTTAAATCTAAAATAAATAAAATTCTATACTATAAGTAAACATAACAAAAATTGGTCAAAATCAGATGAACTGGATTTGAGAAAATCAAAAAAATAGGTGGTTCTTAGCTAACTGCTGGCACTTCATATTTTTCGGAAACAAAAATTAAAAAAAATACAAGAACGTGAAGCAGTTTTTGAAGTAACTAAGATTTTTTTAAATATCAAAAAAAAAATACTCCAAGGGTACCGTTAGTTTTGGTCTAACAAATAAAACTATGGCGGACTTTTTATTCAAAAAATTTGTATATGAAGTTATATCTTGAGGAAGAAAACAGAAGTGTTTTTTAATAAAAAATTGTTGGTGCTTTTTCGAGAAAAAAAAAAAAGATTTTTAGTAACGTTACTTAAGACACATGTTTGTCTTAGGATTTTAAAAGGTTTCTGAATTGTTCTATTTTTTTTTTTTTTTTGTTGTCTTTTCAAATCCCTTGAATTTTGATAAATGGCAAAAAATTTTAGCTTTTATTTTTTTTTCACGTTATTGCAACGTAATTTAAAATAGATTGTAGATATGGCAATTTATAAATTAAAAAAAAAACATAGTTTGCATTATAGTTGAAGCTCATTATAATTGAATCATTAAAAAACCATTACTTTAAGTTGTAGTTAGACCAAAGCATACGCCATAATATAATATTGATATAGTTCAGAAATATTGAGAGTTTAAATGACTTTGATAAGTTCTGTGTCCTTAATTTTTATTTCAATACTTATAATCCAAATCCATGGAGAAGTGAGATCTAAATATTTATTTTCAATAAAATTTTTTATATATATCTTTTGTTTGAAAGCGAAATTTTGAAATTCTGATGAACTCCTACAACTGCAGTTACAATCCAACTTTTGCCTTAATCCCTGTTTGCTATTTAAATAAAACCCACGATCCAGTCCGAGCGCGAGCAAATTTCGATATTCGCATACAACGTGACATACAAACAATAAAATATTCATGGGTACTTTTCCTAATAAGGAATAACAGCAACAAACGTCGCAAATTATTGTCTGTGCATAATATGAGTGGATGTGAATTTTTCGCAGGAAATTCTGTTATACCGTTATTGAAAATTTTTCGCAATATAATGCTGGAATACGGAACGATGCCTCTTAAATGTCCACTTAATAAAGTAAGGAATATCTTTTTAATAATTTGATATGATTTTAATATAAAAAATTGCTTTCTTATTCAAGGATTCTAGATTTTTATTTCATGATCTTATTGTTGAAAATGAGAGATTTCCACCATATGTACCAGAAACACAGTTTGTTGTAACTGTTAATTTAACTGTTGGCAAGAATTTTGTATTTGCAGTTACAGCTGATGGAAGAGTTCTGCCGAAATCTAATATTTGAAGTTGAAGTTTTGGATTTTATTAAATAAAAAATAAATCACCTAAAATATATTTTGAAATCGTTGTTAAAACTGGAAAATCAAAAAATGTACTTATAACTAAAACAAAAGAGTTGAGCTTATTTTGGAAATGTTCATTTTTTTATCTTTTCTCCTAAAAGTGATCAGGGTTTATTTTTCAGTAAAATTTAAATTTTAAAAATAATTTGGTCAAATGTCAAGAAATATAGAAAAATCTTTTTGGTTATTAATTATAAACTATTGAACGAAAAAAAAACTGTAATAAAAGTTGTAACCCATTTATATTTTTATTGTGTCAAAATTATTTGCATCTTCATTTCGCCTTATATTTCCTCTTAATTCAGCAAAAAATATTAATTCATTGTTTTCTGTGTTTTTTGTAGTAATATGAAAATCAGCTTCTGGCATTAGAACAGGTAATCGATTAGAATCAACACTAACATCCTTAAATAAATATCGAAAATTCTACAAAACAAAAAAAAAATTTATTAAATTTAAATAAATCGATAGTTTAAATAAAAAAACAACTTATACTTTATCAACTGGGCATTTTTTTGGTAATTCACCATAGTCGTCCATTATATTTTTAAACATTTTCAATATTGCCGTCACTCGTCCTTCGAAAAATGCACAAGCACTTTTCTTCAAATGTAATAAATTTCGTTTTCTTTTATTTACAGTTATATCGATATTCATTTCGTATTGCTGATTTTTCACTTCACGATGCATTTGTATATCGAAATATCCAAAAGGAGGATTGGCGCTAGAATTGAAATAACAAGTTGGTGGGTCTGCATAGGCCGGGTTAACAGTGCAATTGGCTTGATGTACTATTATCAAGTAGTTGGGCTGGTGTTGTTTTTTTTTTTTTTTTAAATATAGTAAAATTTATGTCATTTTAAAAATTTAAAACTCTTTCAGTCTCTCACCTTTCCATTGATTTGCACAAATATTGAAAAAATTAAAATCACGACCAATAGAGTTGTAGTGTTTTTTACTGACTCCATTGTCATTGTATTAATATGTAATAAAATAAATCAGTATTGATAGGAATTTTTGTTTTTTGGAAACAATTTTTTGATGATGGTTACTCTCTCTAAAACTATTATTAAAATAAATGATGATGATAATTGGCTTATTTGTTCAGATTAAATTAAGTGATTAATTTAATTGTTTGTATTGGTTTTGTTTAAAATACAAATAATAATCACAATAATTATTGTTGAAATGTATTATATAAATAGGTAAATTGTTCAACTAAGCATAAAGTTTTGTTCGCATACAGCAAATTTGTATAAACTAGGCACTGAAATGCATTTCAGATATGTCGAAGACCATGAGAAATAATGTCAAAAATACCCTTTTTCAATGCCTTGTTTTGCTGTGTTTTTATTTCAAGTCCATCTCTAGGTAGGCTTCTGTACAACTAAGTTTGCTCTTATTTTTATAAAAAAAATTGTTTTTCATATTTGCTTATCTTCCATTGAATATTGAACGTAGAACTTTGAAGAAAAAAAAATCAGATTAAAAAAACATTTTTTTTTTTCAAAAACTCTGAGCCTGAACTTTTTTTTTCGTATTCGCTGTTATAAGATCTGGTTACTTTTTTTTTCAAAAACATTTGTTTTTTAACAAAATTTCAGACTATATGTTGCTCTACGCAACGCAAATTATATGGAATCTCGATTTATTCGGGTAAACATGCGTCAAGACAAGGTGTAATGGTCATCTTCTGATGAGCCCAGCCATTACATCGGGGCGAAACGCATATATGAACACTTCATAGCTAATTTTTCATAATTTTTCATGATTTTCAATCATATTTATTATAATAAACGGTGTTCAGGAAAAAACAATTCGACTGGTAACAGTCAAATATTTACTTCGACCAAGTCCCTAGCAGGCAAAAAATAGCTACAATTTATCTTCTTTGAAGACTTGTAGCAACTATATAATTCGCAGTTGCTCTACGCAACGCAAATTATATGGAATCTCGATTTATTCGGGTAAATATGCGTCAAGACAAGGTGTAATGGTCATCTTCTGATGAGCCCAGCCATTACATCGGGGCGAAACGCATATATGAACACTTCATAGCTAATTTTTCATAATTTTTCATGATTTTCAATCATATTTATTATATATGTTTATACTTTTACCATCGTTTGAATAAAATGTTTCCAAGCTGAAGAATACATACTTCTTTATTCTACTTCCGTGAGGATTCAACTCTGTCCTCACTCCTCATCTTTAAATTTTATATACTAAAACTTAAAATTAATTAGGTATTTTTAGTAAATTTTTTTTTATCAAAATCTGTAAAACTGTTACAGAAAAAAAGTTTGACAAAAAAATCACTTCAAAACTCGGCTTTAGGAGAAAAATGTTCGAAAACTAGTGATACGTTTACACTGCACAGTTATTTGTTTCAATATTGTTTGACAGTTAAAAGATTAGAAAACGGAACCAAACTGAATTTTGGAGCTATTTGGTTTGAAGAAATTTCAAAATATGAAACACAACTTTGGTTAAATATTGAAAAATATAAAAAGCTTAAAATTTATGAATTTTAATAATTTCGTTTGATATATGTATAAGTATTCCATTAGTTTTTTTTTTTGACGTTTGGTGCTCAAGGAAAACTGTTCGTTTGGGTCAAACAAAAAAAATTACCAAATCGTTTGCGGGATATATTTCCATTTCCGTTTTTAGCAAAATTTTTGAATTCATTTTTGACAAACGTCTTGTTGTTTATTGCAAACTTATCAAGTGTTTGTGTCAACGGAACATTTGCCTACTCTAAAGTATTTAAATATTTCCTGCAAATGAATTATGTGTTTGGATCAAGCCATGTATGAGTTCGAAGCAAAAGATTTATGCGTTTTTGTATGACAAACGAAATATCAAACAGTTTAGGTGTTTATGGCAAACGAATTGTCAAATTGTGCCAAGCGATTTAGAGTTTGTTATGAAGAAATAGCAAGGTTGGTTTTGTCCGTTTGATGCAACCAATTTTTGTAGTTATGGCAAACGTATAAAGCTCATCCAAGTTACAAGCGAGGTTTTGTTTCAATTTTATTTTCTGTAAAAGTGTAATTCATGAAAATGTATGAACGCAAACACATTTGTACAAAAGAAATCTTCCGTTCCGACTTTTCGTTTCATTTGTTGCAAACGAATGTGTATGCGTACTTTTTGTATTACTTTTTTGTTGTACCTAGATCAAACCCCTAAAATTTCGAAATACGATACTTGAGTTTTCCAACAACGACATATGGTTTAGTGTTCATTCGATAAAAACTAAAATTTAAGAGCAAAAAAAAACAAATATCATTTTTTATTTATTTTATTTAAATATTTTTACGTTACATTAATTAAAAAAAATATTTTTATTAGATAATGTATTACAACTAATTACGAATCACTCTTCCTTTGACATCGAGAAAAAAAACCAAGTTACTTCCCTCTGTGTTTCTCGTTGTTAAATGAAATTCAGCTTCCATCAGGATAGCAGGTAACATACTTGAATCAATAATTACATCTTTAAATAAATATCGAAAGTCCTAAAAATAATAAAACATATTTTATATAATAAAAAAAAAAAAAAAAAAAAAAACTTACTTTATCAACTGGACATTTCTTTGGTAATTTACCACGACTATCGAGAATATTTTTAATAACTTTTAATATTGCCGTCACTCGTCCTTCAAAAAATGCACAAGCACTTTTTTTCATATGCAATAAATTTCGTTTTCTTTTATTTACATTTATATCGATATTCAATTCGTATTGCTGATTTTTCACTTCACGATGCATTTGTATATCTCCATAGAACCAAGTACCTGTAGAACTAGTGTTGAAATAACAATTTGGTGGATCTGCATAGTCTGGATTGACAGTGCAGTCAAATTGTGTTAAAGTTAACAAGAAGGAAGGCTTGAATTTTTTTTTTGTTTAATTTTTGTTATTTTAAATATCTAACCTCTCTAACTCACCTTTGCATTAATTTGTGAAAATTGAGAAAACACTAGAGCCAATGATAGAGTTCTTTTTACCCACTCCATTGAGACTGTCAAACGTCAACTATCAAATAGTAGAAAAAGTAAAATCTTAAATTTATATTGGGAATAGTTATTTGTGTATATGTATCAACAATCCAACATATGTATGTACATAATTTTGAAATTTCCTGATCTAATTTTGTGATTATTATTTAAATACTGTTTATTATAATTATCTATAAAAACAACTATAGAGATTGCAACCAATTAACGAAAGTTGTTTAACAGGGCAAAGGTTTTTGATAACTGATAAATTAATAATAGATTTATTTTATCCAGTTTTGATTTCTCAAAAAAAAATTACTTAACAGAAGATATCGGCAAAAGAGCAATAGGTTAAAATAAAAGCGGTTATGTTTCCTAGAACCGCTTAGCTTAATATTTGAAGAAACTAAAATTTGGAAATTTCAGGCACAGAAGACAGGACCTAAAATAAATATTTTAAATTGGGAACTTTGGATAGGATAAAAATATTTTAATAGTTTATTATAATTATGAACAATAAACAATCAGCTTTATTGAAAAAAAAAATAGAACATAAATTTCATATACATTTTAAACAATATTCGATAGATAAACAAAAAGTCTAATATTTATAGGTTCTTATATTTTTTTGTTCAGTTTCAATTTTTGAATGTTGGCAACACTTTTTTAGCTGGCGGCCATTTTAACAGCTGTTAAGTGTCATGTTTTGTTTTAACATTTTAACATGAATATGAATAGCCTGAACAACACTCCATAATTGTGGAAATTTATTTCGAGAATCATGTTCCTGTTCAAAATACGAATCGCGCACTACCTCCATTTTACGGTCAACATAATCATAATCATTCACTTTTGGTTGTATGGCTACGTCAATAAACAAAACTGCCATATTTGGAGTTAAGATAGTCCTCAAGTGCAACTTACCTTTAAATTTTTATTAAAAAATATGCAATAATATTTTTAAAAGAGGACTTTTTGGTACATATATCTGAAATTTTATTCAATAATTTTTATTTATAAATAAATTTTAAAAATAATTGAAAAAAAACTTATTTTATTTTATTTTATTTTATTTTATTTTATTTTATTTTATTTTATTTTATTTTTCTTACAACATTTTTTCAATATTTTTCTTCAAAAGCTTCATAGAATTGCATAAAAAAAAGAATATATTCCCAGAATCTACTCATTTTTTACTATTTCTTAGCCCCATTTAATGGATTTAGATTTTTGAACACAAGAACCAGTCGTTTGAATAGATACTACAAATTCTTCATTATCTCCATATGTTGAATTAAATGTTATGAAAAAATTTCCATCTGGCACATAAGGTGGAAATCGTTCTGCATCGATGAAAATATTCTTAAACACAAACTCAGTACCCTGGAATAAATTAAAATTAAAAAAAATTGTTACCCAAGAAAGCCAATTAAAAAAAAATGTATAAACATTTTGCACGCACGAAAAAGAGTGGCTTGAAAAAAATACTCAAAAAAAAAAATACCCTCCACCCAAGTCCTTGCCGTCTGGATTCAATTTTATAACGTAAAAAAGTTCTGGAGTCACTTCCTTTAAAGAAATAGCAAACTTACTTTTTGCATAGGACAGCCTTCAGGCAGTGAACCGAATGTCTTTAGGGTTTCTTTTGCAATTTTCAATATATTTATAGGCATTTCAGATCCTTTCAAATATTCACAAAAATCATTATTTGTTGAATTAAGCAACGCATATTTTTCATTTTTATTTCTTATAAATGAAACATCGAATGAAAATTTCAATGAATCAATTTTGCGTTTCAATTTGAGCTCAATATTTGCTAACGGTTTTGTTGAGTTTTTGTTAACAAAACAAATTGGTGGTTCGATGTACAAGGGATTTCCAACACATTCCAAGTTATCCAAAATAATTTCAAAATTTCGCTATTAAGAGAAATATTTCATATTAAAAAATTAATTATTTTAAAAATAAAGATTTTTATACCTTTCCATAAGTTTTCAATATTAAAATAGAAATAATTACGAAATAAAGTTGTTGCCTCATTTTCAATGTTTGAAATGTTCTCATTGACATCCAAGGAAATCCTAAAAAAAATAAAAATGTTCGATATCAATTATTACGAAATAGCTAGTATATTTCATAATTTAGAGTTTATTTAAATAATTATTACTTCACAGTTCTCATTTTATTTTTGGGATTTTTAATATTTAATTGGACCGGTTTTTTTTTTATTTGTGATTTCCCAACCAAAAATTTTTTTTACAATTATAAGAAATTAACTACACGCACGCTTTGCTATAATTTAACAATTATCTTAATTTCGGGTTATATGCTTTCGATAATCATAGATATTGCTTTGAGCGTTTGAAAATTTACCATGAAATCAACATAATTATGAATTGCGAATTTGAAAACCTTGCTGGTATAGGGAGCTGTTTAGTGGGTTTAGATTGCTTGGGGCGTAAAAGTGAGGAAGCTAAAAAAAAAATAATATAACTTAGCTTCTGGATATACAACTCTTTCATTTTAATTATTGTACAAGTTTATGTTTTTGTATATTGTTTAAACTGACAGCATAAAATCAAACTTTGAAATTAATAAACATTTCATTTTTACCGAACGAGTATTGAGAGGTGCTATAACCAACATTAGACATAATGTCTTTATCGACGTTTTTGAATGATAAAAATAATAATTGGCATGTCAAACAGTTATTGTACTATCTGTACATACCATCACTTGATAAAGTAAGTTGTAAACAAACAAAAAAAAAATAAAAACGCCTCAAGTTAAAACCAGATCTTTAAACACCAGATTAACATTATAATTTATAATTATTTGCTGCCTTTCAAAAATTCTTCTTGAAATTTTCACTTTAAAATTAATATTTTCCTCCTGGACCGTACAAAATCCAAGACCTTAAAACTCTCAATTAATAGAAAACCTCTAAGGATTTTAGCGGCATCATCAACAGATGTTTTATTTAATTTCACAAAAATTGTCTGTTTCTGGCAAATTCATAATAAAATATTCAACATCTCGATGCTATCTTGTGTACTAAATTTTAAATGCTACCTTCACCTCCATAATATTTCTAGACTTTTGATTTTCCATTGGCGTTACCAAAACGAGATCTAGGGGGCAAGTTGAACTCTTCTTTTATTTAGACATATAATTTTAACACTTCATTTTGGTAAAAAAAAATACTCGCTTTAAAAATCATTTTTTTTTTCAAATTTATTGGTCATCCAAAAATTGGATAGTTCAAAAAAAAAGAAAGATTTTTTTACCTAAGACTAATTTTTAATTTTTTTTAATTAAGATTAATTTTTAATTTTTTTATGTTGAATAGTAGGTAAAATTCCACACATAGGTGAATTAAAAATTGAGATATTCGAGGAAAAAGGCACATATTTTTTTATGAAGTTTTAAAATGTGTGTGTCCATTGCATTTTGCACGTCATGTCATATACCTGGGGATATTCGAAAAATAAATTCTAATGAAAAGTCTAGTTTCTACAGGATTTCTCAGATTTTGTTTTACAAATTTAAATCTTTTTTCGTCGAATATGTGAGAAGAATAGGATATTCGAAAAATATATGTATTGTTATTTATTCATAGAAAATTAACTATTTGAACTTGTTTAAGAAATTTATCAATCTGAGCTTTTGTTTAGGGCTTAACAAAAAATATTGATTATATCCTCGAAATTTTAAAGAATTATTTTAAAGAATTCAATATAGTTGAACAATTATTGAAACTAATTGACTTTCTTTGACCAATGATTTTTTTTAGACTGCATTAATTTTTTCTGCCAATGTCCCACATATAGGAGGTCCTAAGATTCTACGGTTTTTAAAACCTGTGAAACCGTTTGGCACCATCAGTAACGGTTTTTGATTTTTTTTTTGTACCAAATAGTACAAACTTAATTTTAAAACATTTGATTTTTTAGAAATCCCCGACATTCAATAAATACCCTCATACTTTTTAAATCGAACATAAAAACTATCATCAAAGCAAAAACTTTTGAAAAATTACGGATCAATAAGTTCTAATTCAAAATTAAATTTATCCATTTTTGAGAATCGATCAACGTTTTCTTAAGTCCAAATTATGACTAAGATCGGTGCAGTAGTTTCAACTACTAGTCGAGTTCAGAAACTATCTCTAACTCACAAATTTCTATGGTTAAAAATTAAAATGACATTGAAATGAATTTGAAACAACCTCAAAACTCTTCTTCAAAGTCAAAATTAACTTCACTGTTGACTTCACTTTTGATTATTTCTTTATAAAAATTAGTCATCTTTTTGATCTTACACGGAAACCTTCTTTCAGTTACTAGTTTAAGTAGAATTAAATCTCGAATTTATGTAATGCACCCTCCTAAAATAAATCCACACCCGCTTTTGTCCAATTCCTTTTGAATTATATATTGTAAGCATTTTTTTTTTTTTTGTTTGAAATAAAATTCAGTAAATAAAATTTCTTACCTCATCCTGTATAATGTATATCGTGTACGCATGCCGTGAACCCATTCATCATCATCACCATCATTCCTATATACATCCTGCTGGATACCTATTCCCTAGTCTTCCTTATAGTATAGGTTTTTATATAAAGTCTGGTCTCTCCATAGAGTAACACGATAAACAACCGAATTATCTAATATTTATCTTTTTCCTCGAATATGACCTCCGGAACCTCTTCGTTCGCTAAACATTGTTTTGGCCCAATAAATCTTTCCGGCTCTTCACTCTCGCTCCCATACACCTAGTTGATATGACTTTGGGTTCATACATATATAGCTGGATTCTTCCTTTGATTTTTTTTTTTTTTTATGGGTATATATTTTCTTTGGTGTTCCTTATCGAGTTTATTGTTTTTTTTTCTTTTTGCTATTTTTTTTAAATTTTCAACTAAGGCGCAGCAGCAATCCTACAACGTCACCTATAAACAAACAGCAGCCTTAAAAGTCATAAACGTGACTTCCTTGACTTCCTTGACTTAGATATACGAATATATCGATATACAGCCATGTATATACTGAAGCTTTGGGATAGAAAACCAAACCAGAAAACGGTTATTCTTCGTCTGTTTTTATCGCGGTACAGTGAGTGTACCCAGCTATTAACTATAACAACACAAAGTGAAAATCCCCCTCAGGATCAAAAGATAAATCAGACTATACGACCGACGAAGACGAAGACATCGACGACGATGTATACGTTGAGTCCAGCTTTTGGTCTTTTTACTCTTTTTTTTCCGCTGATGCATTGGTCAAGAGTCAGTGTTGGACTCCATAAACTTGGCCTATGAAGAATATTGTATTACCTACCACCCGGACTTGGTCGAACTGGAATAGTAAATCTGCACAAAAATCGCCTCCCCCTTTGGCACGAGAAATTCAGAAATTGTGATAAAGACAAATGGAGAGTGGCCTGATGTTGTAGCTGTAGGATATGTTATGTGTGTATAGAGAGAGAGATACATATGTGTGGCAGATGGACGGGCCTGAATAAACATCTCAAAAGTCACAATCTCAACTTATTCGTCGTCGACCGGAATTGGCCAATTCGCATAAATCTAGAGAGATGTCTTGGCATTTGGATGTGTGTGCTTCGTCTGTTTCTTGTTGGCCTACTATCTATACTTGCGAGGACGTGGTATTTTAGGTCGACCACTAATCTCCAGCGAAGCCGACTGAATCCGCGATGACGACGACGACGACGAAGTTGAAGTGGAGAAGGCGGTTTTTCGCGAGGTCTTGATTATTCGTCGCAATAAATTGGAATGAATTTATTGTTAAATGGTGAAACAGTTAGCAGTTTAATTTATTCTGGTAGGCATGTTTTTTGAATTTCTGAACGTCGTAGTCGTCTCCACGATATGTAATCCAAATAAATTGCTCCAAATGATTTTATTACCGGCTTATCAGACAGCTTTGAGACAGCGAGTTTTAGAGTATAAGTTGCGTGAAAGTATAGTGTGGTCTGTACAGAAAGGAAAACCTCTGTGGATTGTCGTGGGTGGATGAAAAAAAAATAGAATGTGAAAGTGGTTTGGAGAAAGGCTTCAGACTTCACTTCGATTTCCTCATGTGAATGCAACCCCTCGTCAAGTCAAGATCTCATTACAAAACACTCACGAGTTCATTCTACAAGGCAATAAGCAGCACTTGTTAGACATATTTATTTTACAAATAAATTCAAAGCTTCATTAAGCTTATAATCACCTTCATATCATTCTCGATACTTAACATTTTTATGTATATTTGCACCTTATCATGATTTGAGTATAACAATTGTACTTATCACACACTGTCAAGATAATTTCAATGGCCCAGACTTACTGTCTGGCCGTAGCTATAATGTTTAACATGACAGTGAGGACAACGACAACCCATATTAGCTTTCCCACCCTGTGGCACAATCTTATAAAAAATGTAGATAGCGATTGTTATAACAATAAGAGACTCTTGTCAAAGTGCCCAGCCCCTTGATCGGCAGAGTAAATTGTAACACATAACTTTTAAACTCTCCATATACACCGACCGAGTTGTAATTAATTCTGTTCATCGATCATGATGCAATCTGTTGCATATCAATTGTAATGGCGATGGCGGTCTTTTGTATTACTGTGTTGCCCGCTTTAATTTTGCATACCGCGTGTATATGCGCTGCGCACCCCAAAGATCTCAAATGGAATATTAATCATTTTTTTTTTTGCTTCTAATTTTATTTTCAAATTGTAAATCTTCGTGCGCCGCGCCGTGCCTCGATGCAGCCAGGGCAATGATATGGACGATACATATTATACTGTCGGTTGTTAGTTGTAAAGTGTCGATTGTCAAGTCGACCCAAATGAAGTTGTAGGTTGTTGAACAACTACTTGGCTTACGCACATTTGATAAAGGGAGAATTTCGCAAGTTCTTTTTTTTAATCAAATAATTGATACAGGAAACAATAACTAAGTATGTTTTCTTCCCAGACATTGAGGCATATTCATAATCGTCTGACAAGTTGTTTCTTTGTATTTTCTTAGCTAACCTGAAGTTAATGTTATTCATAGACAATTTAGACGCAGGGCTAAAAGAGCTGTTTCTAACCTGAGTGTTAACTTTAGGCTCGAGGCCAATTGGACTTGGTTCTAAAGTTTGACTATGAATTTACCTCATTTAATTTTTTTTTTAATGAAAACAATTAATAATTTAATAAAAACAAAATTTTGAAATTCAAGGAAAATACTTCCTATCAAAAATAAGGTCAAAGTATTGATTTGATATTTTATTTACACATCAATTTTGCTAATGTCTTAGGCCAAATTTTACTAAGGGGCGAGTTATAGCGAACAGGAAAATGGAGCAGGAAAATTTTTCTGATGGATTATTTAGTAAGTTCTCGATTGATTTGAAACACATAAGCTGAAGTAATCGATGACAAATGACAATTTAAATGCACTATGTAAAAAAAAAAATTTATTGAACGTAGGATTTTTGATAAAAAAGCATTTGTTTATTTTCCTGATGCAAGTTCATCAGGAAAACAAATAAATGCATTTTTATCAAAAAACCTTTGTTCAATCAGTTTTTTTTTACATAGTGCATTAAAATTGTCATTTGTCATCGATTACTTCAGCTTATGTGTTTCAAATCGATCGAGAACTTACTAAATAATCCATCAGAAAAATTTTCCTGCTCCATTTTCCTGTTCGCTATAACTCGCCCCTAAGCTGATAGCATCGCACTATTTTTTGCGGCTATTTTACAAAATTTTTTAAAATTTCCAAAGTCAATTGCTGTCAATATTTCAAAATAATTTCTGAAAAATTTTTATACAAAATTAAATTCCAAATAGCCTGGTTAAAAAAACCAGAAGTTAGCTCATAAATCTGACAACGTTTCCTTTTCTACTTATCCAGAATAGCCGCCATTTATTGTTGTTTTTGAGAAATATTTTTTGACGAATATTTTCAAAATTTTATTTTTGACCAATTTTTTTTTTTTTGGACAAGAAACTGTTCTTAAATACAAAATTTTGAAAGTAATATAGAAATATTAGAATGGATCCTAAATCATTTTAGAATTTATAAAAACGAAAACCCAGTCCACATCTAGCCAACAAGTGAAATTTGGTAGTAATTCACCTCGGAACACTTTTAAAAAAAAGCTAATTTGAGAAATTTCACATCAATGAAAAACAAAATTCAAAACTTCCACAATTTTCAACTGTTTAAGATATATGAATGCTGCTGACGCACTCAAAATATCAATGGTCTAAGTCCAAGCCTAAATTAAATATTGTACAATAACATCAAAATTTTTCTTTTTCTTCGTCAAACTTCACCTATCACTTTAACTTTAAATTACTATCGTTGTGAAATCCACCCTGGTGTCTAGTTTATGTAACTATTTCCTGACAGCAAAACTATGATGATGGGTGACAAGATCATTTTTATTTTGCGCAACTATTATTGTATAGGGCCGCGCACATTGTGTATTCCATCAAAGGTGCAACTGTCAATCGCGGCATCTGAACAACACAAAACAACAACAAGCGAGTCAACGCGTCTATCAGATTGTGTGCTCGGAATTAAATGGAGCCATCAAGATTATGTATACGCTCTGCGCTGAGCTGGGACCGACCGAGACTATGAATATCTTTTGTATCTTCTGAATTCTGACGATGACGACAAATGGAATTGCGGAAATGTGCACAGCAGCAGCCAGCCAAACCAACGCAACGCAACACAACGCTACATAGGAACCCACCCAATTGTGTATTCACACATGGAACTGCAGCGCAGCGCAACGGTGCAGCGCGTTGTGAATTTGTGTGTTGCATAAGTAGAAGCAGATTGCTATTGCAGCCTCGAAGCTCTCAAAAAAAAAAAAATGCTCGATGGGCCATGGTTTGGGACATAGGGTGCAATATCAATGAACACAGGAGGAGTAGCATATGGGTGGCTCTGGATTGTGATAAAATCACCATAGCCATATCTTTTTTCGTAATCAGCTCCTCCAAAAGCTAATGGATGGCATATTGCTGTGTGGTGCTAGTGGATTATGTTCTGTTCACATTGCATTGCAAATTTTTTCTCATTTTTATTTATTGAAAGTACCGATGCACACTTTGTAATTGGGGAGAATTTTTTTTTTCCGCATCATACATCACATTTGGGTTACATGCTCATTTGGTGCAGAAAGCCAGAAAAAATATATAGGTTTATTGTCAGATGAAATAAAAGTGAATGTGAACCTTGGTGATACTGTAAATATCACATGCACTTGGGGGAGTAGTTTTTTTTTAATAAACGGTTGACATAATTTTTGAATAGTTGTGCAGCGCTATCAACGTGAATGCATCGGAAATTGTGATTGAAAATGCAACCCATTTGGGAGATAAAAAAAAAATGTCAGATACCCACAAAAAATGTGTGTGCTGTGTTTATTGTTGTCATTTGATGGAATGGATTTTACACGCTATAGAGACTTTTCAGCATGATGCATACTTTGGTTGATTTGATTGAAAATAATTAAAATAATGTATAGATGTATTTTTGTAATAAAATAATTAAAGCTGTTCAAATGGTTTTTTTTTTTTGTTATTTTTAAAAATGTTGAAATGAAATTTTCTGTATACGGTAGAACTTTATTTGAGTTTGTTGAAATTATTAAATTCAAAAAATTATTAATTAATTAAGTTAAGATTGTTGAAGTTTATGGTATTTCCAATGCAAAGGAAATATTTATGTACACTAACAAATAAATTTATTTTTCATGGGAATTTCCGATAAAGTTAAGTTAGCACATAACTTAATGAAAATTAAAACGAAATTAATTTTTATTCGATGCGAAATTATTGCAAATGTGTTTTTAATTATGTCAAAGTTATTTTTTTTTTGAATGAACTTGATAATGGCAATAACTGCATATTAGGATTGACGCTAAGCTTAACATTCGTCAATGACAAGTTTAATGGACGAAAATCTCTTGAGTAGGTACTGACTGAAAGAAAAAAAAAATTGGTATACAAGTTCTTGGTAATTAATAATGCAAACTTGAATCCAATATGCATCCGTTTTCAAAATATTGAGAAAAAATCCAAAAATATTTTTTGCCAAATCGAAAGCAACTTTAAGAAACAAAAATGTTTTTAAAATTTTTTTTTAAAATTCAAAAAATAAATATAAACTAAGCTTCATCAAATCTTCAAGCATAATAAAAATTTGTTAAGTAGATATACTGAGAAATTGTAAACCAAACCAATTATTTAAAAGTCCTTCAAATATTTAATCATCATCATCATCAGGTCTTGTAACCCCGGACGGGGCCAAAGCCGTCAACAAATCTTCTCCATCCTTTACGATCTGCAGCAAGAAATTTCAACTGCGGCAACGTCTTTCTCTAAGTATCTGCTTCAGCTAGTGCCGTTGATTTTCACCTTGTTCTTGATCTTCCAACTCGTCGTACACCCTGGGGATTCCATTCGAAGACCTGCTTCGCAATGTCATCGTTTGGTTTCCTTAAGTGTATGACCAATCCATCGCCATTTACGCTTTTTGATGTCGACGTCCAGCAGCTTTTGATTTGTGCTGCGCCACAATTCCTGATTGACTATAGTTTGTGGCCAGCGAATCTTAAGAATGTGGCATAGACAGCGATTTACAAAAGTCCGTAACTTTCTCGAGATTGTAGCGCACAGATTTGACGTTGGAGTCGAAGAATCTCAACTTAGTACGTATGTTTGATACATACATATTAATAATATCAAAAAATTTCCATGAAGCCGTTTTCGAAATATTAAATTTTCAAAAAATTTAATTACATAGTTTGAATATATTTTTTTTTTTTCTCAAAATGTTAGTATTAAATATCATTTTGGAACACTGTTTTTAGAAAATTGAAAATCAAACAATTGGTTCTATGGGATGTGATGACACTTTATCCAATTTTGTGGGAATATGGAAATACAGAAATATGGAAAAATTGTTATTTTCAGTTTTAAAAAAAAATCGTCTGGGTTGAATGCGCAAATATTGATGTGTACCAAGTTTGTAGAAAATCCAACAATTTTGGCCGACTGAAAAATAGTCAGCCTTTAACTGTTTTTTTATGTCTTCCCCATTGTAATAATATCTAGTTTCCAGTTGAGTTTTTTTTTTCTACGAAGTCGTCAGTAAAATACAAATATTTTTGACCAGCTTCAAAGAGAATAGCGCAATTACAAAACCTGCCTTTATTTTAATGATATTCGCAGTACCAACCTAAAAGTCATTTTTTTAAACAAATAGGTTATGCCAAGAAAATGTTCATTACATTTATTTTTTTTTAATTTATTCAACCAAGTGGTTTGCATAATTTAACCCTCCCAACTAAACTACACCTTATTAAATCAAATCCATACGAAATGGCAACAAAATCAAATGACTGTTTTTCCACTTTGTATAAGAGCAAACTCGAACCTACATAACTGCAAATAGTTTTTAGTGACTTTCAATATATCCTAAGTTTTGTTTTTTATTTATTTGCTAGAAAATTGAACTCCACCCATCATAACCATAAAATTAATTCCAATTTTTCCTGTGAGAGCTAAGCGCAGCATGCGTTTGTTGCGTACACCACCTATTTAATACGAATGTGTCTAAAATACCATACCCTGCTCTGATGGCAACATTATAACTCATTCTAAGTCTCGCCATAAATTATATTGTCCAGCCCTACTTAGTATGCAAAACGGAAAATTCAAATTGAAACTAATGCGCTTTGTCCGGCTACTAATGCCGCTGCTGCCGCCACCACTGCCGCTGATGACGATGGCGATGACGACTGACCGACACGACGAACGTTGCCACCATCGCATCGCTATACATCCACCGCACCATCGCATCGATCGGTTGCTCTATAATTTTGCAGCAAAAAAAGTGCATCTATTCAATTGGGAGCGCGTTTGCGTTAGCCATTCGGGAAACTGCCACAATTGACAATCACATCACGTCGACGACGACGTTGTCGTCGTCCGTCGCCGCGCTGTGTTCGTTGCGTTCTGCGCTCCATCTATTGAGCAATAAAAATGGAATTCGTGTCAATCAAAATGGTGTATGTATGTATGTTGGCATAAAAGAGCACGCCAAAAAATAAAATGCAAACCTGCAGCAGGTTCCATATACGACCGACCGACATGACAACACTCTCTACAGGATTCGTGCATCACCCATATATTAGGAGAAGGAGTTTGCAAAATAAACCTCAAACTTCGCATCCGAATTGTAATTCCATGACTGAATGGCCAGGTCATAACACACACCCAGCGTCATCAGACAGGAGGGCATCTGGTCAAGTGAAGACCATAATGGAAAAGGAAAAATATCTTTTCCAATCCAGTGTCCCTGGCCATTTCCTAGCAACGCCCGCCACCTTGCGGGTGGGCTCTTAAACAATCACATATCAAAGTACTGTCGTATATAGCGTAGCGTGCTGAGCTTTTATGGTCCACAGAGAGTCGTAAAATAGTTGAACGGGCCTGGAGTGAAGACAGATTTCGAACAGTGCCATACACACAATTCACAAATCACAATGAATACTACGACCTCTCTATTCTTCCATCCGAAACTCTACTATGAGCTATAAAGAATAGTCAGGGATGTTGAGGGGGGTTCAACCCTCCTTCCCCTTGACAGCAAGCGTGTAATTCAATAAAATAACTTTTATGGACATGAGTGATGCGGGCTGATAGGGTGTTGCGTGGTCGTGCCGTGGTGAAGGAATTTTAATGAAGGTCACTCTTTTTGATGAATTGCGCCCGAGGAAATGTGTCGAGTGGGAGAGAACGGAAGAGGAAAAAGGACAATACAAATGTTAGCCGTTTTTGGTCACCATGGAGCCAGAGGAGTCCTTCTCTCCGTCCGGGACACATTGCCAAAAAAAAAATGACAATAATGAATGTACACATAAATTCGTAATCGAAATGTTTTATTAGATTGTGTCGCTGGACGCTCGCTGGCTGCCTGGGTATATGTTATGGAGGGCGGATATGTTTTGTTGAGAGGTGCAATAAAGTTTTATGATGTGGAAGTTAAATATTTAAGTGCTTTTATACTTTTTGGTCACACGATTTGTCAGAATCAAAAAAAAAAAAAAAAAAAAAATATGGACAGGAAACCATAATACTCGTATATTAAAAAAAAAACTTTGAGAAAATTTTCGAGGGAATTGAAAAGGAAGTATAAATGCACATCGTTATGTATGGATATGAATATATTTTTGTAAGGCAAGATGTAGTGAGGGAAAATTTTTAGTTTAAATAGAGAGAGAAAGTTCATCAATCATAATTTAAGTCCGAATTTGGGAAGTTTATGGTTTTTTAAAAGACGTCAAGTGAGAAAGTGTTTTTTTTTTGTGGGAGGCAACACCATTATGATGATAAACTCTTTTATTTTATGAACATATTGTACATAAACAATAAACATATTAGAAGCTAATAGATTCCATCTATTGAATGAAATAAAGCATTGGAATAAAAAAAATTGAAACCATTTTCTTCCGTTATTTAAATTTTAGAAAATCAAGAATGTTAAAAAATATATAAAATTAGAAGAGGAGATGAACCTTTTTTGAGTCAAGTGCGTTCAATAACGAATTTTTAACTAAACGAAAGGTCAAAGGTTACGTTTAGTGCATTTTGAGAGTTAAATATGTCTTAAATAGTTTGTGTGATTTTTAAAGATATTTCAGCTTGAAAAAAAGTTAACCCTTATCAAAACATTATGAGTTTCAAAAAAAAATTTTTTTTTCAAAATTCAAAAAGAATTTTTTTAAACTTTTGTATGCAACATTTTTAAGATTACATACAAAGGACCTCTTTCATAAAAACTCTGATCGCTATCCGAACCAACTATGGCAAAATCGAAAACGAAAAACCAGCTTCTTTGAAAAGTATTATATTAATTCTGTTTTAGCGTACCGTTATGTCTTGAGCTAGGAAACAAATTTCAATGTCATATGTATATAAACATTTTCTTTGCAAACAAAGATTTATATTTTTAAAATAGAGTTTTCAATATTTTAGACTTTAACATTCTTACTAGAAAATAATGCTCATTTAAATAACAAATTAAAAAAATTTTCCAAGTCTTTCCAATGATTTTTGAATTAAAACAATTATTATTTTAATATTTTTTTAATTTAAAAAATTCTTAATACCTTAATAAAACAAATTTTTTTTCATTTTTTTACAGGTAAATGATGTTATTCCAATAAACAACTTTGAGAAAGGTAAAAATGCATTAAAAATATTTTCGTTATTTTTCAAAAAGAATCAGAAATACAATTAAAATAATATCTTATAATATTTTATTATTAGAACAATTTTCAACTTCTGTGACAAATATAAAAAAAAATTCTACCATTTCATCCATTTATGAAAAAAAAAATCCCAAAATTGAAAAATCCGGTTCTATGGTAGGCAACTGTTTTTCGAAAAATAGTTTTCAATCAAATAATTTCAATCACTCACAAAAACTCACATAAAAATTTCACCAAAAAATTATTTTTTTTCTTTAGGGAATAACCGAAAAAAGATGATTTTAAGTTTGAAAAAATTGATTCATCACTAGTTAAGGCTATTGGTCGAGGGACCCATTTTTTTTTCGTTCTCTAGCATCGTACTGTAAGGACTGATTTTACCTTATGATTACAAGTAAAAGTAAAAAGTTGCATTAAATTCTCCGACACCAAATCATTCATTTTCATCAACAAATGGCTCAAATACTTAATCATTTGTCAAAAATTGTTTCAAAATTTTTTTTGGAATCGGAATTTTGATCACTTGATGTTTTTAAAAACTAAATTAAGTTCAATCTTTATATTAAAAATAGAAAAATAATTGCCAAATGCTAAATGTATGTTTTCGAGCATCTTTTAAAATAATTCTAGAGAAGGTGAATATTTTTCTGAACAACATAACAACAACTGAAAACTATGGTTATTAACACAAATCAGTTGTTTCCATTAAACAAATTCGACTTTCCTTTGCAATGTTGAAAAACTTCTTTTCAAGCTTTTCAGGCCATTTTTGCGAGTGGCTAGATTACATTAACGCCTTTTATTCAAAATCATAAAACAAATATCAAAAAATTTAATTAACTGATAAAATTATAACTTTTCCCAAAAATCACAACAACAATAATTTCTTCTATGACAAATACATTTTAAACGAAAAATCACAATCACCCGTTATTATTTTTTTTTTTTTTTAATAAAAATTTTGATACATTTTTAATGAGAAGTAATAGTAAAATTATTGAACGAAATTGGGAACCTTGACTTGATTCGTATACAGCAACAAAAAAAAAACCAACAAGCATAGTTATTTATTGTTCAAACACCTAATTTAATATCGATTTGAATCAATTTGGATTTTACTGTCGATTGTAGCAATATTCTATTATTTTGTTATAATTTTTGATTTCTTCTAACATAGGAGTGAAATTCTGTGATAGAAAAATTACTAAGTATAGTGTGATGGTGGATGGAAAAATATATGAACATAAATTACCATCAAATTAATTTGAGCTAATTTTGACCAATTATTATTTGGATTCACAAAATTATATGAGTCTCTGACGTTTCAATATTGAGACGCAATAGGTTAAACATGGACTGACAATCAATTTAAAGTATAAACGTTATTAGTTTGATCATTTGGAACAGGAAACGTTTTGGTTATAAGGAAAAATTATTTTCTTGGAATAAAGAAGTTCTTTTTTCAAACTTTCTAGTTTTTTAGGTGCATTCTTAAGCAAGAGCAACGCCTCTACATTAATTTCAAATTTCAATGCCAAAAACCTCAATTAAAAATAGATAGACCCGCCACAAAAATCTCTCCAGATGTTTCGTGATGTACATGTAAAATTTATGAAAAAAATCGCTCATTATGACGATATGTTAAGTTCATTACAATTGCTTTATTATTATTGTTATTACGACCTCTGCTACTCGTAAAAGTTCCTTAATTGCATTTGCATCACAGTAAACTGCTTTATGTCAGCAATAAATTATCAAACGAAGCTGCTGCGGCTGCTGCTGCACAACTCAGCTCAATGCCAATGCAATGCGATTTATAGCTGAAAAATAGATAGACACTATACCTACTCTATGGTCTTAATGGTTGCCATTTTGTTTTTAGTTATTAAAAAACTAATTTTTCCAAGAAAAGTTTTTTTTAATGAAAGAACTAAGAAATAAAAACTTAAAATATAAAAAAGTGATTCTGACAGTAAAGAAACTTTCCAAGCAAAAATTCAGCTAATCTTAAAATTTGTTTCCAGTAAGCTGAATTATAAATTTTATTCTGGAGTCAGAATCCCGGAATATAAGAACTAAACAAAATATAAGATACCGAAACACCAAAATCTTGAAAAGAAGTTCGCAAACAAAAATAGCTACCAAAATACAGAAAAATCAAAATCTTAAAAACCAACGCCCACAATCCCAAAAACCCGAAGATTAAGAAATATCAAAATCCAAAAAAACACAAAATGTCAAAATCTCAAAAACCTAAAACATATAAACTGAACTTTTCGATAACCAAAGATCTCAAACAAAGATTTTGGTATCCATGTTTTTCAGCATTTTAAGATCTTGGGATTTTTGTTTTCGAAATTTTGAATTTTCTGGATAATGGTTTTTCGAGAAATGGGTTTTGAGTTTTATTAATTTTGGTTAATTTTTGTTAATCGAGACTTTATATATTTTTGAAGGCTTGGGGTCTTCTAGGTCTTAGGATTATTAATTCGTTGGATCTTTGGTTTCTAAAATTTTCTTTTTTTTTGGATTTTGAGTTTTGGAACGTTACCTTTCTGACCTTATAAGTTTGGGTTTGGATTTAGGTTTGAATTCGAGATTCTGATATCTCAGATTTTGAGTTTTTCTGAATTTGAGTTTTCGGTATCTCAAAGTCAAAGTTTTTCGAGGCTATAAGGGTTTCAGTGATTTGGAATGAAATATGTCTTTAGATTTTGGGTCTTCTGGATCTTGGTATTTTTTCGAGATATTGGGCTCTATTGGGATTTCGGAAATAATAGTTTTCTGAATTCGGGTATTTTGGGGATTTCGGGTTTTAGCATCCAGCATTTTTTTTTCAGATCTTGAAAAGCTTATGATCATACAAGTACTTGTTTTTTTTTTTAAATTTAACTATTTCTGGGTTTTGGGTTTTATGATTTTCTGAATTTTAAATTTTTTTACGACCAAAATACAAAAAAAAAATATGTAATTTCTGTAAAATGGTATTCGCAAATAATTTTCACTAAGGTGGCAACAATATTTCATTGATGCATCAATTGCTTCTTTTTGAAAAAAAAAAGAAAATGTTTAAAATAAATCGAAGTGAAAATGCATACTGATGATGATAATGATGATGATGTTGTATAGTAATAAAACTTCTTCGTGTTTTCAATTTATCTATATCCTCACTTAAAATAGTATCTTCTATCTGCTGTTTACAGATATTTTCTATTAAAAAAAAAATATAAATAAACAAAAAAAAACAAATTTTGAAGGTGGATCCGCATTTTCCATCTCTATAATCCTAACCCGAGGTAAATTTTGAGGTTGTGTGATGGGCAAACTTTTACATAGCTTCCTCTTGAGAGTTAGATAATATCGGTGATGGTACGGTGTGGTGTTGTGTTGCGTTGTCTGTAGTTTTGTGTGGGCGTTTCAGGGTTCCGAAAATATTCCGGGATTTACCATACCGCATGTTTATTAAGCTGCATGTATCTATTCTATATATTTAGTATGTGAAAATATACAAAACACGATTTCAAGTGCAGTGCCAAGAGAATAAGTGAAGCAGGGACATACCTTCTATATGCTCCCATATATTGTATAGTTGTTGTAATGTGTGTCGGTCGTTGCGGGAGGGCATTTCACGGTCTTTTGTTAAATTGTGGAAATATGCCAGAGAGAATTGGGTAAGGTCGAATATTAGAGGGATTTATGGGTGAAATACACGATATATGGATGCAGTTTATGGGGTAAATGAATGACGTCAACGATTAAGTTATAAAGAGTTCAAGGTAGATTGTTACGAAATTCCAATAATACATTTCCATACTAGGAAGAGAAGTGAGTATTAGAGAAGTAATATCGATTTAGAGATTTTGAATATTTGGTAATAATATTGTGTATATTTTGTGAATAGTAAAACAAACAAAACAAAATCATTATTAGATAGCTTTCATGCATAGATGAATACATTGTTATGATTTGAAATTTTGATTTGAAATTCCTTAAAACCTTTTTCAATTTTAAACTCAAAATCACCATACCATACCTATTGTTCATGATTGCACAGTAAGGGATTTTATTGATTTTAGCTTAGAAACTAATATGGGTTTTATTTGGTATTTTCCAGGCCATTCATTCACTATTTCTATTTGAGATTTGTGTATATAGATACAAAGTTTAAACAATTATAAAAAACAAAACATGAAATACAATGGGGCTTCATAAAATACTTGCTTTAATTGCTCAAGTTGTTTCAATTAGGACATTTGTAGTAGATTTTTTGAGTTTCAAAATAAGCATTCGTTGAAAGATTGGAAGAGTTTAGACTATGGAGAGGTTAAGAGTCTTCCAAACAAAAACTTTAGTTCATTATTGGTTTTTATGGGACTGATTTTTTTTGGTATTTTTGTTTTATAAAACATTGATTCTTCGCTTTATGCAATATAATACTTCAAAAAGTTTTTTTTTTAAACTAACTGATTTGAACATTCTAATTTTCATGAATTTTATATCAAAAAGTGACTTTTCGAAATGAAAAATTGCAGAAACATAAAATTTAAAAAATAATTAGTTTGAACAAAAAAAATTAATTTTATAAAAACTATAGTGCATAATTTTCAAAACGTTCTACAATATTTTTTTTACCACGAAGTAGGTACTGTGTTACCCCAGAGAATGTTTTGACACAAGATAATAAGTTTTTTTTAGATTTTGAAAAAAAATAAATTCATGGATATCATTCGAAAACCAAAACAAGCGAAAATGCTGATCTATAGATCACCGGATGTCTGTGCTGTATTTTGGCAATACGCTACCCGTTTTCAAGAAACTGATAATTCAAAATTTCGATCTCTGAAGCAAATCCAACCAAATTGGAGTATTAAATGAAAAAAAATAGGGACACGCTGAATTTTCGTCAATTTGGAGCAGTTAAATCTCATTCTACGCAATTAGTAGATAGCGATTTTGACTATTAAACTTGTCAAATTTTAATCTGTATATACCTAGACTCTGAAAAGCTTTAATAAATTGCAGATCTTATTAAGGGTATATCTGTGTCCTTGCAAGATGGTATTATTTTTGCATAAGAGTTTATACCATTACATACTATACCCAAGGGCAAATCTAAAAAACTAAATTTATTGCATTCAATTTTTATTTTGAATTTTCGTAAACGTATATAAACTATTTGATTAAATTTACCTTCCTGATTTTCAAACTGTATATCCCTCATTATAAATAATTATCCAATACCCAAAACCTTCGAAACTTCATTTAAACTCCACCCACTTTGATTTATGACTCTTGAGTTTGAGGCAATTCATTTTTAAAACCCCCATTTAAAAGCCTTCTAATATGTGCTCTGAAATTACAGAAACCAAAACCAATCATGCAATAACTCACCCTCACCTCACATGTTCGCTGTTTAGTTGTACAGTTGTTGTTGACTTGATTTATTTCTGACAAAAAAAAAAATAAAGACCCAAAAACTTTGAAACTATACTTGGTAATAAATCTGCTTGTAAAAAATACAACTTTACAAAATCAAAAGCAAAAAAAAAAAAAACTTACCTCGATATATTCAACTGAAACTTGTCCAAACCACAACAACAATGAAAAACCTCTTTTTATTTCTCGTTGAATGGCGCCAAGTTCAACTGCCTCTATATACATATTATAATAAAAATGGTGTACTGATGGCATTAATTTCCGTCCAAAAACTCGCCCATCATTCATCTTCAATAATATTCCAACCAAAACCCATCCATATCGATTGATGGTAAAAATTTTCGGAAGAAACACACATTGTGTGTAATTATCGGGCGGCCCTTAAACCACCCAAAATATAACGTATAATTACAGACATATAATAAAAATAAAAAAAAAGTTGTCAGTGCTGCATAGCGGTCAATTAGCAATGCCAAGACAACGTAAATCAATATTAACGATCAATAAACTTGACCAAATCAATATGAACAGCAAGCAAACCAAAAAAAAAAAAAGAAGAAAAAATAAAACAAAAAGTAAAATACGAAAAACATAATATTTGCACCGCCTTTACTGTTTGCTCTCGGGCGCCACTCCGAATCACGTTCATTAGCATTTTTTTTTTTTTTTTTTGGCTTACCACAAAACATGACCAATTCGAATAAAATGTCCAGATTTTTGGTCAAAAAAAAAATTTCTCATGTAAACAAACACACCGCAAAAATGAGCAAAAAACCGTTTAATTAGCATGTCATCGATGAAGTCGATGAAGGTACATATGTGATTGTGATTTGGAGTTGTTTCTTTTTTTTTGGGTTGCGGTGAAATCGCCATCAAGATGACGCTGACTCTATATTGGGAGTGATGACAGTGACGTTTTCAGATGCTGTTTAACCACCATCACGGGATCAGGGGACACCTTGAACTTGAATCAAGCAACTAGTTAATATCGTTGTTTTTATTTTGTAAATCAAAAAAAAAAAAAAATAATAACGTGACAGAAGTGACGCCAATTAACGACAGGTAATTCACGATACAGATGTATACGCACCTTCATCTGTGACAGTGACAGATGACAGATCTGATAAGCCTACTCACTGACAGTTGCCACGCGAAAGTCTAAGGTGGGTTGTTATTTTTTAACTTTATTTTCTTTTTCTTTTTGTTGTTGGTTTTGGGTGCAACCGGATCTAAAAAAAAAGTATTATGATGGAGGGGAATTTTTTACTTTTTTGGGGTGAAATCATGGTAAATATTATTATAATTGACTTAGGTATGTCGTTTAGCATAATTGCGATGGAGTGTTGCCCTCGCCTTCCACCCGGAAATAATAGAGATCGATTCTGTGAAATTCCTTTCGGCTGACGCATATATTATGACCAACAAATTATTATGAAGTGTAAGTGGTGTTAAGTAGGCCAATCAATGACCATAGATTGTGTGGTAAATATAAATAGAAGATTAGGGTGTAGGGGGTTTATTTGAAAATGATGATGCTAATGGTTTAAAGGGAAACTGAGATGAATAAGGTGCACATTGGTATTTAAGTTTAGAGTTAACCAATGTTCTTTAACTGAACGGATTTTTATTTAAAATAAGAAAATTATTGTAATAATTGGAGAAAATCTAATTGTACGAGAAGTGAATATTTGAACTTGTATTTTTTTTTTGTTAACTTCGATTAACATCGCATTGAATAATTAATTTTTTGATCAACACCAAGAAAAATTTAATTAAAATGCAATTTAAAATAATCGACTGTTGTGAGGTGTTCAGGTGAATCCTGTTAGATGTTCAGGTGAATCCTGTTAACAAATTATCGACAACATGTTATTATGTATTTAATTGTT
This sequence comes from Syrphus vitripennis, assembly GCA_958431115.1. Lineage (NCBI taxonomy): Eukaryota > Metazoa > Arthropoda > Insecta > Diptera > Syrphidae > Syrphus > Syrphus vitripennis. Next base: position 11,439,413 of record OY288109.1, read on the forward strand.
CGCTATTCGTGTGTTATTCCCGAAGAAGGGAAAATTCTAGGATGCTATCGGTAAGACCTAGAATTTTTTAGATAATGGTGAAAGTCAGAAAATCAACGCTCGAAATCTCTGGTTTGCTGAAAAACTGTTTGATTTGTTAAATCAGTCTGGAATGATAAAAAATCCATTAAAAACCAGTGCTTAAGGTGCTTACAACTCTCAACCATTCTTATGAGCGTGCTATGGCAGGAATAGAGGGAAACTACAATTTTATTCCAAATCCGAACGGCTAGGATGAGAAGCTTGAATTGACTATTTAATTTCTCGCCTCTTGCGAGCAGCCCGTGAAAAAAACATTTTTGTTATAAGATGGATTAGGCTGGGAATTGAACCCACATTATCCATAAGCTTATAAAATCTGACTTTACTTACGCCTGACTACGGCTTCTGAGCATCTGTTCAAAGCTGCTTCACTAATTTGAGTTCATACAGAGACCAAAATTAGAAACAATATTTCAGATTTGATGTTTTTATTTCCATGAATGTAGTTTTCCAAAAAGTAGGTTGAAATTTTGAAACTGACCAAAAGTCAAGGTCTGTGAAGTTAGAAAAAAAGTTCAGTATTAAAATTTTCGATTTACAAAATTTTTTAACTCACAATTTTGTAATCCGAAAACTTAATACTTATATTTTTGAAATCGATTTATTTCAACCACTATCAGAAATCGGTGGTAAAATTCTAGGAGGTTCCAATTTTGTTTTTTTTTATTTATCGATGACCAATAAAATTCAAAGCCTATCAAGCTGCGTTACAAATAGTTGCATTAAGTATAGAAGTATGATGTTCTCAATTTCCCATTTTTAAACTAAAACCAACAAAAGTTAGAAAGTCTGAAAAATTAAACATAAATAACTCCTACGGTGTCATGACCTCAGAGACGCAGTTAATGATCTCAAAAGAATGTTTATTAGCCAAGCATTTCATTTACAGCTTTAAGAAAAATATAAAATAATAATCTTTTTTTTTTTTTGTTCAGACTTCCCACAGAAAAATATTAAACCATCAAAACCAAATTTTGTTCAATTGCATTTTTATATTGTGGGAATACAACCATTCGCGAAATTCATATAAAATTAAAAAAAAAAAAAAACATTACCTTGAACTTGTCGATTGGAATGTAAAATATGTATCATATTTCAAAGTTCAAGGCAAGGTAAAAAAAAATTAAGTGACGGGAAGTTCTTTTAGTGTGAAGTCGGGTGTTGGGTTGGGTATAAAATTGATGAATATTACAGTGTCGTTTCTTAATAAATTAATTGGAAATAAAAATTGTTTAAAATTGAGGTATAAAACAGGTGGCAACTGGTGATTACAAAAACAATAATTATCGAAATGTTTAATAATTTTTTTATGATGATTTTTTGGATGATATATGATACTTTGTTTCAGAAATTCTTTTAAGACCAAAGTTGAATTATTCAAGGCCATCATCACATTTGAAGCATTTTTTTTTTTGTTTTTAAGTATTCAAAACTTTAGACTCGTATTAATTTAAAAGATCTTTGTAAAGAGTGTTAAAGTCGAAGTCAAAGGCAGAGCCTACAAACAATTTTTGAAAACAACAAACAAAAAACTGCTGATGATAACAATTTGTTTTTCACACAAAAACACTGCTTACCAAAAACAAAAAAAGGTGTAGAGATGGAGGTGAAAATCCTTATAGCACCACATAATAAATTTTTGCCAAAGAGGCTTTTCTTGTCATAAAATCTAAATTGCATCCCTTAACCCAACCCCCACAACCACACCGACGACGACGCCCAGCCCATATACAAACAAAAAAACACTGTTCTCTAGAAAATAAAAACGTGTCATGACTTCTAAATTCAATCAAGATATACCACAGCAGAACCATAACCAGAAAACCAGAAACGAACAAAATGCTTCCCTTCTGTCAAAATGCTGATTCTCCATTTTTTTTTTTTTTTTTTTGGGCAAAGTGACACTTAAGTGTCGAAACGTTTTTATGATTAAACTAAATTAATGTTCTGATTTGTCTCCGATTGTTTCGTAATAAATCGCATTCAATCGATAAAATTGGATGCGGGTTTCCCACCAACAAAAATCAAAACAATCCCCATCAGTAGGTACAGAGCCTAAGTTTCAGTTCCTTCCCTTCAACAGCCTGAACAAAATTTATTTATTTTTTTTTGTTTTTGTTCAATGGCGCGGCTTTCAAAACTCATAAATAACGATTTGGTGTTTTTTTTTTTCTTCTCTTTCGTTTTGAAGTGCTAAGGATAGATTAAGCAGCGCAAACAAGAGACAAGTTCTGATAATATGATGACACGGTTCGGATGGTGGTTTGGTGCTTCTGTCATTCAATTATGGGTTAACTTTGTTGAGATTTTTTTACGACTTTCATTTTTTTTTCTTTTCTTTAATCATCTCCTAAGCACGGCATGATATTGGAGATGATATAAAATTGGAAGCTTGAAATTTAATGATGGATATTGAATACATACATATTTTTGTGCGCCTATGTTCTGTCAGTTGTAATATTTGTTTGATGATGATGTTTTTTTGTTTTTATGACAGAAAATTTATGTGACACACAGGAAGGGCTATTACCACCACATACAGCTGTTTATTTTTCATGCATTTTAATTATAAGTCATAAAATTTTGTCGTTAAATTAAAAATAAAATTATTTTGTTATAGCTATAGCTTAATAATCTTATGGGTATATTAGCTTAAAATGTTTTGTGAAGCTTATGTGGAAAAGTTATACAATGTAAGATTTTGTAAGACAAACAGATAGATATTATATGATTCTAAGTGTTTTTTAATGGACTGTGTTACATTAGGGGCTTTAAGAACTATAAGTTGATTTAATATAAAATCAAAATGTTTTATTACAACTTCACATTCATGAATAAATTTGTGTATTTTAACAAAATAATGTATCTTCTTTTTGAAAAAAAAAAACGGTTGAAAGACATATTTTATTCATGATCTTATTTTTTTTGTTAATGTCGTTGATTTTATTTTCCTTTTCCTTGTTAAAATATTCTAATTTCAGAAAAAACATTTAATATTTTACATTATTTTTTCAGTGAAAATAAATTTTCGACTAGGGGCAACAATTATTTTCTCGTCTCACAATTACAAGGAAAAAATTATAGTAAAATCCGGAATATTAAGTAACGAAAATTACGGTAACGGAAGTGACGAATTTTATGCAAATTAAAACGAATTGTAGTTCAAACTTAAAATTTTTTCTAAAGAATTCTGTACAAATTACGTGGTTTTTAAAATCTAAGCTCGTACCAATATTAATATTGTCAAAAAACGGTATTAATCACATTTAAGTAATATTATTCAAAGAAAAACGGCTGTTGTGTCAAATGGCTACCTGCCACCTTCTCTTTTCAAAAATTATGTGTAGGTTAATTTCACATAAAATCTTCATTTAATTTTCTATAATTCGGGGGTAAAAAATGAAGAACAAGTAATTTAAAAGCAATCCTTTGACAAGAAGATATCACTCACAAATCACAACTCGTCAAAAGAAAAACAAATCATTCAAAGTCATGACACACATGCGTATGTCACCCATAGTCACACACAACTCGCTTTTGCTTTTTGAATAATCAATCTTTTTCAAATACTCTTTGACTAGCACAACTCGCACAAAACTCAAATAAGAACAACATGAAAATTCAAATCAAACAAAACCAAACACAACACTCCAACATTATGTATAAAACACCCCCGCACCACGTCACGTCACAGTCGTCATTTTCATCCTCGGCGTATTTTGTATGTCAGTCGTTGCAAAAAGTATCGTTTTCCTATATTTAACTTGAATTTCAATGAAATTAAACAAACTTCCTTTCGTTTTGCCAACCCTCAAAGTCAACAAGCGTGCTGTCTGAGCTTCTCATAGCCGCCTCGTCAGAGGGGAGGGATTTTGGATCCCCCTCGAAGGTTACACATTAAAGCAAATAAATCTCTAAGAGTGTTGTAGTGTATCCCCCTAATCGCTCAATTAGACAAACACAAGTTGTAGAAAAACCATTTGAAATCCAAACTCAAAATTTGCGCACTACCAGTTCCATGCGATACAATATCTTTTATATAGAAAACAACATCCGTTTGTTTTGTTACATCAGAGCACTATATATTATGTTTGACGTTGGTTCCTCCCCCAACTGGCCCCTTGGGGGAAAAGACCATCCAATCCAGCTACCATCCAGCTAGCTAAATAGAACAACTCTTGAAGTGTACAATCTCCGGACAAAAGGCATCCCCTGATGGACTACCGAGCCAATCCAACGACGACGAGCGATGGATAGCTTTGTGCTACAAACAAGCTGCTACAAAAATGTTTAAATATTTATTTAAAGCTAAACACCCCTGGAATAGATGATAAATAAACAACGGTATACAAGTTGGCAGAGCAAAATCATATGCATAGATCCGAAGAAAGGTGAAACGTCCAGGGGGAGGTTTTGAGCAAAAATGCTTTTGAAGTTATTGCTTCAGAATTGACACTTTCGTCATCATTATAATCAACATTGGAACACATCAAAGGTGACCCTTTTTAGGACGACTGACGTGACGCGACGCGACGACGCACGACTTCAACGATAGACGACTAAATTGCAGTTAGACGGAGCGGGCTTTTTCTATCTGCATTCTGCCTCAAAGATCGATAAATCAAAGCGGCGCAAAGCGGCTATCCGATACAGTGAGATATAGCTCGTCAAAAACCGGCCGCTGCCGTCCATCGACGACGTTGTAGTCGATATTGTGTTCGTCCATACGGAGCAGATAGCTAATTAAATATTCTATTGGCGTATAGTGCACATCCCATGAACAACAAATTAACGGCGTGTTAATCGCATAAGCAATACAATTACGCCTAATGTACTCATGGAGATACGAGTACTTGAACGCGCGCGAGCTTCTTCTATTCGAATTGTATCTTTGCGTGATGGTTGAGAATAGAATGAACATTTAAACACTTTGAATCGGTTGATTGGAGTTGCTTATGGAAAATTTAATTTTTTTAAATAATTTTAATTAGAGATTCTTTAGATTTTAAAACTTTGTTTAACAAGATATTAGAATTTATCTTCAAATCTCAGATTTTTCAAAAAATCAGAAACTTAAGAAACCTATACTGTGTATTACAAAATATACTAGATACTTAAAACTCAGTTTTTTGCTGTACCTTAGAATGTCAGTTTAATGAGGTACTACAAAAAAAAAGAAAAATAGGAGATATATGACAAAAAAACATAGTGTCAGCTTTCAATATTGATTGAGTTTAAAATAAAAAAAAATTGAGTTTTGCCAGACATGAGGCTTTGTTAATCAGTTTCCCTAACCATTAGAGTTAATTGCTTATTTAAGCGAGATATTAAACTTATTTTTACGGGTTAAAAACGCTTTTTTAGGAGATATTTAACTTCTGTTTAAATCTATTCTGATCAATTTACGCAGTTTCGCAAGATATTTTTTTTTAAATCTAATAAAAATCGATATTAGAATTAGAAGATATTACTTTAAACACTGAGTTTCTCAAGATATTGGACATTTTAATATTACTTTTACGAGATATTTTACTCTCTTGCAAATTTTATATACAATAAAATACCGTTTGAAGGGAATAACTCCTTTATGAGAGATATTAGACAATAAATTGAAAATTTTAAGATATTAGAAAAAAAATTATGTTATTATATATGTTTTACTAAAAAGGCATTTTCAGAAGATATTAGATTTTAAAAAGATATTTTCATTATTGACTGGCCTTTATCAGGTTCAAAGAAATATGATAACTCAAAAACTCAGTTCTACGAGATACAAATTATCTAATAAAACATTGCCTCACAAAATATGAGACAATTTACAGATTTAAGAGATATTTGAATAAAAGTTAATTTTACGAGATATTAGAAAATAAAAATGCTATATCAAATAATTTATAACTTAGTATTACGAGATATGACTTCAAAACAATTTATTTACTCACTATATCAAAATCAAATGATGCAGAGTGTATCCTTCGATCAGTGTCAAAAGGGGTGCGTGGGCGCTGGGGTGCGTAATACAGTGGCCCCTATATCTTGTACATTTTCACCATAGGCGACAGTGCTTGCATTTAAACGAATTTCCCAAACTTCTACCAATCAATGGAATGAGGTATTTTTCCTTTGGATTATGTAGGTAGCACTTGTACAACTCGTTCTCAGCTCAGACACATTTTCGAATGTTTTCCACTTGATTTTGGTCTGAGATGGCGCGTTTGTGTGGGATCTATATATGAATTCAAATAATGTTTGTTTTTCTCACACAACATTGGGAGATAAAAGACTTTGCCGCCATATCTACAACAGATGGGAAAATACAAAAAAGAAGCTTCCGTTGTATGTTTTTTAAAGACATTATATGAATTAATAACAAATAATGAATTTAATTGTTTGTTTTTTGAGACTATTGTAGGAACGCTTTTGCTCTAAAGGGAATTTCTCACAACTTTTTGAGACTTTGTGTGTTTTTTTTTAACAAATAAGAACTCTCTCCTCTTAAAGCTTTTTTTTAAATTTCAAACAAACAATTATTATTATTACTGCTCTGATTAGTATTCTATCCGGAATTTCAAGGTTATATTGTTATGATGTCTGAGCTAAACTTGTATCATTTTCAAAATCGCTCCCCATCCGATCTCCCATAATAATCTTGTCGAAGATAATTCACTTTGACTCGGACATTATCGCAATAGATCATCGTTTTTATTATTATAGGTTCATTCATTTTGTCACGTCATTAATTCATTTTTGTGTTTTTGTGGTGTTTGATTCATTGTTTATGAGATGCTTTTGTATATATCGTGAATTCACATCGCATTTATAGAAAATTTATTTATTTTTGTAGAAAAGATTGATAGCTAAATGTTTTTTTGTTTAAGAGTGTGGCGGCGGCGGAAGAATTCATATGATTTAGAGAATTTCTTTACAAAGTTGCGGGTTTATGGAGCTAAATTGTTTTAAAGATAAATCATATAAGGCTCGTGGTTGGAATGTTAATGAATTTAAATGCGATGATTTGATTTGTTTGTATTGTGAAAAATGATAGGATGCATCAGTGTAATTTGAAAAATTACTTTTTTGTAAAAACTTGGATGAACGAGAATAGAAAACGTATAAAACATATAAAAGATTCTACAAAAATTTACAGGGAGCCCTGTTTTGTCTCAAAATCTGATTTTCCGATAGAATTATGTAGTTCCAAAGGATTTTAGGGTTTTAAGTTTTGCTGAAATCGACATTAGGTATTCAAAAATATTTTGAGATAAGATAAGTCAATACATAGTAGGATTGTCAGAAAAATAAAAACAACAAATGAAGTTTTTTTTATAGTTCAATTCAAGCTTTTCAAATTTTAAATTTTCCACTGAAAACATTTCCTTTTCAAAACAAAATTCTCTATTTCAAAAAATCCTAATAAATAGTTATTAATTTTTTTAAATACTTTCTACTCATCACTCGAAAACTTCTATGTAAAATTGAATAATTTTTAATTACGTCTAAAAGTTCTCCAAATGGCTTACATTTATTTTTACAAAATTATTTGACATCTATTATATTTAGTTTCTGTTCTGTGACGTTATACCTTTGAAAGACCGTGTTTTCAAAAATAATAGATGTCAAAAAAATGTGTTCGTAGAAAATTTAAGAGGTTTCAAAAATATTTAACTTTTCATGGTAGTTTTCGAGATATAGGCAAGGATTTTCAGAAATAAATATTTTTCAATCTATTGTCTAATGTTTTGATTTTTTTCAGAATAAAAAAGCAATACAAATATTTTTACGATTTTTGATAATTTTTAATATTTTAAATAACATGCATTTTTTTCTTTATTTTTTCAGGTAAAAATCAATTTTAACCGTAAACATAATATACATTAAATTTGAAAGGTGACTGTTTATATTTAAATAATAAATTCAAAACTTAATTACCTCTAACACACTATTTCTATTTCTATTAATATTTAGCTTCTCTTAGTTTTCAAAACACTTTAATATCAAAATTCGATATATTTACGTAGCTAACCATTATTAAACTATAAACACCCCATAGCATCGCAAATCTACTCGAAAAACAACTCTACCATGAATATTGGAAATTTTCAAATAAATTCTCCAAAATATAGCACTACCCTCATACATCAATCTGAGGTGTACCTGGATGTCTTTTATAAAAGAAATTAATTTATGAAATTCTAACTTCTGCTCAAACACAAACACCATTGTTCAACAGGACTTTTGTTTGAATTTTAAATTCTCAGAACTATTTGAACATATCATCACTTCAGGGAAAAATATGCAGATATTTCTATACTTTGATATTAGAGGGACCAATTTGTCAAGAGAGCGAGAGAGAGAGTTTCTCATGCACTCAATAATAATAGTTTTCAAACATTTTCATGAACGTATCTGAAATTCAAATCCCACTCAATCTAGGTTTTTTGGCATAAAACTTTTCATGCCAAATTGGCAAATTAATTTCCCCATCATCGACTGGATTTCAAAAACTTGGTCGTCACATCCATCCATCCATCCATCGTGGTCGTACTCGTTCACCATTACCATGGTCAAGTGTATAGTATCAATGACAGCTCATAGCAGCACCCATCATCAGTGCCAGTGAGCCTGAGCACCCAGATGGTTTGGGACGAACTTGAACAGTGTGGGTTTATTCAAGTGGATGTTCGTTTAGTTCACAGTTCGATGGATTGCATTTGATGATGATGGTGGATCAAATTACCAAAAATATTTTTATTGGACAAATCAGATAACAGAACTCAACGGCTACACGTATGACTCCCACTCATATCAACACCAATATTTTGTCGATGCTGAGAAAAATGTTTACATTTATGTAGATCCGGATTACAATTCGTGCCAGATCAGCAATGAATTGACCACACTAACGGCTAATGGGTTCAACGATCCTTCCCATTCTCACAATGTGCAATGTTTATTGTTTAAATTTGTTTGAGCCTTTAGTAAAGTGGTTTGATTAAAATATCTTATCGCACAGTTAACATGCTTTTTGAAGAGTCAATTGTGATTTTTTTATTGATGCATATAACTCAATACGGAAAGCTTTAGAAATAATAAAATATTCGGTTTATTAGGTGTTTTCACACTTTGCATGCAAATGTAATCTGCATTCTGACAGTTAACAGGCAATTGAGAAGGATTTTTGGTGAATGAATCGTTTTCTCGAATAATTTAATGAATTGACAAAAAATATAAATATAATAATTAAGCTCATAACTTATGTGTTAGCTTAAAAAAATATATAATAATAAATAATTAATGTTTTTTCCTCAAAATGATAATTTTTGTTTTTAAAGACAAGACCGTTCACAGTGATTCTAGGCTTTGAAATATTATGCGCCATATTGCTTTGCATCTAAACCATGGTTGTAGTCTATGTTTTGGTCACTGAAAGGCATACAAAATAAGTAAATAAATTTGGTGGCGCTACGGTCCATTAAGAACTAAGTGACTTACAACTTTCAACCATTCCTGTGTGAGTGTTAATGGAAGAATGGAGGGGACCTACAACTTTACGCCAAATCCGAACGACTAAGCGAGACAATTGGCAAGAGAGAAACAGATAGCAGCTCGTGAAAGAACATTTCTGTTCCAAGGCTAGGAATCGAACCCAGACCTCCAGCATGTCAGCAACAATCATTATGCCACGGTCTCCTTGTGCTGGAACCATAATTGCTGGAATAGAATTGCGTGACTGATATTCTTTTACTTAAATTTTCTTAATCACGTTTATCTATAAGTAAATTGACCTAAAAATTAAGGCGATTGACACAAAGTGTGTGGGGTATTCATCGTCCACAATTCTGACGTTCATTTTATTTGAATAAAAGACTTTTCAATCTACCTACGTTATCTCAATTAGAGTGTCCTAATTGCACCGGAAAAATTCAAGCTTGCCGTCAGCCATAACGCCTGTTCGAATATCAGAAACTTTATTTCAAATTGAATTTCCACCCCAACTGCAACGAGAAATCGACGCGACGAACGCTGACGACCTACACCATGCTAATGAATTCAACCGTTGACAGCTGAGTTGAGTTCGATATATTTTTTTTTTATTTTACCACAAGATCTGTGCAATATAATCATCGAACGTTAATCCGATCAAAGATCTAATATCACTTTAGACACTCATAAGCCCGTTGGAAATGTCATGCAAAACGCCTAATTAAATGTCAATTTTTACACACAGATTTTTTTTAAGAGAAAACATTGAGCACCAGATAAATACCAAGAGGCAGTATCGAGTACCGTCTATCGATGGAAAACCAAAAAAATGTAGGTTCCGCTTACAACTTCGACGTTGCCGTGCGTCGTATTAAATTTATGATTTCCGTTTCTTGTGTGGTGTGCCGCAGAGTGGCTGGTATAACTGGCACGTGCGTCAAAATGCACCCAAAGCGTCCGAGTGCACACCAGTTATCTTGGACATTTTTTATGTCAATAAATCAAAATCCCAAAATAGGAAAATATGTATTATACTCTAGTACAAGGAACTATGTATACGTCTACTGAGATATGGTAGATGCAAGAGACCACCCCATATACGTCCTACAAACAAACCACAGTGTGAATAAAACAAGATTTGCTAAAGTGATAAATACCTGCCGGTTGCCGCCACCCGTCATTTTCTTGAGCTGAACCGAGACACATGCAACAAATTTTTTGAAAAAGAAGGTGGTTAAAATTGCGCAACCAAAATATTCAGTTGTAGAAAGAGAGAGAGAGAGTATACGGCTGGACGACTGGACATAGATCAGGTTGGCAATTAAAATATAAATCTATTCGGTGTCAACCGCCAACGCCTTGAAAAAATATCACAAGAAGTTGGAAATGTACCTGTTTTTTTTTATTTTTTTTTATTTTTTGCAATAGACTTGTATATTATACGATACGGTTTACCAAAGGAGTGTATGTTGGAAGCAGTTGTTGCAAACCCAACATGATAAAATATTCAAAAACATGTCGGATGACCAGACCTGACCATACCATAAGAGCGTGGTTAGGTTGCACAGGTGAAAATGTGTGTCAAATGTCTGGTGTTTTCGAATGTCTCTTTTTTTGATATTTTAATCTTGATTTCCAGACGTGTATTTACAGCTGTTTGCAAACTAATGGAGAAATGGCAATCGGAATTAGATTTAACAGAAAAAAAAACAGAGATTATTTTAATGAGATTTTCTTTAGAAAATGTGCAGGCAAATATCAGGGAACTGAGTTGGGAGGATGACTCTTACGGTATAATATTGAATTAATTATGAAAATAGAACTTTTTTTAAGAAATATATTTTTTTTCAATTCCTTAGTGTTCCGTTTTCTAATTAATGTTTTTTTTTGAACGAAAATTTCGATTTTTTGAATCACCCTCAACATATTTGATTATATAAGAGAAAATACTCCATGCTTCTTTTATATTTGAGTAAATACTCTTTTAAATGCCTGAGAATGTATTCCAATAGTAATTTTTGGGGAATGATTTTTGACATGATAACGATGTCTGTTCAGGCATCTTTATTGGAGTAAACGCTCAAACTCACATTACACGAGTATGAGCATTTACTCCAATAAAGATGCCTGAAGAACATTCCACTCAATGTTTACTCCAATAAGGATGTGAGATATGTTTTATATCAGTTTTGACTCCAATAAAAATATCTGAGAAATGTTTATATTTTTTGTAGTGTTTACTCCAATACTTTATCTAGGGTCTGAGTATTTTTGTTTACTCCAGAAAATATCTAGGGAAACAATTAGCATTTACTCCAATAACAATTTTTCCATAATCAAAAATACTACTTAAGCACTAATAACTAAATCGTGTATCTATCAGGATTTTTAGATTCTTATACTGTCTTTTGAGTCTATCTATCTTGACCTTTTCCATAAAAGCCACCTAGTACCACTCCAAACATCCCTGGTTCCACAAAAATGTTGTCACTGTCAGCCAAGGGGAATTTACTTTCATACAAACTCAAACGCTCCTTTAAAACAAAATATAAATTAACTTGAACCTCCAACTATGAATCTTTTGGTCATTAAACATAAAATTCTATAAATAACTCTTCACTACACTATGATACGAATAAAAAAGTTTCAAAATTAATCTTTACCAAAACTTCAATAAATAAAAAAAAAACAATCTGTATTGCTTTCATCTCAAGAAGGAAATTGAAAAATTATGAAATATTATGACATAAAAAAAAATAAATATATTCATAAGACTCAGTCTTTTGCTTCATCTAACAATTTGCTTTTAATAGCTTAGAAAATTTATATCATCATTAACAGCTTCTTTATTTTTTTTACCTTAAAGTTGGGTAGGATAGGTAGGTAGATAGGTGGTATCTAACAATTTATTTCTACACGAGTAGATACAAAGATTCACAGTTTGCTGCTGTGCTGCTACTTCTCGTTGGGTGTGTCCGTGTGGTATGGTGCGGTATATAATGGTTCTTCTATATTCCTGTGTCACCAATTAATTTCCAATCCAAAAGAAGTCATTAAGGAAGCAAATTAGAGGAGAGCTCGAAGGAATACAACAAAAAAAAAATAATGTTGAAATTGGAAGAAGATAAAATTATCTCTTGTGATTCTGAACAAATGGTGCGATGTTTTTTCAATCCGTTTTGTGTTTTTAATTTTAGAGAAAGACAAAAGAGAGAACAATTAGTTAAAGTTTAAATTTAAGGAGGAATTTTTTTTTTAATTAGTTTTTCTTTCTTTTAAAGTAAAACTAAGTTGAAAATTGAGAAGGTTAGAAAAAAGGAAGTTTTTCAACATTTTGTTTGAAGTTTTTTTTTCAATAATAAAAGTTAAGTACCAAATTAAAAAACTGTTTTGTTTTAAGTATTTTTACAATACTTTTTTGTTTTTTGGGGTACCATTTACGCAGTCCACAAAACAAGAAAGGACACGAGTTATATATCGATCGAAGGGTTTTGTCATACAGATGTGTCAAATCAATAAAATATTTAAATAATTTATTGCAAAATTGCTGAAAAGACAGCTCAACTTAGGAGCGAATGAAACCGGCCAATACCGAGAAAATTATTTATCTTAAGCAAATATGTAGGGTGATTATTTTTTAGGATAAAGTCGGTGATTATAGCTACTACGCATGGATGAAAGCCTTATATCAACTTTATTTGAAATGTAGATATATTATGTCAAAATTGAAATGTATACCGATTATGTTAAAATCAATTGGAGCCGGATTTAATTTTTCAATGAGAATAATGTGTGTCAAATATACTTACTCTTAGTTTGGGTAAAAGTCCTTTCTCAGCCGGATCTTTTTATATTTAATAAATCAATATCTATTTTTTTTATTCAATCCAAAATAAAGTTAAATTATAATAAAAAATTGTTTTGCCCCGCGGCTTGACCCAGAGTGTCGTCTAGGATTTCACTTGGTTTTATTATTTACCGTGACATTTTATTTTTGTATACCTAACAAATAAGGTTAAATGTCGCTCTGCTTGTAAACAAAAAAAAAACACATTAAGCGAGATTTGATCTTAAAAAAAAGGTTAAAAAATATAACATTCAAAACAACCTCTATTTAAAACCGTTAAATTAGCAAACATAAATCACTCCAAGATCTAGGTTATAGTGACTTTTTGTTTACAAAATTTCTTTGTCTATTAACATTAGGTTTTGTTATTAGGTAAACCACAACAATCTTAAAAGCTTTTTTTCGCAACATTTTATTTTTTGTTTTTCATTTTTTTGCTTTTAAACAAAAAGACTGTCAATGTATTGTGTAAGATATAAACCGACCCAGTTGTCAAATTGGCTAACCATGTCTCTTTGGGAACAATCACAATTGTATTTTTTAGCAGCCCAAAACAAGGTACATATAAGTATACCTACATTTGTGTCGTCTATTGTGATTTTTTTTTTTCTGTTTAAAACCTTTATCGACATAAGAATAAACCACCTACCACCTACTGTTTACACTGTCACTTAAAGAAACCACACTATAAGATCTACGGAACCACCACAGGCCACCACCTCTATTTCACCAAACAACAAATAAAACACAAAAAAGAGCATAATGTATTCCACTCTAATTCGCATGACTGCTACGCCATCACCATTGTCATCGAGCTGAAATGGTAACTTGGTAAGCACTTGAATTCCACATGTTCACTTTACAAGTGGGTGATTCGAGAATTCAAAGAAAGTCGGTTTAACGAATGACAAATAGTACCTCTAGTGTGCTTTTCTTACCGCATTTGAATACAATATGGCACCATGCCACCCGCCACATACATACCACTACTACCTCAATCACACCCCTGTAAATAAAAACAATTCTACAAATAAATTCGCGCCCATCCATCCACTCGTGTTCAAGGAAAATTCAAAACAGTAGTCATTGAAAGGAAAAGCATAAAACCGTGTTTAATATTCACCCTCTCGAAATCCAAAATAAACAACAATAAAACAAAACATAACATAACGGCAACAAGATGTCAGATTATTCGTTATTTTGTTTCCTTTTTTCGCCACTGACATGGTTAAGCCAAACGTCATCTTGGTGTCGCAACTGACAAACGCGGTGTGGCAAGGTGATGGTGTAGCGTAGCGTAGTGGCTGTGTATTATTTTTTTTTATATTTCGAAATTCGAAACATTAACCCCCTGTAGCCACCGCATCGTCCCAAAAGCCAAAACATGACGGAACCAAACAATTCTCCTCTCTCACTTAATTCTGTTGATGACTTTATTTCGTGTCTTCCTCTTTGTCGTGTCGTTCGTGTGTTCTTCTTTAAGGAAAAAAAAATAATTAAAAAAAAATAAAACATTTTTTCGCCAAAATGTCATTAACGAAAGAACAATTATTCACTTAAGCCAGCAAATAAAATAACAAATGACACTTCTTCATTTCGAAGAAATTCGATGATATTTCGAAGAAGAAATTAAAAGCTGCATGAGCCATGACAGATGACACCTCTCGTGCAGATGACAGATGTCAGCATGAAGTAGAAAAATTATTTGGCATGGCCTTGTTTTTATTTCGTATTTTTTTTTTTTTATTTTATATTTTTGTCATTTTTGTAGTGTCAATTGATTGACAGGTTGGTAAGATATTTCAAGGTCAGTGTCGGTGGTTTGTATTTTTTTGTTTTTGTCCTATAACGAAACCATGAACGTGGCGGAATGTTAGAAATTTGACGATCGTAATTAGTTCAGACACGAAGGATAGAATTATTTTTCATGATACTAATGAAATTTGCGGACTTTATTCAGTATAATATTTTTATTGGAATGTTGTCCTCTACATTACTACAACACCAGAGATAACTTCTGTCATTTGTCATTTTAATTTGTATAACCCTGACCCATAACCAACATTTAAAAAAAAAAAGAAGAAAACAAAACAAAACAGAGAATTAAGAAGATGAAGAAGTGAGGCTTTTTGGGTGGTGGTAATTAATTATTGTCAAAGGTGAATCCTGTTTACTCGGAAATTCACCTCGTTAAAGCTAAAGAAATCGACACAACATCACACAACACAGAGGGAATAGGTTATTGATGGTGGTGCTGAATGGGATATGATGGCGGATGATGGGTTTATGTGTCTTGTTTTGGTTTTTTTTTTTTTTGTTCTTTTGAACGAGTTTCACTTTTTGAATGTTGCGGAGTATGATAATGGGAAGGCATCAGTGGGTCACCTGAACACAGCGAAAATGATTGATGAACAGACCCATTGTTGACACTGTCACAGGTAGAAAAAGAGTGTGAGAGAACAGGGCAGTGTTCGTTATACAATGGCATTGGTTCAAACTTCAAAGTGATTTTATTTTCTTCCTTTTTTATATACATACATATATTTTTTGATATTTTTGCCACTTTGGAAACCTCACTTTACCTGGAAAGTTAACGGTATATATGAAGCTATGTTGAATGGGTCATTTGATTTTAACAAAAGATTTCTCCTCCAGGGATGCTTCGGAGAATTTTATTGATGATGATGGCTTAAAGTCGACCATCGGAGTTAATTCAGGAGAGAAACTATGGAATTGACTTTCAAAAAAATATATGATGAATTGACTTTTTGATTCAGTTGACCTCGTTTTTTAATTTGGGAAAATAGCTATAAGTTTGTATGTCATAATCTGCCCTTGGGTAAATAATTCTGTTTTTTATATGGAATACACTTGAACTTATTTAAGTACCTATGTATATATAAAGTTTTAAAACATTTCAAAAGCACCGTGCTTGGTGCTACTACTAGTTTTGGCCGAAATGAAGCACCCTGATGTACGGAAATCTGTGCAAAAATTTCGTGTGACTGACAGGTTAAGGGACAACACTCATGTCATAGTCCCCGTCGTCATACGGTACGCAGTACGCACAGACCATAATGTAGCCGAGATCGTGAATCTGAAATTTAATGAAATGGTTTCTATTAGCTCTTAAGAAAAAAATACAATTCAACAAAAATATTTCTATTTTCATAAAAAATTCCTTCTGCGAATTTTAAAAATACCATATTGCGAAAAAAACATTAAATTTTCCCCCAAAATTCCATTCAAACATAAACAAACTATTTAAAATGTTACTTCTGCCATGTTCATCAAACAAAAAGTACCAAAATTAACAAAGAATTTCTCAGAAGTACATAAATCAAACAAAAACAAAATTAATTACAACGAAAAAAAAAATAGTTCTTTGAACCCCGCCACCCAACCACAAGTTTTAGCAACAAATGTTTCAACATTGTTTAGACTAAAACAAACCAAAAATTAATTTTCATTAATGACATTTATTCCCATTTTATTTCCATTAAACAAACATAAACATTTCAATTTGATACTCGGAAGCTAAACAGTATAGGTAGTTGACCTCAATTTTTCGTTGGGCGCCATTTTTATGTGTACCTAATATATTTTTTTAGTGTTTGAAAATTATCCTATTAATTTTTTTTTAACGGCTAAATGTTATTTTAATTTAGTGTTGTTTCAAGCTTCTGAAGATTCCCGCATAAGTTTTACGTCAATGTGCAAATGACGTTTGACCTAAAATCGTCTAATTCTACATTGTTCAATAGCAAACAAAAATGTCTATGCTTTGCAATGGAAAAATCTAACATCAATATTTTCTGCTATAAAAAAACCCACCAGCGAGACAAACAAAAAAAATGGCTTCACAGATTTTAAGCTTTGAACAAAATCAACGGTCTATAAATATCCCATTAAAAAATAAAACTCGTAAAAAAATGAGTTTCTTTTTTATAACATCCCTGACAACAACGATTTGTCCGAAAATAAAACTGTGAAATTTATTGCTAATTGCCAGGGTAATTAAGTTGTTAATTCTATTTCGATGTATTGTAACACCGCCGACCGTTGACACATTGTATAGCCACTTAAAACGGATCTTAAAAAGATGGACATTGCATCCGTTCTGTTAGTGTTATGCATGACATGTTCTATTTCAGCTGCCTTTGGAAGACGTCAAACTTAAGCTTCTACATAACTTATTTACGGTCTGGTAAAACTAGATAAGCCGAGGGTATGAGAGGTTAGTTTGTTGCAGTCCTGGATGATGTTATTTGTATATTTACTTATATGCAAACTCTGTCCGTCATTAAGTTTCCTTTGAGACTACCTACTTCTCAAACATGCAAATATTATGTGTGCATAAGGAAAGATGCAGCTTCTGGCTATATGTGCGGTGTGGACGTATGTAGTCATCGTTGTTGTTTTCGACGTTGTCGTTCGGTGATATGGGTTGCAATCAAAGATTGCACAGTCTAATTGCAGCCATAAATTTGATGCCCATGGGCATCATCATGCTGCTCTCTCCTTTCGTCGTTTTCGTCTTCCATTCATCCATGTTTTGCTCTATTTATGCAAAATTCTGGATCGGAGTTTTGGACCGATTTGTGTGGTTGATTAAATTATCCAGTGCGATTAACGCGGACGCCTTGAGGGCACAAACGGTATTATATACTTATTGCAGCAAACATCAACAACAACAAAGCTATAGAGAGACGGTAAAAAGTGAATTTGTTGCTCCATAGCCCCATCCGCACATCAAATAGATACCTCTACTCCACTATATGTATATACCTACTTCTTGTTATCTTAATGCAGTTGAGATACAAATTCTGGTTTTGGGTAATTGATCGGGTGCGGAAAATCACTAACAATTAATTTCACTTAAGATCTCAAGTGAAAATGTTGCTTTCATACCCTTTCATCCAGATGAATGGTGGGAGCATCTACAGGCATTGAGGAGATGAGGATCTATAAAACCCCAGGAGCATGAAATAGTGTCTTGATGGCCAAGGTTGTTGTGGTGCTCTAAGTTGTTTCATTGGCTAATTATATTCTGCAGCATCGATGATGCAGTAATGATGGTGGTGATGTTAACATAAATTTAAAATGATGTTGCGGTTTAGATGCGGTATCAGAAATGTGAGGTGGAAGTACCTTTGGTGTGGTAACAATAAATATAGAACTTCATCGCAGACATGGAAATCCTTTTAATTGGAAATGCGTGTGAATTGGTGGAAATTATGGGGTAACTTTTTATGAAGGTGTTTTTTGAAAATTGATCCAAATCTGTATCGAGATATTTTGAAAGATTTATTTAAGATTCATTTTCAAAGAAATTTTGAAAAATTTCAATACGATTTTTAAAACATAATCTAAACGAATTTCAAATTTCCATATTTTAGTTTTTCAAAATAATCCTTAAAAATGTTTTAAAGATGAATTCGAGGAATTTTGATTTGATTTCTCTTAAATAAGATATAAAAATGTACAAACCTCAATACTAAAAAAAGACCCTTATGTTTCATCAGATGAAGATTTTCAAGAACATATTCGGTTCATTTAAAACTTGAATAGAAATACATATTAATAAAATAAAATAAAATAAAAAAATCACTTCCAAAATATAAAAGGAATTCTTTTTTTAATTTCTGAAATGATTTATTACCTATCAATATACAAATTGCTATTCATCAGAAAGGCTTCATATCATATTTCAAATGATTCAACGAATTAAAAAAGAATATAAAGAATACAACAAAATAACAATTCGGACACGCATCGTTTATCAAACATTAGAAAGCTCACAAATGTACATATACCTCTTCAGATCCTTATTTAGATCTCAAATTTCTTTATCGTCATTGTCTGCCTACTCTTTAAAATTGGTTTTCTGATTAACATGGTAAATAATAAATTATCTGTGAAGATAATTTCAAAGAACCATCACCCTATTATTCACGCTCAGGTGTTAGTATATTAACAAAAAAAAAAAAAAAAAAACAATATTATTTGGCGTCATTAAAATATAATTTTTCTTTCTTAAATTTCAATTTCCATTCAAACTCTTACCGCCCACTCGAATTAAACAAAAAAAATCTACAAAAATTTAAAGTCCATTATTTCGACTTAATTTTTTTAAAAGCATAATAAATGTCTATCTTTTGTATTTTGAAATTAAAAACTAAAAAAAAATTATAAGACGCATATTTATGTTTCAGCTGGTTGCCATCATGATAGTCATTAAGGTATTGTGTGGTGTCTCTTAAATATTTAACAAAAAAAAAATATATTAATATCACCGAAAAACTTGAATTCGACAACTAGGTTAAAAGTCGTCGTCTTTGTATGTCCTCATCTGTCAGTCATATTTTTTGATGTTGATTTTTTTGTTTAAGATAATATTTTTTTATGCTTCCATAATATACATACGTCTTCATTTCAATTAACACCTTCGGATATATATAATATTTTTATGGGATCTTCATCAATCAGACAAAAGAATGTTAAAACACCCAACAGATGAGATATGTATAGACACTTCTTTATTTAAAATGTTTTTTATTTTTTTTTTATTTTTATTCCTGTTAAATGACATCAATTCGCCAACGCTAAATGAAAATAAGATAAAGATAAGAATTTTGAAATAAAAATGTATCCTGAAGGCTTAGCGATGAACAGAAATTTGACAGATACAGAAGCTGTCATAATGAAAAATCGTATAACAATAAATTTTATTTAGAATCTTCTGTCAATGGGGATAGAGGGCTTGAGTTTAATGGTGGTGGTCGCTTGTCAAGTACCCACTTTTTCAACTTTAGGTTAGATATCGTTTTTATTTTTTGTCTGAAAAAAGTGTTGATAATGACATTGATAAATAGCTTTCGGCATTTTTTCATAACCGAGACAAATTTACACGGTGAAAATATGTAACGGTTTTTGGCATTATCATCATGCATATTAGATTTGATATTTGTTTTTTTTTTTTTTTATTTTCTTACATTTCCTTGATTTCCCTCTATTTCTTCTTGTTTTTCATTTGCACCACTTTATTCATTTACTTTAATTTATTTTCCTCAAATTTTTTTGCTCCCACTTCTTCGGTTTTTTCTTCATATTTTTCACTATCATCATTTTATCAATTATTATTTTCAATTTCTTGATTGTATTCTTATCCTCCACTTCATCCGTTTTCTTTATTATATTCGTATTCTCAATTTTTTCAATTTCCATCAATTGGTTAATTTTTTTCGTTTTCTTATTTTTTCCATTTATTCGATTTCTATAATTTCTTCACTTTATTGTCTTGAATCTTGGTTGCATTTTATGCGAGTCACCCTGCATCAATCAAAAAATATCATTTCCTTTAAAAAAAAAAAACTAAATTTAAAATGAAAATTGAATTTTTATTTTATCTTCATATCGAATCCCAATTCATTTTCTAACCTTCAAGTATTTAATTTCCTTCACAGCATCATTCAATTCAATTTTGGGTTTCAATAAAAAAAAAAAAAAAAACAATTTGTTTATCCTTTTGTAATGCCCCGGAAAACCTCGAAGTCGTTCGTCCTTTTATACTAAAAGTCCTATTCATTTCGTAAAGTTTACGACTATCGTACTCGTATATAATCAACTCGTCACGCAAAATACCTCTTTAGCTGGAGTCCTTCACCTGTGTCAACACCATAAGAACGCAAATAGAATTACATGCCAAACATCAAAAGGATACCGGTAGTAAATTCGCAACGCCCCATCACCGGTCATCGCACTATAGTATGCCGCAGATATTTCCATCGCAGAAATCTCTTCCGCAGGGACAACTTTGATGAAATTTCACTCTATCCCCCCAAAAAAAGGATACGCGTTCGGATTTTGTATCTATGTATACCTATAGATATATATGTATATTGTACAGAGTATATATGTAAATGATTGTTTGTAAACGAGAAGCTATGGCAAGTTGGTTTTGTATTTGCTTTTGAATTATGTTTACTCAACCACTGGATGTTGATGGTAAAGTAAAACTGGTGATATAGTGAATCATGCTGTGAAAGTATCCCTTTGTGTGTCAACATCAACAATACAACGTATATTTTTCGCCTTATAGAATGTACAGCTGGTGCTATACACTTCAGTGCGGTATGGTGCCTTTTGCCTCTTTTTATTATATCCGCCATTTTCTCTCCCAGCTCCAAGCTAAAGATCCTTAATGAAATTTACGGCATATTTAACGAAACGCACAATGGATAAAACACAACCGTATTTTTGTTGTTGTTTTTTTTTTTTTTTTTGGTGCCCCAATTAAGGAATCGTGTTTTATCTCTTTCACTTGAATTCGTTTTTATTGTGTGAAAACGAGAAATAGGGTCAATGGACTGCGGGCTGTTTGAAAAAGCTTCTTTTTGTCTTTTCACTATGCCGAAAAAGGTGACGGAAGGAAAAAGACAAACACAACATTAAGGGTAAATGAGCTCTTAGATTTTTGGACTATAATTTCGTTCACCTGCCATGGAAGTTCAAGTTTAAACAGTCATTGGGTATTGAGATGTGTCATCGCTTTAACTTTAAAAATTAACCAGTAACGTAGCTGTGAATATAGACATCATCCCACTCCCTCCTAAAAGGGGACTTTTTTCTTAACATTTTGTAATTAAAATTAGTGCTCATCTGAAATATCTATGTATGATAATAATAAAGCAAAAATAAAAACAAAAAAAAGATGAATAAAACAGAGAAAGTACTCAAAACAACAATAGTAAGTGCTAAGAGAAAATGCTCAGTGCATGCGCTCAGTATAAAAAGAAGCTACGAAAATTCTTGTACTGAATAATGTTGCTCCTACTAAATGGAGCAACTGCTTCAAATGTAGTGTTTTCAAATTTCAAATGCAGCTCCTAATATTAAAACAAAAAAGATTGTTGGTCCTAGGTACTAAGCCTTATAAAGTAAAAGCTTCAAATAATTGTATTTCCAAGTTCCAAGACATTTGGGGTTGGCCGCGGCGCGATGGTATGCGTGGTCGCCTGTCAATCAAATGGTCACAGGTTCGATCCCAGCCGTAGTTCTATGTCTTGTTTTTTTTCCATTATCATTGATCATTGTTGGGCCGCTGGTTTACTTATTACATGTTGTTCAGGCATAACACTAACAACATGTGATTGAGTAAATACTAGTATGCCCAACAAATATGACAATGAACAAAATAATGCGAATTATAAAGGGACATAGATGATATAAGACACGGCATTTCTCCGCTTTATCCCAGCCGCCAACCCTGCAGATAAAATCTGAGACAACCACCACCTTCAGTCTCAGTACCTCGCGCCACACACACACCTTTCCCCTTCCCATCCTATCCTATCCTTCACGCCCGGGCTGTGTTGATACATATAAAGGGTAAACCAAAAATCCCCTTGAGCGCGGGCATATTATAAAAAAAAAAAAAAAAAAAAGTTCCAAGACATTGAATGAAATAAAATGTTTAAAATTATTTAAACTAACAACTTCTGTTCTAAAAGAAAAAAACCCATATATTTCTTAGTCGTTAGAAAGATTTCTTCAAAATATCTCTAGCACTCACTCATCATACTCATACCCTCCTCATATCTACGTCTCTGAATTTAGATCCACTTAAGTTAACTCAACAGAACTAATTGGATTTAGTTCTGTTGGTATTTATTTTAATTTTTTGTCTGCAAGTTCCGCCACGACTTTTTGACTATTTTTTTTTTTTATTTTACTATGTTTTGTTTATGTTATTAGTTTTATTTTGTGGGAACTTAGTATAATTTATAGTATTATAGTGGAAAAACAACGGAGAACATTAATTATAGTATTAAAGTATTTTTTTTTTTTTGTGAAAATAAACAAACAATAAAATATTAGATGAATCATAATCTTATTATTATTGGACTTATAGTAGCTAGAGGCGATATAGTTTATCAATTAAAATTAAATTATGATCAGATTTTAGATTTAATTTATTGTTGTTCATTGTTAGGTTTTTTTTATTATTTGTTAAAGTTGAATAGACTGTGAATGGGGGAGAGATAGTGATTCCTTAGTTTATCGCTTTGTTAGTAAAATGTATTTAAATATAGTTTAATTCTTGGTTGTTTTCATTTATATCAGACAATAGAAAGAGGTCATAATATTTTGTTATCAGCAAGTTGTGCTAAATTTTGTTTGTAAATAAAATGTTCAGAAAACAAACATACAAAATTGATGCAGGTTAGTAAATGTTTTGAAAAATAAAAAAAAAATAAAAATACATAAATTTGTTTAAACTTAGCATAACAAAACAAAGGACATTACATATTTCTCAAAGAGTAGCCTTTATAAGAAAAAAAAAACAAACACAAAATGTGAATCAAATCGAATTTTCAATTTGTCGATTCTGCTATTTTCATAATTAATTCAATTATATCACAACCAAAAATAAGAAAGAAACCAAAAAAAGAATTTTTGTTATAAATCAATTTTTCCACAAAAAAATGTCTTTAAATTTGTTTTGATTTCTTTGGTTAATTTAAATATTCAATTTTTGAAAATTTCAGCTTGCATTAAAAAATTTTTTTTTATCGCAAACAATTTTTTCTTAACATAAAAATTTTTATTTTAATTGAGTATTGCTACGAAAATTCACTTTTAGGACTCTGTATGTCCTGCATTAATAGTTAATTTCATTCTCAGGAATAAATGAGTTCCGTAAATCTCTCTGTCTGTCGGTTTAAATCTGTCTGTCGGTCTGTCTGTACGTCTGTCTATCTGAGGGACTTTGTTTAGAATTTGTTTGTCATTCTGATTGTTTGTCTGTCAGTCAATCTATCTTTTCGCCTGTCTGTTTTTCTTACAGTCTGTCTGTCAATGTGTTTTTCAGTCTGTGTTTCGGGTTGCCTGTACCTTGACATACCGACAAAGACCCTAAGGGTTTTTCTAGAGGAAAAGTTGAAAGATTTAGAAACGAAGATCCCTGTCATATAACCGCAAAAACTAAATATGTTTGTCTCGATAGTTTAATTTTTTTTCTTCAAAACAAATTTTTTTTTAGTTGTTTTAAAATTAAATTCCATTGAACGGTTTGTAGAAGAACTGATACATTTGTGTGGAACTTTGTTTTCCATTTATTATAAAAACAATCTTTATTATTTATTTACCATTTTTTGTTCAACTTTTTTTTTGAAGTAGACACTTTTAAACCTGTGAGGGGATTTTGACTGGAGGGTTGTTGTTTATAACAGTTGTTATAAATATTAAATTAATTTCCCATTTCAGCATCCAAACAATATCAAAATGTGTCTTGGGAGATTTCAAAAAAAAATAAAAATATATCACTTTGTCTAATATGAATCACATTAATGTAAATAAGTGTATTATTCCAAATTCAATTTTTCTTTCGAATGATCAAAAAAAAAAACTTTCAATAGAATTCAATTTAAAAACTCTTCATTTTTAACTGCTAACATAATATATTTCACATAAAAATTTCAATTTAATACACTTGTATACATTATAAAAATAACATTCAATTTATAATATAACATAGGTATGCATTACTTTATTTGTATATCGATATTTTTATTTTAGTCCTTTTGAAATGTATTTGCCTGTGCAAAGTTCAGCATCATTTAGAGCCACCTGTGCCACATAAGTACCCTCTATATTTCCATCACTCAATTACCCTTTGAAAATATCATATATAAATCCACTTCTCCAGTAAATCCAACATTATAATAGAAGAGGGCCTTTTTTAACAGAAAATAAATAACAAAAAAAAAAAAATAACCAAGAATCAGAATTGAATTTCAAATTTATATCAATTGAATTTATGCCAAATTAATCTTATCGAATCTCAGTTTAAATTGAATTTCAATCTTTCGACCTTATTTTGAGATATTTCTTTTGCCATAACAGATGTTTGCTGCAGCTGATATTGCCACTGTGCTGTGTGGTAGTATAGGAACTCCTCCGGTTAAGGTTCTCTCAACCGAGCAACGGTTAATTTAGTTTTTTTTTTTGTATTCTGTTTTTATAAAAAATATCGATTTAAATCGAAAGTTAACCACACATTATGCCATATGCTTAAAGAGAAGTAGCCTTATGTTTGTTGGCCCAAAGGACCATTTTTCTATGCTACACAACTTTTGGTCATGGTAGATTGCTCTTTTGGAAAAAGGTCCTTGCTTTTTTTTTTTGTTGTTGTTGCTCTCCTATGTTGTGGGAAATAATCGTTTTATTATTGGTTTTGTTTTTTTTTTTTTGTTTTGCTCAGAGATCGCAGGGATGTGCTTACATATTTTTTTTTGTGTCAGAAAGGTTTAAATTCCCAGAATTCTTTTTCAATCCTTTTGCCTATATGTTCACTCTGTTGCTCTTCCTTGCTGTTTCATCCTGTGTGAAAGTGGTTGCGATAAAGGGTTTCGAATTTTCTTTTGCGGGAAATTTTACTATCGATTTTGGGGTTTCGAATACCGCTTAATGGTCTATTGGTGTGATTTAATGTTATTTTTTTTGTTGTTGTTGTTGTCTTCCTTCTGCCTCAGGATTTATTGTAAACGGAGGAAAATTATATTCATTTTATTTTTATTTACAAAAAAAAAAAAAAAAAACCTAAAAGCACAACACACACCCTAAACATTTAAGAGAACATCAAAAACATATATCCTGATGTTTTCTTTTATAACATGCAATTTAAAAAGGGATAACATAGAGAAATAAAATAACATCTCTGGATTATAATGACTAATTAAAATACAAAGACTCTGTGACAGGATGTACAAGTGTATTTATGATGAGCTCTTTTGTCTCTCATCTTGTTGATGGCTCTATGTGTTTTTTTTTGTTGGTTCTTGATTCGTTGTCTTTTGGTTATTTCTATCTGAAGGATGATATGCAAAGATATTGTCTCTTCTTCTAAGACAACCATAGAGTGTGTATTATCCTTTGTACGAATGTTTTGTACCCATAATATTATGCAAATGATGGAATAATAATGCTAATTTCTTCGTCATTTTGTGTTGAGAGCTTTAGACAGAGAGGAAGAGAGAAAGAGATAGAGACGAACTGAAGAAGGTATAGGTATTTTCGTCTAAAGGAGACATAACTTTAAAACTTGGATTTACCCAGAATGTCTCTCATCAGGCTTAAAAAGATATATTATGTATGATAAAAGGGAAGAAGGATATAATTGTGTTAATTATAGTTAAAGTTCTTATCTCATCTTATCTTTTGTAATATGGAAAACATAATTTTAGTCTTTAAATGAAAGAAAATGTTATTAAAATATTTTTGTTTGGTTGCGAAAATAAGCAGGATATGGTCAAAGTGGCAGAGAGTATAAGACTGGATTTTGTCTATTAAATAATGCTTTTCGTTGCGGGGCTTATAGATAATGTTTTAGATAATGGAAGCAGATGTTTTTGGTTGGATTAATTAAAATTCAGAAATGATAGAAGAAAACAAAGCTTAGGAATTAAGCTTTTGAAGATTGTATAGTAATATTTGATGAAAGAATTTTTGGGAGTCTCATAATTAAAAGCATTAGCTTAGCAAGATACGGAATTCTTTTGTGCGAAACTATTTTTGTCAATGGAAAAAAATTAAGATCATTTAATTAAATATTCTTTTTATACCAGTCAGCAAACTTTCGTAGGTCTTTATTCCTGAAGAAAGACATAAATTGTTTGGTGCGTTTGAATGTCACTACGGCCTTGGTTCTTCATTGTCTATCCACAAAATTTAATAATTATTATTTTTATACCAGTCAAATTTACTGTTCAACTTTCTATTAATACTGTTAATACTACGTGGACGAATGGTAAAACTTGTCTGGTACACAGTGAATATTTGATTGAAAAAAATTTAAATGGTATAAACTGGTCAAATGCATCGTGGTGCCACTAATACGCTTGATAATTTGTTAATTATTTTCAATTCGGTTCCTTTTATAAAGTGAATAGTACCTAAAAGAAAAAAGTGAAACAGGATTGTGACAAACAACTGGTATAATGAGTGTACAATTAACATTTACATCGTAGGTGGAAGAATGGTATAAAACAAAAATGGCGCATTTGCATGAGTAACAAATACCATCATTCTGACATAAAACTTATTATGACTAACAAATGGTATAAAATTAGTGTCAGTTCGTGTTTTGTTAAAAATATAATTTTTAATGAGTGATCTCAAACATAAAGCAAAAAGTAGAAGCAATAGAAGAAAAGTAGCTCAAAAACAGTAGCAAAAATCTAAATATTTATTTTTGGTCTGGTATAAACTGGTCTAATATGTCAAATGATGATTAATAGGACTCACAACAAATGTCATTACTCTTCCAATTGTATATCAGCTGTCTGTAAAAAAGAGTTACTTTCGGGTATAATAAGCTGGTCGAATGATTTATTCATGTTTGGATTGATATACATTGGTATAGTATATCAAAGCGAATGATTTACCATTTTATTGTCTGTTCTTTGAAAGAGTTATAAGAAACAATTGGTATAAAATTGCAAATATCATAAAATTGTTAAAAATAATTTTAATTTCTTCAAGTAGAACGCTGAGCTTGTAAACGATTTCTGGAATTACAAAAAAAAAAAGAATTTGAACACCTGAAAATATTTATTTTTTTATTGATTTTTAAATATTTTAAATTTAATAAAAATCAATTAACAATAAAAATAACTAAAAATATTCAGGAATAACTTTTTTTGTGATTGCAAAATCAATTGACGCATTTGAAAATTTTAAAATCTCCTCAGATAGCTTCTAGTATAAGTTTATATCTTATTTAAGAATCAATATTAAATTGCAGGCACAGTAACACAGATGCTACACCCAAATTGACTTTAAAAAAAAAGTTAAATAAAAAAATCTTTTCCATTCACAAAAAAAAAAAAACTACCATCAATCATCCTACACAGGAAAAAAAATTCATTTCTTTATCCATCGAGTGTAAAGACGACGACGACAACTTTAACTTCCCAACACCCCATCCTATTCGATTAATAACAATTCAATCTTTCTTTTTCATTCAAAAATATAATTCAATTTTCTAAAAAAAAAAAAAAATTGAGAAAAGACAAATTTCTTTCGCATCTGCTTTTGCACAAACAGAACAGAAAAAAAAATTCCTTTCCATTCTTTAGCCTCATTTAAGGCTCGTCCTTTTTGCGTTTAAAACAATTAATCTTCTTAGCAAAGCGGTGACTATACACATTTTTGTCTTAATGCTTTCGTAGGTAGGTATACTGCAGAGACCATAATTCAACGTTAATTGACATTCTGCCTGACTACCCATTTCACCCTTTTTTCCCCCCAAGAAACCAGCTATAGGAGACATTCCTTTCTATGAACCCGATATGGTGTGAGGGTACAAATTCTTGGGTATTGTTCTGAGATGTAACATGCACATTCTACAAAATGTTTCACCTCCCCCCTCCCCATGCAACCAAAACCTCCCTGAACTATCAATTTTGTGCAAAACGTTAGAAACTTGTAATTAGAATTTTGCTGTGCAGAGGTGTTTTGGTCTTCTATAGAATAAAGCAATTGTAACCTGTCGTGCTTTCCATCAGAAAACCAAACCTTTATTTTCTCTGTTAAAAGCATTCGCAATGCATGCTAAGTTTAACATTATAACACCAACTCTAGCAATTCTAGGACAATTCAATGCAATGCGTTGATAGCAAATTTCAAAATGTCGAAAACTTATTCCTTTTTTGCATTGGCATTGGTAGGTGTGGTCATATATAAAGAAAAAGAGTTTATGCAAAGCAAATGGCATCAAAACGTCTTTGCCAATCTGGAATTTAATTAGAATTTTGAGGTATTTCTTGGGGATGCAATTTGTGATGTTATTTGAGCAGGAGGAGTGTTGTGTATATGAAGTTACACAAAAGATCCGTTCGGGCACCTTTCCTCTATTTGATGTTTTACGTCAATTACGAATGCTTCATCAATTTGTCAGGAAACATGGAAATTAAATGACTTTTGTTGTGAATGGTTTTGAAAAAGGTTGGTGATTGTGACAGGAATTTCGAATTATTTGCAAGAACTCTTCTAAATGACCTACATAAACTACAAAAAGGAGAAGTTAGAATTTGGTTGTTTTAGGTTCTCCAGGACAGCTGTTGAATTTTAAATTTTAGCTGCGGTTATGGTTCTACGAAAAAAAAAACTATACAAAAAACCAGAGGTGAATATAATATAAATAATTGGTTGTTTTGATTGCTTTATACATTTGAATGTTGTGTTTTGAATTGAAAATTTTTGAGTGTTGGTTTGATTATAAAATATGTTAAATTAAGATTTTTGGGGTCTTTAAATCAATTCATTTCCACACTTTGCTTTGGTGAATTATTGCCTCGGCAATTATGAAACCCATTAACAAATTTCCGGGAGCCGATGGCATACCAGCCTAATTATTCCAATACGACGGGCCAGCCTTACGTCAAGCAATTCGTGATATTCTAGTGCATGTATGGGAGCGGGAGGAAATGCCAGAAGACTGGCGAAAAGGTATAATTTGCTCCATACTTAAGAAAGGAGATGTCACAACGTGCATCAATTATAGAGGTATCACGTTGTTGAGTACCGCCTATAAGATACTCTCCTCTTTCCTACAAGAACGGATAACCCCATACTCTAAAACCATAATCGGACAATATCAGTGTGGTTTCATTCCAGGCAAATCAACAACTGATCAGATCTTTAGGTACCTTAAGGTAGGCGATGGAAAAATGTCTTAAATTTAACATTCCAACATACCATCTGTTTTTAGATTTTAAGGCCGCCTATGATTGCATAGCCAGGGTAGAACTTAACAAAACCATGAGAGAATTCGGCATCCCAAATAAATTGACACGACTTTGTAGGTTGACCATGACCAACTTAACAAGCCAAGTAAAAATTGCCAGATTGCTATCCAGACCAATCAAATTCTTTAATGGACTCCGACAAGGGAATGGTTTGACCTGCCTCGTCTTCAACTTGGAGATGGAGAAAGCAATCCGTGACTTTGGTACGGCAACAAGATGGACCATCGTCAACAGGTCCAGCCAGATACTGGCTTACGCAGACGACATTGTTATCATCGGAAGGACCGAACAAACTGTACACGATTCCTTCATCCAGATTGAGCAGGCGGCACAAAATCTGGGGCTGCGCATTAGTGAAGGTAAAGCAAAGTACATAGTGGCGTCGAATGCGAAAAGAACAGTTGGTCAAACAATCAATTCTGCAGCTGCTCAATTCCAGCAGATCCTACCCTAGTCTGTCAAAGCTCTTCAAATCCAGAAATCTCGCCATAACTTCAAAACTGCTGCTGTACAGGACCATGGTCCTGCCAGTACTCACGTATGGATCCGAGACTTGGGTGCTTAACAAAAGACACTCCGACACTCCGAGAAAAGTCTTAAGGAGAATTGTTGGCCTCATATGTGAGGAAAGACGATTCCGGGGACGGTACAGTTGTAAGTAATCTTCCTTGAAGCAGACATAGTGAAAAAAATTAAGCTCGATAGATTCCGGTGGACAGGGCACCTAGCTCGCATGAGTGAAGAGGAACCGGCTCGGAAAGTCCTTTGTGGTACATTCCGTGGTAGACGGCAGCGTGTTAGACCATGCTTGCGCTGGAGAGATGGCGTAGACCAGGACGCCCGAAGCCTTGGGGGCGCAACTGGATGGCGTCGCTCGGCTTGAGACCGGGATGGGTGGAGAGACTTATTAAAGGAGGCCAGGACCGGACCCCGGTTGTCGAGTCAATGATGATGATGTTCAATTTTAAAATTTGTACAAAAAAAATCATGTACTTTCCTACGGAATGTTAAAATCGAACCATTATAAAAGAGCAGACCAACTGAATATCGGTAAAATACTGTTAGGTGAAATGGAAAACATTTCTGTGTTGATATTTTAAATGCTTATCTGTTTTGTTAAGAATATTTATTCTACAACTGCAATGATTATTTGCATAAAAAATTTAAATTATAAGTATATTCAATTAGAGGAGTTATTATAAAATTATTAAATGAATTCACCCCAAAAATGCAATTGACCCTAGGTAATTCGAAAACTCCATTAAAATTTGAAATGTTTAACTAAATGCTATACAATTTAATCAAAAAATGGAAAAGTTCCTATATCCTTGTACAAACGTATAGATACGAAAAGCTACATAGTTGTAGATCTTCATATCCTGAATCGGAATTTCAAATCGCATCATCAAATTGCTCGACTGCATACAAATGCATAAACCATCATACAAAATGGAAAGCTAGAACATCCCCACAATTGCTAAAGCTCTATACATATTTACAAATGGCGATATGACATTAAACGACGTAATACATAAGCCAAACATTACAAACCCTAAATGGTATTCAGTCAGATGTAAAAGAGCCACAATCGCTGCCAAAAATGTTGCCATTATTCGTCCTAGTATCTATGGCGGCAAATGGTAGCGAACACAGCGGTGACGATGTGGCAGCAACGAGGAGCATTCAATGACGATGCAATTGTGGTGGCCTCGCAATATTGTGAGTGAAGGCTTTCAAGCGTGTGCCAAACGCACTTCCATTTAAACGTGCACCGCATGTGCTTGGTCAGTTATGGACAGCCATGAAGGCTGCATCCCCTGAACAACAACAACAAAAAAAAACTAGCTCTCTCTCTTTCCTATGTATGTCTCTGTAAGGGGTTATAAGTTCGGAACTGTCCAACACACGACGACGACGGACAG
This sequence comes from Syrphus vitripennis, assembly GCA_958431115.1. Classification (NCBI taxonomy): domain Eukaryota; kingdom Metazoa; phylum Arthropoda; class Insecta; order Diptera; family Syrphidae; genus Syrphus; species Syrphus vitripennis. Next base: position 11,471,557 of record OY288109.1, read on the forward strand.
TCCATCGGTACATATTTCATTCGATCCCTAGCTTTTTGCTCGCTTGCTACGCTAGCGATATAAACTTTGTGATTCAGTGTTATAACATAGTTTGTGTTATGGGTGTGTTGGGAGAGTGCGAGTTGAAAACTCATTAAATTGGTAAATCTCTTTGGGATCATCAACATGTTTGGAGCGAACGGACAAACTGGATTACTACACAAAAATTAGCATAAGGTAATCGATATTCGAGCACAGCACTAATATAAAGTCTTAATTTTTTTTTTTAGGGATACCTATGCCCATCTAGTGTTTAATTTAATTTTGAACATACATAGGTAGATACATATAATGTACATATGTTTGATTTTGAGTTACTATCAGTTAATGAAAATTTGAATCGCAAATTGACTTAATGTAGAGTGCGGGTAAAGTTTACTTTGTCTGTTTGAATTTATAATCGAGATTTATGATAGTGTATAAATAAAATAAGCTGAATTGAACTGTCAAATTATAACAGTTATGATAGGTTGTAATTTGAAATATTATATTAGATGTTGTCCATATCTCATGCAACAGGAGCATTTAAATTAATTATTCAGAGTCAACTAAATCAATTCAATGGCTAGAATCGGTTTATTTTCAATTTAGCTTCATAAATTTTAGCACCAGAATGTTTAAAAAGAAGAATAGATCGATAGTCCAAAATAATTTCTAAGGACAGAAATATTGCGAGAAAATATTTTTTACTACATATTGGCCTTTAAATCGCTGGTAAAACAAAATGCGTTCACTGGGGCGTATACTCGTTTTTTTCTAAATTTTTCCTCAGGTCATGTTTTGGAGTGACAGTTATTTTTTTTTTGACAAACAAGTAGGACTAAAAATTGTCGCTTATAAATTTGCACTCAAAATGGTTTAAGTTGGGTAGCTGTCCAAAAATTGGGCCATTTACGACAAAATCGGAGTTGAACAGTGTTTTTGGCAAATTTTTTTTTCACAGTCACACTGTGGGTTTCTTAAACCATCTTACAGCATAGGTTTCTATAAAATGATTGAAAATATAACCATTTTCTTCAAATTAAATGTACAAAAAATATAAAACTGATATTTTACTATTCAGAAGAATTGAAACGAAAATAAAAATATTTGCTAAATTGTTTTAAAATTGAATTTAAAAAAAAACTTGAATTTATTTTGAAAATATAGTTTTTTAAATCAACTTCTATTTATGCTGCTTTTTTGTAACTAAGACTAATTTTAAAAAATTATCGGAAAAGTTACAAATTTAGATAGAGTATCTAGTATTGAATTTTCCAAAAAAATTTATTTGTTTTTTTAAAAACCCAAAATATATTTTCTTTTGAATTTTGAAATTGATAACAATTCGTTGATCTGTTTATGAGAAAACTAAAAGTCAGAAATAATTGCAACTTTTCGAAAAGTATATTTTTTGACCAATTTACCAATGCAGACTTACACACGTCTATATGTATTTTTTTTTTAAATTATCTTAGTGGTTTTTGAGGTTAATAAGTACAAGTAGCTAAAATAAATTTTCTTTTTCCCCTCTAAAGAAGAACTTAATAACCCTAAATAGAAAGTTTAAAATAAATCGCTTTATTAGCTTAAAATGACAGACAGACCAAAAATTACAGAACCGAATTTTGTTCGTAAGTTCAAGATTGATTTTTTTTTACTAATTCAAAACTAACCCTTATCTATAGTTGCATGTTAAAATTATTAAATTACGATGAACACTTTTTGAGAAAATCGAATATCAAAAAATAGTAAAATAAAAAGCTTTTGATCAAAACCTCAAATTCCAATCTTTTTACGAATGCAAAAAAATTGACATTATGCAGTGCTTACCATTGCCACTAAAAACCATTGCCATTTCTGACAAGACAACAATTCATTGAAAACAACAAAAAAAAATAGTAATTCAAAAACTTAAACCAATTGATTCACCTCATTTCATGTTCCAAATAAATATCAAAAGGTACATCAAAGAAAATGACAATACAAAATCGTCATCTCCAGCTATACTTTTAGTACATTAAGTGATCACAATTCATATTGGCTTATCATTCCCTTTCAAAGACCAACCATATAACTTTTCCGCATGTGATGGAAAATTGTCTTAAAATCTCCGTAACGACCCTTTCTTGTGCCAACATTAGATATTATACCCTGAGTCATTTCTCTCCCTTGGCCAAGATGAAGAACAAACCTAGTACCATCAACAAATGACAAAAAGTCATGAAATAAAATAAAAGACAGAAAAATCGCTTTCAAAGAGGACCAGGACATTTTTAAGGCACAGAAAAAAAGCAGCAACAACAAAAAAAAAAAGGCATAGAAAAGACCAATAAACTTTTCGATCACGTTTCATATTTTCCAGGTCATCTCGCAATTGATTCGGTTATAACTCTCTCTCTCACTCTTCTGTTCAACTTTTACAGTTCTTCAACATCATCTTTTAGGGAGCCTCTACCACAGAGTGCAGGATAGATATAGAGGACATTTGTTAATACTGCCACACAAAACGACTCTCATATCTGCAGTCATTTTATATATATTTCGCATCCTTCGGGTTGACCATAAAATTGCTGGAGATATTGCAGAGAATGAAAAATGGTTTTATTTTCATTCGAGTTTTCTATACTATTTATGAACGCGTATATAGTATCGTAGGTATGGGAATTACGTTTTGGCTTTCTTTTTACTTTTTTAAGGACATTTATTTTTTTTACAATTATTATTTATTTTTTATTTTTTTATTTTTTTTTTGCTCACATCCAAATGCAATTCGATTTCATTCTTGTGTCCTTGTACCATGAGAAACGTGGGTAAAATAAAAATCAATTTTTGTTACAAAAACAAAAAACTATGTCCATCTGTGAATGGTAAAGAGGATGAATTGGAATGAAAACTGTTGGAGGGAATATTAAAGGATAAAGCAGAATAATATTTATAGTGCTGACCTTTAAAAAAAAAAAAATAAACTGTAGGTGTATAGTTTTTGGTTGTGTTGGCCTGCAGAAAACATTTGAAATGTAAATTTATACTGACCTTTGAGAAAATATCATTTTAAAAAATGTTGTAAGATTATTATGAATGTTTTGTGCAGAGTTAACATTCAGTTATGTTTTTTTTGTGTTTTCTTGAAAGGTGGTGAGTTCTTAAATTTGCATTTCAAAGTCATGTGAATTTACAATTTTTTTTTCTTAAGACATCTGTTTCTCAAAAAAAAAAAAATATACATACATTATTAAAGGCAGGTATACCTACTTCGGTTGAGGGTTAAGAAAGTGTGTGCATTAAGTAACACTTTTCTTGGAAAAATTAAAAGAATTTTTTACAACAAGACTTTTAAAATGTTTTCTGAAAAGAATAATTATAACCTTTTTATACTGACTATTTTTTAGTGTAATTTAAGACAATCTAAAAAAATCGAAAAGGGTATCAAAAATATCGAAATAAAATGAATTTATTATAAAAAGGGGTCATCTTTATTTAAATACTTTTATGAAAATAAATTATATATAAATATATATAGACAGAGTAATGGAAAGAATGTTGAAAATAATAAAAAATTGAAATTGAAATTTTTTCAAAAAAAAATTATCGAAATTTTATTAAATTTTTTAAAACTCAGTCTTTCATATAAAATTTTCAAAAAAAAAATAAAAAAATTACCCAGAAATAAATGGCAATTTTTTTTCAAAAATTAAAAAAAAAACAAACAATTTATTTTTCCAATTTTATTTTTTTAAGGGCTGAGAAAAATTTAACCAAAAAAAGCAAAAATTAAAATTTCTTTTTTTTCTTAAGCAAACTCTTAAAATTTTTAGAATCAATATCTGTAAAAACTGCTTTTTAAAATTCAACTTGAAATTACGATTTTAATTTTAAAAATTTGCACAATAAAATCAAAAAATATTCAAAAATGCTAGTTTGACTTTTTAAAAATTTCATATGTAGGTTAAAAAAATTGAAAAGAAATTTTGACGAAAAATCGATAAACTAATCGATTAGTTTTTGAGTCCAAATCACAAAAAAAAAAACAATTTATCAAAAAAAGTTCTTTTTCAAAGTTCAAAAATAATTTTTCTAAAAATCTAAAAAAAATCTTATGCGCTGCATGATGTTTCTCTAAAACCCAAACCATAAATATTCTCAAATCAAAAACTTAAAAAAATGACCTCAAGAACAAGTATATGGCTACAAAAACAAGTCGATTAGATTATAGTAATTTATTCAAATGTATCATCCGTTAAGTTCAAAGCGTCCTCAGATATGACGTTGTATTTTCGGAACTCTTGCTATGTGAATATGTCAGTATTTAAATGTAAGAATCTGAGTAAAATTATGAAATTGTTTTTATTTATGTGAAATATGAAAACAAATATCATGATTTGCAAATTTAAACACGAAGAAACTTTCTCGAAAAAAGTCAATAATATATTTCTAAAAGATTGAATTCATCCGGGAATTTAATAACATTATCTACTTTGCTTTCATTTTGAAAATATATTTTTAGAATTTAAATTCTGCTTTAAAAAAAAAAAACTAAAAAAAAAACTTCATCACATAACATTTAATTAAAATGCATACGAATTGAGTCGCAAGAATTCCAAGCCTTGTGTTTTTTTTTATTATTTAATTTTCCTGCTAAATGTATGTACTGTACATATTATGTATACCACTTAATTGCAATGGAGCCAAAATAAAACCCCAATTGACCTTAAAGTCATTCAAATTGGAGATCGATATGGTAGATATATGAGTTGTTGTTGTTATATATTCACCATCACCTCCCCAAAAGGATACACTCCAGCAATATTATTATAACATCAATAGCAAATCCCACATCATCACTATTTTTAGAATTTCCAATCTATATTTAATTTGAATGCATTTGGCTGTTCGATGTTATATTGATTCTTAATCAGTAGGTCATTCAAATTGTCAATCAAATTTGGACAGTGTAAGCAAAAAAAAAAACTATAATAAGCGAGAGTGCCAAACAAAATGAACAAATGAAATCATATATGCAAAACAAAAAAAGGTTCCAAATGTGTTTAGTATTTTTGCACAATTGGACATCGAGGGGTGAAAAATAAAATACCCAACTATGTCGAACGCAGTTGCTCTTATACTTAATTTTAAAAGATTCTTAAAAGAAAAGTATCCACTATTTAAAAAATTGCAACTTAATTGTTGAAACTACAAAGATGTGTGTAGATATTTTTGGGATTAAATATTTTTTGTAGTATTGATCACGGTTTTTAACCATACTTTTGAATAATTTTTAATCTCAAGTTTTAATGTTCCTTTTAAGCTGAATCGAATGCAAGTTGGAAATTATGAATTTTTTAGTCTTTGGAGATTTTTTAAATTTTCAAATAGTGATATCTCGAAAACATAACATAATATATAAACTCGAACTTTAAATTTGAATTTTGCAGAAAAAAAACATTTCTAAAACTTGTGTCCAGAATGCCGCTAAAAAAAGATTTTAAAATGAAATGATAAAAATTATGTGTACTTTTTTCCAAAAGTTGAAATGTAGCTTAAACCCCGTTTTCGAAGTCTAAAAAACATGAAAAACATACTCAAACTACCAAACCGTTCCAAATAGATAAAAATAAAAGAATGGTTAAACTAGACTTCAAACAAAAATCAAAAAAAAAAATCAAATCAGGATTCCACCTCCAGCCACTTAAGACAATCAAAAGTAAATTTATTTAAATTAAAAAATCCCAAAAATTAAACCACAAACATTTATTTATTTTTATACTGCCAAAAATTTTTAGGCGCCAGCTAACTTTACTAAATTTTCAACAATAAAGTCTTTCATATTCATCAAGTTATACGAAAAAAAAAATTAGGAAGACAGAAACTATTTAAAGAAACAAAAAAAAAAAAACTTTTATCGTTCTCATTATTTTATTGATCAAGTTGTGTCAAAATTCAATGATAAATCACACCATACTTGTTGTTATAAATTAAAATGTAATAAAAATATTTCAAACCCAGTGGTCTCTATATCGAGTAGTTGATGATAAATGTTTGAGGTAAAAAAAGGACGTTCCTATTTTTATGATCATCATGTCCTCCTATTCGATTCTTTTATTTAAATCGGAATCTATGAATCTTGATGTTGGCCGAGGAAGGGGTTTGAATTAGTAATTTATACCGCCCGCCACCACCAACCAACAACAAAGATAGAGATAGATGCTAAGGGTCGTTGAAATTATATAAAGTGCGGTCATGTGCGTTATTTATGCTGACTAGGATGGTCATGGTAATGATTTTGATGATAACGATGATGATGGCGCTTGTGGCCAGGCTATAAAACTTCTATATGTTTGTAAGTTGAATTAAGAAGAATTCATCATACTTCAGATGGAAGCTACAACATAAATGTGACCGACACGTTGGTCACATGACGTATATGTGAACACTTATGATAATGATAAAGTGACAGAAGAAGAAAAAGGGAGGCTCATCGAATATGGAGATGTTGATTGATTGAAAAGGTATGTTGAGTACCTTATATAATATAGAAAGCAGTAGAAACATAATCACAAATATAGTTCCTAGATGTAGGGCTTTTTGATTAAGTGGACCTCTAACACCTGAAGGTGCTGAATTTCACTTGCGTGTGGAAACACTTAAATGTCGGATTGAGTTTGTTTTTTTTTTCTGATAATCATAAGATATAAAAGTAGGTGTGGAAATGTACTTTTTGGTCCAGGAAAATTTATATGGAGTTGGGTTGAATTCCTTAGAGAATGTACCATCATGGTTATATAAATATTAAATTTTTTTCTCTTTTTTTTGCAGAGATATAAAGTTTTAGAGGTGTGAATTTATGAGGAGATTGTTAATGCAGGGCTTTGAAAAATATTGAAATATTAAATTTATTTAATTGAGTTATGTGTTTTCCTGTGAGAGTATACTTGGAAGAGAATTAAATGTTTTTTTTACTTTGGGGATATGATTTTTTAATTATTAATTATTTGCTGTCACAAGCTTAGTAAACATTGCAAAGCAAACATCTAAATACAATTAATTAGAAAAAACTAAGTTATTGGTGTTGAAGATTTTGATTACTCCTTTGTTTATGTTTTTGTCTTTTCTAATGTCGATGTGATTTGTAGTAAAATTAATTTCACATGAAAGTCGAACTTGAAAAATAAGCGAACTTGAGTCTATGAGGAGTTTGAGTCCTTTAAAAAAATCCAATTTTTTTCTTCTTTTGTTATTTTTGTAAAAACTACAAATGCAGAAGTAATGTTAGCCACTTATTCAAATTTAAATTAAAAAAAAATATATATGCCACCAAAAAATACATTTAATGGGTTCTCCACTTTTGCACTCATGGCCTAATTTGACCCCAACTATCAAACTGTTCGTACAATGAAAAGATGAGTTTTTAATCACTATAACTTTAAGGCGAATTTGCACAGTTTGGAAATATTTATATTTCTTAGAAAATTGTGCCCTATGCACTTTTGTTTCTAAGTTATTAGGTTCAAAAATATTCTTTCCAAAAATTAAGATATTAAGATAGATAAAGTATTCAAAAGCATAAAATATTTAGGACATCGATAAATTTACGTAATATGTTATTATTTTTTTTTAATTTTTTGAATAAAGATAATAAACATTTAACTTACACCTCATTTTTGAAAAAGTTTTCGAGAAATTTGCTAAAACTCCTTTTACCCCCTTAAAAATGTCAAGCTACTGGTAAAAATGGTGGTACGTGCTTGAGATCTGCATAATAATTCAACTTTGTTAGAAATTTTTCTCGAAATTTAGGACGACAAAAAATAAATTTGCCTTCCATAGCGTTTTCAAATCAGATTGAACATTTTTATCTTAAATCATTTTAAGTTTAAGTAAGAGGTGTTAATTTTTATCTTTTAACGGGCTAATTTTGAACTATTCAAATATATACCACGTGTATTTAATTTTCGTTACATTTTTAGACAAAAAAAAATTAAATTCTGAAAAAAATTGTTTTTGAATTTTTGTAAAAAAGTATATTTTTTTTTTAAATTAAAAGACAAAAATTAGACACGATCCGTACATATACCTCACAAGGAAGACATTACATATTTATAAAATAATTTCAGTGAATCTTTGTTTTTTTTCGCCTTATTGCTCCCGTATAGTCACCCCTTAAAGCAAAATTAAATCACTCATACGCCCTAGTGAATGTGCAAAAAAAAAAAAAGATATCACAATAATCATAACTGAATTTTCCCGAGAAAGAAAGAGCACAACAAAAAAAAACAAATCAAACAAAAATACTTGCAATATTTAATATTAAATTCCTGAAGTTCGTTTCTTTTTATATTTTTATTATTTTCCCAAATACCGTTGTGTCAGCATAAGATTTAAAGGTATTTATTTCACATCCCTTGTGGAATTAAATATTTGTCTCTCCTTTAACCAAAACAAGAAAAATAAAAAAAAAACAAATACAAAAAAAATAATATCAAGATAAAGCACGAAATTTCAATTTTATCTAACTTAACTGAATGCACGCTCTTCTCTCAAATACTCACGATGAAAGGAACCAAAAATACCCCCACTCCCAAAAAAAATACAAATATCGTTTTGTGTGTGTTTTGCGTTTCTGTACAAAAAAAAAGGATTCCAAACATAAATTCCTAAAATTTTACATTTATGCAGATCTACATATACCAAGGGAAAAAAGAAACAACGGTGAAAAAATCATTTTCATATATGAAGTCGTATGCCGAAAAAAAAAATTTGTTACTTTTTTGGTGAATCTATCTATCGGCATGGTAGAAGGACAAGTGAGCGGATTGTATTTATGTAGACTTAAAGATACAAAAATGAAACAAAAAAAAAAACCATGTTGACACAAAAAAATAAAAAAATATCTGCTCCTTTTATTTCAGCCTCTGATGTGCCTAGAAAGTATAGTCCTTGATTATTTTCTAGTTGGTTTTTTGTGTATATTTTGTGAGTGCGCTTTTTTATTTGTACCTTTTCACTTTTTGTTGTATCTGCTGGATCTATGTTTTTTCAGGTATTTTTCTGATATTTTTTTTTTCACTAGAAAATTGACAGTTTTAAAGTAGATAAATAACTTAAGTACCCATAAATGAAGAGAATTGAAAAAACAACAATTTGGATCACCGATGTTGTTTATCCTTTTGCATGAATGAATTCCTGTGCAAAACAAAAAAAATGTAAAATATTATGTAAATAAATTTCAGCTGATTTTGTGATAAAGGAATTATTACGTTTGAATGAACAATTATTTTAAAGTTCAATTAACAAATACAAAATTTGAATGCAAATATAAATGTATTGCGATTGGTTGAAGTGACCAAACGCCTTTCTAAAAATTAACACCCTTTTGATAAGTTTATCCCTTAATTTAAGCTGTTTAGAAATGCTAAATTACCAAAGGGCATTTTCGTATTGAAATAACTTTTTGATTTATGTATATTAAAGGAGATTTTTTAAGCATCAAATGATGATGCAATAACTTTTCAATAACTTTTCTTTATTTAAATATTTCTCAATAAACATAAAGTTAAATAAAAACTCTTTTCTTCTTTTTTTACAGGTAATTGATGTTATTTTCTGGAAAATAAAAACCTTAAATGACAGGTAAAAGAATATAAAAACTCATCTTTAGAAAAGCAATATGCGCCAATTCAATTCAATATTTCTTATCAAACATTTCTATTTACAATTTGCTTTAGAGTTATTATTCTCCTCATTCTCTTCTGTCTGGAGGGTGGGGCAGGGGGCTGTTAATTGTCGTCGCTTGGCTACGGAAAATACCACGTTTCCAAAATATTTTTTAAATTTTACTTAGGAATTGTTTTCAGTTGGATTCCATGTTTTGCCAACTTTGAAAAAAATCTCCTTAGTTTGACCTCATTTGCGCCCTCGACATACTACAAAATCTTACACCTCTAGACATCTTTAGCAAACAAGTAGTCGCAAACTCAACTACGCGTTTAAAAGCAATCCTATACAGTTGACCAGTAATCATATTGGCCACAACATCATTCTTAACAATTTTTGGCTTATTCCGGATCGCTTAGACTACATCACACCTCAATTGATGTTGGTGGAGCATTCTGGACAATGAACTTTACACTTCTACACTGATGGTTCAAAAACCTACGATGGTAGCGTGTTCCAAGCGGAAATTTTGGCGATTGAGGAATTTCTCTCTTGGCTCAGAGAAAACGTAATAATCAACACGGTTATTCGGATCTTCTCAGATAGTCAAGCGGCTATTAAATCTCTTGCCTCTGTCACTGCGAAATAAATCGCGGTCCTACACTGCCAAACATCTCTGAGGAAGATGTCTGAACAGTTTGATATTCACCTCATATGGGTGCCGGTACATAATGACATTCCAGGCAACTGTAGGGCGGACGAACTCGCCAAACAAGGAACAATCACTCCTCTACAACTAGAAAGGAACAAAATAGGTATACCTATCGCTACATGTAAACTCAAGCTAAAGCAAGATGCTTTAAAGAAAACCAACCTCAGATGGACTTAGAGTAATACCTGCCTGGCAACCAAACAAATATGGCCTAGTATTGTATACTTGAAACGTTCAAATGGGTTGTTAAATTTAAATCGACTGCTTATTAGTTCCACCATAGGTTTCTGCAGGAGCTGCATTAACGAAGAAGAAGAGGAAACTGTTCGACATCTTCTGTGCACCTGCACTGCTCTCTCAGCAGAAGGAAACTCCATCTTGGAGAATTCTTGTATGAGGACTAAAAGTCTATCCCTATTCATTAGAAGCTCCGAGTGGTTCGGCTAGTGAGTTCCTATCTTGCTAGTTTCATGGTATCACAATAGACCCATAAGGGTCTAAGTTTGTTGAGTTTCTTGTCTGCCAGCCATTTTAACTTAACCTTTAACCTTGACCTCATTTGTCCTGAAGTGGCTACTGTTTTCGGACTGCGTAAGATCTCCTTCCATTGGAAGCTCGGCAATCAATTTTTTCTTTCTTGGGATCTCATTGGTCCTGCGAGCTTCCAGATGCTAGGTAGTACAGTGTTGGATACCTTAAATTTCCCCGAGGTCAACCACCTACCTCCGTTAACCCCTAAGATATCTATCAATATCACATGAATTTTTTCTCTTAGTGAAGAAACCTGAAACTTAATCAATCAATAAAATCGGACATAATTGCGCACTCAACCTGAATAAAAAGGAGATAAGCCTACTATCGTGTGTATATAATATGTACCTAGGCAAAGTAGGGGAAACTTTTGAATTTTATATTTAAATTGTGTGTTTAAACATTAATTTAAATTTTTAAACACATCGTTGACATTGTTTGTTTGTTTTTTTTTTTAATTAACAAAATATACACAGGTATATATATTAATTCCTTAATAGTCCTTTACAATCTCTGACACATTTGTACAGCTTCTGGTTGACAACAAAATCATCAGCTTTAAATTTAAATAAAACAAAATAATTCCAACAATAAAAAAAAAAACATAAATATATGTACAGGCGAGGTAAAAGTAACGCACAAATTGATAAACCATTAAATCCAATTCCATCCATCGGTTTTCCATCAACCAACGGCCTTATATTTATTATTATAAATCATTCGTTTGAGGCAAACAAAAAAAAAAGAAGAAGCAAAAACAGAAGGGATATTTTGTTCAAGTAAACCCATACTTATAATAATTTTCCCGATTTAATCCTCTTTTTTTTGTTTTTTTTTTTTCTGATTAAAAAAACACACTGTGTTCATTCAGATTCGAGAGCAGATATGTATTTTTTATTATTATCATCCTTAATATATGCCTCGTTGTAAAATTATACATAAAGGTATATAATGTATAGATTTGTAAGGAAATGTCGCCATTTTTAATGACATCGCTAACAATTGAATTCATTAATCTATCAACCGTAAAAAGGACAAATGAGGTCGATCCACATATAGCACACTGCACGAGCGACGCCATCATCATCATCACAGGCGAAAGGGATAATTTAAAGGTTCGCAAATCGAATCATATTAACTATCTTTTTATTCGATTTTTTTTATTTAAATTACGTATGGTTGAATGTGTGTCTGTGAATCTGATTGTTTCTATATAATTTGTATAAAAAAAAAAACTTATAATTTAATATAATATTAATATACTTGAGAGCTTAAAATATCGAGAGCAGGATGAGATGGAAAAACTCCCACTTAAATGTTAATACGAATCAGCAATAAACATTTTTCGACGCCTATCTGATGGGGATTTGTTTAAAATAAATACAAAATGAGAAGTGTACTGATGATGATGTTGATTCACCACGTGCGCCGCCGCGCCGCCAGCGCCTCACCGTTCTCTTTTTGTTCCTGGAACTCTCTTATAATTCCATTTTTGTGATAATACTCGTCGTATGCAGGATACGAATGAATGGAAAAACGTGCCATTGACCATTGTTTAAAATTGAAAACCATTTACATAGCTGATTGGGAATTAATGTGGGTCAAGAGGATTTCAATTTAATTCATTTTGTTTATGGTTGATGATAAATATCCAAAAAAAAATTAAACTAATTAATTTAGCAAAGTTTTTTAGGGGCAGTTTTGTGTATGAATGGGTGTTTGGCCATTCACTATAATTTGTTATTGTGGTGAAACAATAAATTGATTAAATTTTAACTAAACTTGTATAAATAACAAATGAGTAATTTGATAATTATGCCTCAGGATGCTTCCAATAATTTATTTTTATCTGATAGTTTCAAATGGTTAACCAATCGTAACAAAAAAAAAAGTATAACAGTTCTTTTTTTTGGAATATTTTTCAAACCTTCAGAACTCAAAAGGAGCAATTAATGTTTTTCGAAGGCACCAGTTTTTGAGGTATGATACAAGGATTAAGGACTTTAAGAAATAATTTCCTTTATTTTTGGATTCATTTTTAAGCTCCTCTCATACAGCCGTTATGACAAAACATATTTATCTCGAAAACGACTCTAACGTTTTTGAAAAAAATTTTAATGTGTTAAGTAAGTAATCTAATATATTTTTTTTTCAAAGAACCGTTTTTAACTTATAAACTACGGTACCTGCCATAGAACCGGATTTTTGGTTTTTATTTTCTAATAAATTGTGATCAAAATTTACTTATTTTTGGGTTTTTTGAAAACAAAATAAATTTGCAGAAATATTTGCTTTAAATCCAACCTCTCTTGAAGGTAAACGAGTATACCGAAATCTCTGAAGCAAAAACTTCTCTTACAAGCAATTACATACTTTCCCAGCGCACCTTTGTAATACAAGAAAAAAAAAACTCCCACTTTTCTTGTGAATTTTTCAGAAACTAACTTTTGATTTTTCTTAAACTTAAGACAAATTCAATAAGAAAAAAAAATATCATTGAATAAAAAAGTTACTTTCACTTCTTCGTTTGTCGTCGTCTGCTCCCACTTCAGAGTGATGGGAGTACCATAAAGTTGTATTATTTGCTGCCCTGAATCTTGATTTTTTTTCACTGATTTACTTCTTAAACTTCGTGTGCATAGCACTCGTCTGGAAAACCCTTATATAGTATAGATAGGTATAGATTCATAGCAACATGACAACTTAAGTTGATGCTTTATTTACAAGAATACAAGTATTTAAACAGCGTTTTCCTCTCAGTACCTACTGTTTGGTTTTCATTTTCATTTTTTTTTATTCATCATCATCCAACAAGTTGACTATTTACCATGCACCAGTTGGCAGTTTATTTTGTTGTCCTGTACAAAGTAGTCCATTCACCCCAGGGGGGATTCATATTTTTTTTTTCTAGAGGATCTTGAAAGTAGTCGCCTTTGGAGTATAGTGATGAAGGTAAGTGACGCAGAAAAGAAAAGGAGTCCATCCTCATTTTTCACTTTTTCTTTTTAGCTCATTTTTTTCTGGAAAATCAAAGAGAAAAAAAAATCAACAACACCAAATGCGCAGTATGCCAAATCATCATCAACAATATAAATACACAATCTACAACAACAACACGTTTTTTTTCCTCAATTTTTTTTTTCTTTGAATTCATCACTGATTATTATATTTTTTCTTCTGCCGTTCTTCTGTTGGTCTTTCAGTGAATTTCACTTTATGAATAATAAAATTGAACAAAAAAAAAGGCTGTTGTGTGTGCCAACAGATTTTTGATTTGTCTTTTTTCAACTCCTGCAGACAGGATACAAATTTAAAGAAAACAATTTCTGCTGCCTACCTTACAAACAAGAAACCAAAGTAGAAAATTGAGTGCCTTTTCCCGCCGCCGCTGACTACGGTGGTGTATGCGGGCGGGGAGCAGAAAATAAAAAAAAAAGGAAGAAATATAATGTCTGTAGTTGTATATGTGTATGTTGTTCAGTAAGGAAAAATTTCTCTTTCTCCTTAAAAGGAAGTTATTTTTTTTTTTTGGAATATACAAAATTAAATTCCTTTCTTTGTCATGTGAACGCGCACATAATGTCCTTCCAGTTAAAAAGAAAAATTAAAATCTTTAACTACGTTGAACGAACCTGCTCCAATTTTGGTAATAGTTCGATCAAAATTAGTTAAGTTATTTTTCGAAAATTCACAATAAGAAAAAAAATTGGAAAAATGGAAATGAAAAACTATTATTTAACGATCTGTTAATAAGCAATTTGTGCTTTTTATTTTTACCCTAAAAATACTCATGATAAAAGGGGTTTTCAATGGGGGAAGGCGATCGCTGTTAAATAATAAAGTAACGAATAATAAAATAGACATTTATGGGGTTCCCGTTAGAAAAATTGATATATTTATTTTTGAAACATGTCTCCCTCCTAATGTGTTCGAATCTCCCCCTACGGTGTTATAAATCTGTGTGCCGCTTTCACAAAGTCAGGAAGTGATTTATTGACCAGTTTTTCTTTATGTGGGAATAAGACTACTGAAAAGCTTCTTTCTCAAAACAAATAGATAGTAGAAGGAAATACAGTAAATTGAAATAGGTATAAAAATTTTAGTATTGACTTTTTTGTTAGTTAGACGTGTAAGGGGAGATGAAACAAAGTTGTCGAAATTTTACCAAAATGTCTTATTTTAGTGGAGACTTCTTCTTCCGAATTTATTTTTCAAGCTTTTGGTCACAAAATTTTCACTTCAAATCGATAGTTGGTTAAAGGAAGCTTAAAAAATTGGATACATTGAACCTATATACACATATAAAACATGTAGAAAAATCAACCATTGAAAAATCGTATAAGACAATTTTTCAATTTTTTGTATTAAAACTGTGCATGGAATATATTTTTTGTTGTTGGATATACTTGGTCATTAGGTGGATAAACGAACCTAATTATTTGCATCCTCCTAAGTTTTCTTTTGCAGCAACTAGACGACTCTTTCGGTTTTTTAAAGATTTCTGTTTTTTCTTTACAAACAAACTTCTATCTGAAAAAGACGTGTGATGCTTTTATTAGTGTTCATCAATTTTTACTCTAAGAACATTTCTTAATAAACATTATTTAATAAATAAATAATATATTTATTAATATAATAAAAAATTAATAAAATTCAGTGATTCACTGAGTTAATAAGTCAGTGCCAGTGGTGTGAGTGCTTAATCTAAATATTTTTGTTAATACTTTTTTTTTTGCTGAAAACAAATACGTATCCTTAGGAGCAGTTTTGGAAGAAAAAAAAAACACCCAACCGGGTTTATTAATTTCGTCTGTACTCTGGATATAACTTCTTGCCTACACTCTCCACTCGACTCGCCTCTTCGTTCGGCTATGTTAGCTTAAAAGGGTTGTGGTGGCGGGCGTTTTTTTGTTCAATTTTAGTAAAGACCGTTATGGCATTTTCCAATGCTTATTTTTTTTTGTACTCTGCCTGGCTTGAATTTTTTATTCGGCCAAGAGAGTACGTTGGTATATAGAAGAACATAACTCGAATGCATTTTAGTTGGCAAACAAGAAGGAAATTAGAAAAGTACCCACAGTTGGATCATATTTTTAAAGTGTCTTTTTCAATTTTGTTGTTTTTTTTTTTGGTTTTGGTTTAATTTGGCTAGGACTAGAAGGCATACACACAAAAGACGATATAGGATGAAATTTCTGTTCTTTGGTTTAAATTCAAAAATCAAATTGGTTTATACCTACCTACTTCAAATATACAGAGTTCTATTTTTGTATAACAAAAAAAAAAATCTCTTTGTGTTTGCTTTTTTTTTTGTAATCCAATAAAGGTAATTGAAGTTTAAGGATATTTGATTCGACGACCTTGTTATGTTAACAACGATTGTAATTCCTGAATTGACTGTTTTTTGTTTCCATGTTAACCGCTAATATTGGTTTGAGTTGGAAAAATAAATTAAATCAATTAAATTATTTCAGTTTCACAGTTTTATTTAATTGCCCATAAAATATATAAATATTTATGACCAATTTGATATTTACTCAACCAATATTATGTAACAAACAATTCTTTTTTTTTAGTTCTAGCATTTCACATAACTATACAAATATAGTTAATTTAGCGACTAAAAATTTGTATTTATTAAAAAAAAAAAATATATATGTATAACCATTGAAGTTTGCAACCATCAACACCAATATTCGAATTAAATTACTGCAAGCGTTAACATTTTGGTTAAAAGCTAACCGATCATTGTGAAGTGATTTGTTATAAACCCTGTTTCCTCGCCAGTAAATTAAGAGTACATTATGAGCCCGTTAGGTAAATTGCGTACATGCCAACATCAATTTTAATTTATCGCTTGGCCGGAATCTAATTCAAACTTAATTTTCCGCTCAAAAATCTATCGATCAACAACGAACGGAATGGGTGTTGTACTACATTCAAAATAATGTTGGCCCTCTCCATTAGACCATTACCTGGTTTTCGTTATAAAGTCCGTCAGAAGCAGCAGCAGCAACAACAACTACAATAGCAGGAGCCATACCACAAAGAGCACCTCTTCAGCCACCCACTATACGAAAACTCCGAAGCTTGCTGCTGCCTTGAAGCCTATTAAATAAATTAACTTTCGGGTAAAATTCTATTCACATCACAGTGAAACATTCTCATGAATATACCGCACGTTTAACGTTTAAATACCCATACCCATTACCCAACCCCCAATAATTCATTAAACTGTAACCCATCAGAGAGTTGATTTGGGTTGGCAATGATACACTTTCGATAGATATATTAATTTAAATTCTGTACAAAGTCTAACTAAAGCAGGTGATGGTTAATCGAATGTCAAAAACGAACCAAAGGATATCATATACAAATACATACATACTCGTATATGAGAGGAAGGTATACAGACATTGGGTATGAACCAAAATGTTAATAGCCAAAAAAAAGTGTTTTATATAAATTGCCTTAAATTGCTATTCACATTTTGACTTAAAGTGATTGTGATAGTTAAGTTTTGGATATAATGACAAAACATTTCATTTCAATGACACGTTTGGGTTCTGTCGAACTTAAATAGACCTTAAAAGGGTAACAGAAAAAGGTTACGTTTTTTTTTCTCTCGTGTTTACGTGTTTAGAATAAGAGATAAATGTTGCCATATTAACTTGGAAGGCAAATTATTTTGTTTTTTGTTTTCAGTTTTTATAGGTTTGCTGAATTTAAGGATGTTCAGACAAAACTCTTCGTACAAATAAAAAAAAAAACATCGCAAAGTATCAATGCGTATCAATTTGAAAACAAAATGCAAAATTATTAATTAATTGAATACAAAAGTATCTGAGTTACAATTTCAGTTCTAAAAAGTCAAAAGTCACAGAAAGAAAAGTATCTTTTAAGGACAATATTAATTTAAATCATTCTTTATTATCTTCGTGACCTTTTATTTATTTGAAAGCTCGTGTGACGGGATAAAGTTATAGAGAACAATAAATTAATTTGTTTCCCTTTTAAAGACTTCGTTTTCAATTCAAAATCAGCATTTTTATTCCATGAGTTTTTAATTTTTTTTTTAAGAACAAAATAAAAATTTGTAAATGGTTAAGGAATATTTTATTTTTCTCAAAAACAATTTTTATGATTTTTATACGGGTAAATTTTTCCAAAGAAAAAAGAATTAGGCATCTTTAAGGTTAAAGAAGATGATAGTAGCATTAATATCATAAAGATTAATATAGTTTAGAAGTTCTTGAACTTAAATATTCAAATATTTCTCACAATAACTCTTCGGAAGAGTATATTTTGGTTTAAAGTGGTAAAAAAGGTAAAGTGGGGCGATTTTTAGTAAAGTTATATACCCTTTGTTGATTCCTAACCAGGCTATATAAATATTTATTTCGAAGATAAAAACCATTTATAAATTTAATTTTATGACGACATAGCTTTCAATCCCTTCATATAAATATTTTTGACAATTTAAAGGTCCGCAATCTCTCACACTTAAGTCCCATTATGCTTGCCAGAATCGTTTGTATGTACAATTTATCAACTCATGCAGTTTAACAGCTGTCAATTATATGACTTAGATACTTAGATAATAGTCTTTTAATTTTCCAAAGAAGTCAAACTTAGACCCAAGTCATATATGTATAGTCTACAACAACAACAACAACAACAAACTTCCTTTTTACGTCTTCTCAAAGTTGACCTGTTGTGACTTTGATTTGACTTGTAAACGTTTCTGGGAAAAATCAAAGTCAACTCACTTCACCGTATCACTCTATGTATATATAGTATCACCACATAAAACAATTTTCACCCCTCAATTACTGTATCAAGACATTTTGACATTTAAACCGCACTAAGAAGCAATCAATCAACATCACTGAACTGACTGACTGCGTTTTCTTCATTTCTATCTTTTTGTTAAGTTTTTTTTTGTAGTGTGGAGCCTTTTTACGGTTGCGGTGGCAGAAACAGGACAGCTTCATGACTCCAACACAAAATTGGGCGTCGTTTTTTTTTTATTTTCCTAACTCATACAAAAAGTAATTGAGAGCTAAGTGGATTTAGTTTTTTTTCTCTTTGCTTCATTGATTCCAATTTAATCGTCCCATGGCTTAAACTAAAAGTGTAGAGAAAGGAAGATGAAATAAAAAAAAACGAAAGAAACTGGAAACAGTCATGATTGAGGATGAGCGATATAGAAAAAGGATCACAAAATTTTGTGTTCATTGCATTTTTCAATTTGATTTTTTTGTTCCACAATGAACAAACAAATTGGCTAATGTGCATGTGAGGGAGGGAAAACTTTATTTTTCCCTTGCTGACGTATATTTAGGAAATTCTCCTTTTTTTTTGTTCGTTGCTAAATTTTAGATTGATCAATCCCCTTGCGATTAAAATATGCACTTAGTTGCACTTCTTTTTTTTTATCTATATATAAAAGCATGGCGCTGTATTGGCGATGGGGATTATTTTAAACAGAGATACAATGCACCACGGCAAGTGCAATTCTGGAAAAAAATTTCTTTTTTTTAAATATAACGCCTATCACCTCAAAATTAATTTCTTTTTTTTAATAGGGTGATGTGTTCGTACAATCTTACATTTCTTTATATTTTATATTGTCTATGAAAACATGGACAGTTTGAAACTTAAAATCAAAAATTAATTTTGTGAAGTTTGGGGCTTTTTAAATTTTTCTAAAATTTTTGGTGTTTAATTATTGTTAGTTTTTTATTTTTATTATTGTTAGTTTAAATACGCTAAAAAAAGCTTAAAAACGTCTAGTCAAGATGTGAATCTATTTTTTTTTAATGCCAAATATTCCGTATTGCCCTTCCCACTGTATATAAGAGAACTGGAAAAATATATCGTTATAGACAAAAATGAAGGATTTTTTGGCAATTTTAAATGGATCAGGCATCAGGGTATATTCTCTCGTCAGGATTGCAAATCGATTGGAATTTATATATTTCATGTACTTTTTTTTTATTTATATTTTTGTACGTATGAAAAATTTGGCTGAGTGAATTTATTTAAATTTTTTTTTTATTTGCTTTTATTATGGCAGATGAATATATTTTGGTTATCAATTTAACATTTTGATGCCTAAAACAAAACAACAAAAGGTGAAAATTTCATCATCAGAGTTTTTGTTTTTATAAATTAAATTATTCATAAAAGTCTGGGGAGAATTAATATTCAACAAAAAAAATTAAAAAAAAGTAAACACAAAATAAATCATACAAACGAAATTTTTGGAGATGATTTTGTGTTTGAATATTTATTTTGTATTTTTAAATTGTCGCATCCAACAAAAAAAAAAAGATATCCGTCCCTTTTTTTCAAATAAATTTTTTACCTTTCATAATTATTTATTTTAAAAACAGAACCCATTTATCACCCAAAAAGTTTGATGTTTTTAAAATTTTAGAGATTTCTCTTACCCTTATAAAAAACATCTTAAATTTTTCTTGAAATTTAACAATAATTCTTAAGACATCACCGTCAACAGTATCCAAAAAAAAAAACTCATATTTTAAACAAAAATTCTCAAATATAATTATTATTCACCTACCTGTTTGTATAAAATGTCCACTTTCCATTTTGTTGGTTTATTTGTTTTTTAATTTTGTTTAAAAAATAAACTTTCCCAAAAGAAATTAAAATTCGAACCCCAAAAGAATAAATGAATATTCGATATCAGAAAATCAGAAGCATCTGCAATAATTTCCGTCAGCTAAAAACCCCTTCTTGATTATAGCCACCACGACGATGTTTGTATGCTTCCATAAAAATATTGTAGGTACATTTATGACCATTGGATTTATTTCATTGATGGGATGTTTTCATATCAATTATGAGCAATAAACGGGCAATATGGCCACAATGGAGATTAACCAGAATTGAAACACGACAGGATACAGAAGGATATGCCCGTATATATGTAACTGCGAACATTTTATTTGTTTATATTTTTATTGTAAAAATACACTGAATGAGCAACGCAGGAACAATGAAAATCAGATTTGCCGTGTTGTTGTTTTTTTTTAACAAAAAAAAAAAAAATACAATGATATTCATTTCCGACCACCATTCCACCGGATAAAACCTTTTGTTTATGAAAAAAAAAAATAATAATAATAAAATAAAAATATATGCATGCATTGCATAGTCAGCGAAAATATTTTAATTTAAGTTTACATAGTCCAGCTGGAAATGCCAAAATAAATATTCTCAGTGTGTAAGGGTTTTGGGTTTGTCCTTTTGTAAAGAGAAGAAGGATTATTGCTGTTTAATGTTTTGTTTTGCATACAAAAATGGGAAGTAGCAGCTTTTTGAATCTGGCGGATGTTACCACGGGAATGTCCTGGAAGCGGTAAAATTAAGGTGACTTTATGTACAATTTGTAAGAAGGAAAAAGTTAACGTATTTAAACTGATAAAAAAATGTATGTAATGAATGAAGAGAATTTTATATAAATTGCATGCATAGTAGGGCTTCTATGGGATGGCCATTACAGTTAACTTGTACTGGTTACATTTTTGTGTATGTGCTACTGATAAGTTTGTAGTTTTTACATAAAAAAGTATATCATGTATTTAATACAGGATCAAAGGCTAAATTTTATCAATTTATCATTTATGGACGAAATGCAGTCAAATTAGGTAATGATTACATAAATATCTAAAACAGACAGTCTATCTTAATAACTGCAGTCTTTACAACAGTCAGTCTGTACAACAAGTTGTTTTTTATGTGCTATAAGTAACTTCCGCTGCCCCTATTGAAGAAGGTATATTGAATACAAACGATAGGTAATGTAATTATTACACAAAAATTCAAAACCGAATACCCATCAAATAAAAAAATGTTCTTATCAAAGCGGGCTTTGTGTTCAGCAAAAATAACTTGCATTGATTGAATTATATGTAATGAATACATACACATAAAATGTATTCAATGCATAGAAATCAGTACCTTTAACATGAAATCATACCTTTAGTGTCCACATAATTATTATTTTGGTACATCAGTCCTAACAAGTGCATTTACACAGAAGGTATAAAAAATGTAATGTTTACAAAATGTATGTATGTTTTCTTCATAATATAAACAACTAGTACAAAACAGAATTGACTTGAACAACCGTGAGAGCAACAGCAAAAGATTTACATCAACACAAAATAATTTTCTTCAACAAAATACTCGTAAGCGTTTAAGAAAATGCTAACCCGCTCATCAACATTAGTTATCTCCTGCAAAATGATTTTGATGAAAACGTCTTACTGAGTTACGAGGCGTATGTTTGCTATTTTTCGTTTTGTGATTCATTAACCATAGTCCCATTTTTTTTTTTTAATTTAACTTTTCTATTTACTTAATTTTATTTCCAAATTGTCTATATTCTTACCATGACCTGAATTCCTTTTAGTAAATCAGACAAAACATTATTTTATTCTTACACCTCAACCACACACTCCATCATCCACACATCCCAAAAGTAAATAAAATGGACTTTGAACAATGTGATCGTGCTAACGTGATAGCGTTTTTATTGCACCCTTTTTTTATTATTATTTGTTGCCACCGCGACAACAACGCACGCAATGACAATTTGACGTCAAACAAAATAAAAATCATGTTGAATCGTTTAAATTTGACACACAGAGTAGAGAAGTCCATATTGAATGTGCAATAGCAGAGTAGACAACGATGGAATGACGACTATAACTATAACATATACGATGGCAATCAAGATCAAAGTGACACATGTCAAAATGACAATTGCCCCCGCAGCGCTGCTAGTCGGTCGGTCTCGTCAATTGCGTCCGTCTCCGTCACGTCATCGGTAGTCATTCAGAAGTGTTTCAATTTCTATATAGATTCAACTTTATTTCAATTTTCAATTCTATATGGGTACTCTCATGCAACATACATATGCTGCATGCAGCATGCCATACAGCAAAAGCCAAGCCCCGCATAATATTGTCAGTCAGTGGAGTGTCAGTAAGTCAGTATAGTTTTTATATTGCAATTTCAAGTGAATGTCATGTGTGGTTGATTGTTACTCTGCTGCTGCTCTCTGATGATAAGTCGAAGGAGTGGTAGAAATTTTATTTTTATTTTTATTTTATTATTATGAGGACGACGACAATCAGTAAACGAAAAAAAAAATAACCATTGTGCACGAGTTTCTTTGCAATCAAATCAATGTATAGTCGAAACCCAGTTGAGAGCAATAAAATTGAAAGTGCAGTGTATTTATGGGTAAATGAGATGATTGGGGTATTATAATTGGCTTCAAATGCAGTCAAGTAATTTCGATTTCAATCGTACATGCTGTTAATTGGGTAAATTCAGTTAAATTCGATTGTTTTTTTTTTAGTTTATTGAATATTACAGTGAGTTATTATTAAATGATTGGGGAATTGGTGAAATGTCATTGGAAAAATCAATAAAGCGGTAGCTTTGTCTTAAAATAACAGAAGCCATTATTGAGTTTGCATTGTGTTTTTTTTTTTTGTATTAATCAAAGACAGTCGCCGATTGACGGCGGCACATCAAAGAGCTATGATATCATATAGTTACGGGGTTTTCCATTGGTAAACTTCTGTTTTTCATCAAAAAATTGATTTTTTTCTTGGCCAATGGAATTCTGTTTCAAATTAGTGTTATTTTTCTGTCGCTAAATTTGTGTCACTTCAAAACCTCATTTGCAAATTGACACCTCTTAATTTTATGTATTGATAATAATTCAGTTAGGGTCAAATCTGCCGATTTTCAAATAAAAAATAAATCAATCTATTTTGCAACTAGTTCAATAGAACCGTCAACAAAAGAATAATTTTAATTTGTCAATTTGTTAATTTGAGGGTTCAGTTATTAAACAATTAAAGATGGAAATAACCCAAAATGATAAAAAAGAACAGCAAAAATGTATTCAAATTTTTTTTGGTCCGTTTTTGTTGCCTCACGTGGTCTTTTGACAGATTCAAATCGATTTATTTTACCAATGAAAACCAAACCCTAATATATATGTACTGAACTAAGTTTAAATCTTAACTTTTCTTTATTTGCTATATTTGAAATCCATTTGACACTTAAAGCACAAAAATCGAAATACTTACTTTTTAATTTAATTGTAAGTTGATAAAAAATTTGTATTCAGATTGATTTTTGTTTGAAGTTCTCTTACAAGGAATGGTAGCCCAGAAAGAAAGAACGTTCAAGTCTTCGACTTCTCTTAAATTCTGAATTTCCCTGGAAATATAAATTCCTATTCCAAACACATTTCCTAGTAAATCAATCGTCCTTAAATGCCATATAAAAATCAAAATAAAAACATTTCAAATGTCATCTCTATAGCACAAGCATCACACTCTCAAACACTTCAGCTTGTCATTTACTGTCACTGTTGTTTAAAAAGAAAGGACTTTCAAAACATCATACATATATATATTTTTACTTATGTTTATACAGTCAGAGGACTTTAAAACCATAAAAACTAGGTACGATAGGAAATGTTTGTATTACATCCTTCTTTCACCCAAAGGACCTTCACTTAACAAGAACAACATGCTAAGAGCATACATGTTACACAGAGAGAGCTTATAGGAATAAAATAATATATCCTTGAAGACATCTCAACTTCTATAGTAAGGATTATACTTCCGTAAACACTCTCTTGCAAAAGGAAGTGTGTTAGGGTTTATTTGTGTCCTGCTGCAATGACTTCCTCCATAATATGCAATAAAAGTAGGAAATAAAAAAAAATGTGTTATTTTGTCCTACTGCATTACAACATGAAATCATGACAATATTTACAGTTTCATTGGTCATAAATTCAATATCATACTCCCATCGTATGATACAGTAATTTGCTTCTTCCTATCTCCCATCCTTCGATATACTTTTGACCCATTTGCTTTTCTCCCTGGAATAGAGTGGATGACATAAATTGACTGGGTCAATATACACATATAGTCATCGATAGTTGTTGATAGTAAATCTTTCATAGTATATGTAAATGTTTGTTTTCAGTAAAATTCCTACCAACAATAATATACAAATAAACTGACAAAAAAAAATATCAAAGACTAGGTCAGTTTTCGAAGCAGACATTTCCTACAATCTCATCCAAAGTCCAGTTGTAGTCGAGAATAATTAATTGATACGCAATTTGTTGTGCCGAATTGGTTGACGGAGATATGAAGATACATGTGTGTAGAGGTACCTACATATGTTTATTCAATTCGAAATTGGCTTCATATGTCATTGGTTTATTCCTACTATCAGTTTATTGACAAGGCAGTGAATCTGGAATTCAGTCACTTGTTTGGGTAAAATTACTTTGGTCGTATTATATAGGCTGGTGTAAATGAATGCTGCAGCAATTGACCCATTTATTTGGGCAATTTCGATATCAATTTGGAAATCTACTTCGTATATGAGACAAAATAGTTGAAGCACTTTTTTTTTAAATTGTGTTGTTCTGATTTTATTGGTTCAATTTAAGTTTGAAATTGAAGATTAAAGATTCTATTTCGTCTATAGTTTAATAGGACATTCTCTTACGAAATTGAGTTAGGCATGCAATATTAATAATTTGGGGGCGTTCTTTCGTTTGATGAAGTCCCCTTTGTTCTATCTCGTTTAGATTTTGAGTTAAAGAGATCCACATTGAACAAGGTAGGTACGACAATAGAAAAATTTAATTTAATTTATTTTGTTCAATATCATGAAATTGATATATGTACATATTTTCAATATTATCACTTATTCCATTGGATCAATATCAATTACAGTATTCAGAAAAAAAACTTGCTCACATTTCATTCACATACTAAATATCTGATATAACTTGATGAAAATTTGAATAATTCTTAGAAACTTAGGCTTGTATTCACCGAGCGCTCGTAAGTTTGTTGTACAAGATTCGTATTCATGAGGTAATGAGAGAGGATTATTTGATTTATAAGTGGGTCTCTTCAACTTATGAGTGCTAAGTACATACCGAGCTTTTTTAACTTCCCATAGAGAGTTATTGTAATCGGTCCGATTTGTCAAATTGAAATTTTTGACATTTCTCGACGTTTCAAGGTCCCTAGAGCCTATTTCAATCATTTTTAGAAAGATGTCTGTGTGGGCGTGTGTACGTACGTTCGTACGTCCGTACGAATGTCGATATCTCAGTAACGAGTAGAGATATGGACTTGAAAAAAATTTTTTTTTACAGATAATAGCTTCGAAAGAAGCTGAAAAGGCGTTTATTAATATTCAATCAGTTGTTTTTTTACTATAGCAGTTTAAAAAAGAAGTGAAAATTTTGGTTGGGCTCAAATATCTCACGAACAAATAATGCTATTGACTTGAAGTAAATTTTATTCGACACATTGTGACGTCATACAAATTTGATATGAATTTGGAAAAAAATCAATATACCGTTATTTTTTAAAATCAAAAAAACTAAAAAAAAAATGTTTATAACTCGAATATCCTTAGATGGAAAAACGATATTAATTTTAAAATAATTTTATTTTACGAAAAATGTTGTTTTTGACTACTGGTGAAAATTTCAAAAAAATTTCAATGGAGAGTTTTTTTTACAAAAAATTAAAAACTACAAAAAATTCTACCAAAAATTGGTATAAATTGTCTTTCGACTCAAATTTCTCAAAAACGGATAACGATATTGATTTCTTGTCTGTTTTATTTTCTACATAACATAATTGTTAGCAACTGATAAAATTTTGACAAATATTGAAAGTGCGGTTTTTTAACAAAAAATCAAAAACTGTTAAAAATTCTAAAGAAAAGTAGTTACCATTGTATTTCAACTGGAATATCCTTAGAACGAACAACGATTGTGCATTCTAGAATATTTTATTTTATACATAGTACAATTTTTTATGAAAGGTTAAATTTTGACAAATATCTAATTGATAGTTTTTGACAAAAAATATAAAAAAAAAAAATAAACTAAAAAGTGGTAAAGTTTTCAAGATCAAAAATGGGAAGTTATCAGTGTGGGTCGCACCTAGCCTCTTTTTAAAAATTTCTTTCCAATTTTTGAGACAGTCGTTCTAGCTTTTTCATTTTCTAAGGTTCCAGAACGAACCTCTATCATTAGTCTTAAGCCATAAATCGTTGCATTTCCACTCGAAATATGGGCGTACATCTTTTTTGAAAATTTCTTCTAAATGCCAAGCTTCATAAACTTTCATTTCTGAAATACCTTCACTTAATCCAACTAATGGCATATCATTATCACTTTATGACTTTTCACCTCAATTTCAATGAGAAAAAGTGACATGCAACAAATCCATAATAAATACCAACTTTTGTGATAATTTCTTTGTTTTTCAATATTTTTTTGTCATTTTTATAAACCACTCTCATAATTTCCCAACTTTATATTGTACACAAAAATATGTATAAATCTAATAATTCATTTTGGTATGCCACTGTCAGTTCGTCACTCATATCAATCACAATGACAGAAAAAAAAAAAACAATCTTCAAACCAAAACAAAAAATGGAAGGCTTGACTTCTAGTGTAGTAGAGATTGTGACAGCATAATGCTGATGCAGTCTTTTTCTCTAGAGTTGGCAGGCAGTTATCCTTCATCATCATCGCTATCCTTCCTTCAATTTTCTGTTTCCTACCCCACTTTGCCTACAACAATTTTTTTTTTTTTTTTGAAGGAGCAATGACAATGACATGGAATATATTTTACTACAGGCTTTTGTATTTTCGGCTAAAAGAAAATCAGTAGTGCTATTTCCATTTGGCCATCACCATTACCACCAACAACTCTCATTCAATCTTTTACACGCACGGTGAAGTTGCAGAGGAAAAGAGCAAACAGCTAAAACACAAAAAAAAAAACGAAGATAAATAAAATAAAATAGCCGAGGATGATATGTCGTCGTTGTCACAGAAATGTCATCTGCATCATGGTTCTTTTTTGTCTGTTCGTCAGCGTTTTTGTAGTGGAACAAAAAAATCACCGGCAAAAAGGAGGACATTTTCCGGTGTTCTATGTGCATTCTGGTGTTTGAGTTTGAGCTGGCGTGCGTGACGTATTTGGCCATGCGACGAAGGATACGAAAAATTTATGTTCGTTCGTCCTGTGACAAATTTCGTATTTGTATTATATTTTTTTTTTTTGCTCGTTCGTTTCATCTGGTGGACATGTTGAGAATATTCATATTTTTATACGTTAAAACTTTTTCACACGTTCTTTTAGTTTTTTTTGTTTTTGTCGTTGTTCCTTTCAATACCTACAGAAGTCGGCTAGAGTAAAGTCTGTCCTGAGTGCGGAACTCGATGCTGCAGTCAAATGTCATTCAAAATAAGTGTCATTTCAAATTTGGTTCGAATACTCAGGGATTTCATGCAGTGGTAATGGTTTTTTCCGGCTCGAAGGACCAAAGCAAAAATGCAAATTGAAGGTAAATTTAAAAATAAAAATAAAAACTTTCATGTCTGCTATTTTATTTTTATACGGTTCAAGGAATCATAATTCAAGTTGTGATGGATTTTCATTAAGCTTTTCGCTGGAAAAATATCTTTCTTAATGGCATTGTCTGGTGTAAAAAAAAACCAAGTTAATAAATTGAAAGAATTTTCACTTCAAAAAAATCTTTCCTCAAACAAGCGAGTCTTTTGAATATTTTATCGCACTAGCTCTGTGTTAGAAATAAAAACACACAAAACAAAAAAAATTAAATAAATATTTTTCCAATTAACGAAAGGAAAAAAAAAATCTGAAACAGGAGCAACAAAGTAAATGAAAAATATAACCATATAGCCATGGTCTTTTCTGTTTTATCCACATCATTTACTTTTTCTGTATGATTGTACACATCTATTTTTTTTTTTTTTTGAAGGAATCAGAAATTAAAGGATGAAGTTTTTCTTTCGTTTCGTGAATTTATAATAAAAAAAAAAAGAAAAAAAACAAACAAAGTTAAAGAACAATATTCTTTTGCTTTGAAAATTAAAATAAGGATGCTGCAACTTATAACACTGTGAGTCTGCTTGAATAACCAACACTCTCGATTTTTTTTTTTTTTTCATTTTGCTTCTCTCTGGTTACAGCATACAAATTTAGTTCTTTCTGGTTTATATATCAGGAATTTTCATTGAGTTTACTTAACTTGAGGGAAAATTTGAAGAGTAAAAGGACTGAAGTAGAAAAAAATTGAGGCATATTTCCAAAAGATTTAATAATAGAAAAGCATAAAAGAAGTGATGCCACTTTGTTGGAAAAAGTAAATAGTTTTTTTGTTAAATCTGTAACTATCGAATATAAAATCATTTATTCTGATTAAATTTTATTTTGTATAACAAAAGAAATCCTCCATCAAAAAATACTGACAGAGCCAAAATGTATTGAGTCAGTCTTTGTTCACTTAATATATAGAAAACAACTAAAGTGGAACTACAGTGATTATATTTGCATGTAGCTATATCACAGCAAAAGTTTTGTATTAAATGAAAGCATACCATGAGTTGAATTCAGATTGATAAGTACTGTATGACTACATAAATGTGTAAAACCTACTCAACAATCACATAAGATCTGAAGAAATGACGCCAAATTATGTGCTGAGTACAACTCATTTGCACATAGTCTATACCGACGTGTATTGATTACGTACGAAATGAAATTTCTTAACTAGTATTTATTTCTTTATTGATTTATGTATTGTTTATTATATCATAACAAATTATGTGCTGAGTACAATCACCTTATTCTGAGCATTTATTGGCATGTATTGAATACAGACGATATGTAATGAGCACAAATTGTATATCCTAAGTAAATTATTTGGAACTTATTGCAGATATCTTTCTCATATTTATTCAATGGTTTCTCAAAATCATTTAGCTGGACATCACTTCAACGTGTAATGATTACACAAGTTAGGTGTGCATAAATCTATGTATGTTATGTAATGAATAAATGCATTTATGTGGCGAATGTTTTTGATTCTTTTTAATTTTGTTGGAAATATAAGAGACAAGATATGCTCACGCTCAGTTTGGATAATAAATGTTCAAAATTTTCGAGTAGGTAA
This sequence comes from Syrphus vitripennis, assembly GCA_958431115.1. Taxonomy (NCBI): domain Eukaryota; kingdom Metazoa; phylum Arthropoda; class Insecta; order Diptera; family Syrphidae; genus Syrphus; species Syrphus vitripennis. Next base: position 11,501,570 of record OY288109.1, read on the forward strand.
AATTGAAAACAATAAATTTTTGGCAAAGTGGCAGCACTTGCCATGGCTACCAGACAACGTTGCTCTCGTCGTCGTCGTTCGCATTAAATATGAACTCTAACACATCGTTTTTTGCTACCCCGCATGTACATATTTCTTATTATTCAAACACACACACAGACATACATTTAAATTCCTAAAGGACAACAAAGAATCCTCTTTTAACTAACTCTAAAGTCTAAAACTCCTTTTTTTGCCTGCTTACACTTTAACGACCCATTATTTCTTAGCTGTCATTGTTCTTGTTGTTATCCTTATGCCACTTCACTTTGGCACACATATTCCTCTCGCCTCTCGTTTATTTTTTTTTTTTTTTTCTAATTTAGGTATCCGATTAAAAATTCAGCAACAACGCGGATGATAAAATTTACGAAATGCAAGCAAACGAGGAACCAACTCGCTGCTTCCTGCAATTTTTGTTCATCTTTATTTTTTTTTTTTTGTTCCTCTCGAAAATAAGGATAATGGCACGTTTTCGTATAACATTCACCACCATACCACAATGACACATGCACAAATGAGGACTTAAAATTCTACATATAGAGAGGGCGAAGGAGAGAGTTGTTGCACAACCGGATATAATGTGTGGATCCTGAATGCTGTTGGTTGGTTTTGGCATATTATTTTTAACGTTGAAACTACTCTCCTCCTATACTGTATTGTATTTTGTATATGTGCGAACTTTCAGCTTATAAAGTAACAAAACATCCATTCAAAGGAAAAATTATTATTATATTTTCTGAAAAGCAAAGTATCTCGCATTTGCTCTGGAAAAAATGAAAAATAAAAAAAAAAAGAACAAAACTTTAACATTTTATTAATTTTAATCCATCCTGTTTATCGTCAAGTTTTTCAATTTTTTTTTTGGTTTTTTTTTTTGTTTTGTATGTAGGGTAGGTTAATATTTTTCAACTTTGTATGCTTCAAAGTTTTTTTTTTGTTGTTATTATGTTGCTAAAAATATGATACTGTTATGTTTGTGTGTATAATGTTGAGTCGTATGTATGAAAAGTTTACAAAGTTTTATACTTTGTTTTGTAAGGCGTAAGGGATTTTATCTTGTTTGTTCATTTTCAGATTCAAGGATTAGCATGCACCTTTTGTGGTATATAGCCTTTTTAAGAATTATTCTGGTGTTCCTGGTAGATTGAAAATAAATTGTGTTTATTTTTATTTTATACCGAAGACAGAAAGAAAATTTCTGAATTGGATGTTGGTGAATATTTATCGTAAATTAAAAAAAAAAAATCGGAATATAAAACCAAAAGTAATTTATTTAAAAAAAAAGAAGTGTTCTTTAACACGTTTTGTTTAATTTGAACTCCCTGTTAAGTTTAAGTTTTCTTTCATGGAAAAATGATTTTCAATTGAAATACTCAATTTTAACAGAGAATAATGTATTTAGACTTGTTAACAGATCGTAATCACTTGAAAGTTCTTCAAAACCTTTAGGATATGGATGTGTGGGTATGAAATTAAAAGTTTCAAGAAAATATTGTTCGGCTTTTGAAACAAAACTAAAACAGTTTTTGAGTGAATAGTATGAAATACTAAGAACTTTCATACCGTTTTTCTTTTCTAAAAATACCAAAGTTTTTATATAAAAGAATATTTTTAAAAATTCGTTTGAACGATTTAAAAAAAAAAACGTTTTTTTAGGTATTATAGATGGCAGCTTTAGTTTTGAGTTCAAAATTCTTTTTTAGCAATTCAAATAATATTTTTTATGGTTTTTCATATTTTTTTAATTCAAACTATCCTGCGATTATTGTGAAAGAAAAATTATTTTTATTAATTACCTTTTTAGAGGTACATTATAGAGCTTTAAGTTGGCAATTCTTTTTTAATTGGCAGCCATTTTTATAGCTGTCAAGTGATTTGTGTCATGTTTGGTTTGACATTTTAACATGAATAGACTGACTTCTGAACAACGCTTCCAAATCGTCCAAATTTATCCCGTTCCCAATCCTGAACAGATATTTGTTTAGCGATGAAGCTCAATTTTGGTTAAATGGCTACCTAAATAAACAAAACTGCCGTATTTGGTGTGAAGAAAATCCCCAAGAGTATGTTGAGACACAGTTATATCATATGTTGGAAAAACTGATCGAAAATTGGACCTGCAGATTAAATTAAATCCGAGGCAGCCGTGGTTTAGAAATCATATCTGTCGAATAAAATTTATTCTATGTCAATTTTAAAATTTACCTCTCTTTTATTCCATTACAAAAAAAACACCCTATATAAGACCTAGTCGTATAAAGTCTTCTTTTTCCAAATTTGCCAAAATATCTTCACTCCATCACACAATACGTACATACATATGTACATATATACAATATGTATGTAGATAAAATGCTCATAGTTGAACCGTTAAAACAATGTTAAATGGTTTGTGTTCTATATCAAAAAAAAAATAAACGACAAAATTCAATGCCATCATTACTATCAACGCCATAAATACTCACCCATTCAAACACCATTTTAGTGTCTGCTACCAACTATATACTTCTTGGCAATAAACTGTTTTTGCGTTAAGTAGTTATCCCACCACCCCCTCACATTTTATGGCCTTCGATTCTAATCTACCAAAAGGAGGCTACAAAACAACCATGTAGTTATATCTAATCCAGTGTTGTCAGAATTTTGTCTCCTACAACAACAGCAACAACAACAACATCTATTTATCGTTTATATGATTGTTATTATTGCATTCAACTGTTTTATGGTTGGAAGTGCGACGCATAAACTTGATTCGCATAAAAGAGAGCTACTGGTATTATTTTTAGCAAACGCCCGCCTTCTGCCAATGTTCTTAAGATTTTATATGGAGAATGAAGATATAATAAAAACCTTTATTATACTTTACGGAACAGGTTTAACTTTAAGACTTCTTCTATATGGAAAAAGGGGAGGAAAAAAGTATTATGTTATGACTGCCTGACGACAACGGACAACCGACGGACGACTAACTACCCCCTATTGAGATAGTTTTAACGTTTATTTATAAGACCGGAAATTCCATGCACCATCAAAATGATGGCTTTATGATGTTGCCGGCCGCGCTGGCTATATTAGCTGATACTGTTGATGCTTGCTTTTGTCGCACTTTATGGCTGACAACTAAAAGCATAAGCCCCAATGTCAAGTGGGTTAATATTCCAAGAATTCTCAGATGTTAAGTCGTGGAAATCATTGGTTAGTCATCTTTGGCGATGCGTAAGGCCTTTAATTACGCGAGAGTTGATGAAGAAATTGCCCTTTTACTTTATACGGACTGACGCTTAAAGGCTTTTTTACTGAAGTCGTAAAATTCTGTGACATAATCATTAGTTATGGCCAAACAGACCAGCAAAATATATACTACTACAACATACATAAATTTTGTAGTATAATTTTGTCGGCCAAGATGGTTAAATGGAAATAATTTTGTCCATGAAAGTATAAAGTCTTGAAAGAGATAAAGAAGTCAATTTTTGTGCTACATATAGAAGATACGAGTAGATGAGTTTTATATTGTATTCAAAAAAAGGTTATAAACCCTGGCCCTTTTTTATGGGCCCTTAAACTTCCACTTACTTCAGAACTGAATATTAAAACACCTTTTAAGAGCTTCATGTAGATTTTAAGAGACTCTTGATATCTGATTTCTTTTTTTTTTGTTCTGTAAGTGTTTTTTTTTAAAGCCTAGCTAATTTTGTTATTTTTATTTCTCGTTTCAGATCATATTGAAGATGATTGCAGAGAAGTTCAATGTCCTCTGC